>JALIGW010000022.1:11243280-12475780 GCA_023053685.1 Diadophis punctatus similis | reverse complement strand
CCTGCTATTTTAAAATATACTATAAAGGCTAGATTGACATAATCCTAAATCATAATAGCTGAACCTGATTTAGTGTTTGAAGTGGACTAAGCATCATTGTAGTTTGCAAAACATGGTTTGTGGCTTGGTGTGTGCTGAGAACTCAAGTAATTATACAATGTTGTTTTTTATTGCAATGGGAGAACCAAGCCAGGTCTACAGAGATTCTATGCAAATTCCAGGAAAATATGCATTTAATTTAAAGATTCTTGTAAGGTTACTTTTTCATCACCATTGAAAACGTGAGTGATCGCTAAACAGGCAGTTGCTAAACAAGGACTGTTTGTTCTCCTATTGCCCGCAATTCTCACGTCACAATCACTACAACTTAAATCAATAGAATTTCAGAGTGGAAAGCAGCTATGAGTGTCCTCAAGTACACCTCTCTATTTAGCATAAGAATCTAAACTCCATTATTTCCATCTCCACCCCTATGTGTATCAAATTAATGCTGGGAGACTTCCTATGAAAAGGAGTGTACCATTGAATTAAATGGTATGCCATTCCTTAGAGCAGAACAGTATTTGATAGTCTGAAATGCTATTAGCTGAGCTTATCAGTTAAGTCAGCAGTCCCCAACCTTTTTGATTGCCATGGATCGGTTCCGTGGAGGGTGGTTTTTCCACAGACCGGGTGAGGGGAGGGTGGTTTCACATGCTGCCTGGATGCCATGCATGTGCAGATGTGACTTTGCTTGCTTCCACGGTCCAGTTCCTGGCAGGTTGCAGACCGGTGCTGGTCTGCGATCCGGGGCTTGGGGATCCCTGAATTAAGGCATATTATGATATCACAAGATAGAACATGGCCAAACAGAAAAAGATTCCAAGATTTCCCTTTTGGTAGTCCTGGAAAACCTTTTCAGATTCCCATTTCTTAACATTTTAAGATGGGGAAGCACATGAAAATTATCCCTAAGCTCCATAATAAGGGAAGAAAGGAAGGCAGGCAGGCAGGCAGGCAGGCAGGCAGGCAGGCAGGCAGGCAGGAAGGAAGGTAGGCAGGCAGGCAGGCAGGCAGGCAGGCAGGCAGGCAGGCAGGCAGGCAGGAAGGAAGGAAGGAAGGAAGGAAGGAAGGAAGGAAGAAAGGAAGAAAGGAAGAAAGGAAGAAAGGAAGAAAGGAAAGAAGGCAGGAAGGCAGGCAGGCAGGCAGGCAGGCAGGCAGGCAGGCAGGAAGGAAGGAAGGAAGGAAGGAAGGAAGGAAGGAAGGCAGGCAGGCAGGCAGGAAGGAAGGAAGGAAGGAAAGAAGGCAGGAAGGAAGGAAGGAAGGAAGGAAGGAAGGAAGGAAGGAAGGAAGGAAGGAAGGAAGGAAGGAAGGAAGGAAAAATTAAAACATCTACATTCCACATCCACTCAATTCCACTCTCTTGACATTTGGCCAAGAGACCCTTCGCCCTCAGAGTTGCTCGTTGCCCTAAATGACTTAGCGTCATTTTACAATATGTGAAGAATTACAAACCTATGAAATGAGACCTCATTAATCACAACAGCTTGCTGACAATGCTTTGGGAAGAGATGGCGAACCTTCTTTGTCTTTGTTTTGTTTTTTTACAGCCAAATCCATTGTTTTGAAAACAATGCTCCTTTCCTGCTTTGAGTCAAGGGCTCTATTAATTAAACCTAGCAGGAGAAGCATCTTGTGTGGCACCATAAAGACCCACAGATTAATTGTCAGTTTATAAGGTTCGTGTGGATGAAAACCCACTTCAAGAAATGCACAAAAACATTGTGATTTGTCCATTGGGCTTAAATGAAGCAAAACTCTGTTCAGAAACTTAAGCAGAGCCAGGTGACTGCTCCCATCGGTCTGTCAAGCATTCCAGGTGCATCAACATAAGATAATTCTAAGTATAGAAAAAAAAGGGAAATAACTGTGGCATTACGTGCTCCCTCAGAAGGGAGGCTGGGGTGTGTGCCAGGTGATAGGATCTTTGAACAATCAGGGCTAAATCAATGCACTTCAGCCACAAATACCGCGGTTGTCACAATCATAGGCCTTAAGCTTTTCTTGAAAAGAGAAAATAATGGCTTCTAATAGCTAAAAGAGGCCAGTTTGTGGGAATGAATGTTTAGGAGTGATATCTTGGTTTAGAGATCTCCCAGCAGGGTGCAGGCAATCAGTAACTCCCCACTAATGGTGGAAGGAAAATAAAAGAAAGGAAATGAAAGGAATCAGCCAAAAGCTGTAGATCTTTTGAATTTGATCTAAATTTTAATCAGAAAAGGGGAGGGCCTCCGGAGCCCAAGGAAGGTCGTTTTTGCCCTCCCGGAGGCTCGAAAAAAGCCTCCGGAGCCTGGGGAGGGAAAAAACTCTCCCCCCTACTGTGGTGCAGGAAGCCGAATAGGCCACACCCACCATGGGCATGCCCACGCCCACCCGGCAACCGGGCAGAGAACCAGTTGCTAAAAATTTTGAATCCCACCCCTGATCAGGATCACCAGTTAGGTTGCAACATAGAAGATTTAGTCAAGCCTATAGACAAGAAACTGGTCAACTCAACTTCAACACTAAACTGGAGCCAAATAAGGGTCAACGGACTTCAGGAGGGGTTATAGTTTGGAGCACTTGTGGGAATGCAATGACTCCAAGCTGATGATGCATTTAACTCCGCTTGCCCAGCTCTGCCTGCTCCTCTCCTTTAGATATGCAGAGAAAAGGTATTGTAGAAAGTTAGCACCCACCTTTCTCCTAGAAGAATGAAATATACTAGGGAATATTATAAAGGCAGAATATTATATTTCCCTGGATGAGAAAAGGAGAAACATGTTTTTAAAGACAGAGAGCAGCTCCCTGCCCCCAATGGTGCACATTAAGGCTGGGCCAGCCTATCTACAAGACAAAAGTCCTCCAGCTCCAGGGTGATAGGATTAAGACATGACCCCTCAGGACATAATAGGATTAGCCCTCTACCCATCTAAAGCAGGGTTCACTGCATTGCGAATTCACCTGGGGACATTACATAAGCCCAAGGTTCCACCAAACTTGATCCAGACAAACATGACTCTACATGGGAGTCTGACTACACCCAATAGAATACATGCTCTTGCCACAGGAACAGGAAGCTCAAGGGCAAGGCCCAAGAGAGGGTTTAAATAACCCTCACTCTCCATTCCATGTGTTCAGCTGCACCAGGACTTCAAACCCATGTGATCTTGTCCATCAATAACCATCTTTCCAATCAGCCTCCATGTTTCCAGTGTCTTTCTCCCCACTTGGAACTGAACCCAGATGGATATTTCTTCCAACAGTATGAAGAAGAAAAAAAGAATAATTGTACCCCTACAACTTCCGCATGAGTTGTCTCATTCACACCATTAGCAGGCAGTTGGAAATTAGCAGGAAATGTTCAAGCTGGATGCTACATAGAAGGACATGTTTTCCCTAAACAGAAAAGGATTATTTCTCAGCAACAACCAATTAAACCTCAGGGTGTATATTTCTGCCTAAATGTAAGTAAAATCCTTGCAACCTTACACAATACGGTCACATTATTCTGAGCTTTTGCCAAAGATTTCCTTAAAATAACCAATGGGTGCCACTTATCTTTCCCTAGATTGCATGATGTATTAAAGCTGGAAAGATTGTACATAACAGCCTGATTTTCAATCTGTAAATAGCTTGTAATTTGGGATAAAGCATGTTATTACCTAGATCAAAGCCTCTGTTTAGTTGCCTGCTTAAGATATCAATTAAGGAAAGTGTCTGGCGGAGGCACATGAAACAAACAGAAACTAAACTCATAACTCAGATCATCTGTAGATTTCAGAGACACCATCAATGAAACTATGATACATTACTACCAGGAGCGGGTTCCTAATTTTTTTACTACCACTCTGTGGGTGTGGCTTATTTTGTGGGTGTGGCTTGCCAGCAGGGGCGGGTTCCTAATTTTTTACTACCACTCTGTGGGCGTGGCTTATTTTGTGGGTGTGGCTTGCCAGCTATGTGACCGGGTGGGCGTGGCTTCTCGGACTGCTGAAGGGAGAGGAACTGAGATAGGTCCTGCCGCCCGTTCCCCCTCCCCTCAACAGCTCGAGAAGCCTCAAACGTGTGAAAATGCCTAGGATCATCACCGCACATTCGTGGCTTCTCGGACTGCTGAAGGGAGGGGAATGGAGATAGCTCCTGCCGCCCGTTCTTTCAGCGTCTCACGTGCTCCCTCAGCCATCCTCCCCTGCTTGGACTCACTGTGGGGTAGGAAGGCAGTGCATGAGCAGTGCCGAAAACTCGGCTTCTGGGCATGCACAGAAGAAATTTTTTTAAAAAAAATTAAATTTTTTTCCAAAAAAATGGCGCCGCCCAGGCACCGGCAACCGACCGCACCGGTACTGTGACATCACCAGCGGGCCGCTACCGGTGCTATAGAGTGGACCGCACTGGTAGGAACCCACCACTGATTACTACCTCTCCCACCCCACCCCACCATCTCTGTTTTAGCATTTTCATCCATTGCTATAGCATCCCTTTTGCAAATTATTTGCCATCAAGTCAGTGTTCACGTATAATTTGATCCTGGTTATTTGTGCCTCTAATGTCAGGTATGAAAGACTAGGTCCATATATATGAAGGTTCATTTAGGCTGATCCATTGCTAAAAACCTATGCACAGGACTATCTCAACTAACTGTCAGCACCTAGTTAGCATTAGATAAGGGTCAATGGCACTCATGAGCAGCTGGACTTAGTTCACTTGTGACTATGTATGAATGCTAGGCTAACCCCCCTTTTTACTCCACCCCCCAGGTTCTGCCATTCCTGCTCCTGCATCAAATGAACACTGCTCAGCTTGGATTCATCTTGGTTCTCCAACGATAAACTTCAAGAAATTTCTACCCTGCTATAAACAAGTAGATAGATGGATAAATATTTCTAATAGCTTCCACCCAGTTATGACTGCATGCCTGTAACTTTGTTGTTTGTATCCTTACGATTTATATTGACTGTTTCCTAATGTGATTTGATTGCTTATTTATACCCTATGACTATCATTAAGTGTTGTACCTTATGATTCCTGATGAATGTATCTTTTCTTTTATGTACACTGAGAGCATATGCACCAAGACAAATTCCTTGTGTGTCCAATCACACTTGGCCAATAAAGAATTCTATTCCATTCCATTCCGCTCCACTCCACTCCACTCCACTCCACTCCACTCCACTCCACTCCACTCCACTCCACTCCATTCCTATTTATTTATTTATTTATTTATTTATTTATTTATTTATTTATTTAATTTTATTTTATTTGTGAGATTTATATACCGCCTCATAGTGCAAGCACTCTCTAAGCGGTTTACACCAGTAAGCAATGTATATTTATATTGCCCCCAACAATCTGGGTCCCCATTTTACCTACCTCGGAAGGATGGAAGGCTGAGTCAACCTTGAGCCGGTGAGATTTGAACTGCTGACCTGCGGATCAGTGTCAGCTAATGTGGCCTGCAGTACTGCCTCTAACCACTGCGCCACCTCGGCTCGTATTAACACAAAATTTTAAAAAGATTCTATTCTATTCTGGGTGTATGGGGTGCTCAGGGAGGGGTAGCACCTCTGGTATAGGGGCATGTCGTGTCCTTTTAGGGCAGCTCATTTTAGGGCAGCTTTTAGGGCAGCTCATTCACCTTTGGTCCCCACCTGTCACTCAGCTCTCACCTGTGGCTCCTAGCAGCTGTAGCATGCGCAGCGGCCACACCCCGGGCAACAGCTTCGACAGGCTGGCCAAACCAGGTTGAGAGTAGCCGTTGGGTCATCGACCTTCGGTGAGATAGGGTCTATCCCAAGCATGTGAAAACAGATTTTGGTGGACTGAGCGGGTGAAATCTACTAGAATAGGACAACAGTCATGAAGGGGGTCTCTGCAAGCGATGTGGTATGTTAAGAGCATGGTAAGACACAAAGGACGCCCTGGTCAACCACTGCGCCCAGCCCATCTCCAACTGTCTCGATTCTTGTCCTGCTATTTGGAGCAAGATGGAATCTGGGAAGAGAGAGTGAGGCTGACTATGCGCACCTCTCCCTCACTTTAATCCAATTCACGCACAAGTCTTGACATCCCCCCCAATTCCCATGATGATAGATGTCAAGGTCCTCTTCAAATACGATGGAGGAACATCATCATTCTATTCCATTCCATTCCATTCTATTCCATTCCATTCTATTCTAAAAAGAGGAGGCATTTCATAACATTCTTTGGCAGACCATTTGTGGCAAGCTGTATTCTTCTTTATCTGACTAATTCTTCATCACCACCACCCCACAGGCTGCAGCATGAGAGAATAAAAAGTTTCTCTGTCCGGGTTTCATTTTCAAAGCATCCAAGTTTTTCTTTTTAAATATAGCTGTAAAATAAAGCTGGGGAGGAGAATGAAAAGGCACTTAGAAGTAGCACAATTGCATTTGATAGCAAACGATCTTGTTTGTTCTTTTTTCCTCAACTACAGATACCTATCAGAGGATTGATTTGTGGTGGTTATGTGGACTTTTATAGAACGCAAGGTTGTGCAGGTGTGGGTGAATACATGAGAGATCTGCCTAACCATTGTAAAAGCAAAGATGGGGGACATTCGCCTCAGAAGTGAATTTTGAAAATTCCACAAAAAAGGCCTATTTGAAACGAGCTGCATGTCTCAGGCAGATTGGCCAGAAAGAAAACTCCGTGATTCCTGTCACAACAAAAGAACTTATTCCTGTTGGCAATAAAACTTCATAAGGGAGCAAAGGATATCACGTAGAAAGACTGAAGACCGTAGAGATATTTTTCTGTGTTTGGTCAATAATATTGACTTTGTTCTCTCTTCAAAAGACAAAAGTGAAGGGGGGGAAATGTTTTTTTCATCTGTTCAAACAAGACGGCCTGGACAAGCGCCTGAGGATTTCTTGGCAAGGTTTTTCAAAAGTGGTTTGCCATTTTGCCTCCTTCCTAGGGCTGAGAGAGAGGGACTTGGCCAAGGTCACCCAGCTAGCTTTGGGCCTACGGCAAGACTAGAACTCATGGTCTCCCTGATGTCTTCGTTTCTACACAAAACTGACTCTGGAAAAAAAATTTACAAGGAAGTAAATTTAACAACTGGCTCTCAAGCGAAATGAAACTGTCTCTCAAACAAAATTAGAAGGAAGCCAATGGCCCTTTGAGAAGGCAATTAAATTAATTAAGTGGTGCTAAACAAACCTTTCTTCAAGCAGGGGTCCTCTTGATCGTGCATTAAAACGGAGTCCCATTTTCCAACCAAGTTGCTCACTGGATGTGTTAGAATACAGCTACCATTCCAGCAAAATATGCATTGCACTTATAATTGGGTGAGAGGCAGTAGGCATCATAGCCGAGTATTTCTGGTGAGCACCAGGCTGAGGAAGGGAGGGAGGGAGAAAGGAAGGAAGGAAGGGATACATCCTCTTGCTAACATGTTAGATTTGTCCCTCCTCCTTAAAACATTATGTGCGAAAAAAATAGCCCGTCTTCCTTCCTTCCTTCCTTCCTTCCTCCCTCCCTCCCTTTCTCCCTCCCTCCCTCCCTCCCGCCTCCAAAATCAGCTAATATACAGATTAAATTTCATTTAAATTGAGCTTGGCCCCTAGTGGTTTCAGGGACATACCCTGCCATTTTCTTGGCAAGAGTAGAAAGGTTTGCTAGTGACTTTTCCTGGGATGATTTCTGACTCCCCACCCTAGCCTACAACCTGGAATTCCCTGATAATGTCCCATCCAGCCCTACTCAGTGTCTGAAGTCAGATGAAGTCTGCCATACTGCTGATCAAATCCATAAGACTTTAAAAACAAATATGGAAGACAGCCGTAGAGGGATCTCTCTTGCGCCAAGGGCCCTGCCCTCAAGACAGGATTTTGCTAAGCAGCCCTTCCAAGCCCGATTCTGAAATCTTCCTTGATTTTTGCTCTCATTCGAGCCAGGCAACTATGGCAGTGGTGGGATTCAAATTTTTTTACTACCGGTTCTGTGGGCGTGGCATGGCGTGGCTTGGTGGGCGTGGCAGGGGAAGGATACTGCAAAATCTCCATTCCCACCCCACTCCAGGGGAAGGATACTGCAAAATACCCATTTCCTCCCGATCAGCTGGGACTTGGGAGGCAGAGAATAGATGGGGGCGGGGCCAGTCAGAGGTGCTATTTACTGGTTCTCAGGTCTCATCACTTCCTGTCTTGTTCTGCCTGGCAGTCATTAAAGCAAAGCTCAGGGCTTTGCTGCTTGCAATGCGCAAGGCGTATTGCTGCTTACAAATTGTGATTGTGCATCCTTTCATGTGCAACTGCCGTATTCTCAGCAACATGTTCTTTCATCATGATCGTTAATAACAAGACGTGAATACAATAGCGCTGCCTGCCGCTCCCTGGGTCTGCCTACAAATTGGTGGCTCAGATAGGGAGATTGCTACCAGAGGCCTTAAACAATTTCCTCGTGTGTCTGGTTATATTTACTCAACCTGAGCTACCCTTAGCCAAACAAACATACTAAAAGAGCTCTCAGCAGGCTTGATTTCAACAAATATCCATACATGGCAAAGACAGTGATGGATACAGAGTAAAGAAGCACCCTGTGTGTGGGGAAAATGTAAATAAATAAAACGTTGATTGGCAAAGCAAATACTTCCTGGCTTCACTGCATGTAGGATTAAAATTGGAAATGAGTCTAAGGCACTCGTTGCATCTTCCCTGGGCTCGTCTTCCATTCAGGGTCCTAAAGAAGATTTCAAACTGTCAAGAAGAAAAGAAGGGAATGGAGAAACAAGTCAGATGGTAGGACATCATCTGAATAAAGGTCTGTATAGGTAATCCTCAGTTTACGACCACAGTTCAGCTCAACATTTCTGCTGCTAAGTGAGACAATTGTTAGCAGTTGACAACTAATTAACAGTTGGGTTTTTGCAAGAAAAGACTGCTTTTAGGTTTGTGTGTGTGATCTCTACTAAGACAGTTATTAGTATCAACTCTGTAAATCTGTTAAAGTAGTCGGTTATTGATTAAAATAAGTTCGAACAAACTGTGTGTTTGCTACGTTCTTAGCTGGGGCAGAACAATAAGTCTAAGTGCTATTGCTATTGCTACATCAAGGAAAATTGGATGGCAGAGACACAGAGAAAATAAAGACAAATGTAGTGAGCGAAAGGTACAATTCAAGACCTAAAAAAAGGCAAAGGGAAATAGCTAAACTGGAAAAAAGATCACTTCCTCAGATCTTTCTGCAGATCAAAGAGAGATGACATTGTGTTTCAGACTGAGCCCAAAGCTTGATTTACAAGTGATCTACCGCAGTGTAATATTACAAAAGCAGCCAGCCCAGTTTAATACTATTTGAACTGATAAATAACAAGCAAATTTCATTTTAGACTGTATTTTATTCCAACTTCATTTTAAATCGTATTTTATTCCAATTTCATTTTAAATTGCATTTTATCAAATTCCATTTTAAATTGCTTTTATCAAATTTTAGTAATAATTTGTTTCTGGAACTTTGCACTTTGATATGGCCCAAGGGCTAATCAATAAAGACTCATGTCAATTTTTTAAAAAAGCAACTGAAGCTGGATTTTATATGTATATATGTGTAATATGCAGTTGTGCCCTAGGTTTTCTTGAACAGAGATTGAAAGAGAAATAAAACCTCTTAATAAAACAAGAATAAGCACCAACCAGAGATTGCCAGAAATCAAGTTTTGCCGTCCATGCACATTTGGGAGTTACAAGTACTGCAAGAAACCAAGAAGAAATGCTCCCTGATCTTTAAATGGAGTATATCAAATAAGAATCAATAAGTTGCTTGTAGGTTATTGAAGCTCTCACCAGCTTTGCTCTGATTCAGTGCAACTGGGAAATTTTTCATTTAGCAGAGCAAGGAAACAACCTGTTGAAAGATGCAAGAAGCAGAAAAAGGAGGTACGTATAATACCCAGGTTCACCTGCACAAAAACACACACACCCCCATTAAAAAAACCTTAACTGATTGACCCCCAAATCACAGAAGGCTAAATGGTATTATTCTCAATTATTATCAATGTCAGGAAAAATCATGATAAATCTAGCAAAAAAGAAAGAGGAAATGAAAACCTGTTTATCAAAGGGGGGGGGGAGAGAGAGAGAGATAAGTAGTATACCAGCTTGATTTTCATTCCAAGAGTACCATCTAGTGGTTAGTGTGAAACAGGGGATATTGGTTGAGGAGGAAAATGATTTGCAAAGCTTTTTATAAAAGTAACCTGAAGACATTTCTTTTTTATGTTAATGCTCTTGGGCAGAATTATTTGCAAACCTAATCTTGGTGGTCTTGTAGTAGAGTATGTTGCATTTTATTTTTCTATATCAGCAGAATGCTGGCTGGGTTTGGACGACATGTTTCTTGCATGCAAAACTTATTAAAAGCAGGAAGGCTGGAATGAATGAGCTTCTGTGTATATAATGGTAAAAGATAATGGAGTTAGGATCAGCGGTGGGCTGCTACCGGTATGGTGCGGTTCTATGAACCGGTAGCAGTGGCGGTGAAAGGCTCTGCCCACCTGCCCCGGACGCTTCGGTGTTGCATGCGCGCACAAGCACGCGCACGAACCGGTAGCAATAGGATTTAGAACCCATCACTGGTTAGGATGCTGTGGAAGGAGAAACAAAGGCAGCTAGGCCAGACTCAGTGAGTGGCTTGGTCCGTCACGCGGCGCCATCTTTTGGGGGGAATTTTTTGGCTTTTTTTGCTTCCTGCGCATGCGCAGAAACAAAATCTCACCAAAATCTCACGAGGGATGCGCATGCGCGTGAGATTTCAGCGAGATTTCACTTCCGCGCATGCGTGGAAGAAAAAAATCACCGAAATCACACGCGTGCGTCCCCTCACAAGATTTAGGCGAGATTTTGCTTCCGCGCATGCGAGTTACGAGCAACCCGCCCCTGAGCAGGACCACATGGTCTGAGGTCCTGGGGAAAAGGGGGATCACATGCCTCGAGGATGTTGAAGAAGGAGAGAAGGGCTGAGATGCTGACAGTGCCCTAGCTTATACCCTCTGTTGGGCCCCACCTTGAGTTTTTCCTGTTCCTGTGTAAGAAATATATCCCATTGGCTGTCAGACTCCCAGGGGGCAGGGGGCAACTCTGTAGGCTGTCTTGAGTCCAAGTTTGCATGACCCTTGCTGGCTGATGTAATCTTCCCAGGTGCCATGGGGTGAGATGGGTAAAGGGCTAATCCTATCATGTCCTAAGGGTGAAGGTCTTAATCCCATCACCCTGGAGCTGAAGGGGGTGCAGGGAGCTGCTTTGTATTTAAAACATGTTTCTCCTTTCCTCATCCAGGGAAACATCTTCTTCCTTTTCAATATTTCCTAGGATATTTCATTTTTCTTGGAGAAGCGTGGGTGCTAACTTCCTTCAGCATCCAGTAGCCATCTAGTAATAGGTTCAGCCAAGTCACATTCTGGAGCAGCTCTAGCTTCCAGGTAGTTTCAGGAGCATCCTCATGCAGATATATTTGATTTGTCTTCCATTTTGTTGGTAAATTCCTTATGAAATAAAAACTGGTGCAGTCAAAAAAATTTACACTATTTCTGCAGAAACCAGCAGACCGCTTATTGGTTGTCTTTCAATCTTCAAGTTTTACATTATGGAGGGGTCATTTGTTAACTTAGAAAATGCCAGGTGCTTGGGAAGGGATGCACATTCTACAAGTATTTTAAATCCATATCTTTTAGGATGCAGTCATTTCTAAATCACAGGCTGCCCATCAGCAGCGTACGGTTAAATTCAACATTGCATCTTTTATTACGCCACCTTTATTTCTAAGTAATTAATATGGATCATGTAATTAAATGATTATGAGTGTGTCTGGAATGAAGGGCATCCCTCTCTGCAGTTGGCATCGGAAGCTGGTTTGAATCTTTTCAGAAAATCTAATTGCATTGCCAAACATTGTTGCCTATCTAATGTCTAATTAACATTGGAGCCAAGAATGCAACTTTTTTTTATTTTAAACTGGTACAAGAAGAGAAAAGAGAGTTAATTAATGTTTCTGCTATTCAATTGACCCAAAACAAAGCAGAAAGTAGCTTTCTGACTGCTAATATATCCTAGCTATTTGGGCTGTTATGTAGCAAAATAGCTGCAGTATCCATAAATTGACACTGAATTTAGCTCACAAAATTATCACGATGTATTGTGCTTAGGTCCTTAAAGGCTGTAAATATGGCTTGCCCTATATATGAGAAGCTGACCAGATATTCATATCCATGAGCTGGCAGAAACATCTCGATTCCAAGCTGAAAGACATAAACATAAATCATGTCTGGTCCAATATCTTTGCCACCCATTTCAAATTCCAGATTCAGGAGTACATCAGTTGGCAATTACATCTTATTCCAGTTGGCATATGGACCCAGCATTTTCTTAAAGGCAACAAGGAGCTTTGAGGACCTTAACTAATTCTCCATTCCATGTTGCCACTACCCAAGTTTATAAGCCACTGTGAATGCTGAGATAAGGGCGGTGTAATAATAATGTAAGTATAATCAATAATGAGCCGAGGTGGCACAGCGGTTAGAGGCAGTACTGCAGGCCACTTTAGCTGACTGTGATCCTCAGGTCAGCGGTTCAAATCTCACTGGCTCAAGGTTGACTCAGCCTTCCATCCTTCCGAGGTAGGTAAAATGAGGACCCAGATTGTTGGGGGCAATATAAATATACATTGCTTACTGGTGTAAACCGCTTAGAGAGTGCTTGCACTGTGAGGCGGTATATAAATCTCACAAATAAATAAATAATCAATAAACCAAGAAAGTGATTACGGTCCCTGCCTTATTATTATCTGCTTAATAATTTGTCCATGAATATAGCAATAGCAATAACATTTAGACTTACATACAGCCCCATAGTGGTATATTTAGACTCTAGAAAGAGTGCAGAGAAGAGCAAAAAAGATAATTAGGGGACTGGAAGCTAAAACATATAAAGAACAGTTGCTGGAACTGGGTATGTCTAGTCTGATGAAAAGAAGGACCAGGGATGACATGATAGCAGTGTTTCAATATCTCAGGGGCTGCCACAAAGAAGAGGGGGGTCAACCTATTCTCCAAAGCATCTGAGGGTAGGACAAGAAGCAATGGGTGGAAACTAATCAAGGAGAGAAGCAACTTAGAACTAAGGAGAAATTTCCTGACAGTTAGAACAATTAATCAGTGGAACAACTTGCCTCCAGAAGTTGTAAATATTCCAACACTGGAAGTTTTTAAGAAGAGATTGGATAACCATTTGTCTGAAGTGGTGTAGGGTTTCCTGCCTAAGCAGGGGGTTGGATTAGAAGACCTCCAAGGTCCCTTCCAACTCTTCTATTCTATTCTATTCTATTCTATTCTATTCTATTCTATTCTATTCTATTCTATTCTATTATAATCTTTATAGCACTCTCTGAGCAGTTTACAATGTCAGCATTATTCTCATATTGCCCCCAACAATCTGGGTTCTCATTTTACCAGAGGATGGAAGGTTGAATCAACCTTGAGCCCCATCAAGATCAAACTCCAGGCTTTGGGCAGAGTTTTCCTGTAATAGTACACTTAACTACCGCACCACCATTTTGGGAATGCAGAAAAGCTGACGATTTCCTGAAGATTTTCACCCAATCAAGCCTGACCTTTTATCTTTTTGACATTCCTTTACTTTGGAATACTTTTAATTTTCTAATCAGAAAAATAAGATTAAGATATGAAGAAGAGAGAGAGACTATCAGCATAAGCCACAAAACTCTACAGTGATTTTTATTTTTATTTTCCACACAAAACAACATTCGTTTAGCATGATATTTCTGCAAAGACCATTTATGTATCTTCAAGTATAAATATTTTTGTACAAACGCTTTGAAAGAAAAAAACTGAAGTTCAACCATGTGCTCACACACTGGAAAGGGTGCAGTGGTGATAAACAGATGCAAGATAGATAGCATAGCTTGGGACTTGGTTTTTAATCTTCTAAAGCCAACAGGAATGGTCATATATCTGGGTGGGCTTAGACAGGTCTGTAGATATGGTACCATGTAAATAGAGATCCTATTCATGTAGCATGTAGTCAAATAATAATATTCAGGAATGTCTGCAGGTTTTGGTAAAAAAAAAAGTCAAGATAATGGCCCAGCCATATAATTGAAGGTACACCATATTTCATGTGTATCATACATAGAAAAGGATGGAGCTTCAATCTCACCATAATGGCTACTGTCTTGACTTTTGATTACACCCTATGAATATCCTTGTGTTAGAAATTCTGTTTATATAAAGCACCACAGAGCTTTATATAAACAGTGCAAATAAAGAGAACAGTGACCATGTGCCTTACTGCTCAACTCTACTGTAACAGGAAACAGGAAACTACTTAGAACAAAAGAGCATAGAGTATATATACCATAGATACAAACTTATAAACACTGCCATCTACTGGCTGAATACTACTGTGGTTGTTGCATAGAAATATGTTCCAACAATGAATTCCAACACTTTGGTACATTAGAAGTTATCTAGAAGCTAATGATAGCATCATAATTGCTATCATTGTCATTACATTCATAGATGAATTCACTATAGAAAACTTTTAATACCAGGGGTTATGCTGCTAGGAGCAGAAAAGTCAGTCTTTATAGTTGTTGTTGTTGTTGTTGTTGTTGTTGTTGTTATAATTATTAGATATCAAAACTCACCTTCTTTTTTCAGGTATGTAGCAGATGCATCATATTCTAACATATCCGAGCAAGTTTGATATAACTCTTTCATCTACTTGCAGGTAATTCATAGATATTTATCATTTTAAAAGGAAAAACCCGTAATATTCAAAATCACATAAATCAAATTATGTTCCTTAAAAAAAATAAGCACACAATGGATCCCCACCACCCCAAAAATACAGAAAATCCCAATTAGCATCCACAAAACGATACATTAAAATATAAGAAATGTATATATTAAGTTTGGTTAAAACAATTCTGCAGGTAATTAATGCATGCATATTCTGTGAGGTAAGGAAAGTTTAGTGACATTCAATAAACAAGAACATAAGTTTTTACTATGGTTTACATGCTAAAGATTCAACTTTTTCATTCCCCCAAGACACTTCCAATAGTTGAACTTTGGGTACCATCAGAAAGACATATCCATCCACAAGAGTCTTCTGGTACATTCATTTAAAGTTGGGAAGGAGCCACAGTCAGTATCCAACTTTTTAAACAGTAATCTTGTTTTCTAGAATGGCAAGCTTTTTTGATACAGCTTCCAGTGAGCAAGACTTAAGGAATAACATACATAGAAAGAAGATGAACGTATTTTCAGTGGTTTCAATTCAATGAGATGGACTGAATAAAAATCATTTAAATACTGTACAAAAAACAAAAATAAGTTTAAAAAAACACCCCAAAGTTGTTGGATACAGATATGAATCAACCTCAGCAATTTTAAGATGTGTGGACTTCAACTCCCGGAATTCATCAGCCAGCAAGGGAATTGAAATCCACTCATCTTAAAAAGTCGCTCAGGTTGGGAAACACCGTTCTAAGCAAAATAGAAATATCAGCTCTCCAGAAAAGGTTTTGCTCAGTTGTATCCCCATCACCACCAAGTTTCTGCTGGTGATCCCAGAGATTTTAAATACGGTATCCCTGAATAAAATCCAGGGATGAATATTCCATTTCTGCTTAAAGTCACATTCTTTTAAGAATGATTCGTTCAAGGTTCTAATGGCTGCCAAGAGTAGAAGTCACTTAAGCAAAAAAAATGGAAAGGGGTGAGTACATAATCTTTCTGCCTTTCTGACCTCCCCATTCTCCAGTATCATTTTTCCCCACAACATACCACCCCCATATATCTACCTCTATCTATTTATCTATCTATCTATCTATCTATCTATCTATCTATCTATCTATCTATCTATCTATCTATCTATCTATCTATCTATCTACCTACCTACCTACCTACCTACCTACCTATCTGCTAACAATCCTCTATCTTCTGTCTATCTCTCATCTATCTATTCCATCATCTATCTATCTGTCTGTCTGTCTGTCTGTCTGTCTGTCTGTCTGTCTGTCTGTCTGTCTGTCTGTCTGTCTGTCTGTCTGTCTATCTATCTATCTATCATGTCTGTCTATCTATCTATCTATCTATCTATCTATCTATCTATCTATCATCTATCTATCTACTGTCTTCTATCTATCTATATCTCTATCTATCTATGTCTGTCTGTTTGTCTATCTATCTATCATCTGTCTGTCTGTCTGTCTATCATCTATCTATCTTCTATCTATCTATATCTCTATCTATGTCTGTCTGTCTATCTACTTATCTATCTATCTATCATCTGTCTATCTATCTATCTATCATCTATCTACTGTCTATCTTCTATCTATCTATATCTCTATCTATGTCTGTCTGTCTATCTACTTATCTATCTATCTATCATCTGTCTATCTATCTATCATCTATCTACTGTCTATCTTCTATCTATCTATCTATCTATCTATCTATCTATCTATCTATCTATCTATCTATCTATCTATCTATCTATCTATCTATCTATATATATATATATGTCTGACTGTCTATCTATCTACCTATCTATCCATCCATCCATCCATTCATCCATCCATCATCTATTGCTATATCACAGCAGAAGATATGAGGAATATTGTATTCTGAGGGTAGAGAGTTGTTTTTTAAATAAGACCAGTAGCTACATAAAATAATCCTAAACAACACATCACTCATTTTTCATTGCTTAGGAAGAACCATAAATATCCTCCTCTTCAAATCTCAAACCCGGTGGACAAGTGCATCACCTGGTGTAAATCAGGTTTGTGCTTTCCATAATCACCTCAAGCTCCAAAGATGCCCTAATGCACTCTATTCCAAGTGGCCCCCAAAGGATATGTTTTCGTGTCAATGCCTTTATGAGATTGTCTACCTTTCTCTGGAATTTGACAATAGCTTCGCATTCACATGGATCTTCCTCTGAAGAGACAAGACAAAACGGTTCAGTAAATAAAATATCGGAAGAAGGTCTTGAGTATTATGAAATGATGAAAGCTTATGAAACATATTTTGTCTAGTCCACAGACAGGAAAACCTGTGATTGTAGACTGCAAACAGTTTTAGAGCACTCTATTTTTGGCCCTGAGATTGCAATGTTGCATCATTGAAATTCAACAATAACTAATTCTCAGCAGCACCGTTTGTGTGTTTTATTTCTTGAAAAGTAAAAGTGCAATAGGACCAAGAAACCTATTCAAACCAATTTTCTTTCAAAGATCCCCAAATTGTACTGCTGAAATTCCGTCATTTGAAAACTAAATTTCAGAAGAACGGTTTTGGATCATTTGGAAGAAATGTTGGTGTGTGTGTGTGTGTGTGTTTAAGAATGGAAAGAGAAACAATTTGACTTCCAGAGATGTCTCATACTAACTTCTACCCCTAACCCCTTTTTAAAACAATGAAAAGTATGTCTAGTTTAATGAAAAGAAGGACTACGGGTGACATGATAGCAGTGATAGCAATATTTAAAGGGCTGCCACAAAGAAGAGGGGGTCAACCTATTCTCCAAAACACCTCAAAGCAGAACAAGAAGCAATGGATGGAAACTAATCAAGGAGAGAAGCAACTTAAAACTAAGGAGAAATTTCCTGACAGTTAGGACAATTAATCAGTGGAACGACTTGCCTCCAGAAGTTGTAGGTGCTCCATCACTAGAAGCTTTTAAAAGAGACTGGACAGCCATTTGTCTGAAATGGTATAGGGTCTTCTGCTTGAGCATTGGGTTGGACTAGATTATCTCCAAAGTCCCTTCCAACTCTGTCATTCTGATATTTTGTTGAAAGTTCCCAACCCCTTTCTTTGACACATTGATTCATCTGGTATCTTTATGGGTGGATCTGCAATGGGTTGACAAAGCCAATTGCAGCCCTCACTTTTGGAAATGTGTTTGCCATGTTCTAGCCCCTACTTAGACCAAAAACCAAAACATTGTTTCACAGAAAGAGACTGATCATAAGCATTGGCAGAGGTGGGTTCCTACCTCTGATTGCCAGTGTGGTTAATAGCTGTTGTTCGGAGCAGAACCGAACTGCATGCACATGCACATGCGCATGCGGAACGCTTTGCGCATGCGCAGAGGGCAAAAGAACGCAATTGGCGGCATCCATGCGGGCGGGGAAAGCGCCCGGGGAAAGCTCCCGCTCCGCAAACGGCAGCAGCATCTTCGGCTCTGCGCTGAACAACAGCTATTAACCGCACCGGCAGGATCCCACCTCTGAGCATTGGGTATATTCTAATTCAAGATGCATGGACAGGCTAATCCTTGTCACAAAAATGAATTGAGCTCTTTAAGCATTCAACTGATTGCTGGACCATCCTCATGAAGGTTAATTGAGCATTTCAAATAATAGCTTTCAAATAACTCTTGAAGAGATTGATTCTTTCTACCATCCGTTCAGGGTCAGACTGAAGCACTTTGAAATGTGAGACCCAACAAGGGACGAGACTCTCCACCAACATCACTTTCATGGAGAAGTTCACCAGTTTAGCAATTTAAACTCACTTCATCGTTGATCATGACAGTGTTCTCTGCCTTCCTTGAGGGAAACAGGTTTGGGGGAAAAAATAGACAGACTGTATGACATGAGTTGCTATGTCCTCTAATAGATTGTCTTCCCTTTGCTGGAAATCAGTGCTTAATTTTACATAATGGTAGGGCCAGCGTTGTGTCTACTTGACAGTCATCATCTTTAAGAAACTCACCTTGATGGCAGAATGGGATGATAAGCAGTGAAGACTGCTTCCTCAAATAGAGATAAAGTCTCTGGGTTTCTAACTCCTTCCTTCCAATTGTTGATGGAGCAAAGGCATTGGCACAGTTTTCCCATGCAGGCATCATGAGAGATTGTACACAGATGATGCTCAGTGAGATATGGTGCTGCCAGTCCATTGAGGGTTATATAATTGTGGAACCAGCAGGAAGCCTCTGCTTTGAAGATCTTAATGCATAGATGGGTCCCCCAAGAAGTGAGGGTGATAACAATACAATAAACATAATGTGAACCACTTTGGAATGGGTATCCCACAATGGTGCTGTGGTGGGTGTGTCAAGATACACCCACGTTACACCTATACTCCGCCAGCTGCATTGGCTGCCCATCGGTCTCCGGATACAATTCAAGGTGTTGATTATCATCTTTAAAGCCCTACATGGCTTAGGACCAGGTTACCTTCGGGACCGCATTCTGCCTCACACTTCCCTCCGACCAGTTAGGGCCCACAGAGTGGGTCTCCTCCGGGTCCCGTCAGCCAAACAATGCCAGCTGGCGGGCCCTAGGGGGAGGGCCTTCTCTGTGGGAGGCCCCGTGCTCTGGAACCAACTTCCCCCAGAGATCCAAACTATCCCCACCCTGCTGGCCTTCCGAAAAGCCGTCAAAACATGGCTCTTCCTGCAGGCAGGGGGTTAAGTCTAGTTCCATCTGAGCTCTCCCCCGGTATGTATGTTGGTGAATATTTCTTTTAACTTTTTTAATCTTTTAATATTGTTTTTAACTGTTGTTTATTGTTCAGTGTTCTTGCACAATGTTGTACGCCGCCCTGAGTCCCTCGGGAGTAGGGTGGCATAGAAGAACCAAATAATAAATAAAATAATAAAATAAATGAAGGCCCACCATTAAGAAACACTCTCTGTAATAGCCACCCATCAGGTGATGGAGGACACCCAGGAGACATGATCCCTGAAGATACTAATTTAGAAACTTGTGGAGACAAGTGGTATCAATAATGCCAAAAGAAGATACTATCATGATCATAATGATTCCAAGAAAAATCAAGACAAAATAGCAGAAGAACCATTGCCTTAGTCATCCCAAAGGTTCTTTTTCCAAGGTTGCTTTTCCTTGAAGACATTCCGCGTCTCATCCAAGAAGCTTCTTCAGAACGTGGATGAGAAGCGAAACGTCTTCAAGGAAAAGCAAAGTCCAGTTGCCTTTTGAAAAAGAACCTTTGGGACAATCATCACCTGGATGACTGAGAATCTCCATAGACATTACCTTGGTTGTTATTTAAGTGGAATCTGTAACTGTTTGTCAATGCAAAAAGTCACAGTGTTGCACTATTAATATCCCATGCACAACTTCACCTACCAACGCATATTTTAGTCTGCAGCTTCTTTCCAATTTGATTGATGGTTCGGATATCAGCTGTATAGAAGTAGTGCTCTGCCACTGGTTCAGAGGCAATTGCCTTGAGCTCATCTTCAATGGCATTGCCCACTCCAACAGCGAACATCTTGTATCCTGAAATGAACAAGATCTAATCATTTGCATCTTGGCCCTGTTCATGAAAGCACAAGAAAAGCATTATTTGATCAAAAGGCATTGTGCAGGTGTGTATGTAAAGGTTTTTTTTGAAAGCCTGGAAAACATGGAGGCATTATTATTGTCAACGACTACTTCAGCTTCAACCACAACAATACACGAGCACACAACAGATACAAACTCAAAGTGAACCGCTCCAAACTCGACTGTAGAAAATACGACTTTAGCAACAGAGTGGTTAATGCCTGGAACTCACTACCTGACTCTGTGGTTTCGTCACCAAACCCCCAAAACTTTACCCTTAGACTGTCCACTGTCGACCTCACCCGATTCCTAAGAGGTCAGTAAGGGGCGTGCATAAGCGCACCAGCGTGCCTACCGTCCCTGTCCTAATTTTCTCTCTTATCAGTACCCATCTTATGTATATAAACAACGTTATATCTATGTATATTACCAACACGTACTTGACATAAATAAATAAATAAATAAATAAATAAATAAATAAATAAATAAATAAATAAATAAATAAATAAATAAATAAATAAATAAATAATAAGCTTTCATCTGGCCTGTTCCTCTTCAGGGGCCATCACCTTATCTTCTGACAATGATTTTCAGGCATTGCATCAGGCAAATGACTGTGTTATGTATCTCCTGGCTTTGTCAGGTTCACATGTAGCTTCGTAAACATGATGAAATCATAGTTGCATGAGTTGGACGCAACAGAAAACACTGGGTTGATAAAACCCCAGAGGAGATAAGGGAATGTACTACTGTAGAAATATAATCCTCGTTGATATAGTACAATGTACCAATCAAGGAGAACGTTTGCAGCTCAGGGTTGAAATGAGGGCTCCTTGGTGCTCTCTGAGCTTTATTGTTTTCTTGCAGACATTTCATTACCTTAAGAGCCGAGGTGGCGCAGTGGTTAGAGTTGCAGTTGACTACTTCAGCTGACTGCTAGCTGCAGTTCAGCTGTTCAAATCTCACCGGCTCAAGGTTGACTCAGCCTTCCATCCTTCTGAGGTCGGTAAATGAGGACCCAGATTGTTGGGGGCAATATGCTGAACTCTGTAAACCGCTTAGAGAGGGCTGTAAAGCGCTATGAAGCGATATATAAGTCTAAGTGCTATTGCTATTGCTATTAACTAGGGAACTTTATCAGTGTCACAAAGAACCAAGCTGAGAGAGCACCAAGGACTCCTCATAGTACAATGTTATCGATTTGTTTTATTTATTTTTATTTTATTTATTTGTTTGTTTGTCAAACATGTACAAGATAGTAGGTATTCGTATAAACATAACATAAGCAAAGTAAGTACAGATAAATGAGGACAATAGGACAGTAAGACAGGGACGGTAGGCACAGTGGTGCGCTTATGCACGCCGCTTACAGATCTCTTAGGAATGGGGTGAGGTCGACTGTAGACAGTCTAAGGTTAACGTTTTGGGGGTTTGGGGAAGAAACCACAGAGTCGGGTAGTGCATTCCAGGCATTGATCACTCTGTTGCTGAAGTCGTATTTTCTGCGGTCGAGTTTGGAGCGGTTTACATTGAGTTTGAATCTATTGTGTGCTCGTGTATTGTTGCAGTTGAAGCTGAAGTAATCATTGACAGGAAGGACATTGTGGCAGATGATTTAAGTTGACTAAGCAGTCAACTTAACTGAGCTCTCATCAAACCGTGGTCCTAATTTCCAAATGCTTACCTAATTCTTTAGCTTTCTTGGCTGCATCATTGATGTAATCTTGGGAGCGTCCATCAGTGAATACAATGGCTACCTTGGGGACACCAGGCCTTGCTCCACTAGAGATGGCGAAGGAATTGTCGACGAGGTATTTCAAAGCCCGACCAGTCATGGTGCCCTTTTCCATATATGTCATCTTTCTCACTGCTGTTTTGACATCCTTCTTGTTCTTGTATTGCCCTAGTGGGAACTCCTGCTTGACTGAACTAGAGTACTGGACCAGGCCCACCTGAGTGTTTTTATCTGACACCTCCAGAGAATCCACAATCTGGTTAATGAATCTCTTTACCAGCTCAAAGTTCTCAGGCCTAACGCTCTTCGATCCATCTATCAGAAAGACGAGATCTGTGGCGGCTCCTCCATTACATACTGTGGGAAAGTGAAAAACAGAAAACAGGAAGAAAGCCACTGTTAGAACCCTGTTCAAACGATTGGGTGTGTTAATATATGATTAAGCCACAAATCAATGTTATGTGTATATTGCTTTAAATGCATTGTGGATGAGTACTACTGTATATAAGTAAGCAAGAGAGCATGCTCAGTGTGGTGTGGTGAGTGGTGTTTGACTGTGTGTTCCGGATTGAAGACTCTCTGCTGCTTTACTGATGAGTAGATTGCTTTATGATTGTGTGGAATTGCTGTGAAGAGAAGATTAACTATTTGTGATAGTATAGAAGTGAGTGATAGCTGTAATCTTTGTGAGTTAAAACAAAGATAGGCAAGAAGAAGAAACTTTGCATTGACTGAAATAACTGTGTATGACTTGGACTTCCTATTTAACTTTGCTACTATTCAAGTAAAACTATTTTGTACATACTAAAAGATATTCTGTTTATTGACTGAATAGCATTCATATCAAACTGCAACACCATTACTACAACACATTTCGCTGTGTATGTGCTTAACAGCACAATAACTCCTTAACAGCCACTACTGAAAGAAAGCCACTTCTTCAATTTAGATAGCAACACTCTTTAAAAACTGATTTTAATAGGCATTTTGAGCCAGATCAGTGTGTTTAGAGTGGTGTGTCCTCACTACAAGAAGTAAAATGACTGTTATATTTCAGACTATACTTGTACAGATTCTGTTAAAATTGATGTGGCTTTCTGGAAGTATACATTATTCTCTGCTATTTAAAAGAAGATACAAAAGCACTGGGCCTCTTCAGAGGAAGCATTTATTTTAAAAAGCTTCTTCATTTTGTTAAGTTGTCTAGAACAATAATAAAGAAGTCTTAAAAAAATAAGTCTAATAATTTTAATATTCTACAGGCATTTATACTTATTGGCTTACCTTCTTGCATCCAGTTTCAGCAGTCTGAATAGCACAAGAAAATAAAATTCTGCCTCTGCCTCTCCCTCCCAACAATTTGCCTCCTTGCAGCTAGTTTCAGTTTCATTTTAGCACGTGGCCTGCGGGCGTGCTGCCTCACTCAGCTGAGAGTCGGGAAGCTGATAATGAGTTGCTTGGCTTAACAGGCTCTGTCCTGTTTGCTGCAAGGAGGTAAATTGCTGGGAGGCAGAGGCCAAAGGGTGGGGGTGGCTGGGTGGGGCTACATTCGGTGTATAAGACACACCCAAGTTTTCATCCTCTTTTGGGGGGTATAAAGGTGCATCTTATACTCCGAAAAATACGGTAGTCATTATGTTTAAGCACTATAATTTCTGCTTTGGCCCCCTATTTTCAAGAATGGGTTATTCTACTATACACCATAGTATACAGTAATAAACTACTGAACTGTACACTAGACCAGTGGTCCCCAACCTTCTGGGCACCAGGAACTGGTTCCATGGACAGAGGTTTTTCTGTGGACCAGAGGGGGCATAGTTTCATGTACTGCCTGCGGATGGGGCTTTGCTTATTTGTGAGCCACGGTGGCACAGTGGTTAGAGTGCAGTACTGCAGGCTGCTTCTGCTGCCTGCCGGCTGCCGGCTGCCGGCTGCCTGCAATTTGGCAGTTCGAATCTCATCAGGCTCAAGGTTGACTCAGCCTTCCGTCCTTCCAAGGTGGGTAAAATGAAGACCCAGATTGTTGGGGGCAAAAGGCTGAGTCTGTAAACCGCTTAGAGAGGGCTGTAAAGCACTGCAAAGCAGTATATAAGTCTAAGTGCTGTAGCTATTGTGCGGACCAATTTCTGACATGCCGCGGACCGGTGCCAGTCCACGGATTGGGGTTGGGGACCCCTGCACTAGACAAGAGAAAGTCAAAAGCTAAGATTCATGTCTGAAAGCATGTTCTTTGTTCTCTTTGGCTGTTTTACAGAATGGCCGTTTATCCTCAAAAGAATGAGGTATTTCACATATTGTGAATTGGGCATGCATTTCCATGACTTCGAATAAACTTTGGCTCCCTTTACGAAGTTTTAAACAAAAATTATTTACCACTGCAGGTCTTCCCGTCATTGTTAAGAGTGAAACCCACTTCACAGGCACAGGTGTATGAGGCTCCTGTACTGACACAAATCTGCTGGCAATCATGATCTCTGGTGGCACACAAATCTGACACAACTATAAAGTAATAAAGTAATAAACACAGTAAACAAGCAGGTTTGACTTTAGCTTACAGTATCCTTCTTCTTTTTCGGTTTAACGTTTTTATTGAGTTATAAGATAAAATAAGATACAAAATACAACAGTAAATAGGAAAATGGTGGGGAGGAAGAGGGGGAAGAGAAGTGAGGAAGGATAAGAAAAAAAAGAAGCATTGATTTCCGACTCTCTCTTTTGCAGTAAAATAAGGCATTAACATCAAATCACAACTTTTTGCTTTTTCATAATAATACGAACAAGCCATTTCTATAAAGATCTATCAATCTAATCGGTAAAACCCAAAATAAAAGTTTCATTCTTTTCTACTTCAAGCACAAAGCTCGGAAGCGGTCTCCATGTGGAAACAAAAGTACTTATATTCTTTTCTTTGATCAAAATATTTTGACTACAGTATCATTCTTCTTGAGTGGATCACCTAGAACACGGGTGTCAAACTCGCGGCGTCACATTGCCGTTACATGATGTATCACGATGATTTTTTTCCCTTCGTGGAGCTGGGGTGGGCAAGGCCTGCGCATGACACCTGCCAGTTTGACACCCCTGAGTCCTGGAAACTTTAGCAATTCCGATCTCCTGGAATCAACATCTGACCTTATTAACCATCTGAATGTTCCTTTCTTCATAAGCTTTTTAACCAGGATCACTACTTAATGGCCCATGAGCCATATGCATCCTTTGAGACTCCTGAACAAAGAAGGTGAATCAGCCCCCAGAACAGGGGAGGGTTCCGGTTATGTTCACTACCGGTACACATCATGAGCATGCGCGGAAGTGAAATTGCGTTCCACCATGCGATTTCACTTCCGCGTATGCTCAGGACGACATTACAAGCTGAAACACAGCTGAGGAGCTTCTCAGCTGTGCTTTGGAGGAAGAATAAAGGTCAGTATTCACACAAGGGTGGGTGGGAGGGCTTTTTCCCGACAGCTCAGGATGCGGAGAAGCGCCAAAAAATGACGTCATCGCCAGGCTTCTACCGGAGCTACGCTCCGCACCGGTAGGAACCCACCACTGCCCCAGAACCTAGGCAAAAGGCACTGTATGGTACAGTATATTTCCTTAGGCTTAGCAGGTGATAGAATGTGGCTGATTTTATCTAGTCTCCAGAGCTAAGTAGGATCAGATATGGTGAATATTTAGATGGGACACTACCAAAGAATATCAGGCAAGCATCTTCTCTACAGTTGCCAAGAATACTGCATGTATTTCAGGATAGTTTCCCCCACAATTTTTGACCATAATGCAGTATTAGGGCTGGGTGAGCTACTATAAACTAAGAATAGAATAGAATGTGATTGGACACACAAGGAATTTGTCTTGGTGCATATGCTCCCAAGTGTACATAAAAGAAAAGATACTTTCGTCAAGAATCATAAGGTACAACACTTAATGATAGTCCGGATACAAATAAGCAATCAAATCATATTAGGAACCAGTCAATATAAATCGTAAGGATACAAGCAACAAAGTTACAGCTACTTTTATAAGCTACTTATAAAATGCCCCATGTGAATACTCTTTGCTTCCTAGTAATTTCTAACCACATGCTTATTTTTAACAATGAAATACACCGGAACCAGTGGTGGGTTCCTACCGGTGCGGTCCACTCTATAGCACCGGTAGCGGCCTGCTGGTGACGTCACAGTACCGGTGCGGTCGGTTGCCGATGCCTGGGCGCCGCCATTTAAAAAATTTTTTTTTTAATTTTTTTTTTAAATTTATTCTGTGCATGCCCAGAAGCTGAGCTTCCGGCACTGCGCATGCGCTGCCTTCCTACCCCACAGTGAGTCCAAGCAGGGGAGGATGGCTGAGGGAGCGCGTGAGACGCTGAAAGAACGGGAAGCAGGAGCTATCTCCATTCCCCTCCATTCCCCTCCCTTCAGCAGTCCGAGAAGCCACGAACACGCGGTGATGATCCTAGGCATTTTCACACGTTTGAGGCTTCTCGAGCTGCTGAGGGGAGGGGGAGTGGGCGGCAGGACCTATCTCAGTTCCCCTCCCTTCAGCAGTACAAGAAGCCACGCCCACCCGGTCACATGGCTGGCAAGCCACACCCACAAAATAAGCCACGCCCACAGAGTGGTAGTAAAAAAATTAGGAACCCGCCCCTGACCGGAACATCTTGTAGTTGGGAAAGGACAATGTCTCGTAGGTGTTTCCTTCAGGAAAGTTTCAGACTTACCGCAGAAAGCTTCCTGAAACTTTTTGGCCAGCTTCTCGATGACACTATAACTTTCAACATAATCCACATGGTCGTCCAAGGGCTGGCTGGCTATCTGTCGCAACGTACGCATGTCGACGCGGCCCACACCAATGGCAAAGATTTCTATCCCAAGAGCTCTTGCCCTTGCTGATACATCTTTCACCCCATCCTGGGGGTGACCGTCGGTCACTACGATAGCCACCTGGGAATGAGACAATGAAGACTTCATGGGGGGGGGGTTTTCCAGCTGGGCCCAGCAAGTGTTGGGATGTGGGGCAGTGGTGGGTTCCTACCAGTGCGGTCCACTCTATAGCACCGGTAGCGGCCTGCTGGTGACGTCACAGTACCGGTGCGGTCGGTTGCCGGTGCCTGGGCGCCGCCATTTTTTAAAAAATATTTTTACATTTCTAAAAAAATTTTCTTCTGCGCATGCCCAGAAGCCGAGCTTCCGGCACTGCGCATGCACTGCCTTCCTACCCCACAGTGAGTCCAAGCAGAGGAGGATGGCTGAGGGAGCGCCTGAGACGCTGAAAGAACGGGCGGCAGGACCTATCTCAGTTCCCCTCCCTTCAGCAGTCTGAGAAGCCATGCCCACCCGGTCACATGGCCAGCAAGCCACGCCCACTCGGTCACATGGCCAGCAAGCCACACCCACAAAATAAGCCACGCCCACAGAGTGGTAGTAAAAAAAATTAGGAACCCACCCCTGATGTGGGGGGGATGATGTTTATCTTCCCCTGGTGGTGTTTATCATACCAAGTGAGATTAATAACTCATATTCAGCTATCTCAACCACAGATAGAAACAAGGGATCCTATTCCCTAGCTATTGTAATAATCTCTTGCTCTTTTATTAAAAGGCACTTTGGCACAAGGAAGGGTCCCCAGAGGACATCGTAAAAGGAGAGAATGTATCTTGTCCTTAAAAGTGATGAACAATAATACAAAGCAGTGTTGCATGATTGCCAGGAGGGAGAGCCAGATATTTGAATGAAATGGATGGATGGATGGATGGATGGAAGGAAGGAAGGAAGGAAGGAAGGAAGGAGGAAGGAAGGAAGGAGGATGGAAGGAAGGAAGGAAGGAAGGAAGGAAGGAGGATGGAAGGAAGGAAGGAAGGAGGATGGAAGGAAGGAAGGAAGGAAGGAGGATGGAAGGAAGGAAGGAAGGAAGGAAGGAAGGAAGGAAGGAAGGAAGGAAGGAAGGAGGAAGGAAGGAAGGAGGAAGGAAGGAAGGAAGGAAGGAAGGAAGGAAGGAAGGAAGGAAGGAAGGAAGGAAGGAAAGAAAGAAAGAAAGAAAGAAAGAAAGAAAGAAAGAAAGAAAGAAAGAAAGAAAGAAAGAAAGAAAGAAAGAAAGAAAGAAAGAACTGGAAGTCTAACAGAGTAGTTTTTGATTCTTTATTTTTTTTCTCTAAGAGACTCATAATTTGATTTTTCTGGTCAGAATCAGGTACAATTATTCCTCATCTTAAAATTACTTTCTGTCTTTTCTCTCCAGTTCTTTAAACATTTTCATTTTCAGCTGGATAAATTTCATCTAGATATCTGAATCCCCAAATGAAGGGTTGTTTCCTAAAATTTCACAGCAAAAATAAATAAATTATTCTTTCATATAGATACAAATGCCTGCAAAAGGTGAAGAGGGATTAAGATGCTGACTGCAAAACTCCACCCCGTTTAATGTGGTTCATATGTTAAAAAAGGAGTAGGGCATCAATTGTGCTGTTGACCCACCCTCGACAGATGTCCCCTTATATAAACATTTGTCATGTGACTCTAAAAGGCCATAGGCAGACCTGACACACACACCCATTCAGCATACTCTGTGCCTCTTCTCTGAATGTTCAAGGATCTTCTCCTCATAGTGTTGCAACCTGTTGAAGCCTCATTATGTTCAGAGTTAAATGCAGCTACAGCTGTTCAAATTGCTGGACATCTCCCTGGCTAAGATAGGTGAATAAAAGGTGAAGCATTCTAATCATGAAATCAACTGAAGAAAAACAAGAGGGGGAAAAAGAAAGGGGAGAGATCCAAATTTCTTCTATTGCATGCGAGTGCTTGGCTAGAATGGAATGGAATGGAATGGAATGGGAGAGGAGAGGAGAGGAGAGGAGAGGAGAGGAGAGGAGAGGAGAGAAGAGAAGAGAAGAGAAGAGAAGAGAAGAGAAGAGAAGAGAAGAGAAGAGAAGAGAAGAGAAGAGAAGAGAAGAGAAGAGAAGAGAAGAGAAGAGAAGAGAAGAGAAGAGAAGAGTTGGAAGGAAAGGGAAGGTCTTCTAGTCCAACCCCCTGCTTAGGCAGGAAACCCTACACCACTTCAGACTAATGGTTATCTAATCTCTTCTTTAAAATTTCCAGTGTTGGAGCATTCACAACTTCTGGAGGTAAGCTGTTCCACTGATTAATTGTTCAAACTGTCAGGAAATGTCTCCTTAGTTCTAAGTTGCTTCTCTCCTTGATTAGTTTCCACCCATAGCTTCTTGTTCTACCCTCAGGTGCTTTGGAGAATAGTTTGACTCCCTCTTCTTTGTGGCAACCCCTGAGATATTGGAACACTGCTATCATGTCACCCCTAGTCCTTCTTTTCATTAGACTAGACATACCCAGTTCCTGCAACCGTTCTTCATATGTTTTAGCCTCCTGTCCCCTAATCATCTTCGTTGCTCTTCTCTGCACTCTTTCTAGACTGCCCCATTCAGTTTCATGGTATCATTTGCTTTGAAGGTATCTTCATTGCTTCTGCTGTACAGGTGTCAGATGATACAATGCCACCTGATTCATAGGCTCAGTTACATCCAGGGTTTTTCTCGAGAGCTCAGTGGCAAAAATGCAAGAGCAGCAGCACGAACGGTTTTGAAAGTAGGGCACCGGCCAGCATATTTTTGAATCACATTCAGCTGCTGAAGAAATGAGCTAGCAAGGGATATCTCTAGCAAAGGGCATGGATCTCATTGTTAGGCCTTTGGGATAATCTGGACAAGAAGCATAACCAGGAATACTAACTCTATTGTAAGGTTATATTAACAGAATCTCGCAAGACTGAAAACATTACCAATAAAGGAGAATATCTGTAGCTCAGGGTTGAAATGAGGGGTCCTTGGTGCTCTCTGAGCTTGCTTGTTTTCTTGCAGACGTTTCATTACCCTAACTAGGTAACATCATCAGTGTTGTTTGCTGTTAGTTTATATTATGGTGTCTTGCCTGTTTGTGGGTGGGTGGGAGCAGTCTCAGAGATTCTTTGGTTGAGCTTTTAAGGAAGGCTCTTTGGCAATTCCTTGATTGGGATATTGCTTACTTGATTGTTGGTCTGAAGTTAACCTTGGAGTTAATTTATGCTGATCTCAGCGCTGATTACTGGTGGAGAGGTGCTAGAGTCTTTTTTCTCTTTTGGGCTGGTTGATTATCTCCTTTGCATAGTCCAGGGGTCAGCAACCTGTGGCTCTGGAGCCACATGTGGCTCTTTCATCCCTCTGCTGCGGCTCCCTGTTGCCAGTCGGCTCCACAGTTGATAGGGCTTTCGGTTAGGACAGGTAGAGGAAAAAGGATGCCGCGCTAGGAGGAGACTCTATGGCGGGGGAAATTGACTTCCAGTTGGCTCCAGAATTGAACAGGGGGCTTCTGGTTAGGACCTTTGTGACTCTTTGAGTGTTTAAGGTTGCCGACCCCTGGCATAGTCTATAGATGTTGTTAATGTCTATGTGTGTATTGATGGCTGATTTGTCAGAGTGCTAAGCTTCTAGAAACATTTCTACTGAAGAGTAACAGAAAACATTTCTCCCTTGTTTCAAAGGTGCATTTTTTCAAAAGGCAACTGGACTATGTTTTTTTTTCTGGAGGAAGCAATGTTTTCTCTTTGAAGAAGATGATTGCTTCTCATCTAGTAAGCTGATGAAAGTCAGAACTGATGAAGCTTCTTGGATAAGAAGTGAAATGTCTTCTTGTTTAGAAGACATTTCTTCCTTTAAAAAAAACATAGCCCAGTTGCCTTTTGAAAAAAGCATCTTTGAGACAACCATGACCTGGATGATTGAGAATCTCCCTAGACATTTCTCCCCTTCTTTCCTTTTACTTTCTGGAAACTGGGGAGGGTCCTTTCTGAAATGCGTCCCCACACCTGCTCTCCTTCTGTAGGCTGAGAAATCTTTTACATGCCTGTTGTGCCCTCCGAGGTTCTTCCTCCCATTCGCCAAGGTCCTTCCCACATACCATTGCACTAATTCTTTCTGTCTGATGTTAACTTCTAAAGCTCACACAGACTCTTTTTAAGTTCATTATGCATTGGTGTCAATGAGTTGAGTTTATTGAAATAAATTGAGAAATGAAAGGTCCACATAGAATTCAGTCTTAACTGGATTCTTAATGCAAATACCATTTAGACAAACCGAATTAGACTGGTGTGTTCCAAATGGTGTAACATGCCAATCTCAGCAATAGGTGGAGCTGTAAAATCTCTTATGCCTCCCTCTTGTTTTAAGAAATCAGGACTGTGTGATATTTGCAACCTCGTAGCTTCACTAACAAAATCCTTTGTGTCTTCAGCAATTCATTTATATAGTCCAAGAAGTGTTGCAGGGAAACATATCTCCCTAGGAAGCACCGTCCACTGCTGTGAATAAGCAGGAGATCAGAGAAGCTTGAACAGATTTCTTGGTCATGTCATATGTTGAGAAAAACAAGTGAAGATTCCTACCCATCTATTTTTTTTTACAAAAATGTAAGAAGATTCTGAACCAGCCCAACCTTGACTGCCAAAGCAGACGATCAAGTGTTTGAGTGATCTGCTCAATCTAAACCGACCAGAGTTTCTGAACCTTGATCCCAAATGAAAAGAATGACTTCATTATGAATTCGAGATTTAAAAACTAGAACCTAAATAAACTGTGATTATCCAAGCAAAAGAAAAGAGAGTCTGTCCCAGATGAATAAATATTTAGTCTTGATCTCCACACATAGAATGAAGACAGATGGGCAACTGCGATAATCAGCTTCCATCTTTAGGCATTCCTAGTCGAACACTATAAAAAGACTTCACACATACAGCTTTATGTACAAACGTTTCTTACAAGTGTTGAATGAACATCTGTAGTCATGAATCAGAGCGTGGCATCCAGTTCCCCATGTACATTGACTTGACATGAATCAATTTTGGGAAACAGAAAGCGTAGATCATGTTGCACAAACTGTTCTTTTATGAGGAAAAACAGAGAAGAAGCAGAATCATTCTTTTCAGCTTGTAAAAGAAATTGAAACTCGGTTTGGTTTAAGAACAATGAGATGCCAGCTAAATTGTGGCCTACCATTTCTTGTCCTTAAGGCCAAAGGTCCTCATGATCCGTAAGGTTCTTTTAATGAAGTTGAAAGGGCCTTCAGTTTGAGGTAACTTTTTTCCCCTGCACCAGAAATAGCCATAACAACAAAAACAATAGCAATAACAGGTATCTTTGTGAAAATGTTAAGGACCTGAATGTTTTAATTTAGTATTTCCAGCTCTTTCCCACAAGAGCTTTTTCTTTTCTCTCATTGACCTATGGCTCTCCCCAAAGAATACCTGCATATATACTTTAGTATATATTTAGCTTCTAGCACACCTGTGAGTGAAATACAAAGTTGGTGAAGTCAACTACATTTAGCTAATTTTAAATCCTTCCAAGAATAAAATGCTCATAGAAAAGGGCATTTATGCCTAAAACCTAAATGCTCTGAAGGGCTTCTCACTTTCTGTTCTTCAAAGAACCACATTTTTATAGCCCATCTTAACAAGTAGAGCATTATGGCTTGATAAATTTGTTGACCCCATCCCACAAAGCTGAGGTGAGGTACCAATTCTCTAAACTGTAGGCTTTATGGCTTTATGGTTCTATGAGGTCAGGGAATCCTAAATGGTGCCTCAGAAAATGACCAAGACAAGTGGGAAGGAATATATGGAAGAAGGTAATCTTTGTCTCTCCTGAAGGACTTTCTGAGGAGACATTTCATCAAAAGATTGTTACCCTGAGTTATGACTAAGCGTCAGTTAGGTAACTGAGAAGCAGAAGAGCAGTTGGGGGGAGAGAAGGATGTTATGAAATTAAACATGACAAATAAAAGGGATGAAAGCATTTGTTCAAGGATAAACTTATATTCAGAGTTGGGCTGCTGGGAGTTCGCAGGGGTTCGGGAGAACCTCTAGCTAAGAATCTGTGCAGTTCAGAGAACCTCCAAATCCTACTCCTGGCTGGCCCTGCACACCCCGCCCCGTCCCGCCCCTCCCAGGAGTCCCCACGTGGCCCATTTTGGATGCAGTTAAGTGCAGGGTGCGCATGGAGGCTCGGGGATGGCGAAAAATGGCCCTACCAGAAGTTCAGGAAGGCTGGAAACAGGCCCATTTCTGGCCTCCAGAGGGCCTCCGGAGCCTAGGGAGGCCATTTTTGCCCTCCTGGTGGCTTGAGGAAAGCCTCTGGAGCCCGGGGAGGGCAAAAACGCGCCCTCTCTCTGTGGTGCAGGAGGCTGACTAGGCCATGTTCACCATGGCCACACCTACCCAGCAACTGGGCAGAGAACATCTTGCTAAAATTTTTGAAGCCAACTCCTGCTTATATTCCTCTTGGGTGTTAGTGATCAACTGAAGGTCTGCAGGCCTCAAAAGACCTTCCAAAGCTTGTTAGATGTGGTGCACATAAAGCTGGGAACTCTACCCATTTTTCCTAGTAGCTAATAACAGTGGAAAAGCAAGTATCTCATTAACTTACTGAGAGGAGATGAGGCCCCTAGGATGGGAGAATATTTCCTTTGGAGACCACAGTTAGTTGCCGTGAGACATGTCAGGAGCATTAAGTTTCCACACTTCCCATTTGCCCTGCAGGTAAATGGTTCAAATCTTATATGACAACATGAGGTATTATTATGGTTCTTTGCACAGTCAGTCAGATGTTCAAACTGGATTTGGCATTTTTGTCCTCCTATCGAGTCCTTCCCAAGGACCTGGGATAGGCAGAAATGGGTATTTAATGGTGTTCCTGAAATCGTCATAGGATGTAAACTCTTCTGAGTAAAGCTGCCTTTTGCAATTGACTGATGGTGAATTTGTCAATGCCAATGGTGTTCAAATGGTGCTATTCGAACTATTAGATTTCCAACAACTATGCCAAATCTCATTAGACATTAATCATTTTTTTAAAAAAACTAATCATCTAAGCACCCACAAAATGTACCGAACTTTGGGGACCACCAGTGCTCCTGAAAACACAGGTTGCAAAACATGAGAGACAGGGAGAACTAAGTTCATGGAATGATTGCCACAAAGCAAAGCAAGAAGAAAATAAAATCAAGCTTCTTGACAATCTCACCTTGTTGATCTCTGGGGATCTCACCCTGGCTCCTTCCCCTTCACTGAATGCTCTGTTGATGGCAAACTGTATAGCCAGGCCTGTCATGGTCCCAGTGGAGAGAGGCTCAATTTTGCGAACTGCTTGTAACAGGCTGGTCTTTGTTTGATGCGTTCTTAGGGACAATTCATTCTTGACAGCACTGGCATAGTTGATGACTCCAATCCGTGTTGTATTAGGACCTACATCAAGTGCCTCAATGACCTGAGACACAAAAACCTTGACTTTGTCAAATTCATTGGGGCGCACACTTCGGGAGCTGTCCACAATGAACACCAGATCGGTAGGTCTTGTCCTGCACTGGGCACCTATTTGGGAGAAGGGAACAGCTTTTTTTTTTCAAAAATTAGAAATGTGACAACTCAGAAGTAGGTCCCACTGAATTCATTTGGACTTCCTCCCAACTAGATGGCGATAGAATTCCAACCTTATGATCATTCCAAAGGTGCTTTTTCCGAAAGGCAACTAGACTTCCTTGGGTTTTATTTTTCCTTTGAAAATGTTTCGCTTCTCACCCAAGAAGTTTCTTCTCTTCTTCAGAAAAACTTTCAAAGGGAAAAAAAAAACAAGAAAGGTCAGTTGTCTTTTGGAAAAGCACCATTAGGACAACCATGACCTGGATGATTGAGAATTTCCATAGACGTTCATACTTACGATCTTTTCCCATATGAAAACTACACAATTTCTTCCAATGATTGCGCCTTTTATGCTACAATCTTATGACCTCTAGTGTAGACTATTCCATATGTGGTATTTCCCCCTGTGAAGTTAGTACTGGAATTCTCTTGGAGAGAATTGTTACTCCTTCTCGAGTCGTTGCTCATCAGTCTCTATCACTGACTTTGGTCAATTGTGGGAAATTCAGACACTGGAACAACTTAAAATGTGATGTGAGAACATGGAGCTGTTGGCAGAATAAGAGGTGGTTTTATCCCAAACTATCCAAGATTCTCACCATACCCTAAATAGGGAATATATATATATTCTACTGCTGGTCTGTTAGCACCAGACTTACGGTATGTCAGTTGATGCCAACAACCAATTGTTTTTCTTTAGGACTATATTCCCTCCAAAATAACAAAACCACTGGGGTATATATTTCAATCCTGTTTGAATATTCAGCATTCAACACACTCACTAATGTTACACATAAATCCTTGATCAAGCTTGAGGGTGGGTTGAAGGTTTTTTGGCTTAACTGGGAGCATTTCACTCTAATAGGACTTGAAATGTTAAATGGGATTACTTTTCTGGGATTTACATTAACGACGGAGGCTCTGCCTTTGTTCTGATTTGCCTTCAGGTCTGATCTGCAGTCATTATAATAAAGCCAAAAGGAAATAATGACACCATTTTTGTCCTGACATTGTTGGCTTGCGGAGAAAAAGAAAAAACAAGATTGTATTTTTGCCTCTTTCACACCATTCTCCAAAAATTCCAGAAATTTACACCCAGCAGCCTGGGCTGGCAGTCACGGATGGGCTATTTTGGCCCAGCGATTGCTTATTTATTTATCTATCAAAATTATAGAGCCACCCTTCTCACAAGAAATGAGCCTTTACAAAAACCATGCAGCAAAAAGATGTATAAAAATAAATATGTCAAATGCAGTTCTATTACATAAATCATACACACACAAATTGCATACATGTGTATGTATGTATGTATGTATGTATGTATGTATGTATGCATGCATGCATATCAAGAGAGAAATTATATTAAATCCTCTTGCAAACCAGAGGAAATGTTGAAATATTGACAAATCCATCATGTTTTTACATTGCAGTAAAATATTTTTACTACCCATCACACGTATTTGCTCCATTCTGTGATCCCTTGAGATTGTAAGCAAATACAGCAACTGCCTGAAATCTTCTGCCAAAGGAGTGTGGTAGAATAGCTAACTTCAAGGTCAAAAGAAAATTTGATCTTAAGAAGCAAGAAAAGTGTGAGAGTCAAAGTAATTCCATTACGTCTTCTGAAAAATCGGCTCCCTTTGCTTTTCCTCCAACTGTCACTGAACTGGCTGCTGTTTTCGGTTCAGCAAGACAGAACAAAAACTATAATTTTAACCGTCAGTGTCTGAATTTTGCCTTGTTTCTTCTTTTCTTTCTGTCTCTTTTTCTTGTGGGTCCAGAATTTGAGATTGCAAGCTCAAGAGCTGGAAAATATTCAGGGCTGTAATGGATGAATACAGTAATCCTGAAAACATGCTAGAAAGAGGGTCGAGAGAGAAATAACTGCTGTGCCAGGGGTGGGTTCTAACTTACCTCACTGCCGGTTCGCTTCCTCCCACACCGCGCATGCACAGTGCCGAAAAATAAAAAAATCCCCCCAAAAGAGCCCAAAACAAGATGGTGACACATGCACAGTGCCGGAAACTCGGCTTCTGCACATGTGCAGAAGGAAAAAAAAAACCAGAATTTTTTTTAAATTTTTTTAAAAAAATTAAAAAAAACAAAATTCCAAAAAAATTCCCCAAAAAAGATGGTGGCGTCCAACAGAACCGGTTCGGTGATGTCATTGTGACATCACCAGCGCCTTGCTATCGGTTTGGGCAAACCGGTCCAAACTGGGAGGAACTGACCTCTGTGCTGTGCCCAACAGCCATTGATAGATCTTTTAGATTATGACTTTCTTCTGCATTTGTAGAAAAGAGAACTAAAAACACATCAGTATTTAAAGAAATACTTTTATCCATTGTAGCTTGATCTGCATTAGACATTCTTCAAATCTTATCACTTTGTTGTTTGCATGTACACTGAGAACTTATGCACCAGAGACAAATTCCTTGTGTGTCCAATCACACTTGGCCAATAAAAATTTTTTATTCTATTCTATTCTATTCTATTCTATTCTATTCTATTCTATTCTATTCTACTCTACTCTACTCTACTCTACTCTACTCTACTCTACTCTACTCTACTCTACTCTACTCTCTACTCTATTCCTATTCCTATTTTCTTCTCTCCTCTTCTACTCTACTCTACTCCATCCCATCCCATCCCATCCCATCCCAACCCATTATTTCTATTCTATTCTATTCTATTCTATTCTATTCTATTCTATTCTATTCTATTCTATTCTATTCTATTCTATTCTATTCTATTCTATTCTATTCTTATCTTGGATCTTACCTTCTTGGATCAGCTAACCTTCAAAAAGAACCTAGCCATCCTGTTTGCACTAAAGGCTTCCTATTACAATGAGTTCCACAGATTAAATAATAACATAGCTTTCTATTCACCTGGCTACCTCTTTTTTACTCCATTGATAAACCTTTTCATTATATCTCCTTCAGTGCAATCTTTGAAAGTAGATTTTATTTGAGAAGACAGGAAGCTACCCCCTACTCACAGGAGCAAGAAATTGGTTGAGAAGGCTAAATATGACATTGGAAGTTTGGGCAGAATCCTAGAAAAGCCATTTCACTGAGCTCCACCATAGCGTTATAGATTCTCTCCCAGTTGTCCTATGTCTGAGAATATCAGGCTGTGACTTGCTCTCCAGAACCAGAGTAAAGTTGCAATGCCCCATCCCGAAAAGGCTCCGGGATCAAATGTCAAATCCCAGGGCTTCATGAAATTATTTCTTTCAAAAGGACGCCCTGCAGCCAACTTATTGGAGACTGGAGAGAGTGTAGTGCCTGTTCAATGTCTACATATCCTACCTGGTAGGGGTGGGTTCCATTTACCTTCCCTACCAGTTCGCATCGCGATGGAAGTGCAGGTTCTTTGCCAGCCGCTTTCCAGAAATGGCGACCGGAGAACCGGTTTGGGAGCGTGGACAGTCGACCATCGCTGCCGGTTCAGCGAGCGGGGGCAAATTTCCACCACCAGTTCGGGCGAACCGGTCTGAACCGGCAACAACCCACCACTGCTACCTGGGCACCCAGTTCCTTCCTGAACTCAAAGAACTGATTCAAGAACAGCAGCTCTTGGACTGGGATTATAAAGCTGGCATTCACAATAATGTTGCAGCACTAAGATAAAGTTAGTCTTGATGCTAGGTTAATGGTGAAGGTGAGGAATCCAATATTAAGACCGAAGCACTAGCTGGGAAGAAAGCTTTTTATAGTGTGATCAGAAAGGGGAAGGGATCCGTCATATAAATATGTAAGCCACAAAAATTCAGACGGCTGCCTCTTTCTGGGTTTCCTTTCTGCATGGCTGCTCTAACCTGGCAAAGTTTTGCAAAAGCTAACCAAGATATTCTATGACTCACCTCTCAGCTGAGGACGGACCCCATCAACAGAACCCTGGTTCTGGGAAAGAAGCAGGAGCAAGAATAAGGAGGCAGAAAGGATCGTCATTATGGCTGCTAGGATGGAAGCGAAGTGGGGTTGTCTCGGTGGTGGCTTTGAGGTATTAAGGGGCCTTTCCCCAGGAAGGCAGGGGGCCAACCTCTAAGAGGCAGGAATGATGGGGAGTGGGAGGGAGGAGATGGAAAAGGATGTGTGGAAGGATGGCAATTGACAAGGAGAGGTCCCAAGGCCTTTTCCAGTACCTGAAATTGCCACAACGGCTTCATTGCTAAGCTAGGAAGTGGGAGGTTATAAAAGAGACCAGCGACAGGCTCGGAATGCAGGGAATTTGAGCCCTGAACAGTGAAGGCAGTCAACTAAGGCTGAAGAAAAGAGTTTATCTGCCAATCACCAACTTTAATCTGGCCCAGGGTCTGCCACAGTAAGTAAACTGCTTCTACTGTCTTGGGCCAATGGTCTTTTCTAAGTTCTGGAACACTGAGGACCAAGGAAGGACTCCATAAATAACTACATAAGCACATGGAACATTTCTCAAAAGGGTATTAAGAAACAGCAACGCTCTTATTCATTTTTGTTAATATGCCTGGTGGTGTTGTTGTTGTTGTTTTTAGCGTTGATTTGAAAGGTAAGAGAACTGAAAGTCACAGAGGAGATATAAAACTGAAAATTCAAAAAATGAAAGACGAATTTTACATTTTAATGCAGTTCTCAGTCAGAACATTCCTCCTGATGGCTAGTGAAGAAATACAGCGATAGAAAGTGAGAAAGAAAAATGCATTGGCTAGAGAAGTGCCTTTTTATTCCATAATAATATCAACAACATTTTTCTATGTTGATGACTTTCTAAGGTGAATCAGCATAGGATGAGCAGCTGAGGTAAATACTTGCCAATAATTCTGATGATTTAGAAAAGTTTTGTGCATGTGCAATTTTTAAAAATTGCTTTGGAGGGGAAAAAAATTACCTAAGTCAAATTATGGTCATATCAAATTTAATGTTTCAAACCAAGTTAATTATTTGAACCTAAGTTGATCCTTTTTATTGCTAATATCAAACTTTTTACAGTTTAGGATATAACACCCTTCACAAATATGATGCGTGAAAATATGTAAAATATACAACCCAAGAAGTAGTTCTGTGTGAGGAGGCCTCCGTTTTTCTCACATACATCTACATGCATGTCAGAGGTGGTATTCAGCAGGTTCTGACTAGTTCTGGAGAACCGGTAGCGGAAAATTTGAGTAATTCGGAGAACCGGTAAATACCACCTCTGACTGGCCCCGCCCCCATCTATTCTCTGCCTCCCGAGTCCCAGCTGATCGGGAGGGAATGGGGATTTTGCAGTATCCTTCCCCTGCCACGCCCACCAAGCCATGCCACGCCCACCAAGCCACGCCCACAGAACCAGTAGCTTCTTCCAAGTTTCTAGATCTTTTTTTACCTGTTGGACTAATCTACCATAGTTGTCCTCTTTCAATGATGAGCATATTCTCCAGCACCGTAGTTCAAAGGCCTCAATTCTTTGGCGTTCAGCCTTCCTTATGGTCCAACTTTCACAGCCATACATTGCAAGTGGGAAAACCACAGCCTTGACTATACACACTTTTGTTGGCAAGGTGATGTCTCTGCTTTTTAGTAAGCTGTCTAGATCAGTGTTTCCCAACCTTGACAACTTGAAGATGTCTGGACTTCAACTCCCAGAATTCCCCAGCCAGCATTTGCTGGCTGGGGAATTCTGGGAGTTGAAGTCCAGACATCTTCAAGTTGCCAAGGTTGGGAAACACTGGTCTAGATAATACAAATCTTATTCTAATTCATTTAAAACAGCCCTCATTCCTAGGTAAATATTACACAGCGACATTATTGGGGAACAAAGTGGACTTTAAACATCCAAGTGCCCCTCTCCCAAAACTTTTTTTTTTCATGCATTGCCCTGTACACAAAGCTCTTTTGGTATAGACAAATCCATATAGTCATGAAAGGGATTCATTCACAGCCTCTGGTAAATGAACTCTCTATGGCTGTTCTTACTGTGAAAGAAAAAAAAAGTCTGAATTTTCTCTGTGCCATTTTTTCTGTTAATGGCCATAGAAAGATAAATAGGTTGCTGGGAATTTTTTTTTAGAAACTGTGGTATACAAGGAACATTAACATTCTAAAAAACACAGCAAGGCGTCTTTAGATTTTGTACATCAGTATTTATAGATATGTGCAAGGTAAAGAGGCAGCAAGCATGTTTGGTATCAAAACATAAACCATTTCCCCCTGAGCTTCAAAGAGGAAGACCCTAGCATCTTATTTACCCAAAGGGAAAAAATGCATTCCTGGATTCTTCTCATGTCCATTTATAACAAAATGTATGAACTTTGAAGAGAGCATTAAAAAAGAACACATCCCACCAGATGGTATAATTTCAAAGCAACCTCCTGTGCATCTAGAGTTGACTTAGCACCTGCATTTGCTGGAGTTTGTTGTTCTGCCAGTGAAATAAAGTTTGCTTTAGAGGCCTGGTTCCTTCTGTTCTTGACTTCTGAGCCTAACCAGCTGGCTTAGTAGACAGAAGGCCCTTTCTGCAATGACATCAAATTGTGGAGCTATAAAAACTGTGTGGTTGTCCACAGGAAAAAGAAGCTATTGCTCTAGCAGTTGCTTAGACATACTTCCCTTTTTTTTCCTACCAACACATGGGCAGTGATCAGATCTTCCTACTGCATAGAAAGCTACACATCAACTATTGCGCTATCCAAAACAGGGAACAACCAAAAATGTAGTCCAGTGAAGAAAGGTCAGTGACTCAAGAAACTCTCAAAACAAAGGGAAGGCAACAAGGTTAGGTAAAATCTAGTACAGTGTTCAAAATAAGCAGAGGAAGAACCATAAACCTAGAAGAGCAAGCACAGAGCATAATCAAAGAAAGATTGAGATCTAGGAGTTCAAGTGAACAAGCAGTAGCAATTCTGGATGCACAAGTGACAGGAAAGGCTATCGTCAACATTACTAAGAAGTTGGTTCTCTTCTGCTCGAGATCTTTAGGCTGAACCCAGCTGGAACTTCTTAAGAGAGCATGGCCTCCAGGAACTCAGCCTTGAAGCCTGGACCATTCCATTTGTTGCTCTAGACCAGTGTTTCCCAACCTTGGCAACTTGAAGATGTCTGGACTTCAACTGAGAGTTGAAGTCCCGACATCTTCAAGTTGCCAAGGTTGGGAAACACTGCTCTAGACTCAACAACAAACCTGTTCTCCTTAGCTTAAGGGCTGTCAGATATCTCCTAAATTGCTCTCCTAAAAGAAATTGAAAGAGCTACTTTGGAGACACAAGTCCCTGCTCAAATCTCCCTTGGTTCTTTCTCCAATGTTTCTATCCCTTCCATCTTTCATATGAATTCATCCAAACAGGCTATGACACACATTATGCATGTGAACACTTTTCCCTCCCTGGAGCTGCATAATAATACAGGACAACTGTAGGCAGATGTGACAGCCAATGTCCAGGCTGATAAGGATTCAGTTTAAGTTTTATATTCAGCTCTGTTAAGAATGAAGAGGGCTGCCAGTTGATCATAAAGCCATTCATTTGGTAGAATTCTTGTAAGCCCATATTGTTTCTTCTGGGTAAATCTAGCGAAAGAAATGCCATACTTCAATTTTCTGATGTTCATTTTTGTCAGAACCTACAGATGTCTCCACTGTGGATTTGATGTAACCTGCTCTGCAGAAGACCAATAGAATCACACTATAGTCCCAAACTCAGACTACGAACACAAGAGGTTGAAGGACAAAACACAACTTGCTGGTTTCTCCCTCCAAACTCCCAACTCTTTGTCCTCATAGCCCAGGACAAAAAGAGCAAAGTCAATATGAAACGATGCCAAAGCCAAGTAAACGAGTTTTGAATTGCTATTTTCACACCACATGCTAACCATGTTATATAAATAATCCATATTCTGAGTTGGCACAATACACTGAACCATAAATTAACCCAACCCATAAATTAACTCAATTTCACAGCACCCTAAGCAACAACAACAAACGTATCAGGTTTAATGTGTACCAATACATCAACACTTGTGTTTGTTAAGTGTGTTTTGCAAACGGAGCTAAAAAGTAGCAATTATGGGAAACGCTTTCTTGATATATTTATATTCCAAGAACATCAAGTACTTATTATAACATACAAGTCTTTATTGTATGTATTGTATTGTATTGTATTGTAATGCACTGGTTGTTGAGGCATAATAGAGAACTGCAAACAGGTGGCCTTGACATCCTGCTTAGTGAAGTAGAATAGTTCTGCCATCTTGAACGCCAAAATCCAAGGAATGACAAATAGGGACAAGGTATGGGAGGCCTGAATTATGTGCGTCATGTGGCACTAAATCATTAATATTGTCTTGGCAATTGTGCTGTCTATAGAAGAGTTCTGAGCCTCCATTTCATACACCAGGAAATTGGCTGAGCCTACTTTATCCTCATGTCAACCGGGCACGCAATCTCATGGATAGGCAAATGAATACTCAGCCTCACAGGGAAGAGCTGAAGCTTTCATAGCGTTGTGCCAGACCAAACATTTTTTTTGACATATTAACTGGATTTAATGTGTCTTGTCCTCCTTCCAACCATAGACAAATAACCTTGAGTAAATAGGAACGCATCCCAAATGGCGCGGAAGCAATCAAAGGTTATGTCACAGCAACAAACAAGGATGAGAATAAACAGGGATGAAAGAACCTACCTAGGAATTCATTATATCTGTGAGCTATCAATTCCCTCTCTCGCCTGAGTTTTCTCTTAGGAGCAGGACACTGTCATAGTCCAATTTAGTATTTTTCCCCCCAATCTGCTATGACTGACTACATTGATCCAGGATCAGTAGTAGCAACTGTGGGTGGGGTGGGCCTGCTATGCCATCCTATTTAGCCACGTTTTCAAGCCGCGTGCATGTGTGCAAGCCGTGTGCACAAGCAAAGTGCATGCGCGGAAGGCGCACGCGTGACCGAAGCGAGCATGTGTGCGCTCTCTCACATATTTTCGGTGCTGGGCGAACAGGTAGGGAAATTATGGGAATCCCACCTCTGCTGCCTAGCCAATTACATCTTACTGGAATGAAAGTCAAAGGATATGTTTCGTGGCACAGCTAGCAAGAAAGGATGAAGTAGGTTAGCAATTGTACTGGCAAAGTAATAGGCAAAGAGGAAACGCAAGGTAAACCGATAAAGGAGAATGTTTGTAGCTCAGGATTGAAATGAGGGGCTCTTGGTACTCTCTGAGGTTGGTTGTTTCCTTGCAGAGGTTTCATGACCCAACTAGGTAATATGCTCAGTGCACTGATGATGTTATGTTTGGGTTTGGGCCAATGAAACTTCTCCAAGAAAACAACCAAGCTTAGAAGCCCCAAGGATCTCTCACAGTGTAAACCTTTATCCAGGGGTGTCAAACTTGATTTCATTGAGGGCCACATCAGGGTTGTGTTTGACCTTGGGGGGCTGGAGTGGGCGTGGCCATGGTGAGCGTGGCCATGGTGGGTGTGGCTATGGTGGGCATGGCCAGCTCAACATCACTCATGTCGGGGGTACCTGTGGCGGCCAAGTGCTAAGCCAGGACTTTCCTCAGACCCTCCCTCACTCTCATTATAATGTCCTTCCTTCCTTCCTTCCTTCCTTCCTTCCTTCCTTCCTTCCTTCCTTCCTTCCTTCCTTCCATCCATCCATCCATCCATCCATTCTTTTTCTTCTTTTTCCTTCCTTCTTCCTTCTTTCTTCTTCCTTCCCCTCTTTCCTTCTTTTTCCTTCCTTGCTCTCTTCCCATCTTCCCTTCTTTTTCTTTGTCTTTCCCCTTTCCCTTTCTCCTTTCCTGTCCCTTCAAATGCAAAAGGGGAAACATTTCCTTTTGTTTTGTTTTTAGTTTGTTTTGCTAGCCTTCTGCCAGCAAAAATGTTCTTCACTTTTTAGCAAGCAATGGTTCAAATTCCAAAAAACATCAGTCCATAAAAGAGATCACCCTTGCTTTATGGATTCCGAATCCAGCACGAGAAAAGAGAGTCCGTTCAGGCCTTCATAATATATCCTTTGGTTGGGTTTGGGGGGGGAAATCTTTTTTTTTTTCAGGAACTAACTCATGTTGCAAATGAATTGCTCTCACAACGTGGCTAAGTCTTTATCAGGAACACCTTCTCTTCTCCAAATATAATCAGATCTTTGTGGTGGTTTCGTGAATTAGACAAGCCATTCCTTGGGATTCTGCCAAACCGCAAGGTCAATTTTCATGCCAGAATATCAATGAAGTTTGACACCTGGCCTCAGGGGGTATAAAACCTACAATTTTGGACTCTTTGAGGATCTGAACTACAGCTATGTGGAAATATTTAAAATGTATCACTCCCCTCTCCCATCTCCCCCTCTGTAAGACTAGTTTCTATAGACAGTGCTTCTGCCACTGAATTAAGTCTTATTTTACAGGAAATCTTAAATAAAAACGAGGCAATGGGTATAAATCGAAAAACCTTTTTTTAATAAAACCAACAGTGTTTGGGTGGGCCCTAATTACTCGAACTGCATTGGTCTCCAAAATTGGTATACGAGAATGATAAGAAATGTTCCAAAAATTGTTCACAGTGGGTTTATTGAATTTTGAATATTTGAATTTTGAACATTTGAATAAACTTTATTCAAAATGTTTTTAAGGGGGGAAAATGACACTGTTATTGTTTCTTCACTTGTTGCCATTTCTGCTCCCCCAAAGCAGTGGATGGGACCCCATATCTTGCACCAAGATACAATATTAGTGGCATCAAATTTGGGGACATAAAATGGCAGACAATAGAAGACTTTCTGTAGAAGGCATTTTTCTTTCTCTAGAGGTAATAAGAGAAAAAATTGTGGATCTTAATTTTGAAAGAGAATAATGGGAACTTTTCTTTATTTTTCCAACATCTCCCGTTTCCCGGCACAAGTAGAACAGAGGGTCATTTATTTCGAGAACCCTACATGTGATTCCTACATGGGAATCAGAAGAAAACTTAGGAGTCTCTGTTTCATTCTCATTCATTATTCCCCGGGTTGGAAACACCGAGGATTGAATTTGTGGCCTTGGATCTGTTTTCTGACAGGGAGGAATGCGTCCTCAGCTCAAGGTATCTCATAAAGCCAATTAACAAGGGTAGAGTACCACAGTGGCGCAGTGGTTAGAGTGCAGTACTGCAGGCTACTTCTGCTGACTGCCGGGTGCCTGCAATTTGGCAGTTCGAATCTCACCACAGGCTCAAGGTTGACTCAGCCTGCTATCCTTCCGAGGTGGGTAAAATGAGGACCCAGATTGTTGGGGGCAATATGTTGACTCTGTAAATCGCTTAGAGAGAGCTGTCAAGTACTGTGAAGCGGTATATAAGTCTAAGTGCTATTGCTATTGCTAGTGCTATTTTGTATTTGCTATATATGATAGCAATACCAAATTTTGCTATATGATAGCAATCTTCAAATGTCTGAAGGGCTGTCATATAGGAATGAATTTCATTGCTCCAGGTGATGGGACCAGAACCAGTAGATTAAAAACACAAAGTTCAACCTAGCCATCAAGTTGGGATTCAATTAGCTGGGAAGCCAGTAGTAAAGGCTAATTTATTTTTATTTATTTTTTATTTTATTTATTTATTTTTGTCAAGTACGTGTTGGTACTATACATAGATATAACATTGTTTATATACATAAGATGGGTACTGATAAGAGGGAACATTAGGACAGGGACGGTAGGCACGCTGGTGCACTTATGCACGCCCCTTACTGACCTCATAGGAATCAGGTGAGGTCAACAGTGGACAGTCTAAGGGTAAAGTTTTGGGGGTTTGGTGACAAAACCACAATGTCAGGTAGTGAGTTCCAGGCATTTACCACTCTGTTGCTAAAGTCATATTTTCTACAGTCAAGTTTGGAGCGGTTCACTTTGAGTTTGTATCTGTTGTGTGCTCGTGTATTGTTGTGGTTGAAGCTGAAGTAGTCGTTGACAGGAAGGACGTTGCAGCAGATAATTTTATGAGCTATGCTTAGGTCGTGCCGAAGGCGACGTAGTTCTAAGCTTTCTAAGCCCAGGATTTCAAGTCTGGTTGCGTAAGGTATTCTGTTGCGAGTAGAGGAGTGGAGGGCTCTTCTCGTAAAGTATCTCTGGATGCTTATCCTTCAGAGATACTCCAATGGATCCTGCACTGAGCAGAAAGTAGGATTAGATGACTTCCAAAATCCAAGTGTATGATTCTATGATAATTTTAAAAATTCAATTTTTCTCAGGAAGGAAGGCTGTGGATTGCATCGCATTCCATGATAAGTGACAAAGATCTTAAAAATATAAAAGGATAGGAAATACGGATCATCGGTTGCTGTTTATCTATAATTCCCAGCATCTTTTGCCATAAGCCATGTTGCCTAGAGTTTCTATAAGTACTCAGTGGCCATGGTGCTCCTCTCCTAAAATAAACAATGGGGGGGGGAGTAGCAATACAATTATAATAAACAGAGACAGATGCTTCAGAAAAGATAGGAAAGTTGCAGATGATGAAAAGGACAGATCTGTGAAAGGGCAGCAATTCATGCAATTCTGTGGGTAGCAAATTTTTTTCCAAACACCATCAGCCTGAAGAGACCTGTGTTTAGTCACTGATTCACTCAGCTCCTCTCTTTCTCACACAAAGAAGCAATGAATCGGGTTCTGTGATTGGCACTTCCCGGGGATATCATGCTACCTTGGATCACAATGTCCCTGATGCCTTAACCTTATCACCGGCAATCCCAGCCTATTGAAAAACAGAGGCAGGGTTTGTTCTTTTACAATAATTTATCACTTCGGGTTTGGATGTCTGCGGTTGAACGAGAGAACAGGGAGGTAGCTCATAAACAGATTTTTATACATGTACAAATATTGGAAAGATCAGTCAGGCAATTATACATTATGTTCTGCCAAGTGTTTTGGAGAAGGTGTCCATATTCTCTCTCTCTCTCTCTCTCTCTCTCTCTCTCTCTCTCTCTCTCTCTCTCTCTCTCTCTCTCTCTCCCTCCCTCCCTCCCTCCCTCCCTCCCTCCCTCCCTCCCTCCCTCCCTCCCTCTCTCTCTCTCTCTCTCTCTCTCTCTCCTTCTTCAGCATCTCCTAATAAATTTAGGAGAACTCTAAGTACATCTGCTGCCAGATCTCCCTTACCTCCCCACCCCTCTTGGTAGCTAAATAAAAATATTGCATGAAATAAACATAGCAACATATGGAAGGTACAACAGCACCCTGTGCCTTCGTTTTTAGGAGATTGGCAGCAATGCAGCCCTTTGCAAAAGCCCACCTAACTTGCTCCTGCTTTGATGAAATGTTTTTTCAGGAAGCAGTATACCAGTGGTGGGTTCCTACTTGTGCAGTCCACTCTATAGCACCGGTAGCGGCCCGCTGGTGACGTCACAGTACCGGTGCAGTCAGTTGCCAGTGCCTGGGTGGCGCCATTAAAAAAAATTTACATTTTTTTTCTTCTGCGCATGCCCAGAATCTGAGCTTCCGGCACTCGCATGCGCTGCCTTCCTACCCCACAGTGAGTCCAAGCAGGGGAGGATGGCTAAGGGAGCGCATGAGACGCTGAAAGAACAGGCGGCAGGAGCTATCTCCATTCCCCTCCCTTCAGCAGTCCGAGAAGCCACGAACGCGCGGTGATGATCCCAGGCATTTTCGCACGTTCGAGGCTTCTCGAGCTGCTGAGGGGAGGGGGAATGGACGGCAGGACCTATCTCAGTTCCCCTCCCTTCAGCAGTCCAAGAAGCCACGCCCACCCGGTCACATGGCCGGCAAGCCATGCCCACCCGGTCACATGGCTGGCAAGCCACACCCATAAAATAAGCCACGCCCACAGAGTGGTAGTAAAAAAATTAGGAACCCGCCCCTGCAGTATACTCAATCTGGAACCCATCAGTGCTTCCCGCCAGTAAATCAGAATAAAAGCATTTTGGCAATTACATTATTTCCAAGTCTTTGGATTCTCAAAGGAAAACAAAATCCTTGAAACACAGGTTTCAGACCTCATTGTGCAGGTAACGCACCCCAGGTATTGTTTTGAAAGTTTTGTGGGATTTGACCCATCTCTGCCTCTCAAAAACTACCGCTCAATGGTCCAGGTCTGTTTGAGATGAATGAGGCTCTATAGCTCTCCAATTTATAGTTCTCCGTTCCTTTCTTAAACTTCAACTCAACAAGTGTGGAAATGTGAAAACTGGTGTTCCGGGAGATGCACATTTATTCTGCACTTGAATTTGGGGGGGGGGGTGTAGAGTGGGGGTGAAGGTAACATTAAGTAGACCAAGCCTCCTCTCTGTTCTTCTAGCTAACTTTTCAACAAACTACATGGAACCATAGTTTGACTTGGTCTAGTGCAGTGTTTCTCAACCTTGGCAGTTTGAAGATGTGTGGACTTCAACTCCCAGAATTCTGGGAGTTGAAGTCCACACATCTTCAAACTGCCAAGGTTGAGAAACACTGGTCTAGTGGTTAAGGCATCAGGCCATGATGTACTGTAAAAGAGATGTTGAGACTCTAGAAAGAGTGCAGAGAAGAGCAACAAAGATGATTAGAGGACTGGAGGCTAAAACATAAAAAGAACGGTCTTTAGATCTGAAATGCTATAGGGTTTCCTGCCTAAGCAAGGGGTTGGACTAGAAGACCTCCAAGGTCCCTTCCTTCCAACTCTATTATCCTATTATATTCTAAAACAGGAGGCAGTGAGTTCTGATCCCACCTTAACCATGAAAGGCAGCTAGGTGACCTTGGACCAGTCCCTCTCTCTCTCAGCCCAACCCACCTCACAGGCTTGGGTTGTAGGGAAAACAGGAGGAAGATGTGTTGGATATGTTTGTCGCCTTGGGTTATTTGCAAAAGGCAGAACACAAATAAATATAACTTTAGGAAAAGACAAGGGTTGGAGAAGATTGTTTTGAACTCCCCCTTGTTTTATGACAACCTACAACAATGTATTTCTCCCTTCTTATTTTTTCCCCTTTGAGTTTCATCAACTAAATAAAAAGGAACGTGAGAAATCTCAAATCCTAAAAGATCTCTTGGACTCTAATAGCACTTAGCAATAGCACTTAGACTTATATACCACTTCACAATGCTTTACAGCACTCTCTGGGCAGTTTACAATGACAGCACATTGCTCCCAACCATTTGGGTCCCCATTTTACCAACCTCAGAAGGATGGAAGGCTGAGTCAACCTTGAGCTGATGAGAATCGAACTGCTGGCAGTCGGCAGTTAGCCTGCAATACTGCATTCTAACCAGTACGCCACCACGGCTCTTAGTCTTAGTCAAGCATCTAAAATGCTTGATTGCTTTTCATAAAAAGTATTGACCCTTCAGAATAATTTCAGAGACTGATGCCAATTTAGGGCAATGATTCCTTTTACAAAGGACAATTGCACAAAGCTCTTTCAATATTGGCAGTGTTTTGAAGGCTGGGAAGCTACAGCCATGGTCCCCCTCTTGAAGGGGTAGGCCTGGGAGAAAGTTGGGCATCAAGAGACTACCCATAATAGCTTTGGATCTGCTGCTTAACTAAAACATACACACTTTAGGTATTTGGATTATTGACAACACAGTCAATTTCCAGTCTTAAATGTCCATTATACAGCTATTCCATGACTTACAACCACAATTCACCCCAGAATTTCTGTTGCTAAGTGAAACATTTGTTAAGAGAATTTTGTCCCATTTTACGACTTTTCTTGCCATAGTTGTTAAGTGGATCAGTGTAGTTGTTAAATTAGTAACACGGCTTTTAAGTGAATCTGGTTTTCCCATTGACTTTGCTTGTCAGAAGGTAACAGAAGCGGATCACATAACCTCAAGGCACTGCAACCATCATAAGTATGAGTCAGTTGCCAAGCATCTGGATTTTGATCATGTAACAATGAGGATGCTATAACACTCATAAGTGTGGGAAAAAAAGTCATGTCACTTTTTCAAGTTGTAACTCCAAACTAAATGAACTATTGTAACTCAAGGCCTACCTGTATAAGTCAATGCACAATCACATGAGTAACAGTGTGTTTATACTACAAAAAATAAGTAAATCTGGTTGAATTCTTCCTTCAGATCTTGGCGACAGCTTCCTACTTCAGCTAGTCCCAGAATAATTTAATGTTTGATACTTTTTAGAGCTGAAATCTGGTAAGTTCTTTTCCATCCATGGTGTCGCCCTTGGTAGTTAGAGGGACTGGTGACAGTGGGCCATGTATAAGGCTTTGCACTCTGTTTATAACAGAAAGAATGTTCTTTCTGCACCAACTCAAAAAGCTCAAGGAGCTGCCCAAGGAGCTGCTGATACAGTTCTACAGGGGACTCATTGAGCCTGTCATCTGTACCTCTATAACTGTCTGGTTTGGTTCTGCCACCCAACAAGACAGACACAGACTTCAGAGGATAATTAGAACTGCAGAAAAAACAATTAGTACCAACCTGCCTTCCATTGAGGACCTGTATACTGCACGAGTCAAAAAGGGGGCTGTGAAAATATTTACAGACCCCTCGCATCCTGGACATAAACTGTTTCAACTCCTACCCTCAAAACGATGTTATAGAGCACTGCACACCAGAACAACTAGACACAAGAACATTTTTCCCCGAACGCCATCACTCTGCTAACAAATAATTCCCTCAACACTGTCAAACTATTTACTAAGTCTGCACTACTATTAATCTTCTCATCGTTTCTATCACCCATCTCCTCCCACTAATGACTGTATGACTGTAACTTTGTTGCTTGTATTCTTACGATTTATATTGACTGTTTCCTAATATGATTTGATTGCTTATTGGTACCCGGACTATCATTAAGTGTTGTACCTTATGATTCTTGACGAACGTATCTTTTCTTTTATGTACACTGAGAGCATATGCACCAAGACAAATTCCTTGTGTGTCCAATCACACTTGGCCAATAAAAAATTCTATTCTGTTCTGTTCTGTTCTGTTCTATTTCCTTCGGAGCAAACCTGGAGGAAGAAACTCATATATCAACCCATCTCTTATCAGCTAGAAGTTTCAAGCAACGTTGCCAAGTGTAGCTTAATAACCATCTGTAGCCAGGGATTGGTCAGAGTGGTTTAAGTGTATTAACATTCTGTTTGTTGCTAATTGATTGGTTGTGGATTGCCTTTTGTAAATTTTTAATATGCTTGTCGATCTTGAATCGTAGATTGGACTTTTACTTAAGTCTCCCTGTCTTTCTTCAAAGGATGTTACAAACTCTTCCTTTCCAGGAATTCATTCTTCTGAGAGATTTTTGTGAGCCACTTGCATTGAAAGAGACATACACACACACACACACACACACACACACACACACACACACACACACACCTTTCTTTCTCTTGGCTTGCTTTTGTACAAACACAACTTGGAATGCAGACTTCAGAGCAACCACACTGATTTCTTAATTGGAGGCAGAATGAGGAATTCACTAACCTGTCTGCTTACATTAAATTATGATACATTTATAATGTTAAACATATATTCTCTGTAGATATCTCCATAATTATGGAAGGAAGGCTAGCTGAAGAGTAGCACAGAGAAAGGGAGGATATGTTCAGATCCTTCTTACTTTTTTTCTTTTCGCCACTACATATGTAATAGCATTTTAGAGACTTAATCATCATCATCATCATCATCATGTAACGACCCCATAATCCCTTGCGGAGTGGAGTCTCGACAACAGAATGGAACTAGCAGTGTGTTTTAATGGCCGGATGCCCTTCCTGTCGCCAATGCGGAGTTTTGTTCAGCAGATATATTCTCAATGAGCCCAGAGAGAGAAATATCTGCCTCTCCCTAGGATCGAAGTCAAAGCCTCCTGATTGTGAAGCGAGAGCTCCACCTCTAGGCCACCACATCACTTAATAGAGACTTAATATCCACAGTAAAAGAAATTATGGATTCAACCAATATTATGTTCAGCCCATAAAATCACAGAAAAACAAGTTGCAACAAGAGTTCCCTTAACTTCACAGCCTTCTTTGAGGATTTGCAAAATGATCTGGCCGAGATCACTGGGATCCCAAACAGAAGAACCATGAATCTACCAGAAACTCTCAGCTGAATTGTTTATTCTGGCTATTTTACATTTTAGATTGCAAGACAGGGACAATATAGATAGTCCTCGACTTACGACCACAATTGAGCCCAAAGTTTCCCATTGCTAAGCGAGACAGTTGTTAAGTGAGCTTTACCCCATTTTACAACCTCACTTGCCATAGTTGTTTTAAGTGGATTGCTGCAGTTGTTCAGTTAGTAACATGGTTGTTCCAAATAACAACCCCAATGACGTCTCAAATAAAATGGAACTTTGAGGATCTGGCTTTCTGATTGACTCGTGACCCTGGGACGCTGCAACCGTCATAAATTTGAGTCAGTTGCCAAGTGCCTGAAGTTTGATCACATGACTATGGGGAGGCTGCAATGGTCGTAAGGGTGAAAAATTGTTATATATAAGTCACTTTTTCAGTGCTGTTGTAACTTCAAACGGTCACTAAATGAAAGGTTGTAAAAAATAGCAGTGACTGTGAGAGGAATCTTGGAGTCTTGGTGGACAACCAATTAAACATGAGCCAGCAGTGTGCGGCGGCAGCCAAAAAAGCCAATGCAATCCTAAATTGCATTAACAGAGGGATATAATCAAGATCACGTGAGGTACTAATACCACTCTATAAAGCCTTAGTAAGACCACTCCTAAAATACTGCATCCAGTTTTGATCACCACACTAGAAAAAAGATGTTGAGACTCTAGAAAGAGAGCAGAGAAGAACAACCAAGATGATTGGGGGACTGGAGGCTAAAACATACCATGAACGGTTGCAGAAATTGCGCATGGCTAGTCTAGTGAAGAGAAGGACCAAGGGAAACATGATTGCAGTGTTCCAATATTTGAGGGGCTGCCACAGAGAGGAGGGGGTCAAACTATTTTCCAAAGCACCCGAAGGCCAGACAAGGAATCATGGATGGAAACTGAACAAGGAGAGATTCAACCTGGAAACAAGGATAAATTTTCTGACAGTGAGAACAATCAACCAGTGGAACAGCTTGCCTTCAGAAGTTGTGGGAGCTTCATCACTGGAAGCTTTCAAGAAGAGACTGGACTGCCCTCTGTCAAAAATGGTGTAGGCTCTGCTTGTGTGGGTGGGTTGGACTAGATGACCTACAAGGTCCCTTCCAACTCTGTTCATCTGTATCTGTATCTGTAAAATCAGCAGAAGGCTACAGGGAGCAAATAATATTACAGCCGTGTTTGCTATCTGGGGAAGCATTGCAACATTTCATCTCATACTTCTAATGTGGTAGTGGTTGTTTAAAACATACATTTCCATATGATTGATTGAGTAATGGAGCAGGCAACTTACAGGGCAAAATCTACCAGCCATTTCTGGTTTGTAATCAAAACATTTACAGCCTATGATTGACACGAACCGCTCTGTCTCCTTTCCTGGAGGATTTTGCAACAATCCTAAATGCGCTTGCTCGCACATATTTGAACTGCCAATTATTTCTACCTATATCGCCTGTCACTTCTCAGAGGACAAATTTCCACTTATCCTTCAGCGATAGCACTCTGAGCATCTACATTTCAAAGAATCCACTGAATTAATTTCAGACAAAATGTAAATAAGGCACCTGGATTCTAATCAAGAGAATCAACAGCAATCCTTTTTTTTTGCATGAATAAAAGAACATGTAAAGGTGGGGGGATCATGATGGAGCATCTCTGAACATGAGATGCCTCACAAACTTCTTTTATTAAGTCCTTCGTGGCACGGGACCAGGTTATCTGAGGAACCAAGGAGCACAGTGGCTCGCATGGTTAGGACACTGGGCTGGAGGTTAGCAAGTCCACAATTGAGATACCAGGGGGCGGGGTGAGCTCCCGTCCTTCACTCCAGCTCCTGCTGGGGACATGAAAGGAGCCCCCAGCTAGGTGTTCCCTGGGCAATAGTGATGTCACTGGCTAATCCTTTCAACCATGGGATTCAAATAATTTAACAACCGGTTCGCCCAGGTTGGCTGTTGTGGGAGGCGTGGCCAAGCCCCGTCCTCCAGCTCTGCCGCACATGTGTGACGAGCCTCCCGCATCAGCCAACCTGACCCTGGGAGAACTGATTGTTAAATTACACACATACACGCTATCAAAGTGGATCCTGGGCGCTGCGCTGCAATGGAGAAACAGACAACGGAGCGGCTGGCACAAGGGAAGAAAGAGAAGCAGAAAGAAGAAAGAGGGAAAGCGGCCTTCTTTTCCTTGTGCTGGCTGTTCCATTGCCCATTTTTCCGTTGTAGCACTGTGCAGCGCCCAGGATCCACTTTGATAGCCGGGGGGGGGGGGTAATTTAATAACCGGTTCATCTGAACCAGTGCGAACCGGCTGAATCCCACCACTGCTTTCAACCCGGAAGTGCCTCGGTACTTCCAACTTGAGTGTGAAGCAATTTGAGGAATCATCTTGTCCCTGTGGAATTGGCTCACCCCATTCATTCTAGCAGAAGAAGCATGCTGCAGACCCCACTGGTCAAGGAATTTTGGCTGACGGGTTCTAAGAGAACAGCCTTTTCTGCTATGTCCCCTCCCTTTGGAACATCTTGCCACTGGAAGTGAGATCCATCCCACCTTCTGGCCTTCCAGAAGTGCTTAAAACTTAGTTCTGCTGGTTGACTTGGTGCCCCTGGCAAAATTTGGGGTGGAGGGTGAATTTCTTGAGAGCAGGCTGTCCTGGGCTTAGCCATTCCAATGCTCAGTGCATTTATCACTAAGGTTTGTCAGCCCTATTGAATGAAAAGGAAACAACTATTCCCTTATCCCCTTAAGTTGAAATGTAGATATATCAGTTCAGTGGCAGAGAAGCTTCTCAAACTAAGCCAGAGTTCATACAATATTAAGAGCCTCAGTGGCACAGTGGTTAAAGTGCAGTACTGCAGGCTACTTCTGCTAATCACCAGCTACCAGAAGTTTGGCAGATCGAAGCTCACCAGGCTCAAGGTTGACTCAGCCTTCCATCCTTCCGAGGTGGGTAAAATGAGGACCCAGATTGTTGGGGGCAATATGCTGACTCTGTAAACTGCTTAGACAGGGCTGTAAAGCACTGTGAAGTGGTATATAAGTCTAAGTGCTATTGCTATATGGCAACCACAAACCATGCTTAAATCTACAGTGACTAAAGCAAACTAATCACGACTTAAGTTGTATGAAACGATATTTAACTTTAAGAAGTATAGACTGGGGAATTCTGGGAGTGGAAATCCACACATCTTAAAGTTGTTGAAGATGAGAAACCTTGGTGTAAAGCAGTCATCATGTGATTTGCTTGCTTTGGCTTAATAGTGTCAAATAAACCCAGCCACTGCAATTTGGTACTATGGCTGATATATTAATTGCAATTATTATAAATTGGAAATAATTGATGGTTTGGGAATTGCAGTATGCTACTTCTGTCCTCATAATGATCTTTCTTTTTTTATTAAAAAGTTTTATAAGTAGTACAAACATTTTCCCCACCCCTTCCCCCCCTCACCCCATCCCTCACCCCTTGCCCTCCCACCCCCATCTCCCCCATCTCCCCCACCCCCCTCCCTAGACTTCCCAGAACAAGCACAGGGTATAGTATTCACAAACATAGAGCTAAAATATGCTAACAAATTGTTGACTTCAAAATCTCTTTAGGTCTTTAACTCCTTATAACTCGAAACCCTTTAAACATGGACTAAAAATTAAAAATGTTTCATTCATAAGCTATTTGAATCTTCTTAATCTGGTACATAGTGATCTTTCTTGTTGGAAAGAGCATTCCAACCTGCGGGAGGATTTGGGGATTTGGCAATCACAACCATGCTAGGTTACTCTACTTAGTTACAATGTGCTAGTATGCCATCTAAAAAATGAGCTAGGACATCCTAACTATTAAATCTAGAGTGCATACCAGGAAATCAATAAAGAGAATTAGCTTTCTGCAGGTGGCTCACACTTCTAAGAATAATTCAGCCAGGACAAAAGCTATATTTGATTTAACGAATTTCAACAAAATTGAATGCAGCTAATAGGTTCACGCACATGGATTGGTTGCATTGCAAGAGTTGATTGACTGTTATTGGAGGACTTCTGAGGATCCTACACAAAGGTTTGGAAATGTACATCTTGGGGCTTAATTTATTATCAAGTGTGTTAGAGCTATTGAGCAACGGCCATTTCAAAATACTGAAGAATGTTTTTAAAATACTTCTGGGATTCAAAAAGAAATCTAAATGTATAGTGGCTCTATTTTTCCCAGCCCTTCCTCCTTCTCCTTCTTTTCTTCCTTCACCATCTCTCTTAAACCCCCTTTAGGACTGTCAGTTGCTGTCCCTGGCTCAATTGCTCCCTCTACTGAGTGAAGCTAATACAAGAAATATTCTGAGTAGAGTACAGTTGAGGTTAATTTTGCAGGCTCAAAAATAGGTTGTTTCATAAAAAGTCTGTCCCAGGAGTTCTTGCTCTTTGAGACCTGAATAGCAGAACCAAAAGTGCACATTTGCATTTGATACAAGGCAAGCTTTATGAATTAAACAAAAGTAAATAAGTATATTATTCCATATCCCTCTCTTGGGTATCTGCAGATCTTTACTCTGGGATGAAGAGACGGGTCATGTTTATTCTGTCCCGTTCAGAACACTGGAAAAGTTGGAAATAAATCCGTTTCTGATGTGCCGCAGAATGGAAGCTACACATAACTGACTCTTTCAATACTGTATTCTTCAGATGACTTGGTTTTATATCGGGGTCTCCAAACTTGGCAACTTTATGAGCCGAGATGGTGCAGTGGTTAAATGCAGCACTGCAGGCTACTGCTAGTTCAGCAGTTCAGCTGTTCAAATCTCACCGGCTCAAGGTTGACTCAGCCTTCCATCCTTCCGAGGTGGGTAAAATGAGGACCTAGATTTTGGGGGGCAATATGCTGAACTCTGTAAACCGCTTAGAGAGGGCTGTAAAGCACTATGAAGCGGTATAGTCCCACGGGATTGGGCGGCCTATAAGAACTCTTATAAAATAAAAAAATAAAAATAAAAAAAATATAAGTCTAAGTGCTATTGCTATTGCTATTAAGACTTGTGGACTTCAACTCCCAGAATTCTCCAGCCAGCGTGACTGGCTGAGGAATTCTGAAAGGTGAAGTCCGCAAGTCTTAAAGTTGCAAAGTCTGGAAATCCCTGTTTTATATCCTGATTCACACTGTCCAGATATAATCCTGTTGCTAAAGTCTTAATTAAAATTTGACATTCAGATTTTGGCATAAGAGGCCACAATCTGAACATCACAGAATGAAACCAAATTCTGTTTCCTGTGATCGAGGACCTTAGACTGCAACAGAATTAAAATCAAACATGAGTACTGCTCTGGGATCAAATCTTCCCCCTCCTCAATTTACACCCTTCAATATTTAATTTGAACTCATTTATTGAATTTTATATTCAGGTTGTGGACTGAGCATTTTAGCCCAACATACTTTTACTACCTTGACTGTGAATGAGTTCACACATTTGTTTAACCTTGTGTGATTGAATAAACCACAATTAGAGGGATTTATATAAATGATAAACCATGGTTTATAAGAAAACAATGACTGGATTAACATGTCATGCTAAACCCCAAATCAAACAAACAGAGGTTTCGTATGAACACAGTCTGTCTTCCTGATAATAGCTATCCCTCCTTGCTTTGTATCATCTGCAAGTTGTATAACACCCTTTCTACTTTCTCCCAGGTCATTTATTAAAAATGTTCGTGAATGCAGGGCAAGTTCTCCAAGTAGATACAGCTCTGGTTTCACCACGAGTCCATTCACATTTTTCCAACCTGTCAAAAACAATGTACAACCATAACAAATGCTTTGCTTAAATTACATTGTATGGTTTTGACACAAAATTCACACTTACGTTGGCTCTACTGACCAACGTATCGATTTCTGCATGTTTATAATCCTTTCCTCTTAATAATCTGTTCTAGAATTTTACCTGGTATATGGAAATGTTTGATTTGCAGCTTGAGGGCTCCTTGGTGCTCTCTGCTTGGTTGTTTTCTTCCAGACATTTCATTACCCAAATTAGGTAACATCATCAGTGTTAACACTGATGACGACTAACAAGGATAATGGTACCTACTTTGGGTAATGAAACTTCTGCAAGAAAACAATCAAGCTCAGAGAGCACCAAGGACCCCCTCATTTCAACCCCAAGCTACAAATATTCTCCTTTATTAATTTGCAGCTTGTTCCTCTTCTTGAAGATGGCAATATTTATCTCTGCTGGGTGTATGGGGTGCTCAGGGAGGGGTAGCACCTCTGGTGTAGGGGCATGTTGTGTCCTTTTACGGCAGCTCATTTTAGGGCAGCTTTTAGGGCAGCTCGTTCACCTTTGGTCCCCACCTGTCACTCAGCTCTCACCTGTGGCTCCTAGCAGCTGTAGCATGTGCAGCGGCCACATGCCAGGGAAACAGCTTCAACAGGCTGGCCAAACCAGGTTGAGAGTAGCCAGTGGGTCATTGACCTTCGGTGAGATAGGGATTTGTCTATTCTGAGCATGTGAAGACAGATTCTGGCGGACTGAGCAGATGAAATCTACTAGAATAGGACAACGGTCATGAAGGGGGTCTCTGCAAACGATGTGGTACACTAAGAGCACAGCAAGACACGAAAGACGCCCTGGTCAACCACTGCGCCCAGCCCATCTCCAACTGTCTCGACTCTTGTCCTGCTATTTGGAGCAAGATGGAATCTGGGAAGAGAGAGTGAGGCTGACTATGCGCACCTCTCCCTCACTTTAATCCAATTCACCCGCAAGTCTTGACCTCCCCCCCCCAATTCCCATGATGATAGATGTCAAGGTCCTCTTCCAATACGATGGAGGAACATCATCATTTATCTCTGCTCTCCTGGAGCTCATATATTCTCTAAGAGTTTTGCAAAGGCTCCAAGTCAGCTGCTCCAAGTCAGCTACTCAAGTCCTCAACACCCTGGAGTATAAATTATCTGCCCCTGGAGTCTTACAGTCTAAACAACCTGGACTTAAATTCTTAGCATCGGTTTCATTTGTCCCCAGCTGGAAACAATTGCTCTTGTAAGAGAAGATCACTGGCAAATTATATGTTGATTCCCTCCATGGCTGGTTAACGTATTGCATTTTCGCATTTGAGTGTCTGAACTCTGAAATATTAACCTTCATGACACAGTGGCTTTGTTAACCATGAGAAATCATCCTGGTAAATTAATTTGCAAGTTTATACATTTTTACCTGGAATCAAGCCTCAAATCAGTCTTTTTTTTTTCCCCAAGCCAATGACTACAAACTGATTAGGCTGTGAAACCTAGAATTCTGAACCAGTCTTGGCATTACTGCTGGAACAAATTCATCTTAATACAAATGAAATCTCCAATGGAGGGTTAAATCAAACTTCTTCCCAAAGCATTTTTTTTTCAAAAAGGACAAACCAAAGACTCCAAGTCAGCATTTGTGTTTATTTTGGCTCCTTTTTATAAATGGGCACAACACAGGAGTAATTAAAAAAAATAGACATTACCATTACAATGTTACATTGGCAAAAAAAAAATATTTTTAATAATTTTTAAGTTTTGGCCATAGATTCTGGTCAAAAACAATTAAACATGTGTGGTTCTTTTTAAAAGAAATTTGTCATCCATCTTCCATTTTTTTAAAACAGACACTAAATAGCCATTTTGATACTAATCTCTAGAAGTTATATACATTCTTGTTTTATTGTAAGACATTTTACCCTTTAAAATATTTACATGCTTTGCTCCTCGGAGTTAATAGCACAGAATATCATTTGAGCTATTTTATCTAAATTCTGATGAAATTTTTCACTGCCGTTTCAATTCTTCTTGAGAGTTAATTGGGAGATAGACGTCTCAACGCTTTCTTTCTGAAATTTTATACACGTTTTGTTTTCTATTTACAAAACTGGTAGATTGGATTTTTTTTTTGCCTTGAGAGACACAAACAACGGTGAAGTCACTGCAGCAAGCAAGCTGTTTTACTGATAAAAGGAATTTTTTTTAGAAAAAAGTTGTATAAAACCGTGTATGAATATGGTATTGTTTTTTGCTCTTATTCTGATTGTCAGTTTTAAAGAAGCTATTTCTGATTTCTCGCTCACACAACACACACGTATAGATGAATCACAGAAAATTATCTGCATCTAAACACACCATAGTGCAGAGGTCTCCAACCTTGGCAACTTTATGAGGTGTGGACTTCAATTCCCAGAATTCCTCAGCCAGCATGGCTGGCTGAGGAATTCTGGGATTTGAAGTCCACACCTCATAAAGTTGCCAAGGTTGGAGACCTCTGCCATAGTGGAGTACAAGAATGCTGTTTCTAAAGCCATCTATCTCAGACTTCTACTCTGATTAGCAGCAACTGTCCATATTTTTTTCAGCCCTACCTTGGAGATATTAATCATTAAACTTGAAGCTTTTTCTCTACAAGGCAGGGGTTTTGCAACTGAGCTATAGTTCTTCCAAAGCACAAGTCCTCAAACCGGACTAAAATGCTGAACATAATTACAAAAGAACTAAACTCACACATATATCATTGAACTTGAAGACACTACTAAATAGAAATGGCAATTTGTTCAAAGGTGAGACTTCGTAAGGCTTTCTCTTCAAAATAAATCTTTCACCAGAGTGATTGGCTGGGTGCCTTGGGCTGGTCCTGACATGAGTAAGATTTAAGGCAGTTCTTTCTGAAAGATTTCTCAGTGGCGTGTTCAGAGCAAGGGATGACAGGGATGAGAGCATCTTTTGAAGAGCTCTGGGAAGGAGGAAGGAACATTTTTGTTACTACAGTAGTATTTCTGCAGAAGGATATCACTTCTTGCCTTGTTAGTCTCACCTTCCAAAATAGCTTAGCCTTCAAGGCACAAATTAAGCCTCAACGCCATTGAATGTTTGGTTGTTCAAGCCCAGAGGCAAAGAACTGGTGCTTTCCAGATGTTGGTCCCAGCATCTCACATTATTCCCCATGCTAGATGAGGCTGGTGAAATGTCGCAACATCTGGAGGACCATAAGGTTTCCATCTCTTACCTGGTTCATCACCACCTCTTAGAATTGCCAGCCATTGGCTATCTTGTTTGAAAACTCTGGGAGTTGTGTTCTGCTCCACATTTAGAAGGTACCAAAGTAGATAAAGTGTTCTAGAACTTAAGAGCTTCAATTCTAGATTTTTTTTAACCTGGTGATACCACAGATCGATGTTTCTCAATCTCAGCCATTTTAAGATGTGTGGACTTCAAAAGCCATGCCTGACTGGGGAATTCTGGGAGTCAAAGTTCACACATCTTATAATGGCTGAGATTGAGAAACACTGCCATCGCAGTGTTTCCTACAATCCAGGAAAACACAGCTTTTTTGAGGTTGAGAAGCAAAGATAGCCAGAAACATTACGGAATGGGAGAACTTCCCATAGCCAACACACCAAGGCCAACTTGCTTTGGGATGACTTGCCATCGCCAACTCACCGCCAGACAACTCGCCGCAGGGCAATTTAACAATTCAAGTCAATTCAAAATAAATAAATAAAAATTGTTTTCATTTTTGTCATTTGCATTTCATCCAGTCCCTCCTTTTGCATCCTTCCTTTAATGATTCTAATCCACCATTTCTTTGATATTACTGTAACTCTTGTCCCACAGTGATTGGTCCCGTGGAGAGTTGGCCACAGCAAATGGACCGTGACAAGTTGGCTGTGGCGAGCTGACCATGGCAAATTGTCATAGACCCGAAACATTACTGTTTGATAGGAAGTCTGGAATTGGAAATGTGTGGCTTAATCCCTGTATAAGTGGGAGGCTTCGGACAACTACTTTGTTCGCTCACTGCCTTCCCCAACTTGGTGACTACAGATATATTGGAATGTGAACACCATAATTTATAGTCATGTACAGGGGTGGGCTGCTGGAGGCTTGCAGGGGTTCGGGAGAACCTCTAGCTAAGATTCTGTGCAGTTTGGAGAACCCCAAAATCCCTCTCCTGGCTGGCCCCGCCCACCCCTCCCCTCTCAGGAGTCCCCACGCAGCCTGTTTTGGATGCAGGTAAGTGCAGGGCACGCACAGAGGCTCGGGGAGGCTGAAAAATGGCCTTACCGGAAGGTCGGTAAGGCCAGAAACAAGGGCCTCCGGAGCCTGGGGAGGCCGTTTTCACCCTCCCGGAGGCTCAAAGACAACCTCCGGAGCCTGGGGAGGGCAAAAATTCCCCCCTGCCATGGTGCAGGAGGGTGATTAGGCCACGGCCACCCTGGCCACACCTACCCAGCAGCTGAGCAGAGAACCCCTTACTAAAAATTTTGAAGCCCACCCCTGGTCATGTCGTGTCCCTACTTGGGAATGATGTATTATCCAACAGAACTATAAAGTGCTGATTGAAGAATGCTTACGGCAGTATAGCGTAACACCCAAAACTCAACAGTTCATAAGCAGTATATTCAAAGTTGACAAGCAGAGAGATTTGCTCTCTTTCTACCATCAAAAGGAACTAAGTTAGAGTTAACTAGTTAACTGTAGTCAGGGTTAACTAGTTGACTAAGCTCTTTTAAGAAGAGATTGGACAAGCATTTGTCTGAAATTTGTAGGGTTTCCTGCATGAGCAGTGTTTCTCAACCTTGGCAGTTTGAAGATGTGTGGACTTCAACTCCCAGAATTCCCCAGCCAGCGTTGCTGGCTGTGGAATTCTGGGAGTTGAAGTCCACACATCTTCAAACTGCCAAGGTTGAGAAACACTGTGCTAGAGCAAGAGATTGGACTAGAGGAATTCCAACTCTGTTATTCTGTTAGAATTGAATTTCAGCATCTTAACAGCTCAGCATCTTTTCATGTTATTCTGTTATAAGCAGACTATTCAACTTCTCAGGTTCAAACCTTTTGGTTACAATTACTTAAGAGGCACAACCAATTGCATCTCCCACCACTGAGTCAGGCTATAACAAGACTCCAACAGATTTCTGTTTTCTTTGGGATAAAAAAAATATCTTTTTATCTCTGGAGGGGAATATAAGCATAACATTTTGTTCTGTTTTTCCTTCCCTTTCTCCCTGTTGATTTACCTTCCTTCCTGGTAAGACTGAAGCCATTAAATCAAACCTGTTCATTCTCCCTCTCAACTGTTATGACTAAAGAAGGGGGATTTTTCTGTTCACCACTGTTAAGAAAGGCTCATAAAATCTCCTTTAAAACCTCTAGAGGCAATTTCCCATGTCCTGACATCAAACAATTCTTAAAAAGAAGCCTGTATCTTCTTAATATCTACAGCTGCAATTCTTTGCATATTTTTCCGTGGAATAAATCTCTCTCAACCCACTGGAACAGATTTTTTTTTTAAAGTCTCTTGAATCGGCTGGAATCTTTATAGAGTGCCATAAGTGGAATCAGACACATTGCAGAGTCGTTTAAATCGTCGTTTGCTGAACAATCCAAATGACTGCTAAGCTTAGCAACCTTTTCAGGGCTCAGGATACCTCCCACCAGTGGTGGAATTCAAATTTTTTTTAAACTACCGGTTCTGTGGGCGTGGCTTAGCTTGGTGGGCGTGGCTTGGTGGGCGTGGCAGGGGAAGGATACTGTAAAATCTCCATTCCCTCCCCACTCCAGGGGAAGGTTACTGCAAAATCCCCATTTCCTCCCGATCAGCTGGGACTCGGGAGGCAGAGAATAGATGGGGGCGGGGCCAGTCAGAGGTGGCATTTACCGGTTCTCCAAACTACTCAAAATTTTTCGCTACCAGTTCTCCAGAACTGGTCAGAACCTGCTGAATCTCACTTCTGTCTCCCACTGTGTACTTTCACACAAGATCTGGTGTAGAGAGATGGGGGCAGTTTGAGAGTGGGATGAGAGAACAACAGCAAGCCAACCAGTATTGTGGCTTAAAAAGCTGGACTAGGAACAGAGAGAACCAGCTTCGAGTCCTCCCTTCGACACCCAACCAGATGGATCACTTTGGGCCAGCAACTTTCTCTCAGTCCTAGAGAGGTCAAAAAACATCTTTCTGCCAACCTACCCTGCACCGATAGAAGATGGTGGTCCATAACCTTCAATGGGATTGTCCCTCAGTGGATTAGCAATAGCAATAGCACTTAGACTTATATACCGCTTCATAGTGCTTTACAGCCCTCTCTAAGCGGTTTACAGAGCTCAGCCTATTGCCCCCAACAATCTGGGTCCTCATTTTACCGACCTCGGAAGGATGGAAGGCTGAGTCAACCTTGAGCCGGTGAGATTTGAACAGCTGACCTGCAGCTAGCAGTCAGCTGAAGTAGCCTGCAGTGCTGCACTCTAACCACTGCGCCTCCTCGGCTCCATATTAATATGGGCTGAGAATAAAAATACGCATATGCCCTCACAAATTTTAAGTTTGAACATACAATGTGCATGGACATACATACATACACACACACACACATGTGTAATTTCAACATTTTCCTTTTTGCCTGTTTTATTTTTGTTTTTTGTTTTTTAATTCAACAAATTTAAGTGTCTCTCAAGTCAGGCTCCCCTCCTGATGGCTGTTCTGAATTCGACAATAATTCAGAAATCGGGTCTTCTCATCTGTTCTTCTTCTCAGATATTTTTTTGACCGGATTCCCCTCTAAATACTAACCAGGCCTAATCCTTCTTAGCTTGTTCAAGTTCAAAGTTGGCAAACGTTGAATTTTTATCTATATATAGTGAGAGAGTTTTCACTGGGTGCCATCTTGCACAATGGACCCATCAGGCCAATAAAATTTAGTTCAAACATCTGCCCACTCAGACATGCCCAACAATACCAGTAGTTGCATAAAGGAGAGATGGGGGATGAAGGTATTGCTCCTACTCCATCTGTTGGTCCTTGCCCTCTGCACATGCGAGGAAACCTCTGTAACACATTCATTTTCATTTTACTCATTTGGCCTACTCGATCAACAGAAAGTCTTGATCGTTCAGATTCTTCTAAATCACATGTTGGAGAACTTGAGGGCAAATCAACATGTAGATGCTGAATGGGTAGAAGGAATGGATTTTCATTCATTTCCCCGTTCAAATAATTGCAATATTATGTGATAGATAGGATTTTAACTAAGCATTGGTGTTTTAATTTCTTTCGCTTTGTTTTGAACAGCTAATCTTTTTTTCCCCCTCAAGCTTAGGAATGTTAATAAGTTACAGGTAGTCCTCCACCTACAACAGTTCGTTTAGTGACCTTTCAAAGTTACAACGGCACTGAAAAAATGTGACTTAGGACTGCTTTTCACACTAACGATACTGGGCAGCATCCTCGCGTGATCAGAACTCGGATGCTTGGCAACTGGCATGTACTTATGCCGGTTGCAGTGCACCAGGGTCATCCGATCACGTTTTGCGATCTTCTGACAAGCAAAGTCAATGGGAAAGCCAGATTCACTTTACAACCGTGTTACTAACTTAATAACCGCAGTGATTCACTTCACAACAGTGGCAAGAAAAGTTGTAAAATGGGACAAAACTACCTTAACAACTGTCGCTTAGCAACAGAAATTTGGGGCTCAATTGTGGTCATAAATCGAGGACTAACCTGTACTTTCCAAAAAGTCTGAACGTTCTATATCTGTAAAAAGGTTTGGATACATCAAATCTGAACTGCTGTCTTTTCCTTTTTAAGTGATTCTGATATATTACTAGAAGGAGACATCTTTAAGGTTCCAAAGCATAACTTAATGAAATTTGTGAGTTCTCCAACTTTTGTAGCCATGAAGAGGCAACATTGGACAATATGATTCTGGATGCTCCAGGTTCAACAGGAAGTTTAAAAACTAATCTGTAACAATTTGAATAAACGTCATACAATACTATTACTTTGACATAATAGAAAAGTACTAATTTTTCACAAAGTTTAGTGTTTTTTATAATATTTTTTCATTCTTTTTTTCTTTTGTGCTGTTTAATTTTTTTTTAGATATATATAATTTACTCAAAAAGGTTGAAATGAAATGAAATGTATTAATTTGGTTCTTATCTCATTATTACTTCTATTATTACTAGTACTACTACTATAATTAACTGTATTGGTTTGAAAAGTCAATAAAAATTGCTATCGTTCAAAAAACAACACTCTTTTTTTCCTCCTTCAGTGGCTTTGATAAACTTTTAGATGCCGGAATCTGCACCTTTGATATTTTTTAAAACTTTCTCTACTTTTTTAAAAGTGAAACATAATTCCCAGATTTTCTCCATATGTATTTGTCTGGAGCGTGTTCATGTACAACTCTACATCCTTTCTACTTTCTTCACAACCACAAATAATATAATCACAGCTTCTGGTCATTGCATTCTACTCAAGGTGCATGTGTACAACATTCAGTTAATGCAACAGGAATTATCAATTACCAAGAGCAACAAGCATCTTGTAACAACATTCTATCACTGACATAATTACAGCACATTTATCATTCATGTGTCTTTTTTTTCAAACCATTACTACAGATTTGTTATTCTGACTTCACCTTCCAATAGGTTAAAACACTGGTCTTTCCATTGCTTGATTTTATTGCATGGTATCCAACATTCCAATTATCTGGTTCATTTACTGTTTTTATTCTCGTTCTTTGTTCAGACTGGGGTTTATAACATCCTTATAACTCTTTGGGGTCAGCACAGTCACCTCTTCTACATTGTTATGAAATATGAACTTGCTTAACAAACTTGACCGAAACATTTCTTTTGTACGCTTGCTGTTAACTTACTTACTGCTTCAGAAGAATCAGGATTCTCCCCCACTCAAATTCTCTATATACTTATTTCATTTTTCTTTAATCCATCTATTTACAGAGTCCCATGGAATCAAAGAACTAGGCTCACGTCATTCTACTCTTGGTTTCCCCAATAAACCTCCCACCAGTCCCCCACCAATGAAGAAATGACCACACCATTCATCAAGATGCGTGAAATATGATCTATTTCCTACATGATTTTAGAAGATAGCTTGACTTTCTTTTTAAAAAAAATGGGTATTGCCATCTCATCCTCACGATCAATATCTTAGAAAAATGCTCTTCAGCCTCTTGCCTAGACTTGCAATACTGTGCTAATCAAGATTTAATGAATCCCAATAAATCTGGGCACAAGCTTCAGTTGGAAACCAAGGCAAGCTTAGGCTGGGTTTGCAACAGAAAGGTAGCATCTGAGGTCTTTTGGCTGTTGAACAGGGATGAGATGAAGGGAGAAAGGAGGCAAGACACGAGCGTTAAGGAATGCCCCTGCAGACCAGGTGACATCTTCAAGGAAGCAATCCCAAGGGCCAACTCCAGCACAGTTGCTCAGTCGGAAGAGGCGATGGCTCGAGAGCAGCCCGGTCTATCAAATATTGCATCTTCTAGCACGTGAAGTTAAACCCTCATCTTGAAGAGTATCAGAAAGTATTGACAACCAAAAGTGTCCACTTGGTTTTAAAAAAAGATCAGTGCTCTAGTCCTGAGTTAGGTATGAGTCCAGGACTTCCGGTAATTCCAGAAGATCTTCCAGGAGACAGCCGAAAAGGTCTACCTCTTGGGTCCCCCCACATCGGTACTCCTTTCAGGATCTCCTGTGCTACAATGTGAGTCAGCTCTGTTGACTTCTAAAAATGTGCAACCCTTTTTAAAACGGTTGGTTTCTTCAATCTTTCGGGTTAAACTTGATAGACTCGATTAGAAAGAGACAGGTTGAATCAGAGATGGGTTTGGGTTGTTGTTGTTGTCGTTGTTTTTGTTTAAAAAAAGGACAGCATTGAGACCGAAAGAGATGGCGAGGCACTCGAGGTTCCAGTCTATGCATAAAATTCCTCCTGCTTGTCAGGTTTTTGGTATGTGACACTTGCCTGCTTGGGCTCTTCCAGCGTGTAGCTTCCTTCATCTTTCTTCTTCATCCGGTAGATCAAGAGCATCACCAGGAAAGCTGCGAAGAGGGCCCCAACGACCCCTCCCACAATCACAGCTGCAAAGGGACGACAGAGGAAAGTTAGTGAGATTTGTATCTGTTTACCTTTTGTATAAAAACAATTTTTTAAAAAAAATATACAATTTTAATAATAGTAAAAGCCTGAGGAAGTAGGGAGGAATGGGCAGGTGGAGGGAGGGAGGGATGGATAGGTGGGTGGATGGATGGATGGATGGATGGATGGATGGATGGATGGATGGATGGATGGATGGATGGATGGACAGGTGGATGGATGGATGGATGGATGGATGGATGGATGGATGGATGGATGGATGGATGGATGGATGGACAGGTGAATGGATGGATGGGTGGACAGGTGTTTGGATGGATGGGTGGACAGATAGATGGACGGATGGATATCAGGAATGTCTACAGAGGAAGAAAAATAATAATTGAATATTAATAGCCTGAGGAAGTAGAGAAGTGGGCAGGTGGATGGATGGATGGAGGAATGGATGGAGGAATGGATGGACGGATGGACGGACGGATAGACAGGTGGATGGATGGATGGACGGACGGATGGACAGATGGATGGATGGATAGACAGACAGATGGATATCAGGAGTGTCTACAGAGGAAGAATCAAAGTAGTCAAGAGTGTGGCTGCAACTGCACTACTGAAGCCTCATTTCCTTTTTAACATGTCGCATGCATAAAAATGGAGTGAATCTTTGATTGTATGCCTGTGCACATCATCTTGCCTTTTTTTATTATCCTACCCCCACTGCAGCTACCTCTGACGTATTGTATACTTCACTGGTCCTAAAGAAGGGCTTTCATGCTCCCAAAACTGTTTGCCTTCCATAAAGCTTTGAAAAACGGGTTTTCTCCCCAGGGACTGGATCAGAGCATTGGATAGCCAGTTCTGTAAGGGTTATGAGAATGATTGTGGTTGGCTTTGGATGTATATAAGAACATAAGCAGGGGGCTCTGCTGGATTGGACCGCTGATGCATTCTAGTCCAGCAGCCTTTTGAAAGTTGAAAATTTGAAATTTATTTCTATTTATTTATGGTCAGCGACCAGAGAAGTCGCCGCAACAATAAAAACACCGCATAAAAGTAGGCTCAGATACAATAAGAGCAAGGTGCTGCACAATAAACCAAGCATGGCAGGGGGAGAACTTTAAGGAAACTCTGTTTTAAAAACCAGCATGAGAAAAACGAAAGAAAAAAGGCCATAAAAAACAAGGACCGTGGAAAGTTTGGTTTAGAAGGGCGTTTGGAGAGCAAGACACTGAATCAAATCTAGCTTTTGAAACAAATCGGATAAGATCAAATCACTGAACTGAATGTCTCAAAGTCGATTCTGAATCAGACGGGACCAAAAGTAATCTTCACACCCAGTAAAAATGGTACGACGTGGGATATTTATGCTAAACATTATGGACATGTAGGGAAATTAAAAAGAAATGCTTTGAGTTAGGGAAAGTCGAAAACGGAAAGTGAATGTGGATTTTTACAGTATATTTTTTTAAAAAACACTAGAAAGTTAGACAATGATGGCTCACAATAGTGCAAGTTTAGGTATGTGAACTTTTCTCTTTAGCTGTGTGTTTCTCCTTCTTTCTCCCACCCTATAGTCTAGCTTGCAGTATCGGATAGTCTGGCAGCTGCCTTAGATACAGATACAGATTAATAGAGTTGGAAGGGACCTTGTAGGTCATCTAGCCCAAACAGGAGACCCTACACCATTTCTGACAGATAACAGTCTGGTCTCTTCTTGAAAGCTTCCAGTGATGAAGCTCCCACAACTTCTGAAAGCAAACTGGTCCATTGGTTGATTGTTCTCACTGTCTGAAAATTTCTCCTTATTTCCAGGTTGAATCTCTCCTTGTTCAGTTTCCATCCATTATTCCTTGTCTGGCCTTCAGGGGCTCTGGAAAATAGCTTGACCCCCTCCTCTCTGTGGCAGTCCCTCGAATATTGGAACACTGTTAGCATGTCTCCCGTGGTCCTTCTCTTCACTGGACTAGCCATGCCTTGATTGCAAGTAATGCGTTCCAAGCCAAGATTCTCGGTGTCTTCTTTAATATTTATTGAGATTAAAGGGATGGGAAGTGGTTATCAAAATTCTAGCCATGGAACTATTTCCTGTTAAGAACCATTGTATCCCCACATGTATTACGCTGGAGACTTTCTCTTTCTTTGAGGGGCAGCCACAAATAAGAGGGGCTCATCCTATTTTCCAAAACACCAGAAGGTAGGACAAGAAGCAATGGATAGAAACCAGTCAAGGAGAGAAGCAACCATAGAACTAAGGAGAAATTTCCTGACCGTGAGAACAAGAAACCAGTGGAATGGTTTGCTTTCAGAAGTTGTGCGTGCTCCATCACTGGAGGCTTTTAAGAAGAAACTGGACAGCCATTTGTCTGAAAGGTATAGGGTCTTCTGCTTGAGCAGGGGGCTGATTATCTCCAAAGTCCCTTCCAACTCTGTTATTCTATGTATTCTTTCTAACAGCCTTCCAGTGATCCAGCAACGTGGGAGTCTTTTCATGGATAGTGGAGAAGCTTGTAGCTAGCTCTTTACACAATGTCTCTTGACTCTTGATCAGTCTGGCAACTAAGCAATGTAATATAGAAAATTCCTCAAGGCAACATTTTGCTTTTAGCCCTCTGGAAAGCCGCATCATGCGCTCTGATGCAAGGAAACCAAAGACCATTTCATTCCCTCCTTCACACATGGCTTTGGAGCCAGATTGGCAATCTGTAAGACATCTTACCTATGAGCACTTCTTTCCTTTCCAATATGTTTTTCTGGGGGAGTTGAGCTGCTGAATTCCCAGACTCTATTGTATTGTCTAAGAGCCCTGGTTCCATTTTCTTTTTCAACCCTGGCCCAGCTGCAGGGGTGACCAGAGGCACCACTTCATTGCCAAGCTCGGTCTGAGCTACCTCTTCCTCCTCGCGGATTTCAGAGTCCCCACTGATGGGAACTTCAAGTTCATTCATTGTAACTGTGGAAAGGGTCATTTCCATGGGTTCCGCCTGGAAGAGAGAGGGGGAAAAAGAGAATACAGAAAGCAGGAAGGTGAAATAATGCATTTTTCTCCAGCACTCAAGCCAGGCACTGAGCAAGATGTTACTTGTCCACTACCTGGGTTGGCCTGAGATACAGGATGACAGACACAGATGACCTGCAGCATATAAGGACCTGCAGATGACTCTGGAGCATCCAGGAGTAGGTGGAACAAACGTTCCAACCCCAGGCTGTTTCACCTCTTTCGGGGATGAAAGAGAAGCCTTGAAGGAGACCCATCGGCAGTGGTGGTATTCAGCCAGTTCTATCCGGATCGGGCAAACCAGTAGCGCTGACTGCGGATGGCCACGCCCACCCACCCGTACGTAAGCACGTCACATTTTTGAGGCTGTGGGCATGTGCGGAAGGCTTTGCGCATACGCAGAGGAGGCGTATGCGAGCAAGCGCACATGCTCACATTTGCGAACCGGTAAGTAAGGTAAGTGAATATCACCCCTGCCCATCGCCCCTTAAAAACTCAAAATGAGCATTGACTGTTAAGCATTCATCATTTTCTATGGGAAGGGGGGAAAGAAGTGAAATGAAAAAATAGTTGTATCCAAGAAAAAAGAACAAGGTAGTCCTCCTTTTGCCATGAGCATAAATCATCTTTAATTTGGCTATTCTTCTCCTACAGATGTTCCTCTCTCTCTCTCTCTCTCTCTCTCTCTCTCTCTCTCTCTCTCTCTCTCTCTCTCTCTCTCTCTCTCTCTCTCTCCCCCACTCCCTCCCTTTCTCCCTCTCTCTTCTCCCTCCCTCCCTCTCTCTCCTCTCTCCCTCTCTTCTCCTGCCCTCTCTCTTCTCCTGCCCTCTCTCTCACCCTCTCCCTCTATTCCTCTCTCTTCTCCCTCCCTCTCTCTTCTCCCTCCCTCCCTCTGTCTCTCTCTCTCACACACACACACCCCACCCAAAGATTGCACTGCCCGGGGCTATTTAACATGAGAAGAAAGTTTCAGCAAGACTACTTTTTTTCCCCAAATGAAGCTTTGTACTTTTGACAAAACAGATTGACTTCCTTCTACTTGGCTTTTCTGGTTTATCTCCCCTGGGATGATGGTGAGATACATGGCAGGTAGGTGACAGTTTTCACTAGGAACTGTTGTTTTTTTCTTGGTAGAATCAGCTCTGCTGCTTTTAGGGATGCTGGCCAGGAGGGGGAGTAAGAGATTCATCCCTTTTGAGCTAGCCCCCCACCTCCCCACCCGTATTTAGTCATGCCTGTCACAAATTGAGTCTTCAAGATGCAGGAGGAGGAGGAGGAGGAGGAGGAGGAGGAGGAGGAGGAGGAGGAGGAGGAGGAGGAGGAGGAGGAGGAGAAGAAGAGGAGGAGGAGGAGGAGGAGGAGGAGGAGGAGGAGGAGGAGGAGGAGGAGGAGGAGGAGGAGGAGGAAGAAGAAGAAGAAGAAGAAGAAGAAGAAGAAGAAGAAGAAGAAGAAGAAGAAGAAGAAGAAGAAGAAGAAGAAGAAGAAGAAGAAGAAGAAGAAGAAGAAGAAGAAGAAGAAGAAGAAGAAGAAGAAGAAGAAGAAGAAGAAGAAGAAGAAGAAGAAGAAGAAGAAGAAGAAGAAGAAGAAGAAGAAGAAAGAAGAATCTCCTGTGAGTTTGCTTGGGAAACAGGAGGACGAGAATGCCTAGATCAGCAGACTGAAATGTCCAGTGGATAAGGGGAAGGAATCTGCTTGGATGGCAGCTTCAGGATAGAAGATATTATATATAAAAGAGCAAATGTGAGCAAATGCCATCTTGAAACACTCGAGGGGAGAGAGCCAGAGTTAGGACATACTATTCCAAACTGAGTGTGGACTTCATGTCCCAAAATTCTCAGCAATGATGGCTACCGAATGTTGGGAGTTCCAGTTTGCACATCTGGAATATGCTCAATTTGGAGGTGACTGGTGTAAAGGAATGAGATAAATGAAAACATGAATAGGAATAAGATAACGATGTCTTTTCATAATGATGCAAAATGTCTTATTGTGTCTCTATGTTCCTGGTACCAGCCTGGGCAACCTTTGGAAAGAAAGAAAGAAAGAAAGAAAGAAAGAAAGAAAGAAAGAAAGAAAGAAAGAAAGAAAGAAAGAAAGAAAGAGAGAGAGAGAGAGAGACAGAGACAGAGACAGAGACAGAGACAGAGACAGAGACAGAGACAGAGACAGAGACAGAGAGACAGAGAGAGAGACAGAGAGAGACAGAGAGAGACAGAGAGAGACAGAGAGACAGAGACAGAGACAGAGAAAGAAAGGAAGAAAGAAAGAAAAAAGAAAGAAAGAAAGAAAGAAAGAAAGAAAAAAAAGAAAGAAAGAAAGAAAGAAAGAAAGAAAGAAAGAAAGAAAGAAAGAAAGAAAGAAAGAAAGAAAGAAAGAGGAAGCTTTTAAAAGAGGGCTCTAAATGAATGTTTAAATGCACAAATTTCTCAGGTACATTGATGAAAAAGGAGGAAAACTCCTCTGGAATCACAGTCAGGCATATTTGAAAGCCAGGATGGTAGAAATAATAATATGATAATAACAGGACCTTAGGGAGGACAAAATAAGTGGACAACAATGCCGTTTCCAATCTAAATATCTGGCTAACACTGAAACCAACCAAAATAAGAAAAAAAGGGCATTGGAAGAATACCTGTAGGACATCAACAAAGAGGCACTGAAGCTAGTACACCATGAAGATTTACTGAATACCAAAGAGACCAAACCGATCTATAACGAACAGCAAATGAAGAAAAGATCAGGGATGAAATGCTACCGGTTCGGCCCGGTCCGGGCGTACTGGTAGCGGCATCCGCCGGTGGTTCGGAGAACCGGTAGCAGCGGCAGTGCGAGGCTCCGCCCACCCACCCGGACATCGCCATTTTCATGTTTTTATCCCTCTGTGCATGCGCAAAGCCTTCTGCGCATGCGCAGAGGGTGAAAAAGCGTGTGCGACAGGGGCACGAGTGCTCCCAAACCGGTAGGGAAGATAAGTAGATTTCACTGCTGACCTGGATGATCGAGAAACTCCACAGATATTAAGCCAGAGGAGTAAACCCAGCTCCGGTTTATCCTTGGCTTGGCACATGCACTTGGTTGGCACTTGCACTTGGTTCTTGTACTTCATCCTTCACCTCAACCTATTCCCACCTACACACAGCTGGTCCCTGCTTTTTAATATATTAACAATGGTGAAGAAATGCTACCATTACCTTTTCTTCTTTTCCTATTCAGATTTCTCTATTCTCTCTATTCAGAGAGAATAGAGCGAGATCACATTTCCCAGCAACCCCTGTCATATTTGCAACCACCAGACTGTTTAAAAAGATGCCATATATGGCTGTGGTTGAAACAATTCATTCAGGGATGTGCCACATCTATTGGCTGATGTGATTTTTTTTCCCCTCTTTGTCTTCCTCTTAGAAAATGTCATAGCCACAATGCGTAATTGATTCAGGAATTGATTCTCCCATAAGGAAAGGCAATGATAGCCTCCTTGGAGGAACTTTGGAGCTGACATCAGGGCTCCTTGAAGGGCTGCGAGATTGGCTAACCAAAGTTTTGGGTAATACGCTTTCCAAGCTAAAAGTTCAGCATCCCTTTTCTATTGATACAAGGGTCCTAGAAGTGTTTCATCTCAATGGCTGGGTCTGAAAGCCCCCATTTTCATTTCCCACAATGTTCTTCATGTGGATCACCCTGAGGAACCTACATTTTATTTTATTTTTCCTCATTAATAAAGGAGAATATTTGTAGCTTAGATTTGAAATAAGGGGTCCTTGGCCCTCTCTGAGCTTGGTGGTTTTCTTGCAAGTGTTTCATTGCCCAAATTATGTAACATCTTCGGTGCTAGTCTAAGACTGATCGTGTTAGCTAGTTTGAGTAATGAAACATCTGCAAGTACCCAGCTGCTGTGGCCTAGAGGTAGAGCTCTTGCCTCACAATCAGGAGGTTGTCAGTTCAATCCTAGGTAGAGGCAGATGTAGGGTCTCCTGCTTGGGCAGGGGGTTGGACTAGATGACCTGTAAGGTCCCTTCCAACTCTGTTCATCTGTAATCCACCAAGCTCAGGAACCTTTATTTTTCTTATTGTTTTCGCTTGCTTCAAGTAGGATCACCTTCAGATATTTGAGATTGCACTCAACAGAATAGACTGGAGGATCCAAAGATAAATAGGTTGCTATATCATCTGAAATAACAGCTGACGTTAACTTGAACCTGGGTTTTCATAGTTCTAGGCCGATGCCTTCAATCACCCCTTCACCAACATTGAATTCCTCAACAATGACCTAATAAGGTAAAGGTTTCCCTTGCACATATGTGCTAGTCGCTCATCTCCGTTTCTAAGCCAAAGAGCCAGCGCTGTCCGAAGACGTCTCCGTGGTCATGTGGCCGGCATGACTAAACACCAAAGGCGCACGGAACGCTGTTACCTTCCCACCAAAGGTGGTCCCTATTTTTCTACTTGCATTTTTTACGTGCTTTCGAACTGCTAGGTTGGCAGAAGTTGGGACAAGTAACGGGAGCTCACCCCGTTATGTGGCACTAGGGATTCGAACCGCTGTACTGCCGACCTTTCGATCAACAAGCTCAGCATCTTAGCCACTGAGCCACTGCGTCCCTGTAATGACCTAATAGATTTTGATAAATATATTAAAACAGCACCAGTTTTCATTTCATTTAGACACTTCTTGGTTTCCCAAACTTTAGCAGTATGAAATCTAGATCTGTTTGCAGCTTAATTTTTTAAAAATTCATGTCATCCCTTTTTAGCGATACAGTTCATTCAATTGTTTTATATTTAAATTCCTGTTCTAAGTTGCCATGGAGACCACACACAAAGGAATAAGACATTAAAGTATTATCTATTCACGTAAATAACTAAATTTTTAGTCAGGTTAATTATAGGTTTCACTGATGGGGCTCCTGGTTGCTCAGTTTTGTGTGTGTGTGTGTGTGTGTGTGTGTGTGTGTGTGTGTGTGTGTGTGTGTGTGTGTGTGTGTGTGTGTGTGTGTTTATATGTGTGTGGTTGTAGACAATAGCAGAAGTGGGATTTCTACGATTAGTTTAATCAATTTTAAAAGTCTGTTTTCTAGTAGGAAGGTAACTTAGGTATCTTTAGATGCATAATTTAATTCTATATTATGTTTCCTCTCCATGCTAACGAGTGGTGTATTTTACGGGCTCACAGAGGAAACACAAGTGATTAAATACCAGGGATCTAATTCAAAGCGTTCCCAAAGATGTCTCTTTGAGCACATCTAGTGAGGATGAGCTAATTATCCTCACACACTGTTGGTTCCTCTGCTGAAGTGATTTTTATGATCTTCTTGACATCCAAATGGAATCTGCCTTCCTGTTGCTTATTTCGCTTCTGGCAGTCTAGCTCAGAAAAAGAAACAAATCTTCACCATCTCCTTCATAACTTCTTTTGTAAATCCCAAAGGTGCTTTTCCAAAAGGCAACTGGACTTTCTTGGGTTTTTTTTCCCTTGAAAATCTTTCACTTCTCACCCAAGGAGCTTCTTCAGTTCTCATCTTTCTTGAATGAGGAGCGATACGTTTTCAAGGAAAAACAAAGAAAGTCCAGATCAGGGGTGGGCTGCTGGGGGTTCGCAGGGGTTCAGGAGAACCTCTAGCTAAGATTCTGTGCAGTTCTGAGAACCCCCAAATCCCACTCTTGGCTGGCCTTGCCCACCCCTGCCCTCCCAGGAGTCCCCACACGGCCCGTTTTGGATGCAGGTAAGTGCAGGGTGCGCGCGGAGGCTCGGGGAGGGCGAAAAATGGGCCTACCGGATGTTTTGGCCTCCAGAGGGCTTCCGGAGCCTGGGGAGGCTGTTTTCACCCTCCCGGAAGCTCAGGAAAAGCCTCCAGAGCCCGGGGAGGGCAAACCCCCCCCCCGCTGTGGTGCAGGAGGCCAACTAGGCCACGCCCACCATGTCCACACCCACCCAGCAACCGGGCAGAGAACCTCTTGCTAAAAATTTTGAAGCCCACCCTTGGTCCAGATGCCTTATGGAAAAACACCTTTTTGACAACCATGTCCTGGATGATTGAGAATCTCCACAGACATTTTTTTGTAAATCATTCTCACAATCTTCCCACTGATACCATCTCCCTTTAAAACAAAACCATCATCCCCTGGATTTCTCCATGCAAGCCTCAAGGTCCAGACCACTGGGTATTCTTGCAGCCATTTCTTGGTATTCCTTCAACTTTTCCCTGAATGTTTCTTAACATGTGGTGCTTAGATCTCACCATCATACTCAACGCACAACTTGTCCAATGAAGAACATTGACACACACAAACCTGATTTGGAAACTATCCCTCTGCATTTGACTGATTTAGCAAACGTGTCACACCGTTGACTCACATTTCACTTGTGATTAGTTTCCAGTTCCATTTCACAAACACTATTACTAATCTGCAAAATCAACTGTAACCATTGCAACCAATTCTACATGAGACAAACATCGCGTCAATTAAAAACTACGATCCACGAACACCGGCTGGCAGTCAAATGCCACGATGCCAAATCCTTCATCTCTACCCACACCGACACCAAACAGCACCAGTTTGATTGGAGCAACACAAAAATCATCGGCCACACTGCTACCCACCACGCTCGTGAGTCAGTGGTGGGATTCAAAATGTTTTACTACCAGTTCGGTGGGTGTGGCTTGGTGGGTGTGGCTTGGTGGGCATGGCACAGGAAGGATAATGTAAAATCTCCATTCCCACCCCACTCCAGGGGAAGGTTACTGCAAAATCCCCATTTCCTCCCGATCAGCTGGGACTCGGGAGGCAGAGAATAGATGGGGGCGGGGCCAATCAGAGATGGTATTTACCGGTTCTCCGGACTACTCAAAATTTCCGCTACCGGTTCTCCGAACTACTAAAAATTTCTGCTACCGGTTCTCCAAACTATTCAAAATTTCCACTGCCGGTTCTCCAAACTACTCAAAATTTCCACTACCGGTTCTCCTGACTACTCAAAATTCCTGCTACCGGTTCTCCGAACTACTCAAAATTTCCACTACCGGTTCTCCAAACTACTCAAAATTTTTGCTGCTGGTTCTTCGAACTAACTCAAAATTTCTACTGCCAGTTCTCCGAACTACTCAAAATTCCCACTGCCGGTTCTCCAAACTACTCAAAATTTTTGCTGCTGGTTCTTCGAACTAACTCAAAATTTCTACTGCCAGTTCTCCGAACTACTCAAAATTCCCACTGCCGGTTCTCCAGAACTGGTCAGAACCTGCTGAAGCCCACCTCTGTCGTGAGTTCATTGAAAGCTGGCACTCTACAAGCAATTCCATCAACAGACACACTGACTTACAACCAGCCTACAACCCTCAGAAACCAAATCAACCGCACAGCCAACCAGACACAGCACCGACCCTCAACCAACCTACACAAACCCACCCAACCAGCACTTCACCTCCCAACGTCCCTCACCCGATATAATCTCCTTATCACAAGACCCATCACAAGATCCATCACAAGATTCTCTGATGACTCACAGCTGACCCATCACAAGACCCCCACTTGACACACCCACACCCGAAGCCCTTATAATCAGAACACTGACACTGACATCCCCTAAACTCCACTGAAGATGTTACCTAGCCTGGTAACAAAACATCTGGAAACCAACCCACAAGCTTGGAGAACGAACCTTTACCCTCACATTATTACTAAACCCAGCCTGTACCTCTCATTCTGTACTATTGCAACTGATGTATTTCTCTTAAGTGAAGAACTTTGCATCCATCTCTGCCAAATTTCAAGCTGTTACTTTCAGCCCACATCTCAAATCATCCATCTGAATTTTATTTCTCTCTTCTAGGGTAGTAATAGTAGTAGTATCCAGTGGGATATCAACTGGAAAATCTGATAATCATTCCCTCAACTTCTTCATTCAAGTCATCTGAGGAAATGCTGAAACGATTGGAAATTAGGAGCAAAGGCTGTAGCCTTCCTTTATGACTCTACTCTCACTACAGGTAGTCCTCAACTTATGACCATTTATGTTGTTAAGTGAGACATTGGTTAAATGAGTTTTGCCCCATTTTATGATCTTTCTAGCCACAGTTGTTAAGTGAATCATTGCAGTTAGTAACACGGTTGTTAAGCGAATCTGGCTTCCCCATTGACTTTGCTTGTCAGAAGGTCGCAAAAAATGATCACATTGCACACTGCAACCGTCATAAATATGAGCCAGCTGCCAAGCATCTGAATTTTGATCACATGACCACGAGGTTGCTGCAAGGGTCTAAGTGTGAAAAAAGGTCATAAGTCACTTTTTTCCAATGCCGTTATAACTTTGAACGGTCACTAAATGAACTGTTGTAAGTTGAGGACTACCTGTAATTTTTTTCCCTTTTTTGCATATGCAGACTCCACCCCAAATAACTTTTTTTTTCAGAGGAACAGCTAAACACCAAAGGAGCAAAGAAGTAATGAACATTTGCGCTGAAATGGCACTACCAATGTTAACAGCTATTGCTTCAAAACCAATTGGGCCCAGCAGTATTGAACTGTTTCTAAACAAAGGAGGACAGGAAAATGGAAGCAAGGGAGGAAACTAATGATTGGCTGATGATTGATTGATTGACAAACAGGCAGAAAGACCAGAAGGACTGTTTATCGTGAGCTTATACCTTATCACTAAGTATTGTATCTTATGACTTATGATGAATGTATTTTTACGATGACTAGGATCATGATTTATCACATATTGCTTGTACCAGAGACAAATTCCTTGTGTGTCCAATCACACTTGGCCAATAAAGAATTCTATTCTATTCTATTCTATTCTATTCTATTCTAGTCTATTCTATTCTATTCTATTTTGTTTGTTTGTTTGTTTGTTTGTTTGTTTGTTTGTTTGTTTGTTTGTTTGTTTGTTTGTTTGTTTGTGAATTCTTCTATGCTCCCCTACTCCCTAAGGACTATTATTCTATTCTATTTTATTCTATTCTATTCTATTCTATTCTATTCTATTCTATTCTATTCTATTCTATTCTATTCTATTCTATACTATACTATACTATACTATTCTATTCTATATTTCTATTTTCTATTCTATTGTCTTCTATATTCTATTCTATTCTATTCATTTTCTATTCTATACTATAATTCTATTCTATACTTCTATTCTATTCATTTTCTATTCTATTCTATAATTCTATTCTATTCTATTCTATTCTATTCTTCTATTTTCTATTCTATTCTATATTCTATTCTCTATTCTCTATTGTATTCTATTTTCTATTCTATTCTATAATTCTATTCTATACTATAATTCTATTCTATACTTCTATTCTCTATTGTATCCTATCCTATCCTAACGTATTCGTTAGACCTGAAAGACTATGGCATAGCAGGGATGGGGAAATTATGGCCCTTTCATGATTGGAAGTTCATGAGTCCCAATCGTAAGTCCACAAACCCTAAGCCATAGTTCCCCACCACTGGTTTAGTGCATGCAGAAGCCACCATACTGAGAGAAACAGCCTGCCTTTAAACGCTTTCCTAGCTTCAGCTCTACCTGAGCAGCATCCGTCGGTGTTGCTGTGGGAGGCTGGGGCACTGTGGTAACATCTGGTTCCTGCAAAGTGCTGAGCTGGGCCGTATCTCTGACCGTTGTCTCACCGGTCGTCCCCAGGGGAGAAGCTGGGATTTCCGTTCTGGCTACAGTAGCTGCCATTGGGGTTTCGAGCATCATCGACTGTGTGACAGCAACAATTGTGATCACAGGCAGCAGGTCCCTCAGGGCAGTCGTTGGTCTAGAGGTAACCATTGTGGTGGAGGCTGTTGTAGCCATGCTAGTAGCAGTCGTAGTAGTAGTAGTCGCGACATTGCGGGTTGCAGGGGTTGCCGTAACACCTACTGCTTTCCAAATGGTGGCTGCTGGTGCTTCTGAAATCCTGGGAATGTACAGACCGCTGGTAGCTGAATCAGAAATAACTTCCTCGGTAGGGAGCGGTGCCAAAGGGGTGGCAACTGGTTGCACAGATGTGACAGGCAACACAGCGGAGGTGGTAGCAAGAAGGATGGGTGAATCTGTGGTGAGCCGCACGACCGTCTTGGATCCGGGGTCCTGCTTGAAATCTGCAAGAGAGAACAGGAAGTTCATCTAGAAAATAACAATACGGATAGCCCTCGACTTAACGACAATTACAATGGAGCCCAATATTTCTGCTGTTAAGGGAGACGCCTGTTAAGTGAATGCTGCCCCATGACTTTTCTTGCCAGGATTGCTAAATGAATCACTGCAGTTGATAAGTTAGTAACCCGGTTGTTAAGTGAATCTAGCTTCCCCCATTGAATTTGGGGGAGTCAGGTCGCAAAAGATGTTCACGTGACCTTGGGACATAGCAACGGTCATAAACGTGAACCAGTTGCCAAGCATCTGAATTTTGATCACAATCAGGAGGCTGTGAGTTCGATCCGAGGTAGAGACAGATATTTCTCTCTCTGGGCTCATTGAGAATATATCTGCTGAACAAAACTCAGCACTGGCAACAGGAAGGGCATCCGGCCATTAAACTGCTAGCTCCATTCAATTGCCCAGACTCCACCCCGCAAGGGATTATGGGGTCGTTAAATGATGATGATGATGATTAATATTATTAGTTATAACAACTGCAATGCCGCAAGTGCAACAAGATACAACAAAGAGCTATCTTATAATACAAATTGGGAAAACTGTAGTCCTCCACATTTTATTAAGCCATAGTTTCCCCCATAGCCCACACAGAATGCCTAAGGGTGAGGTGTGCTGGGAGTTATAGTTTAGAAGAATCTGGAAGTATGCCAGTTTTTGGTTAGATGTACTGGAAAGTACCCTCCCAATCTGCAAGAGATTTGCTCTTCATTCCTATCTGATGGCACCCAGGTTTGCTATTCGTTTTGCTTGTAATGAAAAACTCCATCTCTTTGAAATAATTAAAGTCAATGAATGAATCAAAACAACACACTGTGAACTGAATGAAAATTAAACTATGGATATTAGCTGGCAAATCAGAGCATGGGAACTGCTCTAATTTGGTTGTTAATGGGCATTCCTGCTATTTTAGTCAGAATTAAAAACCTGCTTTGATTTTTCTGTGTTTTTACAACCAGAGCTGAATAATAGCACTGCGATTATCTCCATGCTTCCTCAGAAGTCATTCTTTTCGATTCCGTGGAATTTACCACTTGTTAATCTTTAAGAGATTTATAGTCTTGCAACATTCTTTTTCCTCCACACTTTAAAAGATGCAAATCTCCATGAATCCTAAGGCATCATTCAACATTCTTTTAATCGGTTGAATTCAGTCTGCAGGAACAGCATGGAGGGTGAGAATTGCAACGGAGTTTTGTGGGCGATAGGAACTCTACTCTACAATATTTGGAGTCCCAGTGGTGAGATTCAAATTTTATTACTGCTGGTTCTGTGGGCATGGCTTGGTGAGCATGGCGTGGCGAGACTTGCTGGGCGTGGCTTGCTGGGCATGGCAGGGGAAGGATACTGCACTGGTCAGGTTTGCAGACTGCATTAAACGATGGTATGAACTAGATTTGCCCATTGCATGAACCATAACTTCACATCACATCCAAAAGAAAAATCACAGAAAGCCCATTGTTGGCTTAGCATAATATGTGAATCACATCTATTTCACATCCACTTCATATCCAAAGAAAGTGCCAGGAAATCCACCCCCCTTTAGAACTTTCCTGAAACTTTCTTCTCCTATTTTTTTTTAAAAAAAGTAATTGTTTTCCCCTCAAATGGAAGCTGACTATCCAAGTCTACACAGACACACATATATGGAGAATTTAAAAAATTCAATCCAAAGACGACTTCTGCCTTTCTATCTATTCTATTAATCGGACAATCAAAGCCACAAGTGGTGTGACGTATTCCTTCCTGGCATGACGCATTCTTTCCATTTTAGTTCCATGCTCACATCCAGATCCAGATCCCGAATAGAAGTCCTCCATTTCCTCTAGTTCTTCATCTTCAAAGGAATCATCGTCCCCCGAGCCCTCCATGTCAATCGGCCGTTCGAAATTTTCATTCCGCCATTGTTGAGCCTAGAGGATCAAAAGATAAATAAATGCATTATTCCCACGGATCCGATAGCAGAAACTTTCTATAGAACAGCCCAAATCCAATACTTGAGGGGCTGCCAGAGAGAGGAGGGGGTCAAGCTATTTTCCAAAAATAGATTGTATGCCAGACAAGGAACAATGGATGGAAACTGAACAAGGAGAGATTCAACCTGGAAATAAGGAGAAATTGTCTGACAATGAGAGCAAGCAACCAATGGAACAGCTTGCCTTCAGAAGTTGTGGCAGCTTCATCATTGGAAGCTTTCAAGAAGAGACTGGACTGCCATCTGTCAGAAATGGTGTAAGGTCTGCTTGGGCAGGGGGTAGGACTAGATGACCTACAAGATCCCTTCCAACTCTGTTAATCTGTATGTGTATCTACTAAGGTGTGGTGGCTATTTTTCTGTTTTTAGAACTCTGCTGAAAATATATATTTTTTAAAAAGATAATAAAAAAGTGGAAAGCATGTTATAATTAACTTAGCTGATTCAACGGTGCAGAACTATTTATTACAGTGTTTGTCAACATTGGCGACTTTAAAAATGTGTGTGCTTCAGTTCCCAGAATTCCCCAGCCAGCAATTCTGGGAGTTGTAGTCCACACACCTTAAAATCGCTAAGGTTGAGAGACACTGATTTATAAACCGCTTTGATGGAGTTTCAAGCTCTGGCAGAATGTACTTTTGTCCTTACAAAGCACCACATTTTTGTCAATCTCCCCCTCATCCAATGCCACATATTTTAGTATCAGTAGCAGGTTTGTCTGTTTTTTTTTCTTGGAAGTCAATCCAAGGATCAAGGAAGCAAAACAGCAACTTATGTGCATTTAGAAATGAAGGTATGCAGTTCTTCGCTGGAAAAGTTCGACAACAGCAGAAATGCTACAAGCAATTTTTGCAAGCTTAGCAGAAAAAAACCCTCTGGAATCTGCACTATGGAAGCCAGCCCTTAACAGAAATCAAATGAATTCTGCAAGCATCTCCAGCTGAATGTGGTTGAATCAACAACTGCCTTGCAAAAACCCATATGCTGTAATAGTTAAGGTGGTTATTGGAACTGAGAAGACCGTCCTTCTCCATTTACCATCAATCATAAAAGCTCACTAGATCAGGGGTCCCCAAATCCCCGGGGCGGGGCCAGTGGTGGGATTCAAATTTTTTACTACCGGTTCTGTGGGCGTGGCTTGGTGGGTGTGGCGTGGTGAGCGTAGCTTGGTGAGCATAGCAGGGGAAGGATACTGTAAAATCTCCATTCCCTCCCCACTCCAGGGGAAGGTTACTGCAAAATCCCCATTTCCTCCCGATCAGCTGGGACTTGGGAGGCAGAAAATAGAGGGGGGCGGGGCCAGTCAGAGGTGGTATTTACCGGTTCTCTGAACTACTCAAAATTTCCGCTACTGGTTCTCCAAACTACTCAAAATTTCCACTACTGGTTCTCCGAATGACTCAAAATTTCTGCTACCGGTTCTCCGAACGACTCAAGATTTCCGCTACCAGTTCTCCGAACGACTCAAAATTTCTGCTACCGGTTCTCCGAGCGACTCAAAATTTCCGCTACCGGTTTTCCAGAACTGGTCAGAACCTGCTGAAACCCACATCTGGATGGGGCCCAGCACCGGTCCACATTCTTCCAGAAACCAGGCCGTGCAAGGGAGCGAAGCCCCATCCACGCATGTGCGAAATCCAGGCAGTGCATGAAACCATGCCCTCTCCCCATCCATGGAAAAACCGTGCTCGGTGGAACCGGTCCCTGGCACCCAAAAGGTTGGGTTGCCACTGCACTAGATGATCTTGGACCAGACATACCTCTCTTTTATAAACTTTTTATTAAAGATATTTAAAAATAAAAAAACACAAACTAATACAAACTAATATAAAGTAAGAAAAAAGAAAGAAATCAAAGAGAAAGCTAAAAACACAAGAAAGAAGGGGGGAATTAAAAGCAAAATAGAAAAGAAAGGAAAAAGATACAAAGAAATCCCCACGGTCACATGATCAAAATTCGGATGCTTGGCAACTGACTTGTATTTATGACCTAGTGTCCTGGAAGCATTCTGGGACCTTCTGACAAGCAAAGTCAATGGGGAAGCCAGATACACTTAACAACCGTGTTACTAATTTAACAACAGCAACGATTCACTTAACAACTGTGGCAGGAAAAGTCATAAAATGGGGCAAAACTCACTTAACAACTTGCTTAACAACTGAAAGATTGGGCTCAATTGTGGCTGTAAGTTTTGAGTTCCTGCAGGAAAGGCCCAAATAAATAAGCAAACACAGGCTGCTGGTGCAGTTAACCTAATGCTACCTGTTCTGACTGGCAGCACATATTTAGGTAACCTTCCCAAATTTTGAACCTATAAATAGCAATAGCATTTAGACTTATATACCACCCCATAGCACTTTACAGGACTCTTTGGGGAGGTTTGCAATGTACATATTATTTGCATATTGCCCCCAACAATCTGGGTCCTCATTTTACAGATCTCAGAAGGATGGAAGGCTGAATCAACCTTGAGCCCCATCAGGATCGAACTCCGGGCTGTGGGCAGAGTTTGCCTGCAATACTGCACTTCAACCACTGTGCTACAAGGGCTTCTGATTATGTCCCATCAGTACTGAATATTTGTTATGCTCATTGGGGCAGGCAGACACCAGAGTCACAAATATTTGGAGACCATTGCGTTGTTGAAGGTTACATGGGACAAATGGAAAAGTTAGGCATAAGTGATGCAAACTGCAAAAAGGGGGAAGAGAATGTAACCCCGAAGAAGGGTTGAAACCGCACAAGCAGGAAATTCATTCCTAAACTGACAAAATTTAGGGAGTCACCCATCACCGTTTACGTGCTGATGTATTGCATCGTTGGTATCTCGCATTTCAAAGCTGGGACCAGCAAACGTACCTGTAATTTTACTAAGCCACAACAGCCAACGAACCATGGAATTGGGTCTCTGACTTTATCCCTATTTGAACTGAAATGGCATTGGGATTTTGCCACTAAATGATTCAAAGGGAAAATGAAAAGTCCAGCAGTGCCAAGAAGTCGGTCCAATGTCCGGTCATCCTTCTAACAATCTCACCTGGCCATCAACCAGGAAAACTGGTTAGGCTGGCAGACACTGTAGCCCCATCACACTGAAATATTTATGGTTTGCAGGCTTATGAACAGGAAGATGCCGAGGTTGCACTGTTCAAAGCGAAGGAAAGACAAGGAGTCAAGAGAAGGTTTGCTCTTATAGATGGCTATGTCTTTGAAACTTGGCAACCTTAAGATGCGTGGGCTTCAACTCAGCATGCTGGCTGGGGAATTCTGGGAATTGAAGTCCACACATCATAAAGTTGCCAAGTTTCAAAAAGACTGCTCTAGAGCCTATGAGAAACCCCTGCCTATTTCAAACAGGTCCTCTGGAATACCATGCAAAAGATTATAAATTCACCCAGCGTGTTCTTCCTGTTTATTCATTGGAGCAATACATGTTTTTTTTTTTATAAATTGCACAGCTTCACCATCAGGCATACTAAGAAGCCATCCTTCCTATCAAATTATGTGTTTAGTCTTTAGATACTCAATAAATAATCACGCGGTGAGACATTACACAAGTCTGTGTCTTTTCCCTTTCCTCCTGAATTCTGAGATCACTTTGTATTTATAATGCAGGTTCCTGGCAAGAGTTTTTCAAGGTTTCAGGCTGGATTTTGGGGAGCTCTTGTTGGAGACGCCAAGCCCTGTATGCATACACAAAACTCCGTCCTCACTTCTCAGAGCAGAGGTGGGCAATTTTCCAAAGGTCATTTCCCAAAACTATTGTGGACAATTTTCTGGTCCGTGCCCACAATTTTTATCAGGAGGATTTTCAACAATAAGGCAGGAATGAGGAGCAAAACCTAGAATGAATTTGAAAGTTGGCGAAACACATCTAACCATCTATCACAGTGATGGCACATTTTCTGGACTGAGTGCCCAAAGCATGCCCGAACCCCCTGTTGAGTTCTGGTACTGAAGAGGCTTGAGATAGGCTTGTAACAAACAGCTCAGTAAGATCCAGCAAAAGAGTCAGGCCGACAGCTCTCCCTTTTATACAGAGCTGTCAGATGGCTCAACCAATCAACTGTCTCCCTTTTCCCGCTTGAATAGCAGACCTTGGAGTAAACAGTATGTTCTTAATACATAACACCCCCAAAATGCAATGCGCACATGGCCCCACGCATGCCCCCCACGCATGCGTGCGCAGCCACCCGGCATTCCCCCCATGCGCGGCAGAGACCCGACGACCAGCTGGCTGGCGGGAGGTGTGTGCGCGTGCACGGCGCAGCTGAACTGGGGCAACAGCTCGCGTGCCCAGAGAGAGGGCACTGTGTACCACCTGTGGCACGCATGCCATAGATTCGCCATCATGGATCTATCAAAAACATCCACTAACACTGTCATTGGTGGCTGGTTTTCCACTGGATGGTAACGGCTGGCAAGTGGAAATATATCGGTTGTTTTTGGACTATTTATGGACGTTAGAGAAGTTCAGGAAATAATTTTTCCATTATTTTTCCTCTCAGATCTTTTTGCTAGATGGCATGAGAAAGGCTAGAGATAACTAATCTATTGCTAGTGCGGATAAAAATAAGCCTAAATCAAGATAACATGACAGAAGTAACATGAAATGATAGAGGTATATCTTGTTTCACCTGTAGCCTTAACAAAATTGTTGGTTTTCTTCCCAAAGAAGATCACACAAACCTTGTTATCATTTTACAGGGTTACAGTATCCCAAACTTTACAAACTTCTGGTCTAAGTAGACATTGAAGTGTGGAGAAGACAGTGAAATCACCAGCAAGGTGTTTAGCCAATATTTTCAGCATTTTTGATTTTGGAAGTCTGACTATTTATTTAATTGATTTACATAGCTGCTCATCTCACAGGTGGTAAAATTGGATTAAAACCAACAAAAGCAACAAGTAATAACAATAATAATAGAATAGAAATAGAAGAATAGAAGAATAGAATAGAATAGAATAGAATAGAATAGAATAGAATAGAATAGAATAGAATAGAATAGAATAGAATAGAATAGCATTTTTATAGGCCAAGTGTGATTGGACACACAAGGAATTTGTCTTTGGTGCATATGCTCTCAGTGCACATAAAAGAAAAGATACATTCATCAGGAATCATAAGGTACAACACTTAATGATAGTCCGGGTACAAATAAGCAATCAAATCATGGCACTCCAGAACAATCTGATGCAAATACAAATCATATAAAAGAAATCACATTGATTGGCTTACCTAACCTCAAAATCCCAAGGGAAAATCCAGGTTTTCAAAGATTTACAAATTGCCAGCAGAATTGGGGCCAAGTGAAACTTAGGAGGTGTGGTGTTCAGTGAACAAGTATTGCAACAGTGGTATCTTTAATACCAAAGAAATGTATCTGGCTATCTAGAAGGTTATTGACATAATAAAAAATAGCTATCTACTCTATATGGGGTAGGATAGGGTTTTTTTTCCCCATTTCAGTATATTTCTGGATCAAAATGAGCAACTCTGAATATTTCTCCAGCTCCCAGACTTTCAAGAATCTGGTTCCCTAAAGGTATGTTGAATGACAGCTGCCATCACTCTTAATTGACCGTGCTGACTGGGAATACAAGACTTATTTATAGGCAAACTCATTTGGAGTGAACCAATCTGAGAAAGGATGGGATAAGGATGGGATATGCTTTTCTAAGAACTGGTCCTGGGTGGATCCATCTCGACCCAGGTTCACTGCAAGGCCTGTTGAAATGAACGGTAAATTCCATAGGGGTTTACTAAGCCCACATCCAGCCCCAGTGGTGGGTTCCTACCAGTGCGGTCCACTCTATAGCACCAGTAGCGGCCCGCTGGTGATGTCACAGTACTGGTGTGGTCAGTTGCCGGTGCCTGGGTGCTGCCATTTTTTAAAAAAACATTCTTTTGCGCATGCCCAGAAGCCGAGTTTCTGGCACTGCTCGTGGCCTGCCTTCCTACCCCACAGTGAGTCCAAGAAGGGGAGGATGGCTGAGGGAGCACGTGAGACACTGAAAGAACGGGCAGCAGGAGCTATCTCCATTCCCCTCCCTTCAGCAGTCCGAGAAGCCATGAACGCGCGGTGATGATCCTAGGCATTTTAGCACGTTTGAGGCTTCTCGAGCTGCTGAGGGGAGGGGGAATGGGCAGCAGGACCTATCTCAGTTCCCCTCCCTTCAGCAGTCTGAGAAGCCACGCCCACCCAGTCACATGGCTGGCAAGCCACGCCCACAAAATAAGCCACGCCAACAGAGTGGTAGTAAAAATATTAGGAACCCGCCCCTGTCCAGCCCCCAGTAGTTTTGCAAAGGAAGAAAGATGTCATTCTTATCACACTTTATAAGAAACCAAACTAATCTTAGCAGGGTTTTATTTTATATGCTAATGTAACAAAACACAGACAAGGCTGATCAGGATATATTGATAAAAGTAGACTATAAAACCCAGTTAAGAACTTGAGGGATCCTGCTGGGATACTATCCTAATAGACATTGACATGACAACAGTAACCATAGTAACTGTTTCCTCCATCAAAATGGCTGCGCTCTCGTCTCTCTTTCTGGGCTTCAGAAGAAGGCGAGGAGGACATTGAGATGAAGGAATACCATTTGGAAGTCAAAGATACTCTCCAACTCTTTGATGTCAACTGTGTGACCCAAGCCATCCTACTTAAGTTCTTTCAAGTGTCAGCTCTGGCTGGTTTCACTTTGATGGAATAGAAATACCTCCAAGGGAGGGGAGAGTTTAAATAGCAACAGTGCAATCAAATGAATATTTGAAAAACGAAATGAAATGGTACCCTTCATAGCTTTTAAAAACCTGACAGCAATTCAATCCAGATCCTTGTATATTTTGCCAACACAGATTGTATATTCTGGGTATCTCTTTTCCACTCCTTCCTAGCTTCTAGCTATGTTAAGAAAATATGGTACCCCAACATCCTATGCATTAAGAGTGCTTCCCAGACCCCGAATATCCTACATAAGAACAGGCGTTCTGATTTGTGAGCTGAGTCTATATTAACTGTCTAATTTGCTAGACATTTTTATGTTGTCTTCTGAGTCATTATGTCATTGTTTTCAGTTATTGGACTTGTCTTTCAATAAGACACACGTGGTTTTTGCATGACAAGAGGACAATTATTATTTTGAGAAGAAAATCCCCCCTGCAAAAATTATGCAAATTTCAATAGCAAAAAATAAATAAAATACAAAATTCACCCCGATTTAGGAGTTCAGAAAAAAACACAGATCTTACTCCTTAGGATGCCCTTTTATTGGCATAACCTTTTTGTTAGTGTTGAAATTGAGAAACACACACTTGAAAGTAAAACAGATTAAGTGCGGGTATAAGATATACGAAAGATTAATTGAAATCAAATTAATTTTATTAATTCAATTTTGCCAATAATTAAACATATAAAGATCAAACCAGTAAAAAATGGTTTGCTTTGTCTCTGTGTATTGTGACTACAAACCCAACTGTTTAAGCAAACAAGTTATGTTTCAATATATTGCATCCACTCAGAGACCACAGATATTAAGAACTTCACATAGGACAAAAATAATTTCATTAATTCCCCTTCCAAAGGCAACTATTGGAAGGAAGGTTTTTTTTTAAAAAAATGCCAACGTAGTGGCCCTTACCCCACAATCACAAATGCACTCAATTTATATGAGTGTTACAGGGGTGGGTTCTAACTTACCTCACTGCCAGTTCGTTTCCTCCTGCGCTGCATGGGCACGCCTCAGGGGCGTGTGCGCACTTCACGCGCGCACATGCGCAGTGCCGAAAAATTGTTACTTTTTTTTTAAAGCCAAAAACAAGATGGTGATGCATACGCAGTGCCGGAAATTTGGCTTCTGCACATGCTCAGAAGAAAAAAAAACCAAAAAAAATCCCCCCAAAAAAAAAATTCAAAAAAAGTTGGTGGCGCCCACAGACAGACACTGACCGAACCGGTTCTGTGACATCATCGTGACATCACCAGCGGGTTGCTACCGGTTCAGGCGAACCGGTCCGAACCGGGAGGAACCCATCTCTGGAGTGTTACCAATTGCCAATCCTGGTGCGTTAATCCCAAACAAGCCAGGATTTGTAAACTAACATCAAATCCAAGCTTGTGTCTCTAAAATAAATGAGGCAAAAAGCAAAAGTCCTCCCTTCAGTTTGCATTGCATGCCAACCAAATCAATCTTGATTTGCTGAGCTCTGCTGTTAGGGAAGGAATGATTTTCTACCAGCAGAACCAAAGCAGAAATTCAACAGCCAAAAAAAAAAAAAGTTATATTCAGGTGTATGTGTGGGGCTATTTTTTTTTTAATGAAAGAGACTCAAACTGGTATGTTAAACTTCTGTTAAGCTTAACATCTCATTTCCCTCAATTCCCCAAGCCTACCATTCTGCAAAATGCTTCTATGACATCATTGCTTTGGGGACAAAAAAAAACCCCCTAATTGATCTTGGACCACGAAAAAGTTATCAGCCCTTCTCATGTGATGAAAGCAATTGGTCTAAAAAGAGCGTTTGAGAGAGAGAGAGAGAGGGAGGGAGGGAGAGGGAGAGGGAGAGAGAGAGAGAGAGAGAGAGAGAGAAGCTGGGGAAAAACAAGTTATTAGAAAAGCAGCTTTTAAACCGAGATATAAATAAAATGGATATAAATAGACAGAATGTGTTCGTTTGCTCGGGATTTATTCAGGCGGAATATAAAATGCTCATCACATGCCTCTTAGCCACACGCTATTTCCAAACTGGCTCAGCTCTGTCTTCGGGGAAGAGATGTAAAAAAAACCTTCCCCTCCCCACCCCTCCCCTCCTCTCCTCTCCTCTCCCACCTTTAAAGCTGGACGGGGCATTCGAAGTAAAGCTCTCTCGGCTCTTGGCATAAATTGCATCAGTCTGATTTCAGATTTATTCCCAGCTCTGCGATTGGAATGCTGGATTACCAGGAGCAATTCATTTCCCCGAGGATCTCATTTTGTGGTCTGCCGTTTCTTAAAAAAAAAAAACCCAACCAAAATAATAATAATAATAAAATGCCCTTCACCCTGCCTATATTTACACTAAGAATTCCACTTTCAAAAAAAAACCCATCCTGCTAGTTGGCAGTTAGATGTTTGTGCAGAAACCCTGAGCTATTTATTTTAACAAGGTATGCTCCACCTTCTGATTGAAGCAATTACCGTGGCAAATGGCAATCAATTAAAAGAAAATGAGAATCAAAAGGTTTTTCGTTTGACTGAGCAGCTGATCCTCCGCAGATAAACCAATGAACTTTCCTTCTTCCTCTTGTTTCCATGCGTTCTATTGTCTTCTGTCTGGCTGACAATACCTGCATTGGTTTCAGGACTTCTGAAGCAAGGAGAATCGCGCTCAGCCCCATCTCACGCTGATGACTGCTCTCGAAAATTAGCCTGTGCCGTGACTGTTAACCAACTTGCAAGGGCAAGCACACAATTGTGAGATTGGAGATGGTGGTGTTTGCTCATGGAGAGCAATAGGGACTCTTGGCAGAGAACATTCGCACCAGACAATCAACGTCCTTGTCCAAGAAAAAGGGTGACTTCCGTCACCATACCCTGCTAGCAGGACAGACAAAGGGTTCCTTTGAACTGATACAGAACATTGCTACAGATTTCATCACCACTTCAAGGAGATACATCAAAGCCATTAGACAAAGAAAATGCCATCAGTCTGCTTCATTTAATGCATGTATGAGTAAGACTCAGTGTGTTAGAACAAAACTCAACTTCTTAGAAGCTGCAAAGAACTCGCTTTCCCATTATGATATTTTTACAAAGCGGGAATAACATGGCCTCATTATTTAATGTTCATGGCGTCGGCGCAGTTTAATTCGCCTGACAAAAGGTCCCAAAATATATTCACACGCTTATCGCCAAAGAACATCTTTTCATGGGCATATACAGCTATAGCCTGACTTCTCGGCCTTACGAAAGCTGGGGATTGTTCTCAACAACCAGGGGCAGAGGTGGGAAGGGTATGACTTGCAGACAACTAGAAAGCCGCAAAAAGTCCCACTGAATCCTGCATGTTTCTGAGATTCAGTATCAAAAGCTTTTAACTGATTCTTCTTGGTGTAAAGGATCATAGAATCGGAACAGACTGTGGGGTTTTGCAAGGACGGGGTATAAAGGATGGGCACTAGGGACTTCTTAAAAAGTTTCTTTCTTAAAAAGAAAAATCTGAAGTAGCATCTTCCACCGCTCACAACTTCTATTGTTAGGAGCCTTCTCCTCCTATTAAGCTGAAATCTCTCTCCTTACTGATTCTCGATCTGTCTTCTAAACCAACAGACAACAAGCACCCTTCCTCTGTAAGCATGGCAAGAATTCTGACTAACCACCAAAGCCAAGCCAAATGTTGGGTTGTGTGGGTGCTTCGTCGCTGAAGACTTTCAAGAAGAGACTGGCCAGTCATTTGACTGGGGTGGTATCAGGTCTCCTACCATGAGCAGGAGCAGAGGTAGGTTTCAGCAGGTTCTGACCAGTTCTGGAGAACCGGTAGCGGAAATTTTGAGTAATTCGGAGAACTGGTAAATACTGCCTCTGATTGGCCCCACCCCAATCTATTCTCTGCCTCCCGAGTCCCAGCTGATCGGGAGGAAATGGGGATTTTGCAGTATCCTTCCCCTGCCACGCCCACCAAGCCACGCCCACAGAACCGGTAGTAAAAAAAATTTGAATCCCACCACTGACAGGAGGTTGGACTAGAAGACCAGTAAGGTCCCTTCCAGCCCTGTAACTCTATGATTCTGGCTGCTGCATTTGTAGCTATAGTTAAACTCTGCCTTCTTTCTACTATCAATCAAGGGAGTCTATACAAAGTCCCTCTATTTCTCTCATCCGGGTACTGACCAGCTACATATCTGATCAGCTTCAAGAAGTCACGTAATACAATGCCTTCAAATCATGCCTTATAGGCATATCTATTATTTATCAGTGCAATTTATCAGTGCAGGAGAGGAATGTCTAATCTGCCACCCTAGAGTCATTTATGATCTTTGCCTTGATTTTATGCAACCTTTGACCTAATGTTATGCAGACTTTGGCCTAATGCATACCTCTTCTGTAGACAAACAGCTCTAACCTCTGATCAGAGCTTCTTGTCTAAAAGGAAAGTCTTTGTTGTGGAAATGGTATGTTCTACCACTGAATTAAGGTTATTTTTGAGGAATTGGGTATACTGGTTTACTGGTTGTGTTCACATAATCTGCATTTTCCGGTCCCTACAGTTAGTCATTCCCCGGGATTGCACAACAGACAGATTCGTAAATTAAGCCAGCCCAGGTAAGTTCTGCAAATATATCCCTTAAGTTTCAAACCAAGAACTGACTAAATGAAATAAGGACTCCAAGTCTCATTTATTACTGTGCTTGTTAATTAAAGCAAGCTTCTTTCTTCAAGAACCTTGGACCACCTCACATCATTCATCCTCCTCTTCATTTATTTGATCTCTATGAAAAGCCTCAGAGGAAGCGTCATCTCAGAAAGAATCACCCAGAATATCCATCATAAATAAATGACAATCGCATCGCATCCAAGAAAAGTTTATGCCAATACGCTCACCATCACACTGTCTCTAACATTATAAATGGAGAGAGCAGATTGATTTTCATCAGTGGCCACTATTAGAAATGGACAAATCTGGTTTCAGTTGCTGGCTTCCGTTGTTTTCGGTAACACTTGTACCTGCTTAAGTTCTTTTCCGAGAAGTTTCATAGAAAACTAAAAGAAAGTACAGTATTTGGTATCCTGGGTGCTGCGAATACATGTATTCGCATTGTGCTATTAGATGCAATGCATTGCAACTCACTGCAATAGGCTTCAGGTTTAATTTTGCAGCGCTTCGACCAAAAGTGGCAATATTGCAGCTGACATTATCTGCTTTTTTTTTAAAGTGCTGCTGAGTGGGGGAGTGGAGATTATCAGAATCAAGCCCATGATGTATACCTAGAAAAATGGACAGTAACTTTGCGGAAGGCCAGTAGAGTGGGGATAGTCCAGATCTCTGGTGGGAGTTGGTTCCAGAGAGATGGGGCTCCCACAGAGAAGGCTCTCCCCTGTGGACCCGCCAACCGACATTGTTTGGCTGATGGAACCTGGAGGAGGCCAACTCTGTGGGACCTCACTGGTTGTAGGGAGGTATGTGGTAGGATGTTGTCCCGGAGGGTGAGATCCATGGAGGGGTGAAATGCTCCCGGTTCGGGTGGGCCGGTCGGTCATTGTAGAGCCGGTCGCCAAGGCAGCTCGAGGCTCCGCCCACCCTCCCGGATGCCACCATTTGGGTTCTTTTATTCTCTGTGCATGCACAGAACACTTTGCACATGCGCAGAGGGTAAAAGAACCCAAATGGCGGTGTCCGGGTGGGTGGGCGGAGCCTCATGCTGCCTTTGCCGCCAGCTCTACGACGACCAACCTGCCCGCCCGAACCGGGAGCATTTCACCTCTGATTCCATGGCAAGGCTGCCAATTCTCAGGTTCCAAAACTATAATAAGCAAACCCTTTAGAAAAATACCCAGCACAGCTGTGGGAAATCATTCATATAAGCCTGAAGCTGAGGGTAGATGTCTTGGGTGGTAAGAAGGTCTACAGCAGTGTTTCCCAATCTTGGCAACTTGAAGATATCTGGACTTCAACTCCCAGAATTCCCCAGCCAGCATTCGCTGGCTGGGGAATTCTGGGAGTTGAAGTCCAGATATCTAGAAGTTGCCAAGGTTGGGAAACACTGGCCTACAGAGCATTCCAGTTTTGGCAGGTCAGATATATGGACTTGGGGGGGGGGGGGAATCAGCTTTAGAGCCACCTCAAACCAGGACAGCATGCTTGCCAATAAATTCAGCAGGAGAAGAAGTCGGGGCACCATTCAAAACTTCCCTTGAGCACGGCTATTTAAACAAAAATACTCCAGCAAAATTACATCTGCCTACCACCCTCCAAGAAAAATGGTATCAAAGAAGGTCTCTTAGCCGGGGAGAATGGCCTCTTGAAGAACAGGAGGTGGGTGGCGGGGTGGTGTTCGTGCACGCGCATTTTTCAGACAAGAACATTTTCCATTTGACAACAAAGTTGCCTTTCTTTTAAACATATGCTATTCCCTTCCAAGTGCAGTCCATTAACATTCTCCCTAAGCAAACACAAACTTTTCCAGGGAGACAAAACATAGCCAAGAAGAAATCCAAAACACTTTCTCCCCACCCCCTTTCTTTTCTTTTCCATCCTTCTTTATTGCACAAAAAAGAATCCCCCCGCCCGCCCGCCCCCAAAGGTCCTGGAATTGGAAAAAGCATTTTCTGCTAATTTAATCTCTGGAGCGAGGCCATTTTGCAAAAAGGAAATCCAGCCTCTGTAAAACCCATTGCACTGGGGTGGCGCAGTGGTTAGAATACGGTACTGCAGGTTACTTCTGCTGACTGCCGACTGCCAGCAGTTTGGCAGTTCGAATCTCAGCAGGCTCAAGGTTGACTCAGCCTTCCATCCTTCTGAGGTGGTAAAGTGAGGACCCAGATTGTTGAGGGCAATATTCTGACTCTGTAAGCCGCTTAGAGAGGGCTGTAAAGCATTGTGAAGCGGTATATATGTCTAAGTGCTGTTGCTATTGCTATTGCCGTATCTCTGTCGTCCATTATCCATTCCAGGGGTCCCCAGCCCCTGGTTCATGGACTGGCACCAGTCTGCGGCATGCCAAAAATCGGGCCACGCAAACAAGTGAAGCCCCATCCGTGGGATGCAGGCAACTTGCAAAACCACGCCCCCTCGGGCCCATGGAAAAACCTTTCTCCATGGAAACGGTCCCTGGTCCCCAAAAGGTTGGGGGGGCTGATCTAGCTGATTTGCATTCATCTTCATGTGATGTGCCAACAGGTGGGTGTCTTAAGGAATGGCCAATGGTTAGCTTGGAAGCAGTACATCATTTTAAGTCATGGTTTACTGTTGGCAGCAACTGTGATGATTTATTCTGCTGTGCAATTTGGAACTTCAGATTCATCTATGGTTCTTGGTTTATTCCTGGTTTGTTTGAGTACCCCATCCAGGCCTCCCATTAATTCAGGAAATGTTTGAGCACCAGTAGTTGTAAAAAAGTATAACAAACACAACATGAATTGGCCATGTAAGCTATGGGGAGATTGATCAGCCATAAGATTGAGATTTGTAATATGTAACCCATTATCCAAGTAAACAATAGATGGTGGACTCTCACCCTACTTGAAGTTCAAAACCATGGCTTATAAGCCACAATGGTAGCATCATCCACTTTCTTAAGCCACAGGCAATATTGGTGTCAAGGGTTCCAAGTAATAGACCCATAGCAAACAAAAGTCCGAGGCAAGTAGGTTCCGCAAAGAACAGGTTTATTGGATATATCATATTGGCACAGACTGGTGAAAACTGAGTCTAAAGGTTCCTGTGGTTTTCACCTAATTAAAAGTAAAAGTTTTCCCCCTTTCCCAAACAGTCACATGGTCCAATCAAGGTGCTGTCTGGTTGCTTGGAAACTTCACTCCTCCTCTCTTCAGCCACCTGTGGGGATGTCCTTGGTTCCCAGGGGAAACTATTTTGTTTTGGCTACAAAACCCCAGCTATTCCCCCTCCCTATCCCTCAGCACCATAGTGGCAACACTGAAGCCTCCAAGATGGCCTCAGTCAGGTCAGCTTCTGAGTTGACAATCGGTTCTCATGAGATGTGAATCAGAACTACCCTATTCAATAGTCATGGTTTTTTGGTCAATGCTAATAATGTCACGGAAGCATTCTGTTTCAAGCATTCTGTCAGGAAGAAACTGAATAAAACCAGCAAGAGGAACAAGCAGATCCAAAGCCATGATGTAAACTTTTAAGGACTGAACCTGCAATTTATTCAGGAATGGTTCGCTGGCCAGCCAGCTCCATCCTCCACTCAAGGTCTGAGGCCAAAATTACAAGACCTTGAATTACTGGTCTTCCCTTTAGTGTTCACAACTCCCTTCAATCTCTGCAATTCTGATACAGCCTTCCGTTTGGGAGTATGCAAACCCTTTCCTTCACCCTTCCTTCATGGCTATAAATAGAGAGGTAAACAAGAGTTTGCTATCCTGCCATGCAATTACGGGGGAAAGCGTAGCAACAGCCGAGAATATGCAGTTTAAGAACATAAGAGCACAGATCCTCGTAGTCCAACGTCTGTTCCTTACAGATGGTCAACCAGAATTGTTTGGGGTGTATTTAAGCAAAGTAAGACACTTTCAGGGGGCCCAACTTGTTATTGAAGGGAAGGACAGAATGTAGAATTAGCACCATGCCAAAAAGTGGGGAAGGGGGGAAGTGGGGAAGGGGGGAAAAAATCCCACCACCTTCCGGAATTTTGTCCTACTCAATCTAATCAAAACGAAGTTGCCATCACAAAGTTTTTTTGAAAGGAGAAACAAATGTTGGGGAAATTCTCATAAAAACAATATACGGTTCTTGCATTGAACAGGTGACAAGCGAAGATGTTGTGTGTGAAGGCTCCTTCATGAGCCATCCTCTCCTTGCAATAGACAGGAGCTTCTCTGGATTCCCACTCTGCTCTTTGATCCCCAAAACAGGATCTTGAGCATCTCCTGCCCTTAGGCGTTCTGCCAGGATGGCAAGAAAGACGTACAGCAGAAATGCAGAACAAAAATAACAAAAGCTTCTTTTTCAGAAGAAGAAACTGTCTGAGAAGGTTGAAATCCAGAAATACAGAGTGAATGATCAGGCTGTGCGCACCAGTGGTGGGATTCAAAAATTTTTTACTACTGGTTCTGTGGGCGTGGCTTGGTGGGCGTGGCTTGGTGGGCGTGGCAGGGGAAGGTTACTGCAAAATCTCCATTGCCTCCCTATCATCTGGGACTCGGGAGGCAGAGAATAGATGGGGGCGGGGCCAGTCAGAGGTGGTATTTACCGGTTCTCTGAACTACTCAACATTTCTGCTACCGGTTTGCCAGAACTGGTCAGAACCTGCTGAAACCCACCTCTGGTGTGCACCAAACACTTTGTTTCTAAATGAATCCATTTTTTTCAGTATGTTGCAATATATCAAACCATGTACTAACCATCTGGGTCTGACCACCCCATGGTCACAAAGAAACTCAATAGATGTTTTCAAAAAGATTGTTCAGCTTTGATCATCTTTTGGCACACACACACCACACACACACAAGCACATGTAGATGTCTATGCATGATGCACGAACACATGTAGATGTCTATGCATGATGCACGAACACATGTAGATGTCTATGCATGATGCACAAACACATGTAGAAGTCTATGCATGATGCACGAACACATGTAGATGTCTATGCATGATGCACAAACACATGTAGATGTCTATGCATGATGCACGAACACATGTAGATGTCTATGCATGATGCACGAACACATGTAGATGTCTATGCATGATGCACGAACACATGTAGATGTCTATGCATGATGCACAAACACATGTAGAAGTCTATGCATGATGCACGAACACATGTAGATGTCTATGCATGATGCCCAAACACATGTAGAAGTCTATGCATGATGCACGAACACATGTAGATGTCTATGCATGATGCACGAACACATGTAGATGTCTATGCATGATGCACAAACACATGTAGAAGTCTATGCATGATGCACGAACACATGTAGATGTCTATGCATGATGCCCAAACACATGTAGATGTCTATGCATGATGCACGAACACATGTAGATGTCTATGCATGATGCACGAACACATGTAGATGTCTATGCATGATGCACGAACACATGTAGATGTCTATGCATGATGCACAAACACATGTAGAAGTCTATGCATGATGCACGAACACATGTAGAAGTCTATGCATGATGCCCAAACACATGTAGATGTCTATGCATGATGCACGAACACATGTAGATGTCTATGCATGATGCACAAACACATGTAGAAGTCTATGCATGATGCACAAACACATGTAGATGTCTATGCATGATGCACGAACACATGTAGATGTCTATGCGTGATGCCCAAACACATGTAGATGTCTATGTGTGATGCCCAAACACATGTAGATGTCTATGTGTGATGCCCAAACACATGTAGATGTCTATGTGTGATACACGAACACAGCTACTACATTTAACTGACCTGGTGAAATAAGTTGTGTAAAACTCAGCCGCCCAGAGTCCCTCGGGAGTTGGGCGGCATACAAATCTATTAAATTAAATTAAATTAAATTAAATTAAATTAAATTAAAAGCTGCCAATGAGTGAACAAAACACACCAAGTGGACAAAGGCTGAAATAAAGGCAATATTAATGATTTATTAAATGTATATGCCACTCAACTCCCTGCGACTCCCAGTTACCAAACATGGATAATTCATGATTATGATGTCTCTGAGAATAGGTATGTTGCCTACTATGATCTCCACTATGGCACCGGAGTCAGTCAATGAAAGATGTCCACACAACCATGTCGATTTTCCCACCCTATTGCCCATCGCCCCAGAGAATTATTCAGCACAGATACTGTATTGATTTGGGCCACATCATGCATGCCTTTTTATCCAAACTAAAAATATCCAAATTCTTTTAATCTATGCCAACCAGGAAGATAACTCAAACCCTTTGCTTTTTGGGGAGGGAGGGAGGGAGGGAGGGAAGAAGGGGGGAGGGAAGGGAGAGGGAGGGAGAGAGGGAAGGGGAAGGGGAGATCAGAACAGACTTGGGTCACAGTTTCTCTCCAGAAAATCTCTGGGCAATTCCATGCCAAGCAAACTCCCAATGGCCCACAACAAAGGCCTCTTCACCTCCACTGCCTAACACGCTCAAACATTTCTCCCAAGTACATAATATTAAGATAAAGCCAAGAAAAGAAGGCCAAACCAGCCTGAGAAAGAGCCAAATCACACTTGAGACAAGACTGGAGCATCAATGAGGAAACTGTCCCCGTTGTGGGGCAAGAATCACAGGGCAGCAGTTACATGGGAAAGGAAAGGAACACTGGCAATGCTTCCTTGATTTATTTGCACTGAAACATTGGCTGCATTGTAGTCAGTTGGGAAGTGATGCAAGCAAAGAACACTAAGCCATCTATTACTCCTTTTCTTCTCTCCCAGCATCCATCCATCTTTCTTTCTTTCTCTTTTTCTTTCTTTCTTTCTTTCTTTCTTTTTCTTTCTTTCTTTCTCTTTCTTTCTTCTTTCTTTTTCTTTCTTTCTCTTTCTTCTTCTTTCTTTCTTCCTTCCTTCCTTCCTTCCTTCCTTTCCCTTTCATGTTAAGGCACCAGAAGAATCTTCTGGCAGCACTTCAGATGTAACTTTTCAGACTATTTGCTTTAATGCGCACAAGCTCAGAAATATAAGCAACTCTTTAGCTGGAGAAATTTTTCACATATATTGGGAAGTAGATGCATTTCAGAAATGAGAGCGCCATTCGCTTCGAAAACAAGTGTGAGAATAATGCCCCATTTTAAAACGCATCCATTGAGAGAAAACCACAACTCCTCCGGGGGGTAATCAGCACGAAGAGGAAACATGGAGAGAAGAGAATTGCAAAGATATAACTTGGGACACCACCACCCCTCACTGATAAACTATGGTTCTTCCCGCCTTGGGGCTTCTTAATTCACAAGCGGGAGATGTGAGTGGGCCAGAGAGAACCTCAATCTTTGCATTTGTAGAAAAGGTTAGAAACAAGCTCTAAATGAGGAAAACAGCTCCAAAATAGTTTAATGAGCTGAAATATTCTCAAGGTTTACAGCAGTGTTTCCCAACCTTGGCAACTTGAAGATGTCTGGACTTCAACTCCCAGAATTCCCCAGCCAGCATTCACTGGCTGGGGAATTCTGGGAGTTGAAGTCCAGACATCTTCAAGTTGCCAAGGTTGGGAAACACTGGTTTACAGGAATGTAGCACATCTGGAAAGACACATCTGGCTGGTCAGAAAACTAAACATCCCGTCACAATACTAGCTTTTGACATAAGATGCAATGAAACACAAAAAATATGAGCACTTCGGACATTTTCCCAAATAAAAGGATGCTATTAGACCTTTCTCCTCTGCTTGGGCCTACTGGGAACTGGGATACTCCATAATATTCTACTACAGATCACCATGAATTGTGGTTTACTTGTAATCAATACCTTCAGTAATCAGCAAGTATCTATTGATAACTATGGAACCACCACTGGCTGTTCTCCCAGACCACTTCTGTCAAAACCAAAAGTAATAGATGAGCTAATGCAATTACGCTGCTGCCTACGCGCAATTTTCATTATTGTGATTCATCTTCCAGTAAGCCAGATGTTTTGACTGGTTTTGGCATTTTTATCCACTTTCAAGTCCTTCCCAAGAACTCGGGATAGGGAGGTGTTGCATTTGATGATGTTAAAAGTATTAGCGAGGTTGGAAGCTATCCCAAGTAAAGCTGCCTTTTGCAATTGACCGATAGGGATATCATCAATACCAATGATGCTCAGGAGGTGTTCCAGAAGTTTTGGGATTGCACCTACCTTTGCTTCCTTTTGCAACAGTCATTTTATTTCTATTTACAGCAGTGGTTCCCAACCTTTTTGTGATCGAGTACCACTTGGAGGTCCTGTAAAGTCGCCGCATACTACCTTGTTCCAGAGAAACTAAATTCGATCAGATATCACTTTATTTCCATAATTGTACCGTTCCTTTTTTGGCCCCGCGCATCCAGCAACTGGATTCCCGGGCCGCTGGGACCAGGTGGATGGCGTGTGGCAACAGTTGTGTTAGGCAGTAAACATTTTTGTGAAGTAAAAAATAACTAACTAAAAATCGTTCATGACCCCGAAAGTGTTCGCGTACCACCTGGAAGGCCCTCGCGTACCACTAGTGGTACACGTACCACAGGTTGGGAACCACTGATTTACAGGTCTTTGTTAACTTCTCCAGATCTTTCTCTTCTATTCCCCTCTCTCCACGTACTATTGTTATTATCTCTTTTATTCATTAAACATGAAACTCAGTCAACTGAACATTTAAAAATGTCTCACAAATACCACTGACTGGTGCTAATGGTTGATACGGGTTGCTGCCAGCGTCCTAGGTATCAACCAAGTATCTTCTTAAAATATATGATGTTCCGAGTAGCGCAGTTTTTTGCAGTTCCACTGGTGTTATTGCAGGAACCTGCAATTTCTTGATCTGTTTTGTAAAGTTCTTGGACATGGTACCAAGTGCCCCGATGACAATGGGTATCACTGTTACATGTTTCATCCATAGCCGTGTAATTTCGATGGCCAGGTCACGCTATTTCATAATTTTTTCCAGTTCTTTTTCTTCGACTCCTGGTACAGTGATATCAATAAACTGTATGCATCGGCCCTCGACAACCATGATATCTGGCGTGTTGATGATCCGTCTGTATTCGAAAGTCCCACAAGATCTTCACCGTCTCATTTTCGGTAACTTTTTCCACTTTGTGCTCCCATTTTGGATACAGGTATGCCATATATTTTACATAATGACCAGTGGACTAATTTAGCAACTTGATCATGTCTAGCTTTGTAATCTGTTTGTGCGATTTTGCTGCACTCAGATATTAAGTGTGAAACAGTTTCAACTTTGTCGTTGCAAAGTCGGCAGTTTGGATTGTCAGTGGATTTTTGTATCCTCGCTTTCATGGCATTAGTTTGTAGTGCTTGTTCTTGAGCAGCAAGTATTAAACCTTCCATTTCTTTCTTGATGGTTCCCATCTTAAGCCATGCCCATGTCAAGTTGTTATCACATTTTCCTTCAATGTTTTTCAAGTGCTGTCTATGCAGAGGTTTGGTTTTCCATCCATTTAATCTGTCATCCAACTGTTTTTGATTATTATTAGTATTAGTATTAGTATTAGTATTAGTATTATTATGGTTAGCCAAGTATTCAGGATGGATTTGGCATTTTTGTCCACTATCAAGTCCTTCCCAAGATCCTGGGATGGGCAGATACGGATGTTTGATGGTTCTAGAGGTAACATTGCAGGATATAAGCTGTTCCAAGTAAAGCTGCCTTTTGCAATTGACTGATCATGAATCTGTCAATGCCGATCGTGCTTAAGTGATGCTCCATTCCTACTTCTACTATTCCTACTACTACTATCACTAGACATGTGGCAAAAATATTATATGGCTGTCTTATATGAATTATCAATACAGTTGTTCATATATCCTTTCTTTCCTAAATTCATTCATGAAGGATATTTTCGAAAGGATGAAAGGTTATAGCTGGATTTATTGCTGCACAGGGGCAGACTCAAGAAGGCAGCTGCACCCATTCCTTTCTTACATGTGCCATGCCTGTGATTCATTTAAAAAAATGTGCCCTCTTTTTTGCCTCCCTCCTGACAACCCTGTGGGGTACAATCCCATGTGTAAATCTGGGTCAAGCTCAAAGTCCCTATGATTAGGTAAAGGTAAAGGTTCCCCTCGCACATACGTGCTAGTCGTTCCTGACTCTAGGGGGCGGTGCTCATCTCTGTTTCTAAGCCACAGAGCCAGCACTGTCTGATGACAATTCTGTCATCATGTGGCCGGCATGACTAAACATCGAAGGAGCACAGAACGCTGTTACCTTCCCACCAAAGGTGGTCCCTATTTTTCTACTTGCTTTCAAACTGTTAGGTTGGCAGAAGCTGGGGCAAGTAACGGGAACTCACTCCGTTACGCGGCGCTAAGGATTCAAACCGCCGAACTGCTGACCTTTCTGATCGACAAGCTCAGCGTCTTAGCCACTGAGCCACCCCTATATGATTGTCAGACTATAAATAATGCTTCCCTGCTTCGTAGCCCATCTAGTTCGCTTTTTCTGCATCAAAACTAATCAGCCCCTCCATATGATAATGCTGAAGTCATAGTTGCTGATGAGGAAGCCAAAGGAAATTATGATGAGTGTTGATCTTCCTTATGGATTCTGGTCCACACGGCGGGGAGGAAGCATCCAATGCAATGTTAAATGAAGCTGACAACTGCAATCCAATTAAGGGGGGTGCCACAGCTTAATTATATTGTTGTAAATAAAGACTTTAGCATTACTGGCTCAGTAACAAACCACGTTGGTACAAAGCCCAGGATATAAAGAGCTACCATAGCCAAGCCGAAGGGTTTGAATCAAAACAGTGGGATCTTGGTATGCTAATTCTTTGAACTGCAAATCTGTGTTTGATGGCACAATGGTTCTGAAACCCTTGGGTTTAGAAAGGCCGTGCCATTTGGCACCAGGGAGCAATCGGTCCACAGATTCAAACCCACAGCTTCGGAGGTGCTATTCACTTACCTTCCCTACTGGTTTGCAAATGTGAGCGCACGTGTGGGTGCGCTTGCTTCTCTCGCACACGCCTCCTCCACGCATGTGTGTGGCCTTCCGTGCATGCGCTGTGCTCGCGCACGCAGCTAGCACACATGCGTGCAGCTTCAAAATGTGCTTAAATGGGATGGCATAGCACCCAGGTGGGTGGGTGGACCTACCTGCGGGTCACTACTACCGGTTCGCCCGAACCGGTCTGAACTGGCTGAATGCCTCCTCTGCACAGCTTCCTTTGGGGCCTGATGCTTTGAACTGAATGGTCACAAAGAGGGTCTCTTTGGGACCTCCATGCCTTGTCCAAGTTCGTCACGACAGTAAAATTCACAATGAAAAATTGTGTAACCGGCTTTATGAACCCATCCTAAAATCACAAGCTGATATATCTTAAAGTGGGCGGCCAACTTCTGTGGCCAGCAGTGCGTGTTTGCGTCACTTTGAATAGGGGTGTCAAACTCAAAGCCCACGGGCCAAATCTGGCCCACAGGGTACTTAGATCTGTCCTGCAGGGCAGCCCTGGAAACAGTGAAGAGCATGGTCCCCCCAGGCTCTGTTTTTGCTGGCAGAGGGCTAGTAAAACAAACTCAAAGCAAAACAAAATAAAAGGAGAAATGTTTCCCCTTTTGCATTTGAGCATGCAAGAAGGGACAGGAAAGGAGAAAGGAAAAGAGGAAAGAAAAAGAAAAAGAAGGAAAGAGGGGAAGGAAGAAGAAAGGAGAATGACAAGGGAAGGAAAAAGAAGAAAAGGAAGGGAGGGAGGGAGGGAGGGAGGAAGGCAGAGGGAGGGAGGGAGGAAAGAAGGGAAGGAGGGCAGGAGGGAGGGAGGGAAGGAAGGAAGGATAGAAGGAAGGAAGGAAGGAAGGAAGGAAGGAAGGAAGGAAGGAAGGAAGGAAGGAAGCGGGAGGAGGGAGGGAGGAAGGAAGAAAGAAAGGAAGGAAGGAAAGGAGCAGGAGGAGGGAGGGAGGGAGGGAGGGAGGGAGGGAGGGAGGGAGGAAGGAAGGAAGGAAGGAAGGAAGGAAGGAAGGAAGGAAGGAAGGAAGGAAGGAAGGAAGGAAGGAAGGAAGGAAGGAAAGTCCTGCCTTAGCACTTGGCCACCAGCAGACAACAAGGTTCTTCTGGAGGACAAGGGTTTGGCACTCTCCCTGGTCTCGCCTTCCTCCACTGGAGACAATGGATCCCCCAGCCCCGCCCAAGCCACCATGGGTGCCCCCGACACAAGTGATGTCAAGTTGGCCACGCCCACCCCGGCCATGACCCCCCGACCCCCCAAGGTCAAACATAACCCTGATATGGGCCCTCAAATTCGATGAAATCAAGTTTGACACCCCTGACTTGGAGCAAGTTTTAGTAGCCAGGATAATGGTAATGGCAGAGTCTCTGGAGAATCGATTGGTGTACCAATCCAATAACCAATTAATAAAATAAAATGCCAAGTGTTGTGGGAAAGTTGCCAGGGTATCCCCTGGAGGAGGAGAGGTCAAAAAAGTTAAGATGGCAATCACAACTGTGCGACAGAAGCCCTCCCTCTTTTTATGTGAGTCACAATGCATTTCATTCTGCGTGTAAAAAAGGAGCCTTCCCTCATCAGGTTGCGGCCAGTATTTTGACTTTAGTGAGATTCTTCAAAACATGTGAAGAATAAAATAAATAACTACCTAAGAAGAAAGAAGAAGGCGTAATGGTTGAATAACAAAATGTCAGTAAATAACCAGTGTCATAACATGTAGAATTCACTACTTTATTATTCCATTGATCAACTGAATATATAATATATATAAACCTCAAATCATTACATCGTCTTAAGAAAATAACTGTAACTCTACACTGTCGTTTTATATTGAAATTGCCACAATTTATTATTATCTAAAATAAATACACAAGGGTCTTATGAAAAGAAAAGGCTTTTTAACATACAGTATACCTCTCCAAGAATGTTCTGGGAGACTAATTATTTTAGAAACTGGGAGGGGGGGGTTCAGGGGAAAGTATTTTTCCAGAATTGTAAGAGCTGCAAAGTACTATTGAATGTCAACTACGTTTCCTCCTCATTCATTAGTTCATAAAGTTCTTCATTTAAAAAAGCCCTTCCTGTTTTCCTATGTTTTATTTGTGCAAATCTATAAATATTTGTACTGCTCACCCTGAATGTAGTCTGGGAAAGAAACAGGAATAAACAACGTTTCTCTTCCCCTTCGTGTCAGACATCATCACTAAGAGAAGATCCTCCAGAAAATACATAAAGGTAAAGGTTCCCCTCGCACATATGTGCTAGTCGTTCCCGACTCTAGGGGGCGGTGCTCATCTCCATTTCAAAGCCGAAGAGCCAGTGCTGACCGAAGACGTCTCCGTGGTCATGTGGCCGGCATGACTAAACACTGAAGGCACACGGAACGCTGTTACCTTCCCACCAAAGGTGGTCCCTATTTTTCTACTTGCATTTTTACGTGCTTTCGAACTGCTAGGTTGGCAGAAGCTGGAACAAGTAACGGGAGCTCACTCCATTACACGGCACTAGGGATTCGAACCGCCGAACTGCCGACCTTTGTGATTGACAAGCTCAGCGTCTTAGCCACTGAGCCACTGCGTCCCTAGAAATACATACTGTAGATAATACAGAAAAGAGTGACACCTGACCAAAAGTATCACACATGTTGTTTGCAGGCTGAGAATATTTTTCTCTTTCTTTCTTTGGCACACTTTTTTGATAATTTTAGGAGACAGTGGGATTTGCTGAGGGATAGTCCTCCCCATACCATAGTCTCCACTGTTGAGTTATGGTTTTAAAATGGATGAGTCTCTCACACACACACCCTTTTTTGTTGTTGTTGTTGTTGTTTGGAGGCTGAAAAGTCTTTCAGGGTCTGGGGATCTACAGAACACCCTACTGAAAAATGCTGAAATAATATTGGGGAGGTCAGAAGGATACATGGGAGAAAGCCACCTCTCCTTTCTCATATACTGTATGTGTTTTGAACTTATATTTGAGGGAGGGAGGGAGGGAGGGAGGGAGGGAAGGAGGGAGGAAGGAAGGAAGGAAGGAAGGAAGGAAGGAAGGAAGGAAGGAAGGAAGGAAGGAAGGAAGGAAGGAAGGAAGGAGAAGAGGGAGGGAGGGAGGAAGGAGAAGAGGGAGGGAGGGAGGGAGGGAAGAAGAAGAGGGAGGGAGGGAAGGAGGGAAGGAAGGAAGGAAGAAGAGGGAGGGAAGGAGGGAAGGAAGGAAAAGAGGGAGGGAAGGAGGGAGGGAGGGAGGGAGGGAAGGAAGGAAGGAAGGAAGGAAGGAAGGAAGGAAGGAAGGAAGGAAGGAAGGAAGGAAGGAAGGAAGGAAGGAAGAGAGAATCAATGATCTGGCATAACCATCCTTCTCTATTACTTGAAATAAAACTGCATGCAGATTAAAGCCTGCAAAAAGAAGGGAGATTGTTAAAATATCAGTTTAGTAGCTCAAGCAATGCCGGTGCTATGACATGTCTCGTTGCTGGCAAAAATCAAAGAACCATAGGACTGATCCCGTCACCTATCCTGCCTCCCCGAGCAGCTTTGCAATTCAGACGTTCAGCCACGGCCGCTCCCAGAGGCATCGTCTGGTGGGGTTTCAGTTCAGCCATCCCTTGGGCTGGCCGGCCAGCAAACCAAAGGCAGAGGGCTCTTCCAAACACTCGGCTTCCTGCAGCTCGTGCATGAGCATCGATGGAGCACTGCCTGTTAACCAGGAAACTGTTCCCATGGCAACCCCTCTCTTGCATTTGAAGAAAGCAGGGATGAGAAGGCGAGGAGACAAGGGGGACAAAAGAAGATGCAGTTTCAATACGAAATGGACACCAGGAACAAAAGCCTGAAGGGTGAGAAGAAGGTGTGACGTTCCCTTGATGCTTAAAGCAACACTTTGAGGCAGGGAGAGTCAACCTTTTTGCAACCCATAGCCCTACCATCTCCTCCTCCTCCTCCTCCTCCTCTTCTTCTTCCTTCCTTCCTCCTCTCCTCCCCCTCCCCTCCTCCTCCTCCTCCTCCTCCTCCTCCTCCTCCTTCTTCTTCCTCCTCCTCCTCCTCCTCCTCCTCCTCCTTCTTCTTTTTCTTCTTCTGGCTACCAAAGGTCACAGGGGTGTACAACGTGACAATATCTCCAGGAGCTGCAAGTCTGAATACTGTATTGATTTTTATTATTTATGATACGGATCTTTGGTTTTAATCTTTCTCCGCCGCCTTGGATCACCTCGGTGAGATATACTGTATATAATCTTGTTTGAGTGACCAAATAATTACAAAAAAAAAGGCTGCCATTTATTTATGTGGTGGTTATTTGGATAATTTTTATAGATAATCTCACCAAAGTGACCTTAGGCAGAGGAGAAAGACTTTGGGAAGAGTAGAAATTTTGGCATACCGATTTCTCATCTTAAAAATAGAGAAGTGGACCTTAAAAACATCTCCCTCCAGTGCACTTCATCTGTATGTCTATCTGTTTGTCTGTCTGTCTGTCTCTATCTATCTATCTATCTGTATCTGTATCTGTCTGTCTATCATCCATCTGTCTGTCTGTCTGTCTGTCTGTCTGTCTCTCTCTCTCTCTCTCTCTCTCTCTCCCTACCTACCTACCTACCTACCTACCTACCTATCTATCTATCTATCTTATATGGCCGCCCATCTTAACAGAGTTGGAAGGAACCTCGGAGGTCTTCTAGTCCAACCCCTTGCTCAGGAAGGAAACCCTATGGCCGATACCATTTCAGAACCGTTAAAAAACATAAAAAAACATAAAAAGTACAAAAATTAACATTACTATGAAAATACTAAGAAAGAGCATCAGATTATGAACAGTGGAGCCATCTCATCAGATCACCGTTCCCTTGCAAAGCCCAGGTCTGTTGACCCAACCAGGTGTTAAGGGACTTCCAGGAGGTCAGCAAAAACAGGGCCCACAATGAGGCCAACCTCACCTTGATGATTTCACAGGATGGAGGCCACTGCAGAAAAGGCTTGCATTACTGAATTGAATTCCGGAGTTGAAGTTCACACAACTTCAAGGTTGGGAAACACTGGTCTACAGGAATGAGTTGCCCAGCTCATGTTAAGGGCTTCAACTATCACTGACCTAAGTTCACTTTTTCCTCTTTCTCAAGTTGTCTCCATGCTCTTTTGCCCTATAATATAAACTGTCAATCATGTTCTCCTTTTGATAGGCACCAAGCCCTATTACTGTCAGAGACCACTAGATTTTACTCCCTATTATCAGAGACTAGGATTATAGCAATAGCAATAGCACTTAGACTTATATACCGCTTCATAGTGCTTTACAGCCCTCTCTAAGCGGTTTACAGAGTTCAGCATATTGCCCCCAACAATCTGGGTCCTCATTTTACCGACCTCGGAAGGATGGAAGGCTGAGTCAACCTTGAGCCTGGTGAGATTTGACCAGCTGAACTGCTGAACTGCAGTGCTGCACTTTAACCACGGCACCACCTCGGCTCCTAAAAATGGAGGAGTTATGCAATACTTGGGATTTGATTCAGAAGACCTTCTTTGAAACATGCAATAATAATGTGACTTATTAAAGCAATAGTATTTGTTTCCAGAGTTGTATGATTGTGATGGGTAGGATACAACTTATTCTATATTGAACAGCTAGGAAGATGTTTTCCTTTTAGCATTCATCAGGAATCTGCCTTCCCGTAACTTAAATCCATTGTTTTATGTGCTCGCTGGGAAGTGACATACTTCAGATCTTGACCTTCAGTGTGACATCATTTCAGGTACTTGAGGAGACCCACATTCCTGCCCTCCCTCCTCTCTTTCAAGGTTGAGCTTCTTCAAGAGGCATCCTTAAAGATGTCAAGCTTGATTAATTCCACCACCACTCCATACCATTGAATGTTTTCCTTATGATGCAAGCAGACGTTATTCTCCCTGGGTTCAGTAGCACAGTATGCAAATTCCAAGAGCAATTCCACATTTGTAAATGCCAGGAAACCCCTTACAATGGGAAAAAATGGAGCGGTTGGATGGAAAAGACAAAATAAGAAAGGGGAGGGAGGGAGGGGGGAGGGAGGGAGGGAAGGAAGGAAGGAAGGAAGGAAGGAGAAGAGGGAGGGAGGGAGGGGAAGAGGGAGAGAGGGAGAGAGGGAGGGAGAAAGGGAGGAAGGAAGGAAGGAAGGAGAAGAGGAAGGGAGGGAGAGAGGAAGGAAGGAAGGAAGGAAGGAATGAAGGAGAAGAGGGAGGAAGGAAGGGGAAGAGGGAGGGAGGGAGGAAGAAGAGGGAGGGAGGGAGGGAGGGAGGGAGGGAGGGAGGAAGGAAGGAAGGAAGGAAGGAAGGAAGGAAGGAAGGAAGGAAGGAAGGAAGGAAGGAAGGAAGGAAGGAAGGAAATCATTACAGCTAGTCCATGACTTATGACCACAATTGGGACCAGAATTTTTGTTGTTAAGCAAAGTAACTGTTCAGTGAGTCGTGCCCTATTACACAACCTTTTTTAAAACTAAGGTTGTTAAGCGAATCACCGCAGTGAAGTGAATCAAGCAAATCCCGCTTCCCCATTGAGTTTGCTTGTCGGAAGCGGGTTGGAAGGTTGCAATTGACAATCAGCTGACCCTGGGATATTGTAATTCTTGTAAATACATGCCAATTGCGAATCACCTAAATTTTGATCCCATGACCCTGGGGGATGCTGTGATGGTTATTAAGTGTGAGTATCAGATGTAAGTCCTTTTTTTCCATTGCCGTTGTAACTTCAAGCAGTTGCTAAACAAATGGCTGTATCAGTATTTTTTGGATCCTGAATCCTGCTTCTATCTAGTGTTGGAATAAATATCCATCCAGTTCAGTTCCAAGCCTGGAGAAATACACTGGAAACATGGAGGCTGATTGGAAAGATGGTTTAATGGTGAAGCAGAACCACCAAGCCCATGGTTCTGGGCAAGCTGACCACATGGAGTTGAGAGGGGGGTATTTATACCCTCTCTTGGGCTTTGCGCTTGAACTTCCTGTTCCTGTGCAAGAACATGTATTCTATTAACTGTTGTAGGGGTCATAGCTAACTTTATAGGCTGTCTGAGTCCAGGGTTTGGTTGCAGCTTGCTGGGTGATGCAATGTCCCCAAGTGATTGTGCCATGTGGTGAGCTCTGCTGCCAGCTGGGTTAATCCTATTATGTCCTGGAGGGTTATGTCTTAATCCCATCACCCTGGAGCTGGAGGTCTTTTGTCTTGTAGATAGGCTTGCCCAGTCTTTCTTAATGGGCACCAAACAGGGGTGAAATGCTCCCGGTTCGCTTTTACCTGTCTGTCATTGGAGAGCTGATCGCGCAGGCAGCGCGAAGCTCCGCCCCCCCCCCCCGGGCAGGACACCGCCATTTGAGTTCTTTTACTCTATGCGCATGCACAGAACACTTTGTGCATGCGTAGAGGGTAAAAGAACTCAAATGGCTGTGTCCCGGCAGGTGGGTGGAACGCCGCGCTACCTGCCCGATCGGCTCTCCGATGAAAGACAGATAAAAGCGAACTGGGAGCATTTCACCGCTGGCACCAAATATCTACTGGGGGCAGGGAGCTGCTCTCTGATTTTAAAACATGTTTCTTCTTTTATCATCCAGGGAAATATAATATTCTGCCTTTTTAATATTTCTCAAAATATTTCATTCTTCTAGGAGAGGGCTGGGCGCTAACTTTCTACACCAGGCTTGTTCCAGGCGCATGTGGTTCTTATCCAACGTCTTACGTCCAGATTTACTAGCCAGGCACTGCAACACCGCCGCCAACAAATACTGGTAAATTTCCGCTGGCGGTGGAAGGGAGCATTGGCCTGTTGCCAGTCTAAGAGGAGATGCTATCCAGCCAGCAAGGCTGATAATAACTGCATCACCAGCCTCCGTGCAGCCTTCTCCCAGCCTCCTAATTGCTGCTTAGCGAACAATTGAATTACTACTCTGAACCCAAAACAATTATCTTTGGATAAATGGAAAGCAGCCTCTCCTTTCAGTTCTACACCAGCAACAAAAACAACCAATTAAAGAGGCAGGGGCAATAGCACAGCTTGATATCAAGAAGGCGATGAGAGTGGGAGTGTCAGTCAATATAAGATCTGCTGGTGCCCGGGACAGGTAGATGGAAGTCAGGGAAGGGAGAAGACTATTGCAATCCTCTATACATGGGGCTTCCCTTGAAGACCAACTGGAAAGTCCAGTTGAGTCAGCATCCAGCAGTCCAGGTAGTTATGGATACAGCAAGTTTTGCTCATGTGCCACCACTATTCCAGAAGATGTTCTAGTAGTTCTTAGTTACCTTCCAGATACAATTCAAGGTGCTAGTTGTCCCCTTTAAAACCCAGGGGCTGGATATCTTCAAAACCACTTGGAGATTTAATCTGCCACTATAAAGCATCTGGGAGAGAAGGTAAGCTGAAGGTCTACCACCACGGGAATGCCATTCTCAGGGACCTCATAGTGAGGATTTCTCAGCCATTTCCCCCTCCTTTGCAACAGCCTCTAAATCAGTGTTTCCCAACCTTGGCAACTTGAAGATATCTGGACTTCAACTCCCAGAATTCCCCAGCCAGCATTCGCTGGCTGTGGAATTCTGGGAGTTGAAGTCCAGACATCTTCAAGTTGCCAAGGTTGGGAAACACTGCTCTAAATGGTATAACAATCCCCTTCCTCTATATCAGGGGTGGCCAAACCGTGGCGCATTGGATGATTACAAGTGGTGCATTCAATACTTTAATTGGATGCTTTACTTTACTAACTTTGAAGAGTTATCTTCACCAAACGAGACTCTCCGGCAGCTGTAGCACCACCAGTGGGGTCCACGACAGCGATCACCCTCTCGTCCAAGAGATTATTTCTAACTATTGTAGATTGGTGCTCCAATAAACATGTGTCTTTTGAAATGGCGTAAATTAATTAATTGAATTGCGTGATTGGGTTATTCCTTTTCCTCCCTTAAGCAAAGCAGATCCTACCCCTATCCCCATTTTACAACCCCAAACGTGAAGGTAAGATGGTAAAAAATGTGCTTGAGTTGTATGGCGCATCTGAACTCGTCTGTGAAAAAATTGGTGCATGGTATGCTTAAGGTTGGCCACCACTGCTCTATATATTTTAGAAAAGTTAAGAACTTGTTTTTTTAGAAAAGCACTTGAAGACAACTGAAGTTATGCCACACCAAATATTGCAAATTAGCTGATGATTTGTTACAGTTCTTTTTTAAAAAAATCCTATTCTATATAATGTGTAAACAGTTTTGAATTTCTGGAAATGGAGCAGAGGGAGGGAGGGAGGGAGGAAGGGAGGAAGGAAGGAAGGAAGGAAGGAAGGAAGGAAGGAAGGAAGGAAGGAAGGAAGGAAGGAAGGAAGGAAGGATGGAAGGATTAATTTAATTTAATTTAATTTAATTTAATTTAATTTAATTTAATTTAATTTAATTTAATTTAATTTAATTTAATTTAATTTAATTTAATTTAATTTAATTTAATTTAATTTAATTTAATTTAATTTAATTTAATTTAATTTAATAGATTTGTATGCCGCCCAACTCCCGGGGGACTCTGGGCGGCTCACAGCATGTGAGCCGCCCAGAGGGATGGATGGATGGATGGATGGATGGATGGATGGAAGGAAGGAAGGAAGGAAGGAAGGAAGGAAGGAAGGAAGGAAGGAAGGAAGGAAGGAAGGAAGGAAGGAAGGAATCTACTTATCTTTATCACAGTCAAAGGCCAAATTGATCTTTGTTCATCCACATCTAACAATGGGCATCCAGAGATGAATGAAAGAATTAACTCAGAAGGTGAAATCTGAGCCCCTGGGAACACACAGCTCCTAACACCTTTGGTGCAGAAGTCATCGCTGAATTCTAATTTTGAATGCAGCTGAAGGAAACAAATATTAAGACATATGACTAAAAGAATCATTCTTTTAACTATATTTAGACACTGAAGTGTAATGGTTAAGGTGCTGGAATAGGAAAAGGGAGGCTCAGGTTCTGTCCCTCTCTGAGCCAAAGAAAAGCAATGCAAAAATTTGGGATCATCATGTTTGATATTGTGAAGGGGGGGAAATGAAAAAGAAAGTTCTGAGTATGCCACCTTGCATTCCAGAATGAAATAAATGGTGTAAATCTAACAAACACATATATTTAATTTTAATTTAGTTAAACCTAACTTAGTGTATATGAAAAGCAATCCAACTTAGTTTTTGACCTGGCCTTCTGCCAGCGAAAACGGAGCTCGGGAGGGCCGCACGCAGGCTTCCTGAGCTTCGTTTTTACCGGCAGAGGGTTGCAGGAGGCTGTCGCAGCCAAAAACGGCGCTTGGGAGCCCATTTTTGCTGGGAGAGCTCTCGAACCACCACAGGCGCCCCCGACAGGAGTGACGGCAAGCTGGCCACGCCCCCCCCACCCCCCACCCCCGAGGTCAAACACAACCCTGATGCGGCCCTCAATGAAATTGAGTTTGACAACCCTGACCTAGAGCAACACTTCTCAATCTTGGCAACTTTTAAGAGATGTGCATTTCAACTCCCAGAATTCTCCAGGCAGAATTTTGGGAGTTGAAGTCCACACAAAGTCTCCAAAATTAAGAAACCCCGGCCTAGAGAATCAGTTCCATGCTGGAGTCATATATGCCAAATCTCCAAGAAATAACAGGCACTGAACAAGAGCATAATCCAAATTGGCACCAGCTAGCCAGGAACTCTCTCTACCAGCTAGATCTGATGGCTTTAGCTCTGGAACAGAGAATGGCAACTTTTATGCAGCTGGGGAAGGAGGTGTGTTTTTCGAAATAAATGTTTTTACAGCAGCCAAGAGCCGCAGAAGAGTAGCACAGTGATAATACAGTAACATCTTCCCAGGGATCAGGTCCAGAATTCTCAACACCATTTTCGCCCAGAGGGTGGGCTTGCTTTTAAAAAAAGAAGAAGAACACAAACGGTCTCTTGAGCATATGGGAGGCTTTATACACCTAGATTATGTCTTGTTTTGGAAAAAAAGGAAAGAAAAATGCAAAAATAGCTCTGACAAATGCTAGCAGAACAATAGAAGGAGGTCCTGGAACTAAAGGAAAACAGGCTGTGGAGCTGCAGACATTCACTGAATTGCCCACGCAATCCATAGGAAAGAATTGAATTGCATTCCAATGACCTTATTCCTTTTTTTTTCCCCCTCCAACTGGACTGAATTCAGAAATGCACAAGATCAGTTGCAATAAATTATGGACCTTCTCGTTTTGTATATGTAAATCATCACGCTCATTATCATCCTGGCAGCTTTGGAAGAGAAAGCAAGAAAGAAATACGTTTAGTATTTAAAAGGAATAAACATGAATGAAAACGTCCATGCCGTGGCAGGAATTCATTCGCACACGGGGTTCTGAGTGCGGTAGGAAGCTTTTAAAAGAAAATGAATTCAGAGATATGCACGTAAAGAACGCCTGCATTTTAAGTACCTGGCAGCCGATGATGAGAGATGATAAGCTCTGCTAATTTTAATTTTTTTTAAAAAAAAAAGGCTATCCATTTGCAAATGCAAAGGACTAGCCAAGGTACTCCCTTTCCTCTCCTTTATTCCATCGCAATCACATGCTATAAGTGACCGCATGATATTCATTATGCTTAATTGTTTCTTCTTTGGTTATGGATGGGGGTCTTAAAGTCTCAGCCAAATCAAGTATTTCTATACTGCCAAACCAATAGCAATAGCACTTAGACTTATATACCGCTTTTGTTGTGGCTCGCCAGCGGAGCTGGCAGCAGATTTGGACAGTGAGGAGGTTGGGGAGGAACATGGGCCAGTCCTGGAGTCTGGAGAAGGCTCTGATGAGTGCTCTGTGTCGGAGGCAGAGATGGGGCCAGGGCCGTCAGACAGTTATCAGCTGCCTTTGGAGTCAGACATCAGCGAGGCAGACAAACAGCTGGAGCCTGTTCCCAGTGTGCGCATGCGCAGAGCTGCCAGACGAAGGGAACAGCTAAGGAACAAGGGTTGACTTGGGAGTAAGGCCACAGGTGGACGATGAATGGCCCCTCCCATAGGGAATAAAAGAGAAGTGAAAGGGGGATGGGAGTTTGCAGGAGACAATTAGTTTGCTTAATTGGTTCATGACTCTCAGAGACTCCTTGCCAAGTTTTGAAGATATCAGCCTGGCAGCTCTCTAAGCCAGATAAGGTCTGTGACTGTAAATTTACCCTTGAAAGACTGCGGGATGTGAATGAAAAGAATTCACAGTAACTTAATAAAAAGGGATTTTTGTCGGGACAAAGGGTCTGCTTCATGGTTTGTGGAATCCTAAGTCAGAACAGCTTTACAGTGCTCTACAGTCATCTCTAAGCGGTTTACAGAGCCAGCATATTGCCCCCAGAAATCTGGGTCCTCATTTTATAGACCTCGGAAGGATGGAAGGCTGAGCCAATCTTAGGCCAGTCAGGATCGAACTTCTGGCAGTGGGCAGTGAGTTAGTCTCCAATACTGCATTTTAACCACTGCACCAACAACAACAACAACAACAACAACATCCTCCCCATTCAGGTTTGTTCGATTTTATCTTCAATGCAGTATTTTCAACCTCGGCATCTTGAAGACATGCGGATTTCAACTTCCAGAATTCCCCAGCTAGCATGCTGGCTGGGGAATCCTGGGAATTTAAACCCACATGTCTTCAAGTGAATGAATGGAACTGGAGCTAGGTTCCTGTTGTGAACTCATAATAGTCATCCTTGGATTGGAGGGAAGACTACCCTGTTGCACACTGTTGGGAAGGCAATACCAGTGGTGGGTTCCTATCGGTGCGGTCCACTGTGTCGTCCCGGTAGCGGCCCGCTGATTGCGCAATTTGTGCGCGATGGCTCCGGTGCCGTCTTCGCTGGTCCGTTGCGTGGCACCATCTTTTTTCTGAATTTTTTGCCTTTTTTTGCTTCCTGCGCATGCATGGAAGCAAAATCTCATGAGGGGATGCGCGAGAGAGAGAGATTGTGGTAATTTTTTGCTCCTACGCATGCGCGGAAGCAAAAAATTGCTAAAATTGTGGCGCGCGCGTCCCCTCGTGAGATTTTGGTGATTTTTTGCTTCCTGCACATGCGCAGAAAAAATTGCACGAGGGGCGCAAAACATGATGATGCACACACAGCGCACCGGTAAGCAGGTAAGAAGAACCCGCCCCTGGGCAGTACATATTCTTTCAATTACCTGCACCCTATTAAACACTTACTGATACCATCCATAGTGCTAAACTGATCACCTCCAAGTGCCAAACTGTTTCTCCCTGAACTGTGTCTTGATAGGAAGGTAAGAGAAGCAAAAATTAACTTTGTTAACTGCTAACATTGGTGGCAAATGGTGGCTTGACACACGGAAGCATTCATCTGAGGTCACCAAGTGCCACCTTTTCCTTCCAAAGGCAGAATAAGTGTCTATCCATCATTCTTAACCCTCAAAACCCATATCCCGAATCTCTATAGAGGAACAATAGACTTGCAAACAATACCATTTCTATTTATACTGCTTTGATTCTTCTTAGCTGCTTCCCAACGCCAAAATGACTCTCAGAAATGTTTACCTTGGAAGGAAGAGAACTCAGACAAAGTGAGGGCAGGAAACCAGACTAGCCCCTTGCAGAGAAAATAGACACAGGGAGGAGGTCTTGAAAATGCTTTGGGATTCAATAGGGATTGGAGAGAAAGATGCAATGGGAGAGAGCCAAGATAAAGGGTGGGGGAATAGGGAGATTAAAAAGGGGAAATTAACCTAAACAACTCAGTAAACACTTGTGTCTAGAATGAGAGTGGGAAGGTGTCCAAAGTTGACAGAGTTGACAATAACTATTCTTACTAGACAATTGCATCTTGGCTGAAGAAGCCATTAAGGGGCAGCTCAGAAGAAGATGCTCACAAGCTTTGGAGTAAATCAGGATATTAAAGCCCTAGCATGATTTTTTCGGATGCTCATAATATAAGTCCTACCCCAAAAATAAGCCCCAGTTAAGATCATCAGCCAGACGGACGCATTTTAGTACCATATTTCCCTGAAAATAAGACCTAACTGGAAAATAAGCCCTAGTGCATCTTTTGGAGCAAAAATTAATATAAGACCAGGTCTGTCAGGTAATGTGGATTTAACAGCTGTAAGCTGATGTAAGGTTGTAAGCTGATGCAATAGGAATGATTCAGCATTGACATCGCCGGTTTAAGACTCTGATGGGGTCCACACAAGACTGTTACCGTGTTAAGAGATGTCTATATATAGGTGGCCATTAGAGGGCGTATCTCTCTCTCTCGTTGTGTATCTCATTGCTCTCCCTGTGTCCGTAGCTGTATGATAAGGTATCTACCACGTATATGTATGTATATATTTAGTTGTATATAAAGCACTGTTAATTATCTAAAGCAGAGGTCTTCAAACTTGGCAACTTTAAGACTTGAAGACTTCAACTCCCAGAATTCTCCAGGCTGGAGAATTCTGGGAGTTGAAGTACACAAGTCTTAAAGTTGCCAAGTTTGGGGACCCCTGATCCAAAGGCGCTGTGTGCTGTGTTTTGCTCCTGGGTTTATCTCATAATACTAGTCACACTGCAAAACTCTGACATGGTCTTATTTTGGGGGAAACATGGGTAGATGATGTCGTATCCCTCCCCCTCTGTTGAGAGAGGGCTGTTCAATTTTGACATAGAGGGTCTCTTTGATCCCTCTTTCAAACCAGAGGTCCTCTCTGTCCAAAATGTGGACTTTGCTATCTTCAAAAGAATGGGCCTTTGTCTTTGAAATGCAAATGAACTACTGCTGAATCCAGTCCTGATGGGGAAAAGCACCTTTGGGACAACCATGACCCGGATGACTGAGAATCTCCATAAACATCACTGAGAATGCATTTGGCCATGGCTCTCTAGTTCAAAAGAACCCCAGGTCTAAAAACCAAAAATTATTTGCAATCCACATTGCAAGCAGACAGTAACGGGTAACGATATTAATGCAAAGGTGTTGTCTTGAAAAAGGAGCTCCCAATCAGCTTCACCAAACTCTGGCTAATTCTGTTGCTAAGGTCACTGGTTCTTACAATTATTGCTGTCATCGGAGCCTTAAGGGCAGACAACCAGGGATTGGAAGTTGATCCTCTCGTACAGCTGAGCTCACACATTGCTCCAAGCTGTAATACAGCTTGTTTGCCTTTGCTTACAATGTTGAACAACCCCTGTCATGATGTTTTGTAAGCCGTTGTGACACCACAATATCCGTGCCTAACCAACTGTAGCTTAGTCAGTAAACCAGGATTTTGAAAAGTATGGATTCATATGAAGCCTAAATCGAGCCAAAGGACATGCCGCTTAAACAACTTGGCTCAACTGGCCCTGGAATAAGGAAGCTCCAAGAAAACGTACCTTTCCAGATCTACAACATTGAGTTACATGCCAGGATCTAATAGTTTCCTCTTTAAAGTGGAAACCTAGCAAACAAAGAATGCCGCTGTGAACAATCCCAAATTGGGAGCTACAGATCTGAGCTACAAACATTGAAATCTATTCCTAACCATAATGATGCTATCAGGATGAAAGTAAGTTGTGTGATATCACATGCTCCAGCAGGCATCCACAGGGGGGTCAAAAAAACAGAAGATGCCAGATGTGGCACATATGCGAAAGGAGACAGGCTTTGCATCACAACACAACACAACTCCACATTCACCATTTGCCTTTTTTTTTTAACCCTTCCCTTTCAGATGTTAATCCATGCAGGATCAGTGGCATTTAACCCAGAGTAGTTCTATCTGGCCGAGTCTTTGCACAATCTCTTTCCATATTCTTCTTCTTACGGCCCAGTTGAAGTCCATGTGCTAGAGTATGCATCATCCTTATTGCCATTACATCCCTTTCTCTGGTGCCTGTTTCTTCTACAATTTAAAAAAAATGTAGAAATTCTGACCAACCCAGTGAGGGTGGTGTGTGAATGTTGCTAGGAGATACTGTGCTCCTAGAGTTTAATTAGGAATTAAATATTTTGACATGTACAATTTACCTGTTCTTGTTTCTGGGTGCCCTTCTTATGGATGTGAGGAACAGGCGTACCCTCCAACATACAGCTGCCATGGAAGACAATCCCAAGCTTTTATTTAATGTTGTAAGCTGCCCAGAGTCACTGCGTGTGAGCTGGATGGCCATATGAATTTGTAACTAAAATAAATAAATTATTAGCCTACAGCAGTATTTCTCAACCTTGAGAACTTTAAGATGTGAGAACTTCAGCTCCTAGAAGTCTACAGCCAGTAAATTCCTGGGTGGGGAATTCTGGAAGTTGAAGTCCACACATATTAAAGTTCTCAAGGTTGAGAAACATTGACCTACAGGATGTGAGTAGGATCACAAGCAGTGATGGTATTCAGCCGGTTCTATCCGGTTCGGGCGAACTGGTAGGGGCGACTGCGGGTGATCCCGCCCACCCGCCCAGACGTAACGACGTCCCCTTTATGCGTGGAAGGCCGTGCGCATGCGCAAAGGCTGTCATTTGCGAACCGGTAGGGAAGGTAAGTGAATACCACCCCTGATCACAAAGTCTTCAACAAATCTTAACGTTACTAATGGGAAAAAACCACCCACAGAACAAATACTCTCTGCATTAGGCTCAGAATTTTTGAGATCTTTAAATGAATTGCAGATCTGTCTGATGTCTCCTCTTTGTTTTCTGTAAGGGATAACACCCCTGCCAGTAATTCTTCAGAATCAGTGAATCTCAGATTCATCACATGCTGGTCTATGAAGGCACACATGCACACACACACACTTCCAGACCTGCTGAACCACATGTGGCAATACTTCAAGCTGTTCTCGGGAGCTACCCCTCCTCCAGGCATCTGGATTATGTCCAAGATGAACTGTAATGAATGTAATAGAGAAGTGACTGGAAAACTCTCGTCTGTTTCCTTTCTCCCCTAAATGCCATGGCACCAGTCCAAGGAATCCGTCTCTTGGCTCTTAGCAAGTTTGTCTTTCACCACATCCTTTCACCTGTGTTTTTCAGCTTGCATCTCTATAGCCAAAAGAAAGGGTTCGACGTTCTCCTTCTTGTGATGGCAAGAGGAAATTAACCACCATTGATATCTGGGTCCAACATTCTCATATGAGAACGTGTGATGAGAGTTGGATAAGGTATTTCCTTGGTGCTTTCAACTCTGAAAATCACGTCTTCTGAGGAAGTCTTCATGAGGAAATTCCGTGGAAGCAAAACTGGGCATCTACCACTGTCATTACTGTATCGTGTTTCCACTGCAAGAGGTAAGGAATGGCATTGGGAGACTCTTCTGTCTCCCTTGCCCAAATAACATGGCCAACTTTAGAAGTTACTGAATGGGAGAATATCAGGGGTGAAATCCAGCAGGTTCTGACGAACCAGTAGCGGAAATTTTGAGCCGGCAAATTCCACCTCTGGCTGGCCCCACCCCCATCTATTCTCTGCCTCCCGGGTCCCAGATGATTGGGAGGAAATGGGGATTCTGCAGTAACCTTCCCCTGGAGTGGGGAGGGAATGGAGATTTTGCAGTATCCTTCCCCTGCCACGCCCACCAAGCCAAGCCACACCCACCAAGTCACGCCCACAGAACCGGTAGTAAAAAAATGGATTTCACCACTGGCTCAGAATATGGTTTCTTAGCTGCTCCACCTCAGGCAGAAAACTACCTTGGACCAGGCCTGGGACAAAGTCATCAGAAGGAAAGGTTACTCCCAGCTCAAGTCAAATATTCATGGCAGCCAGCTTCAACGTGTAGAAAGGCTGGCTTAGTGAGACCAGGAATCACTCCTCTGTCTCCCTCTTTACTAGCTAGAATGAGCTGGTGGCAGCGTCCTTTCAAGGAATCAGGGCTTCAAGAAGCCCCATCCATCAATGCTGGACTGGAGACAGATTGAGTAAGACTATGCAGAAGGAAATCAATCACAATGGTGATTGTGGAAACTCACTGCACACACACAATCCTTCATTTTTTGCTCCTGATCCAACAGTAATGGCATCTCTAAGCAAAGGGTATAATGTACTTGAACGTCCTCAGCAGAACAGTCAAAAGGGCACGTATAAGCAAATTTCAGTGCTCTGCAGATAATAACAGCTAATCAGTCTCAATAGTTCCAGTGACAAGGTGATCCTTAAGCTGCTAAATCGGTGATGGTGAACCTTTTTTGGTTTGTGTGCCAAAAGGGGGGAGTGTGGGGGGGGGTCGTGCGCGCACGTGCCCACACCCATAATCCCATGCGGCCTCCCCCTGCGCATGCGCACGTGAAACCCCCCCCCCGCTCCCGGCATGCGATGGCACGCCCATTTTTTGCTCTCCCCAGGCTTTAGAGCCTTTCTAGGAGCCTGGGGAGGCAGAAAACGGCCTTTCCCACCCACCCCCGGAGGCCCTCCAGAGGCCAGAAATGGGCCATTTCTGGCCTCCGGAGGGCCTCCGGGAAGGTGGGGAAGGTCGTTTTCACCCTCCCCAGGCTCCTAGAAAGGCTCTGAAGCCTGGGGAGAGGTAAAAAAAAAGGAACTTCCGGTCCAACCGGAAGTCAGCAAATGGAAAGTTTCTGGCCACCAGAGGACTTCCGGGGGGGAGGCCGTTTTCACCCTCCCCAGGCTCCTAGAAAGGCTCTGGAGCTTGGGGAGAGTAAAAAATGGACCTTCCAGTTTAATTGGAAGTTGGCAAATGGGCCATTTTCTGCCTCGGGGGGGGGGGGCTTCAGGGGGGGGGAAGGCTGTTTTCGCCCTCCCCAGGGTCCTAGAAAAGCTCTGGAGCTTGAAGAGAGCAAAAAAAGGGCCTTCCCCACCCCTTCCCGAGGCTGGAAACAGCCTGTTTCCTGACTCCCAGTGGGCCCAGAAGGCCCGAAAATCAGCTAGTCGGACCTGAGCTTGCGTGCCCACTGACATGGCTCCGCATGTCACTTGTGGCACACGTGCCATAGGTTCGCCATCACGGTCCTAAATGAATTGGTCTTGGAGCAAGAAGTAAGATGGGAAGAATCACAAGAAGTGGTTTTTGTGCCGCTTCAAGCCATGTCCACAGAGGTGAGAATCCCCAAAGTCCCAAACAGAGGGGACAAAAAAACATTCCCAGGCCAGGGATCAAACTTGAGTATATCATATATCAGTGCTTGTCAACATCAGCAACTTTAAGATGTGTGGACTTCAACTCCCAGAATTCTCCAGGCAACATGCTGGCTGGGGAATTCTGGGAGTTGAAGTCCACAGGTCTTAAAGGTGCTGAAGTTGAGAAACAAGGTTGTAGATCCATGATGGCAAAACTCTGGCATGCGTGCCAGAGGTAGCACGTAGAATCCTCTCTGTGGGCACGTGCACTGTCACCAGCTGATCTTCTGAGTTCCATCACGCATAGACCAGCCGGCCAGTGTGCCTGCGCGCGACGGAACCCGGAAGAGCAGCTGGCCGCTGCACACATGCACCCCGGCCAGCTGCTCTCTTCTGGGTTCCGCCACTCCGGTGCGCGTGCACTCCAGTTTTGGCACTCAGTGCCAAAAAGTTTAGCCGTCACTGTTGTAGATAGTCAATCACCCTAATAGAATAAGTGAGAATTGGTGGCACAATCTTCATATCTCAGAAACGCACTGTGTTAGATCTTTGTCATCACCCATCAACTATGGTTCTATTCTTCTACTAGTCCTCAAATAACTAAAACAGCTTTTTTTTTTGGCCACAGGCAGTGAAATGGACACCTCTATGATGAGTGTTGCTGTCACTGCTGTTCCTAAGGTTGGCTGGGATTTTTTAAATTGCTAGGAAATCTCCCTCTTAGGGTCCTGTCCTTCTTTGGCCTGCATTTAAGAACTAAGGGCCCATAATTCTATTCCAGGAGAGTATATGAGATCTATTCTTTTTTAAGTGGATGGACCATATTAAGACAGTGTTGCTTCACAAAATGTCTGCCGAGGGACCAGGAGTGCCTGCCCCAAGTAGGACGAGGTATGACAAGCCACACCCTGCAATGATATCACTGCTCAAGCCCTTCGTTTGCATATTATACCAGGCACCTGCATTATGATGTCACTGTAAGGCGGGGTTTGCATAACGCCATCACTGGGCATGCTCACATGCTGCAAAAAGATTTCTTCTTCACTTGCGGGCAAAAAGCAGGTCAGCATCCCATCCAGCTTGTTTTCTGCTGATAATTGCCAATTACTGACAGAGAGCAGGCACGCTATTGCCTGAAACCGCTAGCCTGTTTTTTGCTAGCAAGGAATGATTAAACGGTTTTTTAAAATTTATTTGCTGCCTTAAGTTTGGGTTTTTCAAAACAAAAACAAAAAACAAAAAAGCAGGGACCAAGTTATTTCAATTAACTTCCCTGGCAATAGAGGAGACATCCCTCTGTGAGGCAGGCTTGGATATTCACGAAACAGCTGCCGTTGTGAGTTTGGCCAGTTGCTAAAGACCCATTTGCCAGTTGTTCCTTGCTTAAACCCCTCATTCTGAAATGATGCTGCAGACTAACCCAACTTACTTTGGTTTTTTTGAGGCATAAACAATGCCCTAGGCTTCTATCTTCCACCCTCCATTTTTTCCAATTAAAGTATTTATAGAGACTTTATGGGGCCAGAAAACGTCTCTCAAAATGTCAGCAGCCTGTGTTTTGCACAACAGAATGCTACTTTGCCCCTTTTCTTTCTTTCTTTCTTTCTTTCTTTCTTTCTTTCTTTCTTTCTTTTGTTTCTTTCTTTCTTTCTTTTTCTTTCTTTCTTTCTTTCCTTTCTTTCTCTTTCTTTCCTTTCTTTCTTTCTTTCATTCTTTTTTCTTTTTTTCTTTCTTTCTTTCTTTCTTTCCTTTCTTTCTTTCTCTTTCTTTCTTTCATTCTTCTTTTTTCTTTCTTTCTTTCTTTCCTTCCTTCTTTCTTTCTTTCCTTGTTTTCTTTCTCTCTCTCTTTCTTTCCTTTCTTTCTTTCTTTTTCTTCTTTTTTTCTTTCTTTCTTTCTTTCCTTCCTTCTCTCTCTCTTTCTTTCTCTTCCTCCCTTCCTCCTCTCTTTCTTTCTCCCTCCCTCCCTTCTTCCTTCTTTCTTTTCTTTTCTTTTCTTTTCTTTTCTTTTTTCTTTTTTCTTTTCTTTCCAGCAAAATATTTTTTAAAATATTTACACCTAGGCAGGACAAGGAGTTCGGCAGCACTGCGGAACAGTTTGCATTATTGTTCATGCAGCCCATCCGCGTAATATTACCGCCATCTGACATTTATGTCTCCGCTGAGCAAGTGATTATTTACCCCCTCCCCCAGGAACAAACAAATCTTTGATGAAAGCCAAACTTGACACCCTCCCACTTGATTAACAGATACAATGAACTGTTTGAGAAGCTCGGCAAAACCCTTGGAGATCACGGTCGCTGATTCACTCATATTCTTCTTCCTCTCACTGGAAGACAACCAAGGCAGAGAAGAAGCATCCACAGAAAGCAAAGACGGTTCAGCAGGAAACAACAAGGGGCTCCCGTTGCTGCCATCGTCATGATTGTGCAAAAGACCCCGATCTTCCCAATCGCTAACTCAAAGCAATTTCTGAGCACATGCTTTTCAATAACATACTGATAAAAAGGATTCAGGGAGAAAACAGCTCTTTGCGCTGCAAAATTTGGGCAGACCGGGAAGGAAAGAAGGAAGGAAGGAAGGAAGGAAGGAAGGAAGGAAGGAAGGAAGGAAGGAAGGAAGGAAGGAAGGAAGGAAGGAGAGGAAGGAAAGGAAGGAAAGGAGGGAGGGAGGGAGGAAGGAAGGAAGGAAGGAAGGAAGGAAGGAAGGAAGGAAGGAAGGAAGGAAGGAGAGGAAGGAAGGAAGGAAGGAAGGAAGGAAGGAAGGAAGGAAGGAAGGAGAGGAAGGAAGGAAGGAAGGAAGGAAGGAAGGAAGGAAGGAGAGGAAGGAAGGAAGGAAGGAAGGAAGGAAGGAAGGAAGGAAGGAAGGAGAGGAAGGAAGGAAGGAAGGAAGGAAGGAAGGAAGGAAGGAAGGAAGGAAGGAAGGAAGGAAGGAGAGGAAGGAAAGGAAGGAAAGGAGGGAGGGAGGGAGGAAGGAAGGAAGGAAGGAAGGAAGGAAGGAGAGGAAGGAAAGGAGGGAGGGAGGGAGGGAGGGAGGGAGGGAGGAAGGAAGGAAGGAAGGAAGGAAGGAAGGAAGGAAGGAGAGGAAGGAAGATATTTATTTTAAACCCTATCTGTATAAAATGGGGGAGGGAGGGAGGGAAGGAAGGAAGGAAGGAAGAAGAAAGAAAGAAAGAAAGAAAGAAAGAAAGAAAGAAAGAAAGAAAGAAAGAAAGAAAGAAAGAAAGAAAGAAAGAAAGAAAGAAAGAAAGAAAGAAAGAAGAAAGGAAAGCCTGATGATGTGTTTTTCCCCAAATAAGACATTCCTTTTAGCTTCTTGACTCAGGGGCATTTAATCAATGACTCCATTAACCAAAATTTACTGAGATGGAAAAAAGAAACATCAGAACCGGCAGACAAACTGGTAATGTTATTCCCTGCCATCTCCTCTGGGGCAACTAAGAATGTTTAACTGCAATTGTACTGTATCTGGAAGGGCGGGGGGGGAGGAGGGGGGAGTAATGATATCTACATGCATCATATTGTCACTCAAATGATACAAATGGCATCAAAGGCATGATTTTGTCATGACACCCATGACATCATCCTCACTTGTCCCAGGTGGCTGTGAGTCTATGTTTTCTTCCCAGATGAACCCATTTTGAAACCGTTCAAATTCAAGCTTCCCCCACCTATAATTTTTTATTCTTCTTGAACAATGCTCTATGCAACTGGGTGGCAACCCTTAAAACATGTGACGGTAGTTTGCGATTCAATGAACCGCTTTGTGTGCTCCTCTCCAGCATAGATTGTAAGTTGACAGATGCTTACCATTTTTATTTTCCAGAAGCACCTATAGAAGTCTCTATAGGGCCAAGGAGCATTATTCGATGATGCTTTGTTTTGTAGCACATCCATTTCTCAATCTTTTTTTTATTTTTATTTTTCTAAAAGCATCTTGAAAAAATAGGCACCTGGTCAGGCAAAAGGACTGAGAGGCCCCTCTAAAGATTTCTGTAGAGTTCACAGGCTCACAGGTACCATGGTGAGTCTCCTGCATCAAGGATGGTGGGATTCAAAAAATTGTTACTGCTGGTTCTGTGGGCGTGGCTTGGTGGGCATGGCTTGGTGGGCGTGGCAGGGGAAGGATACTGTAAAATCCCCATTCCCTTCAGATCAGCTGGGACTCGGGAGGCAGAGAAAAGATGGGGGTGGGGCCAGTCAGAGGTGGCATTTACCCGTTCTCCGAACTACTCAAAATTTCTGCCCCCAGTTCTCCAGAACTGGTCAGAACCTGCTAAATCCCACCTCTGATCAAGGGATTGAGAATGAAGCAACTTCTGCTCTCAATTCCTTGTCAGCCCATGCTGTCTATGAGTAACTGAATCATCTAAAATCCAAGATCAATCATCGGTTTGATTGGACAAGCTGATCTGAATGAGTTGAAATTATCAGCTCGAGAGCTGAATTAGATGTATGATAAGAACCATATATACGTAGAAGTTCGCTGAATTGCTAAATCAATTCAAATATTTGCATTCAATGCATTCAATGCACTGAGCTGATTTAACCCTTCAGTTTGAGGATTTGGTTATTGAAGGGGTTATTCAGCTGACTCATGATTGCATCCAATCTTCAAATCCAACCTTCACATCAAATCTTCATCAAATGAAAACCCTAATACTTAAGGAACCAGTAATTATCAATCAACGATTGATATGGATTATGATATTCAAAGTGAGATTAGCCTGACAGTTCTCTTTGTGTTGGTACTGGATGGATGGACCGACGGCGTAAAATGTCTACTGAAAACTTTGTATCTAATTCAAGTTTCCCCACCTGTATTTTTTTTATTCTTCTTGAACAATGCTATACGCAAGTGGGTCACAACCCTTAAAACATGTGACGGTAGTTTGCAATTCAATGAACAGATTTACGCTCCTCCTAATGTGGATTCGTTTGGAATTTGTGCGTGCAGATCAGTGGTGGGTTCCTACCAGTGCGGTCCACTCTATAGCACCGGTAGCGGCCCGCTGGTGATGTCACAGTACCGGTGCGGTCGGTTGCCGGTGCCTGGGCGCCGCCATTTTAAAAAAATTATTTTTTTTTTATTTTCTTCTGCACATGCCCAGAAGCTGAGTTTTCGGCACTGCTCATGTGCTGCCTTCCTACCCCACAGTGAGTCCAAGCAGGGGAGGATGGCTGAGGGAGCGTGTGAGACGCTGAAAGAACGGCGGCAGGAGCTATCTCCATTCCCCTCCCTTCAGCAGTCCGAGAAGCCACGAATGCGCGGTGATGATCCTAGGCATTTTTGCATGTCCGAGGCTTCTGGAGCTGCTGAGGGGAGGGGGAATGGGCAGCAGGACCTATCTCAGTTCCCCTCCCTTCAGCAGTCCGAGAAGCCACACCCACCCGGTCACATGGCTGGCAAGCCACACCCACAAAATAAGCCACGCCCACAGAGTGGTAGTAAAAAAATTAGGAACCTGTCCCTGGTGCAGATCCATCTTTTCAAATAAGCAAGGTCACGAGACTTGATTGGAGAAATTGCAGAGGATCTGAATGTCATAAATGTGAATTTCAGTGATAAGCACGGAGTGTAGCATTAATACAGAAAAAGCAGGTTCTTCGACAGCAACTTTGGACCCTCCGCATTAATAAGGAATTGAGCTAGGCCAGCTTGTTCAGCCACCGTTCTCTTTGATGGAGTTTAATTAAATGTTATCCTACAGAATAAACAAGCTAGGAGACCAAAAGCTATTATGGAGATAACCATTTCCTGGGATTATGCCCCAAGGGACAAGTAGAACTGGTGGCTGATCTAGCCATGGGCAGGAAGGTTTCAAAGCAGTGACCTTTCCAGTTCAATTTACTAAAGGCTCATCTGACAGGAACCATTACTGTTCATAATGGGCAATCTGTGAATTTAAATGGCCGCATAAATGATGCCTCCTGGGCACAGATCTGAGAAACAACTCTCCTCACTGAGCAAACTGAATTTGAGCTCCCTCCAGTCCAGGGTTGTGTAAATGAAGAGGCAGAACTCATGAGGGCTGGAGGTGGGGGGTGGGGAGATAGCTGTGTTTCAGTATCATAGTATTGCAGACATACACCGTATTTTTTGGAGTATAAGATGCACCGGAGTATAAGACGCACCGGAGTATAAGATGCACCTTAGTTTTGGGGGAGGAAAATAGGGGAAAAAATCTGCCTACCAGGTATTCATCTGGCTAGCGTCCTTAGTCTGTTCAGCTTCAGCACATTATTTTATCCCCTGGTTAGGGCTGAAAAAAATATTCTTCGAAGGGAGTAGGAATGAAAACAAGCCTGCAAAGACTTAGGGCTGGTAAAAAAACTACTTCGAGGGAGTAGGAATAAAAAAATGCTGCAAGCCGGGAAGATCGTTAGCACCTCGTTAGGGCTGGGGGGAAAAGCTTCGAAAAAGCTACATTCGGAGTATAAGACGCACCCAAATTTTCAGCCTCTTTTAGGGAGGAAAAAGGTGCATCTTATACTCCAAAAAATACGGTATATTCCTTTGAGATGTGCAGAGCTTTCAAAAGGGAGCTTGACAAAGTGCGTTGACAGAAGAGCATGAAAGCAGCTGCATCCTCCAGAAAGCTCATGGTACTATGAATGAACTCAGGAAGCACATGAGGACTAAGTGCAGGAAAGATAACAGCCAACGGCTCTTGGACAATGCAATTTTTTTTTTCAAAACCACAGAGTTTGTCATCTTTTCTGTTCATTTGCCATGCCTCTATACTGCAGTATTATATTCTAACTCCCTTTTAGAACCAGTCTGGGAAAGTGCTGTTTTGTCTTGAAGGAGAATGTATAAATATCTAGACTGACTAAAAATATACACTTTGAACTCAACCTAGAAGCCAATCAAGGACCAAGGAGCTGTCCTCAAGTTGAGAATTATGAATTCTGAGAACCCAGCCAAATATCAGATAGGCATGCAGTGTGCATGCACTTACAGCTAGGAAAAGATTCTCACATTTACCAAATACATAAGATTTGTCTGCCATCGTTGCACTTGGCTCACATAGAAGAATGAAGATATAATATGGCATCTCGTAACACCATCGCTGCTCTTAACTAAAGCTTCCACCCTGTGGGATGTTCATTTCTGATTTTCTCTCTCGTTTATTCATTGTCTCTCCCAGATGGATTCCCACATTTAGTGAAGCCTTCGTGTCAGTCTTTAATTCTGTCTTGACATGTTGTTTCAACCTAGCCACCAGAATTTGCAAACCACTATTCAGCTAATTGCTGCTTATTCAACAACCATGGCTCAGGGTCATATGTAGATCCAGTCTCTTCTTTTCTCTCTCTCTCTCTCTCTCTCTCTCTCTCTCTCTCTCTCTCTCTCTCTCTCTCTCTCTCTCTCTCTCTCTCTCTCTCTCTCTCTCTCTCTCTCTCTCTCTCTCAGGGAGGGAGGGAGGGAAGGAAGAAGGGAAAGAGGGAGGGAGAGAGGGAGGAAGAGACAGAGAGAGACAGAGAGACAGAGAGACAGAGAGATAGACAGACAGAGAGAGACAGAGAGATAGACAGAGAGAGACAGAGAGACAGAGAGAGAGATAGACAGACAGAGAGTGACAGAGACAGAGAGACACAGAGACAGAGAGTCAGATAGACAGAGAGATAGAGACAGACAGAGACAGAGAGAGACAGAGTGACAGACAGACAGAGACAGAGAGAGAGAGACAGAGAGAGAGACAGAGAGAGACAGAGTGACAGACAGACAGAGACAGACAGACAGAGACAGAGAGAGAGAGACAGAGAGAGAGACAGAGAGAGAGAGAAACAGAGAGAGAGAGAGACAGAGACAGAGAGAGAGAGATGCAGCCCCAAAGTTATGAATTGTGCAGATTTTCTTCTATAATGAGATTTAGCAATTGCCTAAGAGAAAACATCATTATTTGCAACATGGAAGGGTTACGAGAAGCACTTTTGATCAATATGTTCCATTTAAGTTTCCGGAGGGGGGGCGGAAGGAGGGAGAGAGCAGAGTGGCCGAGAGTTCAGCGTCTCTGTTTATTTAAGGATTGTGATTTAATTGCTAGCCTTGGAAAGCAGCCATGTGCTCCCCAATGTTTTCACAGGAGGGAGCATAAGACACTCACCTTTCTTTTGGTTTAAAAAGGAACAGTTTAATGGAATCTATCAGCATGTGCGCTCAGTATTATCCTTTCAGATCCAACTAAGAAAAAAAAATAAACCTTGCTCATTTAGCTCCTGATGGAGATAGAAGGTAGCAGACTACGACTCTGTGGTCCAATTGCATTTTCAAATTATAGTAGATCAACTGTCTCCAATTCCATGAGCATTCAAGATGACAGCCAATGTGATGCAGTGGTGAAGGAGCTGGACTAGCAATGGGGAGACCCTGGTTTTAGTCCATTTTCAGACACAGAAGGTCCCTGATGACTTTGAGCCAATGACTCTCTCAGTCCACAGTTAGATTATGCTGGGTAACCCAAACTTCAGATGCAGCACAAGCCCATGTGTAGAGGATAGATGATAGATGATAGATGATAGATAGATAGATAGATAGATAGATAGATAGATAGATAGATAGATAGATAGATAGATAGATAGATAGATAGATAGATAGATAATTGATAGAGGATAGATAGATAGATAGATAGATAGATAGATAGATAGATAGATAGATAGATAGATAGATAGATAGATAGATAGATAGATAGATACAATAGATAGATAGATAGATAGATAGATAGATAGATAGATAGATAGATAGATAGATAGATAGATAGATAGATAGATAGATAGATAGATACAATAGATAGATAATTGATAGAGAATAGATAGATAGATAGATAGATAGATAGATAGATAGATAGATAGATAGATAGATAGATAGATAGATAGATAGATAGATAATTGATAGAGGATAGATAGATAGATAGATAGATAGATAGATAGATAGATAGATAGATAGATAGATAGATAGATAGATAGATAGATAGATAGATGATAGATAGATAGATAGATAGATAGATAGATAGATAGATAGATAGATAGATAGATAGATAATTGATAGAGGATAGATAGATAGATAGATAGATAGATAGATAGATAGATAGATAGATATTGATAGAGGATAGATAGATAGATAGATAGATAGATAGATAGATAGATAGATAGATAGATAGATAGATAGATAGATAGATAGATAGATAGATAGATAGATAGATAGATAGATAGATAGATAGATAGATAAATGGATGGATGGATGGATGGATGGATGGATGGATGGATGGATGGATGGATGGATGGATGGATGGATGGATGGATGGATGATAGATAGATAGATAGATAGATAGATAGATAGATAGATAGATAGATAGATAGACAGACAGACAGACAGACAGACAGACAGACAGACAGACAGATAGATAGATAGATAGATAGATAGATAGATACAGTAGATAGATACAATAGATAGATAGATAGATAGATGGATGGATGGATGGATGGATGGATGGATGGATGGATGGATGATAGATAGATAGATAGATAGATAGATAGATAGATAGATAGATAGATAGATAGATAGATAGATGATAGATAGATAATATATAGATACAGTAGATAGATAGATAGATAGATAGATAGATAGATAGATAGATAGATAGATAGATAGATAGATAGATATCATCTGTCTGTCTGTCTGTCTGTCTAATCTATCTATCTATCTATCTATCTATCTATCTATCTATCTATCTATCTATCTATCTATCTATCTATCTATCTATCTATCTATCTATCATCTATCTATCTATCATCTATCATCTATCTATCATCTTCCACCTTTATTGTTACAAATAACTCAGATCAGTAAACACATTCAACATACTTTCCTCCTCCTATTTCCCCCACAACAACAACAACCCTGGAAGATGAATTGGGCTGAGAGAGAGCAAGCCACTGGCCGAAGATCACACAGCTGGCTTTCATGGCTAAGGCGGGACTAGAACTCACATTCTCCTGCATTTTAACCTAAGTAACTTAACCACTAGTCCGAACTGGTTCTCCTACAGAATTCTTTATAGAATTATCATCTGCAAATGGTTTCCAAGTTAAACAGAATGCTATATCAGATTTGTTTTTCAAAGATGAGGATATTTTTGACATCAATACATACTCCAACAAATTAATTCACCATTCTTCTATAGAAATAATCAGAAATGGGTTGCAAATCCCGTCGCTACCGGTTCATGCACGCGACGCTTCTGCGCATGCACAGAAGCATCTGGGGTGGGGGGCGGAGCCTCCCGCTACCGCCGCTACCGGTTCATGGATCTGGGCCGTACCAGTAGCTACCCACTGCTGGAAATAATAATATATTATTTCCAATTTCCAACGCAACAATGAATTTGATAGTGGTCATCCCCAACAGGATACTCAACAAAATTGTTAATTTACAATTCCTACCAACCTCACCTCCACAACTGCTGCTCTATTGTTCCACTCATTAGTTTTTATCCTGCTGTTTGCACAGAACTCCTGACTACTCTGGATAACCCTGCAAGCATCTGAAGTCTACAATTTTCACTTCTCCAACCTGAACATCTGAGGGTTATTCCTCCATTCTTCAGTCATATGTCTTGGCTTTTCAATTTTTTACTGATTTCCATTGTTGGAATATCTAGGATTGGAAACCTGTCTCCAGAGAGACTAAGCTGGCCCCAAACTATTCTCTTCGGCAGGGGTATCAAACTCGATTTCATTGAGGGCCGGATCAGGCTTGTGTTTGACCTCAGGGGGCCCTGGGGGCCATGGCCAACTCAACGTCACTTGTGTTGGTGGCGCCGGTGGGTGGCCAAGCGCTCTGCCAACAAAAACGGGCTCCCGAGCTCCGTTTCTGGCTGTGACGGCCTCCTGCAACTCTGTGCCAGCAAAAATGGAGCTCTGTTTTCGCTGGCAGAGGCACCACGGGCCGTTCCTTTGCTGTTTCCAGGGTGGCCCCAAGGGCCAAATCTAAGCACTCCATGGGCCAGATGTGGGCCGCGGGCCTTGAGTTTGACACCCCTGCTCTACAGGATCAGTTAGAATTTTTTTCAAATGTTGGTGAACATGACCGTGTTCTTTGATGCTTTTACTGTGATTTCTATCACTACTTGGTTTGAATCTCAAGTCACGCTGAACTGAACATTTACAAAAACTGAAAAGCAATGGACCAGGTGAGGAAAACAAGAAAGAGGCTTCAAATATGACAACTGTTAAACCCACAAAAGAAAAAAGTCCAAGCTCTGGTGAGGACATCGAGTGTTGAATTTCACAACTGAAAGAACTTCTTATGCTCACCTTAAACAAAGCTCAAAGAGATGCATTCATTCAAGAACACGAGTTCTGGGTTGGCCAAGGTTAAGCATTTTGCCTCAACGTGTTTACAGCAATCTGGAGAGTTAATGGGCCAACGGTGCAATCCAATGAATGGATTCGCTTGGATTTAGGCTAGGGCAAACAAATATAGATGTGCAACCAAAGAGTGCAATCCTATAGAAACCAAAATGGATAAACTCCATTGAATTTGTTATTACCGTATTTTTTCGGAGTATAAGACGCACCTTAGTTTTGGGTGAGGAAAATAGGGGGGGAAATCTACCTACCAGGTATTCATCTGGCTAACGTCCTTAGTCTGTTCAGCTTCAGCACATTATTTTATCCGCTGGTTAGGGCTGAAAAAAATATTCTTCGAAGGGAGTAGGAATGAAAACAAGCCTGCAAAGACTTAGGGCTGGTAAAAAACTTATTCCTACGGAGTAGGAAGCCTGGAAGATCGTTAGCACTTCGTTAGGGCTGGAAAAAAAAGCTTCGAAAAAGCTACATTCGGGACGCACCCAAATTTTCAGCCTCTTTTAGGGAGGAAAAAGGTGCGTCTTATACTCCGAAAAATACGGTATATCTCCAAACTCATTAACCATACAATAGCTTGCATATCCATATTTTATTGAATAAACTACATGGCTATGCTCAGGGGTAAAATGCTACCGGTTCGGACCGGTTCGGGCATACTGGTAGCAGCGGCCAACGGTGGTTTGGAGAACTGGTAGCAGCGGCAGCACAAGGCTCCGCCCACGTGCCCGGACATCACCACTTTCTTTTTTTTAACCCCACGGTGGTGGCGTGCATGCGAGCAAAGTGCAAGCGCACGCAAAGCGCGCACTTCCGAACCAGTAGGGAAGGTCAGTAGATTTCACCGCTGGCTATGCTCAATTGATATCTTTAACAACAACAAAAACAACCCCCCTACATTATGGCTTTACATCAGTGGTGGGTTCCTACCCGTGCAGTCCACTCTATAGCACCGGTAGCGGCCCGCTGGTGACATCACAGTACCGGTGCGGTCGATTGCTGGTGCCTGGGCGCCGCCATTTTTTTGATTTTTTTTTAAAAAAATTTCCTCTTCGCATGCCCAGAAGCCGAGCTTCCGGCACTGCTCATGTGCTGTCTTCCTACCCCACAGTGAGTCCAAGCAGGGGAGGATGGCTGAGGGAACGCGTGAGATGCTGAAAGAACGGGCGGCAGGAGCTATCTCCATTCCCCTCCCTTCAGCAGTCCGAGAAGCCACGAACGCGTGGTGATGATCCCAGGCATTTTCGCACATTTGAGGCTTCTCAAGCTGCTGAGGGGAGGGGGAATGAGCGGCAGGACCTATCTCAGTTCCCCTCCCTTCAGCAGTCCGAGCCACGCCCCCCGGTCACATGGCTGGCAAGCCACACCCACAAAATAAGCCACGCCCACAGAGTGGTAGTAAAAAAATTAGGAACCCGCCCCTGCTTTACATGATATGTGAATCCAGACCATGACACAGACTTCTGGGGGGGAAGGGGGAGAAAGGCCATTACATATGGAAGAATCAGAATCTCAAAAATGGGGTCCTGATTATTGATTCTGTGGCAGATTTTAATATATGATCAACCTCTCGTGGAAGGTAGCTCCATGACACTTGGTTCCAACCTCGGAGCTTGGAAACTACTTTTGGGTCTAGGTAGCTTCTAAATAAGAAATTGCTTTGGGAATACCAGAGCTATGCGGGAAATCAAAAATATATTTCAGGACAAGGCCATGACAAACCACTTCCTGCTATTGCCAAGAAAGCTACTTGGACACATCTATACAATCTAAATCAACCTCTTTGATTAGGAAAAAAAAAACCAATATCTTTATTTATGGCTGACTGGAAATCCCTTGCAGGCATTTTGCGTGAAACAGGGGGGGAAAGGCACTTGTGATTTGTGGTTTTGACGATTAGGGGGGGGGGGACTGGATAACACTCTATGTCAGTGTTTCCCAACCTTGGCAACTTGAAGATGTCTGGACTTCAACTCTCAGAATTCCCCAGCATCTTCAAGTTGCCAAGGTTGGGAAACACTGCTCTATGTTATCATAGAGTAAGGAGTAAGTTTGCAGTTATGTGTATAATTGAGGCAAGAGAAATCAAAAGATGTTTTATATTTCTTTTTAGTCTTTCTGCATTTTTGCTTTTTTGCTTTCCTTCTTTCTGAGGCTTTCAAGAAGAGATTGGACTGTTATTTGTCAGAAATGGTGTAGGGTCTCCTGCTTAGGCAGGGGGTTGGACTAGATGACCTAGAAAGGTCCCTTCCAACTCTGTTAATAAGTAAAATCTACTCTGTGTTTTTATTTATAACTGTTGGGACGAATATAAGTTCTGGGCTGCATTAACAGAGGGATAGAATCAAGATCATGCGAAGTGTTAATACCACTTTATAATGCCTTGGTAAGGCCACACTTGGAATACTGCATTCAGTTTTGGTCGCCACGATGTAGAAAGGATGTTGAGACTCTAGAAAGAGTGCAGAGAAGAGCAACAATGATGATTAGGGGACTGGAGGCTAAAACATATGAAGAACAGTTGCTGGAATTGGGTATGTCTAGTTTAATGAAAAGAAGGATCAGGGGAGACATGATAGCAGTGTTCCAATATCTCAGGGGTTGCCAGAAAGAAGAGGGAGTCAAACTATTCTCCAAAGCACCTGAAGGTAGAACAACAAGTAATGGGTGGAAACTAAACAAGGAGAGAAGTAACTTAGAACTAAGGAGAAATTTCCTGACAGTTAGAACAATTAATCCGTGGAACAAGTTGCCTCCAGAAGTTGTGAATGCTCAAACACTGGAAGTTTTTAAGAAGATGTTGGATAACTATTTGTCTGAAGTAGTGTAGGGTTTCCTGCCTAGGCAGGGGGTTGGACTAGAAGACCTCCAAGGTCCCTTCCAACTCTGTTGTTGTTGTTGTTGTTGTTGTTGTTGTTGTTGTTGTTGTTATTATAAGAAGTCTTTAAACCTTTATATTTTTCTCTATATCTTTCTCTTTTTTCCTAAGCTTCTCCTCTTTTCTTTTATTGCACTTTTAGCTTTTTCTGCTACTTCTCTTTCTTTTTCGTTTCCTCTGTTCTAGTTTAGTTTATATGCGGTTCTTATACAGTAATTGCTCTTAAAATTTTAAGAAACACACACAATATACAGTATATCCCATTTGACTGCAGCCCTCAATTTTAAAACAATGTATCCATCCATAGAGTACCCTGCAACCCCACTCCCATCACAGTTACGTACACAAATTAAAACATTTGTGCTAATGAGGACATTAGGATTTCGCTTGCTTCTGTAAGCCATTAACCTAAGTAGAGAAAGACATATTTGTAAACGGAAAACAACTATTGGTAAAGCTTGACTAAAATATGGAGAAAGTGAAAATATTCATCTCACCCTTTGACATGTTTATTGCTCATTTACCAATGCCCCTGATTGACTGAAGCAGCGATATTCTATGGGGACATCCAAATATGCTACACTCAGCAGTTAAATTAAGGAAACCCCTTTTACCAGCTCCAGATAGAGGCTAATATCACAGCTCTCAGACAAAAAAAGCAAAGGAGAATAATGATTGCAAACTCTACTGTATTTCCTTTTTCTTATCTTGAATGCTTAAAGAAAGCTTTAGGTTATAAGATGCGCAAAGGTCTTGCTGAGACATTCAAAGCTCATGCAAAGCTTCATGTCTGCATTTAAATGCCAAGAGCTTCTGGCAAACAAACATTTTTTCCTAGTTTAAGTTCTGCAGTAAAAAAAGAGTTTCAGCTTTCAGTAGCTGACAGCAGACAACTTCTTAACAGAACCGAGTGTGCAAGGAATCCATTAACTCAGGAGTGTCCAACCTTGGGAACTTCTGGACTTCAACTCCATGGCTGGCTGAGGAACTCTGGGAGTTGAAGTCCACAAGTCTTAAAGTTCCCAAGGTTGGAGACTCCCTGAGTTGAGATTTGATGGTAATGGGATCAAACCATCAAATCAAATGACTGGAACCAAATGAATAGATTGGGAGGAAACTTGGAGATCTTCTAGTCCAGTGATGGCGAACCTATGGCACGCGTGCCATGGGTGGCACGTGGAGCCATATCTGAGGGCACTCGAGGCATTGCCCTATGTCAGCTCCAGTGCGCATGTGCGCCCTGGCCAGCTGATTTTCGGCCTTCTTTTCAGCCTTTTTCGCTCTCCCCAGGCTTCAGGAAAGCCTCCTGAAGCCTGGGGATGGCGAAAATGGCCCAACAGGCCAACCGGAAGTTCACTTGTGCACATCACTCCCAGCCTCCTTTTCGCTGACAGAGGTCTTCAGGAAGTTCTTCTGCTTTGGACAGTTGCAGCCAGGCCTCCCACACCTCGGCCCATTTCTTCTGCAGACGGCAAGGCTTTTCTGAAGGCCTCTATAGCCGATAACAGAGCTCCAGATCGATCCGGAGCTCTGTTATCAGCTAGAGAGGCCTTCAGGAAAGCCTTGCTGGCTGCAGAAGAAATGGGCCGAGGTGTGCAAGGCATGGTTGCAACTATCTGAAGGTAAGTAGTAGGGCAGCTCCACTTCCGTTTCGTTTCCGATTGGCCCATTGGGCCATTTTTCGCCATCCCCAGGCTTCAAGAGGCTTTCCTGAACCCTGGGGAAAGCAAAAAACAGCCCAATGGGCCTACCGGAAGTCCGGAGGCTTCAGTGAGGACTGTGCGCATGCGTGGGGGGGGCAGCATGGGGGGTTGTGCGCATGCATGGAAGGGAGGGCATTGCATTATGGGTGTGGGTGCGCGCACGCACCCTTTTGGCACCCGAGCCAAAAAAGGTTTGCCATCACTGTTCTAGTCTAACCCCTTGCCTAGTGTAGGTATTCTCTAGTACAGCATCCCGATAAATGGCTGTTTAAACAGCTCAGGAAAAAGAAAGGCAACCTTGTTCTGTTTTATTGCTCAAATGCCTCCAGTTAGAAAAATGATCCTGATGTTCAAATCCACTTCCTTGTTTAAAGTACTGAATTAAATCATCTGCAGCCTGACTTTTCAACAATAACGTTATTGCTTTCGCACAAAGAGACATGAGCATCACTTTTTTTCCATACCCAGCTGAGAATTGAACCGAGGTGGCGCAGCAGTTAGAGTGCAGTACTGCAGGCTACTTTAGCTGACTGTGATCCGCAGGTCAGCGGTTCAAATCTCACCGGCTCAAGGTTGACTCAGCCTTCCATCATTCCTAGGTAGGTAAAATGAGGACCCAGATTGTTGGGGGCAATATAAATATACATTGCTTACTGGTGTAAACCGCTTAGAGAGTGCTTGCACTGTGAGGCGGTATATATATATATATATATATATATATATATATATATATATATATATATATATATATATATATATATATATATATATATATATATATATATATATATATATATATATATATATATATATACACATACATACATACATACATACATACATACATACATATATATATATACACATACATACATACATACATACATACATATATATATATATATATATATATGATTGTTCTAATGATGGCAATCGCTTCTTTATATATATATATATATATATATATATATATATATATATATATATATATATATATATATATATATATATATATATATATATATATATATATATATATATCTGTGTGTGTGTGTTTCTGTCGTGTTATCCTGGTGTACCCAAATATGGGAGAGAAAGCATCACAGCTTCCTTTTTGCCTTTCAGCCCCTCACTGGGACCATCCAGGCTGTTTTTTATATAGCTGACACACTAATATATATATATATACATACATACATACATATATAAATTCCCTCAAAAACTTGATCCATTTATAACAATCCCAGTTTAAATCGTTTCCAAAGAAAGCTTGTTTGAAAATCTCTCTTCCATTACCGAAAATACACTGAATTTTGTTGTTCGAATATCTGATCTCTGGGGAGGAAACTCTATATGGATACAAATCATAAATGTTACGTTTTAGCTTTTATTATCATGAATTCTAAATATACACCAAAGACGAAACATCACAAGGCAATCAATTGTGGACCTGAGTGAACTTTACTGGAAAATTTAAATTGCCACCAAAAACAGGTGATCTCTTAGGATCAGAAACAAGGAAAGAGGACAAAAAGAAAAAGAAAAACCTGGATTTTAGAACATTAGAGGAGAATAGAGTTGGAAGGGACCTTGTAGGTCATCTAGTCCAACCCCCTGCTCAAGCAGGAGACCCCATACCATTTCAGACAGGTGGCTTTCCAGTTTCTTCTTAAAAGCCTCCCCCCAAGGCAGAAGCTAGTTAGAGAAACAAGATCAGAGGTGCTATTCAGCCGGTTCGGCCAAACCCGTAGTAGAGACCTGCGAGTGGGCCTGTCCACCGCCCCAGCGCTATGCCGTGCTATTTATCCACATTTCAAGCCACGTGCATGCGTGCAAGCCCCGTGCGCGAGCAAAGCGCATGCGTGGAAGGCCGCGCACACGCGCGGAAGGTGTGCGCACGAGAAAAGCGAGCCTGTACGCGCTGGGCGAACCGATAGAGAAATTACGAGAATCCCACCTCTGAACAAGATGCTTCATATCCTTGAAACTGAATTTAAAATTACCCCTTCTTCTAAATATGTCACTAGGGACTTTACACTGGAGGAACAGAATTGTTCAGAATCCTGAAGCAATGAACTTTCCGAAGAGCACTGGGCTTTAATTTTAAAAAGCCAAGATCTGAAGAATGCTTTCTCTCCCTTATTTCTGAAAAGCATTCAGCTGAGTACCTATTTTCTTTTCATGGTCAAATATGGTTAAATAATCCATGAAGCCAATGAGGCTTGAAGAACTGGCTTGATGTTCCACCGAGGCTGAGATGTTTTTAAAAACTGCCTTTTGTTGCTTCTCTCTATTTCTTTCCTTTATTTTCTTTTTTTTCCCTTTCCATTGTGCAACTGTAAACTGAGCCTGGTCTCCTAGGATAAACGCCAAAAGTAATTGAAATGGAGATTCTCATTTATGGAACGCATCGTTCATATTTATAAAGCAATCCTTGGAATTGTTCAATTGTCATTCATTCTATCTAGCAACCTCAGGGCTGAAACAGGTACCAAATGGAGGAGGAGGAGGAGGCTTAGAAGAAGAGAGATCATTCGAGGGAAATAAATGTTTTAAATACCGTGGACTCTTTTTATTATATATTTTTTATCCTGATGAGCGTATGATTCTTGGTGATAAGATATCATTAGGTTGAAGGGATGGGGTCATATAAAGGACAAAGATTAAATCCCCAGCCTAAATTATGGATTAAGTCCTCATCTTAAATCGTCCTTGTAAATAACAAAGCTATTCAGAGCTCAGGAGGAGAGTTTTGCTTTGTTATCGCTGCAGGAGAGGCTCCTCTTTTGAAACTACCCTGGAAAGCAATGCCTCTGAAGAACAAAGCAAACTTCCATATCGTTCCATCAACCTGCTCCAGCACACATTCAATAGCCAGAAGAGGCATCGGGCATGTCTTTTATGGGGTTTCCAACAAATTAGTGAACTTGCCAAAGGATGATCAGGGCATCACAGAAAGTGTAAAGCAGGGGTTCCCAATTCCTGGGCTGTGGACTGGCACTGGGCCACGGCCTACCAGGAACTGGGCCTCACAAGCAACAGAAACCCCATCCGCATCCATGTGGGATGCAGGCAGCATGTGAAACCACGCCCCCCCATGCCCCCACACCACTCCCTGGTCCTTTGAAAAACTGCTCTCCATGAAACCGGTCCCTGGCTTCCAACAGGTTAAGGGCCACTGGTGAATAGAATAGAATAGAATAGAATAGAATAGAATAGAATAGAATAGAATAGAATAGAATAGAATAGAATAGAATAGAATAGAATAGAATAGAATAGAATAGAATTTTATTGGCCAAGTGTGATTGGACACACAAGGAATTTGTCTTGGTGCATATGATCTCAGTGTACATAAAAGAAAAGATACGTTCGTCAAGAATCATAAGGTACAACACTTAATGATAGTCCGGGTACAAATAAGCAATCAAATCATATTAGGTATACAAATCAAAGAGTATAGAAGATGATCTTCATGGTGATTTACAGATTCCAATACCTAGGCCAGGGGTGTCAAACTCGATTTCATTGAGGGCCACATCGGGGTTGTTTTTGACCTCGGGGGGTGTGTGGCCAGGGGTGTGTGGCCAGCTCAACGTCACTTGTGGTGGGGGTGCCTGTGGTGGGCCAAGCACTCTGCCAGCGAAAACGGACTCCTGAGCTCCGTTTTCGGCTGTGACAGCCTCCTGCAACCCTCTGCCAATGAAAATGGATCTTGCAAGGGTTTAGAGATTTAGTGAGCCTTCTGTACTTTGTTTTTAATTTGTACTTCTGTACTTTGATTTTAATTACCTTATAGTGATGCGCTACAAAGCAGGCAGTGATGCCAAGGAATATGTTGTATAACAAAGGGGTTCAGAAATGGGATTTTTTTTTTAAAAAAAGAAAAAGAAACCCAAGATGTTTGAAAGAGAAAGAAAAGAAACGCAAAAAGCATACTGCTTTAAGTTGCTTTGTGGTTCTGATCTCAGATTCTGAGGACCAGCTGATTTCATTTCTTGGGAATCGAGTGTATATAATTTTGATTGACTGGAACTATCTTCTGAAGCAGCTCTGGGTCAGAGATAGACGATAGAAACAGCAGATGGGGTCCCATTATTTCTGGGCTTCTTGCTAGATGACCTCCACACGATCTTTTCAGGCCCTTTTTGGAAGATGAGTTAATAAGCAATAGGGTAGAATGACATTGACCAGGGACATATCGCAATAAGGCAAAAATTGATTTGCTTGTTTTGAGCTGGGCATGATGTACACATTCAGCTCTTCTAGTCGGCATCATGTTCAAATCAAGATAGAATGGCTTGTCTAGTAAATTGGGCTTAAAAATTAAAAATTGGGGTTTAACAGCAACTGGGTCTACCCAGCATCCTAATCTAGGCTAAAGAGGAGGAGTGGGTTGTTTAACAGATTAACAGAGTTGGAAGGGACCTTGCAGGTCATCTAGTCCAACCCCCTGCCCCAGCAGGAGACCCTACATCTGCCTCTACCTAGGATTGAACTCACAACCTCCTGATAATGAGGCAAGAGCTCCACCTCTACGCCACAGCAGCTGCGTATGTTGGGTTGGTTACAGTTTTGTACAAACTTAGTCATTGTCTACAACTGCAGAGAGAACAACAGTATCAGGTTGAGTGATATTAGTTGGAGTGCAAAACATTTGGTGTGACTGGCTATTGTGTTCTTCTTTTACCAGGAATTAGGATTTAATCTTGTTGAGTGAACCAGTCATTGATTGTTCATCAAACAGGGGACTGGAGCACATGCAGACTGTACTGCATGTTTTAATAATTTGGTTTGGAGTAAAGAACACTTATGACTCCATTGAAGGTTCATTTCTTTCAAAAGTAGACAGGCATTTTAACAGAAGTGTCAATATTAGCTGAAGTGTTTGCTTAGTTATAGCAGCTAGAAGAAACTCCATGGTGATGGAGAAGGCGGACTGTGATTGGGAGGCAAAGTGCTTTATAGGGGAGAAACCCTGTCTCTTCTAGTCAGTGGGCTGGTAGTGGAGAACTGAGGTTTTGTAGATCACCTGAAGGGATGTATAAATCAGATCAAGCTGTAATATTCAGGCACAGTTTGGCCCTTCAAAACATTCAGCCACACTAGGTTAAACGAAACTAGGAAATGAAGTCCAGCTAAAGCTAATTTTATTGAGTTTATTGGCTATCAGAAACAGAATGTGGAAGTCTGTTCTGTACAGGTGGTCCTTGTTTAGGAAAAGAAATAACATATAAAGACATACTAGACGAGAGAGGAGAATTGAAGTCAAGGAAAAATCTTCAGGAAGAAGGTAGAGAACTGGAATGGTGGGCATAACTTCAATTGCAATCACGATATAGGAAAGACAAAAAAGATTGGGGTATAAAAACAGAGTAGACAGAATTAGATAAAATATTATTAGGAACAGAAGATAAAATGATTTTAAAAACGTACCACTACCTTCTGGAACAGGCAATATATGAAGAACAAGTCAAGGAAACTATGTTAACGTGGAGTAGGAATTTCAGCTACAGCATTGATTTACATATTTGGCAGGAACTATAGGAAAGAAATAGAAAACTCACCCTAGCCACTTCACACAAAGAAAATCTTTATAAGATGTTCTACAGATGGCATTTCCCACCCACGAGGTTAGCTAAAATGGGCCCAAATCTCTCACCAATGTATTAAAAATGCAAAATAACACCAGGGACTTACTACCACATGTGGTGGGAATGTCCGAAAGCTCAGGATTTTTGGAATGGGATAAAACAATGGTTGGAAGAAATATTAATGTTGAAGATAGAGTTAAAACCCGAACTTTTCTTATTGGGTATAACTATAGATAAATATGATAAGGGAACAATATACTTAATGTTGCATATTTTGACTGCTGCTAGATTGGCTTTTGCACAAAAATGGAAGAACAAAGAAACCCTCTCAGAGGAAGAGAATCCCCAGAGACACTAAACCAATATGATTAACACCTAGCTTGTTAAGATGCTGAGGAGGGACAAGTAGAAATTTGACCTAAGTCAACCAGAGCGATTTTCTGCAGCTGCTGATGGAGTAATTTCCTTTACCCATTCAACCAGGAATTTCACAGTGAATGAATCCTTCCGGGATGCGTTTGCAAACTTGACATGGTCTCCCTAGTCACTGGCTTCCAGTTGCTTAACATTTGTCTTCCGTACCCCCTCTAGTAATAAATCTAAAATCTAATCACAATGACAAGGTTTTTGTTGGTGGTGTTCTTAGTACTTTCTGGTAGAGTTGAGACATTTGTTAGCAACTCTGAGAAGTCACTGCAAGAGATGGGGAGGTTTAAAGGGGGAAAAAATTCTATAATTTATACTAAGGTCAAAGTCTGTGTTTCTTTCGTGATAAACTTTCAGAAAAAAATACTCAGGAAATGGATGGCCTGCTAATTAAGTAAGCCAATTCCTATAAATATTTGTCTTTGTGCATGCTTAAAATCAAACTAAAAGAATTAAATAGATGAAGTTGTTTATACAGAGAACAGACTGTTTAGGAAATAAGAGCATCATTTGGATAAACAGGTTATTTTCAGCTATTAAAATAGATTTTTAAAAATCTTTTGCAGCCTGTATGCTGAATTTTTTTCAGTAAGCGTCTTCCTGTTACACAGACACAGAATGTTGCAACCAACATTTATCTAATCACACACCCATTCAAAGATTGTCCTTTTCTTGCTCAAGTTATAAAAACATCATCTTGCAGAATTATTTTTCTCGGAGGTATTTTTCTGGAGGGGTGGGGGCATATTTTCTTACACTGGCTCAGATGAGTCTAGAGCAGTGGTGGGTTCCTATAGAGTGGTGCGGTCCACTCTATAGCACCGGTAGCGGCCCGCTGGTGATGTCACAGTACTGGTGTGGTCGGTTGCTGGTGCCTGGGCGCCAGCATTTTTTTTTTTTAAGTTTTAATTTTTTTAAAAAAAATTCTTCTGCGCATGCCCAGAAGCTGAGCTTCTTTTAACAGTCCTCAATATTTTCGTCTAAGGAATGAATGACTGAAACCAAAAATGCTGTATGAGACTTGCTTGTCTTTTAATTGTCGCATTTTCTGCATATAAAGGTTGCTGTGTTGCCATGGTGTAACACGCACTTTGTATGCAAAGCTTTTCATGTAAGGTATAAAATAGCAAAAATAGTAGTAACATCTCTCTGAAATAACTAATACAGTATATGACCGGCAAGCTACGCCCACCCGGTCACATGGCTGGCAAGCCGCGCCCACCTGGTCACATGGCTGGTAAGCCACACCCACAAAACAAGCCACGCCCACAGAGTGGTAGTAAAAAAATTAGGAACCCGCCCCTGGTCTAGAGGGGTGTTTTTCAAACTTGGCAACTTTAAGATGTGTGGATTTCAGCTCCCAGAATTTCCCAGCCAACAGTGACTGGGGAATTCTGGGAGATGAAGTCCACACAACTTAAAATTGCCAAGTTTGAAAAAAAAACTGCTCTAGAGCACCGAAGAGGATTTAAAGTAGTGGCCAAACTGGCAGTTGAGAAGATTGTCATTAATATGGCTGAGACCCAATTCTGAAAAACCTCTAGAGGAGAGCCAAATTTACATGTTATACTAAGCCAAAACCAATAAACCACATGTTAATTCAGCACCAGTTCTGGGCTGCCAAACTCTGGAAGACCTCAAAATGGTAATAAAGAATGAGAATGTTCACTTCCCTGCCTTGGTGGTCATCTGGATTCCATGATCCGGACCTAGAAGCCCTTTTCCACATGTTGCTTTGAACCTAGCTGGTATTCACTTAACCTACAGAAATTCAGTTAAAGGTTCCCCTACCCAATATCCGGCTGACAAAAATCTCCTTGCTAACTGATAAATACCAAGAGGTCATTTACAAATCAGGGCTTTTTCTTCTGCATTTCAATTCCAATTTTCGCCAATAAAGAGGAATGGGAGACCACAGGATTTATAAAGCTCGCACTAAGTGAGAGCACCAGCAACAAAAGGCAATGGAAAAAAAATTTCAAACTCTGCCCAACAAGCAATAAAGCTAGACATAGTTCTCACAACACACTAGACCAGCGGTTCTCAACCTGTGGGTCACGACCCCTTTGGGGGTCGAACGACCCTTTCACAGGGGTCGCCTAAGACCATCGGAAAACACATATTTCCGATGGTCTTAGGAACCAAGACACTGCTCCTCTATCCATCTCCAGGCGGGTCCACCCACATGCAAATAGACTACTGCAAAAAAAAAAAATCTGTACCTGTGAACTTCTGAGCATGCGCAGAAGTCGAATTTCCGGCACTGCGCATGTATCACCTTCTTGTTTTTGGCTTTTTTTCTGCAATTTTTTTTACACTTGGCACTGCGCATGTGTGCACGCACAAAGCACACGCGCACCCATGAGGCGCAGCCACACAGCGCAGGAGGAAGCGAACCGGCAGCGAGGTAAGTTAGAACCCACCCCTGAGTTTCCTAATAATTTTATTATTTTATGGTTGGGGGTCACCACAACATGAGGAACTGTATTAAAGGGTCGCGGCATTAGGAAGGTTGAGAACCACTGCACTAGATGGTACACCAGACTAGACTAAAACAGGTTTGTTCTTCTGTAGGCTATGAAAACCCAGCCATGGTCTCAGGACATGATATAAAGCATGGGCCTCCAACCTTTTGGCTTGCCTGGGCTGCATTGAGTGAATAGGAATTGTCTTGTCCACATATAAAATATATAACATAGTTAATGTATATAAATAACAAACTTCCTTTACTTTTTATGTTTTTATTGCAACATTGTGGGGCTAACATTACTTGCAGCCTGTGGGGCTGCAGGCTGTGGACTGGACACACCTGGTATAAAGTATAAAGTATACTAGTATTAGATGGATGGATGGATGGATGGATAATTGTATTATATTAACCCAGATAGAGAAGAAAGTGCATTATGTAAATCCAGCTAGTGGGAGTCACAGGAGGAAAGCCAATGTATGCCAATGAGTTTCCCAGGCAATTTTTTACGATGACCAATTCAAGCCAATCGCAACCCTCAGTCTAATTTCAAAAACTTGGAAAGGATCCCTGCAGATCGCTAGTGAAAGCTCTCTGTTCTTCTGCCACAAGTTATTGTTATGAAAGAAGAATGGCAAAAAAATAATAATAATAAGGAAAAACAAATATGAAAAGTGGAGAAAAGGTTATCAGAAAGAAAAGAGGGAGGCCATTCACTTTTGACTTTGCTCCCCTTTTATTTCTTTTTCTTTTCTTTTTTTTTTAGTTCTTAATACCATGCAGAGGTAGGGACGCGGTGGCTCAGTGGCTAAGACACTGAGCTTGTCTATCAGAAAGGTCGGCAGTTCAGCGGTTCGAATCCCTAGTGCCGTGTAACAGAGTGAGCTCCTGTTACTTGTCCCAGCTTCTGCCAACCTAGCAGTTCCAAAGCACATAAAAAATGCAAATAGAAAAATAGGGACCACCTTTGGTGGGAAGGTAACAGTGTTCCGTGCGCCTTCGGTGTTTAGTCATGCCGGCCACATGACCACGGAGAACATCTTCGGACAGCGCTGGCTCTTTGGCTTTGAAACAGAGATGAGCACCGCCCCCTAGAGTCGGGAACAACTATCACACATGTGCAGGGGAACCTTTACCTTTACCTTTTATCATGCAGAGAGCCAGTTTGATGTAGTGGTTAAGGCAGGAGGCTAGAGACCAGGAGATTGTGAGTTCTAGTCCTGCCTTAAGCATGAAGCCAGAGAGGTGTCCTTGAGCCAGTCACTCTCTCTCAGCCCTAGGAAGAAGGCAATGGTCAATCTCTACTGAGATTGCCAAGAAAACTGCAAATTGACTCAAAGTTACTCCCAAACACACACACCAAAAAACCAAGTAAACTCTCCAATTATTTGCCATGGGTTGTGGGGAGAGTTTGCCCATCACTCTCTGTTTAAGAATAATCATAACTTTGAAACGTTGCAAGGCTGAACATTCATTTAATAACAGGACATATGCACAGTTCCGGTGCCCTCAAACCCATTCCTTTGCCCGTTCCTCTCATCCTGCCTCTTTAATGGCTCCATTAATGGCTTTTAATGGAGCTTTACTCTGAGACACAGGAATTAAGAAGTTTTGGGCACAACAGCAGCCAAAACAGCAGCAATAAAATAGCTACAAGGAGTTTAGAAGATTTTCCCTACTAAATTTTCCATCAGCAACCCGGAGGCATCTGAGAATGACCTCATAGGCTGGGAATAAGGCACATGAATCAGGCTCACAGCGACTGAATTTATATTAGGGGAGACAGATTCTGCCACAGGATGATCCTTCCCAATATTTAGGTAAGCTGAATGTAGAACATGAAGCCATCTTGGCAACACACTGGCCAACAATCTGGACCACAGCCAACATCATGAAATCGGGGCAGAAGGATGCAGGATACATAATACATCGCCTTAGCACCGGTTCAGCTTTAATCAGGAGACTCAGGATTTGTCCATTGTATGTTACCAGAGAAAGATCTTGAGATCTTCTTCATGGGTATACAGCAGAGGTGGGCTTCAGCAGGTTCTGACCAGTTCTGGAGAACCGGTAGCGGAAATTTTGAGTAGTTCGGAGAACAGGTAAATACCACCTCTGACTGGCCCCGCCCCCATCTATTCTCTGCCTCCAGAGTCCCAGCTGATCGGGAGGAAATGGGGATTTTGCAGTATCCTTCCCCTGGAGTGGGGAGGGAATGGGGATTTTGCAGTATCCTTCCATTGCCACGCCCACCAAGCCACACCACGTCCATCAAGCCACGCCCACAGAACCGATAGCAAAAAAATGTGAATCCCACCACTGGTGTACAGGTAGTCTTCGACTTATAACCACTTGTTTAGCGATGGATTGAAGTTACAACTGCACTGAAAAAAGTGATGTATGACTTGCACTTACAAAGGGGTTGCAACATCCATACAGTCACATGATCCAAATTCAGGTGCTTGGCAACCAGCACAGTACAGGTAGTCCTCAACTTACGACCACAATTGAACCCAACGTTTATGTTGCTAAGTGAGAAATCTGTTCAATGAGTTTTTGTTCCATTTTACGACTTTTCTTGCCACGTTTGTTGTTAAGTGAATACACCGCCGTCGTTAAATTAGTAACACGGTTGTTACGTGAATCTGGCTTCCCCGTTGACTCTGCTTGTCAGAAGGTAGCAAAAGGGGATCACACGACCTCGGGACCCCGCAGCCTTTCTAAATGTGAGTCAGTTTGTCCAAGAATCTGAATGTAACTCACGTGACTTCATGTGGATGTTGCAACGGTCCTAAGTGTGAAAAATGGTCATAAGCAATGTTCCCTCTAAGCTGCGTGGCTGCACAGCCGTGCATGTAACGAGAGAACGGCGCGCAGCAGTTTCCAACTGCCGCGTGCCATTTTCTAATATCAGAGGCTGCGCGACTGCCCGCCCGCACACATGACTAGAGAACGGCGCGCAACAGTTTCCAATTGCTGCGCGCCGTTTTCTAACGTTAGTCGGACCATTGGTCATAAGTCACTTTTTTCAGTGCCGTTGTAACTTCGGTCACTAAGCAAACTGTTGTAAGTCGAGGACTACCTGTATTTACAATGGTTGCACCGTCCTAGCATCACGTGATCACCCCTTGAGACCTTCCCACCCTGTTTCTGACAAAGTCAAGGGGGCAAAGCTAGATTCATTTAAGGATTCCATCATTCACTTAACAAACTGAACTGTTCCTTTAACAACCATGGCAAAAAAAAAATCGTAAAATCAAGAACAGCTCACTTAATAATCCTCTTGCTGGTGCCAATAGTGGCTATAAGTTAAGGAATACCTATAGAAGGGCTGTCAAACTCCCGGCCCGCGGCCAGATGCGTCATGGGCTGGCCACGCCCATGCCCAGTTTACAAAGGGAGGGAAGTCCTAATACGTCACGTGACGCAGACGTTTGACACCCCTGACCTATAGTATGGACTCAATCACTGAGCCCAGGTCTCTTCCCTTGACATTCACAGCCCCAGGGATGTCATACTGCATTTATCTAGGCCAGCCTGTTCAAGATGTTATTTTGCCAGATGGGCTACTACTTTTATCACTCTTAACCAGCAACAGTGCCTTTGAAAGCCACACACACACACACACACACCCTTGTTAAAAAAGTACCTTTTCCATAATATCACAGCTTCAGAATTCATGAGCTCCTCAAGTCCCACCTACCCAGAGCATGTACCAAATGTGGACATTCCACACCCCAAGAAATGTGATTTTATTTTATTTTGGGCGGGGGGAACCCCTCTACCAGGGCCAGTGAAAACAATAGGCTTAACACACCCTTCTTCTTCTATTAAACCCTACCTCCCCCCCCCACAAAGTGTCAAAGGATGGATGCTTTCAGCCACGCCCCATTCTGATGATGTCACCCCGACACCAGCCACACCCCCTGCAGGCCTAAAAACACGGGAGGAGGGAGAGCATAACATGGGACCCCCAACCGTGAAAAGAGATCGCTGCCATGGAAAAAGATAAGTCAAGCAACCCTCTACTACAGGAAGGAGGGGGGTCTCCTCTGGAACTCAATGGATTTCCATTTCTACCCCCCCTCCCATCAGGACCGCTCCTTCCCAGTTTTTGCCCATGAGTGAGCCATGGTTCTCTCTAGATGGGGGAGTGGGCTGTTCTTTCCCCACTCTGGAAGAGAAATTCTGTATGGGAGGCTCTTTCTTTTATTACTTTTACTTTGCTTCTGTTGGACGAGAAAGGGAGCTGACCCCAGAAAGACTGAACAGCAAAGCAGAGAGGATTACCTATATATATATATTCCCTAGATATTTCCCTGCAAGACTTTGACCCACTGAGATGAGATGACGTTGGGCAAATATCGTTCTATCTATAATCCTATCCATAATCCTTTCCTCTGTTCCTTCCCCCCCCCCACACACACACACACAAGACACCCGTGATACACAGCAAAGAGAGAAGGGAAGGAGGGGGGGGGAAATGCTCCCTTCTGTGCAAACCCATCGACCTTCAAATGACGTCACAGCTCACCTTTCTCCCCCACCCCACCTCCCACCTTCTCCCATCACCACCCTCCCTTCCAAAAGGGGAGTTTTGTAGCAGGTCAGAGGAAAAAAAAGCTGAGAGCTGAAAATTTGCAGGTGACCTTTTGGCGTGGCTGCTGGACCCCCGTTCAAATGACGATGCGATAGAATGGGGGGGGGGAGAGGAGAGAGAGATAATACCTTCTCCTCGCCTTTCTATCAAGACTTTTTTTTTGCAACTAGAGTTACAAACCAGGACATCTGCTGGCCCAGTGAAGGAAAGGGGAGAGGTTGTCTTTGATTCTCCCAACAAAGCTGCAATCTTCAGCATGCTGAAGACCCCGGAATGGACAACGGTCGGGACCCCTCCCCACTCCGTTTTCTTTCCAAATCAATTCGGCCCAAGCATCTACTGCTAGATCCATTGACTCCGGGAGAGGGGCACTCCCTTGACTTGCTTCGGAGCGGTTCGGTATCCTCCAGCAAGCCGGCCCCATCCTCGGGTGCAGGAGCGTGATGCATGCAACCCCCCCCCCAAAAAAAAGGGGGCGTGTGAGCCACTGGCTAATCCCTCCAAATCACGCGCGCCCACTGCTCACCCCCCCACTGCAAACGGTGGCAGCTGCTGCTCATTCAGACTCCCCTCTTTCTCCCCATCTCCCCCCAAACCACACACGCCCTTCGCCCCAAAGGAGAGAGGGATGCTCTTAAGCAGCGGAGCCGTTAAGACCTGACTCCGGGGTCAGACACACACACACACACCCCTTCCCTCTCGGCAGCCAAATGCCTAGAGGGGTCCTCCTCCTCGCCCCCCCCCAATTCAGCAGGACTGGTTTACCGCCTTGGGAACCCCTGGCGACCCCTGCATTGCCTTCTTTTAAAAAGCGCCCCCACCCCGTTCGCTCAGGGAAGTCGGGAGTCCCGCATTAGGGAAAGCCCCCTCCCCGCTTCAGCATCCCCCCCTCTTTTGAAAAAGGCCTAAAGAGAAAAGCACACACACACACACACACATCACACACACACATCCTCTCCTTGTCCCGACCACCCACGGAAGACGCGACCCGGGCGGCAAGAGAGACGCGGGAGCCTGGCAGAGAAGACGGGTTTAGAGAGCCCCCCCCCCAAAAAAAGCCCCCCCCCGCCCAGCCCCGGGATGCCTGGAAGGCGTCGGCAGAGGTGTCCCTTACCCGGGCGACGTGGCCGGCCAGGAGCAGGAGGAGCAGGAGCGGCGGCGGCGGCAGCCTTGCCTGGCTGCGGGGCCTCGACGGCTGCAGCCGAGGCATCTTGGATTCCGGCTGGACGAGGCAGGCACGGCCGATCCGGCTGCCCCCCGCGGCTGCGAGACGCCTCGGGAGTCCAGAGGGACGGAGAGGGGATGGGAGGGACGGGGAGGGGGGCAAGTGCCTTTCCTTTGTTCCCGATGCAACCAGAAACCCGGAGCAACGCAGCGGCTGGAAGGAGGAGGAGGAGGAAGAGGAGGAGGAGGAGGAGAGCCGGAGGCTGCGAGAGCCACCCGCCAAGCGGCAACGGGAGATGCAAGGCAATTCGGAAGGGCGGAGGCCGGCCCGAGCTTCAAGGATGGCGGCTGGGACGCCTCCTCCCTCCGGCTCCAGCCCAGAGTCGCCCGCGGCCGCCGGGACCGTAACAATCAGAGCGCGCCCCGCTCCTTCCCCCGCTCAGGAAACGTGCGCTCCTGATCCGTTTCCATTCGCTCAGTGGCTGGGAGGAGGCAGGGGGAGGTTGGCCGGCGGGGGGGGGGGGGAGAGAGACGGAGAGGCTGCGGCGCCCTCTAGCGTCGGTTCGGGCTCCCCACCCAGTTCCGAGCGTGACGCCCGGCCCCGCAAACTCGGCCTCTGCCGTTTGCGGTGGCGAGTTGCAATGCCAAAAAAGAAATTTATTTATATATATATATATATATATATATATATATATATATATATATATATATATATATATATATATATATATATATATATATATATATATATATATATATATATATATATATATATATATATATATATATATATATATATATATATATATTTAAAGGCTCGGCTCAAGCCCGAACGCCCTCGTTTCCCGTTCCTCCCAGTTTTGTGTGATTTAGGAGGAGTCCTTGACTTACGACCACAATGGAGCTCAGCGTTTCTGTTGCTAAGCGAGACGTTTGTTCGGTGAGGGGTTTGGTGGGGGTTTTTTGCCCCGTTTGATAAAAGTGGTCCGGTGAATCGTTGCATGGGGTTTGTCAAGTTAGTGACAGGGTTGTTAAGTGAATCGGGCTTTCCCCCGGCTGACTTGGCTTGTCAGAAGGTCGGGACGCTGCAATAGTCATAAATATGAATCAGTTGCATGATCAAAATTCAGACCCTTGGCAACTGATTCATAAATATGATGATTTCAGTGTCCCGAACTTCTGACTGATGCTGCAGTGTTCGTAAGTGTGCAAAAATGGTCATAGGCTTTTTTCCCCATGCCGTTATAACTTTGAACGGTTACTAAATAAGTCGAGGACTACCTATATTGGAATAGATTTGAAGACGCCAAGGGGTAAAGAGGAGACTCCCTGCTGCAGCTCTTCAGAATTCAGGGGTGAAATCCAGCAGGTTCTGACAGGTTCTGGAGAACCGGTAGTGGAAATTTTGAGTAGTTAGTTCAGAGAACCGGCAAATACCACCTTTGGCTGCCCCAGAGTGGGGAGGGAATGGGGATTTTGCAGTATCCTTCCCCTGCCACGCCCACCAAGCCACGCCCACCAAGTCACACCACGCCCACCAAGCCACGCCCACAGAACCTGTAGTAAAAAAAAATTGGATTTCACCACTGCTTCAGATCCACTCCCAAGTGCCAAGTATTCCTTTGGGGGAGACTCCGATTGCCACTGGGGAATTTAGCACTACAAATGGAACAGTATTCAACTTCCGGGTTTGATATTTGCTAGGAAGGTAGTGTTTTTCCAACACTGAGGTCTATGAATACGTTAAAGCAGGGGTGTCAAACTCAAGGCCCAGGGGATGGATCCGGCCCATGGGGTGCTTAGATCTGGCCCATGGCGCCACCCTGGAAACAGCAAAGGACTGGCCCACGGTGCACGTGGCCCTCCCGAGCTCTGTTTTCGCTGGCAGGAGGCCGTCGCAGCCAAAAATGGAGCTTGGGAGCCGGTTTTCGCTGGCAGAGCGCTCGGGCTACCACAGGCGCCTCCGACATGAGTGACGTTGAACTGGCCACGCCAATCCTGGCCACGCCCACTCTGGCCCCTCAAGGTCAAACACAACCCTGATGCGGCCCTCAATGAAGCCGAGGTGGCGCAGCAGTTAGAGGCAGGTACTGCAGGCCACATTAGCTGACACTGATCTGCAAATGTCACCGGCTCAAGGTTGACTCAGCCTTCCATCCTTCCGAGGTAGGTAAAATGAGGACCCAGATTGTTGGGGGCAATATAAATATATACATTGCTTACTGGTGTAAACTGCTTAGAGAGTGCTTGCACTGTGAGGCGGTATATAAATGTCACTAATAAATAAATAAATGAATGAATAAATGAAATCGAGTTTTGACACCCTTGCTTTAAAGGAATATCTGCTTCTAATTCACAGAAGGGCTTTTGCAATCATGTAACTATATCCCAGGAATTAGGGATGATGGAGGAAAGGAGGAAACTGGCTATTTTGAGATCCAATTCTCACTCTTTTTAATGCCAGAATGGTGGAACGATGACTGGTGGAACCGATTCTAGAATCGAAGAGGAAGTAACCCATCCCTCGTGATCCTAATCGCATCTCCTTTCTTCTTACAGCTTTGAAGTGGGTTGACTATTGATGGAGCTCATCCTTGGAAGAAAAGGCCCAGTGGGTCTTTATTCCCAAGCAGGTTCGTGGAGAGGGACCGGGTGCCGGTTCAATCTGTACCAGACTGGGGCTTGAAGGGGTCCTAGCTGCTTCTCCTTCTCTTTGGAAGAACTAACAGGCTTAACGGCGATTGGTAGACCCTGTTTTTTGGGGAAGGAACCTGATGCGTTGGGATGGGTTTCCTGCCTGTCTGTCTTGGTCTGGCAACTGCCAGGTGGAATGGACACTAACGGAGTCTTTAAGAGTGGGGTAGAAGTGACTGGCAGTTCCTCCCAGTTAGTCTTATGAAGTGGACCTAAGTATCTCCCTCCGTACACTTGGCTGTTGCTGGGTTCCTTGAGTGGTAATGGAATGGGCTTTGACTGGGAGGAATGTGAAGACTGCTCAGGTTGAGAGCCTATCTCATTCATCATTTCCTGCGTGGAAGTTGGAATGGCAACAGACGGAAGCTGTATTAGAAAGGAAGAACCCAATGATGGTTCCAGGACAGGCTGCTCCCAAGTGGGCTCGTGAAGAGGGCCTGGGTACCTCCCCTTCCCCTTCTTAGAACTTCCAGGTTGATTTATATTGGACGAGCTTTGTCCTGGAGGGACGGATCCAGAGATCTTTGGGTTCATGTCATGCAATGATTTTGGCTCTTTCTCCTCTCCTTTCTGATAGCCAGAGGTTGATATAAGCACTGGGGGGAAAGCATCCGGAAGGGAGGTGTTCAAAAGTGGTTGCTCCCAGATTTGTTCATGCAGAGGACCTGGATAATTTCCTTTCTTCTTCTTCTTCTTTGAGTTGTCTTCTTTTCCTGAGGAATCTGGTGGCTTTTGGCCCAAGCCAGAAGTTACTAACTTGTGCTCCTTTTGACAGATGCAAGGAGGAATTAAAAATGGTGACACCAGTTCTGGAGAGGAAGCATCCGATGATCGGTTCCAGACAGGCTCATGAAGAGGGCTTATCTGTTTGTTCATCCAATCCTGACATCTCTGCTGTGCCATGACTCCTGGAGTCCATTCTGGACTGGGAAAGTCCAAAGGGACTTCGGAAAGTTGCTGTTCCCAAACAGCTTCGTGGAGAGGGCCTGGCTCTTTAGCAATCCGTGTTGGATTCCCACGGGGTGGAACAATTACTGAAGGAACATGTTCTAGGGAGTTAGAATCCAACCATGGTTTGTCCCAGACAGGTTCATGAAGAGCTCCCAGATTTCTGTTCATCCCCTGCCGATAGCTTCCCAAAAGAATGACTGCAGGTGGTGTCAATTGAAGATGGGTGAGTCCTCCTAATAATGTATAGCAAGGTCTTCAGCAGCCTTCATCTCTTTTTTCCCCCCATTCTGGCAGCTCAGCTATGGAATCATCTCAGCTGTGGAATAATCTTCTAACAATCATTGTGTGTGTGTGTGTGTGTGTGTGTGTGTGTGTGTGTGTGTGTGTGTGTGTGTGTGTGTGTGTCACCTTCAAATGGTTACATAGCATGAGCAGTATGATAAGTGCACTTTGGACATCTCTAAGGTTTGTTTTTTTGTTGGTACTGGTTTTATTGTTGCATGGGAAGGTGTGTCATCCTTGGGAGGAGGCCTTTGTTATGGTGCAAGATGACTAATGAGCAGAAATTACAGCACACCTAAGTGTTTAAACTAAGAAACTAATAGATCCTGGGTGATCACCATTGTCCTTGACTTCCTTCCTTTGGGAGCCATGATAACTATATCGGATGTGGTGGTTCTGAACCTATTTCCTATAGTTGACATTTGTTTCTGATCCATGGTAAGATGCACTGTTTCTTGTAGAACTGGTAGTATATTGACCCCTTTCTGCAAAGCGGTATCTCAGAAAAAGGGAAGAGGTACATAGGTACTTCGTTGGTAGTACTCATAGGTGCACATTAAACATATGAAGCACACAAATGCATTTAGCCAGAAACAATGTTGCACCATTACACTTTGTATCCTTTCTATTAACTTTACCTTTGAAGCACTTACATCAGGGGTGTCAAACTCAATTTCATTGAGGGCCGCATCAGGGCTGTGGTTGACCTCGGGGGGGCCGGGCGGGCATGGCAGACTGGGTGGGTGTAGATGACTGGGTGGGCGTGACCAGCTTGGCCCAATGTTTCCCCTTCGCACTGGGTAGACCGGGCCGAAGCCACGCTGGTCCAATGTTTCCCCTTTGTATTGGGTAGACTGGGCTGAAGCCACGCTGGCCCAATGTTTCCCCTTCGCACTGGGTAGACCGGGCCGAAGCCACACTGGCCTGATGTTTCCCCTTCGCATTGGGTAGACTGGGCCGAAGCCACACTGGCCTGATGTTTCCCCTTCGCATTGGGTAGACTGGGCCGAAGCCACGCTTGCCCAATGTTTCCCCTTCGTATTGGGTAGACCGGGCCAAAGCCATGCTGGCCCAATGTTTCCCCTTCGCATTGGGTAGACTGGGCCGAAGCCACGCTGGCCCAATGTTTCCCCTTCGTATTGGGTAGACCGGGCCAAAGCCACGCTGGCCCAATGTTTCCCTTCGCACTGGGTAGACTGGGCCGAAGCCACACTGGCCTGATGTTTCCCCTTCGTATTGGGTAGACTGGGCCGAAGCCACACTGGCCCAATGTTTCCCCTTCGCATTGGGTAGACTGGGCCGAAGCCACGCTGGCCCAATGTTTCCCCTTCGTATTGGGTAGACCGGGCCAAAGCCACGCTGGCCCAATGTTTCCCCTTCGCACTGGGTAGACTGGGCCGAAGCCACACTGGCCTGATGTTTCCCCTTCGCATTGGGTAGACTGGGCCGAAGCCACACTGGCCCAATGTTTCCTCTTTGCATTGGGTAGACCGGGCCGAGGCGATGCAGGCCAGTCCATTACATTTTCCATGACGGCCCCATGGGCCGGATCGACCACATCACAGGCCAGATCCGGCCCACGGGCCTTGTGTTTGACACCTCTGACTTACCTAGTTAATGCAATGACTTCCATCAGATGTCAATGTAGGTCATATTAAAAGGAACAGAACCAAACCTTTGAAGAAGCGGGCACATTTGGGACTTGGGAATGCGGATTTTTAATGAGACCTGGTGGAACTGACAGAACTTGTTCTAGAACGGAAGAGACCTCATCACACATTCTTCTAGCCAGCTAATAGGAAATGCCTGTTTCTCCCACTCTCATCCTTCAGAGTCTCAGAGGAGTCCATTCTAGAAAAGAAGAAGGGGTTTTAATCCCAGGCAGGCTCATGGAGAGGTAGTGGATTCCTGTTCAGTCTGTACCAGACCGGTGCCTTCATGTCTTTCTGGGAGACGTCCTCTGTAATAGCTATCGAGGAATTTTGCTTTGGAAAGGAGGAGCCTGGCCCAGTGAGCGAGTTTTCCTGCCTCTGAAGCTTCTTCTGACCATGGACGGGTGGAATAGATGCTAAAGGAGTTGCCAGGAAGACGGGAGAACCCATAGTTATTTTCCTTAAGGGAGTCTCAGGAAGAGGAGTTGTGTGTCTCTCCTTCCCTTTCGGAAAGCTGCTTGATTCAACAGCCACTGGAGAAGTCTGTTTTGATTGGGAGGAATCCAATGGCTGCCCCCAGAAAGAATCCTTTTCCCCTTCCTTCTGAAAGGTATCGGCCAAAGCCGGGATCTGTACTTGAGAAGAATTTAGTGGTGGTTGCTTCCAAACAGTCTCTTGGGGAAGGACTGGATGACCCTCCTTTTCTTTTACAGATTTTACAGGTGTAAATGACGTTTCTCCTGACAAGACAGGGCCCAAAGGTGATTGACCCAAGCCCTGGACAGCCTCTGACTCTCTCTCTCTCACCTTCTGAGAGCTACCTGGTGATATATTCCCCGATGGCTTCAGTTCTACAGGTCCGGAATCCGGTGTTGGTGGTTTCCAAATAGGTTGAGAAAGAGGGCTTGGAGGCTTCTCTTTATGACTTTCAAGTGCGGTGGCTCTTGAGAACGATTGTCCTGATGAATCATAGCCCAACGGCTGGTATGAAGTCTCTCTTGGCTTCTCCGTCTCCTTCTGAAAGCTACATGACGGCACAGAGGCTTGTTGCTCATTGATGACAGGCTCATGTAATGGACTTATCTGTTTGTCCATCCACTTTTGACATCTGTGCTGTGCTATGGCCATGGATGGAGTCTCTTCTGGCTTGGAAGATTCCAAGGGGAGTCCATGAAGCTGTTGCCCCCTACCATCCTCACGAAGAGGGTCTGGTTCTTTGTAAAATCCCAGATTGCCATGAGTAGGAATCGTAGTCGATGGGATGTCCCAGTCAGCTTCATGAAGTGGACCTGACTTTTTGCTCATCCCCTTCCCACTTACCAGGGAGAGCAACAACTGAGAGAACTTCTTAACTGATGTGGCCCTTCCAGGACTTGGGTAGTAAAATAGCCACTGAAGAGATCTGTCTTTGAAGTTATTGCGACTTCTTAAATGACATTTTCATCGATTGCCAACATAGTGATGTTATAGGATTGAAGATGATTGTGGGTTGGATTTGGACACCCCAGTTTTTCTTCACCTTGGTCATTATTGCATGATAGATATGTCATCATGGGAGAAGGAGGGCTACTTGGCAGTCTTTTGTTATGATGTAGCATGTCCATCTAGCTTGCAATGGGAAGGCTTGAGTACCACACCATTTAGGAGACTCCGGAACTATTTGTACTGGGAATTCTGGTAACAGGATCTGAAACTACGAGTGATGTCATATGGGTGAAAGCCAATCATGTCCAAAGATTGCCAACATCATTCTTCATAGCACTGAGAGACTATTGACCAACTGTGCAATGCAATGGACAAAACACACATATACACACATGTACACACAGAGAGGAAAGCAGTATCTTCTGTCACTTCACTGGTGTCTACAAGTCCTGATTACCATAGGATATTCATAGGGGGGAAAGCACCACTGTATTGCTTGCCTCGTTTGAAAAATAATATCTTTGGGTTAGTTCCACACTTGATACACACTTCTTTGAGTATGGAGATTACTTTATACATAGGCAATTTACCGTATTTTTCAGAGTATAAGACGCACCTTTTCCTCCCTAAAAGAGGCTGAAAATTTGGGTGCGTCTTATACTCAGAATGTAGCTTTTTCGAAGCTTTTTTTCCAGCCCTAACGAGGTATTAACGATCTTCCCGGCTTCCGAAGAAGTTTTTTTTCCAACCCTAAGTCTTTGCAGGCTTCTTTTCATTCCTACTCCCTCTGAAAAAGGGTTTTTCAGCCCTAATGAGGTGCTAACGATCTTACCGGCTTGCAGCATTTTTTTATTCCTACTCCCTCAAAGTAGTTTTTTACCAGCCCTAAGTCTTTGCAGGCTTGTTTTCATTCCTACTCCCTTCGAAGATGATTTTTTTCAGCCCTAACCAGGGGATAAAATAATGTGCTGAAGCTGACCAGACTAAGGACGCTAGCCAGATGAATACCTGGTAGGTAGATTTTTTCCCCTATTTTCCTCCCCCAAAACTAAGGTGCGTCTTATACTCCGGTGTGTCTTATACTCTGAAAAATACAGTATACATACAGTAGGTGTCCCTTTAAATGCAGCTCATAGACTTTGGATGCCTAGGATGATCCATGAACTTGAACCAATTTCACCATGAGTACCTAATATTTTTATATGAAAGGTTGGGTTGCACTGGACTAGGGCTCAAATTTTGAAGAAGCTGACTCTGGTTTTGAAGAAGAGGCTACAGCAGAACCCATGGAATGTCAGCCTCAGGAGACACAAAGCCAAGAATCACATAGGCTGATCAAAACCAGACAGTATCTGGACAGTTGGAGCCATCAAATGAGGATGACTAAGGCCTCCCAGCCTTCTCACCTGGTGAGTAGAGGGGTGAACAGAGCAGTGATGTTCCATGAGACTCCTTGTCAAGCAAAGGAGTACGTCGACAGCATGCCCTGCCCACCAGCATCAGATATTAAGAATAAATCTCTTGATTAAAGAAATCAAACCAGCGGCAGTTTGATTTAAGAGGCAGCCCTGGTCCATGTTCCTCTGTTGGAAACAGCTGTCTGATTTCCAGAGCTTCTATGATGTTCTTGTGGATTCTACTGATGAAACTCTGACCAACCTGACCCGGCTCTCAGTACCTTGAACTGATTTTGCAGCATTCTTCTGCATCTTCCTGTTTAAAAGCTAACCATTCAGGCAAGCGACTCTGTTTTGGATTGCATACTTAAAACTGCTATCTCTTTGACCTTGAGTAAACTGTGAACTACCATAGCAACTGTGTGTGAGTTAGTATTTGAAATCAGAAGCAGGACACAGGCAACCTGACAAAGGATTGGTCCCTTTTTTCCATCTGGGGAAGAGACATCCTTTTGTGAGGAAGTTGTAGTGACTTTGTGATGTCATGGGTGGGTGGAGCCAAATTCTTCAAATCTCTTCTGGTTTTTAGTTGCCATGGGCACCTTTGTTTGAAAAGCTTGTTGGCCATTTTGCCTTTTAAATTCTCTACTTTGCAAAAAAAAAAATTAAATTAAAGATTATAACTCTGCTCACTTTGGTAGGTTCCACAGATGCCTAGGGGCCACATGGCTAGCTATCAGTTGCTCGCCAATAGAGCATAACTGACAACACAGCTACCATTTTTCCCTATTTGAGTGCTCTCTAGTTTTTCAGACTATAATTGCCATCCATCCAAGTTAGAATAATTAATAAATGAGATGATAAGAACTCAAGCCCAAAATAAAACTACATAATACATAATTATGTATATAATTAATACATAATAATACATACATAATCATGTATCGACATGATTACTACATTACATTTTAAAGATATTTTGGGTTTTCCATTTCATTTGTTTTTGCCACCCGTTTTGGAATCCCACAGGTGACATTGAACCGTCTGGAACTAAAGGAAGCATTCAGATAAAGGGGCACTAATACCGCTGTTGGATTGGTTTGAAAGGAGTCCGTAATTGGATTGTTTCACCAGGAACCCAGAAGCCCATCCCATCTTATTCCTCCTCTTGATTGGTTGACCTTTGTATCAATCCTGGAACACTTAGGTTTATCCAGAAGAAATAATGCCAGATAATTGATAAAATCAGATTAGTCATTGGAGAACATACCGATGCATCTAATTATCTAAATTAATAGTTCATCCATTTCAAACACAATTTCCACACTTTTATCTTTTTTATATAAAGTATTTGCTTTGTTGCTGTGTTTATATTTTAGATTTAGATTTATTATTAGAGTTGGAAGGGACCTTGTAGGTCATCTAGTCCAACCCCCTGCTCAAGCAGGAGTTCCTACACCATTTGAGACAGATGGCAGTGCAGTCTCCCCTTGAAGGTCGCAAGTGTTGGGGCTCCCACAACCTCCTCTGGCAAGCTGTTCCACTGGTTGATCGCTCTCACCGTCAGAAAGTTTCTCCTCACTTCCAGGTTGAATCTCTCCTTGGTCAGCTTCCATCCGTTATTCCTTGTTTGGCTTTCTGGTGCCATAGAGAACAGCAGAAAGCCAAACTAGGAAGCTGACTTCTCTTGAAGTGGACAATTGGTCCATTTAGCTGAGTATTGTTCATGTGACTGGAAGAACATTCAATTCAATCCAAACACAAAATTCAAAGGTGATTTAATCAAATCTCCACTTTGAACCAAATTGTCAGACCGAATTGCAGAATTAATTTGACGTGCCCAGCAAAATCAAGCAACTCTGAATTGATTGGAGGATTCACCAGGCACTGGCAGAGGCTGAGTTCACCTTTTTTTCCCCCAATTCCAATGGCTGGTTTGAACACAATTAATTCCATTTGATGATTCAAATTGATTTGAGTCAATTGACTTGACTCAGCGAATAAAACTGTCTCCTTGACTTGACTCATTGAATCGACAGGACAAATGGAATCTTAAGGGATTGGCGCATTTGCAACTGTCCACGTTGATTTTCCAGGATTTGAGAGAGACCTCTTTTTCAGTTCCCCCTGGACATGCTAGGCTTGAACCTGGAGCCTTCTGAAAACTTTTCAATCCACGCTGAGTCATAGAAATAATCTTGTGGGAGGCACTGGGCATCAAGAATTCTACAGGCAACTTCTCTTGTGAGATTTGCCAGGAATGAGATAATGCCTGATCAGAGGTGGGTTCCTGCCCGTTCGGACCGGTTCTATAGAACCGGTAGTGGGAATTTTACCCCGCTCGCCGAACTGGCAGCGATGGCCGGCTGGACACGCCCCCAAACCGGTCCTCCGGCTTGAAATCCGTCCACCGGAGCCAAATTTACGAGAAAATAACCCTCTGCGCATGCGCAAAGCCTCCTGCGCATGTGGCAGATGAGTTTAACCCGGGAGCGACCAGGGCACGCACATGCATGAGTGTAGCAAGCATGCATGCGCAAAACGCACAGTTCCGGCGCGACCCCGAACCAGTAGCAAAGGTAAGTAGAAGCCACCCCTGATCCTGATGTTGTAGTTTGCCTTAAGGGATAATACAAATACTTCATATTCAATGGTCTGGTCATATTCTTAACACATTGAGGGTTTTTTTTAATCTTTAAAATTACGATATCTTTTCTATAACTTTTCTATAAAAGAGAAAAATACTTCTCTTGCAATCTATTGAGATCAGCTGTTATAAAATGGAATCATACTGTTGGAAAGACCTTGGAGATCTTCAACCCCCTGCCCATGGCAGGAGACATTATTTCATCCCAAATGGTGGTCCAATATTTTCTTGAAAGCCTGCAGTGATGTTGCACCCATACCGCTAAGAGGCAAGATGTCCTATTGATTAATTGTTGTCATTGTCAGAAAATGTATCCTTAGTTCCAGGCTGGATCTCCCTTTGATGACTTTCCACCTATTGCTTCTTGACCTACCCTCAGGTGCTTTGGAGAATAAGCTGACCCGCTCTTCTCTGTGAGAGACCCTCAAGTATCGGAAGACAACTCTTGTGTCACCCCTAAACCTTCTCTTCATTAGGCTAGACATACCTAGTTCCCTTAACTCTTCATTGTACAATTTAGCCTTCAGACCCCTTTTATCGTTTTTGCTGCACTTCTCTGCCCTCTTTCTGAGGTAGTAAGACAGGCAGTGCAGGCGTTTTTAAAAGAAATGTATGCTTACATTGTCAAATGTGTTCTTTACAGATTGCTTGTAATCTAATAAACATAGCATAGCAAGCAAGGATAATGAAAGTGAGGGGAGAACAAAAAAAGGTCAAGTCTCAAGTTAGGTTCCCTTTTTTTTAATTGAAGCCAATTAAAACAACAATTGATGGAATTCTCTGAAGGAGACATATCTCATGGGAAAAGTCTGACTTTTCTCCCCAAAATTTCCAGCAGTTCCCCCATGGCATAGTCATTGATGGTATTCTTTTAAACAAGTAGACATTCAATGACCATGGTTCCCTAGAAGATTCATAGAGAGGGATTCGGCCACTCTGAGACCATAGCCAGAAGACGGAGTTGATGTTTCTCCACTTTTTTCCTGGCTTGACCAGCAGAAACGTGGCAGATCGAAATGATATACCTGTCGGTCTGTTGTGCTCCAGCATTTGGCAGAATCATCACTACTGGAGTTTACAGAAGGTGAATGGAGACCAAGGATGGTTCCTCAGTCTCCTCCCTTTTTGAGAGTTGCTGGCTGTGACCGGCTGAGTAGAAGGCAATTGCTCCTCGTTGTGAGAGTCTTTCTCCCACTCCCTTTGAAAATTGACAGCTGGAACAGCCACCACTGGATTCTGCACTAGTAAGGAAGAGTCTAAAGGTGGTTGCTCCCAAATGGGCTCATGAAGAGGGCCTAGGCGATGTCCCTTCTTACGGCTTTCAGGTGCAGTGACTCCTGGTGACTTTTGATCCAGGAGAACAAGGCCAAAGGGCTTTTGGTTCAAATTATTAATAGATGCTGGTTGGTTCTTCTGTCCTTTCTGACAACTTGGTAGCGACATAACTACAGGTAGAAATGGTTTGGAAGATGAAGATTCTAATGGTATATTCCAGATAGGTTCATGGAGGGGACCTAGATAATCCCGTTTCCTGTTTTTTGAGCTTCCAAATGAAGTAACCCCCGACAAAGTTTGTCCTGAGACCACTGGTGGTGGTGGTAGAGGTGGTGGTGGGGTAGGTGGAGGTGGTGGTGGTGGTGGTGCCAAGCCAACCTTGCAGAACGTATCTGGTTGTCTCCTCTTCTCCAGATGACAACTGCGCAATGGGATAAATAGTTCTGGAGAAGTGGGATGCTGTGTTGGTTGACCGCAGACCGGCTCAGGCCTAGGATTCTTCACGCCGTCCATCCACCTCTGACATTTGCATTGGGCCTCGATCACTGGGGGGATCCAATCTCTCTTGGACGAGTTCAGAGGGAGTCCGGGAGGCTGTTGCTCCAAAACAGCCTCGTGAAGAGCACCTGGCTCCTTGTCACTTTGTGTTGGATTGCCATGAGTTGAAAGAACCTCCGGTGAATCACATTCCAAGGACGAAGAGCTGAGCGAAGCTTGTTCCCAGGCCGGTACAGGAAAAAAAACTGGTTTTCTGCTCATTTCCTGCTGCTAGTTTCCAGAGAGAGAGAGAGTGACAGTTGGTAGTATCTCTTGTGGGTAGGTAATACTCACTGACAATCTCCATCAAGCTTATGAGCTGACCTGATCTGCCTCTTAATTCTTTCAAGAGTGGGTTTTAGAATAGCCACTGCTGGAGAATCTGCTGAGATTTATCGTGCCTTCCTATCCAGGATTTGTATCACTCGCTACCATGTTGATGTTGTATGAGTGTGGCTGATAATGAGATAGAGTTGGACATCTCAATTTTTGCTGACTCTGGTCATTGTTGCATGGATATATGTGTTGTCATGGGTGCTGGAGGAGTCATCATCATCACCCTCCATCACTGATGAGCAGGAACCATAGCAATTACAGTGATAATAATTGGTTAGTGATGGGATGGTCCCTGTTTTCCCTTGACTTTCTTGTGTAGGGAGCCGTGGTCATTATTACTAGAAAAGGGGTCCCTGGATATGTTTACCAATAGTTACAGGAGGTGATTCATTCAAGAAACAATATTACTTATGAAATGGCGTTTTGATTGGCTCACGGAAGAGTGCATTTGATCGAAATAGTACATGCATACCGGTAATATATTCAGAAGTAACAGTAACAGAGTTTGAAGAGACCTCCGAGACTGCCTTCTTCAACATACCTCCCTAAGACCGATTAGAGTCCACAGAGTTGGTCTGCTGGTGGTCCCGTCAGCCAAACAATGTTGGCTGGCGGGCCCACGAGCAAGGGCCTTCTCTGTGGCAGCACCGGCTCTCTGGAATACACTCCCCCCCCCCCGAGATCCGCATTATTCCCACCCTGCCAGCCTTCAGAAAAGCGCTGAAAACCTGGCTTTGTCGACAGGCCTGGGGCCAATGATTGTAATATAACATCGAGCACTCTTGGCCCCATGGATGAATGAATTGTATGGGGTTTTTAAATTGTTGCTTTTTAACGTTTTTAATGTTTTTAATAATTATTGTTTTTAATGTTTTTTTTCCTTATATTTATTGTTTGCATGTAGATTTCTTATTGTTGTGCGCCGCCCAGAGTCTCTGTGGAGTGGGCGGCATACAAGTGCGAATAAATAAATAAGAAAGAAAGAAAGAAAGAAAGAAAGAAAGAAAGAAAGAAAGAAAGAAAGAAAGAAAGAAAGAAAAAATGAATGAATGAATGAATGAATGAATGAATAAATAAATTAATTAATTAATTAATTAATGACCTTGGAGGTCATCTAGTCCAACCCCCTGCTTACGCAGGAGACCTATACTAGGGATTCGAACCGCCGAACTGCTGACCTTTCTGATCGACAAGCTCAGTGTCTTGGCCACTGAGCCACCTAGTCAGGCATTCTTTATGCTCTTATGAAATCATGGAGTTAGAAGAGGCCTTAAAATTCAAATGTTCACCCAAGCAAGAATTTCAGTTTAAAGCATATCTGGCAGATAAGCTTACAACCCCTTCTTGAGCACCACAGAGGGAAACTTTAAATCAATATGGGAAGCCCATCCCCTGTATTAACTGTGGAACAGTCCTTCTACTGTAATTAGATTCCCCCTCCCTGATATTCAACCAGACTCTACCTTCCTGTTGCTTGAAATAATGATCCTGTGTCCCGCATTCTGCGTTCTTGAGGTTCTTCTGTGTGACTTCTATTTAGCTACAATATTTGGAGAGTGTTATTTTATCCCTCTCACACCCCACCTCCAGTCATCTTCTCTTAAGATTAAACGCCCTTGGTTCTTTCAGCCTTTCCTTGTTAAATTTATATTCTATCTCCCTTACTACGGTTATCTTCATTACTCTTCTTTGCAACTTCTCCAGTTTCTCCCCAAATCTCTCACAAAATGAGTGTCCGGAAATAGAGACAATATTTAAGCAAGAGTCTGAGCAAAGCAAAATACAGGGAAACTGTTAATTCCCACAACTGTGAAACTATACTTTTATTGAAACCATCCAAAATTGCATTATTATTATTTTTTGCAGCTATGCCTCACAACTGACACATATTCAGCTAGTAATCAAATACAACTATGAGATTCTTTGCATAAGTTCTTTTCATGTATACCAACCATCTGATGATGTTGGTCCATCATATTCCAAGAGGACCTTGACATCTATCAATTGGGGGGGATGTCAAGACTTGCACGTGAATTGGATTAAAGTGAGAGGTGTGCATAGTCAGCCTCACTCTCTCTTCCCAGATTCCATCTTGCTCCAAATAGCAGGACAAGAGTCGAGACAGTTGGAGATGGGCTGGGCACAGTGGTTGACCAGGGCGTCTTTCGTGTCTTGCTGTGCTCTTAGCGTACCACATCGCTTGCAGAGACCGCCTTCATGACCGTTGACCTATTCTAGTAGATTTCATCCGCTCAGTCCGCCGGAATCTGTCTTCACATGCTCGGGATAGACAAGTCCCTATCTCGCCGAAGGTCGATGACCCAACGGCTGCTCTCAACCTGGTTTGGCCAGCCTGTCGAAGCTGTTGCCCGGGGTGTGGCCGCTGCGCATGCTACAGCTGCTAGGAGCCACAGGTGAGAGCTGAGTGACAGGTGGGGACCAAAGGTGAACGAGCTGCCCTAAAATGAGCTGCCCTAAAATGAGCTGCCGTAAAAGGACACGACATGCCCCTACACCAGAGGTGCTACCCCTCCCTGAGCACCCCATACACCCCATACACCAACCATCTATGCCTAAATGGAAGGTGGAAAAAAGTTCATGCATAGGCATTATTCTAAGGAATTCTGCTCAACACCTGGATGTTGGAGGACATCTGAAACCTATCTGATATAGAACCAGTGATGGGTTTCAATTTTTTACTACCGGTTCTGTGGGCGTGGCTTGGTGGGTGTGGTATGACTTGGTGGGCGTGGCAGGGGAAGGATACTGCAAAATCTCCATTTCCTCCCGATTAGCTGAGACTCAGCTGGGACTCGGGAGGCAGAGAATAGATGGGGGCAGGGGCAGTCAGAGGTGGTATTTACCGGTTATCCAAACTACTCAAAATTTCTGCTACCGGTTCTCCAGAACTGGTCAGAACCTGCTGAAACCCACCTCTGAATAGAACACTGGTGCATTTAGTCACTATTGCTTGTATTTCAGGTAAGAAGAATATTACTGAGCCTTTGTGGAATTGCTGAATATTCAACATCTGAAGCATGTGTTCTACAAATGAGCTGCCACCCAGCACATAGGAAGCTGTACTCTAATGAGGCAAACTCTTATGAGAGTTCAACAATGAATGGTAAGGCCTCTCCATGTTTTCAGAGGTGTGTTTTCCTGCTAAAGCTGATGTCTTCTGCTGCAAAGAATACTTTTATTATTTATTTATTTATTTTATTTTGTGAGATTTATATACCGCAGCATAGTACTGCAAGCACTCTCTAAGCGGTTTACACCAGTAAGCAATGTATATTTTACATTGCCCCCAACAATCTGGGTCCTCATTTTACCTACCTCGGAAGGATGGAAGATTGAGTCAACCTTGAGCCGGTGAGATTTGAACCGCTGACCTGCGGATCACAGTCAGCTAAAGTGACTTGCAGTACTGCCTCTAACCGCTGCGCCACCTCGGCTCCTACTTTTCACCACTAAGCTACAGAGATTGCTTTGGGGAAAACCTTTAATACAGGGGTGGGCTTCAAAATTTTTAGCAGCGGGTTCTCTGCCCAGTTGTTGGGTGGGCGTGGCCCCATGGTGGGCGTGGCCTCCTGCACCACCGGGGGGGCGTTTTTGCCCTCCCCGGACTCTGGAGGCTCTCCTCGAGCCTCCGGGAGGGCGAAAACGGCCTTCCCGAACTTCTGGTAGGCCCGTTTTTCACCCTTCCAAGCCTCTGCGTATGCCCTGCACTTACCTGCATCCAAAACGGGCTGCATGGGGACTCCTGGGAGGGGTGGGGTGGGCAGGGCCAGGCAGGAGTGGGATTTGGGGGTTCTCCGAACTGCACAGAATCTTAGCTAGAGGTTCTCCTGAACTCCTGCAAACCCCCAGGAGCCAACCCCTGCTTTAATAGCCAGTGGGTATTTGACTTCCCAAAAAAGACCCAATTTACTATGTTGCGGTTGGAGATTAGCAAGCCCGCATTCGAGATCCGAGTGCTGCCATGGGGCAGGGTCTCTCGTCAGTCGCTCCAGCTCCTACCAGGGACATGAAAGGAGCCCCCGAATTGGCATCTCCCGGGCAACAGTGATGTCACCAGCTAATCCTTTCAGCCCAGAAGTGCCTTGATACTTCTGACATGAGTGCAATTTATTGTGTTTCTTAAATTTGCAAGCTATCTAATAGGAGAGCGAGAATCCTTAATTCTTTTCAAGGCTGTACGATCTTGGAAAAGTAGTGGCAATGTTACACGTTCACCGTTGTGATCATGCTAGTTTTTGTGACAGTCTTCTTATTACACAGAGAAATCTGCTTCATGCACTACACAGTAGAGTTCTTATGGTGATTTTAACTGTTAAGATTATGGAAACCTTGCAGCTGAAATGAGTTCCAATCTCATAAAAGCGGAACGAAAAATACGAGCGGTGGAGGAAAAATAAGAAAACAAGCCAAGACACAGCTTGGGTACCTTCATTTTTTTTTTTTACCAAAACAGGCCCAGATGTAACGGCTACTGGTGGTAAGAGAACTCATGGCAAGTGGTTACAGTCGGGCTCTTGAGAAAGGCCTTCTTGTATCTAGCCTCTCTTTTTGACAGAGATGGCTACCGATGGACACCATTTTAAGGAAAGAGGATTCCAATCATTCCCAGAGAGTCTCATGGAGAGGACCTAAGGGTCTGACCCCTACTTCTTGACCTTTACCAGGTATGATGCCTACAGATGACGCCCGTTCTAGGCAGGGGGAGCCAATTGGCAGTCGGCACCATGTAGGCTCATGGAGATTGCCAAGATGACTAGTACAACGTGGAATGGTCACCGAAGTAGCGTGTTGAGGTTGGGAGGTATCTGGCACAGGCAGTGGATCTAGCTGGCCCTGCCCCTCCTTGTGACCATTATCTAGTTGAATTGGCTCAGGTGGAGTCTGCAGTAGGAGGGAAGAGCCCAATGGTGGTTGATCCCAGAGAGGCTCATGCAGAGGTCCTAAATGTCTCTTCTGGCAGCTGTGAGGTGCCATAGTCAATGACGGTGACTGTTCGTGTTGAGAGGGACTTGATGCATCAATAGGATCCGGTTGCCTTTCTGCCCTCTTCTGATAGAGGGGATTTGGAATGTTCAGTGGTGATGGAACTCGTTGCAGGAGGTAGGAAACAAATGGCATTCGGCACCATACGGGCTCGTGGAGAGGGGTAAGATGTTGCCTCTTCCCTTTTCCATGATTGCCAGATGCAACAGCCACTGGTGGAGTTTGATCTGAGAAGGTGGAGCCCAATGACTGTTGGGTCAAAGTAGGCCCATAAATATGATTCAGATGACTTGGCCTTATCTTCTGATAGTTGCCAGATTCAATGGGTTCTGGTGGAGTCTGGAATAGAAAGGTCTCCAACGGTGGCTGATTCCAAACAGGTTCATGAAGTGGGCCTAACGATCTCACTATACTCTTCTTGGAGGTCCTCGGATCAGCAACTTCTGTGGGAGTTTTCTCTGGAAAGGAGGTAGCTGACGGCTGTTGCCTCGCGCTAGGATCGTGAAGATACAACGGTCCGTCTTTCTCTTTATGAGAACTGCCAAATTCAATAGGTACTGCAGGGGTCTGCAAGAAGAGAGAGGTGCCCAAAGGTGATTGTTCCCAGACGGGCTCGTGGAGGGGACCTAGACATCGATGCCTCCATTTCCTACACTTGCGTGGAGGAATGACCACAGGTGGAGTCGGTTCTATTTCAATGGAATTCACTGGCGGTTGGTCCAAGATGGCCTCATGGAGAAGACCTGGCTCTTTGTCAATCCCCACATGATAGCCATGAGGAGGAACAATTATGGACGGAATCTTTTCTACAGAGCGAGAGTCCAATGAGGGTTGTTTCCAGACAGGTTCGTGGAGAGGGCTTGCTTCATTGGTTATTCCATTCTGAAATTTGTCATAGGGATTTGCCATTGATGTTCTCTCTTCCGGGTGGGAGGAGCCCAGCAACCATTACCCCCAGCTAGGCTCATGAAGAAAGCCCATCTATCTTCCTCTCCATTGTGCTGGATGTGTGGTGGAATGGCCACTGGTGGAGAGGTTTGCTGAGATTTATTGCAGGCTTCTGTTAAAACTTCGCAGCATGGGTCTGCATGGTGATGTTGCATGAATGGGGTTGATGAGTTGATAGATTGGACATCCCAGACTTGGTTGCCATTAATCATTATTGCATGGCTAGATGTGTCATCATGGGGGGATGGAGAGTAGCCCTTTCCTATGATGCAACATAGAGGACCCGTGGTAGTTATTATTTTCCCTGGCTTGGCTTGCTTGTACTGAGCGCAACTGCTTCTTCTTTATATGCAGTTCCTGAAGCCATTTGTGATGTCATGTGAGTGTGAGAGATTTGTAGCACCATGGTAACTGAGCCATTCTTTGTGGCATAATATTCTATAAAAACTAGAGTAATATAGCGTTTTCTCTTGCACTCTGCTTATATATTTAGATCCGGAAAGAAAAGGCTTACAAATTTCTAAAGCCAATTAAAGATAACCAGCATGATCTCCCTGCCAGAGATTTTCAAAATGTCCCTTATTTATTTATTCGTAAGATTTATATACCGCCTCACAGTGCAAGCACTCTCTAAGCGGTTTACACCAGTAAGCAATGTATATTTACATTGCCCCCAACAATCTGGGTTCTCATTTTACCTACCTCGGAAGGATGGAAGTCTGAGTCAACCTTGAGACGGTGAGATTTGAACCGCTGACCTGCGGATCACAGTCAGCTAAAGTGGCCTGCAGTACTGCCTCTAACCGCTGCACACCTCGGCTCCTTAGGTAATAATAATAAAAAAAACTAGAATCCGAATGGCATTCATTAAGAAACTTTCCATCTCATCTGAAACGCGGGTCTTGGTCAATGGCTTCTAGCTCTATCCTTCACTGGATTTGTAGACATCATCTCTATGCTCAAGACTAGATAGACGTCATCCCTCCTTCCAAGACTGATCATCTTAAAAGGTCAGGAGCCGAAAATTTTGTCCTGGTATCCGTTTGTTTGGTACTTGACACGCAAGGTAGAGTTTGTCGGTGTCAGCTGCTTCGTGACCCGCTACCGTTTTGGGCCAAAGCAAAGGCTCACATGTTAAGTCACGTGATTTCTTTGGTACTCATTTTTAGTACTCATGCCACCCGGAAACAATTGACGAATCCCAAGGCATCACTGTATATAAATAGAGGCAAAATGTGCAGTTGAGTATTACATACAAAATGAATTTAACTTAGTTTAAACACTCTAAAAACTTATTATTTGTGTTCAAACAAGCATTGACACCCACAAGAGTTTTAAACACACTAGGAATGTTTTAACTGTGGTTTGTTGAGTAAGCCACAGTAGCTACTGGTAGAATCAACTATAACACGTCATACATCACAGATTTCGAATCAATGATTGGCTTAATGTATGAGATGAATGTGATTTACCATGATGTGTCAGTCAAATTAGAATATACCTAGGATAGCTCATATATTTCCCTCTTTTTTTGGCTGTGTTCAAACAACATACTTAATCAGATCATTGCACATTTCGACAAGTTTTATGTTGGTTACTTTTAATCTTGGTTATTGTTGGGGATGGCTTAGTACATTGTGTGAATACCATCAGTCCAATCCTGAAAAACCAAGCTCTAGTAGTCTATCACAGCTTAATTATTTGAGAAGGTATTGCACATTTTCTTAACTCGGCTTTATTGCAAACCTTCTTGGAATTATAAAACAGGTTGTAGCTCCCTCAAGTGGCCTAAATTGGGGACATAGAATCCACAACTCTCTTTCTCTAAAATGCATATTGAACAAAGTCTAAAATGCTGTACTTTATAGACTTTTTACAATGAGGTAAAAACAAAACCATATTGTTGAAAAAAAGCTATTATTGTGAGTCTACGGGTCAATTAATTGCTATTCACTTTTTAAAATATGTTAGTTAGCCACTTGAAGTCTTCAAATATGTAAGAATTGATGCCCTCTCCTAGTGACGGGGAATTTTATTTAAGATTGTACATAAACTGCCTGAAGGAACGCGGTGGCTCAGTGGCTAAGACACTGAGCTTGTCAATCAAAAGGTCAACAGTTCAGCGGTTCGAATCCCTAGCACTTTACTTGTCCCAGCTTCTGCCAACCCAGCAGTTCAAAAGCATGTAAAAATGCAAGTAGAAAAATAGGGACCACGTTTGGTGGGAAGGTAACAGCGTTCCATGCGCCTTCGGGTTTAGTCATGCTGGCCACATACCATGGAGAGGTCTTCGGACAGCGCTGGCTCTTTGGCTTAGAAATGGAGATGAGCCCCTAGAGTCAGGAACGACTAGCACATATGTGCGAGGGGAACCTTTACCTTTATAAACTGCCTATTAAAATCAATTCTTTTGAAATGGTTTTATGCATTTCTTAGAATGCCAACAAACTGGGTTCCGTAATAGTTGCAGTTCTATCCTTGTGAGTAGACACCGCTGAACTAAATAGGTTTTACTTTTGAGAAGACCTGTCAGGTTCCCATAATATGGTTTGGATTTGACTTAACATTAGTTTAAAAAAATATATCATGGTTTATTATTACCGTATTTCAAGTATTTCTGACCATATTCAGAAGACAGCCTCGTAAGGAAAAGTATTAAGAGATATATTTGGTTAATTAAAGGAACCCTATCACCATAAGAAACAAGATAATACTGTTCTCTCTCTCACTGTAACTAAGACTGGTGGTTTAAATGAAGTTCTCTATATTAGCATATAATCTTGGCCTTTTCTGCCTAGAACCATCTTCAGCAAAAACAAGAACTTTCCCTGCATCTGAGTACTTCCCCTCATCCATTTTCTTTTAAATACTCCTCTCTGGATTTAAAAGTCAATACAAAACTTCTTTGAATGCTTAGGGATAAAACCAATATATAAATACAGTGGATGGATTCATGTATGACAATCCATATTCTGAATTATTTTGAGACAGAATATTCATTGTAACCTGCAAACTTAATTTATGGCTTCAGGTTATGGCTAAATCCAGCTAACAGTGTCTTAAGACTATAAGCCCATGGTAGCGAACCTATGGCACGCGTGCCAGAGGTGGCACGCAGAGCCATAGAAGCCGGCACGCGAGGGTTGCCCACCGGCAAACCGGAAGTGCGAAAAACCGCACTTCCGGTTTGCCGGTGTGCTGTTTTTTGCACTCTGGAGGGTTCAGGGAAGCTCCCTGAAGCTCCGGAATGCAAAAAACTACAAAACGGACAAACCGGAAGTGCACTTTTCCGCACTTCTGGTTTGTCCGTTTTGTAGTTTTTTGCATTCCGGAGCTTCAGGGAGCTTCCCTGAACCCTCCGGAGTGCAAAAAACAGCATACCGGCAAACCGGAAGTGCGTTTTTTCGCACTTCCGGTTTGCCGGTTTCGTCGTCCCAGGCTCCGGTAAGCCTTTGCGTGGGGGTGGGGGGGTGTGCGCATGCACAGGGGGCAGCATGGGGGGGTGTTGTGCGCATGCGTGGGGGGGAGGGAATGGGTGTGGGCACGCGAGCGCGCGCCCCCCCCCCTTTTGGCACGCAAGCCGAAAAAGATTCGCCACCACTGCTATAAACCATATTTAGGTCTGTATAGGAACCAAGCAACAGAATATTCCCACCCCCCCAAAAAAATACAACCATTTCTTCAAAAGCACTGCATAAGCACATGGTGAAATCAGAAAAAAAGAGTCAGTCAGTCAGTTAGAATATTTTGTCCTGGTGCGCTATATTGAAAATACTCAAACGAAACACAAATCCAGATTCCAAAGTTCTGTATTTTTCAAAATAAAGATCACACATTGTTTAGAGACAATCTACACAAGAGTTACAAAAAATAGTTGCCCAGGCATAAGCATACACAGGTTTGTTAATTATACACATATGGTTACAAGTGTGCTCGCAAAAAGGTTCATTGGAAATATACACAAGGCTCTGTAAATGTACACCGTGTAGTGTTACAATTCTATATTCAAACAAGGAAAATTGACAGTATGTTACATTCACTTACAAGTAGACAAAATGCAAAATACAGTTTATCTTCTGTACAAAAAAGGCAAAGTGATTTCACACTTTACAAGGTGAGAGAGGGACTCTGATTAAAAAGAAAGAAAGGGTGTGTCTTTTTTTTTATTTTACTGCCACAAAATAAGTAAAACATTGCTTTTCGTTTTCAAAGAGTCAAATAAACACTATTTTTTAACTGAATCGTTTGTGTGTAACATTTAGAAAGGATTGTTACTCTCTTGACTAGGTGACAAATTAAAAAAAAAAACCAAGCATTTTTCTTTTAAACATTTAACCAGGCTGTATAAAGAGAACATTTCCTTCCAAAGAAAAAAATTTACTTCTGGTTGAAATTACAATTTACAATATACAACACTATATGCTACGACCATAAAAGGGGTGAATATACACTGAAATGCACAGGTTTTGCTAATTTATTTTCTTACCAAAAATGGGTTTATGTTGATTCAAACTTCTCCACATTTACATTACAGAGGTTTACAAATGTACAATTGTACAATCAAAAGTATGTTCCACTACTAGGGTACATTATAGATACAGATTAGACATCAAAACAAGAAAATACTACAAATTTTTATATATGCAAAGTCTACACCAAGTATACACTATATATTTATAGAAGCAAGACCAAAGTTGAATTGGATTTTTTTTCTACATGCTAAATAATTAAAAAAAATTGCCTCTGTGTTAACAGAAGAACTGTAGTAGGCAGTAACCACACACCAACCAGCTATTTTTTAAAAAAACCTCTTGGTGTGTATGTTTTTCCCCCCAAAGTTGACTGCTAAGCTCAATTCTTTAGCACTTTGTACTATGAAAAAGGAATTTTTAAAAGTCTGTGAAACTTAAAAACTTACCTTAAATTGAAGCTTTAGCAAACTCATTTTTTTTTTAATTTATAAACAGTGTTAAATGCAGATCTGCGCAATTTAACTAAAACTTCTCCTTGAGTGTGGACTAAAAGAGAACGAAACAGTTGTTTTCAAAAAGCTCTCCTGTAAGGTAGAGGAGTTAAAAATGTTTTTTTTTTAAATTTCATATTAGCCACTTTGAAAGTTTCCATATTTGAAATAGTTACATCAGTGAACAAAAATGTGGCTTTCCATGTACATCTGTTGCCTATGTACAAGAATTCTATACACCACTGAAACAGCAGGGCAATTTAAAAAAATAATTAGTACATGTTATGCAGGATAAAATTAAAGAAATTTACAAAGGGGTTTTTTTTTTCTCTCCCTTCCCCTCAGCTTTTTTCTGTTTAAATTTGTTGACTAGTTTTATTTTATCGTTCTCGTAATATCTATATGTTGAGCAACCATGAATATTTTTCAAAGTATATATTAGAGCTTGACAAGGTTGCTGGTTGTGAATTCCAGGTACTATGGTCACAAATTCTCTTCTGCAGCTCAATGTTTCAGATGATGCCGTTTGGTGGTCCACAAATAGGCCCAAGATCAACCCCGTTCTTCATGTAATACTTCTCTAGCTTGGCCAAGATGTGTTTCCCGTAGGTGTATTTGCGGAGAGTGGCAATGTGAGGTCGGATCTAGGGGATGAGAGTAGAGGAATTTAAGCACAAGTGGTTCACAAGTACATTCACACGTACACTAGGACTGCTGAATTACATAGGATGATGAAACTTCAGATCTGGGTACCACCCTGGATTACACAAGGGGTCCTGAAATAAATAGTCTGACAGGAGGTAAATCAAGCTGCCACAGAGTGGATTTAATAGCAATAGCACTTAGACTTATATACCGCTTCATAGTGCTTTTACAGCCCTCTCTAAGCGGTTTACAGAGTCAGCATATTGCCCCCAACAATCTGGGTCCTCATTTTACCCACCTCGGAAGGATGGAAGGCTGTCAACCTTGAGCCTGGTGAGATTCGAACTGCCAAATTGCAGGCAGTCGGCAGGCAGCAGAAGTAGCCTGCAGTACTGCACTCTAACCACTGCGCCACTGCGGCTAATTGCAAACTTTGAACTAGGCCAGGGGTTCAACCTTAAACACTAATTCAACCTTAAACACTCAAAGAGCCATTTGGACCCATTCCCCACAGAAAAGAAAACACCGGGAGCCACAAAACTCTTTTGATATCTTAAATGAAGATAACATTGCATATATCATTTTTTTTTAAACCTTTATGCTATGTATAAAAAAAACGAGTGTGTTGCATTTATGAAATCAATGACCTGCTACAGAGAAAACACATTTTTATTTCTGCATGCAACAAAAACATTTTGAACTCCCCCCCTCCCAAAAAAAAAGATGGGTCGAAAAACTCAATAAATCATGTGCCGGCGAGTGTCGCACATTGGCAGTTGTGACGCATATTTTGAGCGTCAGGGAGCCGCAGCAGAGGGATGAAAGAGCCACATGCGGCTCCAGACCCGCAGATTGCAGACCCCTGAACTAGGCAATGAATAGCAACAGCCATTTCTGCCTTCATAAAGATACTGCCATGATCTGTTGTAAGTGTGAATTCAGAGACCAATGAAACTAAGCCAAATTGGAGAGGGTTAACCTCGGAAACTTGGCTGAACTGGCAGATGCAAAACAGAGGTGCCAAGTTCTGACTAGCCAGTATTAAGAAGACACATCTGCATGCAATGATTTGTACTTCCTCTGAAATTTTCCCATGTTTTTCCAATCCCTGTAAAGATTTGGGATCCTCCCAAATAATGCATTTTAATGGACATGCGACATCCAATCCCTTGGTAGTCATCATGGTTGTGCATTAAAATAGTGGTCCCCAACCTTTCTGGCTTGGCTGGGGTGGGAAGAATAGTTGCACGCGAGCGGCAGGTGTGCACGTTCACACAGGTGGAGCTGTGCGCCTATGCGCTCACCCGCTGCTTGTGTGGCCCTGTTCCAAATGGGCAGCAACCCAGGGCTTGGGGACTCCTGCATTACACGATATTCATTTGCATTCTGATCCCTCTTCATGATTATTCAGTAATATAAACTGAATAATGCAAAACCAGCACATACAATTGATTGAAACACTATTTGTATTTTAGTAGGAAAAGCGGATTCCACCCCCCAAAAAAAACCATCATTCAAGATGCTATCCTATAACAAAAACACAGAGATAGCTTTGACACAGCCTCTGTTGTCCTGCTAAGCAACTCTGAAGGGGGAGTGGCATCTTTCAGGTCCTTGGGTAGTACCTCCAAGAAAGGGCTTTCCGTGATGTTTGCACTGGCTGTATCCCAACCAAATAGAACAGTCAAATCCATGCCATCGACTCACCTTGTGCATCACAATCTTCCTTTGGGCTGGCTCTGCCACATCAATCATTTTCTGTACCACGTAATTGGCATACTGATCTTTCATCATGGTGTATAAGGCACTGTGAGGGCCATCGTTCATAGTACACACCTCATCAATCAGCATGGCTCGTTCAGTGCGGGAGGCATGCGTGACACATTTCTCCACGACATTGCTGTAGCGAGTCAGAAAGGGTACCAGTTATTTGCTGGCATCCCAACAGGCGTCCGTATCAATGGATTTTGCAAAGTATTTCACGCATCTCTGAGTGTGGATACGCACATCCACAGAGGAAAGAGTCATAAAATGTTTGAACTGTTTTCCCCTTGTTACATAAGAAATCGGAATGGGAAATTGAAATAAATGGTCAGGACTGAGTTTTAGCCTGAGACTGAAGGCAGTGTCCTCTATAAACAAGATTTAAAATATGTTCACTAATGTTGGCTCACAGATATCAAGAGCAACTAGAAATAATGCACAGATACTATCTACATTAATCTCAAAAACAACTGCTTTACAATATAGCACAGTGATGGCAAACCTTTTTTGGCTCAGGTGCCAAAAGGGTGCGCGCGAGCGCAATAGCGCACATGCCCACAGCCATAATGCAATGCGCTCCCCCACGCATGCGGACAACCCCCACGCTGCCCCCCGCTCATGTGGACAACCCCCCGTGCTGCCCCCCACACGCATGCGCACAGGCTTCACTGAAGCCTCCGGATTTCCGGTAGGCCCGTTGGGCTGTTTTTCGCCATTCCCAGGGTTCAGGGAAGACTCCTGAAGCCTGGGGAGAGTAAAAAACTGCCCAACGGGCCAACCGGAAGTTCGTTTCCGAACTTCAGGTTGGGCCGTTGGACCGTTTTTCGCCATCCCCAGGGTTCAGGCGGCTTTCCTGGGGAGAGCGAAAACGGCCAAAAAGGCAGCCAAAAATCAGCTGGCCAGCGAGCGCGTGCGAGCTGGAGCTGATATAGGGCAATGCCTTGCGTGCCCTCAGATATGGCTCCGCGTGCCACTGGTGGCACGCATGCCATAGGTTCGCCATCACTGATATAGCATGTACCCATCTCCAACTTCTTCACCTACCTTTAAAAGGTATCCTGAATTGACAAATATAAAATAGTTGGTTGGACTAGAATGAAGATAGTGTTTCTAAATACACACTGCACACTGCTTCATATCAACAGCAAAATTGCTCTTAGATATTCTTAGTTGTAACAACTGAAGGAGTTAACAACTTCATCCTTCTCTAGTATCTACATTACACTACACAGAAGCTGCCCTAGCTGGAATTAGATAATACTTTGGTCTTGATTTGGAGGGATGTGTTGGTGCAAACCAGGAGCGGGTTGCTCACTTACCTTGCTGCTGGAGCCATGCGCGCGCATCTCCACGCTTCCGGGGGGGCCCGCACTCGCTACACACGCCCCCTCGTGCGATTTTGCTTCTGCGCATGTGCGGAAGCAAAATCGCGACAAACTCTCACGAGGGGACGCGTGCGAGAGATTTTTGGCAAGATTTTGCTTCCGCGCATGCGTGGAGGCAAAATCTCACGTGCGCGTCCCCTCACGAGATTTTGGCACGATTTTGCTTCTGCGCAGAAGCAAAAGCGCCCGAAAATCACTGAAAATCATGGGGGGAAAATGGCGACGTGCCGGGTGGACCGGCAGAGAGGGCTCTGGAGCAGTTGCGAAATCCGCCACTCCCTACCGGAGTTGTGTACCGGGCAACTCCGGCAAGAACCCACCTCTGGTGCAAACATTCTTGACTCCCAGAGATTTGAATTATGTTCCATACGAGGGCAGCACTGGACAAAACTAAGCAACACAACACCAAGTAATAACCTAATCTTTCATCTTGATCTGTTCCATGACTGCATTTGAACTCTGCTCATGCAGAATTCATGATTCCAGTACCATTTAGCTTCTCCCCACCACCTTCCCAATGCCACATTCTGCTTTATGTAACTCTGCCCAATAAAGAGATCTGAAAAATACATTTGCGGGATGGGAGCAAAACTAATAAATGTTTTATCATTGCGAGGAATTCTGAAGCTTTATTTTGAAGCTGTAGCTTTTCTTTCCGTATATGAAGAACAGAATCTTTTCCCACTTCAGTTTTTTTTTTCCCCTACAGCTAATTATTTAGAAATAGACAGAAAAGGAATGTGATGATACCTGGCAAATTTGTGCTGACTCAATACAAGCACGTTGCCTCTAATTTCTGCCACTATCTTGCTTTTATCTTCAGGTCGCCCATGTTCAAGTACATGTTGGATAACATAGTTCCCATATTGATCCTGTTTGGGTAGACAACAGGAGATTAACTCTTAAAGCCCTTTTCATGTTAAACATCCTTAAAACACAATTGTAATTACGCAGTACCGTGTAATAAGCTGGGCTGTAATCAAATCAACTAATTACAATTTTCACTTCTGAAATGGAATACCAAAACTATTGCTTTCTCATTGAATTCTTTCTGCGTCAAATGTGTATCCCAACTTCCATTCAGGAACTTAACACAATGTATGCAATGCGTATTTTCCCCCACAAAAGCACGAGAGGTAGATTGGTGGGTTGAATAGGATACCCACTTGCTATGTTTCCTACTGCTAGTCTAACACCTTTAATAGTGTAAGTCAATGTTTTTCAGCCTTGGCTATTTGAAGCTGCGTGGGCTACAATTCACAGAATTGTCCAGCCAGCTATGCTATGATGGCTGGAGAATTCTGGAAGTTGAAATCCACACATTTTAAAGTTGCTACAGTTGAGAAACATTTGGTCCATGTTTAGCTACCACAATTGGGATCGACAACTAAGTAAGTGAAATCACAACTACGCTCACGATTTTACTTCAGCATTCCTTTGCTTTACAGACCTACTAAGGTCATACATGCAAGTATTGGTAAGTTACTTTTTCATTACTACTGTAACTGTGATTGGTCACTAAGCAAGGCAGTTGCTAAACAAGGACTACCCATATACACTGTATTTTCTGCCCTTCTACAATCTGGTTATCTTCTGGAGTGTTGAGGTGAGAATAATATCTCATAGAGGCGATTTAGATCTTTTCTTGGAATTCAGACAGTTAGAAAATAAAACTGAGATTAAAGTCTAATAGAAAATATTTATTTCAGTACAAAAACAATAAATCCTGAATAAACTACATTGTGCTGAGTAACACGACTGTTCAGTCAACAGCTAAGGCAGAAGAGAATAATGGTGGTTTAGGAATGCACACATGCGCAAAGAACATCATATCACGTGTTCTGCTTATTTTGGAATGTACCATAATATTAGAATAGGGGCGCATCACCCTGCATAGACATACAACTGACAATATTCACACCGTGACATGGAGGTGGGGAGTTGAACTCTCAAGATTTGCCCACCCGGCATCGTCAATTGCTGAGAATTCTGAAAGCCAATCACCTATCTGGAGAACATCCCAATACCAGAAGTCTGTGCAATTTCATTTATGAGTTGACAGATTTGACAGATTACCTGCACAAGCTGTTCTGTGTGTTGATGAAGCTCTTCCAGGATAGGGAGGGTTTGTTCAGGTAGACAGTGTTCAAGGATCCTCTGAATGACCCGGCAGCCATAGGGATGGGTTGATAAGGCAAACACCTGAGTTCAACAGACAGAGGTGGGGACAGGGTAAAAATCCTTATTCAGAACAGCCTAAATTTAAAAAACAAACAAACAAACAAACAAACAACAACAGGCAATGTAGCATGTCAAATATTTTTTTAATACTCGCTAGTTATCACTCACTGCCAGGCTCCAAAAACTGTGAAACTGAATTCTTTGTACATTTTAAAACTTGATGTTAAGATCGATGGTGACATGATGCAGTTGGAAGAAAAATGGTCATTTGAGCTTTCAAAACGTCATCTCGAACTACCTTGTTTTCCTGCAGTTCTGGAAAAGAGAAGGTAGCCTTGGCCTACTGCATGCTGGATTATGTGAACACGGCAATGCTTTTAGCTTTCTGCACATGACTTCTTGGCTCTTCTCACGCGCAGGGCCCTAAAATCCTGCTGAAGGATTCAAATACTTTTTTTTTAAACTGGCTGTTCTTTATAGAGAGAGAGATATCCCCATAGGATTCTTTGACTTTCAATCCCTTCTTAAAACTTAGCTCCTTTTTATGATTTTTGCTTTTCAGCTCTTTAATTTCAGTCCGAGTACATACACAATTTGCTCAGTGACTTTGGGAAAATATTTGGAATTTAAACAATGCAAGGCAGGAACGTGGAGATACACATCCATACCCACACACATATGTATGTCTGAAGAAATTTTCCATCTTTCATTGCTGTTTGCTTCTCCCAACACTTTCCCAGTTACTCTGTATAAAACAATATACATATATTGGTGGAAAAACAATGCTAATAGTGTCCCCAGTCAGATATGGGGGAGGGGGAATGGGCTACTGGAGAGCAGCAAAGGGCACAGATCAGGTTGCTAAGTGTAACTTTTCAAGGAAACAAAGCATTTAAATGATCTGGTATCTGATCATCATCCTGCCACTTAACTAAAGATAGAGTACCCAAAATTAACTCCTTCTGCCCTGCTGTTTTCCATCAATTTCCCTGCCTCCTAATGTCTGTGTACATTCTCTGTCAAATACGCACACAAACACCTTCTTACCTGCCCCTTAAATGCATCAATTATAAACTGCAGGGATTGTGGCTGCACACATTCAATGCATTTTTGCACAACATGATTTCCATTCTGGTCTTTTACACATTTCAAGACGTGGCCATCCAGTTCTCGGACCATCTCGTTCTATGGAAGAAGGGACAGAGAAACAAAGAGAAAGCACCACCAGAACCACAGACACCAAGCACTGTAAGAACCAGGCCTTAAGAACCAGCTAAGATGATTCTTCTTCCTAAACTCTCAAACACTGAGCAGTTTCCGGTAACCAGGAACTGAATCGCTTGTGCAAACAAATTAGAATCCAGCGTGGTTCTGGAAATTGCATGATATTGCTCTGATCACCCAAGTGTTTGGTTCATAAATATTTCCATTTAAGCTCAAAACGGGATGGTTTCAAACTCTTCCGGAATGGCCAGAAGAGCATCCAAACAGCAGTCTTGAGCTTGGAACAGAATGTTTCAAATTCAGGATGTTTTTGAGTTCAAAACATTTTGCAGAGGCCTATTATTTGACTTTTTAAAAAAACCGCATCTGCGCTTGCCGATCACAAGAGTAGATTTTGCTGAATGAGTGGGCATGTGGGCTATCTCAAAAGAGGAATGTCCCAACTGCAGCTCCTCCTAGCTAACAATCACCCCCCCAAAAAAGAAAATAACAGAGTAAAGACTGCAAAAGACCTTTTGTTGTTTTCTTCACTACCTTTATGGCAAACATGATCTGGGGAAGCATACACACATCATCCCCTTGCCCACATAGCAATAGCAATAGCAATAGCACTTAGACTTATATACCGCTTCATAGTGCTTTCCAGCCCTCTCTAAGCGGTTTACAGAGTTCAGCCTATCGCCCCCAACAATCTGGGTCCTCATTTTACTGACCTCAGAAGGATGGAAGGCTGAGTCAACCTTGAGCCTAGTGAGATTCGAACAGCTGGACTGCTGAACTAGCAATCAGCTGAAGGTCGCAATGCTGCTTTTATCCACTGCGCTATCTCAGCTCCCACCTAGTCTAGCACATACACCTAGTCTTGCGCTCCCCAAAAGTCTTTCGCTATTTGTACATGTACACAGGCCACAGAATAGATAACACCACAACCACTAAAAGGAGAAGGGGAAAAAAAACCACACAAAGACAAAGCTTTAGGTGATTTAATTTAAAAGGAAAGGAAACACTGACATGTAACATCAAGAGAGAAAATTAAAATGGAAACTTACAATTACCTGCTGGTCTGGGGGAATAAACTCGAGAGCTTTTTGTATAACTCGGCAGCCATACATCTGCAAAGCCAGGGAGAGGACATGGCCACGGATACGTTCTGCTAAAGCCAGCTTCTGTTCTAGGCTGCCAAACTAGAAGCAATGACAACAGTTACAAGACGTAGGTCAAGAGTTCATCAAAACCCGTTCAGAGCAAGTTAAAACCCACTTAATTTATAGCGCTTTTAAATGGCCAAAATTTTGCAAGACTGCCAAATCAGAGGAGGCTTCTGCATTTCTCACATGAGATTTGACAAAGTGACATCGTGGTGACTGAATGAGATTAGGGGTGGGAAGGAAACAGCGATGTTCACCTGAAGAGTTTGCCAACTCCTGAATCATTCTGCTTAATTTGTGGTGAAGCCGAATGGAAAAAATACCTTCTCTGGAAATAGAACTGTAAACAGGACTCACCTCAAAAAATTTCTGGATTACATAATTTCCAAACACATCAACCATCAGCTGATAGGCTGCCTGTAGGATCTCATTGAAGACAAGCTGTCTTTCAGCTGGGGTGGCACGTTCCAGTTTAAGCTGGATAAACCTGGGGAGGGTACAATTAAACAGGAGATTTGTATGGCTGATGTTGATGTATTTTTTGAAACTTGAAATTATGGAAGTAAGGCAACTGTGCCTAGCATTTATTTGCCTGACATAAACCAAATAAAAAACAGGACTGAGATTTTCTACTAGATTAACTTACCCATTACCCTCCAGCCAGCAATTCCCTATTGATTGTAACTCAAAATAAGCATAAATCCAATGATACCAATTGCTACTGGCATGCTGAAGCATATAACCCTTTTTACACAAAAATAACCCTTCCTGTCTTTGCCTCAGGACAGCTCCTAGAACAAGAGCTTTTAGAAACAAGTGGCTCCTAGAATCTGAGGGCTTTCCTCTATGGAAACGATAAGAGCTAAAAACTCTTAAGATTTTAAAGTTAGCATTTAAGACTTATATATCGCTTCATAGTGCTTTTACAGCCCTCTCTAAGCGGTTTACAGAGTCAGCATATCACCCCCAATAATCTGGGTCCTTATTTTACCCACCTCGGAAGGATGGAAGGCCGAGTCAACCTTGAACTGGTGAGATTTGAACTGCCAAACTGCAGCTAGCAGTCAGCTGAAGTAGCCTGCAGTGCTGCACTCTAACTACTGCGCCACCTCAGCTCCTTAAAGTTGCTTTAAGAATCTGCTTTTTAGGCAATCTTTCAGACAATTTTACGCGGTTTCTGTTGCCAGTCCATTATACTGTCCTATTCCTTAAAGAGACCATTTCTAAACATTTAATGATCCTTCAATGATCTCCCCAGGTCTTCAAAATATATTTTTAACGTGAAAAGAGGATGAAACATAAAATTATATTAGCCACATTTTAGCCAGCTGGGTTGGTCAGTTTCTTAGCACTAGGAAGAACACAATGGCAAACCACTTCTGAAAAAATTGCCAAGAATAGTATGGATTTGTTATTTAGTTGCCAGGAATGAAGCCTGACTCAAAGGGACCAAAACAAAAACCTCCCCAATATAAATAAGAATATACGCTAATCTGATTGTCAGCATTCCAAGTAATGCCCCCGTAGAAAGCAGAACTCCGAGGCAGGTAGATTCCTCAAACAACAATTTATTGGATACATCATATTGGCACAAGTGGTGAAAACCGACTCTGAAAGTTCCCTGCGTGTTTTCACCTAATTAAAAAGTGAAAGTTCCCCCTTCCCCCAAGTCATCCGTCACATTGTCCAATAGAGGTGCTGGCTGGTTGCTTGGTTACTCCACTCCTCCTCTCCCCTGCACCTGTTGGAATGCCCTTGGTTCCTACAGGAAAACTTTTTTTTTGTTTACTACAAACCCCCAGATATGTATTCCCCCCACCCCACCCCCGTCCCCTCTTCTGCCTTGTGGCAACCCTGTAGCTTCAAAGATCACTTCAGGGTTGACACTGATTTTGCAGGGCTCCATCATGTCCTGCACAATGCTATTCAAACGCTATGCTTGGCCGGGGGGGGGGGGGGAATCCCCACGCTCCTTTCTACCAAAGTTCTCCTCTGCTCATTCTCCCCACTCGCCTTGATCCATGTTGATCCTGGGAAAATTCCATAATGTGACCAGCAATCTCTCTCAACTGCAGGTTCGGGTACCGGTTATTACGGAAGTCTTCGAGCAGCCTGCTGCGGCCGGAGGGCATGACATCGGACATCCCATAGCGCAAACGCGAGGAGGGGAAGAGGGTGCTGCTGGGACTGAAGAGACTGGAAGCGCTGCTTGCACTCCGGTACTTGGCTTCAGCTCCGGGGGCAGCAGAGATGTAACGGCCACTTCCATTTGTGAGACCTCCTGCAAGGATTTTTTTTTAAAAAAATGTTAAAATACCAGAGGTAGCTTACGTGGCTAATAAGAATGCCTCAAGCTGAAAACACACGGAGTCATTTCCCCCCAGGCTGTAACTGAAGTGGGACAGACTTTTAACTGGGGGGGGGGGGGATGCACATGTGATCATTCAGTGGTTGATTTTAGCCATAAAGGCAAGCTGTGGTTTCCATGTCCTTTGAACCTTCGCCCTTTCTTTACCGGCACCACAGAGGTGATTAGTCAGTTTCTATTATCATCATCTTTTTAACGACTCCATAATCCAATAGAGTGCTGTTATCTTCCCACCGAAGTGGTACCTATTTATCTACTCTCATTTACGTGTTTCTCTAGTTCTCTTGCAGCTAAAGAGAAGAAGGATGGGAGGACGCCCATTCAGAGTTGCAAGATTCTGTTCCTTAACATCATCATTTTTGTTAAATGACCCCATAATCCCTTGCGGGGTGTGGAGTCTGGGCAACTGAATGGAGCTAGAAGAGTGTTTAATGGCCGGATGCCCTTCCTGACCCCAATGCGGAGTTTTGATCAACAGATATATTCTCAGTGTGCCCAAAGAGAGAAATATCTGCCTCTACCTAGGATCGAACTCACAGCCTCCTGCACCACTCCTAGTCAGTTTCTATATCCCGCTTTATAGACGGCTAAAATGGGTGAGGGCTAAAATGAGGCAGCCCTCTCCGCACAAGAAAGCACCCCCAGAGAAAACCAAGCTTCTACCACACCTTTGCTGACACAGAATGAGCTTTACACACGTCATCTAAGCAGATGAGTAGTTTTTACTTTCTCAGAAAAACCATAATCAGGACCTATCACTTAGCAACAGCATAACTTTGCTGCTGCTTAAAGAAAAAGCTACTAGAGATTTCAAGCTTAATGGTATGCAAACATATAAATTCTACTTCGACTGCCACTGGTGATACTTCTTTATTGGAACATCTTACGTATTATCTTATTCTTCTCCACCTCTCTATTTGCTAGCATATGCCCTTGGAAAAGCACTCTGTAGGGATTCCCTAGAAGACGTGCCTCCATCAATATACCTGGGTGAGAAATTATGTTATCTGCGACCTACAGGTGTGCAACCCTATCAAGAGCCAAACGTGGAATAATCCTTGATCCAGCACACTTTTGGATATACAGTCACTCTGTTTCAGAGAGTGTATCATGTGTGAAGATGATACATCATCTTTCAGACTAAGAAAAAGGCTGGGGTCGAAAGGCAGTAAGGGGAAAAGCTCCTGGCTAACAAGACTAAAAGGATAACAGTTTAATGACCTAGCATTCACAAAAGGATTATTGCCCAATATTGGGATTCTGCTGGTATTTCTAGTTGAGAGATATAAAAAGCAGCTTCATAAGGATTACAGATCATTTATAAAATAGAAGTCTTCTGAACTTCTTTAACTGAGCAAAAAGCAGGGGTCCAATCTTGCTAGGTCCACAAAACAGTTTTGCAGAGCGGGGGTTTCAAGAAGGAAAGATCCTAGCCAGTTCAGATTCAGGACTTTTGAGGCCCTGTCATATTTGCAAGAATATCTAACCAAGCAACTTACTATTATTTAGCATAACAGTAGATAAAAATTGCATCCTTCCAATATTTTGAATTAGCTGTTCTACAGTGTCAGTCAAACCATCTGGAGCAGGGGTCTCCAACCTTGGCAACTTTAAGCCTGGCGGACTTCAACGTTGAAGTCCGCCAGGCTTAAAGTTGCCAAGGTTGGAGACCCCTGATCTGGAGGACAGCAAGTTTCCTGAAGGCAGTGGGCCAGATGGGAAACAACGAGCAGCCACAGCTTCAACCAAGATGCCAATTTAACCTGTGAGAACAGCAGCGTCCTTACCAAGGTTTAAGCTTGAAGAGGAGCCATGAGAAGACAAAGATGGTGGAGGAGTCTGAGAATGGCCAGGTCCTTGACTAGGCAAAGGCATGCCTACCGGACCCGGTGAAGAGGAAAATCCAAGGCCATTATAAAAGCTATGTCCTATAGGAGTCAAATTGCTGGATGTCCTCTTGTAGAGATCAGTGCTGCCTGTGAGGGAATCTCTGCGAGAACCGCTGCCTGTGTTGGAATTGGCAACTGAAACAGAAAGGAAAGGAGGTGAGGAGTGAAAGGTTTCATAAGTAAGGATACTGAGAAGGAGGAATACCGCTGGGTCTAATGATCAAAGCAAAACTGAAAGATTGAGAATTATCTCCAAATGCTACTAGAATTCTTTCGAATTAACAAATAGGCATGACAAGAAGGTATTTTCAAACAGCATTCTCCAAATTAAATAATTTTAAAATATTTTTTTTTTAAATCTGAAACACTTTTGAAATCAAAATCTTGTTGGAATGCCAGCACCCTGTTTTACACATCATTTTAATTTTCTCACCTGAGATTTCTATAATTGAGGGCTCAAATTACTGAAAAGGATATGACATTTCTCTGAGATTTTCATTTTCCTTGAGAAATATTTTCTCAGCCACTTTCTCAGCAATTGAGCCAAGAACCAGTGAGATATGGTACTGAGATTCAGAGCGTGGAACAAAACTTACTGGGAAACCTTGGGTTAGTCACAATTTTAATGTAATACTTTTGAGATGTTTAAATAGAATAGGGAAGACGAGGAGAATGCAAACAAATAAACACAGCAATAAATATTCCTTCATATATAGAGATCAATGAACTGAAATATGGGCTGTGTTAACACACTGCACTAAGTCATATTTGTCATATTTAACAACCGCCAACCTCCCTCACAGACAGACTTATGTGATTTGTTTGATAGGGCTGTGTTGTGTGAATCCAATTCTTGAGATACTGAAAAAAGTGTGGTTTAGTCCAGTGTATAAGCCAGGGTCATGTCTGAAAGCAGGGACCGGTTCTGTGGCGAGAGGTTTTTCCCGCGGACTGGAGGGGGCGTGGCTTTGCATGCTGCCTGCATCCCGCAGATGGGGCTTCGCTTGTTTGTGCAGTGTGGTTTCTGGCATGCCGCGGCCCTATGCCAGTACCTGGACCAGGGGTTGGGGACCCGTCCTAAAGGATCTTTGGTGGATCTATTCAGAACTGGGAGCTTTATTCAGAACTGACCTACATTCTTATTCCCTCCTACTAGGGGAAGACATCAATGCCCATTGTTTCTTCACTTCAGCAGAGTTGCTGCTCCTACCTGCTGTTCCGAAGCCTCCCAGCGCAGACCCCAGAGTAGCACCAAGGGAACTGCTGCTCCCAAAGCCGAGGGAAGTGTTGGCAGGTTGGGCAGAGCCCTGAGAAAAGAGCGAGCTGCTCTGCGAATTGCTAGTTAGGGAATTGTTGCCGTAAAAGGAGCTGGAGGCCAAGTTGCTGGTGGGCTGTTGCTGCGGCTGAGGCTGTTGAGTCCCGAGAGGTCGAAATGGTCCACTGGTCGTTCCTGCGAGGCCACCAGCAGCGCCGTTTGCTGAAGCTGCAGCAGCTGCAACCGCTATCAGAGAGAAAGAAGGTGGGGGGGGAGAGAGAGAATAACAAGTCAAAGAATGGGAAACCTCACACAGCCTGAATCAATACAGCATTTATTTTACAGAATGCCATCTATCCAAATTCATTTCCAGGAAAGGCCGTCGATCACTTTTATGTATCAATTGGACCAGTAATTTCTAAACTGTTGGGGAGAACAGGATTAGTGTATCACCCTGGCAAATCAAATGAAACCATGGCAAATTGCCATGATAGCAGTTTTCCGCGTAACAGTCCCTGCCCTCCTCTCTTTCTATTGAGTTTGCAAACAGGAAAGTACTGGGACACTTTTAGAATTTACTTATATGTAAACCAGGAATCTTGCTTTAAAAACAAGCTCTTTTAGCTTGCTAAAACAAAGCCTAAAACAGTTGCCTGGTTGATATGTAATATTAAGCCACAGTAGGAAAGATTAGCATAACGTGATTTGCAAACCTGCCTTCCCTTAGTATCTTAGCATTATGTGCAAATCTAGCCACGATGGCTTATTTCAATTTTTTTCAATTAAAAAAACCTAGCTAAGTATGTGCGAATACAGCCAATTGAAGCTTGGAAGACGGCACATTCAACACTTAAACTAGAATTCCTGCTTTATGTGTTACAACCTAACATTCACGTGCATTGAAACTAAATGCTAGTTCGGTGTGCATGAGGGAATTAGCAGGGAAGGATGCCTGGGCCCAGTTCGCTACATGGGGACGGAACCTTCTTGCTCACAAATAGGCTAGGCAGGACTTGTCTTTTCCATATTGAAAAATATATTTCATATTTTCTCTGGATTTGAAGTCGTATACAACCATCGATGTTCCCTCTTGATTTCGATACCCATTGTATCTACCATGTTTCCCCGAAAATAAGACCCGGTCTTATTTTTATTTATTTTTTTGCCTCCAAAAGAGGCATTAGGTCTTATTTTCATGTCTTCCACTGTCTCACCTCACGGCAGCCACACCGACCGCCCCACCGCAGCAGGACCGTGTGGCTTCAGGAAAGGCCTCTGCAGCCGAGAAACGAGATCCGGATTGACGCACACGGCGACTCCCAGCATCCGTTTCACTGTCAGAGGCCTTCAGGAAAGGCCTGATGGTGAAATGGAAGCCAGGGGGTGCCACGCACGTCAATCCGGAGCTCGTTTCTCGGCTGCAGAGGCCTTTCCTAAACGCCTCTAATGGTGAAATGGAGGGCGGGGGAAACGCACACAAGCAGTGGCAAGCGGCCCCAGAAGAAGTGGGATGGCAAGGCGAGGCAAGTGTCAGGGCATGGGAGGCCTGGCTGCAACTGTCCCAAGGTAAGAAGGGCAGCTACACGCTACACGCTACACGCTACACGCTACACACACACACACACACACACACACACACACACACACAGATTAATTTTTACCCATTCGCCTCGCCTCACCTCGTGCAACCAGGTGCAACGGAGTGGGTATGGTCTTAACTAGGGCTTATTTTGGGGATAGGGCTTATATTGGGCGCACATGTAAAAATCAAGCTAGGTCTGCTTTTCTGGATAGGTCTTATTTTCGAGGAAACTCGGTAACAGTTTCATAAAGCTGCTAAAAATGATTATGCATCCAATCGCTGTGTTCCCACAGAGAGTATCTAACCAAGACTTGCCTGCCTGTGCAGCTGAGGAACTGATGATGACAGGAGCAGGAGCTACCAGTCGTACCGGAGCTCCAAGGCCATTCCTTGCCCCTGTATTCACCACAAGAGCACCTGTTTGGTCATAATAGGCAGCAGGAGCCAGGACTGGATAGCCTAGGAAGACAGATGAGACCGTTATAAGGGGTCGTCTTTACAATGCTGTTTTTTGGGTCGCCCCACTTTGAACCCCTCTGCTCTTCTGGAAATCCTAAGCTCCTACCTGGCATTCCTGCTGCCAGCCCCTGCCCGAAAGCAAGGGCTGAATTCACTGCTGCTGCAGCCACTAAAGGATCCGTCTGCTGGCCCTGTTGGTTCTGATTTGGGGTCAAAGGGCGCTGGCTGGCTCCTCCCCGGAGAACCTTGGAGAAAAGCAAGTAGGTTATCAGCACCCATCAAGAGCAGGAAACAACATGCTGCAATTAACACAGAATATCCCTTTTTATTTGTTATCTTTGAGAACTGCCCATCTACCCTAAAACACCTTCACTGAATGTCGTATATGCAAAATCAAAAACGGACTGTTGCTTTTTTTCCCTGTAAAACAGGAAATGTAAACGTTGGGCTAGAGCAGGGGTAGGCAAAGTTGGCTCTTCTGTGACCCGTGGACTTCAACTCCCAGAATTCCTGAGCTAGCATGATTGGCTCAGAAAGTCTGGGAGTTGAAGTCCACGAGTCATAGAAGAGCCAACTTTGCCTACCCCTGGGCTAGAGGAAACATTTATTGGTCAGTCAACATTTGCACATTCTTTTATAAAAACATCCATTTCCTCAATTGCTCTTCACCATTTCTCCTAGATTCTAATGATGGTTCCGCCATGGCACTATATCTTTGTTCTGGTCTATTGCCTCCCAACCTTCTAAGAATCTCACTAGAAATATAGGTTAGGCTTACGGCTACAACTCTGCTTGAAAGCATGCCACTTCTCAGGGCTGTTTTTCTAAAAGATTTTTTTTAAAAAAATCAGGAGGGGTGGAGAACATGCTGGGCTGCGAAGGAAAATGTTGCTAAGGGAACCTTGTAAGGGTTGGTTTTCAAGAGCGGCACCTATTGTCTGGAATGGCCTTCTAGTAAAAATCAAGACTTGCCCCCTTCTTGACTTCATTCAGAAAAAAATTAAACATGGAGTTTCCTTTATGGAGCATTTGTAGCTCGAAATGACACCATTGATATGTATACAAGGATTTTCATGGCGGAGTATAATTAACTGAGCTTAATACTCATCATTATCCATAATTAGTCTTAATGGATTGCTGCAAGAAATACAAGGAATACATATAAATTCATGGGTACCACAATGAGATTCTGTCCTATTTTATTTCAGTTTTACATAGTGAGCCATTATGACAACAACTTGTAACTTTTATATATATATGGGAACTTATAAAAATACATACTTAAGTAAATTATTTGGAGAACAACAGTCAATAATATATCCATGTGCACTGGGCAGAAAAGAAATGGTAAACTGTTAACATAACAGCAATGTATTGTTTAAGAAGGTCCAGCTCAGCTTATCTGAGTCCATAACAAGATTCTCATTACAGAACAACGTTCTCAGTGAGGGCAAGGGTGTCATCACTGCCAGACCTTTGAGTTCAATGACTTGGAAAAATAAATTAAACTGTGTTTCCTTATCCTCAAGTGGTGGAAACCACATTAACAAATGATTATTCTGTTGCAATCAAATATATTATACTATTCTGCCAATCCCCGTGCCAAAATCTAGACAGATAATCTATTTTGAGGATAGATGCGCATATCTTTTATCCAGGATATGAGATCTGATTGATAGAACATACTAAACCATCAATCAAGATTAACAAACCCAACAGGGGAAGTTCACACAATACACTACATCAAAACCACATTATGGCTGAACGTGATTAAGAACTGCCTGTAAGTGAGAACTTTTGCAAATATTTGTGGCCATATTTCCATCATTCTTCTCTGCCTCTCCTCCTCTTGTGCACACACCAATGAGATCCTTTCTCATAATCAAAGACCAACACACAAATCCCATCGATCAGTTTTGGCCTTGGAACTACTTATTAAACCGTTTGCTACCACTGCAAACTTGGCTCCAATAGGAGAATGCTCAGCGGGAAACCTACAGAGAGAGTCTCGCGCCATCACCAATCAGATCACACCTACCTATTGTAAGGGGGAATTGTGCTGTCTCTGAGGCGATGCCTCTTACCTGCTGTTGCCCTTGCTGGGTCTGCTGAGAGGTTTGTTGATTGGAGGAGTTTGTGGCAGCGGCGGCAGCGGCTTGTTGCTGAAAAAGACTGGCGGGATATACTCCCCAGGGAGCTACTCCATAATATTGATGGGGGACAACGGCAGGCCCTAAAACACCGACAAAGGACTGGCTTTATCTTTTACTAGGAGCATCACAGGGATTTGTAGTTCAAATTAATCTGCCATTAACTGAACAAGAGAAACGAAGAGCTACGTAGCTTAAGTGGAACCCCATATGGCCCAAGGGGAGAGGGGATGAAGAAGGTATCCCTGCCACATGCCCAATTTTCTAAATTTTTTCAGTTTTAGGCAAAAACAGTCCTCAACTTACAACAGTTTGTTCAGCAACCATTCAAAGTTACGAAGGCACTGAAAAAAATGACTTATGACCTTTTTTTCACACTTTTGACCATATTCATGGGTTACGTGATAAAAAAATTCAGACGCTGGACAACTGACTTGTATTTATGACAGTTGCAGTGTGTCCTGGGCTCGTGCGATCATCTCTTGTGACCTTCTGGCAAGCAAAGCCAGTGGGGAAGCCAGATCCGGTGAACAACTTTGTCACTAACAACTGCAGCGATTCACTTAACAACTGTGGCAAGAAAGGCCGTAAAATGGGACAAAAATAGCTTAACAAATGTCTCACTTAGCAACAGAAATGTTGGGGCTCAATTCAAGGGTGGGTTCACCTTCCCTACAGGTTCGCATCACGTCGGAAGTGCGCGTTTTGTGCCTACGTCACGTTAGGGAAGTGACCCTCTGCGCATGCACAGAAGCTTTTGCACATGCACAGAGGGTTCTTTGCCAGCTGCTTTCGAGGAGCGGCGACCGGAGGACCGGTTCAGAGGTGTGGCCAGCCGCCCATCACTGCCGGTTTGGCAAGCGGGAGCAAATTTCTGCCACCGGTTCGGACGAACCGGTCCAAACCGGCAGCAACCCACCACTGGCTCAATTGTGGTCGTAAGTCGTGGACTACCTGTAATTGTACCTTATCACCCAGAACAAGTAGTTGCTTATTGGCAGATATATTTCACCTGAGATGCTTATACTTTCAAGCCCAGAAGCCCAGGAATACAAACCAAGTGCTCCAACTGCTTAAGGGTCTGGACAAGCTAAACAACGTACTTGGGTCAGTTTTGTTTCCCTGCTCTCCCCCTTCTACAACCTGCTGCTCTGAAATCCAATGCAGGGGAAGACTCCGGAGATTCTCCGTCATCCATGTCATGGTTGTCCCAAAGGTGCTTTTTCAAGAGGCAACTGAACTTTCTGTTGTTGTTGTTGTTTTTTTTCCTCTGAGAACTGAAGAAGCTTCTTGGATGAGAAGCGAAACGTCTTCGAAGAAAAACCAGAAAGTCCAGTTGCCTCTTGAAAAAATAACCTGCAAGGGAAGGCAGCCAGCTTGGAAGGACACTGTGACTCAAGATACACAGCTGGTTCAGTGAGGCATAAGGAAGACGGTCCCTTGGAGCCTCAAGTATTGGGGGGGGGGAGTGTGGAGGGGGCTTCTGTCGCAAAGAGCATTTTGAAGCAACTCACCTAAAGTCGCAGCTGCCGCAAGTCCTGCTGCGTAGGGATCCGTTCCTGGTGGAGCAGCGCTGATGATGTAAGGGTTGGGCACAAAGGCAGCAGGGGCTAAACCTGCTGAAAACATACCTGTCAGTGAAAACAAACCCCACTGAACAACTTCCGCAGGGTGTGTGTGTGTGGGTGTGGGTGTGGGTGTGTGTGTGTGCACGCGCGCACAGGTGAGCAACCTATCTCTGATCAAACAGAGCAAAGGGTTCAGGGCATTAAGACAAGAGTCTTAAAACCTACAGAGATCTTCCGTTAAGAAATCTACTACTCGTTTTGATTTAATATATAAAAACAGAGCTTAAACTTTAAAATGTGGGCGTTTTCCCCCCATTTTTTAAATACCGTATTTTTCAGAGTATAAGACGCACCTTTTTCTTCCCTAAAAGAGGCTGAAAATTTGGGTGCATCTTATACTCTGAATGTAGCTTTTTTCGAAGCTTTTTTTTCCAGCCCTAACGAGGTGCTAACGATCTTCCCGGCTTCCATCCGAAGAAGTTTTTTCCCAGCCCTAAGTCTTTGCAGACTTGTTTTCATTCCTACTCCCTTTGAAGAATATTTTTTTCAGCCCTAAACAGGGGATAAAATAATGTGCTGAAGCTGAACAGATTAAGGACGCTAGCCAGATAAATACCTGGTAGGTAGATTTTTCCCCCCTATTTTCCTCCCCCAAAACTAAGGTGCGTCTTATACTCCAAAAATACGGTGATTATATAGGGCATTTTACCCACGTTTGATTTTGGGAACAGCTCTATCAAACCCCCATATATATAAGGCATATATTCTTCCATCCGCCTTCAGTCTTATTTAAATGGCTGGCAGTTCTTGTGCAAACATTATGTGGGCTATTTCGGGAGGAATACGAGGCAGGAGGTGGTGTTTCTCGGTTAAATCTCTTAAGTAGCTTAATTCATGTCTGGCTCAGAGGCAACGAGTCCTTCCAATAAAAGTTCTCATTATAGACTCACAGTCTCAGTGAGGGCAAGAGCATCATCACTGCCAGACACAATAAAGGTAAGGATATAAAAATCCTATTAAAATCACATAATCATTTCTGCTTTGTCCTCGCACCCTTTTTTTTGGGGGGGGGAAACAAACGAACAGCATCTCCCGAGTTACTTAACAAAGTGATGAATGGAACAGAGAAGGCAATCAGATTTTTACCCATTCAGGACCTGAAGGCTTACCTATGTGAGGCTGATGGGCAGCTGCTAATGCGTATTGCTGTTGTTGGGCTGCTGTCAGTTGCTGGACAGCAAGTGCATTCGGTCTTTGGAACAGCTAAGAAGCAATTTTTTTAAAAAAAGACATTAATTTTACAACTTTACTCCGATGCTCTCAATACCAGAAGCTCATTGAACCTAAAGTGTTTCTGCCCATAATACTACCGTGTTTCCCCGAAAATACGACCTACTCAGAAAGTAAGTCCTAGCTTGATTTTTACACATGTGCCCAATATAAGCCCTACCCCCACTCAAAATAAGCTCTAATTAAGACCCCGCCTACTCCAGGGTGCACAGGTAAAAATTAAGCTGGGGGGGAATGGGTGTGTGTGTGTGTGGAGCTGCCCTACTACTTACCTTCGGATAGTTGCAACCAGGCCTCGCACACTTCGGCCCATTTCTTTTGCTGCAGCCAGCAAGGCCTTCCTGAAGGCCTCTCTAGCCGATAACAAGCTCCGGATCAATCTGGAGCTCTGTTATTGGCTACAGAGGCCTTCAGGAATGCTTTGCTGTCCTTGCCGGACGAATAAGTTCCTGAAGGCCTCTGATAGTGAAAAAGAGCCAGGGGCAACGCATGCAAGTGAGGTGAGTCAGTGAACGACATTTCCCCCCCCAAAAATAAGACCTGGTGCCTTTTTTGGTGGCAAAAAATATAAGACAGGGTCTTATTTTGGGGGAAACACGGTATCCCTCTGACAAATAAAGGTAGTCTTTGTTTAGCGATTGCCTCGTACAGAAACTATTGGTCGTAACTCTACGACCAATCCTTACATTTATGACTTTTGCAGGTCTATAAAGCAAAGGAAAGTTGAAGATAGTAAGCATAGCTACAATTTTGCTTAGTGATCGCTTCGCTTAACAAGCAGGCCACTGGTCCCAATCGTGGTACTAAATGAGACCTGCCTGTCTTTTATAATAGGGGGGAATAACCTGGGACCCTGCAGATTCTATTAAATGGCAATTCTTCTGATGCCTAAAATTTATCATTCTGACTAAGGTTAATGGAAGCTCCCATGTTACTCCCCTCTTGTTTTACTCTCTTTCTAGCCATCTTCCTCTTTTTCCAATCTCAAACCAACTACTATGTGGGTCCCCGAGTGATAACTCAGTTCGCTGTTAGCAAACATTAGGATACATTTGTCAAAATTTCCCTAAAAGGTACTTGCATTTATTGCCACAATAATGCTGCACATCACATAGGGCCAGAACAGACTTACTGTAACAACAGAATTTATTAGTGAGACTTAATATACCGCCTCATTTATTTGTGAGATTTATATACCGCCTCACAGTGCAAGCACTCTCTAAGCGGTTTACACCATTAAGCAATGCATATTTACATTGCCCCCAACAATCTGGGTCCTCGTTTTACCGACCTCGGAAGGATGGAAGGCTGAGTCAACCTTGAGCCTGGTGAGATTTGAACAGCTGAACTGCTGGTCATAGTCAGCTAAAGTGGCCTGCAGTACTGCACTCTAACTGCTGCGCCACCTTGGCTCATAGAATGACACAATCGGCTGTAGAGAAAGCTTTATAATAAAATAGGCACTCACTAAGCTTACGTTTTTTGGCAATAAAAGTGTTGACACCCATTTCCTAAATTAGTTCATTACCCCGAATACTTATAGCCTATATATCCTGTGTGTGAGAGAGAGGGGGGGGAGGGAGAGACAGAGGATAGATCAGTGATGGCAAACCTTTTTTGGCTCGGGTGCCAAAAGGGTGTGTGCGTGCGCGATTGCGTGCGCGATTGCGTGCACCCATAATGCAATGCGCAAGCGCAAAACCCCTGCACTGCCCCCCCCCCCGTGCATGCACACGGGCCTTACTGAAGCCTCCGGACTTCTGGTAGGCCCATTGGGCCATTTTTCGCCGTTCCCAGGGTTCAGGAGGCTTTCCTGAAGCCTGGGGAGAGCGAAAATGGCCAAAAAGAAGGCCAAAAATCAGCTAACGTGCGCGCTGGAGCTGACATAGGGCAACGCCTCACGTGCCCTCAGATATGGCTCCGCGTGCCACCTGTGGCACCCGTGCCATAGGTTCACCATCACTGGGATAGATATTTCATATCTCATCTTTATATCAGCAGCAGCAGACAGGCCTTAAATGCAGGTGTCCAAAGTAGAAGAAAAACGTATTGAAGAAAAAAGGTTAAGGAACCCACCTTTTTAATCCAGAGAGTCATGAATATACAGAGCTATTTCCGCTAAATGGGGATTGTGTGTGTATGTGCAAATCCACTGAAGTAAGGTGGGGAGGTTGAAAAAGGCATCTAGGCCGATAAACGTAGTGGTACCTACCTGTTGTTGTGAGTTATAATCAAATAAGCCCACAGTTGCCGCAGCAGAGTCCACAGGTACTTGGGTGCCAGAGTAATCAAACTGAAGTGGCTCCATGCCAACATGCTCCATGGGATCCAGAGGAACACTCTGGGACTCCATGTTAGAGAAATCCTCCACGGGTTTGGCACCATTAGTACTGGCTAACTGGGCTAAGCTTTCTGATCCATTCTGGTTTGGCCCTAAAAGATCCACATCGTTGGCAGAGTTCTGGCAGTTTCCTGGTGTCCTGCTGAAAAAGAAAGGGGAAGGGGCGTTTTCATATTTCCTATACGCTTAATTTAATTAGAGCTCCATAGGAACATGCGTACTTATGTGTTACAACACTCTCACTTTAAGCTGTGTTATCCTCTGAAATTGCTTCTCTTCTTTCGTATTAATAACGTCTTTAACCCAGACGTGATACCATATTGGAATTCTCTCCCAGGATAATTTTATTAGTAACAATAAAACCTGAAGGCAATGCAATAAGGTTTTACAAAATTATCTTGCTCATGATCCAATGATGCAGCCTGCTGCTGTATCTCCCAAGAGAACAAAGGAAAGAACGTCCTAAGAACCACAATTCCCAGGATTCTCAATGAACAATCCTAGTTTACAAGGAGAAAAACCTACCTGGCCCCTTCTACTGTGTTTCCCTGAAAATAAGACCCTGTCTTGTTTTTTTTAAAACCCTGAAATAAGAGCTTGGCCTTATTTCTATGCACTCAAAAGCCCGATTGGGCTTGTTATCAGGGGATGTCTTATTTTGGGTAAAACAGGGTACTATACTAACTTTAAATTCCAAGCCTAGTAATTTGGTTAAAGGTAAATAGCAATAGCAACAGCACTTATATACCACTTTACAGTGCTTTTACAGCCTCTAAGCTCTTTTACAGCCTCTAATCTCTAAGCGGTTTACAGAGTCAGCATATTGCCCCCAACAATTTGGGTCTTCATTTTACCCACCTCGAAAGGATGGAAGGCTGAGTCAACCTTGAGCCTGGTGAGATTTGAACTGCCAAATTGCAGGCACCCTGCAGTCAGCAGAAGTAGCCTGCAGTACTGCCCTCTAACCACTGCGCCACTGTGACTCTAAAGGTTTCCCCTTTCTGACTCTAGGGAGCGGTGCTCATCTCTGTTTGTTAGCAGAGGGAACCAGCATTGTCCAGATATTTCATGGTCATGTGGCCAGCTACATGCTGTGACATACAGAACGCCATTACTTTCCCACCAAAGTGGTACCTATTTATCTACTTGCATTTGCCTGCTTTCAAACTGCTAGGTGTCTGGGAAATCAGCCAAATAATGGGAGCTCACCCTTGTGAGCACACAGCTCGAGTCTCGAACCTGAGCAGTCAGCTTTCCAGCTGACAAGCTCAGCGTCTTTTACTGCTGAGTCATCACGCCCTCTAGTAATTTTGTAATGCAATACAAACCTTCCTCAAACTGGACATATTTGGCTACGTTTCTACATAACACTGAACTATGTGCATATGTACACTTTCCTGCTGAAAGAATTGGAGAAGCACTCCAATTTGTTTCCCTGGTTTGCTGTTCATCAATGAAAACAACTTTAAATTAGGAATTTTATTTATTAATCACACTTATTTGGCCGCCCATCTCACATGAAGCAACTCTGGACAGCTATGTAAACTTCCATTTTCTGACCAAGCCAACCAAAAAGCCAGGTCTTGTAACCAGTTTGCTTAGCAACTGATTAGAATTTATTCTAATCCACAATTCCTTGTATGATGGGTAACCAGCCGAGAATCTGGTTAAACTGGGATATGTCTTGACAAAAGAAAAGAGTACAGAAATCAGAGGTTCTTTTCTCCTCAGAGAATATTAACCACGATTTGTCATGACGAACTGCTGCCCTGCCCAGCGCACAATCACATATTGAAATTTACGTACCTAAAATCTTTTGTATCCGCATCAATTCCATTTTGCACAGGCAAACCATTAGCCTTGTCCATTACGTCTCCCTCTTCCTTCAAATCACCTAATTTATCGCCATCAAATGTACCCTTGTTTTTCTTGTCTCCTTTATCATTGTCATCATTCTCTGCATCCCTTGGCCCCTGGGTAAACCATAGAGGGTTGTTAAATTCTGCATAAACTGTATCAGAAAATTCAATTATTAACAATTTGGGGGGGAAATTACATCGATAATCTGCATAGCACTTATAAGTTTAACCACCGTTTTAATTCATTTCTATTTCATTTTAACCTTATGTCAACATAAGGTCCAGAGATATTTCATGAGAAGAGTACTCCACTCTTCTACTCACAACAGAATCCCTTATGCCACCAGGATTGAAATTTTGGGCTTGGACAATCTGGAACTGCACCACCTGTGGTCTGATCTAAGCATAATACACAAAATTGTCTGCTACAACGTCTTACCTGTCAACGACTTCTTCAGCTTTAACCTCAATAATACACGGGCAAACAATCGATACAAACTCAAGGTAAACCACTCCAAACTCGATTGCAGAGAATACGACTTCAGCAACAGAGTGGTCAACGCCTGGAATGCTCTACCCGACTCCGTTGTTACATCCTCAAATCCTCACAGCTTCAACCTTAAACTGTCTACCGTGGACCTCACCCCATTCCTAAGAGGTCCATAAAGGGGGCATGCATAAGCACAACAGCGTGCCTACCGTCCTTTCCTACTGTCCCCATTTATTTGTATTCATTTCCTTCGTTCATGTCCATGTTCATATTTATACCTGCTATCTTGTACATGTTTGACAAACTAATAAATAAATAAATAAATAATTTGGGGGGTATTAAGATGATGATCAACTCAAAATTGTTCCAAATACAGTGACACTACATCAAGTATATCCCAAATAGATAACTGTGATTCAGAAATAGAAATGCCCCAGTGTTACTTACAAATCCTCCTTTTCTGAGACAGGAATCCCCAGGGGATGAACTCAACACATATTCTACCATGCTAACGCCAAGCCCACCACTTTCCGATCGTGGAGACAGCACTGAATTAACTTCATTATTCACGTGAAAACCTTGACCAGGTCTTCTCTGAACCATGATTGGTTGGGAAACAGAATGATCTGCAACAAAAATAACCACAATAGTCACAGGTTACAATTTATCAAAAGGGAAATTTATTACCAGCAAAATGTTTGGGGTCTGCAATGTATGATTATTTCCCACCTTATTCTTCATGCCCTATTATCTACTCATTAATTTTATAAATTTCACCTTTTTTTTCCTTCTAAAAGTCACCAAGGATAAATGTTCAGTTAAAACTACCTACCAAAATTTAGCATGAAACCTAAGGACAGGGATCCTATAGAGTAAAAAGTTGAAAGCAACACTAATATTCAACTATGACAAACATTCCACATCGTTTCATGTAAAATAATACAGGAAAGGATTTACTGTGTATTTAAAGCAGAGACGGGAAGGAGCTAAACTTTTCCCTCTCAGTAGAGTGTCCCATAGCCAGGTGCTGCTATCAACAGTACCCATCAACCTTGGCTCTCCATCAACCTTGGCTCTTGAGGGCCTCTAGCATGTTAAATGATCGTCAGCCTCAAATAAAAGAACAGGCTGTTTCAGATATCCTAGTCATAAATTATTTAGGGCTTTCAGAGTCACAACCAGCACTCTGAATTGTGGCTGAAATAAACTGGAAGCAATATACTGTTCCAAGGTGGTGCGATGTAATCTTTGAAATGCATTCCAGATAAAAATACTGCCCGGTGTACAATTCTGCCTTTAAGGAATTTTAGTCTTTAACAGCGCAAATAAATTAACACCATCCCTCAATGGCCACAGTCCGCCCTGACTTTCTTTTCCACTTCCTTAAAAAGTGTACCCAAGATAATTCACTATCCTATATTATTCCCTTAACCAATAAAATTATACTTAGTTTTACAATAATTTGATGTTATGGACCATTTTAAATACTTTTAATTAAATGTTCTAAAGTATTTTAAGGAAACAAGAGGAAGAGAAGACTAGTTGTAAAAGAGAAATAACGCAGATTGTCCAGAATTATTTACAATCACGGTAATTCAAAATACCTGATGTCCCCCAAGCGCTGTCTCTCCACTGATCACCCAAAAATATTCCTTTTGGTCCATCTTTGCTTGAATCATCAGATTCCCAAAATTTTTTCCCTGGCAAAAGCTGCTGTAAAGGAAAAACAGAAATATTGTTATATAAAAAAGGACAAAGATAGAAGCTTTAGAACAGAGGTCTTCAAACTTGGCAACTTTAAGACTTGTGGAGTTCAACTCCAATAGCTGGCTGGAGAATTCTGGGAGTTGAAGTCCACAAGTCTTAAAGTTGCCAAGTTTGGGGACCCCTGCTTTAGAATACCCAGTTCTCATCTCTCTGTTGCTCTTCCTCATGTAACTAACACATAAAGCAGATTTCCTAAGTATGGTTAGGACTGCAACTTCTTCCCAGAAAAGTGTGCTGGGACTTCTGAAGTTGCCCTCTCAACACAACTGGAGGGTATGGGGGTCAGGTATGTCTGCCATTCGGTATTTCAAAGCAAGGTAAGGAGGGGGGGGGGTTGGAAGAGAAAGAGACCTAATTTTAGACAGTCCTCGACTGATAAAGAGTTCGCTTAGTGACCGTTCGAAGATACAACAGCACTGGGAAAAGCCACATGACCATCTTTCAGATTGATGACCATTGCCACATCCCCATGATCACATGATCAAAATTGAGATGCTTGGCAACTGGCTCATATCGATGACAGTTGCAGTGTCCCGGGGTCATATGTTCCCCTTTTGCGACCTTCTGACAAGCGAAGTCAATGGGGAAGCCAGGTTTACTTAACCACCGTGTTATTGATTTAACAACTGCAAGGCTTTACTTAATAACTGTGGCAAGAAAGGTCGTAAAACTCACTTAACAAATGTCTTAACAACATACATTTTGGGCTCAATTGTGGCCGCAAGTTGAGGACTACCTCTACTATTCCCTTCCTATAAGGAAGGGGGCAGCAATACTCCCTTGGATTGCAAAGTGAAGGCAGACACTCTTGAGCAACAGGTCCAATAAATCACCAAAATAATTCATTTTGTGGGGCAAGTCTAGGTCAGGCACAGCAGATCTGGCAATATCTTTTGCTTCACTTTTTACAAAAGTTTTGATGACCGATAGGCTTTAATTAGGTAATAAAGTAAGGCAGAGGTGGGTGGAACAAAGTTGAATAATAGGGGATAGAGGTACAATTAGGAAACTCTTCAACAACAACAACAGCAGCAACAACAAAAACAGTTATGGCACAGTTAGTGAGGAAATGCTTTCTAAAAGTGAACTTATAAATAAATGTACCAATAGCAGTATGGCAAAATTCCTCATAAGAACATACAACTAATTTAAGGCCAAAGAGTCATGTTTACATACCAGTATTTACATACATTAAGGACATGATTATATAACTACATCCTCATACTAGAATGAACAATTAAAAGGCCAAACACAGCCACTATGCAGGAAGTGGTGAAGTGGTAAGCAACATGGAATTTCTCAATATCTCACCTGGCTGACAGCTGCCTTCTTTCTCTTACTCCCTGGCCATGTTCAATTCCCCATTTGTTAAAATACAGTTTAGCACAGAGGTGTCAAACTCAAGGCCAGGGGGGGGGGGTCCGGCCTGTGGGGTGCTTAGATCTAGCCCGCGGGGCTGCCCTGGAAACAGCGAACAGCCTGCCCGCGGTGCCTCTACCAGCAAAAACAGAGCTAGGGAGGGACCCTCTCGGGCTTCATTTTCCCTGGCAGAGGGTTTCAGGGGGCCGTCACAGCAGGAAACAAAGCCTGGGAGTGGCTGAGATGGCCACCCTTCACATCAAACACAGCCCTGATGCGGCCCTCAATGAAATTGAGTTTGACACCCCTGGTTTAGCAGCTTACAATAAACAACACACTTCCTAGTAACTGACATGAAACTATATTATTTCATTTCAGACCTGTTGGCATATTAAATCAAGGTGGAAGAATGGTGTGAAGAGTGCAATGAACTTTACCTACTTAGGGTTACTGTGACACATGAATCTGTGTTTTGGAGCAATGTAATATATCAACTATGTTGTTAGGATTCATCCAAGGAAAGGGGCTAAAACAAATGGCTCAACAAATGACCCTATGACTCAATGCACTTTTGAACCCAACAAATTTCTCATATTCTAGAGACTGAGAAACTATGGAAACCATTCCTGTTGCTTATTTGAAATTTTATAATTAATTAAACACAGCACATAATATTATACTGTGGAGTCTTCCCATTCAGGTTGTCCAACCATGTGACATTTCATGATTGGCTAGTCCATTTATCCCATAAACCTTCCATCTTTCCCCTCCCATTATTCAACATTATGGAGGTACAAGGCACAAGTCCAAATGGCATGTCTTGTTTTTGCTTTAGTTTCTTTCTTAAGCTTTTTGCATCTCTTTTTACATTTTGCAAAATCTGGGGCTTCACTGAGCTTTTTGGGACCTTATTCTTGTTATGGGTGCAATACCACATGAATCTGCTTTAGAAGAACTGATGACTATGGTAATGAAGACTCACTATTCTACCTCCCTGGGACACAGACAGACCAGTCCTATCTAATGCTGGTCCTGTAAGCCCCCTAAACAGGGAGTAACCACTATATGTTTTCCAGTATGCTGGCTGGGGAATTCTGGGAGTTGAAGTCCTCACACCTCTAAGCCCCCGAGGTTAAGAAACATTGGTCTACGAGTTTGGTGGGGAAGAGTGAGGGATGGAATAGCATACTATAGTGATACTGAAAGCCAAGTATTCAGGGATTATGAAGCAATTCAGTTGTATGAGCAGTGTCTTTTACTGAGTATCAGCATGAATTATACATTTATGAAATGTAATTTACGTATCAGTCCAAGTTTAAAACCTGAAGCTGAACAAAGAAAACATTCCATTATACACATTCAGCAAGTTAATACTATTCTTCAATGAACGTAGGTGTATGGAATTTTTTTTTTTATTTTCTAAACCTGTCTTTTTTATTTTTATAAGTAATTCAAAGTGGCAAATCTAATTAACGCTCCTTCCTCCTCCTATTTTCCCCACAATAACAACCTCGTCAGGTGGGTTGGCCTGAGAGAGAGTGACTGGCCCAAAGTCACTCAACCGGCTTTCATGCCTCAGGTGGGATGAGACCGCAGTCTCCTGCCTTCTAGGCTGGTGCCTTAACCACTAGATCAAATCGCCTTGGGGATAAGTCTACATGATTATGAGAAACAGGACTTGTTACTACCAATTTTATGTTTTTTCCTGGTTGGTTAGTAGATTTCAGTTGATGAGATCACTTTTTCATTTTGAACTGTAGGTTTATTTAAAGCCACCATTCACAAATACTTTTTTTTCATAAACACCCTTTTTAAAATAAAACGTCACTATCCTATTCCAAATTACCAATAGAAAAACCAGTAGCCCTGTAGCAGGGGTGTCAGACTCGATTTCATTGAGGGCTGCATCAGGGTTATATTTGATGCCCGGGGGGGGGGGGGCAGCTCGACGTCACTTGTGTCAGGGCCACCTGTGGCGGCCCGAGTGATCTGCCAGAGAAAACGGGCTCCCAAACTCCATTTTCGGCTGCAACGGCCTCCTGCAACCCTTTGCCAGCGAAAACGGAGCTCGGGAGGGCCGCGGCCAGTCCTTCGCTGTTTCCAGGGCGGCCCCGCGGGCCAGATCTAAGCACCCCCGCGGGCCGGATCCGGCCAGTGGGCCTTGAGTTTGACACCCCTGCTTTATAGTCTTCTACAGAGAACCAAGTAGTTTCACTTATAGGGTTCTTGGTGCCTAGATGCTTATTCCTGTGCAAAGAAGGACCTTTGTTCGAAGAGTTTTACACTTTACCACAGCTATATTAATGAAGACAATAATATTAATAATAATATAATATTAATGAAGACAATAGTTAAAATATTTTACACTTGCCAGAATCGTTTGTAAATAAAGCATTTGCCAGAATCGTTTGTAAATAAAGCTTGCTGGTGGTAAATCCCATTCTTATAATCTTTTGAGAGAGACAGTTCGTTTGGCAAACAGAGAAACAGCTTTGCCTTGTAATCCAGACGAAATGTCTATTCTTTTTGCCATATTATGTTCTCAAATGCTCTCATTAAGTAAACTTGCTTTATTGTTATTAATATTTAGGATCTTACAAAGGTCAACATTAAAGCTTCATTTATTCACCTGCATGTGAAGAAACCAAGCCAGTCAATTAAAGCTCTATAATACAATCCTTCAGATCTTTTGGGATTCTTTGTTCTAAATGAAGATATTGTTAGTATAGCCTTTTAAGCTTAAGATTTACTTGTATTTATATACTTGCATTTATAAATTAATAAATACTTGTATTTCTATTTGCATTTATTTGTGAAATAGTCATATATTTATGAAAAGAGCCAAGACCCTTGTTTTTCTTCTTTCTACCATTTCTTACTTATTTTGATAGTAATTTTTATATACAAAAAAGCTGAGTGTTTATTTACCCTCACATTCAGCCTAAGGAATAAAATATGTCCTCAATTTTATTGATGAGGGCAATACCCCGAATCTCAGGATGCTTTGGGCTCAATTTTCAATATAGTTTGCATGCTATTTCACACTGTCCCACCTACATTTTTAAAAAGGTCCAATAATAGTGACAAAGAAGCAAAGTGGAAATGAAGTTAACATTAGTTAGGTGGACTAATTTTTGAGACACCGAATCGTATAGCATAAAACAGCATTGGCACCTGCAAGATCCTCTCTAGAGATAGGGCTTAGACTGTAGGTAGTCCTTGTTTAACAACCGTGATTGAGATTAGAAACTCCATCACTAGTCATAAAGCGGGACAATTCCAGTGGCTATCGTTAAGCGAATCCCAACATGGTCATATCACCTGATTGCTGTTTGCAAGCTTCCGCTGCCTTCCCAATTGTTTTTGCTGGCAGTGAAGGTTGAAAATGGTGATCACATGACCAAGGCACTAAAACAGTGATGGCTAACCTTTTTGGTGCCAAGTGCCCAAAGCTCAAGCACAAGCAAATCCCCAAAATGCAATGCGAGCGCCCCCCCGTGCATGCACCACGTGCATCAGTGCACGTGTCCCCATGCATGCACGCATGTCCCCACGCATGCACCCCCCTGTGCCCCATTTTGGCTTCCAGGTTGGTGCAGGAAGCCTTCCAGGCCCAAATCAGGGCACTGGGGGATGCATATATGCGCGCACCCCCAAAATGCAATGCAAGCACCCCCGTGCATGTGCCCCGCCCCCACATGTGAGCACGTCCCCCACATGTGCCCCGCTCCTGTGGGGCGACAGCTGGCATACCCGCAGAGAAGGCAAGTGCCCAAATCACAATCATGTGATCGAGAAGATGCTGCAACAGTTGTAACTACAAGGACCGATTGTAAGTCTCTACATTCAGTACTGTCATAACTTCAAATGGTTGCTGAACAAGTGGTTGTTAAACGAGGACCATCTATATTCAATCATACAATTTATTTGTGTGGATAGCACCACGATTTACACTAACAGCAATCTCAGTTCTTTGAACGCCAGTCATATGAAGCCAAAGTAATTCCAGCAACATGATGGAAGTTAGCAGGCTCAGGTGAACAGATAAGAAATTTTTAAAAATTGCAAGAATGAAAACCTAAGGCTGATTAGGATATGGAATTACCAGACTACCAGATAGAGAGTGCTCCATACTTCAACATTTTGTAATCTTTCTGCTTTCCAGTTTTAAAAAAACCAACTTAACTCTCATAGGAGAATGCACAATGTGGTTTTAGTGAACTTACTGAAGACTTCTCCTTAAGACAATTTTTGCAAGAACAAAGTTACTGAATTGCTAATAACTCCATAGTATTGGCTTTCTATGCAAACAGATTAATTAAATTTAATTAATCCAAACTTCAAATACCGAAGAGGAAATGGCCTGAAAAAAATAAACACTCTCGCAATGGCTATTATTTTCCTCTCTGTACTGGCAAAATGCCTGAACAAACTACAAATATGGCAGCTTTTCATCGCCATTTTTGCCTGTGCAATTTATGCTTGGAAAAATAAATATGGGTAGAATATTCACAAATACTGCAAATGGGTAGGGCAGCCTCACCACTAGATATGCTATCCACAGCCCAAGTCACCAATTACCCACAACCTCTGACTGATTAAAATAAACTGCTACTGAAACTATGGAAATTTGTGGGTTGCCATGAACAAACTGCACCCTACTACAGGTAAGTTAATTTGTACCTATCTTGGTCCATCTGACTCGTGTCACTGCCAAACCTTTTAAACATGAGCCTTGCGCCCAATTACAAGTCAGAATCATGATTGAGATTAGTTCATGTTTGAGGACTCATGGCATTTCTGGAAGCAACAAGCCATAAATCCCATTCAGTTGATATTTTACACTTTTCAACTTCCAGATGTGTAGGACTATCTCTCCCAGTATCCTACTGAGCATGTAGTTTTTGGTTTGCAAGCAAAGGAGGAGCAAAATTGAAGAGTTAAGATTAGGGCTATTTACTTCTAAAAATAAACTGTGTTCTCCAATATTCTGGCTGATTCTTGGCACAAACGTCTACTTTCATTCAGAGCTTTCTGTGTATCATTTTAATCCACGCAACCTAAGATGTTTTCCTTCAAAAATTCACCAAGTAGTCCTCACAACAGCCACATATTACTACAATAAATTCTGTGCTCATCATTTCCCGTATTGGAAAGATTTTCTTTTGAGATCCACATGACCAGATTTTAAGGTGGAGTGAGTAGAAATGTTTGGGGGGGGGGAGTAATAAGGGCTCCTGTGATAAGGAATTTCTTCAGTAATTAGTAACTTGAAAACTCTTGAACACATTTTTTCATAAGAGAAAGAGAAAGATAACTCCCCCCCCCCAAAGCCCTTTTCTTCTACCATGTCTTGAGGAACAGAAACTGGCTGAAGGTCAGACCTGCTGGTGCTAGGCATAACTGTTTCTTATCAGCATTTAACTTTGTTTTTACAGGGCAAGGCGCATAAAGAGTTCCGGGTGGAGATGCCTCAAAGGAAAGGCAATCCTTTATCTGTTACTTAGGATAAGGAAGCCTCTCCCTAATTCAGTCTCCCTATATGGCCCAGACTGCTTTACAAAACAAAGTAGGAATAAATAAATAAAAAAAGAGTCTGCAGAGAAGCAGATTGAACCCACCTCCATTTATTAATACTGTATTGATCAAAAGTCTATCTCGTCCACTTGAATCCAAGAGCAAATAGCATTGGGCAACTTTCTGCTTAGTTTACCAGCAGCTGTCTCTGGATTTCATGTAGCTAAGGTATATGGCAATTTGGTGCGTTTGGCATATTGCTTGCGGCAGGGGTGACATTCAAATTTTTCCCCTACTGGTTCTGTGGGCGTGGCTTGGTGGACGTGGCTTGGTGGGCATGGTCATGTGACTGAGTGGGCATGGCCAACTTGATGTCACTCACGGCAAGGTGGGGCGGCACCACCCCACCAAGCCACGCCCACAGAACCGACAGAAAAGTTCGGCCAAGTCTTCTAGCGCTGGGGTCTCCAACCTTGGCAACTTTAAGACTTGTGGACTTCAACTCCCAGAATTCCTCAGCCAGCTGCTGGCTGAGGAATTCTGGGAGTTGAAGTCCACAAGTCTTAAAGTTGCCAAGGCTGGAGACCCCTGTTCTAGCGTTCAACCTGGCTGCTTCTTGCCTCCTCCTCATGTTTGCTCTGTGTGTATGAGCCCGAGAAGGAGGAGAGAAGGAGTGAGTGGGAAAGGCGGGGCGGGGCCAGTCAGTGGTGCGATTTACTGGTTCTCTGAACTGCGCATAATCGCCGCCACCAGTTCTATAGAACCTGTCCGAACCTGCTGAATTTCACCCCTGGCTTGCGGGAAAAACTCAAAAATGGTTTTAACAGTTTCAATAACATAATACAAAGAGCTTCAAGTAGCCTACCTCTCTTGTTTTATTTTTATTTTATTATTTAGTAAATTTAAATACTGCCCATCTCACTAGCCAAAGCAATGCTGGGCGAAAGATTTTAGAACCTTCATAGGCCGCCCTCCTGGCCTCGAAAGGACGAAGGTCGATAATAAGGGACAGGGCAGGAGTCCAACCTCCGGGACGTGGAGGGCAAAATTTTTCGTTTGTCCCTGGACTCTACCAGAAGGGGCTCAAGGGATTCCCCAAACAATTTGGCCCCGGGAAAGGGGGCTATCGCCAGACGCCACTTGTTTCTGGTATCAGCATGTCACTGCCTTAACCATAAAAGACGTCTGGAGGCCACCGAAGAACCGATGGCCTTTGCCGCGAATCGAGCCACATTAAGCGTGGCATCTGCTGAAAACTCCAAGGCTGCTAAGACCTTATTCAGATCCTGGTGGGACCTAATGTCATCAGCTGGGAGTGTCACGATGTGAATATTGCCAGTTGAGCATCTCTACTATTTCTAGGTTTACTGTATTTTCTAATCAGCAGACATGTGACATGTATTACTGTGCATGTGTGCATTCCAGGAGTCTCCTCTTTCCTTCTCCTGTGAGCCTCGCCCGAGGCAGACGTGATTTCTTAGCTGAGACAATGTAGCTTAATAACGTTTATATTCTTTTGTTACTTTTGTACTAAAATAAATATTTTGTTAATTAGAATTGAATCTCGGTTTTATTTTCTAAGTAAGAATGACTTCAAGGAAGCAAGATCCTATATCACCTCTTTGATAGGAATAATTTCCTATCCGTCAGGGAGTCTGTCCTGAAGTTGCCTCAACCAAAGCAGGGAGGCCCTGTTAAAGAAAGAAGCCGCAGTAGAAGCTTTAACAGCCCAGGCGTCTGCCTGATGGGCCTTGACCAATAATTGTTCTGCCCTCTTTTCTTCAGGCCTAAGAACTTCCTCCGGGGCCCCAGTTACTAAGGAGGAAGAAGCCAGAGCCACTATCAGAGCATCAACAGAAGGAACCTGGAGAACATTAGATAGTTCCGGCCCCACGTTATAAAAACGCTTATCTGACCCACTGGGATTGGGTCCTGAGTCTGGTGAGGACCACTGCCTCTGCACAATGTCGAGAAAAAGTTTGGGGGCCGGTATCTCCTCCGCCTCAACAGTAGGTTCAACAAAAAGGGGATCTGCCGGATCTGCCGACCCTGATGCTGTTTCAGAAGGAGCCGGGTTGGAACCCAGGCGAGTAGTGTTTTTTGCTTTAAAGAGCAGAGATTTGAAAAGGTGAGGCCGAAACAATCCCACAATTGGTGGTTGTTTGAGAATGAGACCCTCATCCTCAGATAAATCAAGTTCTCTGAGCTCATCATCTCCAGATAAAGACTTGACCAGCAGAGGCCTGATATGGGCCTTGAACACTGCGTTGATATTCCTCCCTTGGGTTAGGATGCTCCTGGTGGCACTCAAAGCTTCTGGGGATTACAGGCCCCAGTGAAGCTCTTTGTTGTAACCCTGCTGCAATTCCTTACTTAATGGCCTCGGAGATCCAGATCCCCATGTTGGCCAGAATTATTGGCTCAGGGTGCTCATCAGAACGAAGACCAGCAGTGGTAGGTGTGAAGGTTGCTTCAGCCACCAAAGACCTCTGAGGGGGAGGTTGATCCCAAGGGGACAGTTGGAGAACCTTTTTCGGCACCGAGTGCCCAAACTGGTACACACGTGCATGTATGTGCAAGTGCACGCGCCTAAGCACCAGAAACCCGAAGACTAGCTGACATGCACGCGCCGGTCAGCTGGTCTTCGGGTTTCCAGCACGCGCATGCGCACCAGGCAGCTGGTCTTTGCGTGCACCAGAAACCCAAAGACCAGCTGGCTGGCATGCACATGCCTGTTTTTTGGGCGTTTTTAGGCTCATTTTCAGGCCGTTTTCTGGGCCATTTTTCAAGCCTTTTTCCGGGCTGGTTTTGGCTCAAAAAACAGCCGGAAAATGGCCAAAAAATGGCCCATTTTCAGGCGCTCCTGCACCTGCGAAGACCAGCTGGCCGGCGTGCATGTGCACACCAGAAAGCAGAAGAGCAGCTGGCGACACCACGCATGCCCACAGAGAGGGCTCTGCGTGCCACCTCTGGCATGAGTGCCATAGGTTTGCCATCACGGATTTAGTTTATTTATTTGTATCCCTGCTTTATTATTATTTGTACACTGGATCAAACCACAGCACCACTAAATGATAAAAGACCTCTTCCTCACTGCCTTGATTCTCTTTTCCAAGGATTTACGCCACTGAATTTTTCACACAGCAAAACAATGAGAGATTTAGGACGACTCAAAGGAAAGGTTTAAATAAGAAAGTCTTCTTTTTCCAAAAACCACTCATCTAGAAAGGAATAGCTACCCTGTGATATATATTTCTGGCATCTATATATACACGTTCAATTTCTTACTTTTTCATTTCACACATGGACAAACCAGCAGACAATAAAGGGAGGGGGGGCCTTTTCTCTTTTCTATTCCCTTAATATCTGAAAAAGCCACTATTAGTTCAGGTATAGAATACTGAGCTGAACAGGTTTGATACGATAAAAGCCATCTTTTTAAAAAATACTCATACTTGGAATTAGAATATATACATCAACACAGCTAGTCCTACACAATCTGGCTACTTCCAAATATTTTGGACTAAAACTCCAATAAGCTCCTCAAAGCAGGACCAACAGTCAAAGATGGCAGAGGTTACAGTCTAAAACAGCAATCCTCAATCTTTCTGGCTCCATGGACCGGCAGGCAGCTACAGTGGCGGTGGAGGGGATGGTTTCACACAACCCAGCTCTTGAGCATGCGCAAATGAAGTTTTGCATGCTCGCCCATCGCTTGCGCAGCCCAGTTCACAACGGGGCGCGGATTGGTACAGTTCCACAGCCTGGGGGTTGGGGGACCCCTGGTCTAAAACATTTGAAGAAACCCAGGCTAGACTGGGATAGAAAAGTAGCATTAATCATTATTTAGCAGTTCACGCACACGTATAATTTGCTTAACTATAGTTTACTGAATAAGCCACAATTGGCTAAGTTCATACCCAACAGGTTATGTCATAAATTTGGGCTTACTAATGCTTCTGTCTGCATTCAAAACCAAACAACAAAAATATCATTTAGTTTTACAGCCAGCAATATCTTCACAGCATTTACTATGAGGAATTAAAAATAAATGGGAAACCTATTCTATAAGGTCATAAATGTAGTTTTGTAAATATGCAGTCCTTTTACAGAAAGGAAACAAAAATTGCAACATTTAGACGGCTGGCACATTGAAATGGATGAGCTACTATAAACATACCTTTCAAATCGCCAAGTATTTAAGTACAGAAATGCCAAACACCTTAGGGGGCTATTTACTCAAGCAAGATTTGAGCAGCTGGACACAATTGTTAAATAAGGAAGGCTTAACCAAATCCCTTATAATGAACGTACTTGTATTTCAGGAGCCCCCGAGACAGAAGACATAACACATATTTTATCTGAATGTCAGTAACTTGGACTGCACGTCAGATGAATGGCGTATTGGGATTCTTATATTAAAACAATAGATTTCATGTGCAGTCAGAACCCCCAAATTACATAAAATAGGGCTTTTTACTTGAACAAAACAGTACAGCTGAGAACTGCGTGTGTGGTTCTAATCTGAGGTAAACTGTAAGGGGACATGGAAATTTGATTTGCATTTTCTTTTACAGTACTTATTTCTTTAATTCTATATTTTAATTTATTGTTCTGTGTTTTATATTCTGTATTCTGCTTTGGTCTAATGGCTAATCAATAAAGTATTACTAATACAAAATCTGGCAAAAAATAATATTCCTATAAGCCAGTAATGGCGAACCTTTTTTTCCTCGGGTGCCGAAATAGTGTCTGTACGCGCTATCACACACACGTGCGTGCCCACACCCATAATTCAAAGCCCCCCACTCGCCCCACCCCCCTGCGCATGCGTGTGTGACCCCCCCACTCCCCCGTTTCATGACTTCCAGTGAGCTGGGCAGGCCCATTTTTCGCCCTCCCCAGGCTCCAGAGGCTTTCCTAGAGCTTGGGGAGGGCAAAAATGCTCCCCCCCCCGCCACCCCAGACGCCCTCTGGAAGCTGAAATCACCCTCCCAGAGCCTCTGCGCGAGCCAAAAATCAGCTGGCGGGCATGCACATGCACGCTGGAGCTGAGCTAGGGCAACGGCTCGCATGCCGGCAGATATGGCTCTGCGTGCCACCTGTGGCACCGTGCCATAGGTTCGCCATCACTGCTATAAACAATGCAAGCGTTTCATCTCTAGTTCCCCCTCTAAAATGAAGCCTAAATCAGGTCATTTGTCATATGGAGACAAGGAAGAGCACACTGACTTTACTGAAGGAAGATCAAGAGAATAAAACCACCTCCTTACCTCCCCCATCGCCCTGCCTTCCAAAGCAAGTGCTTGAAAATCATGGTTTAATTCATCCATGGATCGAACCTATTATAGAGGCAAGAGAAACGTAGGTAAGAGAAACTGAAAACTAGAAGATATAAAGCAGAGTTTTAAGCAACTGGAACATAATCATTTGTATTTAACTTGCATAAAACTATATTTAAAATTACAACTGCAAAAACAAAAGCAAATGTTTGGTGATCAGTTAAGGTAAACAAAACATTTAGATTTACTGAAACAGACAGATGGGTTAGCCAACATAAAGGAAAATGCATTTGAAACGAATATAACTAAACAAAACATTCACATTTATAAAATATGTATATTTCTTTTAAGTTCGCAAATCCCCAAAAGTTTATTGAAAATTAGAAAGAAATAAGAAACTTATGACTACACCTAAAGAGATGCTGGATCACGTTTAGTAATTAGAAAACCGTAATAATCAACTGTACTAATTTTTTCTTATATGCATTTCAGTTAAAAAGAGACAACATGATTGTTGTCTTCTGCTTTCCCTCTATAAGCTGCCTTCTGAACTGGTAGGAATGGATACGCATTGTTGTTGTGTTACTGAAAGAATTATGCTTAAAAAATATACAAAGTCCATATGACTAATGAAACTGTTTACACTCAGGACAAAACATCCATATCAATGTTAGTAGCATTACACGTTTACAGTAATTGTATCTACGCCTCAGCATTCTGTGGAACAACTCACAAGTGGAAACATCCAAAATTTCCTCATATTTCCTCATATAAATAGGCAAATAAATTAACTTGCTTGGTGTCAAGAATTACTCTAATATTAATTCCACAAACAGGGAGCAAAAAGAGAAGGGAAAAGTATAAAAAGCTTCTTTTCCCTCGATTCCTACTAGAGAAAAGGAGGGCTCAAAATAACTATTTTGTTGAAATGTGATCTGTATCTTAAGTCTGTGTCACGAGGTGATTTTTGATTGTCAGCTGTACTCACATGTCAGACTTTAAGACCCAGAAGTTCTTAACAAAGTGAAGCAGTCACGTAAAGTGTGAACTGCGCAGATGTTACATTCCATTCTTATTCTCCATTATTCTTTGCTGCTACCCTCCCTGGAAGGAGGTTCTTTTAGATTGTCAAGATGTAATTATTAAGATTTAATGTTTTTATATTTCTTTTGTACCGAAATAAATATCGTGTTATTTAGACTTTTACATGCGTTTCATTTTATTAAGAATTGGTTTCCAAAGGAAAAGATTCGTCACCTCTACTTTTTATTTTATCACAATAGTCTGCAACCCCCTAAAAACCGCTTCTGATTCATGCGAAAACAAATAGACTAACTATGAAATTCATATGACATTAAAGCTGTCCTGATTGTCTTAGATAACATCCAATTTCACTCTTGTAGTTATTTCCTCCTCAGGCGCGTACATATATTAATATAACTTTTGTGTTTCTGGGTGTTACCTTCCATCAGTCTTGATTCAGACTGACTACATGAACATGTCCGTGCAGTTTCTCACAACCATTTCAGAAATGGTCTACTATACAATACCATAATAATCTAACTTGACTAGAGAAATAGTTCAAAAAAGCTTTTGCTCGTTTATTCTGATTGACAATCAGAACAGTAAGAGATTGTGCAACTTTGCATTCTTGAAATTCTTCCAATAAAGGTACCGCTAGTACGGTAGTCCTGGACTTACGACCAGTTGCTTAGCAACTGTTCAAAGTTATGACCTACCTGAAAAGGGGGCATTTCAGGGGATTCCAAAGTTGCGCAGTCATGTGGCTGCATTTTGGATGCTCAGCAGCCCACCATTTATAGCCATTTGCAGCGTCCTGGGATCACACGAGTGCATTTTATGACATTTTTGACACCATTACTTCCAGTTTTGCGCAGCTCAGCGCAGTTGGACACAGCTTTGCCTGAAACATGATGCCCAACTGCACTTAACAACAGCCACATGAAAAGTCGTAAAATCGGGTCGGTCATGTGACCGACCAGATTCACAACTGTCACAATTTTCCACAGTAACGGGCAGGCTCGATTACCGTACAGGTAATCCTCGACTTACAACCCCAGTGGAGCCCAAAAGTTCTGTTGCTAAGTGAGACATTTGTTAAGTGACTTTTGCCGCATTTTACGATTTTTCTTGCCTCAGTTGTTAAGTTCAGTTCAGTTTATTATTACGGTCATAGACCAGAGACTAGAACGAATAAAAACACTCAATCAATATACAATTAAAAGTTATAAAATAAAATAATAAATAACAGATAAAATCTATGATAAAATCCAGTCTGTCAATTACACATGATCTACATTACTAAAATTACAATCCATAAGCTGTGAGTCCTATAGTCGGTTTAATACTAAAAGGGAAGGGAATAAGCAGGGTTTGCCACATTTGTTGTATAAATTAGCTATGGTGGATTAGACACAGTTGAAATATATATCGCTATGGTGAGGAAGACACATATTTGCGACGAATTACTGGTGAATCACTGCAGTTGATAAGTTAGTAGCCCAGTTGTTAAGTGAATCTGGCTCCCCCATTGACTTTGCTGGTCAGAAGGTCGCAAAAGGGGATCACGTGACCCTGGGAAATTTGCAAGCCGTCGAAAATATGAAACAGCTGCCAAGCATCTGAATTTTGATCAGGTGATCATGGGGATGCTGCAAAGGTTGTATTTATTTATTTAATTATATTTCTATGCCGCCCAACTCCCTAGGGCAGGGGTGGGCAAACTATGATTCTTTGAGGACCTGTGGACTTCAACTCCCAGAATTCCTGAGCCGGCTGGCTCAGGAATTCTGGGAGTTGAAGTCCACAGGTCCTCAAAGAACCATAGTTTGCCCACCCCTGCCCTAGGGACTCTGAGCGACTCACAACAGAAAGGAACTGTGAAAGGCGGTCGTAAGTCACTTTTTTCAGTGCCACTGTGACTTTGAGCGGTCACTAAACGAACTGTTGTAACTCGAGGACTAGCTATATGCTCTATCCCTGAATAGGGCTAGTGATAGTATCCAATTTTAGGGATTACAGTCCTGATATTTCACTCAAGACAACTGAGAGATAATTCCCAAATCAGCCTCAAACAATTCTACCCTTTATACAGAAAAACAGCTGCAGTGTCCTCCTGGGATAAGCAAGGGAGGGAAAAAGAGGCTTAAGCAGAACCACAGAAAACAGGACAGGAGGCACTCCATCCATGTTCTGTGTGCTTCATTGTCAAATCTAGTTCTACTTAAGGGTATAATCTAAAAAAAACCCTGACATGTAAAATACAATTCATTATTTTCCTCTTTCTTTTGTCAAGGGGCTGCTAAATTATAAGTATTAGCACAAACTTGCTCATTATTTTACATTGCTAGTGCTAATCAAAATATTGTTATCATTCTTGCTTTGAGATTAGTACTAAATAATTGGGGCAAAATTATGTTATCCGTACAACAGTTTAAGCCTTTGTTGTACTATTTTTTTTTAAAAAAAACACTACCAGAATATATAATTTTCTCAAGGCAAAAATGAAAGAAATCAAAATTGGTAATGTTTCAAATTTATGCCAGGCCATTCAACTTCTCTAAACAAAAACCAACCCTCCAATCAATTTTAAGTGTAGTACATGTCCAATTTTATATGGTAAATCTTATGTGCAAAGAACTAGTATATTATCTTCAGACTGCTGATTTCAGCAATGGTCACTGGAAGTTTTTATTAACTGATTAAGCCCCCAGCTATACAATTAGATATAATACTTGTTGAAGGCTTGTATGATTGATCATTAATTAAAAGAATATTACAGCTGTAAACATTAAGATCAACCAAACCAAAAGTCTTTAAAAACATAAAACACTGCTTATGAAAGCTGGAAGTTACTAAACTGTTGGATGGCAAAAGTTGCCAAAAAGAGAATTAGGAAACTACAAAAAAAGCTGGAAAAAATTATTTGGTTTTGTATGTGTCTCATAAACTTTTCCAAGAAAAATCAGAGACAGGGAGACAAATAATGAGAAAAAGAAAGTACTGTAAATTAAAAATTAACAAAGTTCCAATACTGCCTCCAAATTCGCTAATTCTCTACCAGACAATTGAAAAACATCATTTTTATAAAAGATCCCACAGCACTGGGATAATCAGTTGACTTTGTGCCTATTTACCGATTCTTGTGCTTGTTAATTTTTACATCATGTTTATTTGGGGGATCAGGGGTTTCTGATGAAGACACCACAGCCTTATTCGTGCAGGATATTGGGCTAGGTTTTCTCTCTCTCTCTCTCAGCCCAACATACTTCACAGGGTTGGCGTTCTGTGGAAAATAGGAGGAGGGCAAATGTTGGGCATGTTTACCGCCTTGACTTATTTATAAAAAAATAAGTGTGTGTGTGTGTGTGTGTGTATAAAATATAAATTTAAATAAGTCATGAAAGTCTCAGGCCTAGGTTATCCACTGTAACTATCTCCTACCGTGTTTCTCCAAAAAGATGACCCACTTTGAAAAGAAGCCCTATCACGTTTTTGAGCACATGCAATCAAATTAAGCCCCACCCACAAAATTAGCCCTAATTAAGACCTGCCCACCTCGGGTTGCAGGGGGTGGGGCGAGGCACACAGGTAAAAAATAAACTAGGGTGGGGATGGGGGGGTGGAGCTGCCCTACTTACCAGACCACGCACACCCCGACACCTGCCTTACCTTCTTCTGTGGCTGCTTGCACCACTCACATTCATCGCCCCGGCCTCAGTTTTGCCTTCAGATGCCTGCCGGAAGGCATCTGAAAGCAAAACGGAGGCCGGGGAGATGAGTGTGAGTGGCGGCAAGCGGCTACAGAAGAAGTGGGCCAGCAGCAGGCTCCTGCTGTGTGGGCTGTCGGTGCCACCGCCGCAAGGTGAGTCAATAATTAGAACCCTCCAAAAAGAAGGCCTAGCCGTTTTTTCGGGGGTCAAAAGAAAATAAGACCTAGGCCTTCTTTTTGGAGAAACATGGTAACAGCTGTTCCTGATCCCTCTCCCTGTCCCATGACCCTAGTACAGATAGTCCTCGACCTGCATTCACAATTGAGCCCAAAATTTCTGTTGTTAAGTGAGTTTTGCTCCATCTTCTTGCCCCAGTTGTTAAATGAATCACTGCGGTTGATAAGTTAATGAGCCAGCTGTTAAATGAACTTGGTCTTGCTTGTCAGGAGGTCACAAAAGTTGATCATATGACCTTGGGACACAGCAACGGTCATAAATATGAACCAGTGGCCAAGCATCCGAATTTTGATCGCATGGGCATGCTGCAAAAGTCGTAACTGTGAAAAACTGACATACAAATGTCAGTGCCGTTGTATGTTTGAACGATCACTAAATGAACTGTTGTAAGTTGAGGACTACCTGTAGAGAAAGGTGACATTCTGGCTCTGTTGGACCTTCCACATCACTTTCACAATTTCCTGGTACTTGTGTTTACTGCCCTCCAATCACCCTGTCTTCCTTTATTTTTTGGTTCCTCACGCCACTGTCACTGTCTCCAGATTCTGGGTCTTTAAGGGACATGATCCTGTAACCATCCTCTTTCCCTCTGTGGAACTATGATGGTTTCAAATCGTTTTTCTTTTATTTGATTAGTGAATTGGTGTAGGTTCTGGTTGTTTCACCCTAATTGTATTTAGCGGAAAGTTGTAGGTTGCATCTGTTTTAAATATATTCGGTCCTACCCCAGAGTAGTTAAAAAATCACTGTGTGGTTTTTTTATTGCGAATGAAGGCAAATAAATAAGCTTATTTTATCATTTATTAATATGGTTGCATTGCATTGTTGCATTATTTTGTTGGCTCTTTGTGTGTTCATATTTGTTCAATAGATTCCGGGTTTATTTTATTGGATTAATTTGCAATTACTCTTTTCTACCATATGTTGGTAAAGGCATTTATTAAATCCTTACCCTTGTCCTCTTTATTGTCCCGCCTGTGTTGACAGGATGTAGAACACTTTTGTATGTTAAGTTTTGTAAGCTTAACAGAATCTTTCCCAATCTAGTGTCTTCCAGGAATGCTAACCCATAATTCCCATCTAGTCAGTATGGATAATTAGTGAATGAGTAAGAGCTCAGGACCTTTTGTTTAGATTCCAGTGTCCTTCCACACGTGTGTCCCTCCCAAGCTCCGTTTTCGCGGGCCAGTCCTTTGGTGTTTCCAGGGAAGCCTCGCGGGCCAGAACTAAACACCCCGCGGGCTGGATCGGGCCCCCGGGCCTTGAGTTTGACACTCCTGATCTATAGGAAGAACCAGCCTAAGGACAGGAAAGTCCTCCCAAAAGCAGATAGGCAGACCATGCGGATTTTGTGACATATACTACTATTTAAACAGTATTGTGGCACATGCTAAATAATAGTTTTATCCCAGCTCATCAAAATTTTGGTTGAGGTCATGCATAAAGGTTTAATCCTATTAAGAATCTTGCTAATTCCCAAGCTCTTAAAGAGACAGCAGATTATCTCGTGGCTTTTATCCTTTTTTAGAAAGTGTGTCAGGACTCTCCTCTTTCATCTGGCATCCTCAGCTGCTGCCATGTTAACTTTACCAATCATGTATGAATTTTAATGACACTTCGGAAACAATTCGGTATGTTAATTGTCACTGTCGTTCATATGGAATACATTTTTTAAAAAAATAACATTGTTTCAAAGTAATGTGCTAATTGAAGTCTTCCATGAGAAGAGCCTCACGTGGTAGGAATCTAAGCAGTACAGAAGCCTGAGAAGAAATTATCAAGTTAGCAGTTTGAAATCTGGATATGAAGAGTGAATATATATATATATATATATATATATATATATATATATATATATATATATTTATTTTATTTATTTATTTATTTGGCTTTCTTATATGCCGCCCAACTCCCGAAGGACTCAGGGCGGCGTACAGCATAGGAAAATACAAGAAACCAATAAACAAAATTTAAAAACATAATATAAAAATTAAAAATGCAATATAAAAACAACCATGCAACAACCAAGCATACCCGGGGGAGAGTTCAGTTGGAGTTAAGCTCTGCCCCCTGCCTGCAGGAAAAGCCACGTCTTAACGGCTTTTCGGAAGGCCAGCAGGGTGGGGATGGTTCGGGTCTCTGGAGGAAGTTGGTTCCAGAGCGCGGGGCCTGCCACAGAGAAGGCCCTCCCCCTAGGACCCGCCAGCCGGCATTGCTTAGCCGATGGGACCTGGAGGAGGCCAACTCTGTGGGCCCTAACCGGTCGAAGGGAAGTATGAGGCAGAATGCGGTCCCGGAGATAACCCGGCCCTAAGCCATGAAGGGCTTTAAAGATGGTGATCAACACCTTGAATTGGACCCGGAGACAAATGGGTAACCAATGCAGCTGGCGGAGTAAAGGTGTCACGTGGGTATACCTTGGTACACCCACCACAGCACGCGCAGCCGCATTTTGTACCAGTTGGAGTCTCCGGATACTCTTCAAGGGTAGCCCCATGTAGAGCGCATTGCAGTAGTCCAAACGGGAGGTGACAAGGGCGTGAGTGACCGTGAGTAGAGCCTCCTTCTCCAAGTATGGCCGCAACTGGTGCACAAGGCGAACCTGTGCAAAGGCCCCCCTAGCCACAGCAGTAAGATGATGCTCCAATTTTAGCTGTGGATCTAGGAGGACCCCCAAGTTGCGGACCTGGTCCGAGGGAATCAGTTTCGTTCCCTCTAAAACCAAGGAGGGACAGTTGCCTTAGGAGGCAATACCCAAAGCCACTCAGTCTTGTCGGGGTTGAGTCTGAGTCTATATATATGATTTCTGCTACAAAAAAATACTGAGATATCGACTACTACTATTTGATAGACATTCTCAAAAAAATTGCACAATTCATTTTTTGCAAGAAGACAGCAATGATTTATTATGTGGTGCTCTTTATGTATAAGATTAAATCCACAGCAAGAGTAAATGTATTTCTCAAAACATGATTACACTTCACAGGTTCTCTTACTCTGTCAACTTTTAAAGGGGGTGACTGGTTCCTAGAAGGACAAAAATGTTAAGAATTGGACATTCAACTCTGATCCAAACTTCGTATTCTTAGAGACTGAATCTGTTCAAGATCCTCATTAGCTTAGGAAGGCTTAAAAAATATGTTTAATGAGATTGGTTTCAAATGTTCACTTTTAAACAATCTAAGAATACCAACATGTTAAAAAAAAAAGAACTGAAAGTTGTGAAAATCATTATCTTTAAATTAACATCAACACATAAAAAATAACCACAGTCCCACCCTGTCTTCTAAATCCCCATTACTCCCCACAGCCTTCTATATACGAATACAATATAGTGAATTGCTACACAGCATTCCAAGCACACAGAACAAAGGCATATAGCAGCAGCTATTTCCTGCCTACATTATAAATCACCACGACCAGCCCTTCTCTTCCATTTGGATCAAAAGAAAAGAGCTGGTGGAAACAGACTCCCATTTCAATGGCTTTTGACAGATGATTCAGGGAAATATAATTACTGTATCCATATAATTTAGTTTCTGAAACAATATACAAAAAGCACATACAAAAAGAAAGGTTTTGCTTGGGCGACCAAATTGCTGTTTTAAATTTAATCTGAAAGATACATTTTTAAAATGCCCTGGTTATTGGATAAGTAATAAAATTCAGCTTACTTAAAAATATTTACTAGCAGCAGGAGGGAGGGTGGAGGGAAATGAATGTCCCAGGTATGTTTGGTTTTTAGTTATGCTTCCCCAGTCCCATTAGATATGGGACTGAGCAAGCAGCAAACTATAAACATTCCACCAATATAAAACATTAAGCAATTTTGCCAGTGATGCTTTAAGAACTTTCCTAAATGTATCAAATAGATTAAACAATAGCAGCACATCCGAAAAGGAAAGGAAAGGAAGAGGGAAAGAAGAAAGCATCAGACACAAACACACACCCCCATTTTGATACAAAAAGCAAATTAAACAAGCTTAAAACAATTGAATATTCTGATTTGAATCAAAAGGCATTTGGAATCTCGCGTTGCTGTAGCCCAAGCAAAAGAATTTCAGTTTGGAAATGCAAGAAGCAAGAGAAGGAAACATGATCAATGAGATACACAGAAATTTCATAACAGTCACTGCATGCAGCTACCAAAAGGCCCGCTTAGCTCATTTGTTCAGTTCTGAAATATTTAACTTTTTACCTGATGTTCAGCATGAATGTTATCCCCAGTAGGCCACCGATGTTTGCTGTTATTATAGCTGCCTCCACCACTTCCGCCTCCCCCAAGCTGCTCACCATGCTGCCTCTGAAAGAAGTAATCCACCATTGCGTCGTCCTGGGAGCGACCCGCAACCCCTATGGATCCAGGAACAGGGCTGGAGTGGGTCCCTGCTGCAAGGGCTTGGTTTGCAGCTGGCTGTGTCTGAGCCTGGGACCCTGTTCCAGATGTCAAAACAACAGGCATGTTGGGATTAGCTGTATCTTGACTGTGCTGTTTCAGGTGGGGGCTGAAAGAGTCCTGCCAGAGCACTGCTTTTCTCTTCAAAACACATGCAACGCTCATTCCACCAGTACCTAAGGGAAGACAAGTTCAAAACACTCATTAAATTGAGTCTCCCATTTCCAAATCTCACAGCTGAATACAGAATAGCCCTATCAAGGAATCCTAAAATAAAGTCCCACCCATATCATTATACTAGCTCAGCGATCCTCAAACTTTTGGGCACCAAGGACCAATTCTGTGGAGAGAGGTTTTTCCACAGACCGGAGGGGGGGGGCATGGTTTTATCCGCTGCCTGCATCCTATGGATGGGGTTCACTTGTTTGCGTGGCCCGCTTTCTGGCATGCCACGCCCCAGTGCCGATCCATGGACCGGGGGTTGGGGACAGCTGCACTAGCTTACTTTTTCATAAGGCATTCTTGAAAATGTGTACCACAGAAAACATTACTGGGTGAATTGTATGTATCTCCTAAATTCCTGGATGAAAAATAATCTTGGGTGCTAACACCTACACAACATTTATCTGAAACAAAATCAAGCTGGCATCAGACACACACACCATTCTAAGCCATAATGCAACTTTGGGCATACAAATAAATTGGAATTAAAAAAAATTCAAGGGTAAAAAAAAACACACACGGTTTCTTTTTACATGTGAATCAGACACTGTGATATAAAATGCATTCATTCACCTGACTACTAAAACCACCCAGGTTTGTAGCCGGCTTCTAAGAATCCGAATTTTTAAAACTACATGTTTTGTATAGAAAATAATGTAGCACCACATTAAAAAAAACAATTTTGTTTAATTAAAAACAGACACAGGTTAAAGTGCTCCATGATATTCCTCCTCCTGTTGTCCATGAGATAAAGTGATTATACAAATCAAAAACTTTCTCCAATTTTGCATATGCACCATTAAAATTGGTGTGGCAAAGAAGTGTGTATTTTCAAGACTAAGTCATGCCTGGACTTTCATGAGGAAACAGAGCAAATAAAGGAACACAATTATTAACGACATTTGAGGTTATTCACAGTTCAATGTGATTTAAATAAGGTGTTAACATATTTATAGTCCTGTAATGAATTTCTCCCTTTTGTTACATTAGAAATTGCGGATTTTTTTTAAAAGGGGGGGTGTTCTCCATCAGAGGAAAAACTATTTGAAGAGGTGCAGGGGGTGGGGAAGTGAACTGATTCCACAAATCAGCACTCACACAGCTCAAATTTAAAAGGAATTCTTAGTTCCCCTACATTCAGAAGCGCCATGGATAATGTATTCCCCTTACACCCCCCTCACTACTTCACAGTGGTATCAGCAACTGCTTTTCATTTTAAGTAAGATATAATTCCGTTTAGTTGGAATTTAAGAAAAATGTGATCGTGGCTCATTTTCGCTAACAAGAATTAAAGTGCAATTTTAGGAAGAAAATATGGTTTCTTTTAAAATTGGAAGTAAATCTTCCCCTTTGGATGCAAAAAGAATAATAAGAGAGCATGCTAAGGATTCAAACACGTGTGAGGATAGAGAGATTGAATGATACAATATTCACAAGCAAAAGTGCTAAAGGTGTATGTATGAAAGGGTCATTACTCCTTGTTTCCATGTACCGGTAATACTTTTCACACATCTGAGAGACAATTCAGTATGCTCTAAATTGCAGCTTAATCAACCTATATTTGGATACCAACATTGCAAAGCTTCCAGTTTTGCTATTTATATAAATATACTAACATTTATTATGGTCAAATGAAAGTATTTACTTAAATAAAATTATTTCAATCTGCATTCATTAAGTATAACTGAAAATGTTTTTGTTATTTGGAGCTATAGCTCCAAAACCAAACAATTGATTTTTCTTCTCTGTTTATTTCCAAGTATGAGAACATTCTCCAGCTTAGAGTTTAAAGTTGCTGCTCATCCTACAGTGATGGCAAAGAAGTTGCATTATAATTGACATTTTTTTTAAATTAACAGATAAATGAAATACATATGTTGGCTTTCTACTCTTCAGGCTAGCATAAGAAGAAAAAATGTGTTTCAATGTAACAAAACAAGAGGGAAAAAAGTAACAAAGCCACAAGGCAGATACCGCAATCTCTAAATTTAGACACCCACTGAAATCAGAACTACTGTACTCTAATCAGTTTTTTGAAGCATAGCCAGCCAAACTGTCCTTGGGAAGGAAAGCCACAAAGTACTTCTACTACAGGCCTACAACTGAAGTTGTGATGGGGGCGAGGGAGTTTCCTAAGCAGAGCAAAGGGGGGAAATCTGGAAAGCATACTGAGAAATTCCGATTCTTAAAATTATTTGGTAAATGAATAACAGTAAATAAATCATGCAACCAGCATGTATACTATTAATCAAATAAAAGCTGTCCTTATTTTGTTCAGGTGAATTGTTCCTCTGAAACATAGTTGAACTTCAGGATATTCCACTGAGCCACGGTGTGCATTATTGCAACATGCAAAGTTTCGTGGCCCAGGAGTCTGAGCATTTTCCAGAAGATGGCTGTGGGCTTGGTCTGACAAGCCACAGGAGAGCTGCAATCAACAGACCTCTCATGATTTCAATAAAATCTGGGGAAGCATCTTCACACCCCGTAACATGCCACAATTCTTGCCACCGTATAAGGAAATTACAATGGACTGGCATACCTTTCTGGTTTTCTAAAGGACGTATCAATGAAATGCACTCTGAGAAACACAGGGAGATTTAGGCAATCCATAGTAGACACGGTAACTATGTGAGACATTCAGAATCCATGGCAGGTTATCTTACACGCCAGTTCCTACCAAACAATAGTGTGAGAGAACCACTGCCTTTCCACTCTGTTAAGTTTCCTAAATCCATCAAGTTGCATGAAATGGTCTTCGGGCTGATTCATCAGAATTATTCTTTTCTTATATAATAGAGGAAATCCTACAATTGCATATCACTAGCAGGATTATCAAAAAATCGTCATCCCCCTTCAATAACCTAATGGCCCATTCCACATGCCATTACTGGAGAAATAAGAAAATGTAAAGTAAGCAATTGCATAGAATTTCTAGAGCTTTCAGGAGGGATTTGATCTTAGTTTATTTCCATCCATATCCTCAGAGTGTTAACAGGATCCAGAGCACCTTTGGCTTAAAAGGAAAAAAAGAACTAACATAAAAGGAAAAATTGTTAGTGGGTTATTGTTGTTTTGCAAGCCTGAGTTGGGCTATAAGCTGTCATGCATCAGTTGTTTCTCTGCTGTATTTAGTGATAACAAGCTATTTTTTATTTGTAGTCTTAATCTTTTTTATAAATTTAAATGCTGTGAATGGCTTTGTCAACCTTTTAGATCAAAAGTGAGATACAAAACATAAATGTACTGAGTGCAGTACAAGGGCCTGGAAAGCTTATCTTGCAATTCTTTTTAAAAATAATTTGTTTTGAGATAATTAAAAAAATTAAGTCAATTTATTTTGCACTGCACTGCATTCAAGATTTTTGTGTTGCATTAATGCTCTTTGTAAATCCACCTGTCTCAAGATATAAAGACAAATCCATATGACAAAAGACTATCTTACTACAAGAACAGTAGCAACAATGAGCATTCCAAGGTCGATTGGTGAAAAACAACATTATCAGTTCTTTCAGTGAGAGACTGCATATATTGAAAATGTTAAGGGCAAAAGTTATTTTTCTATATTCAAAATTAAAAGAAAAGCCTACGGCATTATAACAATTCTTAACTACTGAAATAAAACATTTTCAGCATGTAGATTAACTCCATCCCCAGGCCCAAGTCAATAAATAGTGCTTGAGAAAAAAAATATACTGGTGAGTATATGTTTCTGCACACCTTGCCCTGTAAGTCCATTACTTGTATGGATGTTTATATAATATCAGTTCTATTCATGAACATGGAAAAGAAAGCGCCCCATGCAATGTTACCGCTGCATTGTTGCTTGCAAAATTGGTAAGAAAACTAGTTCTACTGTGCCTTCTGGAGAACTCAAGAATACGGTGCAATGGTTAGAATTTTAGCCAGAAACATCGGCGCTTAAATCAGCTCAGAATCTCAGAAGAACTAGGGTGAGACATTTGCCCTTAGTCAACACCTACCTATCACATAGGACCACAGCTAAGATGACAAGAAAAGACTTTGTAGGCTGCAGGAGCTCTATGGAAAAAGAGTAGGCTGAACTATGATGATGGAGTTAGTCACTCTCTCCTCAGAATCTTAGCAAGCATCAGTGCTACCAACAGTCATTCAGCAATAGATTTTTATCTGCCATCAAGGCATCCCAAAATGAGTAAGGCTGACAAGTTTTGAAGGGGAGCAGCTTCAAAGGAAAATTAAGTGTAAAATGTTTGTATCACCGCATGATCATTCAGACAATTCAGAAGTGAGCCCCTTATCTCATCTTGGGGGGGGGTTGTTTCTTTAGCCCAGGTCTTTACCCCCTCTTGTTTACAAGACATTATAATACACCTTGTATTTTTAGTTAGACTTTGTATTACAGAATTATCAAAATGATTAATGGAATTAAATCTCCTGGAAAATTCTAGAACCTAGGTAGGTAAGATTCACCTGTCATGGTGTATATTTGACTAGAATGTCAAGGATGCTGTTGCCTAGAAATCACAGGAATTGTTTAAACTCTATAGTACAACAAAAATGCAAAACTTTCCTCAAACAGGTATTCTAAAACTGACAGATTAAAATTCCCATCTACCCTAAATTAGCCTGACAAGAACTGAAGACAAAAAGCCCATCTAGGGCTTATCAACTATCCCTTATCAAAAGTCCATTGCCATTAGGAGAAAATAGCACACTAAACTTCTATCATCATTTTCCACTCAACAAAAAATTTACGTTAAAGTCCTGGTGTACAATTTGAAACACATCGTTTTAAGAATATTACAACTCAGTATGTTCAGGTCTCATGATTCACCACTGCCTTTTTAGTTTCCCTACTTCGAGCTCCTAAATTGTTTTTTGTTTTGATTCAGTTTCCGGTGAGATTTATTTCTAGTTATCATAGAGTTTGTTAATGCGCTCTTCAATAAAAAGTAATGCCTGCTACAAATTACCCAGTGTTAAGCTGGAACGGAAATTAAAACATGATCACACAAAGCCATGGTGTATTAATATTTTGCTGAACAAACCAATATTGTCTGGATTCACAGGATACCAAGCCAAAAACCAAATAAATCACTTTACAACTGAGCACAATGTGAAGCTACACATAGTGTACATACAAACACACATATGTACCACTCATCTGTGTGTGTGTGTGTATGAACAGTTTGAAATAAACTCAAAAATCAGTTTGGTAAAGAAGAAAACAACTGCCTAAATAGTACATCAAAATGTAAAACTATACTTTGAAAGTCCCATGCAAGAAAATATTTTTTTAATACCTCTAGTCTAAATACCTGTAATTTAAACTTATCCTATTAAGCCATCAAAACTCTTTAGTGCAAAACCTGAAATCAGCTGTTTCCCCTCAAACTGCTTTCAAATTATACAACCTAAAAACACTGGAGAACCCAAAATAGTGGACTGATATAGGACATAATTCCACACACACAAACATGGGGAGTAAACACGGCTGAATACAGTGGCAATCACTATCAGTAAACATTTACAGAATTAGGCTACATTGTTAAATTGTTGCTGAAATGCAATCTAAACTACTAAAAACTAACAAATCACACAAGTTTGTCCTGTTCAAACAAACATTTGATAAGTACAAGAAGGCTGACTCCTAGATATGTACTGACTGCATGGTAAAATACTGCTATGCCTTTTCCGTAGGACAAATTCACACTATAACAATAGGCCACCCGGTTCTCTTCCATAACTGCTTTGTTTCCAAACTGCTTGGCCAAAACTAACTTGAAGCTGGAACCGCGGAAGGCCTAGGAAGAGAAGAAAACAGCCTCCTGTTGCTGCTTCCTTACGGACCAAAACATAATTTTTTAAAAAGTTATATAAGCAAATCCAAGAAAGAAAAATCTTTATTTTATTCCCCAGTCCCCTTCATTTTAGGGGGGGGGAATAAATTCAAGAGCACCTTTTTTTGCCTTGTTAATCCTAAACATTACTTAAATCAAAAAGAAATCCCAATTATACATCCTGCCAAGCAGCACAGCTTTCAATGAAGGACAACAAAAATGTTTTAATTGTTAAGAGACCACCCCATCCAGGCCAAAGCTTAATTGATGACACACATACACCCCCAAACAGATAAAACTTTACCCTAAGAGCTTGGGCAGAAGTCACGTACTCCATTTCCTGCATATATCACTCCTGTACATGCTAATTAGGCATCACCTACCCGCCTTCCCCATCCTAGTTATTTTCCCTTGTCTTACTTTCCTCTCTCTCTCCCACCCACCCCCCTCGCCCCACAACCCCACTTTCCTTTCAAAACCACGATGGAGTTGGATGAAGCCAGGGAAAGCCCTCTCCCACTCAAGAAATCACCAAGCTGCCTTCCTGGCTGTTTGGAAATAGTATCTAAAAAGGCCAACCAAGCGTTCCTCCTCCCTTCCCCCAAAGAAAAGCGACGGAGGGAGGAAAATTAAAATAAAGCCAAGCCGCGATTGGGGAGCCTAGGGAAACCCCCCCCCCTTTCTTTTCTTAGGGTCGTTTGAACGGGGCAGCCGCCGCCTCCCCTTGTCCCCAAAGAAGCGGCTCGCCTTTCTCTCCCCTTCCTGGAACAACAATAGAGGCCTTGCTCGGACTCGAAAACATGTACCAGGAACAAGCGCGAGGAAGAGCCTCGGCAAGAATTGCCCGCCCAGGGCCGCCTTTCGGAGGGCCCTCGCCGCCTCGGCCGAAGCCCTAGCCCCAATACGGCTTCGCCATCGGGCCTCCTGGGGTCCGGAGTCCCGTTCTAACCCACTTCGGTCCGGATACTCACGGGCGGAACGGTAGGATGAAGACGGATCTCAACGGCCCCCCCCTCCCCCCGGCCTCTAGCTCTGGCTGCCGCTCCCCCTGCCTTTCACTTCAACAACATGGCGGCGCACTGGGGACTCGGGGAGGCGCGCTGCATTCTGGGAAGTTGAGGCTGGAGCGCGGAGAAGCTCGGGCGCCGCGGAGTTTCAGCCACGGCGTGGCGGCGGGATCCGGGAAAGCGAAGAAGAAAGGGAAGGGAAAGGGGAGGGCCTTTCGGCAGGGTTTGTTCCCACCCCGAGAGAGAAGTTGCATTGGATCTCCGTGCATTCTTCACGCGGGCAATAAAATGCCCGTTGGGCGCTTGCCAATTACTCCTGCTGCTTTGGCCTAGAGGTGGAGCTCTTGCCTCACAATCAGGAGGTTGTGAGTTCGATCCTAGGTAGAGGCAGATGTAGGGTCTCCGCTTGGGCAGAGGGTTGGACTAGATGACCTGAAGGTCCCTTCCAACTCTGTTAAATTGGGCAGCTGGCTCGACGAGCAGAAACCCGAGGGGGTAAACAGCTCTCTCTGCCCGCAAGATACTGGCAAGGCTTGGAAGCTTTGATGAATAATAATTGCACTTGAGGGGGGGGGGAGTTTCACTCGATGTTTTTCAAACTTGGCAGCTTTTAAGATGTGTGCACTTCAACTCAGAGAATTCCCGAGTTAGCAACCTGGTTTAAAGTCCCAACAGTATGGATTGAGCAGGGTGGATGCATTCAGGCAAGGTTGTTTTGCAAGGACCTAAGAAGCAGACTTACACTGTAGGAACAGGTTTTTATATTTATTTATTTATTAGTGAGATTTATATACCGCCTCATAGTGCAAGCACTCTCTAAGCGGTTTACACCATTAAGCAATGTATATTTATATTGCCCCCAACAATTTATATTGCCCCCATTTTACCTACCTTGGAAGGCTGAGTCAACCCTGAGCCGGTGAGATTTGAACAGCTGAACTGTTGTTCACAGTCAGCTAAAGTGGCCTGCAATGCTGCACTCAACTGCTGCGCCACTTCGGCTCTTAATATATAGAAATTGTTGATGGCCTTGGATGTTTTCCCAGGTTGTGGGGACAGAGTGATTCACGAGTGGGGTCCTATTCTTCCAGTCAGTTGTGAGCTTTGTATACATATAGTTTTTTGTTAGGCAGCATTTGACATTTGATGACATAAATACAGCAACCCTAACAAGTTGGCTAGCACCACATGATACATCTAAAAATTAAACCAAGGTTAGTCTCTTGTCCCAATTGCAGTTGGATGGGTTATAACAGGTTATAATAAACCTGGTTAAGGGTGTCATGTGAATCGAGCCATACGCAACAGAAAACACCATAGCTGTCTTATTGGAACAAAACCTCTTCCAACTTCTCTCCTTGCCTATAAACAACCTACCAACACAGTTGTTCCTTCACTGACAGAAGTCCATTCCATATTCTTGGCAGCAGAGGAAATCCGCTCAACCCAATTTCGCTCCCTCACCAGTTGAGAATAGCAGGTGTTTCAGAATAGCAAGCACAAGATGGCACCATTCACACAAGTTGGACATGGTGGCACAATGCCCAGTTTCTCCTGAGGCCTCAAGTGTGCAGAGTTGCTACTCTTACTCAGTAAACCAGTGTGATCTTATTCAATTTCCTCCAACTTTATGCCAGTTTCCTGCTTTGCAAATATGGACTTGACATCCATACACAGCTTGTCAGTCACCTTTTTTTTATGGGAAATATTTGCTAAATGCCCATCCAAATCAAGCTTCCAGATCCTTCTTCTGCAAATTTTCTTACCTGAAAGATAGGACCGTGCTCATTTGATTTACCTTAGGAATTACAGATTAAAACAAAGGGTGAATATAGGTAACAAATACCAGTAATGATCTGTGCTTTCTAAATACCTTTCCTATGAAAACGGAACACAGTAGCACTTTCCAATGAATATTAGGCATATTAGAATATTAGCAAGGGACAATTATGGCTAGGTTTCTTCAAAGCAAAGGTCAAACTCCCCAGATATATACCCGTAACAGTATTTCCCAACAACTCTGCTTTTAAAAGAACTGCAGACCCAATACATTTAGAGAATCCAGATTGAAGTAAACTGATTACAGATAAGAACTGGGACTTAACCAGCCTTATTGTGTGAACTGATATTGTGGTTTGTCAACCATGTTTGTTTTTGTTTTGTTTTGTGTATTCCGTGTACCGATCTTATTGTGATTTATTCCATGCATTATGAGTAAAGCAAATGGTAGGATAACGTGCTGTGTGAACAGGCATCTCTATCCAGTATACAAGATTCAGCTTCTAGTACACAATACGTATCTGTAACTTTAAAAAAAGAAAGAAAGTGGGCGGTGCGGAGTTACACAAAGAAAGGTCCCTCTGGAAACCTCTTCGTTATAAATACAGATGATCGACTTTGTGGACTCTATGTCCCGCCTTGCATTGCTTTTCCAGGATATAAAAGGTGCATCCATTCCATTGCCCCCTGTGCATTCTGGGACTCGTAGTTCCTGCAAGTATACGTCGAAGTTAAAGGAACCGTTCGTTTGAAATCCGGCGACGAGGAACAATGCAGGAAGAGGAAATCACCAGGTTGAAAGAAAAAAGGAAGGATTTTTTAAAAAGCCACTCTTAATAAGGTTTCTGGTTTTTTTACCACTCTGGCAATTTTATCATTAGCCCTTGATATTTAGAGTATCAGCACAGCAACAGAAATATACCCATTATAATGCTGCAGAATTTTGGAACATCGTAATTCTATGGCTTGATAGCAAATCAAGTTACGAAGTTTGTTTAAATGAATGCATGAAATAAATTGTATTTTATTTGAAATAAAGAGCAGAGAGATGAAAGTATCGTTACTTGGGATCTACAAAACACTGACAGAATATGTATGATTTAATTTAAGTAGTGTGGTTGGACATGGAAGGCGACATACATACCGCAGCCCATTGGCTATATCTGTGGCTGTAGTTCTCTTTTTATTGTCCAGAGTGTTGAGTATAAAAGATTATCTTTTCATTTCAGACTTTGGCTGTATTCTCATGATGTACAAAGCCACAAACACCTTGTGTATTGTTATGAGGCCAGAGAACTGGATTAATGGTCAAGAATAGTGCGCAGACAATGCTGATTTAGTTTTACATAGGTTAAACCTAAGCCACTTCGGGCTTTATAGAGAGAGGTTCCTCAAATTTATTTTATTTATTTATTCAGTTTATGTAGCCACTCATTTCACTTCTGTGACCCTGGGTGGCTTATGATGAAAACATAAATGGTATCCAAGGACCCAAAACATAAAGCAACCGTACAAACAATGTAAAATGTTAAAAACAATTTAAAGCCATATAATACAGTCACCAGGAAAGTACAGTCATTCAAGAACATTTCAGGGGCTCACACTGCTCTCTAATCCGCAGGTGAGATGGCAAAGTCAGATCTTCACGCCCTTCCGGAAAGCCATCAAGGTTGGGGTCAGCCTGATCTCATGGTCAGCACCTGCCATGTAAATCCCATCAAGCCAGTCTAGGTTTAACGTTTCAGACTCTGCCCTTCGCAAGTCAAACACTTATCACTGCTGTTTCTACTTCCAATTCCATTAAAGGCAATTTGAAAATAGAAATTTTGTTGCCTGATGATGAAGTTGCAAAACCAATAGTAAGAAGTAAAAAAAAAATATTGTCCAGCTCCCAGTATAACCCTACTTCTACTACTACAAATTTCTTATTCCAACTCCCATGCAAGAGAAAAAATAAATTGTTGCACACATGCACATGAACACACATCTGTGTTCTTTTTTCACATTGTGCTTATTCCTCTGATTTGTGGATTTGTTTCTCTGATTTGTAGATCCCATCAGAGGGAGCTACAGATCTATTCAACCTGTATGGTACAGTGCTGAAGTGTTGTACACCCAATTTTAAACCGACTCTTAGCTGAACAGTTCAAAGCGCTAGCAGCCCTTATCTCTCACTAATGAACTCAAATTTACGTGTCCCAGGATAATATTGCAGGATCCAATCTGGGTCGGTCACCCGGACCGGAGGTTTAGTCTTCCAAGCTTTTGTTAGAAGTTCCCTGAGGATGGATTCCAGCACAAGTCTTAAAAGCTTGGAAGACTAAGCCCATGGTGCCGGTGACCGACCCAGATTGGATCCTGAGACTCTTAGCTCTTCCCTTTCTCTCAGTCCAACTTGCCTTACATGGTTTTTACTGTAGGAATAAAAGAAAGGAGATGTTGAGTGAACACCAGTGGTTCGGGCGTACCGGTAGCGACAGCCGCTGGTGGTTCAGAGAACCGGTAGCAACAGCAGTGTGAGGCTCCGCCCACCCACCCATCGCCATTTTGTTTTTAACCCTCTGCGCATGCGCAAAGCTTTCTGCGCATGCGCAGAGGGTGAAAAAGCGTGTGCGACGATGGCACGCACGCACACAACTAAAGTCAAAAGGCTGCCTACATTTACCTCTTTCCTCCTCCATTTAATTCCCACATAGAGATCTTCTCATATTAGACTGTTGAGAAAAGGGGGGGGGGGAAATGGGTACAGAAAACTACATTTTGCCATTGTTATATTGTGATCTTTATGTCAAAATTAGCTTGCACATTCTAAGCATTTAAAACATGGGTCAAGTTTTTCAGATCTGTACAATATTAAATATTTGTGGTTGGGTGTCATATTGGGCAAGTGGAGAAAGTTGCAAATTGGTCTACCCAGATGCAAAGACTGAATAGGATAAAGCACCTTGTTCATCAAAGAGTAGGAATAGCATCTTATTCCTCAAAGATTGAGTAGGATAAAGCATCAAGAAAGAGGATGGTTCCAGTTGCTGCCAGAGAATGTCTTTATTTTTCAGTCCATCATGTAATCGTACATTACCTTTTTCAATGTTTAGTGTTGTGGCCCACCGGGGGCCAGCAGAGCTGGCAGCAGAGTCGGACAGTGAGGAGGTTGGGGAGGAACATGGGCCAGTCCTGGGGGCTGAGGAAAGTTCAGACGAGGGCTCTGCGTTGGAGGCAGAGAGGGAGCTAGACAGCAGTGAGGCAGAGGAACAGCTGGAGCCTGTTCCCAGTGTGCATGTGCAGAGCTGCCAGAAGACAAGAACAATTAAGAGAGCAGGGTTGACTTGGGAGTAGAGCCACACCTTGGAGATAATTGGCCCCTCCCATAGGAAACAAAAGAGGAGTGAATGGGGCGTGGGCTTTTGCAGGAAACAATTAGTTCCTTCGGTCGTTTCAAGAGCGGAAAGTTCTGTTTGTGACTTCAATAGACTCTGTGCCAAGTTTTGCCTTGCCCTGCATTTGGAAACTAGTTCTCTGGCAGCGTTCCAAGTGAGATAAGGTTGGTGTTGATAAATATTCCTCTGAAAGACTGTTTGCCAAGCCTTGCGGACTGTGAATGAAAGGAATTCAGAGGCGTGTAAATAAAAGGGGTTTGCCAGGACTAAGACTCTGCTTCATGCTTTCTAAGGAAGCCTAGGTCAGAACAGTTTAGGAAGTTTTCAATCCTAAAGCTGACAAATTTATTTATTTATTTATTTATTTGTGAGATTTATATACCGCCTCACAGTCCAAACACTCTCTAAGCAGTTTACACCAGTAAGCAATGTATATTTATATTGCCCCCAACAATCTGGGTCCTCATTTTACCTACTTTGGAAGGATGGAAGGCTGAGTCAACCTTGAGCCAGTGAGATTTGAACCGCTGACCTGCGGATCACAGTCAGCTAAAGTGGCCTGCAGTACTGCACTCTAACCGTTGTGCCACCTCGGCTCTTCAATTTTGAGAAACACTGCACTCCATTGTGCAATCAAAGAGGCCCCTTCTACCCTGTGAAGACTTATTCCAACATAATATTTCAGCAAGCATACTGCACCAGATATATCTAAGGAAACAGGAAATCTGACAAGACTTTGACGTGCTATTGCTTTGAGAAATTTCAAGCAGCTTTTCAAATAATCCACAGGAAATCTGGCAGACAGCCATCCCAATAAGTAACATTTTATTTTACATACAGGTAGTCCTCGATTTACAACAGTTCGTTTAGTGATCGTTCAAAGTTACAACATCACTGAAAAAAGTGACTTATGACCATTTTCACATGACCGTTGCAGCATTTCCCACGGTCAGGTGATCAAAATCCAGACGCTTGGCAACTGACTCGTATTTATGACAGCTGCAATGTCCTGGAGTCACGGGATCATCTTTTGCGACCATGTAACAAGCAAAGTCAGTGGGTAAACCAGATTCACTTAATCACCGTGTTACTAACTTAACACCTGCAGTGATTCAACTTAACAAGTGAGGCAAGAAAGGTTGTAAAATGGGGCAAATCTCGCTTAACAAATGTCTGGCTTAATGACAGAAGCTTTGGGCTCCATTGTGATTGTAAGTAGAGGACTACCTGTACATCCCACCTTTCCACCAACAGAGCACACAGAGCTCCCCCTTCTCACCCCCCATGAAAGCCCCGTTGAGTAGATGAGAAACAGTAATAGGCCCACGTTATCCAGGAGGATCCAAGATTAAGGCTAGACTTCATGTTTAGAAGACACTGAAAAGCAGGTGCAGAGGGCAGTTCAGCATAACATTATGCGTATGCAGTCTGGCACATCAGTAAGAGTCAGGGACACTGTTTCAGAGAAAGTTTTTAAGAAGGTTAGTGTTGTGGCCCTGTGCAGCCAGGGCCTTTGGAACCTCCAGCACCTCTTGGCAGTGATGGGAAAGGAGTGGCTTCTTTCCTGAATGCAAGAGCATGCAGGGCTGCCAAGAGGCAGGAAGGTTTACTCCAGAGGAGGTCTCCTCCGGAGTAAGATTGGGGGCTAATTGGCCACTCCCATAGTCTATTTAAGAACAGTGGAGGCAGCTGGCAAGCTGCAGGAAACAATAGTTAACCTTGGATCTCTGTAGTGCCTTGTATTGTGAAGTTCCTGGTTCCCTGCTTTGGATTTCGTCTCAAGAAAGATTCCTGGGCATTTGGCCAAGCCTTCGGACATTCTGTGAGATAACCAGAACTAATTGCCTTTGTTTGGAGCTAAGACTGACTGAACTTACGCCAGCTGCTAATGAAGCCGAATTAGCAGCTGACTGATGCAAGAAATTATCAGTGTTTTTAAATTTAAATTTTAAAAGGATAGTTCTACAAGGGAGAGGAGATAAAAATGGAAGACTGATTTGCAAGGATGTGCTTGGCTTTTACCAGTGAAGTTAGAAACAAGTGGGACCCATCCTGTGATCGCCATGGTATGAATATGGAATCGCAGATTACAACAGGGTCTCTCAACCTTGGTAATTTGAAGATGTATGGACTTCAACTCCCAGAAGTCCTCAGCCAGCATGCTGGCTGGGGAATTCTGGGAGTTGAAGTCCATACATCTCAAAGTTACTAAGGTTGAGAAACACTGGTTTAGAATCTGCAGTGTAGTAGCCATGGGTACCTAAGCCATCCACCACACATCTAAAAGATGCTCATCCCCATTAAAATATCATTTTTTGAAACATAAAGTGTTGAAATTTCATGTATCCATACATTCTGCAAGACTTCCTTCCTTTATGTGGAATCATAGGATTTCCAAAGCTTCTTTGCAAGGTCTCAGGGCAACTATTGAAATCTTGCAAAATGTTATGGGACCTCTTCTGGCAGAGCCTGAAAACCGAACAAGGTTGCCTGCTTGTCATCCCTGATCTCATGACCTTCAACCACAGGGGCTACACAGAGGTGTGCAGGAGAGACTTGAAGCCCCTTTACAAAAGAAAACCCAAAGAGATACAAACACAGTTTGTACACCGATCTTCAACCATCATACCTCCCCTTCCTAAGAACACGATTTTCCACCTCCAGCATCGAGAAGTTATCATCTCACACTTTTAGTGGAAGAGAGGTGGTATCATCTGAAGAAAAATAAACCCAAATAGACATCCATTTGGTGTTATCTTTTTGATAAAAGGAACTACCGTATTTTTCGGAGTATAAGACACACCTTTTTCCCCCCTAAAAGAGGCTGAAAATTTGGGTGCATCTTATACTCCGAATGTAGCTTTTCCGAAGCTTTTTTCCCCAGCCCTAATGAGGTGCTAATGATCTTCCCGGCTTGCAGGATTTTTTTATTGCTACTCCCTCCGAAGTAGGTTTTTTTCCAGCCCTAAGTCTTTGCAGGCTTGTTTTCATTGCTACTCCCTCCGAAAAAGGCTTTTTTCAGCCCTAATCAGGGGATAAAATAATGTGCTGAAGCTGACCAGACTAAGGACGCTAGCCAGATGAATTACCTGGTAGGTAGATTTTTTTCCCCTATTTTCCTCCCCCAAAACTAAGGTGCGTCTTATACTCCGAAAAATACGGGTATTTCTGCCTATGGATGTGTTTAACTGATGTCCTTTAACTGATGTTTTGATTGTTTTTCAGGGGTCCCTCTTAGAGCCTACATTATCAGCCCCCCACTTTTTTCTCAATTTTGTCTCTCTCTGCCTTTTCTCTCCCTTCCTCTTAACCTGAAAGCCAGGTTGGAAGAGAAAATTCTGACTGTACATCAGAAATGGAATGCTTCTGAAGTCGATTTGGAGGCAACCATGCGGTCCCTAGTTTCAAAGACGAAACAGCTTAGAAAATATTCACTAAAGGATGGAGCAACATGTTACAGATTTCAGACCCTAGCCAACTTTCCATTACCCACCTTTTATTTCATGTCCCATTCATTTTATTCCTTTACTCCTTTTCGTTATTGCAAAATATCGCAACCTACAGATTAACGCACTGAAAGTCATTTGCTCAGACAAGAAGTGTCCCAGAATTATTATAATTTTTTTTAGAAAAACCAACAAACAAAAGAACAATCTGACCAAAAAACAAAAAAGGATCTCGCTTAGAAAAGGATTCTCCCCATCTTGGAGACAAGAATTAGACCCCAAGTTCGGAAGATTGGCCAGTGCGAACCAGCAATAGTACACAACTTGGCCAGTAGGTGAAGTCCTGAGCTTGCTTTGGCTCCGAGGTCTTTTTAAGCAGAAACTTTTAGATCTGGAGAAACAGTGTTGGTCAAAGTTTCCCCAATGGGTTCATGATTCTTGCTTAGCTACCAAACCAAAGGCATTAACGGATGAGAAGGACAAGATGGAGTCACCGTAGTTGTCCCTCTGGGAACACCAAATCTCCAGCAGAACTGACAACGGCCTTGATAATGCTTTGCCCTACTCCATTCATCTTGGTGGCTTGGCGTTGTTATTGTGGTTCGCAAACGTCCCCAAAGGCTTGTTCACTGTAGGTAGGCAAGGAAGCAATTATCCAGAGCTAAAAAAGAACAACAGAAGACCAGTGACATAAGATTATACCTTCATGTTGCAACATAACATGCTTCAGAGGCAATTGGAGAAACGCAGATTGGTCTCAAAATGAATGAAGGGAGCAAAGTCAAATTAGAAACTACTCAGTCTAATAATATTCATATGTTCTAAAACAAGGGAAAAAATAGAGGGATATAGGTGAGAATTCCATTTGAAACTTTTACCTGAACGCCAGATAATTTTTCATGTATACCACTAAACCAAACAACGTCGGCTGGCGGGCCCTAGGGGGAGAGCCTTCTCTGTGGGGGCTCCGGCTCTCTGGAACCAACTCCCCCCAGAGATCCGAATCATTCCCACCTTGCTGGCCTTCCGGAAAGCCATTAAGACATGGCTCTTCCTGCAGGCGGTGTGATTGTGACTGTTGCTTGTGTAGGTTTTTTTAATCTTTTTAACTACCATTTTATTATTGTTGTCTTATTGTATGTTTTGATAGTATTTGGTTTTTTCTTATATATGCTGTACGCCGCCCTGAGTCCCTAGGGCAGTGATGGCGAACCTATGGCACGCGTGCCACAGGTGGCACGCGGAGCCATATTTGCCGGCACGCGAGCTGTTGCCTAGCTCAGCTCCAGCGTGCATGTGTGCGCCGGCCAGCTGAATGTTGGCTCGCATGGAGGCTCTGGGAGGGCGTTTTTGGCTTCCTGAGGGCCTCTGGGGGATGGGGGAGGGCATTTTTGCCCTCCCTAGGCTTCAGGGAAGCCTCTGGAGCCTGGGGAGGGTGAAAAATGGGTCTACCGGGCCCACCAGAAGTTGGGAAACGGGCCATTTCCAGCCTCCAGAGGGCCTCCGGGGGAGCGGGGGAGGCCGTTTTTGCCCTTCCCAGGCAGTGAATTATGGGTGTGGGCACTCGCACATGTGCAATAGCATGCGCACATGCACTTTTGGCACCCGAGGGAAAAAAGGTTCGCCATCACTGCCCTAGGGAGTAGGGCGGCCTATAAGAATCCCAAATAAATAAATAAATAAATAAATAAATAAATAAATAAATAAATAAATAAATAAATAAATAAATAAATAAATAAATAAATAAATAAATAAATAAATAAATAAATAAATAAATAAATAAATAAATAAACAAACAAACAAACAAACAAACAAACAAACAAACAAACAAAGCAGTGTTTTTTCAACAATGTCAAGTTTAAAATGTGTTGACTTCAACTCCCAGAACTCCCCAGTCTGCAATGCTGGCTGGGGAATTCTGGGAGTTAAAGTCCACACATTTTAAACTTGACAAAGTTGAGAAAGACTGCACTAGAGAAAAGGATGTCCCCAAATTCTGAGCCATGCCAGAGTTTTAACTACCACTTCTTTGACAAAAGCATCAACGGTGGCTGATTGCAGACCTCATGCTAAGCTGCGGTGTGGTCTTGTTTCGGCCTAGCTTACTGTCTCAACTCAGCCCATTTTTTTCAACTAATCATGGTTTCCTGAGATATGTAAACCCAACTGTCTTGGGTGAGGGGAAATGGGGAATAAAAATAGGCTTCCCTCTCCTCAAACTGAACAGACCCTTCCCAATCTCTTGCCGCTCTGCAAGGAATGGGAAATCTGTGATGTCATCACCCATACATTTCAGCCTGTTCTCAGTCTCTCTTCACCTTATGATGCTGGAATTCAGCAGCAGTTCGTAGGCAGTTTTATGATCTGCAGGCTGGGCTTGAGGGCAAGGGATCTTAATATAAATAATACCTCATAGAACACAGAAACGAAGTTCCGGTTGGGCCGTTGGGTCATTTTTCGCCATTCCCAGGGTTCAGGAAAGCCTCCTGAAGCCTGAGGAGACCAAAAAAGGCCGAAAAGAAGGCCGAAAATCAGCTGGCCAGCCTGCGCATGCGCTCTGGAGCTGACATAGGGCAACGCCTCGCGTGCCCTCGGATATGGCTCCGTGTGCCACCTGTGGCACACGTGCCATAGGTTCGCCATCACTGCCGTATGTGGTTAGGGAAAGGGAAGGAAAACTACTTTCCTGTAGTTCTTCCAAAGGCCTGGTGGGGAAGCTGGGTCTCAATTTATTAAAGCCACTTACGTGTATAAAGGTTGCAGCTGCAGGTGTGACATCTTTTGTGGTGCCTGGTAGCCGTAGGAATCAAACCCTCCAATAAAATCAACTGTGGAGTGAAAAGACAAGACGGAGATTGTTCTGGCAAACAGCTAGACAAAGTAGTGGCCCTTATCTTACTCAAAAGTAATCATTTAAAGAAAGTTGCAATAAAACACCCAGGTCCCAGCATGCCGGGCTGGGGAATTCTGAGAGTTCTTAAAATTACCAAGTTTGGAAAACATTGTAGTAAAAGAACCAGAGATTTCCTTAAGTCGCCAAGGCAGATATTCACAGATGAACCTCATTTTTTCCCCAGGAATTTCTCGCTTCCTTCAGTTAGTGGTGTGCAGAGGAAAAAAATTCAGTTTAGGAGTTTCCACTCCTTCCTCAACCTTTTTTTAAAATTAGTTTGTTTGCTTGCATTGATGGGCACATTAAAAATTCCCAGTCACCGAACCCTCAAATGACCAAGAAGCAAGTTGGGTTTGCACAAACAAGCAAAGAAACAAAGCCATTTACAGGCAGACCTCGATTTACAACAATTGAGCCCAAAATATTTGTTGCTAAGCGAGACAAATGTTAAGTGAGTTTTGCCCCATTTTTTTTCATGGCATCCAATTAGATATCCTGATTTATTTATTTAGTGAAATTTGCATTCCGTTCTGCTCCAGAGACTCCGAGTGGCTGACATCCAAGTCATAAAACCATATGATGACAACTAATGTAACCATAATGAAAAGCTAAAAATAACAGAGCGTAAGTCAGAGTTTACAACAACCATCTCACTCCTAATCTCCAGAGCCTTCTTACACAGTCAGCTGAGCCATTGGTTCTTTTGCAAAAGGACAGCAGTGATGGGTCCCATGGAACTGGGGGAAGAATTGACTACAAAGACCTGTTGTGGCCGGCCAGCAGAGCTGGCAGCAGATTCGGACAGTGAGGAGGTTGGGGAGGAACATGGGCCAGTCCTGGAGTCTGGGGAAGGCTCGGATGAGGGCTCTATGTCGGAGGCAGAGAGGGGGCCAAGGCCATCTGGCAGTTATCAGCTGCCTCCAGAGTCAGACATCAGCGAGGCAGAGAAACAGCTGGAACCTGTTCCCAGTGTGGGCATGCACAGAGCTGCCAGAAGACAAGAACAACTAAGAAAGCAGGGTCGACTTGGGAGTAAGGCCACACCTTGGAGATGACCTCCCATAGGAAATAAAAGAGGAGCAAACGGGGCATGGGCTTTTGCAGGAAACAATTATTCCTTTCAGTCGTTGCAAGAGTGGAAAGTGCTGTTTGTGACTCTAATAGACTCTGTGCTAAGTTTTGTCTTGCCTGCGTTTGGAAACTAGTTCTCTGGCAACATTCCAAGCAGCGGTGGGTTGCTCTCAGTTCGGTCCAGTTCTGTGAACCGGTAGCGGCAGCGGGAGGCTCCGCCCACACGCCCGGGTCGCTTCTGTGCAAAAGCATCGTGCGCGTGAGCACACACGCGAACCGGTAGCAACGGGTTTTAGAACCCACTACTGGTTCCAAGTGAGATAAGGGTATGTTTATAAATATTCCTCTGAAAGACTGTTTGACAAGCCTAGCGGACTGTGAATGAAAGGAATTCACAGTCATGTAAATAAAAGAGGTTTTACCGGGAATAAGACTCTGCTTCATGCTTTCTAAGGAAGCCTAGGTCAGAACCAGACCACTCATTTAGTGAAAAGGCTTCCAGGCCCATCATCCTTTAACTAGCCAAGGAGAGGAACCCAAAGTCTCCCCACAGGGTTAAAGGAAGGTGGAAGAAGGTTTCATGAATAGCTGATCCTGAATCTATGCTTAAAGATCTTAAAGGCATAAATAAAGGGAAAGCATCCAAGCTCACTCCATTTACCTAGTGGTAAGTGGGATATTTTATCTAGCAAAACCAGCAAAATACAGCCCTGTTGATACTTTCCACCCATCTCTTTGTCATTCTGCATTATCTGAGCTTTTCGGGTATGCTTTTAATGTATTTTCCATATTAAATTTGCTTCAGCCAAGGCTGCCATCTCATCTTTTTAATGGAGTGTCTTATTAGCTCTGAAAATAAATCAATGAATGTCAAAAAAGCCAAAGCTCGCTCTCAAAACCCATGGGGGATGGATGGATGGATGGATGGATGGATGGATGGAGAGAGAGAGAGAGAGAGAGAGAGAGAGAGAGAGAGAGAGAGAGAGAGAGAGAGAGAGAGAGAGAGAGAGAGAGAGAGAAGGAAGGAACACGGGTATAAGAGGACCAGTTTTGGCCCACAGAGCAAGAGAGACAGCGTGCTAATGCTTATAATTTGCCACCCATGAATAGGTCTTTTCATGTGTAAAGCTTATTAATAAAGTTCATTGGTATCAAATCACACAGCGCCTATGCTGTTAGGAACCCCTGCCGGGATTCAAATATATAAGAGCCGCTTCTCGCATTAAGTAAGAAGTCCCTTATTTCACACCAAGATTTTAATTTTCCACTATGCTATTGGAACTTTTGTCAAACCATATCATCAGCCTCTGGCTGGCAGGACAAGCTTTCTGGAAAAAATGGCTTAGGATTCAAGAGACCATCCCAAAGGTGCTTTTTCCAAAAGGCCACTGGACTTTCTCGGTTTTTCTCCTTTGAAAACGTTTTGCTTCTCATTCAAGAAGCTTCTTCAGTTCTTGAAGAAACCGCAAGAAACCGAAGAAGCTTCTTGGGTGAGAAGCGAAACATTTTCAAAGGAACAAAAACCAAGAAGCCCAGTTGCCTTTTGGAAAAAGCACCTTTGGGACAACCATGACCTGGATGATTGAGAATCTCCATAGATTCAAGAGAAGGTATTTATTCATTTCTTGGAGAAGACAGGGAAGTAAATGAAAAGGAAAATGTGAAAGAAACGGGGGTGAAATAGAAATCCTGCTTGAAAAAGCATTAACAGTCTAAAAGTTTAACAGAAATTAATTAATGGGAAATTGACAAACAAATAAAAAATGTGGCAACTGCTCAGAACAGAGTAAAAAAGATTACATTACAGAATATCACAAGAGAGTGAAATTGTTGTAATTGGGGGGCTTGAAAAAGGCTTCCCAATTGAGTGATGAAGTGAAAGAAGCTACAGATGAGAAAAATACAAATAACAGAATGGGGGCTGAAAAAAATTGAAGACGAACAAATTATTGCATAACGTGAGCAAGAAGGAAAAGCTGGATGCAAAAATTAAAAGAGGCAGAGAAAATACAGAAGAATTTTGACAGAAAATGAAAACTGGAAGTGGATGAACAAGGACTCCCCATTAGAGTAAATGAATTTTTCTCTAATGGAGAATGGCTCCTACAAAGACTCAATCATGGCTCCTAGAAAGACGAACTATTTTCCAAAGCACCAAAGGGCAAGACAAGAAACAGGGGATTGGAAACTAACCAAGGAGAGAAACAGCCTAGAACTAAGGAGAAATTTCCTAACAGTGAGAGCAATGAACCAATGGAATATCTTGCTTTCAGAAGATGTGGGTGCTCCATCACTGGAAGCCTTCAAAAAGAAACTGGACAACCATTTGTCTGAAGTGGTATAGGGTCTCCTGCTTAAGCAGGGGGTTGGACTGGAAGACCCCTGAGTCCCTTCCAACTCTGTTATTCTATGTTCTAAATGGAAACTAAAAGTGATTGAGATCCTTTGTAATGAAGCAGAAGTGAGAGCATGGTGGAGGATACACTTTAGGGACCTAAATAGGGAAATGATAGTGATATACCGAAGAGGGAAAAACTGAAACATGGGCTATAAACCAGAAGAACTCAAGATTGTGTAACCAGAAAACTGTTAAAATAGTAGTTAAGCTTATGGAAAATGGGCAAAGCCCACATCTGGCTGAGCCTCACCGTAGGGCAATCTTGTTCCCTTCTACAAACCAAAAAACAACAGGAGCGAATGCTTAAAACTGAAGGGGGATTAGTTTGTTTGTTTGTTTGTTTGTTTGTTTGTTTGTTTGTTTGTTTGTTTATTTATTTATTTATTTATTTATTTATTTATTTATTTTGTGAGATTTATATACCGCCTCACAGTCCAAGCACTCTCTAAGCGGTTTACACCAGTAAGCAATGTATATTTTACATTGCCCCCAACAATCTGGGTCCTCATTTTACCTACCTCGGAAGGATGGAAGGCTGAGTCAACCTTGAGCCGGTGAGATTTGAACCGCTGACCTGCGGATCACAGTCAGCTAAAGTGGCCTGCAGTACTGCCTCTAACCGCTGCGCCACCTCGGCTCTTAAGTTAACTTGTTAAATTCATTTGAAAAGGTTGTTTGGGATAAGTCTATCAAAAGGATATAAGAAGTGACAGTGAGCAGGTTTGGGCTGGCCAGTTTGGGAAAACTGGAAAGCAGAAGTGCCAAATAACCCTGTTTGTCATAAGAAGAGGCAGAAAGGAATGTTGAGCAGCTTTCAAGATTGATGTTGGGATAGGCCTGGCCAGGAAACATACACAGCAAGGGAATCCAGGAATGTTCCTTTATTTTTGAAGATATACTAAGACAATCTTGGAAAGCTCTTGAGTTTTTCTCTATTCTGCTTTTTTTTAAATCAAATAAAAACAAAGTTGGGTTATTTTGAGGGGGCGTTTTTCCCCCACACTTTCCACTTTCCATGGGGAGTTTGCTGTTTCTCCTTCCCTAATGGTTCATCTATTCCAGTGATGGTGAACCTTTTTTTGCTCGGGTGCCAAAAGGGTGTGCGTGCACGCAATAGCGTGCACGTGTGTGCCCACTCCCATGATGCAATGCCCTCCCTTGCGCATGCGCACACAACCCACCCCCCGCACTCCCCTCCCACGCATGCGCGCAGACCTCACTGAAGCCTCCGGACTTCCGGTAGGCCCATTGGGCCATTTTTCACCATCCACAGGCTCCGGAGGCTTTCCTGAAGCCTGGGGTGGGCGAAAACAGCCTCCCCCCCCCCTCTGGAAGGCCGAAAATCAGCTGGCCAGCGCACACATGCACCCTGGAGTTGGCATAGGGCCTCGCATGCTCTCAGATATGGCTCCGTGTGCCACCACGAGGCGCTAATGATCTTCCCGGCTCTTCCCGGCTTCCTCATTGCTACTCTCTCAGAAGGAGGTTTTTTGCAGCCCTAAGTCTTTGCAGGCTTTTTTTTATTGCTACTCGCTCCGAATAAGGTTTTTTTCAGCCCAAACCAGGGGATAAAATAATATGCTGAAGCTGACCAGACTAAGGATGCTAGCCAGATGAATACCTGGTAGGCAGATTTTTCCCCCTATTTTCCTCCCCCTAAACTAAGGTGCGTCTTATACTCCGGTGCGTCTTATACTCCGAAAAATACGGTACTCATTGTGCCCAGAGAGAGAAATATCTGCCGCTGCCTAGGATCGAACGCACAGCCTCCGGATTGTGAGGCAAGAGCTACACCTCTAGACCACTGCACCACTCATTTACATAAACGTATATAAACACATAATAAGAAAGGGAAAAAAGAGAGAAAAAGAAGGGCAATCTTTATGCAGCAGAAAGTGGAATATGAAAAAATTATTCGCTGTCTTCTCACGGTCATGGCTGACCAAATTCTTAAAAATTTGGCAGCCCCAGTGACAAGCCACTTCTGCATCACCCTAATATTTCAAGCAGGGCGACGCTACTACTTATTCAGTGGGATAACTGGATACTTACAGCTGTCTTCCTCCTCCATAAACATTTTGCTGACATAGCAGGCGTAAACAAATCCGAATAGCTTCAAAGTACATGTTTGGAAAAAGAGAGAAACATGAATTAATGATTTGAAAGCAAAGAAATGACCAATTATTATCACACCAGGATTCAACCATTTAAACTAATGAGGGAAAAGCTCGGGCAGCCAAGTTTACTTCTTCCATTTACAACTCCGCTGCTGTCTGAAACAACTTTTAACCATGCTGGTCCTTTAGGTACAAAATTTGAAACAAGAGCAAAACCAAATGGGTGAGATGGGCTGATTAATTTAAAAGTCTCAAAGAAGTAAGCCAACTGTCAGGCTCGATATAATCGCTTATCACCCTCGGAATAAAAAGCAAAGGTAAAGGTAAAGATGCAAAAGGAAGGAGAAAAGGGAACTTGCAAACTTTTAGAGATTTACCTGGAAGCAGTTCTGACTGATCTTTGTCATTAGGGTTCATTTAACAAACTAATTGTCAGGCTTCGAAGCGTATTCAGGCTGCTTTCATTTTTACTGTTTTTCGGCTTGCCAACGGACTATGGGGAGAGGGTAGGGGGAATTGGAACGTGGATTTTAAACATCAAGCAGTCAAGCAGTGAGAACCAAGGTCACGTCAGCAGGTTTTTGTCAGACTTTCAAGACATCTTCTCACAACAATATTGTGATACTCAATTGGACAACGGGACCTGCACTAATAGGGAGGGAGGATTCTATACTTTAAATATATTGAATTGCCCCGGAATTAGCCAGAGCTGGTTTTGCCTTCATTCTGTGCTGAAATGATGTACTCAATAAAATTTTGCATTAAGAGATTGGATCGTCTCATCCGTGCTTGCTAGGTTGGGTTCGTCAGTCAGAACCTTGACACTAATCCTTAAACCTGCTTAATAATACACAGTTGCTAAGCTCACATGACAAGTTACATTACATGCTATATGGTTTGTACCCTGGATAAACCATGCAGTTTTATGCAGGGGAGGGGGAACCTGTGCCTTCCAGAGCTTTTTGAAACACAGTTGCCATCACCATTACCAGTGGCCATGTTGACTGGAGCTGCTGGGAACCATCCCCACCTATGATGGAATATGCGAATGACCTCGGGAGATGGGGGGGGAAGATGCTGCCTAGGGAATGATCAAATAAGAGACAGCAGAGCCCACAGCTGTCCCGTGGGTGGAGAAAGGGTGGCTCAGAAGGGACCCTCCCTAAGTTATCAGGCTCGGAAGGTTTGTACTTTCAGACTTGCAAGATTCTATTAATGTTAATGAGCAATGGCTCAACGGTTAAAGTTACTGAGCTTGTCAGCTGAAGAACTGACAGCTTGGGTTCGAGACCCGAGCACCTCGTGACAGGGTGAGTTCCCATTACTTGCCTCAGCTCCTGGCCACCTAGCAGTTCAAAAGCATGCAAATGCGAGTAGATAAATAGGTACCACTTCGGTGGGAAGGAAACAGAGTTCCGTGAGCCTTTGGCATATAGCCATGCTGGCCGCATCACCACGGAAACTGTCTTCGGATAACAATGGCTCCCTCAGCCAAGAAATGGAAAGGAGCACCCTGCCTTAGAGTCGCACGACTGACAGGAAAACCTTTACCTTTAGTCTTACAACTAAGTAGAATTAGCTCATCTGGTTGTGTTCCCTGTCTAAGGCTGGCATCAGTCTTGTAATTCAATCTATTCAAGATGGAGAAGGGTTTTTTCTACCTCCCTCCTTCACTTCCTTCAGCTTAATATGCCACTCTAGTTGTAACTGACTCTGAGCAGCATATGTACCCAATGCGGTATTCTGATTAAAAACAAATACCTTAGAAATGTATACCAAAATACCCCAGGCAGTGCTAACAGGACTCCTAGACAACATTACATACTAGAGGAGGGATCAAATAGAGCATTTCTGATCCCAGGGCCATGCTGGAAATGTCAGTTTTAATAGCATTTCAAAAACCTAGGAGGGTAAGGGCTGATGTAAACTTCAGGGGGAATTTTAAGAGAAGAGAAGAAAAGAATAATAAGAATAGAATAGAATAGAATAGAACAGAACAGAACAGAATAGAATAGAAATTTTTATTGGCCAAGGGTGATTGGACACACAAGGAATTTGTCTTGGTGCATATGCTCTCAGTGTACATAAAAGAAAAGATACGTTCGACAAGAATCATAAGGTACAACACTTAATGATAGTCCGGGTACAAATAAGGAATCAATTATTTCAAGAGAAGACGACAATGACTGACAGAGGGATATTGGAGATACAAAATGTTAGCGTCCCATTTAATTTTTAAAAAATTAAAATATCTGCTTTTTTAATTTAAAAAAATGAAGAGCCTGAAGAGCACAAAGGGAAGGGAACCTGATGCCCATATTGGATAGATACTGAATATATTTTTGTGGATCAAATGGGAATCAGGAGCCAGTTTGTGTTTTCGTTCAAATGGGTATGACTTCTGCAGCAAAAACAAACCGTGGAATCTTTAGTGCCTCCGTTTTGTTCTGTTTTGTTTTTAGACGTGATGGAGAGGTCAAACCAACCGAGAAGACATACTGATACCTCTTACTTACCGCAAGGAATATCTGCATTGCACTGCTCACCACCTCAATGTATTGATAATCTAGCAAGCATCCAGTTACGGTGATGACGTGATGGTCTTCTAAGGCCAGGTTGGAGTTGATCACAGGAGTCACCAGGCAGCCAGGACCATTCTCCATCCACCACGAGCGATGCAATGATGTGTTGAAGGTCATGATGAAGTCTCGATCCTACAGAAATAGGAGAAAGATGAACTCAATTTAATTTAATTTAATTAAAAGTTCTTATAGGCCGCCCAATCCCGTAGGATCACTCAACTGTGATGTTTGGACCACGACAAAGAGGGAGAATCTATACATGCTCGTAATCCCTTCGAGGTAAGCCATGCTACGCAAAGAGAAGAGAAATTGTCATCAGAAGCAATGACATCCAGGGTGATGGAGTGTTAAAATTGGGAAGATGATGGGCAGAGCATCACAGTACAAACCAAAGGAACACAGTGTGCATTGTGATACTCCATCTACTATCTGCCAATTTCGAACCCTGCAGAGGCCACTGATTTGATGAGCTCATAAATACGGACTTTGGCTGCACATCATAGCTTAGGTCAATCAAGATTTTCACATAATACTTTCCATTAAAAAAATAAATGAGTAGATTCCATAAGCAGCCTTGCCCCCTATCCATGACACAACAGTACTGGTCAGTTTTAGTGCCTTCTGTGCAAGCCAGGATCTGTAATTTGTAGACTGCCTTGTAAGTTGACACAGTATTGATCTTATCCAACTACTAGGAGATGCATACAATGCACCCATAATTCTTGCTCTTTGGAGAATGACAAATTAGATAAATTAGAAGCCAGCTATCTTATAATTCCGCCACTATTCCCTGTCCTCCAACTATCAGACACAAGAAAATGCAGAGTCAGCAAAGACTACTTTTGGGTCCTCTTCCAGCCTGATTGCCTCTGATCAGTATGTTTAGCTAAAGAAGAAAAGAATCCTGCAAAGGGATTTAGTCTTCCTTAAATTTTGAATCTGAAGGAGATTATGAAACAAGTCGAGAGTTGAAAATTCTTTGTAGAATAGTCTAGTCAAAAACTTTATTTACACCTGGCTGGAAAGGATTCACATTTATTTTGAGGGAATGGGCCGTGGGGTGCAGCATTGTCTTTATGACCTCACAGAATTAGTCAGAGATTCTTTTTCCAGGTTGGGGAGGGGTGTGTGTGTGTGTGTGTGTGTGTGTGTGTGTGTGTGTGTGTGTGTGTGTGTTGCTTTAGACGCGTATCCTTTCTGAAAGCTTGCCTTACCTTATTTGCACTGTTTTTTCATTAAGAAGCCATGAAGACCTTGGAAAATATATTCTAGCACCTACAAGATCATAGTTGTGCAAGCCATGGGATATTTTCTGTGGCTTTCTAGGCAAGCAAAAGTTGGACTTTAACAAAGAAAGATGGGAAGAGCGTTGAAGCTTTTCAACTTTGGTGTTGGAGAAGACTGTCGCCCAATTCTTCCTTACCCATGAGGCATTCTTGCAAATACTTTTTCTCCTTGAAATGAACATACACTCCTCTTTACCCATGCCACCACTAAAGAGAAAAACTCCAGATAGCTGCATTCTGGTTTGTTTATGGGTTTGAGAAGTTGGACCTGGAAACTCTGCATTCATATTTCTCATTAAACCTCTAATTCAAACTTTAAAAGACATTAATGAGATTGTTATGTCATCCTCAGCCCATGGAAGATAACAGGACATACTGCTCTAGTCCTGAAACTGGTTCAATATATATTGAACTTCCAACATTTCTGGTTATTATAAACTTCTCCACATAATTAGATGGCATGGTCTTTGTTTAAATAATAATGATAATGATGGCAATAACAATGCCAGAAAAATAAACAATGATTTTTTAAAAGCTGGGCTTGGAATAAAACAATGTTTTTCAACCTTGGCAATTTTTAAGATGTGTGGACTTCATTTCCCAGAATTCTGGGAGCTGAAGTCCATATATCTTAAAGTTGCTAAGATTGAGAAACTGTAGAAGAGCAGGCTGAATTGGAAGGCGGAGTTAAATGTGTCATCAGTTTGGAGTCATTGCATTGCCACAAGAGACCCAAATCCAGCTCCCTCACCCATGAATTCAATTGACCCTTATCTAACACCAACTTTGCTTTGACCATTAGTTAACTAGATTCTTGTAAATAGATAACTGTTCTGTGCTTTGAACTCAACAAATGGTCCTGGTTATTTGCACTATTTAATAGTAATTAGAAGCAGCATTTCCTCTTGTCCATCCACAAACAGGCAGCAATACCTTTCCCAAAATGGCATACGAGATCCATGAATCTATAACCCTGATAAAAGTGTGCTTTGAATTCACAATGATTATCTCCTTGGAACCTGAATTAATCAGTGAACAGTATCTGGATGAGACACACATACTCCCAATGCATTCATACTGCTCCAGTATAAATACAGCCTGATTTGTCTTCCTTCCCTCCCAGCCCCCCATCTTCCCTTGTGGATCAACCCATCTGTTTACAAAACAGAGCGGTTTGTGTCAACGTGCTATGTGAGCACTCCATTTCAAACAGAGCTCTACCTTTACTTGCAAAACCTGTGCATGCCATAAAAGAGAAATGCCCCAGTGAGAGAAGGGGGGGAAGAAACCCCACACAGTCTGAACACCTGGAGAGGTCAAACTCTCATTTATTTATAATGCAGAGCAACACAGCAAGTCTCCAAGTGGTCTCCCAGTATCGTGTGCCAAATCTGATCTGCAATGTCAGCACTGGAAGAAGTTGCCAGGGGTGGAGGTGGGGAGTTAATTTGAAAGGAACATGGAAGCATTTACAACCTGCAATCTTCTCCTGAATTTTAATCTCTATCCCAAGGAGCAACTGCCACTAGAAAGGTGATGGATGGAAAGCTGTTGGGTGGACCGATGGCTCGAGAAGGGCAAGTTCTGGGTGTGATTAGAGAGGTAATTACCTGTGAAAGGTGTCCGACTTCCAGGTAGAAACAGATGATGAATGCATTCCAGCCAACCCAGACAATGAGCCACACAGCATACTAGTGAGGGAGAGAAAGAGGCAGGTTGACGACGTACAATGGGGGGGAAAAACTATTAAAACAATTGGAGATATATGCTTGTTCTCCATCGTTCTTACCCTAAATAGATCCAGCTGCAGAAATACAACACACATTGAAGATTTAAACATAAGAATCTGAACGAAGATTCCTAAAACAAGTGGACCTTTTTAATCATTAAAACCTAACTTCCAAAATCAGAGTAGGTTTGGGCATTACACTAAGCCAGGAGTCAGCAACCTGCGGCTTTGGAGCCGCACGTGGCTCTTTCATCCCTCTGCTGCGGCTCCGTCGCTCAAAATATGCATCACAAGTGCCAATGTGTGATACCTGCTGGCACGCGATTTATTGAGCTTTTCGACCCCCGGTAGGCCAACCATGGATAAATCCAAGAAAAGAAAAGTTTCAGAAGAAAACAGAACGTTTAATTCAACTACATATGCTAGTTCTGTGGCTGCTCAGGAAATAAGTCAGGCACAGGAAGGGTTTTGTGGCTCCCGGTGTTTTCTTTTCTGTGGGAAACGGGTCCAAGTGGCTCTTTGAGTGTTTAAGGTTGCCGACACCTGCACTAAGCCATGATTTACTTTATTATTCTATTTATTTATTACATTTATTTGCTGCCCATCTCGCCACAAGGCAACTCTTGGCAGCTTTACCAACACCACAATATTGCAATATCCCGAGTCATTCTGCACTCTATGTTATGGTTATGGATACTACTGGTCCATGTTAAGTTCCTACTTAATACCTAATTGGTATTACAACTAGTCATCAAATCACTCTTGACTGTTTTCTTGAGAGGGCTCTAAAACACCATTTATCCAGGTTGTTTATCCAAGTTTTTAATGTCAACTATTTTATTTTCGATTAGAGCAGCGTTGTGGCCTAGTGATGATGATGCTCGCCTCCCACTCAGAAGGTTGAGAGTTCAATCCTAAGTAGCGGCTGATGTTTCTCTCCTAGGATGCAAAGAAAAAACATCTGCTGCGAACTCTGGCTAGGCATCAGGAAGGGCATCCAGCCAGTAAACGCTCAGCTCCATCCAATTGTCCCAACTCTACTTTGAATAGGGGCTACAGGTAAAGGTAAAAGTTTCCCTATCAATCATGCCTGACTCTACGGTACGGTGCTCATCTCCATTTTTTGGCCGAGGGAGCCAGCGTTGTCTGAAGACAATTTCCGTGGTCATGTGGCCTTGGCTATACAGCAAAGGCACAAGGAACACTGTTACCTTCCCACCAAAGTAGTACCTATTAATCACCTTGCATTTGCATGCTTTCCAACCGCTAGTTGGGTAGGAGCTGGGGCAAGTAATGGGAGCTCACCCACTTCAGATTTCAAACCCGGGCTTTCAGCTCTCCAGCTTAGCATTTTTAACCGCTGAGCCATTGATTACAGAGTCATAAAAAGGGAGCTTTAATTGTTTTAATTTTGATTGAAATGTATCTGATTGGAAGTCTAGTTTTACGCATTCATGGTGCTAAGAAATGAAATGAAACAAATAAAATGTTAAAAAGATACGATGTTTATATAGTTACTTACCAGGCACATCTAAATTATATTAAAGTAACCAAAATATCTTTGCAATCCCCACGGCACGTCACAACTTTTGAGAACCCTTAACGTTTGGAAATTGAAAGCTGGAAAAATTGACACGCCCTAATTTACACAAAGCAACAATCCAACATATTTCAGTATTTTGAAAAAAGACGCCAAAAAACCCCACCACAGAGCAGGATGTTATACTTACCAGCATGAGGTATCTGGATCTGTACTGAAGGGTGCCAAAAATACCCAGGATGACGGCCATAATATGTAAAAAATTAGCCAGGATCGGCAACCATTGATAACCCAGGAAGTCAAATATCTGTCTCTCCAGGGCTGCAACCTACAAGAGACCATAAAGGCAGACAAAGAATTCTTCATTGCACAGCATTACACAGAATAAGAAAGCAGCAAAGTCTGCCACAGAATTAATAAGAGACCCTATGAGCTATTAGTCACAACCAACAGAGATGTTGGCATGATTCATTGGCTGGTGTCAAAGAAATATATTCCAAAGCAGGGGGATTTATCGCAAGGCAAAGAAAAGGGTGTTTGCACTGGCAAATGGCACGGGTGGAAATGACCACAAATGGACCGATGCTTCAATTGCCAAGAACAGGAAAAGAAGACAGTTGTCCCCAAAGTGGTAAACCTGGGTATATTCCCCAGGAGGTGGTTCCTTGAGCTGAAGTGGTGCAGTGGTTAAATGCAGCCATTGCAGGCTGACTGCTAGTTCAACAGTTCAGCTGTTCAAATCTCACCGGCTTAAGGTTGACTCAGCCTTCCATCCTTCTGAGGTCGGTAAAATGAGGACCCAGATTGTTGGGGGCAATATGCTGAACTCTATAAACCGCTTAGAGAGGGCTGTAAAGCACTATGAAGCGGTATATAAGAAAAGTGCTATTGCTATTGCTATTGCTTTGAATCCAAGAGTCTGTAGAGATTCTCAGTCATCCAAGTCATGGTTGTCCCAAAGGTGCTTTTTTCAGGAGGCAACTGGACTTTCTTGTTTTTTTTTTCTTTTGATGACGTTTCACTTCTCATCCAAGAAGCTTCTTCAGCTCTGACAGGATGGTATTATTTATTTATTTATTTATTTATTTTGTTGGATTTCTATGCCGCCCAATCCCTAGGGACTCAGGGCGGCTCACAGCATGTAGATCCAATACAAAATAAAAAATTCATTAAAATATATAACAATACACAACGTAATAATTAAAATACAGAAAATACAAAAGTTAAAACAAAAGTTTTTAACAAAAGTTAAAAAGAGTATCTCATTCACCCCGCCTGCCGGAAGAGCCAGGTCTTTATTGCTTTCCGGAAGGCCAGTAGGGTGGGGATGGTCCTGATCTCCGAAGGAAGTTGGTTCCACAGGGAGGGAGCTCCCACAGAGAAGGCCCTCCCCCTAGGTCCCGCCAGCCGACATTGTTTGGTCGACGGGACCTGGAGGAGGCCGACTCTGTGGGCCCTGACCGGTCATAGGGAGGTATGCGGCAGGATGCGGTCCCGAAGGTAACCTGGCCCTGAGCCATGTAGGGCTTTAAAGGTAACGACCAACACCTTGAATTGGATCCGGAGACTAATGGGCAACCAATGCAGCTGGCGGAGAATAGGTGGTAGTAGGGAATGGAAGGATTTATATTCCTTGCAGATCATTTGCATCCTTTTAGAGCAGGGGTCTCCAACCTTGGCAACTTTACAACTTGTGGACTTCAACTCCCAGAATTCTGGGAGCTGAAGTCCACAAGTCGTAAAGTTGCCAAGGTTGGAGACCCCTGTTTTAGAGGGTCATTGAAGCACTTGGAGGTTTATCTGTGTCCTCAGGGTCAAGTACAGGAACCGGGAGCACTACTCAGGTGACCCTGAGGACACAGATAAACCTCCAAGTGTTTCAAGGACCCTCTAAAAGGATGCAAATGACCAGTTGTCTGCAAGGAATATAAATCCTTCCATTCCCCACTACCATCCAGTCAGAGCTGAAGAAGCTTCTTGGATGAGAAGCGAAACATCTGCAAAAGAAAAAACAAGAAAGTCTAGTTGCCTTTTGAATTCAAGACTTATTTTAGGAACATTAGAAGCTTCTCAGGATGGGTGTCATTCGTTGGCAACCTTTTCCCATGGTTCTAAACTCCTGTTTTTCTGACCCTGTTTGGAAAAGCATGAACTGAGGGTGGCAGCTCTCAACCTTTAAGGCTTTAAGATTTCAGAAGGAGATGGGAGGGTTATGATTTGCTGAACAAAGAAGGGATCAAGGTCTAGATCAGTGATTCTCAACCTTTGCAACTGGGGGATTCTGGGAGTTAAAATCCACATATCTTAAAGCGGCTAAGGTTGAGAAATGTTGGTCTAGATCAGGGGTGTCAAACTCAAGGCCCGTTGGCCGGTTGCAGCCTGCAGGGTGCTTAGATCTGGCCCGCGGAGCCACCCAGGAATCAGTGAAGGACCGACCCGCGGTGCCTCTGCCAGCGAAAATGGAGCTTGGGAAGGCTGCTGGAGCTTGGGAAGGCTGCGTGCGGCCCTCCAGAGCTCTGCTTTTGCTGGCAGAGGGGTTGCAGGAGGCCATCACAGCCGAAAACGGAGCTCGGGAGCCCATTTTCGCTGGCAGAGCACTCAGGCCACCACAAACGTCCCTGACACGAGTGATGTTGAGGTGGCCAAGCCCCCTAGCCACGCCCCCCAGCCCCCCCCAAGGTCAAACACAACCCTGATGCGGCCCTCAATAAAATCGAGTTTGAAACCCCTGGTCTAGATGGACTTCACTGATAACCTTCCCATCAGGATCAATTAAGTAAAATTCTCTTCAGTGGGCCTTCCTGCGCTTACACAAAGTGATCAAAGGATGCATATGAATATCTTTAACCAAACAATCGTCTCTTGAGGGCTCCGCTTCACACATTTTAAACTCTGAACCTAAGGGGATTTTTTCCCAGATGTTCTCAAACTGAGAAGAGTAAGCAGCAGAGGTGGGTTTCAGCAGGTTCTCACCAGTTCTGGAGAACCAGTAGCGGAAACTTTGAGTAGTTCGGAGAACTGGTAAATACCACTTCTGACTGGCCCCGCCCCCCTCTATTCTCTGCCTCCCGAGTCCCAGCTGATCGGGAGGAAATGGGGATTTTGCAGTATCCTTCCCCTGAAACGCCCACCAAGCCACACCATGCCCACCAAGCCACGCACACAGACCTGGTAGTAAAAAAAAATTTGGATTTCACCACTGGTAAGCAGCCAGAAACTATAAGACAAATCAGTCTGACCACTATTCACACCCTCTGCCACTCCCAACGATCAAGCCAGTTCAAAACCAGGAAAAATTTGAAAAGAAATCCTCAAGTATCCTGAAAATAAGTTTGTAGCCAAACAAAACCGCTTTCACAGAGAAAGTAAGCTTCTGAGATTTTCAAGGTGAAGCTTGGGGCCAGCAGCACCACCCGTAAAGCAACATTTCCGAGGGTTGAGGGTTTATGTCAGAAATCAAATGGGACGGATATAAGCTTCAAGTTGAACATCACAGAAAGAACATCTTGACAAAAGATTATTGGGAGGGGGGTTTGCTAAATTATCTCCAAAGCTTTCATTAGAAATTTAAAACAAGGCCGAATCCTTGAATCCAGGCCAACATTTCACTGCAAGCCTCTGAAATTAACCACACCTGTCAGCGGGGAAGCCTGTCTCCACATCTCTAGTTTAAGTTTGACAACCCTCATAAATCATTTTTGCAGGTGACTTCGCCTTCTAGATTAGGCTAATAATTGGGTTCTTAACAGCCCTACTGAACACAAGCCACCGAGTCCTTCGAAGTAAGAGTCAAGTGTGTTTCCTTGGTGGACCTTCCATTTCCCTGAGATGAGATCAGCCATGAATCATGTAGTCCACCTCTGGGGCCTAACTAGGGTTTAAAAAAAAGCTGGCAATTAATCTCTGACACCATTAAAATGGTCTGCCATAGTATAGCTTTCCACAACTGTTGCTCTTGGGAGTACAGCTCCCATCGTATGTGGCTCTGTGGGGATTGGGCCTAGTGAGAGTTAGCGTCCGACACATCTGGTAAATTGCAGCTTCAGCACATCTGAAGGAGGCTCCAGAATAGTGAACATGGTCAGATTAATCATGATAATGAAATGCTATGCCAGTTCCGAGCCAGGACCTGCTTCTGCTTACAGTAACAGAAAATAATCATTATAGTACATGCAGTATTAGAAGAATTGTGAGATATGTAGCAGATTGCAGTCTCATCCCACTGAGATTGGCCTGCCCCACCCATGCCAGCAGAGAAGGCATGCGGAAGGCCCCATCGGTCAGGGTATTCCAACTGGCAGGGTCCAGAACAGCCTCCTCTGCCGTTGCACCTATCCTTTGGAACATCTTACACCCTGGAGTGAGGTCAGTTCCCACCCTCCTGACCTTTCGTAACAGCCTAAAAACGTGGTTCTGCCAGTTATCAGTTGGCCTGGAGCTTCAATGGGGATGGTTGATAAGTTAATAACAGATCTCACCTCCTGCCCCTTCTCATCCTACTCTGTCCCTCCCCATCTTTTAATTAGGGTTGAGTATTTGTATTTTATAGTATTGTTTACAGTATTGTATACTTTTAACTTTTTTAATATTCTATTGTAAGCTACCCAAAGTTACTCTACGGTAAGATGGGTGGCCAATAAATTTAATAAATAAATTAAAAAGGGAATGTGAGATTCAGAAAGTAATAAAATATTAGCAACTCCAGATAACAGTTGGCTTCCTTGTCAACTCTGCAACAGAGTACAGGCAACTGCATAGCTTGACTTCTCATTGCTTGAAAACTGGCAGTTGCATATATACCTTCTATACCACTTCACAGTGCTTTACAGCCCTCTGTAAGCGGTTTACATTTTGCCCCCAACAATCTGCGTCCTCATTTTATCCACCTCAGAAGGATGGAACGCTGAGTCAACCTTGAGCCTGGTGAGATTCGAACTGCCAAATTGCAGGCATCCGGCAGTCGGCAGAAGTAGCCTGCAGTACTGCATTGTAACCACTGTGCCACCACAGCTCCGATATACTATCAGAACAAGGCAGTGTTTCTAAGGTGCTATCTCTGGTGAGGTGGATCTAAAGATTCCCTTCTTCTAACAGACTTTGTCTCATTGAAGGATCTCCCATCTAACCCACCTGTCTGTTTAATGTGTAATACAGCTATATATACAATGCAAACCTAATTATCATGGCTTATGGGTTGCTTGTTGAATTACTAGTTTAAAGCACCCTGCCTTAGGGACTATTGAAGAACTGGTTTTGCTCTTCTTGCTGGGGGATGATGGATGTTGTTATCACATGGAGAGCACCGACTCAGAAAGGTTCATACAGTACTTGAATTGTTCTTAAACCTTAAGTCTGTCTTCATTGGCTTGGTGGCTTCACGGAGGTCTTGAAGAAAGCCACTAACAGTCAAGGCCTTGGAGACATTTCATCTGGCTACTCTATATTTAACTAACCCTTTGTGCAACATTACATCCCTTTATATCCCATGTGACTACTAGAGCTCAGCACCAAAACAACCTTGAGATTAATTGCATCCCAATGGGCCATTATCCTTGAACTGCGTGATTTCATTTGCTATATGCCTTGGGCTCTGTGGAGATTTCATTTAATTAAGCTGCACCAGAAGTAACGTTTCTGAATCAGTGAAACTTCTGGTACCATCGCAGAAAGTCCATGTGTAATCTTGGGTTATTGAGCCCTCTTATTTATGGGAGTAGTATTAACCATCAATTTTCTAGGAGTTTTGGGAAACATATCTACAAGGGAGGGAGGGAGGACTGTGAATCCTCAATGAGGAGATAAGGCTACAGGGCAAGAACACATAAAGAGAGTGAGATACTCTGCTAAAAAATTCCCTCAACACTGTCAAACTATTCACTAAGTCTGCATTACTTTTACTACCGGTATTACGGTAATCTTCTCATCGTTCCTATCACTCATCTCCTCCCACTTATGACTGTAACTTTTTGCTTGTAGCCTTACATTTATATTGATTGTTTCCTAGTATGATTTGATTGCTTATTTGTAGCCTATCACTATCATTAAGTGTTGTACCTTATGATTCTTGACGATTGTATCTTTTCTTTTATATACACTGAGAGCATATGCACCAAAGACAAATTCCTTGTGTGACCAATCACACTTGGTCAATAAAGAAGTCTATCATCTATCTATCTATCTATCTATCTATCTATCTATCTATCTATCTATCTATCTATCTATCTATCTATCTATCTCTATCTATCTATCTATCTATCTATCTATCTATCTATCTATCTATCTATCTATCTATCTATCCCATCTGTACATTGATGACACCTTGAATCTCTCTTCAGATCTATGCCATTGGAGAAGTTCAACAAGAGCTTGCTCTAACCAGGTGCCTCCAAGGCGGACTTCAGCTCCTATCACCTTCCAAGAGAACAAAGCCAACAACCAAACCGGCTAACAGATAACTAGCCTAGAACCCTTTAAGAGTCTGGGAAAAAATTAATTGCAAGCTTGATTGCAAAACAAATTGCTGCAGATGAGCACCTGCTAATTTTGTTATTACGCATAAACAATCTTCTGCTAGGAAGCATTCTGCCTGTACATTTGGCATTGCCACTACCAAGCTACTGTATCTTGATGGGAAGGCACAAGCTGATAGCTTAATTGGCTTTAAATGAAGATGACTGTATGTCCTGATTATTGCTTTCTTTAGTAACAGCAGTTAAATTGCTGACAATTAGGTTTCACTGAAATTGCAGGTGAAGATATTTGTGCAGGAATGGTAATGGGCCCTCATAATAACAGAATGGTTACCCGTCAAGCTATGGAAAAGCTTCTTTTTGACTCTAGATAGCTCCCCAGTAATCTATCCAGAGATACAAAGCTGTTTTGCATCCTTGAGTCTGTCTGCTTCCAAACCATCTATTTCATTATATTTTATTCAAGTGCTCCCAATACAAAGCAAATGGAGACAGAAATCTGGAGGAAGAAAACACCAAGATGCAATTGTCGTCTTCTGGCCCTCTTGTTGCAAACTGAATAAAGGAAGCAGCAAGTTGGGGGCTTTGGCCAAGACCAATGTGGGAATGCAGACTCTCATTAATTGCAAATTAATTCAATGGTCTGGATCATACAATACAATGGACAGGTTTGCACAATGTAGTTTGACCATGGTTTATTCCAGGGGTCTCTAGATTTGGCAACTTTAAGACCCATGCTGGCTGGGGAATTCTGGGAGTTGAAGTCCACAAGTCTTAAAGCTGCCAAGTTTGGAGACCCCTGCTTTATTCAATTAATCCAAGCTTCTGGGCATAGAATATTTCACCCTCTTTGAGAATGGGCGTAGCGTATTCAGACAATCTGTCAGTAAAAGAGTCCGGAGTAGGGACATTGATTATTACAATTTTAACCTTAATTACAACGTGTGTGATTTAATGTACTGTGCTAACCCAAGCCATTGGTTTAGTTCAGGATTGGGCGAATTTAAAAAAAAATAGGTTAATGCAGGAACCAACTTGAGTGTTGTAAACACACAACCAGTATAAGGAAGATTGCAACCAGGTTGCTCTATGCTGGTGCTCACTTCAAGGTCTCTATTCCATATTTCAAGGGCTGAAGCTGAAAGTTTAAGCCCAATTCAAATATAGTGCTACTGGATAACTCTGGCCAATCTCTGTGGCAAGGGACCACATATTAGGCTCAATTATTGTATGGTTTCATTTATAAACCCAGACATTGTCGGAATTAAAGCTGGCAAGTTGTGACCAGCAAGACTGGAACCAGCAAGACTGTTGTTATGTCAGTACAGAAAAAACAGGTTGCACAGAAGAATTCATTATGATGAAGGATGGAAGGGGAAAAAACATCAAGATTTCAATCTTGGAACAAACACATCTATAATTAGATTCTCCGGCCCTATAGTATATCTGCAATAACAGCAACTTATCCAGTGTAGCTCTGCTTTTAATGTTTCTGTGAGAGCTCTTGGACACAGTTTGAGTGTTTAAAGAGAATTACTGCAATGCCTTGAGTGTTCTTCTGGCACTTTTGGCTTCATGGTTATGTGTGCACCAGAACAATCAGGCTGTTTTAAAATTGTGATTGAACCTAGGCTAAGCCAAGATATTTTTTTGGTTATTGCAAGGATATTATTCAGAGAATAGAATGAAGAGAGGTTCCTCATCCCATGCCATGTTGGTCAATTTGCCTGGTTACAAAAAAGGCACAATATAAATATAGTGACTTAGGTTACACAACCCTTCAAAGAAATAGCTGCTGTTTTTGATAATGACAAATCGGCAACATCTTAACCAGGATGCCCAACCCTGCATTCCTTGACTTCCTCCTTCCTAAATTAAAATGGAATGGGGACTGAACTGAATACTTTATTTGCCCAAGTGTGATTAGACACACAAGGAATATTGTCTCCGGTGCAAAAGCTCTCTATATACATGCAAGGCAACAGAGCAGTGATGGGTTCTAAATCCCATCGCTACCGGTGCGCATGTGTAGAAGCGTCGTGGGCGGAGCCTCCCTCTGCCGCCGCTACCAGTTCGTAGAACCGGGCCATACCGGTAGCAACCCACCGCTGCAACAGAGTAATAATAATCATAATAATGATACCAGTAAGAGGGGTTAGTGAAGAAGATGGAAAAAAGGGGAAATCTTATGCGCTTATCAAATCTCACAAAAATCTGTTCTCGCGCTCCAAAGTTAGAATGCCATCTTTCCAAAAAGACAAATGGGACTATATCGCAAGATTATATTCGTATTACGTTGGACTCAGTTTTGCTTAAGGAAAAAAAGTGAGGCATCATAAGAGGCGCTCGCAGTAAAACGCGATCTCTACTCCAAAAGGCTTAGTGTTCTGACCTAGGCTTCCTGATTAAATAAGACGGCACAAACGACGTCTCACAAACCTCTTTTATTTGTAACGGCTGCTAATTATTTTCATTAGCAGTTGTAATAAGTCCAAACAAAGTAAAACAAGTCCGACTAAAGTCTTTCAGGGAAAAGCAGATCACACACACGAACCTTGCTCTTCTTTGGCAAACTGCCAAGGACCAATTCACAGGAAAAATTTGGCAAGTCTAAACAGAAACAAAACTGAGTCTTGAGTTGCAATGACGAGATCTAGAGATGAACTGAGTTGCTTCCTGCAACGAACCCTTTTGTGTTCTCCACTTATATAGCCTTTGGGAGGGGCCAATAATCCCCAAGCCTTACTCCCGAGTAGTCCTTCTCCTCTGGAACTGTTCTTGCCTTCTGGCAGCTCTGCGCATACGCGCATTGAGAACAGGCTCCTCCTGTTCCCCTGCCTCGCTCATGTCAGCCTCTGGAGGTTCTGGAGACGGGACAGACCTCCCCAATGACCCTGGCTGGATCCCTGCCTCTGGCACCGAGCCTTCTCCAGACTCCAGGCCTGGCCCAGGTTCTTCCCCATCCTCCTCGCTGTCTGACTCTGCTGCAGCTCCGCAGGCCACTGGCGGACCACAACATTTAGTTAGAAAATCTTCCTTTTAGTGGCTTTGACTTGTTCTTGCTCTCTCCCATACAAGAATGACAGCCATTTATAAAGATGACTCAGTGGCACCTCATTCTTAGGTAGCTTAAGTTACGTACCAAAAAAAAACACGGATGCACACAAAGAAGAGACGTGAAACACAACTGCTCTTACAATTTGGACTTTAAAAAGGATATAAAGCCCTCTACACTTGCAGCTAATGTGTCAGACTCTTGGCTTTTAAACTCACCGGAATGGAATGGCATGTTTAAATGTCAGGGTCAAATTTCAACTTTCTCATAAAAAGCAAGTAACCACAAATTTCTGTTATTTCAAATAACACTCACCTATAGATGCAAATTTTGGGGCAACTTCTAAATTCAAAATCCCATTATTATTTTTTAAGCGCACAGAGCTGGGTTGACATCCTGTTGCCTCTAACATAGCATTAATAAAATTGCAAGAAGCTACCTTTTTGGGGGATTGACTTAGGTAATAGGTGCTAAGTTACCACTGAGAGCAGTGTTCTCCATGAGATCAATATTGACCTCAAGGATCAATGTGATTATCCAAGAGGTCGATAAATGGCCTACGGTCAAAAGGGGGGGGGGTCATTAAATGTCAGGGAGTCAACAAGTGATTGATAAATGATGGAAGGTTGATTGGGGATCAATTAATCTTTCCAGGTCTCTGTAGAGCTCCATGCTAGTTAGTCCCTGATCCTGAAGGGGAGGTGGTGAGACAGTGTTACCCAGGGTTGGATGGTCAGTAGCAAGAGCAGCCTTGAGTTGTATCTATTCATTATTATTTGTGGTACTATTACTTAAATTTGGTACTTATTAAATTATTTTCACATAATGTTTGGAGGTCGATGAACAATCTGAATCTTCATGAAGGGTTGATGAACTGAAAAGTACGGGGAACCCTTGGTTGAGATGCAACAAATTAGAAGAAGCAGAACCTTATAATTGCACCAATAATCCTTTGTCACTTTTTTTTAGAAATGGGAAGGCTTTGAGAAGGACCAATATTTCCTCTTTCTTTTCTGTATTTTCTTATTTCTCTTTCAATATATTTTTCAGCCCATCAAATCACTTCTGTTCTTGCAAAGACATTTTTGAATTCACTTCCCAAAAACATATGTATCATCCCACTAGCCTTTTGGCTTTATTTTACTCTAGTAAAAAGGAAAAAAATTGCCAGGAGGAGCAGCTATTTATTATTTCCAATATATCAAATCTTTTCTTAAATTGTGATTTGTTCATTCTGGTTTCACAAAGGGTTGGGTTCACACAACAGCCAGAGGCAACATGGCAATTTTTTTTTCTGTCTTTCATAGTATAACTTAAAAGAAAATGAAAAGTCTTAGGCTTTTGAGATCTGCTTTAATGCCCTTTTTTTTCTTGACAACCGATTATGTCATAATTATGAGATTTCAGCTGCTTTATGTATTCTTCTAGAAATTGGTACTTTGCATTAAAGCAGTTCGTAATTAACTTTTTAAGTGGATGGGATTCACTGCTGGTTTTTTAAATTGCAATGATTATTACGGACAGCTCAGCTCACTAGTGTCCTTGAGGTGTTTTTTTTTTAGAAAGTAATCATTCTTGGGACCAGTCCTCGCATTAGACACAGTGAAGCTCTTACCTAAAGAAACAAACTTTAGGAGGTGACAGCAAGATTCTGAGAAGAGAAGGAGATGGGGGGGCAGCATAGCCTGGATCCCTAGTTAACCTGCCGTCTTTATCTTCAGCAGGGAATGACTTGTATATTCTACTCATTGCTCTCTGGCTCTATTATGAGCTCAGCCATAATGTAGTTTTGTTTGGTTTTGGCTAACATATTCTATAAACGCAATGGATAGGATAGGATAGGATAGGATAGGATAGGATAGGATAGGATAGGATAGGATAGGATAGGATAGGATAGGATTAGGGGAGTGTAGAGGGGGAGAGGAGAGGAGAGGAGGGGGGAAGGGGAAGAGGAAAGGAGAGGAGAGGAGAGAAGGGGGAAAGGGGAAGGGGAAAGAAGAGGAGAAGGGGAGGGGAAGAGAAGGGGAAGGAGGAGAGGAGAGAAGGAGAGGAAAGGGAAGGCGAAGAGGAGAGGAGAGAAGGGGGAAGGGGGAAGGGGAAGAGGAAAGGAGGGTAGAGAAGGAGAGGGGAGGAGAAGGGGAAGGAGAGGAGAGGAGAGAAGGGGGAAGGGGAGGGGAGGAGAGGAGGAGGAGAGGATGATTTTATTTGGCAATGGCAAAGTGTGATTAGACACACAAAGAATTTGTCTCCAGTGCAGAAGCTCTCAGTGTACACACAAAGCAACAGAATCATCATCATCATCATCATCATCATCATCATCATCATCACCACCACCACCACCACCACCACCACACCAATAAGAGGGAGGAGTGAAGATAATGAGGATAACTGATAGTACTACAGCCATACTACATGAGTAAATATACCTAAACATTAGACATTAAGGTCTATAAACCAATGTTCATAGCTTCATACAAGGGAGGCAAGTTGAGGACCCATGGCCAAGTGGCCTTCAAGTCCATTTCTTATTTTGTTTTTGTTTTTGCAAGCATATAGCTTTGTCTGGCCACAATGATCTGAAAGTAAATGGGATTATTTCCAACCATACTGAGCTAGTTCAGTGTGACTGCTCTATAGTCAATACCAGAACAGAGTTGGCACAGTCAAAACAAAACTCCAAAAACACCCTCCTGAAACCAGAAAATCATGACCTTGCCCACCCATGCCAGTCCCAGCCATTATCTATCACTTTACTCATTACCCTCCTGACCCTCCTCGAAGAATCTTCTGCTCTCCATCACCCAAAGCTTGTTTTTGTCAGCCTTGGACTGTTATGTGAGTCCTGCCAATTGTGGTTTACTCAATAAACCATGTTTAAGCAAGCCATAACGTTGAGCGTCATGGGTGAACTTAGACTTTCAGTTGAAATGGCCTGAAAATCCTCTTTTCAGGATTGCAAAACTCTGGTACCCAGCAAAGAAATGCCACAACTTTTCCAACCCAAATGCCATTTGTCAGCTCCAAACATGATTTCCATAGCAACAATGCAAATGTGGAAGCATTCCATAATTATTAGGGAGAGGGGCTAGCCAGGCAGTATAAACAGTGACTGCAGTAGATTACATGCCTATTATGAATAGTTGCTGTTCCTGAGCACTAGAAATTATACCTAATTGTGCATTTAATTGTGTAATTGAAAACTCACATATAGAAGAACCTCCTCTCCTCCTGCCACAAGCGAGGAAGCAAAGCTACTAATTCACGATCTCTTGACCAACATATCCACTTTCACACAGTCTTCCACGAGGTTCACCAATACAGGTATGGTCCCACAAATGCAGGTACTGTGGTATGGAGCAAGATGCTACTCAATTTTTTAAGGAATTTTGATGGAAAAGTGGAAACGGGAATGGTTTTACAAGTTCACTCAAGTAACAATAGATAAGCTCATTTGATATTAACGGATTCAACAATTGTTCAAGGATGCTGCTACTACATATTACACCAATAAGGACGAGGAAAAAATCATTCCAGGCAGGTTTGCCTGTTTAGGATGTTCTTCTTTTAAAAGCACTGCCGATAATTGCATTTTTTTGATGGAACTGGATGTAATTTGAAAAATCATCCCTTTGTGATTTTTGTTGCAGGAAAAATCCCCACATTTCCTTACTCAATCAAACATCAATTTGATTTTTAAAGAACATTAAAAATTCCCCTGCACATGCATGCTAGTCATTTCCGGCTCTAGGGGGCGATGCTCATCTCCGTTTCTAAGCCAAAGAGCCAGCACTGTCCGAAGAAGTCTTTGTGGTCATGTGGCCGGCATGACTAAACAGCGAAGGCACACGGAGCACTGTTACCTTCCCACCAAAGTGGTCCCTATTTTTCTACTTGCATTTTTTACGTGCTTTTGAACTGCTAGGTTGGCAGAAGCTGGGACAAATAATGGGAGCTCACTCAGCACAAGGGATTCGAACTGTTGAACTGCCGACCTTGTGATTGACAAGCTCAGCGTCTTAGCCACTGAGCCACCGCGTCCCTTGGTCATCTAAGGACATTATGTTAATATTAAAGGCTCCTCTATCTATAAAGCCTTTGTAAATGGCCATACGCAATTGAACTTAAGGTATTTGATTACAGCATATCAAATCCAAACTTTACTTGGAAAAGCGTTCTATTGAAACACTCTCAAGCATCTTAACATCCTATTTCTTTTTATGTCATATGGATCTTAAATAAGAAGCCACACAAAACTATTGCATATTAATTTTAATATGCTTAAAGAGCTCTCTGCAGCTATCTGCCCCTTAGGGTAAGTACGCTTCTCCCAAATTAATTACTACTTTGAGTTTAAATTAGATTGATACTGTACTCCTTCCAGATGTCCAATTTCAACTGGTTTTATCCATGTAGCACCTGTCTGAATGATCCTACAAGGGAGAAAGTCTCTGTCTGAAGTCTTTGTTTTCACAGCCTTCTTTTTCTACATAACTTCTTGGAAGATCCCGTAACTGTGCAGAATCATGATGTCCCTGACGTTCCAGGACTTGTAGAAAAAGAGGTTTGTGTGGCTGGAAACATACTGGGGTCTTCTTCTTTTTAATAAAAGAGAAACTGATGGACAAATTCTACCAATGCCAACTTGTACATTTAATAATTTATTATTCACAATGTGATTTTTTTCAAATTCTTTTTTAAAAAATTTTTCCTTAAAACCCACTCAAAGGATAAAATGAACTTGTGACTTCAATTCCCAGAATTCCCCAGCTATCATCTAGCATGGCTGGTTGAGGAATTCTGGGAGTTGAAGTCCACAAGTCTTAAAGTGGCCAAGTTTGGAGATTCGCACGTGCCGGAAGACTGATGGAAATTCACATGTGTATGTGCGTGCCGGCCAGCTGGTCTTCGGGTTTCCGGCACTCCAGCATGCGCAAAGACCAGCTGGCCGGCACGCAAGCACATGCCGGAAACCTGAAGACCAGGTGGCTGGCATACACATGCGCGCCACCCAGCTGGTCTTCGGGTTTCCGGCACTCCGGCACGCATGTTCCAGTTTGGGCACTCGGTGCCGAAAAGGTTGGCCATCACTGCCCTAAATCATGATCTCCAAACTTGGCAATTTTAAAGACTTGTGGACTTCAACTCCCAGAATTCCTCAACCAGCCTTGCTAGATGATAGCTGGGGAATTCTGGGAATTGAAGTCCACAAGTCTTAAAGTGGCCAAGTTTGGAGACCCCGGTCTAGATGAATGACTTCATAGGAGAGGTGTCCTGTTAAAAACAAACCAGCATCTACTTCATGCATAGGCTACATCAATTCTGTCTTAATCATGGCAAATTCCACATGTGTAGACTTTGGCTACCAGAATACTCAGCAATGGTTATACTACTTGGACTTCATCCACATGCCAGGAAGTTGCCACAGGTGGGAAATATGACACTAGGTTGTCAAGGTACATGACAGTCATGTATCAGTCACCAAAAATCAGCATCAAAAGCAAAAACAACAAATTCTGGAAGAAGTTTTCCAGTCTATTGATAATTCAATAATGCCCTCTTGGCTACAGAAAGGCTGATACTCAAGGAAATGAGATCACAATTAATATATGATTAGGTAAATGTTCCACATTAATGCATATTTTGTTTATTCATGATTTACTGAGTAAACCACAATCGGCTGGCATACTAAATCATAATGTATGATTTACAAATCAGAGATTCTGGGTTTGTACAAGACATTAAGCCAAACCCAAATAAACCACATTGCAGCTTCGGGCAATACAGTACACAAACCACTATTGTAATGCTCTTTGATCAGTGTTTGGCCAACTCGTCATACCTAGCACTATTTAAATAACGCACACAGTATTTAAAAGCAGAGAAGACAAGGTCTGTTTCTCCATGTTAGCCAGTATTAAATAAATATCCATTAGAGTTAGGTGCAGTAGCCTAATTCCAGCTATCAGAACTAGCTCAAAAAGAAAGAGATGCTTAGGAATAATAATGAAGGAAACCCCAATAAAGATTATGTTACAGTAGTCTAGCTAACAAAAGCATTAATGAGAGCTGTCACGTCTTGGTTGAGCAGAAAAGCCCATAGCCCATTTACAAGATAGATAGTGCAATCTGCAAATGATTTCATTACACAACAGGCAGTTAACCTATGAAATTCATTAACACCAGACACCCTGATGGCCAGTGATTTAGAGACTTTTAAATGGACAGCAGACAAATGAGTAGATGATCAAGCAATCCATTACTACTCATTTTGATGGCTGCACGCTACCCACAGAATCAGAGTATTCTCCCAGTGCCAGCTGCAAGGGAGCGACACCGGGAGACAATTATTGTCCTCTCCTCTCATTTTCCTGTTTCTCAGATGCATCTTGCCACCCCGGGTGCGATCGGAGACTGCTACACTAAAGGGGGTCCACGTTTGGTCTCAGAATTTCCATGGAGATTCTCAGTCATCCAGGTCACGGTTGTCCCAAAGGGTGCTTTTTCAAGAGGCAACTGGACTATCTTTGTTTTTCCTTGGAAGACATTTTGCTTCTCATCCAAGAAACTTCTTCAGTTCTCAGAAGATACTCCTCACGCTGTCACCCAACAGCACCAAGAGCAGGGGTGTCAAACTCAATTTCATTGAGGGCCGCATAAGGGTTGTGTTTGACCTCGGGGGGTGGGGGGTGACCAGGGTGGGCATGGCCAGCTTCAAGTCACTCATTGAGACTCCATTTTCGGCCATGACAGCCCTCCTGGGCTCCGTTTTCAGCCATGATGACCTCCTGCAGCCACAGTCGGGGGCGCCTGTGGTGGCCTGAGCGGTCTGCCAGTGAAAACAGGCTCCCGAGCTCTGTTTCCAGCTGCGACAGCCTCCTGCATCCCTCTGCCAGCGAAAACAAAGCTTGCGAGGGCCACATGCGGCCCTCCCGAGCTCTGTTTTCGCTGGCAGAGGCACCGCGGGCCAGTCCCTCGCTGTCTCCAGGGTAGCCCTATGGGCCAGATCTAAGCACCCCATGTGCTAGATCCTGCCCGCGGGCCTTGAGTTTGACACCCCTGACCAAGAGAAACCTTCAAATGCAGCCTGGGAACCTTGTGTAAACTTCTTACAATTCACCCCAAAGTCATCCAGGCCAAGCAACACACTGCCTTCTATAAGGCCCCAAAACTCTCAAAGAGAAGAATGAGTCAACCAATGAGTCAGAGAGAAGGGCTCACATTAAGAGACAGATCCAGTTATCAAACAGAGCTGACATCATGTGGAAGCGGGGCTGCACTGATAAACAGGAGGGTTGCAAAAGGAGCTGTTTAAAAAAACCCGCAGTGGGATCCATTCCTCCCACGGTACTTGTGAAAGAGCGGCCTTAAGCCTATAAACAGCAGATATAACCAGCCCTGAATGGAGTTGCACAGTCAATCATAGGTGGCAGAGCTGTGACAGCTGTGGGCAAACAGTGGCAATGGGCTGGACACACAGGTCAAACTAAGTCAAAACGTGACTTGTTTGTTGCTGACTTAATGAGAGGGTGACTAACTTCTTGGTTGCCCGAATACCACACAGGATATGCTGGTGACGTAATATGAGTAGGGTTGTGTGATGTACAAGGGAAGAGAAGGAGGGGGAGGGTGTTCAATGAGGGTGTGGCTCATTTGCTTAACTGTGTTAGGTCTATTTTGGGCATAGATTCCGCTACACATGGACTCTGAATCCAAGGAATTGAATCAAAGTCCCGATCCCTAAATTGGGACTACAGGCTGACTCCTTAAAACTTCTCTTGTTTTGCAGAGCCAACAATTTGTGGTTTATTCTGCAAATGAAGGGTAGTGTAATGTGTTAATCTCAACTTTCTCTGGCCATCAGAGTTGGAGGAAAGGCAACATTGGGGGTGTAGAAGAAAGAAAGCTCTTTGTGCCTTGCTTGCTGTTTTTTCTCCAAAACCATCTGGTTCAGGGGTAGGCAAACTACAGCTCTTTGAGGACCTGTGGACTTCAACTCCCAGAATTCCTGAGCCAGCCCTCAGGAATTCTAGGAGTTGAAGTCCACAGGTCCTCAAAGAGCTGTAGTTTGCCTACCCCTGATCTGTTTGACGGCTGTAGAAAACTGGGTGCTAGGATGACAGGCTGCTGACTGGGACAAACACATCTCCATGGCTGTGGCCATTTACTTGTAGCTGGTTCCTGGGAACAAAGCCAAACCTGCACTGGTTCACTGAAGCATGCGGTCGAAAAAAAGAAGAAAAACATGACAAGGAAGAGAATGTATTTTCTCAACCTTGCCAACCTGAATTTAAAATGGTTAAAAGCTGAATCCAGAGAGAACAACTGCATAAAACATGAGCTGCCCAACAGTCACTTCACCCTATTAAGAACCATTGAAAGGGTGGACAGATGCATTTTAAAGCATCTCTCGTAATACAAAAGGTCTTCTATCATTTGCATTCCGCCTGTCTGTCATCTCTGGACCTGCTTCGGGGTGCATGATATGCAGGCTCAGGGTTCCCACAGCCTTCGTTTCCCAAATCCTTGGATAAAATCATATATCAAAAAGTCCTTCCTGTCAATGATTACTTCAGCTTCAACCGCAACAATACACGAGCACATAATAGATTCAAACTTAATGTAAACCGCTCCAAACTCGACTGCAGAAAATACGATTTCAGCAACAGAGTGATCAATGCCTGGAATGCACTACCCGACTCTGTGGTTTCTTCCCCAAACCCCCAAAACTTTAACCTTAGACTGTCTACAGTAGACCTCTCCCCATTTCTAAGAGGTCTGTAAGGGGCGTTTATAAGCGCACCACTGTGCCTACCGTCCCTGTCCTACTGTCCTCTTTTATCAGTACTTTTTTTACTTATGTTATGTTTATACAAACAACTACTATCCTGTACATGTTTGACAAATAAATAAAATAAATAAAATAAACAAATATGACCATCGGAGCCCTTTCAAAAGTTACTGCTGAACTGGTATTTTTGAATACAGTGGGTTAAAAACCTCTAATACAAAGGAAAGTGAAACAAAATAACTATAATTCATTCTTTTAATTTTAGTTAGATTCAATCGTTTTTGTCTTGACTCAACCTTTTTTTTTTTTGAGTGCAAATCCTAAGGCCAAGTGTAGGTTGAAAGAGGTTGTGCACTCAAGACCAATAGGAAAAAAATAAAGGAGGGTTCACGATGGGCCAGACAAAGAATGTCATGTGCATTGTCTCATCGTTGTGCAAATGATGTACAGCATGTCACCGTGTCAATCCGAACAGTTACAAACTATATGTCATTTGCATGGCATCACAATATTGTACATGCTATGACACTATGCCTGATAACAAATGCCTACGGATACATATTAATAAAAGTCAGCATGATATCTCCACATTATCCAGATCCACAAAACATACTAAGGAAAAAGCTATAACTTTCAAATCACAATAGCAACGTGCTAAGCCAAGCCATCTACTATGAGTTAGCCTGTTGCGTGGACTGGGTTAGAGATTGGAATAACAACAATAACAGCATAACAATTTGCGCATCCTAAGAGAGCAGTTTCCAAAGTCTATAGAAATCCATGGACTCTAGATGCAATCCTGATACCACAACATATATTGAAGATACAAATGAGGCAATTATGGAGTGGCTTCAGACAGTCAGGGTTTGATTCTGATTTGCAAAGCATGTACAGGATAGGTTCACACATTATGGTCTGTTGAGATTCTCAGTCATCCAGGTCATAGTTGTCCCAAAGTTGCTTTTTCAGGAGGCAACTGGACTTTCTTGTTCTTTCTTTTGAAGACGTTTCGCTTCTCATCCAAGAAGCTTCTTCAGCTCTGACAGGATAGTGGGAGATGGAAGGATTTATATTCCTTGCAGACAGCTGGTCATTTGCATCCTTTTAGAGGGTCCTTGAAGCACTTGGAGATTTATCTCTGTGTCCTCAGGGTCACCTACTGGAACCAGGAGCACTACTCAGGTGACCCTGAGGACACAGAGATAAACCACCAAGTGCTTCAAGGACCCTCTAAAAGGATGCAAATGACCAGCTGTCTGCAAGGAATATAAATCCTTCCATCTCCCACTATCCTGTCAGAGCTGAAGAAGCTTCTTGGATGAGAAGCGAAACGTCTTCAAAAGAAAAAACAAGAAAGTCCAGTTGCCTCCTGAAAAAGCACCTTTGGCTTCACACATTATGTCAACTTGTAATGTTTAGATTAATTTAAATTTAATATTTTGTCTGAACCCATCAACTGCACAGCAATGACTACGAATTTTTTTAAAAATGGCTTACATTGACATTGAATCAATGACTAACCCAACTACTCAATGGTGACTATTCTGGCCCATGAGCATACAAGGATGTCATATGCATAGTGCTGTCATCACATAAGATGTGACTTCTGCCCGTGTTATTATTATGTATGAGATTATATTGTGGTTTTTAATGATCATCATCATATTCTTGACTAGCAAGAGCTCAGCACAATTTATGCCAACTCTACATGGAAACAATGGGTATTGAACCCAGGTCAATACCTGTCCATCAACAGGCAAAATATATTTTCAACCACTGAGCTATGGCCCTGTGTTGTGCAATCAACCCAGTGATTTTTTTCCACAATTGACATTCAAGTATAGAGTTATTAGTAGTAATTGGACATTCCACCTCCATGGACGCAAACAGGGATTGTGGCAACAGCATCCAGACCATAAATAAATTGGGAAGATCAGGCATTCCACGTGCTAAGCTGGAATGATGGGAAATGGCTACGTTGGAACTTTATCAAACATAGAGAACTACTCTACGAGAGCACTAATTTTCACCATTTGTACGGTGGGTGAGCTAATCATCTCTACTTTTTTCAAAGAGACACCAAAGCTATGCTCCAAGTGCTCCTTTATGGAATTAAGAGTTCCACTATGCTCTCTTTCAAGCTAGCTAGCCTGTTACAAAAATAAAACTGGAAAACAGAAACATGACACTAACGAAGCAGTGAAGAACTTTTATGTCAACTTTTATGCCATAAGAATAGCAATCTGCTGTAACAGTAAACCTGTTTATTGCTCTTGTGAGCTTATTATAAATTCCTTTTCAGGACATTAGTACAAAATGACCGATGCGATGCCATTCTAATCTGCACTCTTTAAAATAGCAAAAGCAAAAACCACTTTGGCAAGACCCTCAGCATCACAATGAAATTTCCTGTAACGAGAAAGATCAGTTTTTCTCGTCCTCTTCAACCACAGCATCCTGAGTCGCTTCTCATAAAAACTAAAAACAGCTCCAGCACCTGCAGCTCAAAAAAGACAATCACATATTTTACCCCTCCCCTCCCCTGTGCTAGCTTTCTCTTAGGCTGAACTTCATTGGAGATCTTCAGCTAGAGATCAGCTGCGCAAAAAAACACCCCAGGCTAAGATCTCCCAGCCCTGAGCAGCTTACAATATACAATTCAACTCAGGGTGATAAAGATGAGATGGGGGTCAGGGAAAAAGCTCAGAAAAATAGGCAGATTTCTTTCGCTACCCTGTTTCCCCCCAAAATAAGACATCCCCTGATAATAAGCCCAATTGGGCTTTTGAGTGCATGGCAATAAGGCCAAGCGCTTAGTTCAGGGTTCAAAAAAATATAAGACAGGGTCTTATTTTGGGGGAAACACGGTATGAAACATACTCGTACACTCTTTCTTCACCTGTGGAATCCCGATGGCTTCTTATTACTAGAAAACAGAATCTGAGAGTCTCTTTGTGATCGTGGGTTTTTTTTTAAAATACAAGTAATCCTCGACTTACGACCACAATTGAGCCCAACATTTGTTAAGTGAATTTTGCACCATTTTACAACCTTTCTTGCCACTGTTGTTAAGTGAATCATCGCAGCTGTTAAGTTAGTTGACTTTGCTGGTCGGAAGGTCGCAAAAAGGGGATCACATGATTCCCCCGGGGACACCGTAACGGTCATAAATATGAACTAGTCGACCCGCATCCGAATTTTGATCACGTGACCATGAGGATGCTGCAACAATGGTTTAAGTGTGAAACATTGTCCTAAGTCATTTCCCCCCCTGTGCGGTTGTAACTTTGAACGGTCACTAAATGAACTGTTGTCAGTTGAGGACTATCTGTATTCTTTCTTTCTCTCGGTACCCAGAGAATGTCCATGGTTACCCGGTTTCATTTCTTCCCCTTCGGTTCCTGATCGAAATTTTGGATTTCTGACCAACCAACCAATCAATCAATCAATCAAAACAGGGTGGGGCCAAAAGACAGGGCATCCATCTCTCTTTCTCTCCTCTCTCTCTCTCTCTCTCTCTCCTTCCTCCCTCTCCCTCCCTCCCTCTCCCTCTTCTCCCCATCTCTCCCTCTCTTCTGCCTCCCTCCCTCTTTCCCTCTCTCTCTCCCTCTTCTCCCCCCTTCTTCTCTCTTCTCCCTCCCTCCCTCTCCCCCCCTCTCTCTCTGAGGCCAAAGGGGCCATTCCTGCATCCCGATGACCTTCCGTCATTGGCGGACCCCGCCACGGAGTTGTCCAACTCCGCCAGAGGAGGGAGGGAGGGGCGCCACCATCCCGGCGAAGAGATTTAAAGTTTGAGCCGGAGGAAGGGAAGCTTTGCCCCGCCGCCCAAGCCCCGTCCTGGCGTCTCTTATTAAGGTGCTTCTCTCCCCCCCCCCGCCTCCCCCAAAGGAGACCCGGCTCTCCACAAAGGGCTGTGCGGGGGGAGGCCTCCCCATCCCGGCATCCTTCCCCTCTTTCGGGATCTCCGGCCAACCGGGCTGGACAAGCAAGGTCACCCTTCGCCCCGATGGACACCCCCCCCCCCGGGGCTCGGCTCACCAGTTGCAAGGAGCAGAAGCCGACCAGCGTGCAGCGTCCGTTGCATCTGCCCATGGTCGCCGGGTGGCCGAAAGCCTCCTCTCGCCGTTACCGTCGGGAAGGAGCGCCGCGCCTCCCGTTGCCAGTGACAACCCCGGCTCAGAGGGCACCCGAAAGCGGCAGAGGCGGCGGCGGAGGAGAAGGAGGCTGCAGCAGCGGCACCGGCCGGCTCCTGTGTGCCATCGCTGCCCGGCGAGAGAGGCGCCTCGTCCGTCTTCCACCCGCACCGCCTTTTGTCTCCTGGCGCCGGGGAAAGAGAGAGAGAAAGAGAGAAAGAACCGAGCCGCCCCAAGGCGTTATCTGCTGCTGTCCCCGCCGCGGCGCTCCTCCACCCGCGGGAAGCGGCACCCTGGCTCCATTGTAAGGTGCTCCGCTCCCGCCTGCGCTCAGCAACCGGGCTCCGCCACCCCCGGTCTGAGAGGAAGGCCGGTCGATGAGGGGCGTCCGGGAGGGGGGGAGGTCAGTCGTCGACCCGAGCTGCCGGGGCTTTGTCCCGCGCGTTACATGCGGGCGAGGGAAGACTCTCCGCCGCCTGCAGAAGCGCCTCTCTCAAAGCCTCCGCTCTATTGTTTTCTCCGCCTCCTCCGCCGACACACCCACGGCTGCGCTGCTCCGAGCAGGCGGGCAGAGAGAGAGAGAGAGAGAGAGAGAGAGAGAGAGATCCGACGCCGGCTTGGGTGGAAGGCAGCCGCGTCACTCCACGAGACCGAGGCGGAGCACCAACCCGCAGCCTTGACCGGAGGCACAAGACGGTCCGCGCGGGAGAGGAGGGCGAGTGGGAAACAGACCCCCTCCCCACACACACACACAAAACACACACACACACACACACACACACACACCGCCCCGGCCCACCACGTGGCTCTCCAGCTGCGCCCTGGGCGTGGGGGGCGAGGGAGGGGAGGCGAGAGCGCGAGCCCCTCCCCGCCTCTGCCTTCGGCTGTCCAGTCACGGAGACGGCCGGCCGCGGAGCGGAGGGGCTGGGCCTCGAGAGGCCACGCCCACCCCCCTTTCCTGGGCTGTTGTGAGTCCCTCAGGGCGCGAAGGCAGAGGCCGGAGAAGTTGGAGGATGGCAGAAATTGGGGGTGGGGGAGGGCGCGGGCGTCGCGTCTCTTCTCGACTCAAAACTGCAGCGGGTCGAGGGCGCGTCTGGAACATCCGCCCCTCTCCCCCTTTGTTCTTTGGGAAGGCTGGATTTGCCCAACTGGGCAGATTAACGGATTTTGAAGGGACCTTGTAGGTCATCTAGTCCACCCCCCAAGCAGGAGACCCTACACCAGTGGTGAAATCCAATTTTTTACTACCGGTTCTGTGGGCATGGCTTGGTGGGCATGGGCGTGGCAGGGGAAGGATACTGCAGAATCTCCATTCCCTCCCCACTCCTGGGGCCAGCCAGAGGTGGTATTTGCCGGTTCTCCGAACTACTCAAAATTTCTGCTACCGGTTCTCCAAACTACTCAAAATTTCTGCTACCGGCTCTCCAGACTACTCAAAATTTCCGCTACCGGTTCTCCTGACTACTCAAAATTTCCGCTACCGGTTCTCCAGAAGCTGTCAGAACCTGCTGGATTTCACCCCTGCGCCTACACCATTTCAATCGGATCCCTGTGGGATGAGTAGGGACTCCCAACTTCTGCACAGAAGAGTAACCAGGATGATTAGGGGACTAGAGGCTAAAACATATGAAGAGCGGTTGCAGGAACTGGGCATGGCTAGTCTAGTGAAGAGAAGGACCAGGGGAGACATGATAGCAGCCTTCCAATATTTGAGGGGCTGCCACAGAAAGGAGGGAGTCAAGCTATTCTCCAAAGCACCTGAAGGCCAAACAAGGAATAATGGATGGAAACTGAACAAGGAGAGATTCAACCTGGAAAGAAGGAGAAATTTTCTGACAGTGAGAACAATCAACCAATGGAACAGAAGTTGCTTCAGAGGTTGTGGGAGCTTCATCATCACTGGAAGCTTTCAAGAAGAGACTGGACTGCCCTCTGTCAGAAATGATATAGGGTCTGCTTGGGTGGGGGGGTTGGACTAGATGACCTACAAGGTCCCTTCCAACTCCGTTCATCTAACACAGTGGTTCCCAACCTTTTTGTGATCGAGTACCACTTGGAGGTCCCGTACAGTCGCCGCGTACCACCTGGTTCCAGAGAAACTAAATTCGATCAGATATCACTTTATTTCCATAATTGTACCGTTCCTTTTTTGGCCCCGCGCATCCAGCAACTGGATTCTCGGGCCGCTGGGACCAGGTGGGTGGCGTGTGGCAACAGTTGCAAATCGTTGCCAGATTATCTTGTGTTAGGCAGTAAACATTTTTGTGAAGTAAAAAATAACTAACTAAAAATCGTTCATGACCCCGAAAGTGTTCGCGTACCACCTGGAAGGCCCTCGCGTACCACTAGTGGTACACATACCACAGGTTGGGAACCACTGATCTAACAAATCTAACAAATCTTTTAGTATTGGGAACATATTAAGGTGTTGCAAAGGACCGAGCCAAAAAGGATGACTAACCAAACATAAGATACTAGGTTGCTAGGTTGGTCACTAGTGTTGAGTGTGTTCTAGCATTGAGGGAGGCCCTGAAAATATTTTTTTTCTGTTGTTTATATATTTATTTGTATCCCACCTTTAAAGTATGTTTACAAATAACTCAAAGCAGTTAACATATCCAGCCCATCTTCCTGCCTTCTCTTTTCCTCACAACGGACCTATGTCAGGTGAGTTGGGCTGAGAGGGTGACTGGCCCAAAGTCACTCAGCTTGGCTTTCAGGACTAGAACTCACGGTCTCACGGTTTCTAACCTCTTGCCTTAACTACTAAACCAAACTGGATCTTGTTTTATTCTCCCCTCACCCTGCCTGCATGATGGAAAGGTTGAGATTCATTTTCTATGTCAGCGCACGTGCGAGATTTTGCTTATGCGCAGAAGCAAAATCGCCCAAAAATTCTCACAAAAAGATGGCGACGGGCGCAACGGACTGACGACGGCTCCGGAGCGGTTGTGCGCAAATTGCGCAATTGGACACTCCCTACCGGATCTATGCACTGGACAGCTCCGGCAGGAACCCACCACTGATACAGACACCACATGTTCCATCCTTACATCAAATGAAAAGAATATTCTACCATCGTTTCAGTCACATGTTGGCTGAACTTGCAAGCTGTGGTTTGCTTGGCCCCGTTTCAAGATTAAATCCGCTGTTGGTTGGGTTTGCCCAGCACTCTCAGCCTAAGCCAAAACAAGCTTCTTTTGACTGGGAAGGCATGTAAACCGCTTAGAGAGGGCTGTAAAGCACTGTGAAGCGGTATATAAGTGCTATTGCTATTGCTATTGTGGCATAAATCAAGGATTACCAGCCCGTTGACCTAGATGTTTTAGGGATGTTCACACCACAAGTAACTCACCACAATGAGTTACTTATAAAGTAATAAAGGCAGGATAAAAGTCTAATTAATAAATAAAATCCCCTTTCTCAGGATGGAAAGTCAAGACAGCTAAATAAACTACCGTATTTTTCAGTGTATAAGATGCACTTCCTCCCCCCCCACCAAAGGTGGGTGGAAGTGGAGAAATGAACTTCAGATTAACTCCCATATCTCTTCAAGTCCTCCAGATGCATTAGCGCCATGTTTTCTTGTTCTGCACATCCAACGTCGTATCCGAATGATCGAAGATAGGCAATCCCCAACCATATGGGAGAGAGGCTTTGGCAGACACACCTGACTCCTGCCTTGCTCTGCCAGTAAAGGAAGTCAGGTAAAAGCTGAATATTATGCTGAGTGGTGGTGTTTTGTTATGCAGAGTGGAGCTCCCTCATTAACTTTTAATGGCCAGGCCATTGATGGCGGTAATGGATGCATTGATGGAGAAAATGAACAGTTTGTGTTCTTAGCACATGGAAAGCAATGGACAGCCACCTACCTGCATGGAGTTGAAACTGGGTCACCGCATTGCAAACCTGAAAATGACTAAGCTTGAAAAGCCCCAAATCTAAAATTTTGTATGACGTGGATGATCTGATTTTCATGTGACTTTAGCATCAGTCAGCTTTGTGGGAAGCCCCCACAAAAGAATGAAATATTTTGAGAAATATTAAAAAGGCAGAATATTATATTTCCCCAAAGGGAGAAATGGAGAAACATGCTGTTAAAGACAGAAAGCAGCCCCCTCCCCAGTCTTTCTTAATAGCCCACAGCAGATGCCAGCACTTAAGGAGATAAAGACCTTATGGAAAGAGGAACGCCAACTATCTAGATAGCTCTATTCATAAGCAAATCAAATACTGCAGGCAGAAAATCCATTCAAGACAGGATATTTCGAAACGCCTTGCAGCAAAGTTTGACCGCTAACAAAGGCAGAATGGTAGGATTAGAACAAGCAGCCCCTCACCCAAGATCCAGCACAGGACGAAAATCATGAGCCTCAATAGGAATTGCCCAACACCCTTTCAGAACACAAGCCCCTTCATTGCACCACCCCTAGAGAACAGTTAAACTTCAAAGTCACATAAACCTATAATAAAGATCCATCCACTCATTCAACCATTTGCTCAGCTGCCCCAGAACTGCACGCTGTGGTTCTGTTCATCAATAAACAGAGTCTTTCTTTCCAATCAGCCTCCATGTTGTTTCCAGCATCTTTCTCCCAGCTTGAAACTGGACCAGATGAATTTTCCTTCCAACAGTTTTATTTTATTTCATGTAACTAAAGGCCAAATTTCAGGCCAGTTCAGAAACAGATAGGAAATGTCAAGTGGCTTTTAGAAGTCCGTGTAAAAGTAGGTGCTGCTATCTGTATATGAAAGAAGTCAAGGCAGCGGCTCTGAGTACACAATCAAAGCCCTGCTGGGTTGTGTGGGTTTTTTTGCATGCATTGTCCATGTAGCCCGCATTAAAAGGGGTAGGAGGACCTTGAGCTTGTCTGGAGGGAGAGGAAGGGGGAGCAGCTATTGTATAGCTTTTGTAGAAAGTTAGCACCCACCCCTCCCCTAGAAGCAAGAAATGTTTTAGGAAATGTTTTAAAAGGCAGAATATTATACTGTATTTCCCTAAAGGAGGAATGGAGAAACATGCTCTTGGAAAGCAGCCCCCACCTTTCTTAATAGCCCTCAGCAGATGTCAGCACTTAAGAGATAAAGAGATAGATAGCTCTATTCATAAGCAAATATCCTCACCCAAGATCCAACAAAGGTAGGATTAGCCTTCAGCCACAATAGGAATTGCCCAATGCCCCTTCATTACATCAGTGGTCCAAACTTCAAACAAACCTAGCTCAGACAACCTACAGAGCCAGCTATGACCCCTAAATAACCCCTACAACAGCCAATAGAGTGCATGTTCTTGCACAGGAACAGGACGTTCAAGTGCAAAACCCAAGAGAAGGCATAAATACCCCCCACTCTCATGTGGTTCTGCTTCATCAATAAACCATCTTTCCAATCAGCCTCCATGTTTCCAGTGTCTTTCTCCCAGCTTGGAACTGAACCAGGTGGATATTTCTTCCCACACTTTGACCGAAGATCTGTACCCTCCTCCTATCTTGGATGGTCATCCTCTCCCACTGAGTGCAGAGCTTTGGGAGAGATGCACATGGAGTAATGAGGGAGAAGGAGGACACCCACCTAACCAGCCAGATCAGCGAAGGTAACCCTGTTGATCAACGGGGTGACAGATGATGCAGCCAAATTGCCCTCGCTTGCTTTTTCCTTCTTTTTTTTCTATTTTTTTAAAAAGAAATTAAAAAGGAGGATAGGACCATGATCCCGCAGATGCATCTACCCTCTTTCCAGACATCCTGAAGCCCTTTCGTTGGTGAACCTGAAGTTCTGGATGCCACGCCTCCAAAAATAAGGGCCATTTGGCTGTGGCATTTGTCACCCCATTTTCTGGGTTATTTTCAGGATCCCCAGGGCAGGGTTGGCAGTGGATACCTGGTTCATTATCCTGTTTTGTGTGTGTGTGTGTGTGTTTTTCCCCCAAAATAGGATGGAGAGGATGCTCATCTTGGTGTATTGTTGGGGATGGGAAGCTGGCCATTTGGGTTACCATGGCTGCAGGGAGATATTTTATTTTTTGCCTGTTCTGCAAGTCAGCACGGAGTAAACATATGCAAATGAGCGCCTGCCACTTGACTGTGAGTAGGAAGTAATTAAAAGGAGCCAGGAAATTCCATAACCCCTTTCGATATCTAGAGATCTACAGGGAACCCACCAAGGCCCTCTTTCCATTAACTCAACACTGCGTTGCCACAGTTGTCAGGACAATGTGCAGCTAGATTCTATCAAAGTTGGATGAGCAATGACTGGGGGAGCCACAGGAGACGAAGACAGAGGCATAAAAGCCAGACCCCTATATTCCACCCCACCCTGTGTAACAACTACTGGACATAAGTAGCCAACGGCAACAAGATAAAGAATGCCCATTTAGGGAGTTGTGGGTTCAGTAGTGGGTTCTAAAACCCATTGCTACCAGTTTGTGCACGAACTCACGCGCAATGCTTCTGCGCATGCGCAGAAGCGTCCCGGGCAGGTGGGCGGGCGGAGTGTCCTGCCGCCGGCGCTACCGGTTCACAGAACCGGGCCGAACCGGGAGCAACCCACCACTGCGTGGATTCCATCAGAACAGAATTAATCAGATTCTACCGCCATAAGATCACATAGGCAGATCTTTGGTGGCACAATTCCAAGATCTTGCAGGTAAGCCAGAGAACTTGACATAATAAAAAAAATATGATTTATTAAGGGGGGAAATGAGGCTACAAAAATTGCAGCAACTGAACTATTTCAAATTTAGAACTGAAGTGTTTCCACTGACATTCTGGGTTTCTGACCGCTGCCTTGTGAACTGGTCTTGTTTCAATTTCCTTGAATTTCCCTGGGGAAGATTTCTGGTTGTGGTTCTGAGTGCTAGAACTGGATTGTCTGGAAGGTCCAGATTCAAATCTCCACTAGGTTATGAAGCCTAGTGGTTAGAAAACTCTGATCTCTCTCTCTCTCTCTCTCTCTCTCTCTCTCTCTCTCTCTCTCCCTCCCTCCCTCCCTCCCTCCCTCCCTCTCCCCCTCTCCTCCTCTCTCCCTCTCCCTCCCCCCTCCATTTCTCTTGTCTCTCTCAGCCTGATCTATTTCATAGGATTGTGATTGTTATTGTTATAATATTTCAGGAGGACTATTCTGAGCCTCTTGGGAGAAAGAAAAGGAATATAAATGATAGGGTTGGAACTCCCTTTTACTAAGAAACTTATCTTATTGATGGTTTCGAAGCTTAACAAACCTGCCATCTACATCAATTTGGGAAAATGATCGGTCAAGACTTGGTTCACAGAACTCCCAAAGCAACTAAACTGTGTTTAAACTGTATTTCTGTATTCATTTCATGTACTGTACTGTATTATGCCCCCAGCAATCACATAGCAACTTGTGTGATAGTCTGGCTCACATACGGTGACCTTCCTAAAATGCCCTGAACCAATTAGCCAGCCATATTGAAGTCTGATTTAGAGCATTGTGCAAAATAACCTATGAGTTGTTCTCTGTCCTTATGAGTTTGGGTCAATGTAGCAGATCCCAATGAAAATCAATGCGAAGAGTCACATTTTGAGTAACACAAATGCCACGGAGAGATGAACACACTGCATAATTCTCTGGCTGGGTTCACGAATTGCTGTAAACTATGATTAATTGAATTAATCACAACAGTTAAGTTTATATAGCATGCCAAACTGAAACTAAGCAATTATGGCTTAGTAAAAAGCTTCTCAAACGTGGTGCTATCATGGCTTATCCAGATACATGAATCATTTACGAATCACTGGTTATGATTACGACCAATGAAACCTATTATTATATGGAGATAAGAGTTGAGTAAGGAGAGAGTTGGGTGGAAGATCTTGAATTGGGACTACTTTTACAAGTGCTACCACTGATTACAGATTAACAGAGTTGGAAGGGACCTTGTAGGTCATCTAGTCCAACCCCCTGCTCAAGCAGGAGACCCTACACCATTTCTGACAAATGGCAGTCCAATCTCTTCTTGAAAGTCTCAAGTGATGAAGATCCCACAAATTCCAAGGGCAAGCTGTTCCATTGGTTGATTGTTCTCACTGTCAGAAAGTTCCTCCTTGTTTCTAGGTTGAATCTCTCCTTGATCAATTTCCATCCACTGGACTGGGTAGTTTCAGTATTTCCCCAAACTATAGATATAATGCTGCATGCCCTAGCAAAAATTATGAAGCAGTAGGAAACAATCCAGATCACTGCAGGTTTAATCGTTTATCTGTGTCTTTGGCAGCTGCCTAAACAACACGGTAATGTTCAAACTTAGAATGGTGCTGAAATGAGTGGTACTTATGACCAGACCTTGAAGTTCCAACCATCACGGTTTCCCTCCACTCATGTGATCACAATCCAGGTGCTCAGCAACTGGGCCACATTTCCCACCATCACGGCATCCCACAGTTACACGATTGTGATTTGCAATCTCCCCTGATGCTGACTTCTCTCATGCAAAGTCTCTGGGGAAGCTAGCAAGATGTCAGAAGTCAGAGTCATGAGGTTCTCGCTCAACAACCTATGGTGATTTATTTAACCATGGTAAATCACAGACTGCCGGAACTGCCATTGCTAAGCCACACAATCATGTGACATTGTGCATTGCTAAGCAATGGACATTCTGGTCCCAATTACTGTGGTTCAGTGAGGACTCCTTTATAATTCTTTCCAAGCACAATTCTCCCCAAGTTCTCTTTAACAAGATTTATTTATTGAGATGTGTAGGATGAGGTTACAACAACTCTTCCAAATTTAGTCTGTCTGTCTGTCTGTCTGTCATCTCTCTCTATCCTATCTATCTATCTATCTATCTATCTATCTATCTATCTATCTATCTATCTATCTATCTATCATCTATCTATCTATCTATCTATCTATCTATCTATCTATCTATCTATCTATCTATCTATCTATCTATCTATCTATCTAAATCTCTATCTATCTATCTATCTATCTATCTATCTATCTATCTATCTATCTATCTATCTATCTATCTATCTATCTATCTATCTATCTATCTATCTAAATCTATATCTATCTATCTATCTATCTATCTATCTATCTATCTATCTATCTATCTATCTATCTATCTATCTATCTATCTATCTATCTATCTATCTATCTATTGCTATCTACCTGTCTGTCTGTCTGTCTGTCTGTCTGTCTGTCTGTCTGTCTGTCTGTCTGTCTGTCTGTCTATCTATCTATCTATCTATCTATCTATCTATCTATCTATCTATATATCACCTATCTATCCATCCATCCATCCATCCATCCATCCATCCATCCATCCATCCATCCATCCATCCATCCATCCAATAGCTGTTTTCTAACTGGAGAACTGGCATTTTGCTGATAATGAATAAGCTTGAAACCGACTGTTTACATAACAATCTCCTGAATCTCTATTAGTCTGGGGGGGGGGGGAACTATTGCACCATCTTTCGAAACCCACCCCTGGCTTTGCTCTAGGGCAGGCCTGATGCACAATGACTTCAGGAAAGGAGAAAAACATTTCAAGTTCTCGTCTGGCCAACACACCTTGGCAAGTGCTCGATGCTGTGACCCTTTGGGGAATCAGCTGGAAAATGAGCTTCTTTCCACTCAAGGCTGGGGCTCTGGTTGGTATTTATATGGAAACCTGAAGTGTAGGCTGCTTGCTTGATTGTACAGTAGTGCAAACACAAATCAGAAATGCCCTCTTGCAATAAAATTGCAGATGCAACTTCAGGCTCACAGGACACCTAAGACAGAAAAAAAATGGGGAAGGGGAGACTGAATGATGAGCAAACCTGGCAGGGAGGGTTTTCACTTACCTTCCCTACCGGTTCGCAAACGTGAGCACGCGCGTGCGCACGCTTGCTTCACTCACACGCACCACCTCCATGCACGCTCACGGCCTCCTGCGCATGCGCTTTAGTCATGCACGAGCCTTCCGCGCATGTGCCCAGCCTCAAAAATGTGCACAAATAGGATAGAATAGAGCCGGGGCGGAGCAAGTGGGCGGACTCACCCACGAACTTGCGATTTCCGCTACCGGTTCGGGCGAACTGGACCGAACCGGCTGAATAACACCTCTGAAACCCAGAAGAGAGGACTTGGCCACCCATCTGCCCTTGAAAATGGATGAGAGCTCCCTTTGCCAGCCCCACTTGTATTTCCTGGGAGTAAATCCTAAAGCATCTCTGGACACCTTCCAAGGAGACTGCTGGGGCTTAAAATTATTGTTGGAACCAGTGATTGCCTAATTTCCACAACATTCCTGCATACGGTGTGTGTGTCTCTCTGTATGTTTGTGCACTTTGTGGTTACGCTGTCTTCTGAATCCTGCTGGAGTGAGACAAGCAAGATCAGGCTTGCAAGCAAAGAAAGAAAGAAAGAAAGAGTATTCATACTGTATCTATAGGATGCTGCATTGATTGGCGTGTGTGTGTGTGTGTGTGTGTGTGTGTGTGTGTGTGTGAGGCCCATGTGCAAATGGAGTTGCATCTTTCATAAGCTGCCAACCTGATTTCACAGGGGCTTCGAGACATCATCTCCCGACCGTCCCTGGAGCATCTTGATGTTTGCCGTGCACTAATGCTTGCATTGTATTTGTCCATTAGCAGGTCTCTGGCCAAGGACATCTCCAGGTCTACCATCTGTCAGATGTCTTCAGCACAGGGGTGTCCTACGGTTTGTCCCCTTTCCCCATCTCTCTCGCCCCCCCCACCCGCGGAGGGGGGGAAGGAAGCTCCTTTCTTTAGACCTAGGCTTCATTTTGCAAACTGTCAGACAATAGAACCGGACCTGACTAGCTTTGTGCATTGCCTACTCCTTGCGCTAATTCCTTGGGGAGCACTGTTGATGGACAGCCCGTGTCCGCTCTGGCTCTTCAGAGGGCTCCGCGGTGCGGATGTGTTCATTGGGTTGTTGAAGAAAACCGCTTTTTGTCAGACATTCATTTCCATATTACTCACGAGTAGCCACAAGGCTGACTTGGAAGGGACATGTATGCATGGCAGGGAGCGGTGCCATCTGTCTGGATGCCTCTCACCCCTTTTCTTTTGTTCCGACTTGATGTTAGATAATAGTTAATTTTTAAATCTGCATTTTTGCATCCATAGCAGGTCTCTGAAATACTCCAGACAAGTCACTGTTTTGTGGATGGTTTTTTATTATTATTATTTTTATTGTTTGGATGCCTCCTAAATTGTTTCATTTTAAAAAATTTTAGACAGAGTCACGTGGTTGAGTTGGGCGGCCACAGAAATTCAATGAATAAAGAAACAAATAAATAAATAAATAAATAATCTACTAACCTAACGGGGTTAAATGTGTGTTCTTCTAACTTGTCTATAGGTCGTTTTTCTCCTTCTGTTTCTCCCCTCTTCGGTCTGCAGCTGCATGGAAGGAGCAGAAAGGGGAGATTAATTCTCTCCCAAATTTCTTTGTTGTGAAAGATCAGTATCATTTGATATCCGCGTACAATCAGATGCTCATCCAGCTTCCTTTCCCCCCGCCAACTCTCCAGATGATCTTGCCAAATTTCAGTGGTACCACACATTACTGAAACTCAGCAGCACAGTTTCCCATTTTTCTACGGTGGGAACAGCGGTGGTTGAATGGTTTGGTTCACCTGTAGCGGTGGCGGAAATTTGCACCCACTCGCAGCAATGGCCGGCTGTCCATGCCCCCGAACCGGTTCTCCTGTCGCCGCGGCTTGCAAAGAACCCTCTGTGCATGCGCAGAGGGTCATTTGCCTGATGTGATGTCGCGATGCGAACCGGTAGGGAAGGTAAATGGAACGCACCCCTGGGTGGGAACCGATGAAGAAGACAATTGCTTAACACTCACAAGTGTATTTAAGACTATTTTTTAATGTCCCTCTCATGATCCGCTCATGTTTTCCCTCTATTGCAATAAATGCCATAATAGCGACCTCTTTTTTATCCTTTTGCAAAGCTTGCTGTACCAATTAATTTCAAATCCATTTTTTTTCCTTTTAATCAAGATTGTAACATATTATCCACAATACCTAAATGTTGCATTTCAGCCAACAGAAGCAAGAAACTATTTAAAAGGTAGCGGAGTTTTAATTTGAATGGGTGGTAAGCTTTCAATAGAGGGTCAGTTTTCCTGACCATCTATTTCCTTAGGGTTTGGGACCTGTTTCTTGCTCATTGCTGAATGTTTTTTTAAAAAAAACTATTTCAAAATGTAAGCCTCTCCCCTAAAAGAAACAACAAAATAGAAAATCAAATCCAAACGTATTTGAACAAAACTCACTTATTTTGCATGACTGCATCGCTCCCAAAGATTACACAAAAGCTGCCACAAAGCTGCAATTTCTGGCATAGCGTGTTTTCTTTTACAGCACATAGTAGTTTCAGATTATTTCTTTGTAATAGCAAAGTGAAATTTTTAGTCCCGGTCCTGATTTGCTTTCTTCATTCCTTCCCGTGGTGGTTGGGCAACAGCCCAATGACGCTAAGATTAAAAAAAAAGTATGTTAAATGCAGTTACCCATTCAGAGTAACATTCGGCACAAGCAGGCTGGTAGAAGCCTTGGAGGCTATGAAGGCAGGGGTGTCTGCTGCAAAATAGGACAATCAATCAATTGATCCATCAACAGATAACAGATAGTCTGGGAACAAACAAATGGGACAAGATATGACAAGCCTGCACACAATGATGGCCCTGCAAGAGACCCTCCTTTGCATCCAGGTGTCGTGACCCAACTATAAGGCAGGGCCTGCCTAGCAACTTCACTTCACGTGCTTCAGATGCCACATATCTTCTTCCTTGCCTGCCAGCAAAAAGCAGCGGATATTTTTTGGGAGTGTTCTCAAACTTAATTCAGCCCATTTTATTTAGGTATCTTATAGCAAGCCCTGGTCAGCTCCCCATCAGGAATTAAAACAACATAAAACCCATATTAGAATTAGAATGAATGAACTGGAAGGGACCTTGGAGGTCTTCTAGTCCAACCCCCTGCTTACCAGGAAACCCTACACTACTTCAGACAGATGGTTATCCAACATCTTCTTAAAAACGTCCAGTGTTGGAGCATTCACAACTTCTGGAGGCAAGCTGTTCCGCTGATTAATTGTTCTAACTGTCAGGAAATTTCTCCTTAGTTCTAAGTTACTTCTCTCCTTGTTTAGTTTCCACCCACTGCTTCTTGTTCTACCCCCAGGTACCTTGGAGAATAGTTTGACTCCCTCTTCTTTATGGCAACCCCAGATATATTGGAATACTGTGATCATGTCTCCCCTGATCCTTCTTTTCATTAAACTAGACATACCCAGTTCCTGCAACCGTTCTTCATATGTTTTAGCTTCCAGTCCCCTAATCATTTTTGTTGCTCTTCTCTGCACTCTTTCTAGAGTCTCCACATCCTTTTTACATCGTGGCGACCAAAACTGAATGCAGTATTCCAAGTGTGGCCTTACCTAGGCATTATAAAGTGGTATTAACACTTTGCGTGATCTTGAGTCTATCTTGAGTCTGTTTATGTAGCCTAGAACTGTGTTGGCTTTTTTGGCAGCTGCTGCACACTGCTGGCTCATATTTAAATGGTTGTCCACTAGGACTCCAAGGTCCCTCTCACAGTTACTACTGTTGAGCAAGGTACCACATATACTGTATCTGTGCATTTTGTTTTTCTTGCCTAAATGTAGAACCTTACTTTTTTCACCATTGAATTTCATTTTGTTTGATAGCGCCCAATGTTCAAGTCTGTCAAGATCCTTCTGTATCTTGAGCCTATCTTTAGTTGCAATGGCTTGAGGCTGTGCTTGGAAAGCCATCTCCTCTCTTCACATGGCTTTGAAGCCATCCTGGTTGATTAACAGGACTGGGAGGGTTGCTCTCCCCCTGTCCCCATTCCCCCCTCCCCCTCCGCTTTGGCATCGCTCATTAACTGTGGTCTGTACTGTAGTTTCTGTAGGGTTAAGGGGTCATCTAAACCCAAAGGGCTGTCATAGGACTAACAGTAGTTAGTCCCAAGTACAGTCATTTGGCCTGGGAGAGGAAGGGAAAGGGAAAGGAAAAAGAAAGGATTGTACATAATCATAGCTCCAGGGAATTGCTTAAAATACTTTAAAAATTACTTGAAATCTCTTTTTTTTAAAAGCAAACTTACTGTTTGGCAGCACAATTTGGAGTTGCTCCAGGGGCAAAAAGAAGTAGGGCTGGTGGAGCTGCAAATAGGCCACTGGGTCATTGATTGTTCCTTCTTGGCTAGAGATTTCATCTATGTAGAGAAGCTAAGTCAGAGTTCATAGGATCAACCTTTAATTCAGAAGAATGCAGCTTGAGTGGGAGGGTTATCCAGCAAAGGGCTGTCCAATAGTGTCAAAGAGCAGAAGATGCCAGACCAGCTGGGAAAACCCATGACCATGTAGGCAGTGTGGACCAGGAGAATTCACCACCATAAAATGGGGTGATAGCCATTGACAGAGATCAATTTGAAATAATCTTACCTACATAGAGGTACATCAGATGGCCACCAATTGAGAGCGCCAGTTTGGTCCATTGGTTAAGGCACCAAGCTAGAAAGCAAGAGACCAGGAGTTCAAGTACCTGCTTTAGCCACAAAAACCATCTGGGGATTTTGGACCAGTCACTGTGTCTTACCCAACCCATCTCACAGAGTTGTTGTGGGGAAAATAAGAGGAGGAAAGTGTGTTGGATATGTTCACCACCTTGAGTTGTGAAAATAATAATGATGGGATAAGACAGACACAGACTTCAGAGCAGGGGTGGGTTCCTCCCGGTTTGAACCGTTTCGCCTGAACCGGTAGCGACCCCCTGGTGACGTCACGATGACGTCACCGACCCGGTTCGGTCGGAGCCGGTCCGTGGGCACCGCCATCTTTTTATTATTATTTTTTTTAAATTTGTTTTTAAATTTGTTTTATTATTATTTTTCCTTCTGAGCATGCGCAGAAGCAGAGTTCCAGCACTGTGCCTGCGGTCACCATCTTTTTTTTTACTTTGGGGGTTTTTTTCGGGTTTTTTTCGGAGTCGGAGAGAGCAAACCGGCAGCGAGGTAAGTTGGAACCCACCCCTGCTTTAGAGGATAATTAGAACTGCAGAAAAAACAATTACTACCAACCTGCCTTCCATTGAGGACCTGTATACTGCACGAGTCAAAAAGAGGGCTGTGAAAATATCCACAGACCCCTCACATCCTGGACATAAATTGTTTCAACTTCTACCCTCAAAAAGATGCTATAGAGCACTGCACACCAGAACAACTAGACACAAGAACAGTTTTTTCCCAAACGCCATCACTCTGCTAAACAAATAATTCCCTCAACACTGTCAAACTATTCACTAAGTCTGCACTACTATTACTACTAATCTTCTCATTGTTCCTATCACCCATCTCCTCCCACTTATGACTGCATGACTGTAACTTGTTGCTTGTATCCTTACGATTTATATTGTTTGTTTCCTGGTATGATTTGATTGCTTATTTGCACCCTATGACTTTCATTAAGTGTTATATCATTAACGTTATGATTCTTGATGAATGTATCTTTTCTTTTTATGTACAGAGAGCATATGCACCAAAGACAAATTCCTTGTGTGTCCAATCACATTTGGCCAATAGAGAATTCTATAATCAATCAATAAAAAATGGTCCAGGTCTTTTCCTTTCTAAAATGTCAAGCCAACAACAAGTGTGTCTGCAGGTTAAGGTAAAAAAAAAAAATCAAGATAGTGGCCATCATGATGCCATTAAAGAGCAACACACATACACACAAAACAAATTTATTTATTTTTATTTATTTATTTATTTATTATTTGTTCTTCTATGCCGCCCTACTCCCGAGGGACTCAAGGCGGCGTACATCAGTTTTAGGAGAACATTAATAATAAGCAGTAATTTAAAACAACAATAAAAATATACAAATATTAAAAAATGTTCACAATCAGCCTAAATTGCACTTTGATGGCACGATCACGGCCACCATTTTGACTTTTTTGTCCATACATGAAGGTTCCTTCTGAAGCTACCATTTCAGACACACACACAGAATTCTCAACATAATATGGAGTTTTAGGTAGATCCCTGGGTAGATTTAATTTAGAATTGAGCATGTCTTTAAGCAAATTATTCCTTCCAAACCACGCAGCTGTTTAAGAAAACAATTTTCTCTGTGCCAGAATTGCATGTTGATGTAAATCCTTGGAGATTTCCTGTGCTGTGTTTTTTTTCCCGCCAGATGACAGCCAAGATAGTCTCTCTATTCCCAGGCTGCTTATATTGTTTCTCGCTTCTAAGTTTGAATAGGAGAATAAGAGAAACAGAAAAAAATAGCACTGAAACGAAGGGAAAGGTTACTCCATCTTCTAAGGAACTTGAGGTCCCAGGAGGGCTTGATAAAAGACATATACCGGAGCTAAGAAATCCAACCAAAATTGCAGTGATCAGCAAAAGTGTCCAAGGTTGCATTTCTCCAGGCCTCATTCTGTTCCCCACAATTGCCCCAGACTAGAATCGTTCATGACAAGCTCACGGGTTCATGGACAGCTTGTGAAAAACTGTACCTCACCTTGGAAACTGAAATAGAGCATCGCTTTTCTAAACATCTTTTGTTCCATCAACGATAGTGGAAGCAAACTTTATTGGCATTCAAATCCATGGGTGCTTCTTTGACACAAAAATGTTTTAGCATCTAAAGGGAATCCCTAATGTATGTTTTTGGTTTAGCAAAAACATTTTCTTCTTTCTCACAACAGTATCAAACTGTGCTCCCTGGTTGGATGACAAAATCCTCAAAGTCTTGTCTGATCCTTCCTTCCTTCCTTCCTTCCTTCCTTCCTTCCTTCCTTCCTTCCTTCCTTCCTTCCTTCCTTCCTTCCTTCCTTCCTTCCTTCCTTCCCTGCCTGCCTGCCTGCCTGCCTGCCTGCCTGATATGACATACACATTACAAAGGGACTTTAAATCCTGTACTATTACAATATGGAACTAATACAGTAATCATATTCAAAATAATATTCAAAATACACGATTTCTGGCTGTGGTTTGAAAAAAAATAAAGCAGGATTATTATTTTTCATGGTCCCAATTATTTGCTTGTTTGCAAGACTGGCATTTTCTTGTTCCTAGTCTCTTTAACAAATGGCATTTAAAATAAATCCTGAATGCAGCTGCTAGGTATGGGATATGGGGGGGTTGGAATCACTTGGGGAAATTGCTAGGCTCTTATTAACCAGTTCCTGCAGTATTTCTCAAGCTTGACAACTTTTAGAAGGCTGGACTAAAACTCCCAGAATTCCCCAGCCAGAAAACATCTGAAAGTCACCAAGGTTGAGAAACACTGAGTTACTGTGTGTTGTACATTTGATTACTTTTATACAATATTCATATATAAAATATGAATATAAAATTCATATTTTATATATGAAAATATAAAAGGTCACTTTTATACAATATTCATCTCCTTCGTAAGAAGGACAACTCGGTGCAATATAGCATTATCTGATTACACCAACAGCAGGAGCAAAATTAGTTCTCACTCAAAGGACATTTTCTACTTTAAAATACAGCTATCTGTCACATCCACATTGTGCTGGATTACAATTCCCATCCTCCTCACCCTGCGTGACCACTGTGGCCCAACGTAGGCTTGGCAAGGCCCGGCATTATCTTGCCATGAGGCTGGGCCACACTGAGCATCCTCCATCTCTCCCGCTAAATGCAAATTGCTTAAGCAGAAGCTCCTTCTGCTGTTTAGCAGTTAATTACTCCAGCAGTCCCTGTCTGGGTGATTTAATTAATAAGATGCACACTGCCTGCATTTTTATTGTTTGGCTGTTATGTTTTTATATTGGTTAATTACGTGGAAAGGCAGCTACCTTGCCAGGGCGCCCTAGCAAAAGGAGGATTTGGCCTCAAGGGTTTCGCTCGGGCAGCAAGGCTAATGAAACCGAAGAAAGCTGCAAGCTAAGTTGGTCTTTCGGAGCTCGATCAGGCTCCCATTTTGGAGTGGGTAAAGGGACTAGCAAGGACACTCCATCCGAATCGTTCTCCTGAGGATAAGAAAGAGGGGGTTAGTAAACAATATCTTCCTCGTAAACAAAGATGGGATGTTTCTTTCTTTTCCATTGCAGATCCCATTTGATCTGGCTCATCCCAGGATAGGAAACTTGAGGCTTTTGGAAGCTTATTTCAGGGGTGAAATTCAGGAGGTTCTGGAGAAGCAGTAGCGGAAATTTTGAGTAGTTTGGAGAACCAGCAAATGCCACCTCTGGCTGTCCGTCCCCCCACCCCGGAGTGGAGAGGGAATGGAGATTTTGCAGTATCCTTCCCCTGGAGTGGGGAGGGAATGGGGATTTTGCAATATCCTTCCCCTGGAGTGGGGAGGGAATGGAGATTTTGCAGTATCCTTCCCTTGCCACACCCACCAAGCCACGCCCACAGAAGGGAAAATTTTTGAATTTCACCCCTGGCTTATTTATGTCACCTTACAGTGGGAGCAAACTTTTTTTTTTTAAAGGCAAGAAAACAACCTCCAAAAGAACAAAAATGGCAGAGTTAAAAACCCAGATGGGAACAAAGAGAAGGAAGAAAAGGGGTGTCTATCATCCACATCCAAAGGGCTGGGCAAAGAGCCACATCTTCAGGGCTCTTTGAAACATACGTAGGGCGTCTATACAGCTTCTCCGATTCAGCTTGAAGAAGCTTCTTGGATGGGGAGCGAAGCGTCTTCAAAGAAAAACCAGAAAGTCCAGTTGCCTCTTGAAAAAGCACCTTGGGGACATACATAGGCTGGCAACCTTTTGGATATATGGGGGGCGGGGGGAGAAAGAAACCTCATTCCAGAGGGCAGGTGCTGATACAGAGAAGGCACACTTCAGGGATCTAGATAGAAGGTATTCTTTGATCAAAGACCGGAAACTTAAATATCTAGGCAAAAAAAAAAAACCAACACAAAATCACAGGTGCCGGTTCTTTACTGTTATTGGCCTTCATTCTTCTTCCCAAGAACTGGAAATCTAGGATGTTGTAACTGATCAGCATAGCATATATGTGGACCCAGGGTGGCCTTTTGTAACTGACAGATGGAAATGTTGTTAATGATTTTCTATGCGCAGTCAAAATTGAAGCATTATCATCATTTTACTGTCTTATCATATACAGCTTTTTTTTTTTTACTTCTGAAAGCCACATCTGCTCAGTTGCAAAAACAAAAACAAAGAACCCCAAACAAACCTAGGGGCTTGGTTTCCTCTCCTTTTAAGGGAACAGATACTAAAACAATGCAGCTGTTGTGGATAAGACGCTGGACATGTTATCAGATCATGAGTTCTAGTTCTTCTTTAGGCAGGAAAGTGGGATGGGTGATTTGGGCCAGTCCCTTGCTCTCAGCCCAAACCATTTCAGTGGGGTTTTTTTGGGGGGTGGGGGTTAAAATGAGGTGGGAACATTATGTATGCCGCCTTGAGTTCTACAAAATAAAAGTTGGATATTAACACAATCATAATTAAATATGCTAACATACTCTTTAAAATAACATTTCCAGCACTTTGGGTACGCTAATACAAATCCTTTGGGCTTTTGCAATTGAACTCCATGTGTTGTTCACTGCATTCATTTGATAATAGCAGTCTTATTACCGAGAGGCACATATTCAGTATATGACTTGGACTATGGACGAAACCCTAAGCCAATAATATGATACTCTTTTTCTGAGCATTGTTCCTTATGGACTCAAAAGAGCATCATCCATCCCCAAAAGAAAACTTGGGGAATCCTGAGATATGCAAAATGCCGAAAAAGAGAAAAGAACCCTGTAAGGGGGAAAAAAAAGAAAAGAGGAAGCGATCAGTCCAAGATTAGAATAACCGCAACAACACACGAGAACATAATAGATTCAAATTTAATGTAAACTGCTCCAAACTCGACTGCAGAAAATACTTCAGCAACAGAGTGATCAATGCCTGGAATGCACTACCTGACTCTGTGGTTTCTTCCCCAAACCCCCAAAACTTTAACCTTAGACTGTCTACAGTTGACCTCACCCCATTCCTAAGAGGTCTGTAAGGGGCATGCATAAGCGCACCATCGTGCCTACCATCCCTGTCCTTCTGTCCTATTGTCTAATTTTACCTGTACCTACTTTGCTTTTGTTTATGTTTATATCATACCTGTTATCTTGTACATGTGTTGACAAAATAAATAAAATAAAAAATAAAAATTTAAAGCCTTGGAAAACTGTTGTAGATGGGAAATTGAAAATGAGAGTGGTTGGGGAAAAGTATAGTTAGTAGTTTGGATGGCTGGAAATTTTGAGTTGAACCATTCGTGGGTGTAGTGTTTTGTTGCAGGCACAGACTCACTCCTTAGTCCTCCGAACGAATGTCTGGAAGGCTTCCTTTAAATAATCAAATCTCTGGGTTTCCCAAAGCCATCAGCAGTCTGAAGAGATGCACTTTTACTGCTCCCATTAGAATTATGCAGCGGTGGTTCTTCTCCACGCAAGAACGCTCCAAAACCGATTATCTTTCCTGTACTAACACGGAACTTCATTGCTTACATGAAAAAGCTTCCAGGAAGCTGCAATACTTTAGCCTGTCTAGGTGGCACTGTCATTTCTGATCACTGTCAAAGCAAATCCCTTGTCTTTTTCGCTCATTTGTCTGGACCGGCAAAGGACACTCCCCACCCCTCCAACTGCTACTGAATGATTCACAAAGAGGCTCCTTCACTACCTTCTTCCGTCCCTTAGGATGCTTCCTTATCGAGAAAAAGGTAAGGGAAACATCAGTGGTTGCCATGTAATTGAAAGGATATGATGCAATTCTTCCTTAAGAAACTTAACATCTGTTCTTTGCAAGGAGCATTGCCGGTGGGGGCCGAAGCCTGCAGCATGTACCGGATTCAAAAAAGGGTTATCCATAATTTAAGAACCCACAAACCCACTTCTGCTCTAGTCACACACCCCAGGAGACCCGTTCTTGCTCTTCAACAATCAATACAAACAGCAATTATCATCATCATCCATTTATCCGGCCTTTTAATAGATCCAGCTTTCATACCTAGACAATAATTCTCTTCTATAACCTTTATTGGTCAAACCTCATTTTCAATGCTGTGTCTCATTCAGGACAAGAGGTTTCGCACAGATTTAGACAGGCTTAGAAAAAGGCAATGAGGCCTCCTGGAAAATGACTCTTATAAAGTACAGAGGACTCTTGGTACATCTAGGGCAGAGTTCCCCAGCCAACAGTGGGGAGAGGGGAATGGTTTAGCATGAACACACACACAGCTCCATTTGCAAATTCCTACCCATACGTTAATAGGAGAGATCAGTTATTTGCTAGGCAGAAAACAGACAGGTGTATCTTTACAGTCTCAACAGAAGCGTAACTTCCAAAGTTGGTGTACTGAGAATATACTGTACATACACCCACACACGTTTTGTGTGTGTTCTCTCAAACAAGCGTTTTCTTTTCTAAAAAAATATTTCAATATTCTGTAACAAATTTCCTACACTTACAGTACAGTAGTGTAATGGAAAGAACAGACGCAATTTACTGAGAAAGAACCGGATCACTTATGTGAATGAAGACATCCACAATCTCATAACAGTCTATCATTGTTATCAATTCGTCATTTTCTGAATGGGTTATTTTGGGTGATACTCACTGATGAGCAGACAAGTGATTCTGCAATGCAGGTTAAGCTATCCTTTTGAGTTACAAAATCCAATAAAAACAATCTTAATTAGATCTGTATGAAATATTACACTAGCAGGCTGCTACCCACTGTAAGGATTATTTAATGCCGTATCTAGCCGAGTCTTCTGCCCCTGGACTGTCATATATCGGCAAAAGACGTATATGTCAATAAATTCCACCTGCAATTTTTACAAGGCATTTCATTTTTTTAATATAAAAATGACATACGTATCGTAGGGAAGCATGCAATATTAAATGCTACTTCCCCACTTTACCATGGTCAAAACATTTTTTTAAAAAAAGAGCACGTTTGAAAGCTAAAATAAAACATTTGTGGATCCATCAAAATTATGGAGCTGGACTGCTGTGTGTTTTAGGCTTCTGTAAATATGCTTAAAGAATTCAAGAAGAGATCTTTTAGGATATAGATGATGATTTAACGCTGCCTAGGAAACATGGCAGCTGTAGTCTCTTCATGGACCATCTTCCTCTTCCTTCTTCTTTTCAAATTGGTTGGAAGCAATGAAGTTCTGCAAATCTTCCGTATTAATCCATGGTTCTTTTTCTGCTCCTCTTCACTGGATCTCTCCCATATACAGTCTTTTGTCGCTAGACGCAGAAAGTACTGATGGAAAGGAGTGCAGAATTGGTTAAAGGAAAGTGAAAGGTCCCATTTAAATCATTCTGGGGGCTCGTTTTATTTTACCAGCTTAAATTTCTGTGTTTTAAGGCATTTCTTTAAATATCTATAACCTAAGCATCAAGGCACAGCTAACAGAACAATGAACCAGTAAGGAAGAAGGACTCCTTCGGAGTATGTTAACAGATTATTAAAAAGGATAATTTCACAAATTGGCACGTATATTCAAGGTTGCTGGCCGTGCATAGGAAGGACTTACCTATTGGTTCTTCTGGATGAAATGCCACTTCATTTATTGAACCCGCATGGCCTGGAAGTTTGTAGAGGATTCTTCTGGAGGTTGTATCCCACACATAAACAAACCTGTGTATGATGACAAACACACATAAAGGCCTCCCTGCACATAACAGATCAGTTTCCTTCTAACGGACTCTCAAACAATATATAAAACAGAAACTGTTGAACTAATGTTGCTTTATCCACATTAAATACCACTAGAGAATCTTTTTTAAAAAACGTGTTTAGATTTGCATTTTAGTATTAATTTGTCGTGTTAGTAGAAACTTAAACAGTTTCCAGATGGTTCTAATCTGCCAACCCCAGAAGCCAGCTTCAGACCAGTGAATATCCAGCTACTTAATGCAACCCTGTATAATTGGAGTTGGAATCAATGAATCTGAATGTACTGCTGCAAAACTGTGGCAGGTATATGGTTTGTTATGCATTTTAGATCCTGCAGATCAAAACACAATTCTGTGAATTATAATTAAAAGGAACATACACGACAAATCATCATAATCCCTTGCGGGGTGGAGACTGGCCAACTGAATGGATCTAGCAGAGTGCTTTAATGGCCGGATGCCCTTCCTGTCGCCAATGCGGAGTTGTGTTCAGCAGATATATTCTCATTGTGCCCAGAGAAAGAAATATCTGCCTCTACCTAGGATAGAACTCACAGCCTCCGCTTTGTGAGGCGAGAGCTCCACCTCTAGGCCACCGCACCACTCCCAACATACAAGACAAATGACTAAATAAAATACAGTTAAAAAAAATAAAGGTGGCCACTGCAACTGAGACTAACCAAGACACTCTTCTGGATCAGCTTGGTTTTAAGTATAAGTATGTATGTATGTGGGACGCAGTGGCTCAGTGGGTAAGATGCTGAGCTTGTCCATCAGAAGGTCGGCAGTTCAGCGGTTCGAATCCCTAGCGCCGCATAACGGAGTGAGCTCCCATTAATTGTCCCAAGTTCTGCCAACCTAGCAGTTTGAAAGCACGTAAAAAATGCAAGTAGAAAAATAGGGACCACCTTTGGTGGGAAGGTAACAGCGCTCCGTGCGCCTTCGACGTTTAGTCATGCTGGCCACATGACCATGGAGACGTCTTTGGACAGCGCTGGCTCTTCGGCTTTGAAACGGAGATGAGCACCGCCCCCTAGAGTCAGGAACGACTAGCACGCATGTGCGGGAGAACCTTTACCTTTACGTACATACGTACGTACGTACTTATTTATTTAATGCTAAAATAAAAGGGGGGGAGCCTTTTAAATGTTAAAAAGTTAAACCAGCATGTTTTTACCTGTCTGCAGATCCAGCAGCTATTTTACTTCCATCTGCGGACCAGGAACATCGCAAAAGGTTCTAACAAACAAGAAAACACAGTCCAATTCCAGGCATATTTCATGTTCTTTATTTTTATCTGAAATGAAATCTATCAGGGCTTGCGATATTAACAATACTTCAGGAATGGTTTTCCTCTGAAACCTTAGTCTGCAGTTCTATACCATATTTTATTGCCAGAACTATAAGCATCTTGTTTTCTTAGTATGAAATAGGTTGTGAATGTCAAGATGGTTAATTTATTGACGACAACAACTGCATTGGGGGGAAAGGGAGCTCTTTTGCAGCAGCTCTAATTGGAACATAGGCCTTGTTAAAGGGTTTGCAGCAATTCCGAATTTTAAAAGCCATTTATTCATCAATTAACTTTCAACTACCAGCCATAAACAAGCAATGTTTCAGCCAACACTTCACTTACCTTCTCAAAATTATGCACGTTCCCTTGGAGTATCTTCACACATCTTTCTTTGGGAGCAAAGGGCCGAACATCCCAGATGCGAACTAGAACAAAATCAAAACCAGCATGTAGCATCCAGAGCTAATTATTTCGATATTGGCTCATAATGCAGGTTTAATTGCCAGCCAGCTGCTAAAATGTAATTTTAATGCAATAATAACAACAATAACATCAAATAAAGCTGCAACATGTAGAGTGATTATCATCTCAGTTCTCCCTGACAGCCAAGATTAAAGATCCCTGGGAGGACAGCTTAAAAGCCAAATACTCAAACCCAACACTAGTGCTGAATTTTACCTATTATTGTTCAAATCAAGAGAGGATAATTTAAAATTATTTCTCATTTTGAACGAGGAAGTGACATAACCACCATTGTAGGATTCTCTCTTAATCGTTCTTTATCTTTTTGTTTCATGCCTTGGATTCCATCAGAAAGTTGTCACTCAATTCTCTCATTTTAAATTTTCATCCGTACACCACTGTTGCTCTAAAACCATGACTGCTGTTAGTCAACTACTTACAATGGCCATGTTATTACAGATAGTCCTTGACTTACAACCTTTTGTTTAGCAATTGAAGTTACAGCTGCACTGAAACAAGTGATTTATGACCGGTCCTCAAACTTATGACTATCGTGGCATCCCACAGCCACATGATCAAAATCCAGACACTTGACAACTGGCATGTATTTAGATGGCTGCAGCATGCTGTAGTCATGTAATCGCTATCTAGGATCTTCCCAGCCAGTTTCTGACAAGTAAAGTCAATTACAGATTACAGATTAACAGAGTTGGAAGGGACCTTTGTAAGTCATCTAGTCCAAACCCCCCCCACCCACCCAAGCAGGAGACCTTACACCATTTCTGACAAATGGCAGTCCAATCTCTTCTTGAAAGCCTCCAGTGATGAAATTCCCACAATTTCCAAAGGAAAATTCAATCAACCCAAATTCCATGGGTTGATTGTTCTCACTGTCAGAACATTTCTCCTTATTTGGGGGAATGGGGCAAGCCGAATTTGCTTAATGGCTGCATGATTCATTTAAGAGCCCAGATGGCACAGCGGTTAGAGGCAGTACTGCAGGCCACTTTAGCTGACTGTGATCCGCAGGTCAGGGGTTCAAATCTCACCGGCTCAAGGTTGACTCAGCCTTCCATCCTTCCGAGGTAGGTAAAATGAGGACCCAGATTGTTGGGGGTAAACCGCTTAGAGAGTGCTTGCACTGTGAGGCGGTATATAAATGTCACTAATAAATAATAAAAATACATTTAATAACTGCAGTGATTTGCTTAACAACCATGGCAAAAAGGGTTGTAAAATTGGACGTGACTCACTTAACCACCCTGTTTAGCAATGGAAATTCTGGTCCCAATTGCGCTCATAAGTTGAGGACCACCTGAATACACGTGGCACTCAAGAGTCTAACCCAAATTGGCTAAGTTGGTAAGAGTGGCACAGAAAGCAGTGTATCAACAAATCAGCTTCTGGCAACTGGATTATCTGCTATTACCCTGGCAGCTCTAAAGGAGAAAATAATACACTTAAGTATAAAGATGCAGAGCTTCTGGTTATATATGAATGAAACATTGGCCTTCATTCTTGCACTTTGCAACTCAAAGCCTGGGAACTTATTCCTAACAGCTGCCTTTCCTCCCAGGCACTGGGATAGTAAGGTTGATTCCCAGGAATTGTATTGTTGAATGGATGCAAGTGATAGATCAGGCCCCTGTTTTTTCTTGTTATCACTGTTTATCGTTTTACTATTGTTGTGAGCAGCCCACGGTTGTGTTTTTACAAATAGCCTTATAAATCTTTTAAATAAATAGATGTGCAACAAGAGCCGTGGTGGCACAGTGGTTAGAAGGCAGTAATGCAAGCTCATTCCAGGAGCTCAATTCTGACCAGCTCAAAGTTGACTCAGCCTTCCATCCTTCCGAGGTGGGTCAAATGAGGACCGAGATTATTGGGGGCAATATGCTGACTCTGTAAACCACTTAGAGAGGGCTGTAAAGCACTGTGAAGGGGTATTATAAGTCTAAGGGCTATTGCTATTCTCATTTGCTTACCACTAATGAGCAACTGATGAGGATACCATACCTGGAGGTATGGAAAGAGAGTAGGGTAAAAGTGATTACCTGCATTGTCCATTGCATTGGAAAGCAAGTAAGAGCCCTCTGCACTTAGGCTGAGGCCGGTGACAGAATCCGCATGTCCTCTCATTGTGTAAGTTAGCTTGTTCTGACGAAGGTCCCATACCTTTAAGAGATATAACACAGGCATGGCATTTTACACTTGAAAGACGTACTAGAAACTAAGAAGTCATCATCATCTTCTTTTAACGACCCCATAATCCCTTGTGGGGTGGAGTCTGGGCAACTGAAGGGGGCCAGCAGAGTGTTAAATGGCCAGATGCCCTTCCTGTCGCCAATGCGGAAGTTATTTTTTTCCCCAGCAGATATATTCTCAGTGTGCCCAGAGAGAGAAATATCTGCCTCCACCTAGGATCGAACTCACAGCCTCCTGATTGTGAGACGAGAGCTCTGCCTCTAGGCCACCGCACCACTCCACTAAAAAGGAAGAAGTAATTACCATAAATAAAATGGGGCCCTAAAAAGTGTCACATTTAAGTTGTAGTAAAAAGTCTTCTAGCCTACACCAATGTTCCAGACACAGGGATTTCTTTCCAGCAATTGATTCTACAAGTGGTCCTTGACCATTCATTTAGTGACCGTTCAAAATTACAATGACACTGAAAAAAGTGACTTATGAATGTTGCAGCACCCCCATAGTCATGTGGTTAAAATACAGGTGCTTGGCAACTGTTTCCTATATATGACAGCTGCAGTGTCCCGGGACCGTATGATCAGCTTTTGTGAGCTTCTGACAAGCAAAGTCAATGGGGAAGCTAGATTCACTAAACAACCTTGTTACTAAGTTAACAACTGCAGTGATTCACTTAGCTGTGGCAAGAATGGGTTAGAATTCACTTAACAACTCTCTTCCTTAGCTTGGACAATTATGGTCGTAAGCTGAGGACTACCTGTATTAAAAACAATGACATTTTAGGAAGAAAATCCAGAGGTGTGGAAAGAGATGCCTCCCCCCACTCACAGCCCCACATTATTCATGGCCTACATATGGGGCATCTAGCCAAACCCATTTTCTATTCCTGTTCTTAGAAAAACCTGAAATATGAGAGCACGCTGCCTACTCACCCTCACAAAAGAATTTACATTTCAAATGCCAGAGGAAATTAGAAAACCTCCATACCATCTATGCTTTTAACCCGTTTTATCAGGGGCTGCCCGTTTTATTTTACAGCACTTAAATGAAAGAGGAAACACAAATCAGATTTTAAAAATAAATATGAAGCCTGACTTCCTGGACCAAGTCAACTGACCTTGATATCATTGTCAATACCGCCAGATATTATCTGATCACTGGTATCGTTGAAGGTCACAGCTAAGACTTGATAGGTGTTCTGAAAGGTCTGGACAGCTGCTTTCTTCCTGATGTCCCAGAGCTGAGAAGAAGAAAAATTGTTTTATTTTTTTATATATCTATGTATCTCTCCCCTCCCCTACACACACACACACACACACACACAGTGTTTCCCCGAAAATAATACATGTCCCCAAAATAAGGCCAATCAGGCTTTTCAGCGCATGCGCTAAAATAAGCCGCCCCCCAAAATAAGTCCCCCCCAACTACTTTCCGGGGAAAGGGGGAGACATTGAAAGTCATTGACGTCTAACAGACAACCAGAAAGACTGGCAATTAGAAAGACTAGCCTAAAGTCATCCTGTTGGCTTTTAAGCCTAAGGCAGGATTAGAACTCAGTCTCCAGGTGTCTTGCTCTGTAATTAAAACTACACCAAACTAGCCCTCACTGTTATTCTGCAAGAGTATAGTACAAATGCTGACCTTCACTGTCCCATCATCACTGCCTGTGCAAACCAGCTGAGGTCCACGTCTTGCTGGATAGCAGGAGTTGACAAATGAAGTGTGTCCTTTAAGCCTTTTCACTCGCTCTCCTGTCTCACTATCCCATACTGCTACTGTTTTATCCGTGGAGGCCGAGAACAGCATGCTGAAAAATAAGGCAATGGCTATGAATCTTATAAAGCTGCTACTTCTCAACACTTAAGTTATTTATCACATTAAAAATGGTCCATAGATACTAGACAGGAATTCAAAAAATTGGGGGTGGGGGCTCACCTAAATATTGCCTGTAGCATTAAAGGAAAAGGCAATCATGTTTGTTTTGCTACAATTAAAATTTTATATAACTATGCAGCAATAGATGATGGGTAGGAACAAAGCCCAGCAACTGAAAACTTTGGGAATATATTAGGCAGCACTCTTTTACTATAGGAGTTTCTAAAAGAGTGCATTTTGAGTTGTTCATCCTAAAGATGCAGTATCTTTGAGGAAATTTTGCCTCATATACTTTTGGCTAGCTAGTGTGTTCAGTTGATATTTAAAGCATTAATATAGTCTTTTGAGAGCAGAAATAAAATGTGAAGATTTTGAATTAAGACTTGACATTTATTGCTCTATGAACAACTTTGAATCTGGAGTTAGTCCAGATTAAAATCCTGCATTGAAAAAAATATGTACATCCTTTCCAGCCTTTGAACTGGCTGTTTATTAATCCAATGAAAACACTGAAGAATAGGATTTGCTATGAGCATGGTTTATTTCTTGTTCAAAAACTGAATCACTTATTTCAAAACATATAGGGTTTTTATTTGTAATGTACATGTGCTTTTTTAGTTATAGACACACACACACATACTCACCTGCCCACCTAGCAGTTCTAAAGCATGCAAATGCAACTAGATAAATACCAGTTTGGTGGGAAGATAAGTGTTCTGTGTGCCTTTGGCATATAGCTATGCTGGTTACATGATCACAGAAATTGACTTTGGACAATGCTGGCTCCCTCAGCCAAGAAACAGTGATGAGCACTGTGTTCTAGAGTCGGACACGACTGGACAGGGAAACCTTTACCTTTTATAACATACATATACTTTTTTTTAGCCATTTGAGGATTATAGTAACAAATTATTTTTTAAAAAAATTCAAGTGTCCTTTTCAAGAAAACAGGAAAAGCAACAGCAAACCATAGAAACAATAAAACACAAAATATGAATATGATATGAAGCTAGTTTTCTGCATTCCTATTGAGGTGGGGTGGTTTTTTTTTGTTAAATCACAGATCACTACTTTTTATTTATTTATTTATTTAGGATTCTTACATGCCACCCTACTCCCTGGGGACTCAACTACTTGTTTTCAAAAGCTGAGAAATATTTCAGCATATTCTACAAAATGTAAAAAAAATAAACAAATACCAACCTGCCATCAGTGTTGTAATGTAATTCCATAACTGCGCCACTGTGGCCCTTCAAAGTGGCATAATTATCACAGTCACCGTACACATGCCATAGGACTGAAATGAGAGGGAGGATCAAGCCTAAATATAGTATTTTCCCTGCAAACTGGAATATATCAAACAACCAGTTCAAATCAAAGGTGTCTAAATACACAGTCTGCAATTAGGCAGGTGTTATTGCATATAAGATTGCAAGAAGTGAACGTGCTGTTAATAGTTGACCTATAATTGACATATTTACCAACAGACTGAAGCAGAGAGAAAGTAAAATTCTGCTTAATATAAAGGATGAAAAGGGTAAAGCATTATTTTGTAAATGACGATAAAGTTCTGCTAAAAACTATTAAACAGTACACATCATTAAAGCAGTGGCTCCCAACCTTTTGGGCACCAGGGACTGTTCTATGGAGAGAACCGGGGGGGGGGGGCATGTTTCGTGTGCTGCCTCCATCCACCTTCACTTATTTGCGCAGCCCAGTTTCTGGCATTCCATGGCCTGGTGCCGGTCCACAAACTGGGGTTATGGACCCTTGCATTAGAGGTATGTCTCTATTTACTCTCATTAGAATGGAATGGCTCTTCTGAGAATACCTAATCTGCAGCTTTAACAAGCCAATCATGCTCAAAGAAAGATCACAGAATTGACTTACGTATCAACCTGTCAAACCCAGCTGAGGCTAAGGTGGCACCATTAGGATGAAACTTGCAACAATACACCTCTCCTTCATGACCCGAAAGTAACATTATGGGTGCTTGCAATGAGGAACATCTTGGGGGGGCCTAAAATAGAAAGCAACATATTCAGGAAGATATAAATAAGCACAAACCATTGATAGGGGGGAAAAAGAAGTCAGAAAGAAAATCGATCTATATATTTTGAAAAGACACCTCTTACTTAATGCTAAGAAAACAGGATAAATATTGTAATCAGTGGAAAATGCAAACATATAGCTATGGCTAAAGTAGCAGAAACTGTAGGTCCAACTGCAGACAATGAATTAGGAAAGATTGCATTAAAAATCTATAAACATTTATTCTATTAATACCAGCATTCGCACAAAAAGAGATCAATAAGTTTATTCTTATTATTTGTTCTGCATTTTTATATGTTTGCTTATATTATCCATAGCGCTTTTAATGTGGGCATTAACATCCTAATAAATTGAACACACTTATCACATACACTAAGCGACATTTGGGAAAGTGAAGCAAATACATGTGTAAACCAGTCAACATGTTTAATAGAAAGTTTAATAATTTAATAGACAAAGAGAGGATAATCATTGTTCAGAGTCAAGCAGCATGCAAGTTTAATGGTTATGATTATCATGTGTCACACATTCAGCCAGAAGTTTAGACTATATTTAGAATTTTATCCTGAAGTCCTTCCCGAGAGCTTGATAGGCAGATGTTCTCATAGAAGAGAATATTTGTAGCTCAGGGTTGAAACGAGGGATCCTTGATGTTCTGTGAGCTTGGTTGTTTACTTGCAAACGGTTCATTTCCCAACTAGTGTAACATCAGAGAGCAAACCCCACTCCCTTCTAAAACTGATGATGTTATCTAGTTGGGTAATGAGACGTGTGGTGGAAAACAACCAAGCTCAGAGAGTTTATAGAGATTTCTCAGTCATCCAGGTCATGGCTGTCCCAAAAGTGCTTTTTCCAAGAGGCAACTGGACTTTCTTTGTTTTTCCTTGAAGACATTTTGCTTCTCATCCAAGCAGCTTCTTCAGCTCTGACTGGAGGGTGGGGAATGGAAGGAATTATATTCCTTGCAAACAGCTGGTCATTTGCATCATTTTAGAGAATCATTGAAGCATTTGGAGGTTTAGTTGTGTCCTCAGGGTCACCTGAGTAGTGCAAATGGTTCCTGCAATTCTTCTCTGGAAATCCGTTCATACTCCCACACCCTTCATACTCAGAAGCTCAGAGAGCAACAACGACCCCATAGGCAGATATTGTTGTTTGACGGTGTTTTAAAGGGATTGCATTGTTATTGTTATTATTGATCATCGCACAGTAAGACTGAGTTTGCCATTTTTGTCCATCCATCGAGTCCTTACCAAGGACCTGGAATAGGCAAATCTGGATGTTTGACGGTGTTGCTGTTGTTGTTGTTATTATTATTATACTTTTATTCATTAAACTCAGTCAACTGAACATTTAAAAATGTATCACAAATACCATTGACTGGCGCTAATGGTTGATACGGGTTGCTGCCAGCGTCCTAGGTATCAACCAAGTTATTATTTATTATTTATTAATTAATATTATCATCTTTTTCTTCTACCCAAAAACATAGCAAGTGGGTAACCTAATGCAAAATAAAAATCTGAATCGGCTTAGCAAAAATACATCAGAATTAGGAAATGACGTTTAATTAACGTTGGGGGGGGGAAGCCCGGCCCCCCAACATCCATTTCAAGGAAAAACTCCGCAGAGTCCCTCCCAGGGAGAAACTCACCGCCTGCAATAAGGCGCCCGGAGGCGGTTGCCCAGCTCCGGGACCCGGCCCCAAGATGAGCTCATGGCGGGGTTTCTTAGCAGCAGCCGCCGCCGCCACCAAAGCCATATCGGGCCCGGGAGCCTTCCGTTTCTGCGGGTCGATCATCGCGTTGGCCCTCAACGCCGCCGCTCGGGCCCAAGAGTGGAAAGGTCACGCCCACTTCTCCTCATTGGCGCTTTTACACGGCCCTTCCCGACGCCGGTTGGCTCAAGACGCTGGGGAAGGGGCGGGAGGACCAAGACGTAGGCGTTGAGGTCGCCACGCTTAACACGGAGAACGCCGAATGGTCGAGACTGTCGCTCGACCCTGCATTTATTCTGTCTCCCCATTGGCTGAGGGGGAAGGGGGGGGAGAAAGACTGCCTGCGCTCTGAGGGCGGCGGATAACGAAGACGGCGGTTGGAGCGGCGGACCTGGTCTGTATCCTGACGGCGGTAAGATGCGAGTCGGGGCAAGGAGGACCAGGGAAGGCGGTTTCGAGTTTTAAATTCTCTTCAGTTTGGCTCCTCCTCAAGGATAACAAGGCCTGTCACTTTCTCCTCACGGTTTTTTCTGTGAGGTAATTAATGGTAGTTGTAGTCCAACACTGAAATTGAAGTGGAGGACGGCTCCCATCATCCGCTGCCGGAGGAGTGGGGGGGGGGAGCAAGGTGTACACGCTGACTGGAATGGTGGGGGGGGGGGGAAGCTTGGACTCGCTTTACTGTTCTTTACTGACTTACGTTATTTGTAATATGTTTCCGTTAACTTTGTTTCTTTTTTAGTGCAGGAGCTGCTTTTTTTTAGCTGTCAAGGCGAATATAGAATATAGAAAAAGGAAACTTGACTAGAAGATTGGTATAAACTCCTTTTGTGGTAGTTGAAAGCAATGGATCAGCTTCCAGAACTCTATGCTGTTTTCCAAGGAGAGGTATGGTCCCAAACAGTTAATTTACAGAGAGATAAGATTGAATGCATAACAAAAACGTGTTTTCACAGTTAACAAGATTTTTAAGTTCAGATAGGTTAAATAAATAATATGTTTAATTTAAAAAAATTCAATTAACACCCTTTTTTTAAAAAATCCTTCGAATAAGTGACTAGGATGTCTCTAATCAATAGATTTAGGAACTAACTAACTGGCTGTGGTAAAGCTTTTTGAATAACATCTTAGAAATAGTGTGGAATTGTGCTATAGCAGTTGGTGGTTTGGTGCTGAATTCCTAATATATATATATATATTATTAATATAAATATATTCACAACTTAGCCATGCCAAAATGGATAAGGTTTATTCCCAAGTATACATAGAATTTTAATTTAAGGAGACAATTTTTAGATGGATAAGATTCAGTGAAAGAAATAGCACACTAGTAGACCCATATTTGTGTAAGTATTCCCTCTGATATTTCCAAACAGATCTCAAGAGGCTACCTGATCTTTAGCATCAGATAGACAGAACTAAGAATATTGTGCTAGCTTCTATTGTTACTGGGAGCAGGGTAAGGAGACAGTATGTTAATAAATGTTGCTTCCTTTGTGAGTAGTTGTATGTTTGTTTGTTTTACAGGTTGCATCTGTGACGGAATATGGAGCATTTATAAAAATTCCAGGAACCCAAAAACAAGGTTTGGTTAATTATATGGTGACTATTTTGTGGACATTCTTTTGTTAGTATAGACTAGAATTCTGTTACTTTTCCACTTACAAGTGTTGAGCGTACCCATTCCCAAGTAACCTTGGTGGCTTACACAAAGCTTACACTGCTAGTCATTGACTTATGATCACTATTGAGGTCAAAATTTATGTTGCTAAGTGAGACAGTTAAGTGAATTTTGCCCATTTTATGACCTTGTCACAGTTGTTAAGTGAATTACTGCAGTTAATTTAGTAACATAGTTAAGTGAATCTGGCTTCCCCATTGAGTTTGATTGTTAGAAGGTCACAAAAGGTGATCACATGATCCTGGGACATTGCAACTGTCTTAAATATGAACCAATTGTTGAGCATCCGAATTTTGATCACGTGACTATGGGGATGCTGCAACAATTGTAAAACAGTCATAAGTCACTTTTTTCAGAGATGTTGTAACTTTGAACAGTCACTAAATCAACTGTTGTAAGTTGAGGATTACCTGTATTATGGAAAAATGAATAGAAAACAAAATTGAGTAGTTTCTTTGTAGAAGGTAGGTTGTTTTAGAAAATTATTTTATTTCTAGCAGAAAATAAAATATTTTCTCTCAATATTGCCATAGGCCTTGTTCACAAAAGCCAAATGTCAAACTGTAGAGTGGACAAACCTTCAGAGATGGTGGACATTGGAGAAAAAGTGTGGGTGAAACTTATAGGAAAAGAGGTAACTTTGTGGCTCCATTTATTGATTTCTACCAAATAAGATTTCATAGTTAGCATTTATTGTACAAATACTTTTATTAAAGACGATTGATATCAGTCTTAACATTTACTCTAAAGCTCACAAAGCTACTGAAAAAGCATGCAATTTCAAAATTAAATTCTCATAGAAAACATTAATTTCATTGGAATTTTAAATAAACATGGAATTGAATGAGATTGAGTTTTATGAATGATGCGGTTACAAGACATCTCAAATGAGTTCAAAAATTGATCCATCCTGTAAATTTATTGTAACTGTATGCAACTCAATCAAAGTTGTTTACATATTTCACAAAGTACCCAGTCTGAAATATCCAGTCCAATTCTCCCTTAAAACATAGATAGTTGATACTATCTGAAAGCTCATTATGAATAGCTAATGTATTTTATATTAATACATTTCAGTGATTGAAGTATAGTACCTTAAAGTGATTATTATAACCTCAACATCAGTTTTTGTCTTGGGTATCTGGAAATGAAACAAAAATCAAAATGTATTGCCTTGTGTTTTCAGAAGAGGGATGACAAACTGAAACTATCTCTTTCCATGAAAGTTGTTAACCAAGGAACTGGAAAGGACTTAGACCCCAATAATGTTGTCCCTGAGTAAGTGAAATCTCAATTCCTCTAATCTTTCTTCTCTATACCAAAGGTCTTTCTAGCATGACTTCTCATGGAGAAAGTGTAAAAATACAACAGTTCTTTTGAGCTTAGTAGGAGACACCACCAAGACAGGGGTCCCCAACCCCCAGACTGTGGACCAATACCGATCTGTAGCCTGTTAGGAACTGGGCTACATAGCTGGAGGTGGCCAAGTGAACCCTACTGTAAACTGCACATGCAAGGGATCTAGATTATGTGCTCCTCCCACCTACCCCACCTCTGGTTCATGGAAAAATTGTCTTCCACGAAATGCCAAAAACGGGGACCGATAAACCAAGAGACCCTGCCACAAAATGTGGTGTGGAGGATTCCTGTTCAGTATTTCATCTAGTCTTCTTGTAAACCACTTCATTCCACTCTTTCTGTTGATTTTCTTCCCGCCCATAGAATAGCCAGTCAACATTTTATGTTTAAGAAGTGTGATTGTACTATGCCAAGGCGTTGGATTCTTCCCACACTTATATCCCACACTTTTTAACTGCCCATCTCAGCTCTGTGTTGGCAAATGACTTTCACTATTTCTGTTATACTTTATTTATACACAAACATTTTCAAAGCAGTGAAAACCATCTTGTTTTGGCAGGCTTTTTGGGTAGACCTGTGTTTCTTAACCTTGGCAACTTTAAAATGTGGCTGTGGAATTCTGAGAATTGAAATCCACACTTGTGTAGACAGGTGGTCTTGGGCTGCATTTGTAATTTTTAGCATGTTTTTATGAACTATATTTTTATAGTATATAAACTGTCTTAAGCTGTGACAGGTTGGATGATATAAAAAGGTTGCTAAAATAATTAATTTTGTGATTGCATAGATTTCTGATTCTGGATAATAAGTTAGAAAAAATCATAGTGACAATTCAGAAAGCTGTCTTTTAATATTAATTTTCTTGACATAACTTAGAATGTGTTCATTGTTCCAGGTAGAACCAGGTTTTACTCATATTAATGGTGTTTCTGTTTTTGAAAATTCTTGTGTTTTTATGCAGTCAAGAGGCACGGAAAAAATGCTCCTTTAGAGATTATACCAGTCAAAAGATCACTTTAGAAGCTGTTTTGAATACTGTGTGTAAGAAGTGTGGTTGTCCAGGTATGTGATTAATATTTTTTTTTCATTTATTGTGCATTTTCAGAGAGTTTGAAAGAAGTTGAGAAATGAAGGAAATATAACTTTATTTGTGGGCCTACAGTATTTTTATTCCATATGGTGACAATATATGCCCTTTTTCTCAAAATTGGAAAACATAAATGTAATGGGACTTAAGCACTTAAGTATAAATAGCATCTAGAGTTCTGTATAAATCTTGAGGAAATAGGAGTAATCTAAAAAAGTTGCCTTATTTTATGTATCTATATAATTCATTTGTTGTAGGTCATTTCGCCAAAGAGTGCTTCATGCAGCCAGGAGGGACAAAATACACCCTTATACCAGAGGATGAACCTGTCCCTGCAGAAGATGAAAAGAAAGCTCACCACTCTATGAAGAAAAGGAAAAAGGTATCTATGGACATTCTCAGTCATCCAGGTCCTGATTGCCCAAAGATGCTTTTCCAAGAGGCAACTGGACTTTCTTTGTTTTTCCTTGAAGACGTTTTGCTTCTCATCCAGGAAGCTTCTTCAATTCTGATTGAATGGTGGAGAATGGAAGGATTTATATTCCTTGCAGTCATCTGGTCTTTAGCACTCCGTCTGAAAGTTGTTGAGGCCACTTGGAGGTTTATCTATGCCCTCAGGGTCACCTAAATAGTGCAAATGTGTGCGGAACCTTCTTGGAACTGCTGAAAGGGCTTTGTTGTAAACAGGAGACAGGTGGTGTCGTATCCCTCTGGAAAAGGCTGTTCAGTTTTAATGCAGATGGCCTCTTTGACCCCTCTTTCAAACCAGCGGTCCTTTCTGTCCAGAATGTGAACTTTGCTGTCTTCAAAAGAGTGGCCTTTATCTTTCATTGAAAGGTACCACTTTCTTAAAGCTGCATGTCAAATGTTACTTGACAAAGCTATGCTGCTAAATAGAAAAGAATTTGTAGCATTTCACAGAGCTCTGACATTAAAAGATACAAAGCATCTACTGAAATTTCCCTGCACAAATTGAGCTTAATTTATAATTAGATGCCAGTTTGCATATGTAGTTCAGTTTGCGTTCTATATAACAAAACAATGGCTTCTAATTCTAGTCTGCATTTTTGGGGAGGGGGGAAACCTTATTTCTGCAGAGAAGTAGCTCCATTATAGAGGTACTCCTCGACTTACAACAGTTCATTTAGTGACTGATTAAAGTTGCGTCACTGAAAAAAATGACTTATGACCATTTTTCACACTTATGACTGTTGCAGCATCCATATAGTCACATGATCAAAAATTGGATGCTTGGCAACTGGTTCATATTTATGATGGTTGCAGTATCTCGGGTTCAACCTTCTGACAAGCAAAGTCAATGGGGAAGCCAGATTCACTTAAAAACCATGTTACTAACTTAACAACTGCAATGATTCACTTAACAACCATGACAAGAAGGATCATAAAATGGGAAACTCAACAAGTCTCACTTAGCAACAGAAATTTTAGGCTCAATTGTGGTTGCAAGTCAAGGACTACCTGTATAGTGATATATTTGCTCTGTCATAAAAAATTCATCAAGACATTTTTTTCCCCCTCCTGACCAGGATAAAAAGAAAAAAAGGAAACGTAAGAACACAGACTTGGAGGCTTCTGACAGCACCAATTCTGACAATGGGAATCAGCCAGCTCGGAAGAAGGCAAAACGCAAGGAAAAAAACAGTCCATCTCAGAAAAGGAAAAAGAAGCATCATAAGAAAAAGCACAAGGAATGAGAATGAGAATCGGACTCTGGGCTGCATGTGTTCTCAGTGCAAATTGTGGCTTCCATTCCCTCTGGTCATCAGTTGGAAAAAGAACAACTGAACCAGCAGGATGCGTTAGGATAAAATGGTTTTTCTTTCTTCGAAAATCACCTTTGTTTTTCAAGGATTATCACAAGGATGGCTATTCTCCTCCCATAAAGTGGAAAGGAAGGAGCAGCCTGCCACTGGGTGGTACCTTGTCCCAGATGTTGACTTCATTCTTGTGAAATCTTAACTCCGTTCTTTCATTTCTTCATGCTTGGATTTTAGCCAGCCTCTTTGGAGCAACCCAGAGCCATCTTGCAGAAACTTGTATGGAGCTGCCAGTCGCCTCATTTCCTCACTTGGGAACAACTGTGTGTTGACTCAGCATCCGTCAGTTATTGTCTGCCTACCAGCAGAAGGAACTCTGAATGTACCCTCTCACCCGACAGGGACACATTGGTTGAAGAACAGATCATGCCACTGCATTCCTGTTACCCCATTTGTCCTGTAATACTGTAGGGGGAAGAAATCCGGTACAGAACCAGTTGTCTTAAAAACCGAGAAACGAGCCAAGTGTTCACCTTTGAACCATGAATAAAGTTTTGGTTTGTGGGGTTCTTTTTTACTGTAGATTTGGATTTGGAGAAGGGACAGAAATAAGAACTCTTCTAGTTGTCTCACTTTCCTTTTGTGAGATGCTTTAAAAACTAGGGTGTCAACATTTTTGTGTCTGGAAGCTCATTGTACTTTGTTTGTTTTGGAGGCTGCAGGGTTGCAGTCAGTGACTTGCAGTGGACGATGCGGCATTTTAGAGTTGCTATCCAGGAAGCCACAATATGACAGCCAATATGACAGACATATTTTATTAGAGACTCTGGCCTGCCATTATTTTTCCCAGACTGGCTTTAAGAGGTGAAATGAAGACTCCAGACCTCATTGAGCCTTCATAGAACTATTTTGCTCCTCTCGCCCAGAAGAGAATTGCCTGAGTGGGACTCATATAAATGAAACTGAGGGTAGTGTGCTGCTCTTACACTGACCATTATATTTAGGGCAGGGTTCCCAACCCCTGGTCCATGGACTGGCACTGGGCTATGGCCTGCCAGCAACCAGGCTGCGCAAACAAGTGAATCCCCATCCGTGGGATGCAAGCAGCATGCAAAACCACACCCCCTCCGGTCTGAGGAAAAACCTCTCTCCACGAAATTCATCCCTGGTGCCCAAAAGGTTGAGGGCTCAGCTTTAAGGCATTGTTATTTAGACAGGAAACTTAGTCAGTTCCAGGCTCTAGTCTAAATTGAGAAGTTGAAGAACAGCCTGGCAGAAATCAGTGACAACATAGTGACTTGTTACAAAAAAAAAAAAAAAAAACCCTCAGCAAAAAGTCCATGAAATACCAGGAGCTGAATCCAACTTGAAATAACCCCCCCCCCCCATTATATTATTTTAGCTGTTAAGAGTGCAGAGGTACAGTCAGTGATACAACTGTTGGCGTGCCATCTTTTCTGTATTCTGGCAACTTTGAAGCTTATGTCTTAGTTATATCCTGTATTTCTGCCTTTGGGAAATCTAAGGCAATTTACATAAGGTGTGTAACTAAACTTTCTTTGATCAGAGATTAGGTAAGGTAGATGTCTTGCAGTTCATGCCTCTAGCATAGTACTATTTCTCAGAAATGTAACTCAATCACTCCAAGAACCATAATTGCCAAAAAAAAACCTTGTTCGTGCCTATATTACCTTCAGAAGTTCTTCAAAGCAAACTGCTGCTTGTGCATTATTGAATTTGCCTACTCTGTGATTGGCACAATGCACATAGATGACATAAGCCTCTGCAGAGTGTAGTTTTATCTGCTCTTTGTGTTACAAGGAAAAGCGGTGCATGCTTAAGTTTTCAGCTTGGTTCAATAGAGTTTTTAAATTGGGATCTGTAATAGAGCTGCTAATTTTTTTGAAGGGACACTTTGCTGAATATAAGTTCGAGCAAAGTGCCTCTGTGTGGTGCATGCCTAAGGACTAAAGATTACAAGATGCACAAGAAATGAAACACAATAACAAAAATATACCACTAAAAGGTCCACCAGTGAATGAAGACATAGAGTAACAAAATAGCCAAATTGTAAACCAACTAAGATTAAGACCCAAGAGTGCTATCTGTTTTGAGCAATTCTAGGATGTAATCGGGGTTGGAGCCGGTCAGATGTGCACTTGGAAGCTGTTCCCAAGAACTGGTCTGGCCATTCAGCCACGCAGTGTCATAGAACTTTACCCCCACCCCCATTCCAAAGGGTGCAGCTAATATATTTTTTTCCTGAGTATATCAAACTGCCCAGACTTATGCCAATGGGAGAATGCAGTCCTGCAAATAAGGGCCAAGTCTCATAGAGCCATATAAGTTAGCATTTTCAATTGCATCTGGAAGGCCATTGGCAATTAGTGCAAGACTCGCATTACTGGTATAACATCCCACCAGCAAAGACCAGTCAACACACAGGCTCCTGTAATTTGAACCAACTGAAAGCAATGATCTTCAAATGTAGTGTGTTGCGGTAATCCAAGCAGATGGTGACAAGGGCATGAGTCACTACAGTTAAGATAGGGTAGGACTGCAACTGGCATGCCAGCCAAAGCCACAGCCTTACTTTTCCAGCAGAAGCCATGAGTCCAGATGCATACCTAAGTCATACACCTGTTCCCCCCAAGAGCAGTGTGCAAAATGATTATTGATCAGATATATTGGATGAATAAAGGCATAAAGTAATACCCAGGACTTCCTCTCTCCAGTACGTGCCAGTTAATTTTTCTTTTATTTTGCAAAGATAAGAGGAAGGGGTTGATGAGTCAGGTAGACCTTCCCATGAATTGTCAACTGGATATCTTCCTAACATTTGGAACAAGCCTCTTGTTTATCCAGTATAGAAACTAGCAGGAGAGTTGCTTTATTCCATGGAAGCCCAAAGTAAGGACTGACAACTTTTTTATTAAAAGTCATCAGTTGTTGAGCTGTAGCTAACTTCGACAGATGTAGAAATGCAACACTAATGTAATGCTTAAGAACATTTAGCTGGTGACATAAATTCAAATACATAACTCGAATTCTTGTCTTCCTGGAGGGTACAACATTCATGTCAGTAGTGCTGATATAAGCACGGCTCAAGTACATTGCTGTTACTTTTGACTCACGTACTGATGCTCCAGAAGAAAAGTATAAAGTGCAATTTAGATCAACACAACCAGGAACAAATAGGGTTTTTTGTTATATAAAATTTGATGATTTGTCTCTAAGAAACTCATTGGAAATACATGCAGATAACCAGTCACTCAGATAAAATGCTCTAGGACCATGTTTCTTAACCTTGGCAACTTTAAGATGTGTGGACTTCAACTCCCAGAACTGAATGCTGCTTGGGAAATTCTGGAAGTTGACGTCCGCACATCTTAAAATTTGCCGAGGTTGAGAAATACCGCTTTAGGAGATTATGCTTTCTGCAAAGACAGCTATTGGTTCGGTGTGCTTCATTTAAAGTCACTGATAGGAGAAATATGTGCTCCTCCCTAAATACATACACCAGAGAATCTCTAGAAACTGACTAAGCAACAGAGCAAGAAACTTTGGTCAAAAATGATATAACCATCCCAGGAATGATGCAGTGCTTTGGAAATACTGTTGCTGACAGGAGGAGAAAATAAAACTGGTGTGGCATATATTTCCAAACCTATTTGTGTACTTTAAAAGTTGTTCATTCCACCCAGAGGTTTGTGTGAGAGTGATTCCAGTTTGCTCGCTGCTGCCGATATGACCCATTCTGGTTATTTGCTGTGCCTTTCTAAAACTGAATTGATAAATATTCATGTTTCTAGGGCCAATTTATATACAAACAAGCCAAATAAAGATGCAGGACTATGATAGCCATTATATCATCATCTAAAACAGGGTCTATGCATGCTATGTAATGTTTAAAGTTACAGGCATCTTCAAGAGATCCCACTCTGTTATCAAACAGCCTTGTAAATAACGCAGGTAGTTCTCTTGTCTATCAGGTCACCCTGCAGCTAACGAGTAATGAGATTAGCTGTGAGAATCTGGATTAATCTTGTTCCAAATCTTTAGTAATATTTGCGATGGAAAAAACAATCTTGACTGATAAGCAGTGGAATATATAGTTTTGGAAAACTGACTGATCTAGAATACAAGGATGAGATTGGATGAGTCTAATGCAATATCAGTCTTACACGTATTTTGTCTTGCAAAATGATAGAATATGGTAGTTTTGTAGAAGGCAAGCACACCTCTGTATAGCAGATTTTGTGGCTCAGTTGCCAATTACTAGCAGGCAAGAGAGAGATCTAATGCAGATTGTGTATTCAGTTTCCTAAGAAGCGCTTCAGACATGCAACAGCATGAACATAGCAACTGCCTCTCAGGTAGATAAATAGAAACTAACCTTCAATTTTGATGAAAATGTGGGGTTTTAAATGAGGCATAGTCATAATCCTGATAAAAGCAGAACGTGTAGAGGGAAACTCAATTAGGCAATTTTTTTGTAACAATTGTTTCACTTTATTACTGTTTTTTTAAAGATCTCTTCGATAGTAAAAATGTGTGGGCACACCCAAAACTCCATAAAGGTCAGGGTGACTGGCACTTATGAAGAGAGCTCAAGTTGGCTACTGAAAGGTCTCCAAAATTTCAGTAAGTGTACAAAACACAAAGAAAGAAAAAACATCAGCAATTTGGCAGTGAAAAATAGTATTACGGTAGGAAGGAGGTAGAAACTTTCTAGTTATCTTTCTGGTAGGTACGAGTGCAGACCACATCACCCATTGTCAGAGTCTGAAAGAGAAGATGATACATAAGACAATTATCTTTTATTCTGGAATGCTGAAGGAAAATCTGCCTTTGGGAAAGAAAATTATCACTTTTACTGCACTGTAAATTATTACAGGCTTGGTTTGCCCAATTTACAAAGGCATTAACCATTATTTTGCCCAATTTACAAAACCATTAACCAAAAATAAGCCAGACTTCACTTGCATATTAAATTGAATCAAAATAAAGCAAATTATGATACAGTGGGTTGGGTCAACCCTGTGGCTATATTTCTCTATGAATAAAGGATTGTTCCCTACCTTTTTGTAATAGAATAAAGACTGTCTTAGCCTAAACGCCGCCCTGAGTCCTTCGGGAGTTGGGCGGCATATAAGAATAACAAAATAAATAAATAATAAATAAACATGAAGATTATTTACTCTAGTGTTTGTCCAAGAAGTCTATATTCTCATCCCCAGAGGAAAGAACTAAGGGTTGAGTTGATCAATTCTGTTAATCAGCAGTTGATCAATTCTGTGCTCAAGAGTGTTCCTCAAGGCTGAAGATATTTCTGGCAGGATTGTGAAAATGTTTTCAAATCTGAAACACACTTTTTGAGCTCAAAAGTCCCAGTTTCAATCACCAGACTACTTTGAAAGGGTGCCAAGAGGGCCAAATAATCCAATTCTCACTCTAAACCACGTTTTGGACTTGAAGCATTTTGCACACTATGAGTTTCTAAAATATCGGGAAATCAGATATTTCCAGGTAACTAAACCAGGGATGCGGCAAGCTGCATTATTTGGTTTTATGCTCCCCTTGATGGTTTGTTCATTTGAAAGAAGAAATAATTCAGACTCCCCAATTAATACTACTTAATTTTCATTGTCTAGAAGTGCTTTGGCATCACTCAATCTCAACAATTTCCAAGTGAACTTCTTCCTACAATAGAAGTCACCAATTGCCAAGGGGGGGAAAAATATGTGTTGGTTCTCTTACCAAAATCAGTTTGCCATCTTTTATTTCTCGGACGAGTGAAGTCTCCTTTCCATTCCATTTTTGTATGTGAACAAGCTTCCCCCCATCTAGTGTCACAATAGACTGTAGAAAGAAACAATCATGCTCATTTCATAGCCAGACAGCTTGGGGATTATCAATGGAAAAAGGGATTGTGCAAGATTTTAAAAAGACAATTGAGTCTACAGTTGTGACTTGCCCGGTTTTTTTGCTTGTGTTTGCATTAGTCATGTATAACATGTAGTCTTTCGAAGCAGAAGCCCAGAAACCTAGATTAGATAACTGCATGTTATGTGAAATGGTATATAACTAGTTTGCTCTTTATTTTTTTATAAAAAAAACCAGCCACAGAGCCTTTTGATTGGAATCACAATTATGTCTCTGGAAAGAACCGGTAAATATATTTTTCTTTTATCATGGATAAATCTAAAAACCTTTCCCAACCTCAGTAGCTCCCTAATCTTTCTTCCATCAATGGAAAACGGGTAATCACCATAAAAAGGATTGCTGAAGATCCTTGAGCAATACACAAGAGAAAGGATTAGCTAAGTAAAATTTTCCATGAGGAATCCTTAAGAGAAATTGAAGGATTTAGGGGAGGCATTTGTGAGACAACACTATAACCAGTTCTAACTACAATCATCCTAACAAGGAACTCTTTTTCACTCCAGCCACTATTCCAATTCATGGCTAATGGCAATTTAGTTGCAGAGTACAGGGTCCTTTTGGAAGCTAGAGGAACTGGAATTATTCCTGATTGGATTTAATATTAAGGCCACATCTCCCAATCATGCTTCTATAGCAGGGCTGTCAAACTCCCGGCGTATGGGCCGGATGCATCACACGCTGACCACGCCCGGTTTAGCGAAGGGGAAAAAAGTCCCGATGTATCACGAGATGACTACGTGAGTTTGACACCCCTGTTCTATAGTGTCACACTAAGATCAGTGTTTCTCAAACTTGACATGTGGACTTCAACTCCCAGAATTCCCCAGCTAGCTGAGGAATTTTGAGAATTGATATCCACACATCTATAATATTGCCAAGTTTCAGAAACTGCTCTAAGCTGGTTTTCTCTGGCTGGCTATTAGCCAAATTCCCGGAGTTGCTCTGAAGGTCCACCAAGCACCACTTCTTATGGAAAGCCCACAAGATACTTCCATTGATACCCATGCTCTCAGAACTGCTGCCTATCACTTAAATTGTATTTTTAATTAATTAGCAATTGGTAATCACAATAAATAACAATGTACTTTAGCAAATCCTTGATATAGGTGTCTTTTCAGAAGAATGATACTACCTAATGCAGAGGTCTCCAACCTTGGCCACTTTAAGACCTGTGGACTTCAACTCCTAGAATTGTGGGAGTTGAAGTCCACAGGCCTTAAAGTGGCCAAGGTTGGAGACCCCAGATAATGGATGCAATTTAATTGTAAAAAGGCTACCACTCCAAAGAAATAACTACTTTGAAACTATTTTTCTGACTTTCTTATCATGTAATGTTCTATAGCCAAAGCAGACTAAAATCAGAAGCTTTATGGCAGTGTTTCCCAACCTTGGCAACTTGAAGATGTCTGGACATCAACTCCCAGAATTCCCCAGCCAGCGAATGCTGGCTGGGGAATTCTGGGAGTTGAAGTCCAGACATCTTCAAGTTGCCAAGGTTGGGAAACACTGCTTTATGGCTTCCTGCAATCCTAATTTTAAAATGTAAATATCCTGGCAAGGATACTTTAAGGAAGATTCTTCTGTCAAGTCACAGCTATGGAGTAGTCAGGATAGGAACTTTATTATTAAATTTATTGGCCACCCATCTTACCACAGGGTAACTCTAGGCTCATACTTTTAAGCTAGTAAAAATAATCACCACAAGGTTTTGTTCTGTCAGGCTTTCATTTACAACTACTTTTAAAAAACCAGTAGCACAAGTTCCTTTTAAAGACAAGGAAGATGAAAGCCATATGAATGGGCTTATTTTATCTAAGTTCTGATAAGAGTTCAGTTTCATGAATAAGTATCCAAGTTAAGATTGGCTTTAGTGTTTATTTAGGAATAAACTCCCAATCAAAGAAGGGAGTGTGGGTGTGGTACTCTGGGACATTCACATAAAATACACAAACGACTTCAACTTCAGACTTTGTCGACAGATATTGTACGCTTTGAATGTTCTTGCAACTACAGATCAATAGAAAGAGGCCCTATATGCAAACCTTGACAACACAATACAATGCAAACCTTCACAACTATCCATGTAAGATTTCAAAAAGGCTAAATGGAACTCTAAAAGTTTGCCTAAACTTTCAATTTTAGCACCAGCCAACCTGAGGGCCATAAGAAAATGGTGAAGGAAGAGATTTTACTACGTGTTACGTCTATTAAAAAAGGGGGAGACTACCATGGAGAAGCATTGTTCCACCATGAATTTGGCTTACTTTATTTATTTATTTATTTATTTATTTATTTATTTATTTATTTATTTATTTATTTATTTATTTATTTATATAGATTTGTATGCCGCCCAACTCCCAACTTTTAAAAGAGAAGTACAAATTTCCCCTGTTCAATCTTCCAATAAATCATCAAAGTCATTTTGGATACTATATTCCAGGTGGTGCTGCCTTAGTCTAGAAGACAGGACACCTGAAATATAGTATCCAAAATGACCTTTGATGATAAATGGACAAAGGACAACCAAGGAGAATCTTCTCAGCTGTACTCCGAAAGCTCATATCCAGGGGGATTTGCCCAATGACAATTTTCATCTATCAGCAAGGATCTTATTTTGCCCCAAAATTGTATTATGCATTTTAGGCACATAATGGCAATATGATAAACACAAATATATACCATATACTGCATAGTATTCTAATTTATTTGTGAGCTGTCTTGAGGTGCTGTGGGAAAGGGAATTAATTCAGTATATAGATCTACACTTTTCATGTAGGTGTGGCAATATTCCATATGAGAAATTAAGCAATTAATCAGTTAACTTTTTTGTAATTACCTTTTTTTTTTAACAGCCAGCCAAACAAGGCAACAGTAGACATGAATATCACAAATGGAGCAGTCAGTGTTAATTTAGATGGACCAAAAACCCCTTCTATTGGTGAATAGATTCTAAAGGGAATAGCCAGGATCACCGCTCAAACAGTAGTGATCAGGTCTTTACCTTCACATCCCTGCCATCTGCTGTTTTCTCATCAAATTCTTCTCCCACTTTGCAATTGATCTCTGTGTTCTTGAAAGTGCTTTGGGTTTTGATGGTAATTGCATCACCATTCACCTCAATAATGGTGCTAGGCTTGACCATATTCGCAAGTTGTCTTGTGGCAAAGTTCACATCTACAAGAAAGGAAAAAAAGAGACCAAAACTAAAAAACCCAAATATTTAGCAGTTTAAAAACATGGAAACCATTGTTAGGTACTACAAATGAATCAGAGATTGCTCAATTCTATTTTATATTAAAGTGTCCCTTCCTATTCTATAATTTTGGTTTTTGGTTTTAAAAGGAATCAAACTGGTTTGCCTAGCCCCTAGATGATCTTTCTGTAACTGGTTGGCTTCATGTATCACACCCAGCCATGGTTTGTTAACTATAATTTGACTAAACTATAAATAATAATTGTAGAATGTACGAGTTGGACTCTTATACTGCACTAAGCCATAATTATTAGACTTATGTGTTAAACTCTAGTTTGGCTGGTAAATTTGCCATTTTAGATTATCCAACTGTATTTAAAAAGAAACCATCTCATGGCATGTGCAAAACAGCCAATCCCAATCTTAATTTTTTCAGTAAGGAAACTATAAAGTCAAAGGCAGCTTCTTGAAGCAACATTGAAAGATCCTGAAAAGCTGGTGGGGGGGACGACGACACACATTTCTCTCTCTCAAAAGCAAAAAGTCTTTGTTTACTAGAATCCAAGCAGAGCTGAACTGAAGATGGAGGTTTTGTCAGGCAGCAGAAAGGGATTCACTCAAAAAGCGTGAACTGCCTTTCAGCTGCCAAGCCATTTTGTTTTTTGTTTTTTTTGGCCTGGCACAGAACCATTTAATGGAGAGGACTTCAAAGAACCGTCTGTGTGTGCATATAATCGCCAGATATATGCTCTTTGAACAAGATGTGTGATCTATTCTAGAGAGCCTCTTGGATGAATGTAAAGGCTCTTTTATAGTACTTAGCATTCCTCTGGTGTGGACTTGCCCTTTCGCATTTTGCTGCCTGATCTAATGGACTTATTCAGCAGGAAACAGCTGTTTTTTCTTGCTCCTTTTATTTAATTATTAAATTATATGCTGTCTTTTCATGCCCCTATCCAATTTATAAAGCAGCCCATCTCATGTACGTGACCCTACCCATCACAGATAAATGCTCTGCATTCCAACCGCCATAAGAGTTGCATTTATACCACAACCTCTCCGGGCAGTAGTTCAAGAGCCTGACTAGACTGGGGAGATCAAAGTTCAAATCCCCACTGTCCCCCACAAGAAAGGCTACTTTGACCTGCGCCTGTTGTGAGCACAGAAAGACCGCTTGATGCCACTTCAAAGGAAAAGGGAACAAATGAGGCAAATTAGGGAAAGAACGTAGCTGTGAGCATGAGGAAGACTGACCTCTCCGTTCATCAGAGGGAGAAACCATCTTTACTTGGGGTTTTTTTTTATTTCACATCAGCCTTGTTATTAAAATTGGAGTTTCCTTAGGCAACAGAATTGGAGAACTAAACGAAGGAGTGAAGCGAAGAAGGACACTTGCTTTACAGGCCCAAAGCCCAAAAATCATTCCCTTGCATCTCTGCTTAAAATAATTCAGGAAGGGGGGGTCCTTTGATAGAGGTTCATCAACAAGAAAATGGGGAGAAATGGCTAAGTGACCCAAAGTCAAAGGTGGTATTCAGCCGGTTCAGACCGGTTCGGGCGAACCAGTAGTAGCGACCTGCGGGTGGGCCTGTCAACCTGCCCCGGTGCTATGCCATCCTATTTAGGGATCTTTTGAAGCCGCACGCATGCATGCAAGCCATGCGTGTGAGCAAAGTGCACACACGGAAGCTGCATGTCTGTGCGAAGGTGCATGTGTGAGCGTAGCGAGCGAGCTCACATTTTCAGTGCTGGGCAAACTGGTAGGTAAATTATGTGAATCCCACCTCTGCCCAAGGTGATACACTGAAGCGCCCAACGTTTCTTCTTGGTCTCCTTTTTTGCCCTTCAAGCCAAAAAGAACATCCAAATGCTTTTGAGCGAGTGAAGGAACAGAAGCGGTGCAGAAACATAATTCTGTACAACTTGTAGCAGCTTGCCCTTCTCCTGACTTTCTCACGAGAAAAATTTTTAAATTTAATCCAGCTTTCTCCAACCGGGGCTCTTAAATTTATAGTTCTCAAATTGTACCCCACTTAGCCAAAGTTGTCTCACACTGCTGCTCCATGCGCTCTGATTTTTGGCCACCACTGGCTTAATATTGCTAGCTTTTCCATGGTTTGGGGCAGGATTTTCACAGCGGTAGCTGGCCATCCTGAGGACTGAACCTGTAATCTTTGGCATGCAAACAGATGCTCTGCCATTGCACAATAGCCCTTCCCAAAGCTGCTCTTGAGCAATGAGATCCAACAATCTGGAGAAGGCACCAGATAGAGAAGCCCAGGTTATCTTTAACTGTTGGAGATAAGGAAGTATGCAAATAAAATCTACAGAAATTGCCCACCAAGGAGGATAGTTTATCTCCTCTTTCAGGTTCTGGCTGATTCAGGGTCACCATATCTGGCCTCCAAATATTAAACAGTCATTAGATTTCCCACCCACCCCTTGCTTCTTTGACTTGCTTCCCTTGCTTTATTTAAGGGGATTCACATTCAAGAGAGTTGAAAATATGCCTATGTAAATATGGACTTCTGGCTTAGTTGCCGATAGCAAGGAAACACTATGAAGACAAAACTGTGGCATTTCTTTTGAAGCACTATCAGCAGAAACTCCCATCGCCATGGTTGCAAATGTAGGGAGAAGGCATGCTGACTGAAATGCCAATTTTTCTTCTTTTCCCTGCACTGGGCAGTTGGAGAAAGTAGCCAGGGGTGGGCTTCAGAAATTTTAGCAAGGGGTTCGCTGCCCGATTGCTGGGTGGGTGTGGCCATGGTGAGCGTGGCCTAGTCGGCCTCTTGCACCATAGTGGGGTACAGGGCATTTTTGCCCTCCCTGGGCTTTCTTCGAGCCTCCAGGAGGGCGAAAACGGCCTCCCCAGCCTCTGGAGGCTCTCTGGAGGCCAGAAACAGACTCATTTCCAGCCTTCCCGAACTTCTGGTAGGCCCATTTTTTGCCCTCCCTGTGCCTCTGCGAGCACCCTGCACTTACCTGCATCCAAAACGGGCCTCATGGGGATTCCTGGGAGGGGTGGGCAGGGCCAGCCAGGAGTGGGATTTGGGGGTTCTCCGAACTGCACAGAATCTTACCTAGAGGTTGTCCTGAACCCCTGCGAACCCCCAGCAGCCCACCCCTGAAAGTAGCACTCAACTCACTCGAGAAGTTTGCTGGCCATCAGCAATGAGATCATTTGTAAGGCGGTATAAGTGCATCTCTCAATGTTTGGGTGCATACTGTGATGGAATGTGCCCCTGGAGAAGCAGTGGAGATAGTTCTGGCAACCCACAGCTTTCCCAGAGAATGGACAGGTTAAGAGACTGAGCCAGGCCTAAGCTAGATGGAGGAAGAGGTTCAAGATAGATATAGCCCAAGAGATGCTAGTGTGTGACTATCAGAATAAAGGGTTACAGTTTTACTCTGGCAAGATTCTGTCCATTAAGTGTAGGCAAATAAAGGATTGGACTCCATTGGATTTTGCTGTGTCATACATTGATACTGGGACTGCTCGGAAATCGAACACTAGAAAGTCCCAGATTCAAGCAAGGTCTCTACTGTCCCCGTCCCCCCCCCTTATTATGGTTCATAAAAAATGAGAGAATATGCTTCCTCATCATTGCATCTAACAATTCTTTTTTTTATTGTGCTACCTATATAATGGTATAGCTGCTAAGTAAACTTTCCCTTTAAAGCTTTAGCTTCACAGTGGTTTGAAAGCAGTCAAAGGAATGAAAACTGCCATGAAAATCCTGATGAATTGCCAGCATTTTCCCTGCAGATAGGTTGCAAATACTTCCCCATCATAAATCATTCTCATTGCTGCGTTCATGAACTCTGCTCTAATCCTGGCAATTTCTGGCAAATGTCTAGGGTTCCACTCAGCAGAATTTAATGGAAAAATCCTGTTATATTATGGCAGTAGGTTTGCTTTCCTTTTTTAAAAAATTTAAAAAAATACACATAATCAGCTCAAACAGTGGTTCTCAGCCTTCCTAATGCCATGACCCTTTATTTATTTATTTATTTATTTATTTATTTATTTATTTATTTATTTATTTATTTATTTGTGAGGCTTATATACCGCCTCACAGTGCAAGCACTCTCTAAGCGGTTTACACCAGTAAGCAATGTATATTTATATTGCCCCCAACAATCTGGGTCCTCATTTTACCTACCTCGGAAGGATGGAAGGCTGAGTCAACCTTGAGCTGGTGAGATTTGAACCGCTGACCTGTGGATCACAGTCAGTTAAAGTGGCCTGCAGTACCCCACTCTAACCGCTGCGCCACCTCGGCTCTTCTAATAGTTCCTCATGTTGTGGTGGAGGAACTTTAATAGTTCCTCATGTTGTGGTGACCCCCAACCATAAAATAACAAAATTATTAGGAAACTCAGGGGTGGGTTCTAACTTACCTCGCTGCTGGTTCACTAACTCTGCGCTGCGTGACCGCGCCTCGTGGGCACGCGTGCACTTTGCGCGCGCACGCATGCGCAGTGTCAATTTTTAAAAAAAAATTGCAAAAAAAAAGCCAAAAACAAAATGGCGATGCATGCACTTTGCCGGAAATTCGGCTTCTGCGCATGCTCAGAAGTTCCCATGGTACAGATTTTTTTTTTGCAGTAGTCTATTTACATGTGGGTGGACCCGCCTGGAGATGGATAGAGGAGCGGTGTCTCGGTTCCTAAGACCATCGGAAATATGTTTTTCCTTATGGTCTTAGACGACCCATGTGAAAAGAACCGTTGAGCTAAGAGCTTCTCACCTCTCCCTCTTAGGACAATAAGTTATGACCACAAGATACTGCAATTGGCCATAAATGCAGTCAGTTGTAGAGCACCTAAAATGCAATCTCATAACCCCCCAAGGAGGGGTCTGGCTATCAGAACTTCAGAGATTGCCCTGGGGAAATCTGTCGTAACTTCAAATAGTCACTAAGCGTTAAAAGTCAAGGGCCACCAGTATAAAAAATTGAGAGAGTGGTCAAGATGACTGAGTTTCTACTCCACCTTCAGCCATAGAAGTTCCCTGAGAGTCTTTTGACCAATCACTCTCCCTGCCCCACCAACTTCCACTGGAGTTTCATCAGGGAAAATTAAAATTAAGAATCACTCCGCTTCCTCTCTGGGGCTGTTGAACAAAAGACAGGATACATATGTCATAGAGAGAGTTGGAGGTGAATACAAATATTTCCTCGTTGTTCCACAACCATCCTATCTTTGTTTTGGGTAGAAACAAGGTCTGCTAACCACAGTGGGATCACCTGGTTAATGACCCTTACTCAGCGCACAAGAAATGTGGGAAATGCCAGAATTTTAATCCTTGCTATCTGCAAAAGTAATTAAAAACCGCACCCAACGAAGCTAGGCAAGAGCTGTGCAAAGCTGGCTTAAAGCCAAGCTTACACAGGAGTTAAGAGGGCAGGCAAGTCTTGCTTCTGGCAGAATCAGGCCCAGAAAGGGGGGAGGGGGAGAGTTTGTACAAACAGCCCAGTTTGTACCAGCCAGCTGAATGAGCAAATACCCCCATGGCTCCTACACCTTCTTCCCTTACAACACATATTGAGTGCATCCTTAAAGCTCCTTAAAGCCCTTATAATTGCAGGAAAGCCCTCTAGGGTTCCAGGCTTACTCATGAGAAGCAGCAGCAGCAGCCTAGTCTTGCCCTATCAGAGCAGCTTCTGGCAGAAAAGGACACATCACATGAACAATCACCCCACCTCTACACACCCTCTCATTCAGTAAAATACAGGCTGTGCTCTCATGTAGCTCCTCTTGCAGAAATTGCTACCAGATGCCGAGTGTGTTGGGGGAGAGGAGAAGCCGGAGAAGATCCCCAGGCGCATGGCCGGCCAAAAGAGGATTCCAATTGAATCTACCACACAGCAAGGAGTTTACACAAGGAATAGCTCAGGTAACGCCCAAGTCCTAAAATCCAACCCTGCAAACATGTCTCTTTGCTGCTTTATCTCTGAGCAATGGAAAAACCACAAGGTGTCATTTGCATTGTATCCACATGCCTCAAAGGACACCAAGGTCAGTCACACATGCCTTTGTCATAGGACATAATTTATTCTCATTTACTGGGACTGCCATGAAGACCACCCAGGAACAATTGGGGGATGGGGGGGTAACATACAAGCGGACTCTGGGCCGACTGGTCAGGTTCGTTACTACCACATTACACCCCAGCCATTGCATTGTGTAAGTGCTACTCAAGGTGCTGGGTAATTATCTCTAAACCCAATCCAGGCCAGAGCGCACCTACTGAAGGTCCCTCTCCCATTTTTTTATTTTTTATTTTATTTTGTCAAGTACGTATTGGTAATATACATAGATATAACAACATTGTTTATATACATAAGATGGGTACTGAGAAGAGGGAACATTAGGACAGGGACGGTAGGCACGCTGGTGCGCTTATGCACGCCCCTTACTGACCTCTTAGGAATCGGGTGAGGTCAACAGTGGACAGTCTAAGGGTAAAGTTTTGGGGTGGGGGCTCTCCTCCGGGTTACTCTGTCCCCCCCAACCAGGTGGTTCCCATTCTCACGACTCGTCAGGACCCGGCTTTTGCAGAAGCCCTTTGCGGGTCGACTTCTGCGTTGCCACCAACGCCAGGAGCACCCGTGTATCATTTGTAGGAATTGCAGTCATCCCAATTCATTGGGTCAGCAATAATTTATTCTACCATTGGAACCTGCACCTCCCCCGGGAGACTGGGGCTCGAGACCATTCCCATAAATAAGGACATAATTACCAACCTTATGAGCCGGGCTTTGAGGGGGGCAGGTGGAGGACCCGAAGTGGGAGAACCAGACCCCCATTTCCAAACCTCACCCCCCCTTTTTTTTTAAAAGGCCACCCTCGACGGAGACCGCTTCCCCGTGGAAACCTAACCACAACCACACCGCGATAGGAGCAAAACCTCTAGCCCGCCGCGGACGAGGCGTCGCCCCTGCCGTCCACACATTCAACCTTTATTCCCCAAGGCGAGAGCCAAAAGTCCGCTTCCCTCCCCGCCCCATATCTCTGCCCGCCTTACGGTACCGAGAGCTTTCATGTAGTCGTCGAATTTGTCGCTCTCCACCAGTTTCCAGACGCCGGCAAACGCCTCCGCCATGGCGAGCTTGAAAATTGCTTTTTTTCCCCCTCCGAAATGCAACCGCGGCCGGGCCAGCAAACACGCGCTCTCAAGTCTCTGGCTCGCGCGCGCTTTCCGATGGGGCTCGCCTTTTATTTCTTCCTCCTCCCCTCCCACCAGCCGGCCTCCTCCTCCTCCTCCTCCTCCTCCTCCTCCTCCTCCTCTTCTTCTCCAGGCGCGGCCGGTCTCTTTAAATAGAAGGAGGTGGGAATCTGCCGCATTGCTTCGCCTAGCTCCGGGATGCGAGCGCTCCTCTTTGCCAAGCCGGCCGGCGCCTTCGCCAGGATCGTTGCTGCCCTGCCCTGCGCTGCCCTGGGCAAAGCCGCGCCTCTCTAATCGTGTCTTTTTTTGGTCTTTTGTTTCAGAAACTCGCCAGCGCAATCCTGCCTGTTTTACGCCTGCAAGACAGGCTAGGATTCAGCGGGGGAGGGAGGCCCGGGGACTGGCTGTTTTTGGGGGTGGGGGTGGGGGGGACGGGGTGGAGGGCAAGCGGAGAAATATCAGAGCTATGGCTATGCTGGTTTGGGCTGCTGGGAACTGGGCGGTGAAATCTGGAGGGCCCCCAGGTTCCCTTTCCCTTGGCGCGATAGTACTGCTTCTCCTGAATTAATTGCATTGTACGAAGCACGCCGCTTTGCGGAGGGTAAGCTTAAACTTCACAGGTCTCCTGCCTTTGATCTTTATCCAGGTTTACTTTTAACAGCAACGGAGGTGGGATCTGCTGGCAGAATGCCCATGACTCGTGGTAACCTCCCAGAGGCGCCCGCTGCAGTTTTACGTTTTATTGGTAACTGGAAGCCTCTTAAAGAGGTTTTGCGGTTTAAAAAAGATGACTTGGGGATTTATGGTTCGGATGTTTCCACAGGAGAGATTATATAGAAAGAAAAGTAATACGATGTAACTTTAGAGCGAGGTTGAAACGTATTTGGTTAAAAATGTATTCGTATTTAAAACTGCTGTGAAGACTTTTGGGAAGCTGCTTTGTATCTTTTTTCTATTTTTCTGGCACATTTTTGCTTTTTGCTTTATATTTATATTTATTTTGTTTTAATAAAAGATTATATTCTCCCCACAAAACAAAGTCACCTTAGATGCACTTCAGATGGCTTAATGCTTAGAACAGTGTTTCTCAACCTTGGCAGTTTGAAGATGTGTGGACTTCAACTCCCAGAATTCCCCAGCCAGCGTTGCTGGCTGTGCTGGCGTTGCTGGCTGTGGAATTCTGGGAGTTGAAGTCCACACATCTTCAAACTGCCAAGGTTGAGAAACACTGGCTTAGAATATGAGGCTGACTCTAAACATTTACTTGAGTTGACCGGGGTGTGGTCGGGAAAGTCAAATGGTGGCCACCATGTTACAGTCAAAATTCTATCTTTTTCTCCTCAACAGACAGCAGAGAAAGTCAGCTTACATTCCAACCGTCTACTCTAGATGTTTTCTTTATAAGGAATTCTTACTTTGCCTGTTTATGGAATGTTTGCCTCATTAGGTGTGACAATCTGGTTTAATTGAACTCTCTTCTTTGAAAAACTGGAGCTAACTTTTGGACTGAAATGGCTTACTGGGCTCACTAAAAGGACACTGGTTCAAAATTTCTTGCTTTCTTGTTTCTACAAGGGGAGAAAAACACCTGCCCATGTTTCCCTGAAAATAAGACCCTGTCTTATATTTTTTTGAACCCTGAAATAAGCGCTTGGCCTTATTGCCATGCACTCAAAAGCCCCTATTATCAGGGGATGTCTTATTTTGGGGGAAACAGGGTATTAGTTGGAGCTACTCCAGCTTCATAAAAATTCAGGGCACCCTCCCATAAAAAGACTCCATAAAACCTTGATCCTGCACAGCTAAAACTTGCACTCCAAAAGCAGAAATAGCTTTATTTTTTTTTAAAAAAATAGTCTTTATTAAATTTTTACAATAAGAAAAAAAGACACAAACAAAACACACAAACACACAAACAAGTACACATACTTACAAACAACAAGAAATAGTCCAATGCTTTAACAGCGTTATTAAAGTGTTTGTTTGTATCAAAATCTATATATACATTTTAAGTACGTTCCATGTCGTAATTATCGGTGAATATCATCCGTAAATTGGTTAATTTAATTACAGCTTGTAAAGAAAGCATTTATAAATATATCTCAATTCATCTGCCAAATTTTTAATTTTGGGTTTTGTTTAATCCAATTATATACCTTATTCCATATTTCGTAGAAATCCGTGTCTTTTCCGTGAATCTGCATTGTTAGTTTGCACATTTCTGCGCAATCGAGTATTTGCAGAAATAATTTTAAATGCAAACCAGCATGCTGAGTCAGATGAATATGGGCCCCGAGAACAACAAAAAATCTATCTGCAGCTGGTTAGTGTGGAACAGTTAAAGGCCATTGCTGGGGAAGGAATTAGAAGAGGCCATCTGACTTCTCGTGCCATCTCTGGCCTGGAGCCCATCCTGGGAAAGCAGCCCAAGGAGAGGTCAGTGGTACAAAGTGACCTTGTTGGGCGAGACATGTGTGCCCTAGAATCCCTGCCATCACAAATAGCCCAGCGATGTTGCAGGAAATATTGAAATATATCTGGAGGACACCACCTTGGGAAAGGTTTCTGTAATGGCTGGAGTGAGTTCGCAAGTCCAGTTTTTTTTCATTTCCTCCCCACTGGCTCCTTAACTACTTCTGCTTCTTTCCAGCATAGTTACTTTTTAACACATCTCAACTGAACAAGCTGATTACACAATGTTGCTGCCCGAACATTAATTTGAGCAGCAGCTAACATGGTAATTGGAGAGGGGGGAAAGACTCAAAAGGCCTTTGGGTCACAACACCTCATTGAAAAAGCCGGTTTGTGGTTTAATATTCCTTGATGTCTGTTTAAATGTTAAGCCACTGTAATGGGTTAATGAGCACTCATGGGGTGATATCTTACATTCCACCTCACCTGTTGCTCTGTAACAAACTGCTGTTTCTCAGGCAGGCACATTTACTAGCAAAGAGATTGCAGCTGCTCTCTGTAGATTCATAAGTTTCTAGACTTAAAAGTCAAGCAAAAAAAAGTTAATTTTTAGAACAACAGAGTTGGAAGGGACCTTGGAGGTCTTCTAGTCCAACCCCCTGCTTATGCAGGAAACCCTACACCACTTCAGACAAATGGATATCCAATCTCTTCTTTAAAACTTCCAGTTTTGGAGCATTTACAACTTGTGGAGACAAGTATTTCCACTGATTAATTGTTCTAACTGTCATGAAATTTCTCCTTAGTTCTAAGTTGCTTCTCTCCTTGTTTAGTTTCCACCCATTGCTTCTTGTCCTGCTCTCAGGTGCTTTGGAGAATAAGTTGACCTCTTCTTCTTTGTGGCAACCCCTGAGATATTAGAACACTGCTATGATGTCACCCCTACTCCTCCTTTTCATTAAACCTGACATACTTAATTCTAGCAACCGTTCTTTATATGTTTTATCCTCCAGTCCCGTAATCCCTTTGTTGCTCTTCTCTGCACTCTTTCTAGAGTCTCAACAACTTTTTTACAACATGGCGACCAAAACAAAAATTTTGTGTGCAAGCAACCCTCAGCAACACTGCAACTCTAGAGCAACCAAAGCCGTGTCACTCAAATTCCCCTCCCCCAAAATGGGATTATAGAAGCTTTCGTTACAATTGCCATCAACTGGCCACTTCAGTAACAATAGCCCAGAAAGCTTAAGGCCACCTTACCATTTGCACTTAACTAGAGTGACAGCTTTTTCCTGCTGCATCCGTGTGTCACGTCCTTAATCTTATCCGCAGCCCAGGAGTTTGATACACTGAAGTCACTCAAGGTATCAGACTAGAAACCAGGAAATTGTGAGTTCTAGTCCTGTTTTAGGCATGAAGGTCAGATGGGCGACTTTGGGCCAGACACTTTCAGCCCACTCCTCTTCACAGGGTAGGTTGTCGTGGGGGAAAAATAAAAAGAGGGAAGGAGTATTAGGTATATTTGCTGCCTTGTGCTGTACATAAAAAATAATACAGGCAGGATATAAATAAGTCACCCTTAGCTATATCGATGTCACAGTAGCTCCTCCCACATCCTAACTACCCTTATTCCAAGGGCAGCCACAAATGTGGGTCAAACCAATTAGGCTTGGTTACCTTTTACCTGAAAGGGAACTCAGGTGATTGTCTTGACTCAAAACAGTAGCCATGGAGACAGAATAAGCAACAATAAATGTTATGCTGGTCTAACTTTCTGCTGGTTCAAGGATAAATAGAGAGCATTGAAGCTCAATGGTGGGGAAAAACCTCTAAGAGCTTTGCTTAAAGAGATTGGAGGGAGAGGAAAAGGTGTGCTAGACATTTTGACTTAATTTGTTGTGCAGTTACAGTCAGCAAATGAGCTCACACTTTGTGCTAGGCCAGTGATGGCTAACCTTTTTGGTGCCGAGTGCCGAAAGCGTGCGCATGCACGCGTGAAAGCAAGCATGCACACCCGCACACCCAAAATGCAATGTGCGTGTGACACCCCTGCGTGACCCGCATGCGCACGTGACCCCGTGTGTATGCCCTACCCCCTGCGCCTGCACACACATCTCCCGCATGCGCCCCTGCATGCGCGGCAGAGACTCAAAAACCAGCTGGCCGGCAGGATGTGCGCAAGCATGTGCAGTGGAGCTGAGCTGGGGTGACAGAGAGGGCTCTGCGTGCCACAGGTTCGCCATCATGGCACTAGGCCATATTGACCTGGTATTCACATAATATCCTTCATTATTAATTACAGTCTTGGTTTAGTATGTCGGGTAAACCTAGATTATGCAGCATACAAAACATAGAATATGGTTTAGTGTGTGACCTGAATCCAGTCCCCTTTATCTAATGCAGGAGTGTCAAACTTAAGGCCCGGGGACCGGATCCAGCCCATGGGGTGCTTAGATCTGGCCCACGGTGCCTCTGCCACTGAAAATGGAGCTCGGGAGGGCCGCACACGGAGAGCTGACAGCTCTCCCCATCTCCGTTTTCGCTGGCAGAGGGTTGCAGGAGGCCATCGCAGCCAAAAACGGAGTTTGGGAGCCCGTTTAGCAGGCAGAGCACTCGGGCCACCACAGGCGCCACCGACATGAGTGATGTAGAACTGGCCACACCCACTCTGGCCACGCCCCCCAAAGGTCAAACACAACCCTGATGCGGCCCTCAATGAAATCAAGTTTGACACCCCTGCTATAAGGGAATGAAATTTTATTAAACAGGATATAAGCATACGTTAACCAGAAATTATGGGAATTGCAGTCCACCCATATCTGAAAATTAACAGTCTTAAGTGATGGCAGAGTAAAGTCAATATTAAATACAACATCCAAAATAGTAAAAATCTAAACATTTTCTTTTTGTCAAGAGAAGCAAACCAAGGTTATTAACTTTGTCAAAATCATTGGAAGTATTTGAGGAGCAGCACCACCTATTGGTTAGGTCATGTTATCATATTTCTGTGCTCAGCTGTTTGGGGGGGGAAATAAACCTTAGATCAGTGATAGAGAATCTATGACATGCGTGTCAAAAAGGTGACATGCCACAATATTTTGAGGGCATGTCAGCATTCACCAACAACTTACAGCAACTGTTCCTGTTCTCGTGAGCATTCATTCATTCATTCATTCATTCATTCATTCATTCATTCATTCATTCATTCATTCCATTCATTCATTCATTCATTCATTCATTCATTCATTCATTCATTCATTCATTCATTCATTCTCCATGACCGCCCATCGCAGTCAATGACTCTTTTTCAGAGGCTGCACAAAAATTGGATGTTCTTGTGGCCTCCAGAAATCGTGCAGCCTGCAGAGCCTCCCAAAATCACTAGGAAATGGGGATGTATCTTGGGGTGATTTTCTGAGGCTGCAGTTGCCTGGAAGAGCATTCTCTGAAGCCGCTTCAAGAACGAAGGCCTTGTGTGACCAAGAGCCACCTCAGGTGGGCTGTTGAGGCCTCTCAGCAGAAGGAAAAACTGCCTGAATGGAAGTAGCACATGGCAAATCCTGAGGAGCGCTGGGCCATGGGGGCAATCGCCCCATTTCCCAAAGCTCACACACTTGGGAAATGGCATGAGGTGGCCTCTTTTGAATGACAGTTGAGGTGTTAGGGCTGAAGTTGAGGCCTAGGTTTTACCTCAGGCTTGGCACTGCCACTAAGTGCCACTGTTCAAGGTGACCTATTTCGGGGAGCGGGGGGGGGGGAGAAGATAGAGAATTGTTTCTCTTTTTTCAGGGCCACTATTAATGTTGTTACATTTATTTGTATCCAGCCATTATTATTTTTACTATAACTTAAGGCAGCAAACATATCCAACACAACTTCCTCCTCCTTTTTTCTGACAACAACCTGTGAGGTGGGTTGATCTGAGAGAGTGAGTGACTGGCTCAAAGTTACCCATCTGGCTTTTTGTGGCAAAGGCAGGACTTCAACTCATGGTCCCTCACTTTCTATTTTGGGGCCTTCACCACTGGACCAAATTGGATCTATGACACACCTGCAGAGTCTGGTAAAGCATTTTTCAAATTTTTGACATGCTCAGGCCAAAAGGTTGACCATTACTACACTAGGCTCTGCTTTTCCAACTTGACATCCCCAGCTGGGGGTTCCTGGAGGTTTTTTTTTTAAATCTAATATATTTGAACAGGGGCAGATGCATATTAGGCACATATTTTAAGACATCTCCCTCTAAGTTAAATATATATCCAACAGAAAAAAATTGCTGCAGAAAATCCCTCAGGAAACAGTTGCTGCAGAAAATCCCTCAGATTGAGCCAAGCAACTCTTCACCCTAAATTTGCAGTAAAGGTACAGTTCCAACAATGAAAAGATGTGCCCTGCAAAAAATTGAGATCTTGCCTAGTATGAAAGATTCATACTGGAACTGAGACAGGAAAAGAAAATGGTGGCCTCAATGATAAAATTTAATGAGTTTTGCACAAACAGATCCTCACTAGACATAGTTTTTCACTCCAGAAAAATGGGCAAATATGCATTTCCCCTCCTCCCCAAAAAGTTATGTTGTATTTTTGAACACAGTTGACTTTTGAGGATTTTTTTCCCTCTGTGTTTATTTTCTATTATGAATGGAACTTATTAAATATATCCTGCCTTAATGTGATTATTATAAATGCCATTTTCTTTAGAGACAACAGCTATAAAATAAATTGGGACTATACAATCTCTGTGCTTCATTTATCTTCAACTTCTGAAAATGTTTTGCACCTGCTCATCAGTTCAATTGTTTCTTAATGATTTTTTTACCTATATTCACACACAAATGATCAATATGATTTGAGGTCCTTCTGTGATAATTGCTTGCTTGCTTATGTGCCATCAAGTTGGTGTCAACTTTTACTAACCACAATTGGGACCAGAATTTCTGGTTGCCAAGCACCCAAATTTTGATCATATGACTGTGTGGATGCTGTGAGAGTTGTAAGTGCAAGGACTGGTAGTAACTTTAGATAGATTTTCTCCTTTATGATCTGTCCCCAACTGGCTTCTTCAGATCTTTCAATAGTGCACCTATAATTTTTTGGAGAAGGGGTATCTGTTATTGATTTGTTTGGGAGCGTTACTGGATATTACAGAACATTTTAATCCTGTTTCTGCATATTGGAGAGGAAGCCATTCAGTCACTTGGGACTAGAAGCCTCAATAAATAAATATAAAAAATAAATAGCAAGGGGTTGGGTTTCATTACGTGTCTTCAAGTGATTTTTGATTCCTAGCGACCACATGGATAGCTTTCTTCCATGTTGGTCTATCCCTAACCTGGCCTTTCAGGCCTTCCGATGGTGCTTGGTTTTTAGCAAAAGCTATTTTATCCACATGTGTCCTTCCTTACTGATTTCCAAAAATAGAAACCCAGAACAGGCCCACAAAAAGCAAGACAGAAGATCTTTCTTCTCCATCTATTAACCGAAAACTTTGTTCATCAAGAAGGACCAGTTGGAATTCCACTTCAATGGCACTTTATCCAAAATATGAAAGTCAATTTTTTACTTCTAGTGAGAACGAAGGGATCTCTAAAATGACTATAAATGGTTTGTCCAATCGTTATGTACTGACCTGAAAATCTCATAGGTAAGGACAACCACCTTTGGTAATAAACAGCCATATTGATTTCTTGTACGTGAGATGCTCTTCATCTTATTCCACAAGCCAGGACACTTTCCAAAATAGGCAGATTACTTTGGAAAGAGCTTCCCCCTTGAGAGGAATTCAACAAGGGCAGAAGGAGCTGGCCTCTCACCTGAAACACTGCCTCTAAAATTTTTGTAGAGAGGACCGTAGACCTGGTGGTGAAACCAACACACAATCTCCAAAAAGGGAAGGCTTTGCTTCCAAACATCACAGTGACAGATGCATACTGTGAAAAATACACATTGTTAAAAAAAAAACAGTTCATGGATCTTTGAACATTTTGGACCCACAAATATATGGCAGATGCACAGTTAAGGATGACATTCAGCGGAACAGCCTTTGTTTTGCATGTAGCTGGTTCCCATGTCAAGTTCTGGGCATCTCCAGATAAGCGTCAACAAGGCCCCTGGCTGAGACTCTGGGAACCTGCAGCTTTCAACCAAGACAATCCGGAACTGGATGACTCCAAAGCAACTTGACAGGACTTTCTGTTCATGGTTGCTCTCTGCATCAGAGCTGTGGAAACAGACTTAACTCTGTAACAACCCCTTCCATTCTGTCTTGCAGTTCTTCAAGTGCCCTCTGAAGAAGGAGTCCCTTAAAGGTCACACTCAGGTCTTTATAAAATGTGTGGTTGCTTATTTTTTCCATCCTCCTGGATCTTTCCATCATGCCACGGGATGTTAAGACAAGTTTCGCCAGGTAGCCCCAGCAAACTCCAGGCAAACTTCTTTGGATGTTAGGAAGCTTCTCCTTCTTCAGTTGACTTCCAGGAGGAAGGGTTAAGAGGTATCTTTCAACTCTGGACTTTGAGGTGCTGGTGGAGACACCTCTGTGGTTGGTGACTGCATTTCTTGTGATCTGTCTGGGGAAAGAAAAGCAGAGAACTATAAAGAAAGTATTTGTCAGTGGTGACTAGAAAATGAGACAGCCGATGAGATCCACGCATTGTGCTAAGCCATGTCTTGTTTAATTGTGATTTATTGACAAATAAATTGTGAAGTTCTCACAAAGCACTCTGCCATGGAGCCCTTGGCCATAAATCTCAGCTTTGCTAGTCCTAAATATGGGATGGGATTGAGCAAATCAGCTACTGCTTTTTCCTTACAAAAGGGAATCCATACCCATGGAAGACCAGATTCAGTCCTTCATAAAGTCCTTCATAATCATCTCTTTTCCAAATCTCACAGCTACAAATAAGTTAAAGTGTTAATCCTGAAGCTGACATGACCAAAGCCATTTTGACCACTTTAGTGTTGCCATACTGGAGCCGAGGGATAAGGGAGGGGGGATATGAGATAGAGGTGATTCTGTAGCCAAAACAAAAAAAAATTCTCTTGGGAACCAAGGACATTCTCACACCTGGTCGGAGGAAGGTGTAGTGATGCTACCTGGTCGCCAGACCACACTGTGATTGGACCATGTGACTATTTGTTTTGAGAAGGTAGAAAAGCTTTCACTTTTAATTAGGTGAAAACTGTGGGGATGTTCAGAGTCGGTTTTCACCAGATCTCTGCCAATATGATATTTCCAGTAAAGCTGTTCTTTAGGGAATCTGCTGGCCTTGGAGTTTTGCTTGTTATGGATTTATTACTTGGGTAAATGTCCAGCAGTCATTGCCAGCCATGGAAGGGAGAGAGTGGTCTTGCAGCAGGCCAGCTAAAACCCAGCAAGCCATTGAGGTCCAGAGATGACTCTTCCATGTGACCTACAACTCTGGCTGGGAAGTATTCCTTTCTCAAATAATTACTTTCAAGCCAGAACACTTTGGCCTGCTTCAGCCTGCCTCAGCAACATGCTGGTAATGAGCTGGAGAACCTTGTATGGGGATGTATCCCTGCACTGACAGCAACTAGGATTGAGTGTTGGTTGCGGAACAGGGGAGCACAGTGAGCAAACCTAGAGAAGCCAACACGGTGTGGATCACTGCATTCTGCACTAGTTGTAACTTCTGGGTGGTTAGAAGGGAGCATCCCCATGTAGAGCGCACTGCAATTATCCAAACAGGAAGTGACCAAGGCATGAATGGCCATGAGCAAACCCTCCCGATCCAGAACAGAGGAGATGAAGAAAGGAGGAACTACTCCATTGGCAAAGAGTTCCAACCATACAAGAAATGAGGCAAATAAGGAGGATGTCTACCTGAGGTAATAGACATTTCTGCCAGTTTCAGGGGCAAGTCGGTGGGGCTGACACCAGCTGGTGAGCCCAGGATATCCGGCAAGGCGTTTCTTCGGCCAGTGCGCCCTGATGATGCAAAATCCAGCACGGGCTCCACCTCAGTCATACTTCCCCTGAAATGACACCGGAAACCATAGATTGGCCAACCATCTCAACTAAGGTAGATGGAAATTTCCCCCCTCCAGACAAGTTTCCAATTCAGCCAAATCATACACATCCGGAATGGGCCCATTAGAGTTGGTCAGCTCTTGTTAAAGATACAGTTTCTCCTAAATTAATTTGTAGTTTGTTCAGTTTTGGCTTAGTGTGTTTTATTAAGTCAGCCGATGTTAATTTATTTCAAAAGCCAGGACACTGGAAAGCTTTTCTTCAGGGATATGTATTGGGAAAGCAATTAGATCAGATTGAACCAACATTCTGATATCGATGGATGATTTGGTTTATTTAATCAAAACAAATGACTTATGACGAGGGTTGATATGAACTGAATTAATTTTATGAATGAAGCTGGCTATTTTGTTTGGATTGGACTCAACTTCGGCATCCCTGTAGTAAAACTTGATAAGCAAACTATGACTTTGTTTCTTATAATGTATGCTTGCCTCCCCATGTTTCTCCTCGCCCTTAGTTCTGGGCAACTCTGGATTTTAATGAAAACAAAATCTTTCTATTCTGGAACCTATCCATCCATGATCTAACGAACCTCTTTATTTTCTTCTAATGGCAGCAACATCCCCAAATAAAATAAAAAAACATCCAGTCTTCTGAACCCACGATGTGGTGGAATTAGGAGTCAATAATATCTGGAGACCCAAGAGTTTCTCAACCTTCATGTAGATCAGGTTTATTTATTTATTTATTTATTTATTTATTTATTTATTTATTTATTTATTTATTTATTTATTTATTTATTTATTTATTTATTTATTTATTCATTCATTTATTTATTTTGTGAGATTTATATACCGCCTCACAATGCAAGCACTCTCTAAGCGGTTTACACCAGTAAGCAATGTATATTTATATTGCCCCCAACAATCTGGGTCCTCATTTTACCTACCTCGGAAGGATGGAAGGCTGAGTCAACCTTGAGCCGGTGAGATTTGAACCGCAGACCTGCGGATCAGTGTGAGCTAAAGTGGCCTGCAGTATCTGCCTCTAACCGCTGCACCACCTCGACTCTTATCCAACTTAGAAAACTTTGAGGTGTGGCTTCAATTCCTAGAATTCTTAATAATGGCCATGCTGGTTGGGGGATTCTAGGAGTTGAAATCCACACATCACAGAGTGGGCCAGGTTGGGGAGCTTTGATCTAGATCAGTGTTTCTGAACCTTGGCAGTTTGAAGATGTGTGGACTTCAACTCCCAGAATTGCTGGCTGGGGAATTCTGGGAGTTGAAGTCCACACATCTTCAAACTGCCAAGATTCAGAAACACTGATCTAGATGATAAAGGCATAGATAGACCCAGAAAATGATACAGAATGGCAGCTTTTTGTGATACAGTCGTATTAACTATGTCTCTTGGTGTGCGCACGCATCTGTGTGGATGCATGCTGGCATCCTTATTGCTATTCCCAGACTAGATAATTGGGGTAGTCACTGAAGGGAAAACCTTGAAGGAACACTCTGCCAGCTGCTGCCACCCACCACTTCAAAGAAGATCCTGCTCAGCTGTTCTTTCCCCAGACACTCTTACAGATGCTCGCCCCCACCCCTCTCTACCATCTGCTTTTGACATGCTGTTAAAGCCCTGCTAGCAGCTGTAGCCTGCAAACTCATGTTCTAAGGAAAGTTGCCTTTTTCCCTTGATGAAGGAAGTGTACCTGTAGCATCTGCATGAAAAGTGACTGTGTCACAGGAGGGCAAAGCCGATAGATTAATGGCCACTGGTGACTTTGCCTTTTCTGAGATTTTCCATGTCCATGTCAAAAGTTAATATTCACTTTCCCAATATATAGTTATTTTTAAGAAATCTTTTTTTAAAATCAAAACTATTTGAGATCCCAGCCAAAGCTCACATCAGCATTTTGGTGTACCCAGGTAGCTCTTAAGTTCTCATGTTTGAACAGGGCCTGCTTCTGCTGGAGTTTCTTTCAGATCCTTGCAATTATAGAAGTTACCAGTTAAGAAAATGCTGCTGACTTCATCCAACAATCTGAGCACTGTGGGAAATAGAAGTGAATGTTTGTAGCTCAGGATTGAATTATGAAGTTCTTGGTGGTCTCTGAGCTTGGGTTGTTTGCTTGGAGCTGTTTCATTGCCCAACCAGGTAACGTCAGCAGCGCAAGGTGATGATGTTACCTAGTTGGGCAATGAAATGTCTGCAAAAATATAATCAAGCTCGGAGGCATCAAGATTTCACTATAGGAAATATAAGATGGACTTGCTTATTCTCTTCATGAATGCAGACTACATGTTCCTCTTCCCTTAATTTTGGCCCAGGAAGTAATTGTGCAGTAAAGAGAAATAGATACCATCACCCATTTGATCGCCAGTTGACTAGGGAAAGTGGAAAGAATAAATGATAATCAATACCTACTTCTAGGGCTCTAGGCAGAGGTGGGTTCCTCCCGGTTTGGACCGGTTCTATAGAACTGGTAGTAACTTGGCAGCCTGAGTTGCTGGAACCGGCAGCAACCCAGGCTTGCCACGCCCTCGAGCCGGTTCTCTCGGTGGCTCCGTAGGCACTGCCATCTTGTTTTTTGCACTGTGCATGCACGTGTGCGCACCCATGCATCGCGTGAGCGAACCGGCAGTGAAGAAAACCGGAACCCACTTCTGCTTCTAGGTAACATCTGGCGGAAGAATGTGGTCAGGTTTTTTCCCTTCTCTTCCAGGCCATAGGGTTTTCTCCCCATACTTCAGATCATCCTTACTGGCTTTTTCTGAACTTATTCTGATTTCTCTACATATCCTTTACAGTGAGTGAACAAGACAGCTGAGATGAATATGTATTGATAGACCTTTCACATGACATGGTGTCAATGGAAAGAACTCACACTTTTGGTGAAATGCTGTGAAATGTTGACTAATCACAAGTCCTATATGTCTTCTTCACTTCAAGAATCAAACAGCAACAAACATGATTTATAGACCAAACATAAGGGAAGGGATTCCCAGGACATAAGAAGGAGAATAAATGACTGGCATCACATTTTATACTAAGCAATAATGTTTGCTTTTAACCTTGTTTTGCTGAAAAAGGGACTTGATTCGCATGTAATACTGAAGCATGAAAGCCTGTTTGGAGTAGTGGTTGAGACACCAGACTAGGAGACCATGAGTTCTAGTTCCACCTTAGATATGAAAGGCAGCTGGATGACCTTGAGCCAGTCACTTTCTCTCAGCCCTAAGAAGGAGGCAATGGCAAATTATTTCTCAAAAATCTTGCCAAGAAAACTGCATGGACTAGTCCAGACAGTCACCGGGAGTTAAAAGCTGACTTGAAGGCACAATCTCCACTCCTCCCTGCCCCCGCCCTCAAACCACTAAAACAGGGGTGTCGAACTCAATTTCATTGAGGACCACATCAGGGTTGTATTTGACCTCAGGGGGAGATAGGCGTGGCCAAGGTGGGCATGGCCAGCTCCATGTCACTTGTGTTGGGAGCACCTGTTGCACCCCGAGCGCTCTGCCAGCAAAAACGGGCTCCAAAGGTCTGTTTTTGCTGGCAGAGGTACCGCGGGCCAGTCCTTTGCTATTTCCAGGGTGGCCCTGCAGGCCAGATCTAAGCAACCTGCGGGCCAGATCCAGCCTCCTGGCTGGGGTGGGTTCTAACTTACCTCGCTGCCGGTTCGCTTCCTCCCGTGCTGCATGGGCGCACCTCGTGGTGCGCAGTGCCGAAAAATAAAAATAAAATCCCCCCCCCAAAAAAAGCCAAAAACAAGATGGCGACTGCATGCACAGTGCCGGAAACTCGGCTTCTAGGCATGCTCAGAAGAAGAAGAATTTTTTTAAAAAATTAAAAAAAATTAAAAAAATAAAAAAGATGGTGGCCCCCACAGACCGTCACTGACCGAACCGGTTCAGTGACATCATTGTGACGTCACCAGGGGTCACTACTGGTTCGGGCGAACCGGTCCAAACCCACCTCTGCTCCGGGCCCTGAGTTTGACATCCCTGCCCTAAAATATAATCTATGGACCCAAGCCACTATAGCTGGCTTAACCCAACAAGCTAAGCCAAAGATAAAGGAAAATGCAGAATCACATAAGGTTACATGCAATCTGTCAACTCAATCACTGTTTTGTGGGTTTTCCTTCTTTAAAGCTTAGGGGGCCAGGTGATCCCTTGTTATCCCAGATGCTGTATCCACCTGACTTCTTATATGAGCCAAGCAGCTTTTGCATTTACAAGTTCTTTCAGAGCCCTATTCAACATGCCAATTCTTCTTTATGAAACTGTACATCCTTTGTCAACAAGATGAGTGAGAAATCATTTCTTTCCATACAGGGAAAAGTGTCTTCAAATTGAGCTTGACTCTTGTAGATTTACTCGGGTACAGCCAGGGGTGAAATGCTCCCGGTTCGGTCGTGCCTGACAGTTGTTGGAGAGCCGGTCACGAAGGCAGCACGAGGCTCCGCCCACCCACCCGGACGCCGCCATTTGGGTTCTTTTATCCTCTGCACATGTACAAAGCATTCTGTGCATGCGCAGAGGGTAAAAAACCCCAAATGGCGGCATACGGGTGGGTGGGCGGAGCCTCGCGCTGCCTTCACGACCAGCATTCTGACGACCGACAGGCACGACTGAACCGGGAGCATTTTACCCCTGGATACAGTGAGCAGCTTTCTTAGCAATGTTATGAGTGTTTGTCACTCTCTTCTTTCAGAATATTCTCCCTCCCCCAACTTTTCAATCTAATCTACAATTGAGGGGTTTCCTAGTGATCTCTTCTTCAAATATTTCCCTAGACAAATATTAACCAGGTCCAATTTATTTTGTTTTCTAAAAAAGCCAACGGTACTGCTACCTTCCTGTGCTTTATAGGCCCTTTTAGCCAAAGCTGGTAGAGGAACAAATAACACCAGGGGTGAAATGCTACTGGTTCGACCTGGTCCGGGCATACCGGTAGTGGCAGTAAACTGGTAGCGGCGGCAGCGCGAGGCTCCGCCCACCCACCCAGATGTCGCCACTTTCTTTTTTTTAACCCTCTGCGCATGCACAAAGCGTTCTGCGCATGCGCAAAGGGTGAAAAAGCACACGAGCGAAGCGTGCACGCATGCGCGAAGCATGCACTTCTGAACCGGTAGGGAAGGCAAGTAGATTTCACCACTGGATCACACCCCTTTCTATGTCAGCACCCTGGTTGTGGACCTCAGTCCTGGAAGAAAATTACCTTGGAAGATGTAATTTTAGTTCATTTTGGTTTAAGGTTTAAGTGGGCTTCAAAAATTGCTGGCATTTCCCTACTTAGCCCTTAATGCCAGCAATCAAAATTGGGTTAGGATGCTGTTCTATCTTTCCCTTTTTAATTTGACTTTTCTGATAAGGACCACAAAATAAAAAAGGGAGAAGTGATGGGAAATGCAAAAGGGCACAAAGGGAAAGGCGACATCATCTGGCAGGCTTGTAAACTTCTGTGAACAAAGCAGGATATTTCATTTTTCTTAGCTGTTGTTTGAGTCTGCTGTCTGAACAGCCCTCAACTGATTGATTTTAAAGTTGTATATTGATATAAGGCCCTGGGGGGAGGGGCAGCAAAATGCTTACAGTTCATGCAAGCAGACTTTAAAAAAACCATACCCTGCCTGCATATTAAAAACTAATCTGCCAGAGATAAAACCTATATGACCCAGGTGGCACCTTCATATCTCGCGATTATGCAATTCAGTTGGCCGGCTTTAATACCAGGAAGCTTAGGAGCAGGAGAACGAGCAAATTCCTTTGCAGAAGGTAAGACTTGGATATGTCAGCACCATTCTAAGGATTGCAGTTGAAGCTTCCCTCCAGATCCAGAGCAGAAAAGCTGGAAAACGAGAGGAAGAAATTGGAAGTGCTTAAATAGGGCACGAGTGGGTGGAAGGTGGATTTCTGACATCCACACTTATAGTAGGAAAGGAGCTGGCTGTTGGATCATTTCAGCCCTCTAAGAGGCTGGTTGTTGGTAAAAGAACAAGAGACCATGGTTGAGATCACACAACACACTAAGCCAAGAATGAATGAGCTTACTCCAATGTGTAAATCCACCCTGCATGGTGGATTTATGCATGTGAAATAATTGGGAATTAAAGGAGAAATTTTTGTGGGTTGGCTACATTTTTAGATATTGTCACAAAATATCCTGGACTTGATATCGTCAAATTCTGCTACCTGCCTAATTTTTGGTACTTGCACAATGGTCTTCCCAACCTCTGGTTGACATCAAGCACCCAAATGCATAAAAGCCCATTGAAGTGAAACCAAAGCATCCAGCCAGGGGCACATTTTCCACATCAACCCATCCATGGTACCTGCAATTGTCAGCTAAGCAAATCCCAGCTTTGCTTAGGCTGGTGCTCTTAATCCATCCTCATGGCACTAGGAATGGTTAGCCTTTAAGGGGGTGGGTGGGTGTCACAAGAACCCTTCTGTAGCAGCAACAGATGAGCATTGCTAATCCAAACTCCCCACCGCGCCCAAACCCTCCAACCCCGCCTTCTCATCCTTGAAGAGGTTTCAAGGCTTTGCAGCCCTTCCCTGCTTCCCTTTGGGAATTGCAACATGCTGGCTTGGAATCTTTGCAGAATGCTCATTAAACCTCCTAATGCACCCAGAGGTGGAAGCAGCTGGAGAGTCAAATGCTGCGTTGTGGAAAGTTTCATCACCTTGCGCTTACACACCCATGCTCTTCCAGAGGAGCCTTTCCTATCCTTCCCCACCTTGCCTCATCATCTTCTTTTGTTCTTCAAACCTTAAGGAAGCTAGCATCCTTCATCAACAGATTGGTTCCTCTTTGCATCCAGCCAACCAGATGAATAATGTTGACGGTTACCTGTAACCTACCCTGCTGCCCTAGTTCACCCTCCCTCCCTCCCTTCCTTCCTCCCTTCCTTCCTATCTGGAAAGTGCAACCCCTCCTCCTCCTACTACTCCAACCAAAGGAGCAAGCAAGCTGACATACTTACCAAGGGAGTTGTGGAAAAATGGAAGGGCTGATCTCCAAGGAGGACTGTCAGGCAAGGTCGGGGAGCAGAAGAAAAACGATCAGTTACGGAATCTGCCTCAATGCATGTTGCACCCACTGTTCTTAATCCGTCTCCATGGTCTCCTGGAGCATCCCTCTTCCTCAATTTGCAAGATGCTTTTGGGTGTCAGCAGACCGTGAGTTGCTTGCCTGGAACGCCTGCCGGATCTACCAATTGCTTCGAAGGGGGTGCAGGAGGTAGACTTGCATACATTCGGTGGCTCTCCTTGGCCAGGTAAGCTGGCGTAGTCCCCTCTGCCTTTTCCGTATCTCCTAATTCAAAGGAAGAAAGTCGGAATTCCTGGTTTCCCATCAGCCTTGCATAAATCTCCCCCTTTTCTCCTCTCTCGGCTTTCTCCTGCCCTGCCTCTCAGTTGGCACAACTCTGGGAGTCTGCCTCTGCTACACATGGTAGTTTTCAGCTGCTGGGGAAGGGGGTGGGTTTGATAGATTCACCTCCCTGCTGAGCAAGGCTGTGTTTAGTTCGCTTCTCTCCCCAGCATTCCCACGCCCTGCTTCCCCCACCCACTGTCATTTCTGAGCAACAATTATCGATTTAAATTTTTTTTTGCACATCCCTGTTCTTTTCACACAGGCACCCCACCGCAGCTATAGGATGGCCACATGGCCACTCCAAAATTGCTCTAGGGTGGAGCAGAAACAAATATTTATTAAGGGAGAAAGGCAATTGGAAGGATACCAGTGGACTTTCCAGGTTCCAAGGTTTAATCTTTTGTTTGTTTGTTTGTTTGTTTGTTTGTTTGTTTATTTATTTATTTATTTATTTATTTGTTTGTTTGTCAAAACATATACAAGATAGCAGGTATGGTATAAACATAAACAAAAGCAAGGTAGGTACAGATAAATTTGGACAATAGGACAGGGACGGTAGGCACAATGGTGCGCTTATGCACGCCCCTTACAGACCTCTTAGGAATGGGGTGAGGTCGACTGTAGACAGTCTAAGGTTAAAGTTTTGGGGGTTTGGGGAAGAAACCACAGAGTCAGGTAGTGCATTCCAGGCATTGATCACTCTGTTGCTGAAGTCGTATTTTCTGCAGTCGAGTTTGGAGCAGTTTACATTAAGTTTGAATCTATTGTGTGCTCATGTATTGTTGCGGTTGAAGCTGAAGTAATCATTGACAGGTAGGACATTGTGGTAGATGATTTTATGAACTACATTTCGGTCAGATCGAAGGTGATGAAGTTCTAAGCTATCTAAGTCCAAAATTTCAAGTCTGGTGGAATAAGGAATTCTGTTGCGAGCAGAGGAGTGGAGGACTCTTCTTGTGAAATATTTTTGGACTCTCTCGATTGTATTAATGTCCGATATGCAGTGCGGATTCCAGATAGGTGAGCTGTATTCAAGAATTGGTCTAGCAAATGTTTTGTATGCTCTGGTTAGCAGTGTATCATTCAGGTTTTGAGAACTGTCCTTGCTAAGATTTAAACCAGGGGTCCCCAAACTTGGCAACTTTAAGACTTGTGGCCTTCAACTCCCAGAGGAGAATTCTGGGAGTTGAAGTCCACAAGTCTTAAAGTTGCCAAGTTTGAAGACCTCTGCTTTAAACAAAGGAAAACACATAACGAGAAATGGGGAATGAAAAGGAACATAGATTGGCATTGAAGTTAATGGATTCTAAGAGAGGCAGTCTGACTGGGCTCTTAAATTAGAGGCTAAATCAAAATGACAGATAGGCTGGCTACCAGTCTAACTTCATTCTTCAGAGTAGAGGAATGGGTGACAATCCAATCTAATCCAAGAAAAAAGCCACCTGGATTTATTTTTTACAAGGAGGTTATGGCTATAAAGTGAAAGAATCCCAAGCAGTATATTCAATAAAATGGCATTCCTGATAGTTCTGTTTAAGGGAATGGTTTGCTTCTTACACCTTCTTGGTAATCTGCTCTTCAGGAGTGAAGGCGAAAGTACATTTAGGAGAAACCCTCCCATACTTCCACCTCTTACAATACTAGACAACACAGTATCAACAGTAGAGACCTTCAAATTTCAAGGTTCTATCATAATGCAAGATCTAAAATGGACACCTAACATCAAAAATGTCATCAAAAAAGCACAACAAAGAATGTTCTTTCTGCGCCAACTCAGAAAGCTCAAACTGCCCAAGGAGCTGCTGATTCAGTTCTACAGAGGAATTATTGAGTCTGTCATCTGCACCTCTATAGCTGTCTGGTTTGGCTCTGCAACCCAACAAGACAGACACAGACTTCAGAGGATAATCAGAACTGCAGAAAAAAACAATTGCTACCAATCTGCCTTTCATTGAGGACCCGTATATTGCAGGAGTCAAAAAGAAGGCTGTAAAAATATTTACAGACCCCTCACATCCTGGACACAAACTGCTTCAACTCCTACCCTCAAAACGACACTATAGAGCACTGCACACCAAGACAACTAGACACAAGAACAGTTTTTCCCCGAATGCCATCACTCTGTTAAACAAATAATTCCCTCAACACTGTCAAACTATTTACTAAGTCTGCACTACTATTAATCTTCTCATCGTTCCCATCACCTATCTCCTCCCATTAATGACTGTATGACTGTAACTTTGTTGCTTGTATCCTTATGATTTATATTTTCTGGTTCCTAATATGATTTGATTACTTATTTGTACCCGGACTATCATTAAGTGTTGTACCTTATGATTCTTGACAAATGTATCTTTTCTTTTATGTACACTGAGAGCATATGCACCAAGACAAATTCCTTGTGTGTCCAATCACACGGCCAATAAAAAATTCTATTCTATTCTATTCTATTCTACTCTACTCTACTCTACTCTACTCTACTCTACTCTACTCTACTCTACTCTACTCTACTCTACTCTACTCTACTCTACTCTACTCTACTCTACTCTACTCTACTCTACTCTACTCTACTCTACTCTACTCTATTCTATTCTATTCTATTAGACAGGAAATGGAAAGCTGCTCTTGATACTGTATGGAATGCCTGGGTTTGCACAATATGTTAAGTTGTTGTTTACCTGCTTTATTAGAACCTTGACTTCAGTTGGAAAACTTACAGTTGTAATATTTGTTTCTAGCTCTTACAGCTTGCCCAGGGGGTTCTTCTGCATATCCTGCAAAATGCTCCTGGCCTTTAATAGACAAGATAGACTTTTCAGAAGATGCATAATCTTTGAGAGACAGTGTGGTCTCGTGAACTGGAGCAAAGGAGATCCAGGGTCAAGTCCATCCCCAATCACAGAAATTCACAGGGTGACTCTAATCCAGATGCCCTCTCTGAGCCACCTTGCAGGGTTGCCGTAGGGAAAAATAGGAGGAGAAAACATAATGTGTGCACCCTTTTATGAAATGGGTAAATATCAATTAAAATAAACGAATAAAACAGGACTTGCCATGACTTAGGCTTCGGGAGTGGGGTCCTGATTTAGAAAGACAGAGGCCAACAGAGAAATTTTAGTTCCACTAGACATGGGCCCTGAGACCAGAGATCTCCATGTCCAAGAGCTAGAACCAGCAGGAAGTCCCTACAATCAAAGGGCTCCTTGCCTATGACCCACTCACCATGACTTCCTGAGCCTAAATGAAATCAGGCAGTGTAATCAGTCAGCCAAGCAGCATTCCTACCTTCTTAAAGAGAGCAAAAGTATCTACATGAAAGGGACAGGCCCTGAAGGGACAATCAAACTAACCATTTGGTAAATCTAGTGATTGCTTTGATGGGACTGTCATGGGATACTAAATAAGCAATCAGCATAAATCATACTAGGATACTAAATAAAACAATATAAATCGTAAGATACAAGCAACAAAGTTATAGTCATAAGAAGATAAGGAAATAGGTAATAGGCAAGATGAGAAGAATAATAGTAATACAGCCCTTCTAGGTAGTTTGACAGTGTTGTGGGAATTAGTTGTTTAGCAGAGTGATGGCATGGGGAAAATGTCCTTGTGTCTAGTTCTTTTAGTGTGCAATGCCCTATAGCCCTATCTCCGAGACCGCCTGCTGCCACAAACTGCCTCCCATTGACCAGTGCGCTCCCACAGAGAGGGCCTCCTCGGGGTGCCATCAGCCAAGCAGTGTAGGCTGGTGACGCCCAGGGGGAGGGCCTTCTCTGTGGGAGCACCCACCCTCTGGAATCAGCTCCCTCCAGACTTAAGAACAATTCACGACCTGTCCACCTTCCGCCGTGCCCTCAAGACGTATTATTTTTATCAAGCCGGGCTGGCATGAAAAAGTTTTTGGGGTTTTTAAAATTTTAAGATTTTACTAAATTTTAATTGTATTAAATTAGGGCCACATTGAATATTTTCTTTTAAATGTATTTTAATGTTTATATTGTGTTTTTTACTTGGCTGTTCACCGCCCTGGGTCCCCTGGAGAAGGGCGGTATATAAATTTAATTAAACTAAACTAAACTAAACTAAACTATAGCATTGTTTTGAGGGAAGAAATTGAAACAGTTTATGTCCAGGATGTGAGGGGTCTGTAGATACCCAGATACCATCTGATGTATACCATATTCAAGACACAAAAGTATCAGTGCACAAGTATTGAGTAATATTGAAGGTTATTGGCTTCTATCAGCTATTGGCTTCTTAATATCCTGGTAGTCTTTAGTAAAATGTAAAAGCTACTTTTTTGTTCTTGGCCTTTCTGGGTATTTTTACACATGGATTCACACTAGCTATAAATAGTTCTCCCAGTGAAAAAGGCTATCCTGTTATTATTTCCAAAAATGTGAGCATTACATGTTTAAACCTGTTTTAAAATCTTTTTTTAAAACCCTAAAATCAAAAGGAGCCTGACAGTATCTTTTCAGACTAATACATTTTATTAAGAGGCATAAGTTTTGGGGAGTGTGACTTTCAATGGAATTTGTTAATCTGAAAAGAAGCTACCAGACTTATGATTTTTGGCTACTATAGTCTTACATGACTTTCCTCCAGCAATATTTTTTTTAAATACTCCTAGTAGGGTTTAAGAAAAAGTGACAGTTTAAAAAGTGGTTTTCTTAAAGTCAGCAGTCCCCCCCCCCAATCTACATTGGTGCAGATCTGTTTTTCCCATTAGCCATGCATTCTGCAAGTAGTCTTCAACTTATCACCACAGATAGGAATGGATCTTTTGTCACTAAGGAGTGCAGTTAAGTGAGTTGTGACCAATTTTATGACTTTTTTTGCCAGTGTTATTAAGCAAATCACATAGTCATTAAGCGAATTTGGTCTCCCCATTGACTTTGCTTGTGGGAAGTCCCTCGGGACGGTCACAAATGGAAATCACGTGACCCTGGGAAGCTACAATCATTACAAATACATGCCAGTGGCCAAGCACCCAAATCACAATCGTGACCTTGGGGACACTGATGGTTGTAAGTGAGGACCAGTCGTAAGTCCTTTTTTCAGATCTATTATAACTCTGAATGGAATAGAATAGAATAACATAGTTGGAAGGGACCTTGGAGGTCTTCTAGTCTAACCCTACACCACTTCAGACAAATGGTTATCCAATATCTTCTTAAAAACTTTCAGTGTTGGAGCATTCACAACTTCTGAGGCAAGCTGTTCCACTGATTAATTGTTCTAACTGTCAGGAAATTTCTCCTTAGTTCTAAGTTGCTTCTCTCCTTGATTAGTTTCCACCCATTGCCTCTTGTTCTGCCCTCAGGTGCTTTGGAGAATAGCTTCATTCCCTCTTCTTTGTGGCAGCACCTGAGATATTGGAACACTGCTATCATGTAACCCCTAGTCCTTCTTTTCATCAGACTGGACATACCCAGTTCTAATGACCGTTCTTCATATGTTTCAGCCTCCAGTCCCCTTTGTTGCTCTTTGTTGCTCTTCTCTGCACTCTTTCTAGAGTCTCCACATCCTTTTTACATCGTGGCAACCAAAACTGGATGCAGTATTCCAAGTGTGGCCTTACCTAGGCATTATAAAGTGGTATTAACACTTCACGTGATCTTGATTCTATCCCTCTGTTAATGCAGCCTAGAACTGTGTTGGCTTTTTTGGCAGCTGCTGCACACTGCTGGCTCATATTTAAATGGTTGTCCACTAGGACTCCAAGATCCCTCACAGTTACTATTATTGAGCGAGGTACCACATATTCTGTACCTGTGCATTTTGTTTTTCTTGCCTATATGTAGAACCTTACTTTTTTCACCATTGAATTTCATTTTGTTAGATAGCGTCCAATGTTCAAGCCTGTCAAGATCCTTCTATATCTTGGTCATTAAATGAATGACCACCGGTCGAGGACTACCTCACCTTCTCCATGAACCATCCAGACATGTCTTTTCACCCTCATTTCGGAGAAGTCGACCCACTGCCCACTCTTCTAGTCCCTGTTGCAGTTTTGCAGGGCACAATGCCGTCCTTCACAAACCTAGCTCATTCCGAAGGATTTACTTAAGGCTCTCTGTTATTTTTCATCCCTGACTGCTGTTATATTGACATCCTCTTTAGATACTGTGCTGGCTCCAGGCAACTCACTAACCCCTTTCATAGGACTCTAAATATAGTCCCAAGCAGCTAAGCAGAATTCACTTAGCAGCCTGGCGTATGGGTGGCTGTGTACCAGCAGCTCTGGAACAGATCTTGGGGGCAGTTTGCGAGAGAGAGAAAATAACTTGCACTTGAGGTTGATCAAACCCCCCTCTGCACCAGTTCTATTCCAGGTTTATTTCTAGTGCAGTCTGATTTCAGTTTCAGAAACTCAGGTTGCTCATGAAATCCTTGCTTGCTCCCTGCCTCCCACCCCCCTTTCCCTTCCCCCAGCCTGGCATTTCTTATTCTTGTATGAATCTTTCTGGTTGAGTCTTCAATTGCTCATTCTGACTGCAACTGATTTTGCATATTTCTTTGTTGGGTTTAATAGCAAACAGCTTGCAATTAAGTTCACACAATATGCTAAGAACAATCCTTGCTCTGCAAATCCATACAATGGCTTGTTTTGCGAACTGTACAAAATCCGCCTGCATTATGGCTTTGAACCATAAACGATGTAGTCTTTATGCTATACTATTATGGGGTTTGTTTGGTTTCTGCTCCGTGCTGTATACAAACTGAGCCCTTTTGTTTTGCCAACTGGGTTGAGCAATCTGTGTGCATCGGGACTTGTCCAACAAATTATGTAGCGAATTTTTCCTTTTAGGATTAATGGATAAACGGTTAGGAAAAAAAAGCAACAGGAGATTAATTCAATGTATGATCACAGCAGTGAGATCACTGTATGCACAGAGATGGAAAGATTTGAGACTATCCACTCCGGAGGGATGGTTGATGAAGTTGACAGATTTTACTGAAATGAATACATTTTCTTTGATTAGAGAATTTATTGGTGACTGGAAGCCTTTTATGATTTTGTGTGTGTGTGTAAAAATATAAAGAATGAACTTTTGACTTATGGTTCTGATGATTAGAAAGGATAGATTATAGAAAGAAGAGAGGATGTAACTTTAGAAAGAGAGGTCAAAACATACTTGCACTTACTGTATAACTGCTGTGAAGAATATCAGAAGCCACTTTATACTTTCTTTTCCTACATTCTTAATCTTTTTATTTTTTTCTTGCACTTTTTTTTACTTTCCATTACTTTCCATTAGCTTTTATCTTCTTGCTTGAAATTGTTTTAATTATACACAAGCACACAGAGACAAATGGTTTGTAAAATTCTGAAAGCAAGTGAACCCAGCCCAAGAATAGATAGGATAGGAACTATTTTAAGAACAATTTTCAGGTTTAAACATTCCTATTGGAATATGGATAAAGGTGCTCATCTCTCTTGTGACAGGACAGTTTGTACTTGCTCACTCCTTAGTTATGGTTTTCTTTTGGTTCCTTTAAGTCAGGGTTACCAGTCTTGATGATTGCCCGGACTGATCCCTGCAGTTTCCTTGACAAGGATCTTCAGAAGTTGCTTACCATGCTTCCTTCCTAGGGCTGAGAGAGTCACCCAGTTGCTTTTGTTGGTATATAAGGTGGGATTAGAACTGATAGTCTCCTGGTTTCTAGGATTCGAACTTGGGCCTTGTTAGGCAGTGCTTTTACCCTCTAAGCCACAAGTTCTCCTTCCTTATCAGCTGAGCCAGGGGAAAGGTTAAATATTTTTCTGTTGAGTCACCTGGTATACCCAGATATGGGAGGGAGCATACTGCTTCCCTGTATTATATGTATGTGTGTGTAGGATTTTTTGCTGATAAATTATATATATATAATTTTATTTATTTTCTTTTATCCCTTTATTTTCATTTATCAGCAAAAAATCCTACACACACACACACACACACACACACACACACACACACACACACACACACACACATATATATATATATATATATACACACATATATACATATATATATATACATATAAATATACGCACACAATACACACATGCACACACTTTGTGGGAATGGCAAGGGAAGGATATTGCAAAATCTCCATTTCCACCCCACTCTGGGGCCAGGCAGAGGTGGTATTTGCCGGTTCTCCAAACTACTCAAAATCTCCGCTACCAGTTCTCCAGAACCTGTCAGAACCTGCTGAATTTCACCCCTCCCTCAGGACCTGTGTGTTTGTATCTGCAGGTATCCTATTCTACGCCACTCGCTCATGCAACGGATAGTCCAGTCTTTAAAAAGCACGACTTCAAGACCCATGGTGCTAAAGGTGGAGGAGGGGGGGATAAATCCCCGACGTGCTGGCGAAGAGCACCAATCCTGGTTACGGCTCTCTAAGCCAGAGTTCTATACCAATCGCCCCTACGCCGTCCCTACAAGGAAGGCGAGTCAAGTGACGTCACGCCTCCCACGTCTCTCCGACTGACAGGTCCACATCAAAGGCCTCCCAAAGCAGCTGAATCCTTCGTTCCCCGCCTTCCCGCAACCTCTCAGGCCCGTCACGTGACCCCCAACTCGCTTAATCCTGCGCCCCGCCCCTGGGAACCAGGTGCGCCGCACTCCTGCCCAGCCGCCCCTCCCCTCCCCGCCAGCAGAGCCGAGGGGGCGTGGCCAGAGAGTCTGGAAAGCAGCCTCGGAAAAGCGAGCGAGCGAGCCGAAGGCAGCCGAAGATTGCCGAGTGGTTTCGGCAGGTCGCTATTTGGAGCGAAGCCGAGCCGCGGAGTCGATCGCTTTCGGGAACTGCCGCCGGACCGAGCTTGAGTTTGCCAGGCGGGGGGCTCCGGAGGCGTGGGCGGCGACATGGGAGCGTGCCTGGGAGTCTGCTCTTTGCTGAGCTGCGTGAGTGTCTCGTTTCCTGCGTGGGGAATGGTGGTGGTGGGGAGCCTGACTTTCCCGAGGCTTTTTTCCCCCCCGGGTCAAACGGAGACGCGTTGTGTTGGAAGTAATATTTCCTACAGTTGTTTCCCCGACTTGTCGGTTCTTTTTGCTTGTCTGGGGGGTGGGTGGAACCGGCTCGGGAGGGGAAAAGGGGGAAGGAGGAGTCCGGGACCTGAGACCGACGCCATTCTCGCCCCCTTCCTTCTCCCCCCCCCCGTTATTGAGGGAACCCGCTTCTTTGGGTACTTGGAAACAGGCGAAAAGTTGACTCTGTTGCTTGGTTCCCCCCGTGGGAAATCGCTCTTTCGCCCCCAATGTTTCCTACTCCCCCCAACTCTTTCGTTCACGTCCTACTGAGAAAAGTTGCGGGGTACTTTTAACTATTCGGGTAAGTAACCCAAAGGAGGAAATTCAACAGGTGTGGCTCTTATGCAAAGAGACGTTCCCCCGCCTCCCAGCACCGCTTGACTGTGTTCCGTGGGTGGTAAGAAAAAGTCTTGGGATCCGAGCGATACTTCCTGGTTCCTTCTTTGAGTCTCGGGTTGGGAAAGTCGCAGATTGTTCCCTCGAGGTTCAGCTAGGAGTTCCCAGTCTCCCGAAGGCTTGTGGATAGCTCCTTCGTTGTTTCTTTTCCTTCTTTTTATTTTTTTTAGGGGGAAAAATGGATGGACGAAAGGCTAGGTTCTCAGACTGGTCTCAACCAGGGTTGGCTTTGTTGTTGATAGTTGCAAAGTCATGTCCAACCCATTGCAACCCCATGGACAACGTTCCTCCAGGCCAGGGGTCCCCAAACTTGGCAACTTGAAGACTTGTGGACTTCAACTCTCAGAATTCTCCAGCCAGCTGGCTGGAGAATTCTGGGAGTTGAAGTCCACAAGTCTTCAAGTTGCCAAGTTTGAAGACCTCTGCTCCAGGCCTTCCTGTCCTCTACCATCCTCTGGAGTCCATTTAAGCTGATGCTGACTGCTTCAGTGACTCCATTCAGCCACCTCATTCTCTGTCGTCCCCTTCTTCTTTTGCCCTCAATCTTTCCCAGCATTAGGCTCTTCTCCAGTGAGTCCTTCCTTCTCATTAGGTGGCCAAAGTATTTTGAATTTCATCTTCAGGATCTGGCCTTCTAAAGAGCAGTCAGGGTTGATCTCCTCTAGGACTGACCAGTTTGATCGCACAGCAGTCCAAAGGACTCGCAGGAGTCTTCTCCAGCACCATAGTTCTGGTTGGCTTAATTGTAGTTTATTGAACTGAACCATAGTTGTAGGTTTATATACATCCTGTTCGACTCTCACCAAACATTTTAGAACTCAGGTGGTCAGATGGGAAGGAAATCCATTCCTTTAGCTGTGGTATAATAACAACTTAATATTAATATTTCACTGTTTTGGACAGTCTCTTTTGAACCCAAAGCTGCCTTGGATGTCCCATTTTCTCAGTCATCTTGCAGTGGTTGAGTTTTAAATGTAATGAGCTTCAGGGGAAAGTTAAGATGGGCTACTTGCCACTACAGTATTATAAATTCCAAGCAGGCTGAAGGTATTCAGCGAATCTTTGAGAAAGTTGGTGTACAATGAAGTTACACAGTAATCTTTTTCCTTTGGGTCAATAACAGATGCCAATGAGTGTTCTATTTTTATGCAACGAGTCTTTCACAGATGTTTTGTGTTTTACTTCTCTAAAATTGGGACCAACAGACACAGGAAAGCTGCCATTTTTCTCATCCTTCTGAAACACCCCACCCCCACCAATGTATGGTACAAGAATGGTTTTTTTTAAAAAAGCCCTAATAATTGGTGTCTGGGAAATGAAGTTTATGTCAACAGTAATCTTTGCAGTGATATTGCTGGAAGATTTTTTGCAGGGGGTTGTCTGTGCCCTGGAAGCAGGGGTGAAATTCAAAAATTTTCCCTACTGGTTCTGTGGCTTGATGGGAGTGGCAGGGGAAGGATACTTCAAAATCCCCATTCCCTCCCCACTCCTGGGGGAAGGATACTGCAAACTCTCAATTCCCACCCCACTCTGGGGCCAGCCAGAGGTGGTATTTGCCGGTTCTCCAAACTACTGAAAATTTCCGCTACCGGGTTCTCCAGAACCTTTCAGAACCTGCTGAATTTCACTCCTGCCTGGAAGCCATAACCGAGAGTGGAATTGGGAAGACGGGTCGTGAGGCAACACCATGTTACAAGGAGGTGGCTGATCACACTTAGGGTATGACTTCACAGAAAGTCATCTGGGAGTGAACCAAACTGCAGTCAGTGGGATGGACCTCTGAATAAATGTGCTGTTGACATTAAACTTAAAAGATTTAATTGGTGGGTGTCCAAAGCTTTCAACAGAAGCCCTTTTAAAGAAAACACAGCTGTTGCCAAGAACTTGACTATTAAAACTTAATGAAATAGAATCTCTCTGAGTGGCATTATATTTATATACATAGGCGAGGCTATTGGTGATTGATTATTATTACAGTGATGGTTTCAATTGCTGATAAGCAAGATTCATGTTTGTAGATTGTAAAATAGTATTGCTCTTGTGTCCATTTAGTTTTTAAATTTATACACTGCACTTTTAAAAAAATAAATAAGAGCAGATAGTTTATATCACACTTGTTCTTCCAAAATCTTTTCTCCACAACAATCTTGTGAGGTAGGCTGGGTTGATAGAAAGTTTCCATAGTTGAGAGTAGAACCTTTCCTTGAATCCTGTTGGAAGCGAAGAAATTCAAACCTTTCATTCTATGGCTCCAGAACAAAGAAGTAAGTCTCAATTGAAGTGGGAGGGAACTATTTTATGTCCTCCTATTAAAATCAATGGAGGGTAAAGGCTTTGTGAAAAGTTCTTAGGAATCTCTCTCTCTCTCTTTTTTTTTTTTGCCTTTGAGACAATGTTGACTCTTGGCAACTGCCTGGACAAAAACCCTCCAGTTTTCTTGGCAAGATTTTCAGCAGTAGTTTGCCATTGTCTCCTCCTTAGGGCTGAGAGAAAGGCCGCTAGACCAGGGGTGTCAAACTCGATTTCATTGAGGGCTGTATCAGAGTTGTGTTTGACCTGGGGGGGGGCATGGCCAGGGTAGGGCGTGGCCAGATCGATGTCACTCGTGCCGGGGGCGCCTGTGGTGGCCCGAGCGCTCTGCCAGTGAAAACGGGCTCCCGAGCTCTGTTTTTGGCTGTGACAGCCTCCTGCAATGTTCTGCCAGCGAAAACGGAGCTAGGGAGCCTTCACAAGCTCCGTTTTCGGCTGTGACGGCCTCCTGCAACCCTCTACCAGCGAAAACAGCTTGGGAGTGCTGTGTGCGGCCCTCCGAAGCTCAGTTTTCTCTGGCAGAGGCACCATGGGCCAATCCTTCGCTGTTTCCAGGGCGGCCCCACGGGCCAGATCTAAGCACCCTGCGGGCTGGAACCAGCCCCCGGGCCTTGAGTTTGACATCCCTGCGTTAGACCCAGATGGACATTGTGCTTAAAGCAGGACTATAATTCATGGTCTCCTGGTTTCTAGTCTGATGCCTTAACCACTACACCAAACTCGCTCAGAATATGTGTTAGCATTGGACAATTCAGAGAGTGAAATGTATCAGGTGATTTGAAAGTCTGGTGTGTTGCATAAAAATTGTGATGTGTAACGCAGCAGCAGTTAGGAAATATAGGAAACTGTAAAGTTTCTATAAATGGTAACTCTGGACAGGGTTACTGCTTGAACCAATCAGGATGTTGTATGTTTTCCTGGATTAAGAAATACACTAAATTATGAATAAGACAGTTGCATTGGAAGAGTTTGTAAAAGGAAAGGCAAGATGAGGATATTGTTTCCTGCCTATTACTATTTTCTGGACCTCCTGTATGGAAACTTCAGGAAAGTGTATGGAAACTTCAGGAAAGTGTATGGAAACTTCAGGAAAGGAAACACATTGTTGCTAATTCTTGGAACATTGAGACAAAAACAATTTGCTGTTAAGTAGCAATGAAGTAGAATGCCACAACGTGGAGAACTTTTGAGAGTCAACTAATGAAAGCATTGTTATCCACTCTATTATTTAACAAACTCTAGCCCAGGGGTGAAATCCAGCAGGTTCTGACAGGTTCTGGAGTACCAGTAGTGGAAATGAGTAGTTTGGAGAACCGGTGGCAGAAATTTTGAGTAGTTCGGAGAACCAGCAAATACCACCTTTGGCTGGCCCCAGGAGTGGGGAGGGAATGGGGATTCTGCAGTATCCTTCCCCTGCCACACCCACCAAGCCACACCACGCCTACCAAGCCATGGCCACAGAACCGGTAGTAAAAAAAATTGGATTTCACCACTGCGTCTAGCCAATGTTAAAAAAAACCTTTACAATTTGGAAAAACAAAACTGATATACAAAAATACGAAATAAAACATTTAGTTCGTTTAAACCAGAGGTCTCCAACCCCCGGTCGGTGAAGTAGCATGGTCCATGGAAAAAACTCTCTCCATGGAACCAGTCCCTGGGGCCTAATAGATTGGGGGCCACTGGTTTAAACGGAAGTAGAAAAAAAATTTGGGGAAAAGCAAATTAAAAGCATCTGAATTCTGGCTCTTTGGGAATACAATAACACAAGACTTGGTCATGTGGGTCTAGGACAGTGATGGCGAACCTTTTTTTGCTCGGGTGCCAAAAGGGCACGCACACGTGCGATGGCATGATGGCGCTTGCCCACACCCATAATGCAATTGCCTCCCCTTGTGCATGCACACACAACCCCCCTGCACTGCCCCCATGTTTCCGAACTTCTGGTTGGCCTGTTGGGCCGTTTTATGCCATCCACAGGCTCTGGAGGCTTTCCTGAAGCCTGGGGAGGGCGAAAAACAGCCCAACAGGTGAAAACGGCCTTCCCCTCTGCCCTCCAGAAGGCTGAAAATCAGCTGGCCAGCACTGGAGTTTACATAGGGCAAAGCCTCGCGCGCCCTCAGATATGGCTCCGGATGCCACCTGTGGCACCCGTGCCATAGGTTCGCCATCACTGGTCTAAGACATCTCGCCATGGCTGACTTGCCACAGCCCTCTCACCCTGGCCAACTCACCATTGGACAATTCACTCAAGTGGGATAAGTGAATTGCAGCGGGCCTTGTCTTGCTTCAGGTTTGAACCAGTAGTGGTTTCTAAAACCCTTTACTACCAGTTCACGCTCGTGCGTGCGATGCTTTGCATGCGCAGAAGCTTCTACACATGTGCAGAAGCATCCCAGGCAGGTGGCTGGAGCCTCCCGCCGCCGGTGCTACCGGTTCTTAGAACCAGGCCAAACCGGGAGCAACCCACCGCTGGTTTGAACCTTCTCAAGTTAGAAGTTCTTGAGTCTGGGGTGAGCTGCAATTCTACTTGTCCATCTCTTGAGTTATCTCGGGTTGAATTTTCCCGCTACAAGTTGTCATGTGGAAAGTTGTCCGCGGTGAGTTGTTCTGCAGTGAGTTGGGCCCCGGCAAGACAACCAGGGTGAGTTGGCCACAGTGAGTTGTCCCATTCTGTGGTCATGTTGTATGGTCAAAGTTGGAGTATCTCAGAGGGAAGTGTAAAGTCTGAAAGGACTGTATACACCAGTTAGTATTTGCCAAGTATTTGTTGACTCTGAATTTGCACTGCATCCAAGCTCTCCAAAGTGTCAAAACAGGAAATTGGCAGAGTACGACCAGTGCTCCCTTAAATAGATGTTCTACCTAGAAAAGCTCCTCAAAAGGATTTGGACTCATTGAACTATGCATTCACCCATTACAAGTGGCATTACAAGGTTTTTAGCCACATAATAATCTTGAGTCAGTTAAGTCTTGGTTGTTTTTCAAGAATGTTACTCTGGATGCTTTAGAGAAGCGTGCCTAGGTCAAGCATACGAAGAAACAAAAAAAAAAAAAAAAAAGAAAGAAAGAAAAATCCCTGGATGGAACTAGGGCCAAGTGGCATTTTAGGCCACCCATTTCTCACCTGGCCTTATTTTATTTCAGTTTTTTTAAAAAAAAAACCCTTTCATGCCTTTTCATTGCAAAGCAAATGAATTCATTTGGATCAGAATGGAAGTAGTAATGACAGGTGTAAAACACAGTAAAAGAGCAGAGCAGTTTTTAAAAGTACATCAAATGGAAGGTGAGACAAAACTAAAAGGGGTGAAATATATAACATTTTAAGTTCAACTATTTTAAATTTAACCATTAAAATTTTCTTAATGCTCAATGCCTTCACATGTCATGGCCATGTTCATATGATACATTTATCTGGGATAACTGAGACATAGTTTTTCCAAGATTGCCTGGGCCACTGAATAATGGTGTAAGGCAGGGATCCCCAAACTTGGCAACTTTTAAGACATGTGGACTTCAGCTCCCAGCTATGTTGGCTGGAGAATTCTGGGAATTGAAGTCCACATGTCTTAAAGTTGCCAAGTTTGAAGACCTCTGGTGTAAGGTACAATATTGCTAGCCTGCCTCTTTCAGTACAAAAACTCACGAAAAGTATTCTTCAGCATGGATACTCTGCTTTAGAACTAGCCAGTATAAACTGTTTCACACACTTAGAAACGTTTGTACAAATGTTTAAGTGGTGTTAGAGTATTTTCTCTTGGGAATATGCAAGGCAGAATGAGTATGGTGAGGAATTTTTTGCATTTAGGGACATTGACAAGATGTTTGTGTCTTGTTAACTTTCAGGGGTTTGCTTTTACCAAAAAGTTTGCCTTTGACTGCTACTAAAGACCTCTGCCCTTATCTGGATTTGGGGGACAATTGTATATGTCTATACCAGCGGTGAAATCTACTTACCTTTGCTACCGGTTTGGAAGTGCACGCTTTGTGTGCTTTTTTGCCCCCGCGTGGCTTGCATGCATGCTTTTTCACCCTCTCTGCATGTGCAGAACGCTTTGCACATGTGCAGAGGGTTAAAAAAAAAGAAAATGGCAGCATCCGGGCAGGTGGGCGGAGCCTCGTGCTGCCGCCGCTACCAGTTCTCCGAACCACCGGTGGCTGCCACTACCGGTACGCCCGATCTGGTAGCATTTCACCCCTGGTCTATACTGTTATTTTCATCCCACCAAAGAACATAACAGGCAGCAAATCTAAATAAAAATAAGAATGTTTTTTTCACTGTGCTTTATTTTCTCCGTGTGATTTAGCTACTGGCATGTTATGTGACTTATCCTGTGGAGTTACTGTTTAACCTGACTTATCTAGAGAGCATGGCTATGTACGCATTCTCTGGCACTCCATGTACTTTTGATGCCAGTGAAACTGTTCCTGCATTGAATGTGTGCAAAAGAGCCAAGGGGGGCTCCCCAGACAGACCTTGTGACCCCCTTCATCAATCTCACTCGTACAAGAGGCAGTGACCCTGTGATTGTTAAGACACCTCTGTAGGCATCAGCCTACATTCTCAAAGGTGCCATCCAAGTCCGCATTGGCTCACAATGCATGAAGAAGACAATCAAATACCAAGTCATTTCTGAGCAGGCTGCCTACTTGCAAGGTTTGGGGCAGAGTCCCAACAGGCGTGTGAAGTTGGCATTGCCCTTCAACCAAGACTTTCCTCCTGAGCATGGATGGTGCCATTTTGGTTTCACAATAAATGCCATTCAGTGAACTCGGTGTGCAGTTACTGTATCTGCCTTCTTTAGCCCGAGACCTACCCCTCGTGCTGAGTTCCAGTAATGCCTTGCTCTAGAGCAGTGTTTCCCAACCTTGGCAACTTGAAGATGTCTGGACTTCAACTCCCAGAATTCCCCAGCCAGCGAATGCTGGCTGGGGAATTCTGGGAGTTGAAGTCCAGACATCTTCAAGTTGCCAAGGTTGGGAAACACTGCTCTAGAGAGCTTTTATATAAATTTAGCCCATCTGATGAGCATGCAGGTGGGAGAAATGGGAAATGGTTACTCAGGAAATGCATCAGAAGTATGTAGAGAGGAAGTGGCAGTTGAGACTCTTGCCTTGGAAAGCAAGTTGTGCAAAGCAATGTAGGTTGCTTTGGTTTTAGCATAACACACATAAGTCAGGCCAACCATTGCGGGTTACGAACCATAGCCTGTTCTTAGAATTATTGTGAACCCATTCCGTGGTTTATTCAGTAAGTCATAGTTGTCAGGCACGAACAACCAGTTCCGCACATGAAGAGTTCAATTAGCTACTTTATTGCTCCTGCCTATTTCACTGGATGTTTCATAGACAGATGGTTTGCACCTGGGCCAGACTAGATAAAGGTCCAACTGCATTCAAGTGGGGTTGGATTTTGCCTTTTTATGCTTACGTAAAGATTCCAGACTAATCCCCCGCTTGATTCCTCACCTTGACTCAGCCAGTCTCTCTCCAACATAAGTTAAAGTACAGGTAGTCATCGACTTAATGACCATTTGTGTGTTGGAATAACGGGCTGAAGGAGAATGGGGCCTTTCTAAGGGGAATAAAAAGACATTCCGGTTTGGGGGAGGAAATGTCTGAGGTCAAACCCTTAGGTCTCCACCTGCTATTTCCCAAGGGAAGATAGGCCGTCTGTTGAGATTCTTGTAATACAGGTGACCAGCAATAAAGCAATAAAACGTGGGTCCATTCATGGAATGATTTTGGTGGTTTGAGTTACTTATGTCTGACAATTCACTTAATGACTAAAATTACTATGGTATTGAAAAAAAAAAGGCTTGCGACCAATCCTTGCACTTGTTATCATCCTGGCTGTTCTGACCTAGGATTGCACAAGCCACGAAGCAGACTCCTTGTCCCAACAAAAAACCCTTTTCATTAAGTTACTGTGAATTCTTCTCATTGACATCCAGCAAAGTCTTTCAAGGGTAAATTTACAGTCACAGACCTTATCTGGCTTGGAGAGCTTCAAAACTTGGCAAGAAGTCTCTGAGAGTCACAAACCAATTAAGCGAACTAATTGTCTCCTGCACACTCCCATCCCCTTTCGTGCCTCTTATTCCCTATGGGAGGGGGCATTCATGGTCCACCTGTGGCCTTACTCCCAAGTCGACCCTTATTCCTCAGCTGTTCCCTTCATCTGGCAGCTCTGTGCATGCGCACACTAGGAACAGGCTCCAGCTGTTCGTCTGCCTCGCTGATGTCTGACTCCAAAGGCAGCTGATAACTGTCTGACGGCCCTGGCCCCATCTCTGCCTCCGATACAGAGCACTCATCAGAGCCTTCCCCAGACTCCAGGACTGGCCCATGTTCCTCCCCAACCTCCTCACTGTCTGAATCTGCTGCCAGCTTCGCTGGCCGCTGGTGGACCACAACACTGGCATCCCCATGGTCACATGATCATAATTTGGGCACCTGGCAAGCGGCCTGTATTTGTGACACTTGCGGAGTCCTGGGGTCATGTGATACTCATTTGTGACCTTCCCAACAAGCAAAATCGAGGAGCGAAGCTGGATTTGTTTAATGACCACAGAGAAAAAGATGGTAAAAGTTGGATAAATAATCACATCGCTTAGCAACAGAAGTTCTGGGCCTAGCTGTGGTCGTAAGCCAAGGATTATTTGTGTGGCTTAAAGTGATATGCGAAACAAGTCTACACACTCATAATCGCATGAAGAGCAGATAGGATCAAGATGCATCAAGATGTTGAAGGATGAGTCATGCAAAGACCATCCCAGAAACTTGCTCAGGTGGACTTTTCCCTTAATGTTTCCCTTATCTCCATGGGGACATCATCACCAATTGGGAAAGAGAATAGATTTTTGTTTTCTAAATTATATTCTAGGCATTTTTATTTGCAATAATGTTTATTCCTTAACGGTAGTTTTGGGTAGTTTTGTTTTTTAAAACAACAACAACAGATATGTGGTCATGAAAAATACATGATTTTGAGAAGGGTCTCCACCTGGAAATTGTCACAGTTACTTAGTTTTTGTTTCTAGGATAACAAACTATCCTAGAAACAAACACTAAGTAACTGTAACAATTTCCGTATGGAATCCCTTTTCAAAATTATTTATTTTTCATGACCACATACAGTATCTATTTTGTTTTTGTTTTTAATTTGAAACATTTTAAAGTTTACTTTAAAACATTTAAGAAACAAAATAAATGACCACATACAAGGGAAAAAGAAAGAAAGAAAAGGTACATAGTAAAAATGTAAAGATCTGGTAAAGAAAATTTATGGGGTTGTCATAACGTTGAAAATTCATTTTCATTTATGAAACAATGAATATATGCAGCATTGTATCATGTTAAGAAATAATTGAAAATTGCAGCAAAGCTCTCAACATTAATAGGAATGTTGATATCACTACTGTTCATCGTGATTCCTAAAATAAATGCATGTGATCTTATAAGAAAAAAAAATATTTGCCTTCTCACGCGACTGCTTCTTCTCCTTCTCGACAGGCATCCTGTCTTTGTGGTTCAGCTTCTTGTCTGTTGTGTGGCTGTTGTCCCTCTACCAAGAGTTCAACTATAACACGCCTCAGTTTCACCTTGTTTCTCTTCCTGGGGACATTGGTGTCCATCATAATGATAATTCCAGGAGTGGAAGAAAAGCTGCACAAGGTGAGTAACACACGGTGCGGTGCTTCTCCCTTCCCCTTGGGCTTTGAAATGAGGCCAAAGGTGCTTCAGAATCTCAAGTCAGCTGATAGTACTGTAAGTAATGTCAACCCTGAAGCCGACCTGACCGAAGCCATCTTGGAGCTTCAGTGTTGCCACACTGGAGCTGAGGGATAAGGGAGGGGGGGGATTTGAGATAGTTGGGAGTTTGTAGCCAAAATAAAATACGTTCTCTTGGGAACCAAGAACATTCTCCCACCTGGTCGGAGGAAGGAGGAATGATGTCACCAGACAACCAGACACAGCCATGGATTGGACCATGTGACTGATTGAATTGAGAAAAAGAAAGACTTTTACTTTTAATTAGGTGAAAACCCCGGGAACCTTCAGAGTCGGTTTTCACCAGATCTGTGCCAATATGATATATCCAATAAAGCTGCTATTTGAGGAATTTACATGCCTCGGAGTTTTGCTTGCTATGGGTCTATTACTTGGAAAACCCTGACAACTAATTTTAGCAATTATAGTAATTGTTAGGGGTGTGAGAGACATTTTAACTTTGTAGCAGCTATTACAAGTTTGCAATGGATTGGTCTAATGTTATTGGAAGGTTCTAACACACTTTTGATATTCTGGAAACACATTGAACTCCAGACAACTCCAAAATATTTCCAGAACTCTTTAGGAATGGGGGCTGTATTGACCATAATGATTTCTCTCCCCATCCTCATACATGTATACACGTTATTTATTAAACTAATTCATATGGCTTTCTCCTTATGCCATTAATAAGTATTTTGGGGCTTTAGAAAGCTCACAATAAATACCCAAATTTCCTCTTGGTCCTTTAACCTTCCAATTAAAAAGAGTGAAAATTGGCCAAGAACTCGATTTGTGGTCTGTTTGGTCTTTAAATTATTTGCATAATATCTTCCTTCCACATCTCACCCTTGCTGTGTTGAAAGAGCTTTATCTGGTGGTCTTTTTGTGTTACCTTTATTATCAAATTAGTGGGTGGAGGGTTCTACTCCTGATTGGTTTGGGTTGTATGTTTCTCCATCACCCCATAGCTTTCCTGGTTGTTCAGATTTCCAGGTTGGGAAAAAACCCAAGGGAAGTGTGTCATCCTGAATTTGGAATTGAACAGAAAAATAAGATGCCAGTGGAAGATGGAAAGACAATGGTGTCATTTGGCACAGAGCCGAGGTGGCGCAGTGGTTAAAAGCAGCACTGCAACCTACTTCAGCTGACTGCTAGTTCAGCAGTTCAGCTGTTCAAATCTCACCGGCTCAAGGTTGACTCAGCCTTCCATCCTTCCGAAGTGGGTAAAATGAGGACCCAGATTGTTGGGGGCAATATGCTGATCTCTGTAAACCGCTTAGAGAGGGCTGTAAAGTACTATGAAGTGGTATATAAGTCTAAGTGCTATTGCTATTGCTATTGCCTCCCCACCACCACCAAAAGCAACAGTTTCCCCAAGTTTCTTTAACAAGGTTTATTGAAAGGGGAGAGGATGAGTGGTGTGGTGGCCTAGAGATGAGGACGCTTGTCTCACACTCAGAAGGTTGAGAATTCAATCCTAGGCAGGGACAGATGTTTCTTTATCAGGGCGCAAAGAAAAAATATATGTTGTGAACTCCGCATAGGCATCAGGGAGGGCATCTGGACAGTAAATGCTCAGCTCCATTCAGTTGCCCCAACTCCATCCCGATAAAAGGGATTACAGTAAAAGAAAAAAAATCTTTATCCTTCTCTTCATAAAAAGGGGGGAAAAATGAAAGGGAAGAGGATGAGGCAGTGATGGGTTGCTCCCGGTTCAGACCGGTTCTTAGAACCATTAGCAGCGGCGGTGGGAGGCTCCGCCCACCCGCCTGGGATGCTTCTGCGCATGCGCAGTAGCATCATGCGTGCGCACGTGCGCGAACCGGTGGCGATCTAATTTAGAACCCACCACTGGGATGAGGTTACAAAAATCCCAGCAACTGGATTGTTTCCCCTCTTTAGGATTCAGTTTAGCTCATGGATTCATAAGATGGAGAATTTTCTCAATCTCTGGCTCATATGAATGGGTAAAGAGATTCTTCTCTTAATTTGATTAACTTTAATTTTCTCTTAAGTTGAGGAATGAGTGGCTGTTTAGAATGTGGATCTCTTTCCAAACATGCCATTAATATGGTCCATACACAACATGGGGAATTTCACCAATGTTATAATATTGTCCTTTGAAAATTATTGTATTAATAGTTTTTTTTTCCTCCTTGTTAAATTGAAAAAGAATGCTGAGAAACAGGCAGGGAAATAATCAGTAATTGTTGCATTAAAGATTAGGGCTTTTCTAAAGCTGTCTTTTTCCTTTGACTAGCTTCCTGGATTCTGCGAAGGAAGCAGTTCGCCTGTCGGCATCAAGGTTGACTGTAAGGCCTTCCTGGGACTCAAATCGGTGTACCGCATGTGTTTTGCCACCGCTTCGTTCTTCTTCTTCTTTGCTTTGCTGATGCTCTGTGTCAGGAGCAGCAAGGACCCCCGAGCTTCAATACAGAACGGGTGAGGCCCTTCATTCAGCTGATGCTATTCATGCTCATGTTTTATCCTGTCCCAGACAGCAAAAAACAGATCAGGGAGTTAATTCTGGGAGCCTTCCTTTGATTCAACTTGCAATTTCACTTGGTGTGAATGTAAAAATGGAACACATTTTTTTACTGATAATGACTAAAGGCAAATGAAGCTGCAGAACCAATATTGATTTTGACTGATTTAAGGGCTTTTTTTTAACCTCCTTCCCCCCCCCCCCGGCATCATTTCAAAGCTAGTTTTTCCATAGCTGTCATCTCAGGACATTAAGCTGAACTTGATAGAATCGTCATGTGTGTAAACACAAACATGTTTCACCTCAGGATCTAAAACATTGGTGGTGGTTTTTAATTTCCGGCTTCTTTCTTGCATCCCCTCTTCCATAACTTTCTTCACTGATCTGTTCTTTGCAAGCTTCTTTATATATATACTGTGTGTGTGTGTGTGTGTGTGTGTGTATGTGTGTGTGTGTGTATACATATATACACATATACACATATACACATATACACACACATACACATACACATATACATGTGTGTGTGTGTGTGTGTGTGTGTGTAACACATTTTTTACTGATAATGAAAATGAAGGGAGAGTAGTATAGATCTATTTCAAGCTATTTAGCTCTCATCAGTTAGCCATACCCTTACTGGGATTTGAACCTGGGCAGCCTGCCTCTAAGGCAGTACCTTTAACCTCTAAGCCACAGGCTCTCCTCCTGTATCAGCTTGTATCAGGGAAGGGTTATATGTTTTTTCTGTCGAATCACCCTGGTATACCCAAATATGGGAGGGAGCATATATATATAAATTAATATTTTATGAAGTATAGTTCTCTTCTAGATGTTGCTAAGATCATACCTCTGGCAGAATTCCAGTCAAAAAAGAACAAGAGATCTAAGGAATAGATAAAAACGTTGAAACTGACCTTGCCTGTGCAGACAATTGGGTCAATTTTTATTGTGTATTGTCAAATTCAATTAAAAACACTAAGCAGGGCAAAATAAACTGCCCATGAAAAACAGCAGGCTCAATGGACTAATATTTATTTTAAAGCCTTCCCCCCCTCTATTGGAATTCAGGATTGAAAGTCTGATCAAACAGCTTATTTCTCCATGTATTGTTATGTCTTCCATTGACTTGTTGAATTCCAGTTTCTCCCCCATTAGTCCCCATATTTTATAGCACTGTCTGTTGATGTAAAGGCTCTGAGGTGAATCTAGAGTCCAAGGCTTGCAGGAAGGGGGTATTAAATGTCTTCATGCCTTCCCTGAAACAGGACCATGCAAGCTTTATAAATAAATCCTCTCTTAAAATAAAAGTAACCTTGCTCTATCAGTGACCTGGTTTAGAAGTATACTAACCCATACGATAGTTCAGCTTAGTTTCTGAATCAAGACTATTCTTTAGCAAGGTCTTTAGTCACGTTTTCTTACAGCTCGTCTTAAATATAGCCAGGTATGTCACACCCAGCTGCTGTGGCCTAGAGGTGGAGCTCTTGCCTCACAATCAAGAGGTTGTGAGTTCGATCCTAGGTAGAGGCAGATGTAGGGTCTCCTGCTTGGGCAGGGGGTTGGACTAGATGACCTGCAAGGTCCCTTCCAACTCTGTTAATCTGTAAATCTGAAATCCGAACTACAGGTAGTCCTTGACTTACAACCATTCGTTTAGTGACACTTTGAAGTTACAACAGCACTGGAAAAAAGGGCTTATGACCATTTTTCACAGTTACGACTTTTGCAGCATCCCCATGAACATGTGATCAAAATTTCGATGCTTGACAACTGGTTCATATTTATGACGGTTGCAGTGTCTCGAGATCATGCGATCATCTTTTGTGATCTTCTGAGAAGCAAAGTCAATGGGGAAGCCAGATTCACTTAACAACTGTGTTTACTAACTGAACAACTCCTGTGATTCACTTAACAACTGTGGCAAGAAAGGTCACAAATTGGGGAAAACTCCCTTAACAAATGTCTCATTCAGCAACAGAAATTTTGGGCTCAGTTGTGATCATAAGTCAAGGACTGTCTGTAATGTAGGTTATTGTAGGTTAGCTTGCCGTGACTCTGTTCAGCCATGTGGTCCAAAACCTGGAGTAATGATTAACTTATCACAAAATCATAATTAGTCCTTCAGGGAAATGATACTGTTAGAATGTCTGCAAAACAAGGACTGCTTTTTTGCGGTCATTTCTGGCACTTCCTGGTTTATTTTTTTTCACAGCTGGCAGAATGAAAGGGCAGCTATAAAAATGCTGAAGAAAAGATTAGTTTTTGCCCACCTAACATGCAATTGCTCCAAATCTAATAAATATCTATTTGGGTTGGAGGGGTAGATGTTGTTCATTGCTGGAACGTGAAAAATAAATAAAAGAGCCGCGGTGGCGCAGTGGTTAGAGTGCAGTACAGCAGGCTACTTCTGCTGATCACCGGCTGCCAGCAGTTTGGCAGATCGAATCTCACCAGGCTCAAGGTTGACTCAGCCTTCCATCCTTCCGAGGTGGGTAAAATGAGGACCCAGATTGTTGGGGGCAATATGCTGAACTCTGTAAACCGCTTAGAGAGGGCTGTAAAGCACTGTGAAGGGGTATAGAAGTCTAAGTGCTATTGCTAAATAGGGAATATTAGTGAGGACAAAGGATGCTGAGAACCTGATCAAATCACAAAGCTAGTGATAGTTTTGTGGCCTACAGGACACGATTGCTGGTGAGGGATACCTTAACTGTAGTTGACTTACCTCTTCTACAACTCTAAAGAGAAATTTTCTTGCTGCCAACTTCAGGTTTTGGTTCTTCAAGCTCCTGATCCTGATTGGAATAACCGTGGGTGCCTTCTATATTCCCGATGGATCATTCACCTCAGGTAAAAGGGGAAAAAAAGCCTTTTCCGTGTATTAAAATGAATCTGTGATGCACAATTCTGTTCATATGTATGCAGGCATTGCCTTAATTAAAGGAAGTGTCTCAGGGCTGAATGATAATGGAATAGGAATAGGAAAAGAAGAAAAGAGGGGAGGAGGAGGAGGGGAGGAGGAGAAGAAGAGAAGAAGGAAAAAAAAGGAAAAGGAAAGAAGGAGAGGAGAGAGGAGAGGAGAGGAGAGGGGAGAAGAATTGAATTGAATTTTTTATTGAATTTTTTATTGAATTTAAGTATGATTGGACACACAAGGAATTTGTCTTTGGTGCATATGCTCTCAGTGGACATTAAAAGCCCCTCACTATTCATCAAGAATCATAAGATACAACACTTAGTGATGGTGCTTAAGATTAGCTTTGGATTTTAAGAAAAGGGACTAAATTATCACCATTTTTATTTATTTTTATTTTTGTTAAATTTATTTAATGCCTGTCTCACTGTGGGGCCACTCTAGGCAGCTTACAATAATAAAAAGGAAGAAAAGGAAAGGAATGCAAACAGAAGAGAAGTAAAATAATAGAACGGTGAAATAAACAATGAAAAGGAACCCAGCGAGAATACATCAATTTGATAACCAAGAGGATGGGTGGGTGGAGAGGAGAGAGCAAGGCGGAGAGAGGTGAAGTTTGCCATCGATCTAGCAGCCAGCTCCAGGGAGGTGGGCTAATGTGGGGGCTAATTCTTGTATAGTCTGCCTACAGAAAAATAGAACCTCTGAGAAAGATATTAAGGTAAGGCTACTTGCTGGCCCCTGTGTTGTGCAGGTCTAATGTATGCCAAATTTGGGAACGGAGAGAAATTAAGTCTGAGAGAAATTATAATCCATTTAAGGCTGACACGTAGCTTCCAAACTGTTTTTAAGCTTGCATATCCTCCAGGCCTCTGTGATATATTTAAATCAGAGATCTTCAAACTTGGCAACTTGAAGACTTGTGGACTTCAACACCCAGAATTCTCCAGCCAGCTATGCTGGCTGGAGAATTCTGGGAGTTGAAGTCCACAAGTCTTCAAGTTGCCAAGTTTGAAGATCTCTGATTTAAACTTTCTCCTGGGCTTTGTTGTCTCATTCATGGATGGTAGCATGAGAGAAAGTTGAGAGTGACTATCTTGTGTCTCTTGTGTGTTTTCTCCCCAATGAAGTCTGGTTCTACTTTGGCGTGGTTGGTTCCTTCCTCTTTGTCGTCATCCAGCTCATCCTCTTGATTGATTTTGCTCACTCCTGGAGTCAAATTTGGCTGCGCAATGCGGATGAAAGCAACAGCAAGTCCTGGTATGCAGGTCTGTATGAAACACACCTGTTCATTTGAGATTGAAATTTGATGCTCCCAAGTGTGGATGGATGGATGGATGGATGGAAAAAGGAATTGCTTTCCCCATCATGACACTACAGATCTGAGGGTGTTCCTCAAATACTCAGCTAATACACATAGTCCTCAACTTATGACCACAATCGAGCCCAAAATTTCTGTTCCTAAGTGAGGCGTTTGTTAAGTGAGTTTTGTCCCATTTTAACCATCTTTCTTGCCACAATTGTTAAGTGCATCCCTGTAGTTAAATTAGTAAATCTAAATTAAGTGAATCTGGCTTCCCCGTTAACTTTGACCCCGGGACACTGCAACCATCATAAATATGTGTCAATTGTCAAACATCTGAATTTTAATCACATGACCATGGGGATGTTGCAGTGGTTGTAATTGTGAAGAATGGTCATAAGTCACTTTTTTCAGTGCCGTTGTAACTTTAAATAGTCACTAAATGAACCGTTGGAAGTTGAGGGCTACATGTACAGAAAAAAAGCCAGATGTGTTTGGAGAAAAGACTCTGGTTCAGCACATCTGGAAGGCCAAGATTGCGGGGGGACGACAAAAAGGGACGGAAAGCAAAGGGTTACAGGCACTGTTTGAATTAAGTATTGGGGGCTACATTTGAGTTGAAGGAGGGATGAGGACAGAGTGGGTGAGGTTAGGAGAAAAACTGAAAGTTGGATTTTGCTGCATCCTTAATACATACCGTATTTTTCGGAGTATAAGACTCACCTTAGTTTTGGGGGAGGAAAATAGGGGGAAAAAATCTACCTACCAGGTATTCATCCAGCTAGCATCCTTAGTCTGGTCATCTTCAGCACATTATTTTATCCCCTGGTTAGGGCTTAAAAAAACCTTATTCGGGGCGAGTAGCAATGAAAAAAAGCCTGCAAAGACTTAGGGCTGGAAAAAAACATCTTTGGAGGGAGTAGCAATGAAAAAATCCTGCAAGCGGGAAAAATCATTAGCACCTCGTTAGGGCTGGAAAAAAAAGCTTCAAAAAAAAAAAGCTACATTCGGAGTATAAGACACACCCAAATTTTCAGCCACTTTTAGGGGGGGGGGGACAGGTGCATCTTATACTCCGGAAAATGTGGCACATGTCCTTCATGTTATTCCCTTTTGCGTAAGTAATTCTGTGCAGAGCATGGAGAAAGAATAAGAAATAGTAAGGCAAAGAAATTAAAGGCATGAGATAAGGGGGAAGGCGGAAACAGACCCTGAACAGAACTTTTAAATTTGTGTCTAACATCTCCAAGCTGTTAGAGTGAAGGCAACAAAACATTGGTTAGCAGTGTAATCTGTAGACGAGAGAACCTAGCTGGCATAGAATAGCAGGATCAGGTTTAGGATAAAACTAAGGTCATAGGATATTGTTGCACTTGCCATTTTACCCCAAGTGCCCCATAACTGAAAAATACTATCCTTACTGTTAGCATGGAATGCTACATGTGAACTACTGTGTTTCCCCGAAAATAAGACTGGGTCTTATATTAATTTTTGTCCAGAAGACGCATTAGGGCTTATTTTCTAGTAAGGTCTTATTTTTGGGGAAATACGGCACTAAATGCACCTGTCTGGCTGACAATCTTAACTCGGGCTTATTTTGGAGGTAGGGCTTATATTACGAGCATCCTGAAAAATCATGCTAGGGCTTATTTTCTGGTTGGGTTTTACTTTCGGGGAAACACGGTAGATGCGGCTAAGACTAGAACAAACTCTACATCTTTCCATATTACTAAACAATATTGTGTAAAAGCACTGATTTAATAGCAATAGCACTTAGAAATATACACTGCTTCACAGAGCTTTACAGCTCTCTCTAAGCGGTTACAGAGTCAGCCTATTGCCCCCAACAATCTGGGTCCTCATTTTACTGTCCTCGGAAGGATGGAAGGCTGAGTCAGCCTTCAGCCGGTGAGATTCAAACTGCCAAATTGCAGGCAGCCTGTGATCAGCAGAAGTAGCCTGCAGTACTGCATTCTAACCACTGCGCCACCATGGCTCATTTAATTTAGTGCTATTAATCTGGCTACTTTCCTTGCATTCAGTCACCTTATCCCTTCTACCTCATTAAATATCACAGTTCAAAGGCAATTTTTCTAGGGCCTCCACATCCAAAGTTTGAATGGGCCGCTTGGAGCTGGGGCTTTGGTTGTAAACCCCTTACTAAGCCTGAATTCAGATGTACAAACCATGATGGTGGCATTCATGCAACCCATGAAGCTAAAAGCATAAAGTAAACTAAAGTGAACTAACTAAAAGTAAATAAACAACTAATTTGATGGCGTAATCCGGCAATTTTGAGCTAAGGGGTGTATCAGGCAAATCTTCAGCATGTTGAGCAAATACCTCATAAATTCTACATTGCCAAATCTGACGGTCCTTTCCCTCCTCCTCTTCCGTAGCTCTGTTTTTCTTCACCTTTCTGTTCTACGCTGTCTCCATTGCTGCCATTGTGCTACTCTACGTCTATTACACCAAACCAGATGGCTGTACCGAAGGCAAGATCTTTATCAGCCTCAATCTCATCTTCTGCATTGTGGTCTCTGTGGTGTCTGTACTGCCCAAGGTCCAGGTAAGGACTTGTGCTCAGAGTGTATTGCGAACCATTTATTTATATCTTTGCCCATCACCTTCATCTTAGGTAGAGTGAGGGTAGACACTTACAATGTAATGTGTAAGGGAGTGGGGCGGCATATAAAAACGACCAAACGACCAAACAAACAAACAAACAAATAATACAGCAGATTTAGGGCCTGGGAGCTCTATCGTAGTAACTACGGGCCTTCTAAAAAGCAGTTTTGCCAGCCTAGGGAAAAGCCTGAGAATGGAATCCCATCCTTGCAACAGGGAGCAGGCTGTTCCATAGGAAAGGGCATTACTACCATGAGCTTCTTTCCATGGAGGTGGGGATCCTTCTGACTGTTATCTGCCAGCAACTAGAGCAGGGGTGTCAAACTCAAGGCCCAGGGTGCTTAGATGTGGCCTGCGGGGCTGCCCTGGAAACAGCAGAGGACCGGCCCGCGGTGCCTCTGCCAGTGAAAACGGAGCACTGGGCCTCTTCAGAGCAAGCATTTATTTTAAAAAGCTTTTTCATTTTGTTAAGTTGTCTAGAACAATAATAAAGCAGTCTTTAAAAAACAAGTCTAATAATTTGAACATTCTACAGACATTTGTAGTTATTGACTTACCTCCTTGCATCCACTTTCAGCAGTCTGATTAGCACAAGAGAATAAAATTCTGCCTCTGCCTCTACCTCCCAGCAATTTGCCTCTTTGCAGCTTTAGTTTCACTTTCAGTTTAAGCACGTGGCCTGCCTGCAGAGTCAATCAGCTGAGGCTCGGGAAGCTGATCATCAGTTGCTTGACTTAACAGGCTCTGTTCTGTTTGCTGCAAGGAGGTAAATTGCTGGGAGGCAGAGGCCAAAGGGTGGGAGTGGCTGGGTGGGGCTACATTCAGTGTATAAGATGCACCCAAGTTTTCACCCTCTTTTTGGGGGTAAAAAGGTGCGTCCTATACTCCGAAAAATACGGTAGTTTGGGCCTGGTTTGCCCTGAATCTGGTTTTTTTTTTGCTCCTTGTAACAAGAGTTTTTGCTTCTCTATAGGATGCTCAGCCTCATTCTGGCCTTCTCCAAGCTTCCATCATTACCCTCTACACCATGTATGTCACCTGGTCAGCGTTGGCCAACGTACCAGGTAAGCAGTGTTGCTCTGTTCTTTTTTGAAGGCTTTGTGCCTTAAAAATAAAAAAAGGACGGAATCTGCTTCTGGAAAAAAAAAGTCCAACATGGTACACGATCAAGCCAAGATAAATTCATTATTCCGACAAAACATTAGCTTTCAAATCCGTGGAATGCTTGGATCTCAGAGAGCCTTCCGCAGTTGCAGAGCCACAACGAAGGATCTCTGCTGTGATTTCTCTACTTAGGTCAATGCTTTGGACCCAGATTTAATGTGCATAGTTCCCTTTGGGTTTAATATGTTGTGGGGTTTTTTTCCCAATAAACCATGGCTAAAGTCCACAAGGGAAGCCAGGATCTGAATTTATTTTCCCTTCCATTTGCCATTTGTCTCTCCATTTGCCTCTCTCTTTCATAAATTGAAGAATCTAAGGCAGAGGTGGGTTCCTGCCTGTTTTTGCCGGTGCGGTTAATAGCTGTTGTTCGGCGCAGAGCTGAAGACGCTGCTGCCGTTCGTGGCGTGGGAGCTTTCCCCGGGCGCTTTCTCCGCCCGCATGGAAGCCGCCAATTGCGTTCTTTTGCCCACTGCGCATGCAGAACGCTTTGCGCATGCGCAGAGGGCAAAAGACCGCAATTGGCGGCTTCCATGCGGGCGGGGAAAGCGCCCGGGGAAAGCTCCTGCGCCACGAACGGCAGCAGCGTCTTCGGCTCTGCGTCGAACAACAGCTGTTAACTGCACCGGCAGGAACCCACCTCTGATCTAAGGGGATCCTTGCTGGAACAGAGAAGAAGTGGTGCAGTGGTTAAATGCAGCCATTGCAGGCTGACTGCTAGTTCAACAGTTCAGCTGTTCAAATCTCACTAGGCTCAAGGTTGACTCAGTCTTCCATCCTTCCGAGGTCGGTAAAATGAGGACCCAGATTGTTGGGGGCAATATGCTGAACTCTGTAAACAGCTTAGAGAGTGCTGTAAAGCACTATGAAGCGGTATATAAGAAAAGTGCTATTGCTATAAGAGATTTATTTGGCGCATCAACCTATTTAGTTTAGACCTCATTCATATACTACTGTGTCAAACCAATGAGTTGCAGTTGTAGAGTGTACCATAGTTGTTTGATTTCATCCTGCGCCAAGCTTTGCTTTACAAGCCCAATGATGAGTGGGTTTACTGGCACCCTTAAGCCAAAACTCCTCAACTTGCTCAGGGCAATGTCTGATCCTGTCCATGAAATTAGGATTCTAGAATGTAAGAGGTGGGAGGAACAGTTGACCAACTTTCTGTCTTTTTCCAATTTTCATGGCATTGATTCTTGGGAGAACTCTTTTAATTCAATTAATTCCTCTAAGAGACACTTCTGGATTCTTGGAGTTTTAAACATCTTCCAGTACTTTTTGCCAGTTTTCTCTACAAATTCAGGCATAGTGCCCTCTTCTGGGGGAAAATCCACCTTTCTCACAAAGGGTCATGATTCATGCTGGACGGAGAAAAGAGGGCTAAGCTTCTTCCTGGTGCTGTGGGCAGGTGAACATTTCTACCTCGCTCCCTAGGAGGACCTGACCAATCAGCAAGACTGGGAGAGTTTGAGGAGCAGGCAGTGGTCATACTTGAAATGAAATGTGCGTAGACTTTCTCTTTTTCTTTTCCTAGAGAAACACTGCAATCCAACTCTCCTGATAAGAACGGCAGGCAACAGCACAACAGGTCTGCCTGAGAATGGCCAACCAACTCAATGGTGGGATGCCCCAAGCATTGTAGGCCTAATCATATTTGTCTTCTGCACCCTCTTCATAAGGTGAGATTCCTGATCCAATGACCTGCATGAATTTCAGCCTTGGTTTGCTTAAGCATCCGTTTTATAATGCGACAAAATTGATTAGGTTTACAGAACGTGCTGATCCATCAACTGGTTTGCAGATCAGCGTGTCTGCATCCTAAGCCAAAGCCAAACAAATCACATTGTAGCTCAGTGTGATATTGTTCCAGGCCCAACAATGCTTAGCTGAGATGTTTTCTGTAGGCTGAGTATCTCCGCTTCAGCTGCAGGGCTCCCTCTGCTGGTTATGAGATTCAAATTGCTCTTCATTTCTAAATAAAAGGCTCTTGATTGATTAGACTTAGAATAACTTTATTGTCACTTTAAATGTACATGGCATACACTTAAAACAAAATTTTGTTTGCATACAGCTCTCGAAGGGCCACCACCTCCAATATACACTATATCAGGGGTCCCCAAACTTGGCAACTTTAAGACTTTTGGACTTCAACTCCCAGACTTCTGGGAATTGAAGTCCACAAGTCTTAAAGTTGCCAAGTTTGAAGACCTCTGCACTATATAAACATGACAAAAATATAAATAAACAAATAAAATATTATGCATATACCCACATATATTACATGACACAGAGAAACAACACAGTCTAGTTCGGATGTCTACAGGTACATGCTGAGAAATTGAATATATGCCATTAGTTTGGTGTTGATTCGGAGCCACCATGGAGATGTTGACGTTCTCCAGGACGATCTGGCCCCAGTGCTGCCCCTTCTGGTTTTTCAGTGTTATTGCACCCATCACTATTGTAATGAGTCCATACACTTGCTGCTGCTCTGCTTTTTTTCCTTCCTCTTTTCCCAGAATTATGGCTTTCTCAAGGGAGTTGGGTCTTTTGTATTATGTGTCCAAAATTTGAACCCGGCTATTTGTGCCTTGAGTGAAAATACTTGGATTTTGACATGTGATCCAATTGTTTGTTTTCTTGGCTATCCATGGTATTCTTAAACTGGAGCGTTCTGATTCTCCTTCACGCTACACGGAATCTCCTCCAGATCTAGCCATTCCAGGAATGGTTGTCTAAGTAAATCCTGCACACTATTTGAGGTGATCTTGAGTCCTGTTTTGGGGTTGATTATCCCTAATACCGTGATGGCGAACCTATGGCACGCGTGCCATAGGTGGCACGCAGAGCCTTCTCTGCGGGCACGCCAGCTGTCGCCCCAGCCCAGCTCCACTGTGCATGCACGCATGCCTCCCACTGGCGAGCTGGTCTTTGGGTCTCTGCCGCGCATGCACGGAGGTGGGGCGCATGCATGGTGGGGTGCTCGCATTGACTTTTGGGGATGTGCGCATGTGTGTGTGCCTCCCGCACCCCATTTTGGGCCTGGAAGGCCGCCTGCACCAACCTGGAAGCCAAAAATGGGTGACGGGGGGTGGGGCGCATACATGGGGACGCACACACATGAGTGGGGATGGGGTGCATGCATGGAGCGCTCGCATTTCATTCACGCGCACATGCATGTGCTTTGGGCACTCGGCACCAAAAAGGTTCGCCATCATTGCCCCAGTATATCACAAATAGCTTCTGGTTTGGAGGATTAACTTCCAGAAACCCCCCAATAACTCTTGGAGGGGCATGGTCTGGAAATGAAATGAAAAGGATCCCCAAGATCTCCAGAATGTTCTCAATTCTGAGAGGCTTTCCAGATCCTTATTCATGTGTGTTTGCTTTATGGTAAATGGAGGTTTGGTCGCAGGTTGGATCGACCTTGGCAGCAATTTTAAAAGAACTGCCATGATCTATTTTCAAAATATTGAATATCTCTACCAGCCCCAAAGGACTTGCTTCTAAAACAGGCCATAGAAGCTGGAGGTGATTTCCCCCCCTCCCCAATTCTTCCTTTACCCTACGACACCCTCTTGATAAAACTAGATTTAAAAGATGTTTTAAATTTTTTAATGTGCTTTAAAACAATGGATGCCAAAGAGTTTCTCCGTTGATAAGTGAATAATGGATTGCGAGTATGGAGGATGTGCAGGAGGGGGAGTGATACTGATTGCAGATAAACCTACTAAGCCTCCTTTGTTTTGATTCTAGCATCCGTTCCTCGGACCATACACAAGTGAACAAGATGATGCTCACAGAAGAAAGCCCAGCTATGCTAGGGGGTGGAAACACTAACCCTGAAGATGGGATGCACCGGGCTTATGACAACGAAGAGCATGGCGTCTCTTACAACTACACCTTTTTCCATATCTGCCTCTTCCTGGCCTCCCTCTATATCATGATGACACTTACCAACTGGTACAGGTGTGTACAACTGGCACTGCCCTTCTTCCAGTTCCATCTGTTTCAAATAATTTTCAAGTTTCCTTAATTGGAGTTGCGTTTAAGGAATGGGTTGGCTCTCTGAAGGCTGTTTGAAAACACCAACTGGTCCAGAACTTTATGCTCTGGGATTTTAACCTTTGGAGCCTTTATTATTAGCTAGTGCTCTCTTTGTGGACTTCTAATGTGCTTTTGGATGAGGCCCCAATGGTGGGTATCCGTGTTTTACTTTCCTGTATGAACGTGTCTGCTTTTAAGGTGAAGACGAACAGATGTTGCCTCCTTGAGATGATGCTCCTTCCTTTTTCAAGTGCAAACTAAGGTGCAAACTCTTTCAAGACTGGTGTTTGGACATTTCCTATAAACAACAGAATAACGTGGAAGATGCAGAGTAGGTGGCACTTCTAGAGCAGTGATGGTGAACCTTTTTGGTACCGAGTGCCCAAAGCGCGTGTGCGTGAATGCAATGCAAGCACCTCCACGTATGCGCCCCACCCCCATGAATGCGCCCCACCCCTGCGAATGCGCACGCCCACCCCCCCACGCCCCATTTTGGCTTCCAGGTTGGTGCAGGAGGCCTTCCAGGCCCAAAATGGGGGGGTGTGCATGCACGCGAACCCCCAAAATGCAATGCGAGTGCCTCCCACGTATGTGCCCTACCTAAGGTGACCAGATTTTATTTTTTGTAAAGCGGGACACCATTGACGGGGGAGGGGTTTCTAGGGGAGCAAGACGGGAGGGGTCCGTCTCTCTTATCCTGCAGCTTTGTGCACCCCCCCAAACACCCCCCCTTCATCGCAGCCAGGGGTGGGTTCCTACTGGCGCAGGCTTACCTGTTCGTCGCCGCAGAGCCGAAGAAGCTGGTGGTGTTCGCGGCGTGGCGCTTTCCCCGGCCGCCGGGACGCCGCCATTTGCGTTCTTTTGCCCTCTGCGCATGCGCAAAGTGTTCTTCTTGCACAGAGGGCAAAAGAACGCAAATGGCAGCATCCCGGCGGGCGGGGAAAGTGGGCGGGGAAAGCCCCGCGCCGCGAACGCCATCAGCTTCTTCGGCTCTGCGGCGACGAACAGGCAAGTCCGCCACTGCCCCTCTCACTGCCCTCCCTCCCCGCCTGGCAGGAGGAGGCAGGCGAGGCAGGAGGCAGAGGGGTGTGCAGGGCAAATTCAAATTCAAAAAAGCGGGACTTTTTTGAAACGCCGCGGGACAAATTATTAAAAAGCGGGACTGTCCCGCCAAAAGCGGGACGTCTGGTCACCTTAGCTCTACCCCCCACGCATGCGTGGCAGAGACCTGAAGACCAACTGGCCGGCGGGAGGTGCGCACACATGCACAGTGGAGTTGGACTGGGGCAACGGCTGGCGTGCCCGCAGAGAAGGCTCTGCGTTTCCATAGTTTCGCCATCACGGTTCTAGAGGCAATTGTTTATAGAGTTGTCCTTGACTGAAATGGTTCCCATTTACAGTAAACAAATCAGTAAACAGAACCTTTAGAACCCAAATTGAATGGGGTTTCTTAAGCTTAGGAAAAAGGGTGTATAGAGAAGAATTTTACCAAGAAGATATTAAACCATAATCTGGTTGGATTGGGCTTCACGTGAGGTGCAGAATAGAGCCGAGGTGTTGCAGCGGTTAGAATGTAGTACTGCAGGCCACTTTAGCTGACTGTGATCTGCAGGTCAGCAGTTCAAATCTCACCAGGCTCAAGGTTGACTCAGCCTTCCATCCTTCCGAGGTAGGTAAAATGAGGACCCAGATTGTTGGGGGCAATGTAAATATACATTGCTTACTGGTGTAAACCGCTTAGAGCAGTGTTTCCCAACCTTGGCAACTTGAAGATGTCTGGACTTCAACTCCCAGAATTCCCCAGCCAGCGAATGCTTGGCTGGGGAATTCTGGGAGTTGAAGTCCAGACATCTTCAAGTTGCCAAGGTTGGGAAACACTGGCTTAGAGAGTGCTTCACTGTGAGGCGGTATATAAATCTCACAAATAAAATAAATAAACCCTCACAACATAATTTAGCGTGCTGGCTGAAGCAACCTGCTATGGCTTACTCAATCACAGGATGTGTTTTTTTTAAAAAAATTCCCAGTTTCTCAGGATGCGCTATGCTTCTTCAGGTTTCTAGCGTTCCTGCTTCACCCTCTTCCCGTTGCCTAGGAAACCAGCATGATTTGTCAGCTTGGTGCAAGTCAAGCTTCGGGAAGAGAGAGAGAGAGAGAGAGAGAAAAAAGGCCTTCTCCTCAGATGAACTTGGCGTTGGCTGGGGGAGCAGAAGCAGGTGCTACTTACAAGCTGGCAAGCCTTGCCTAGAATGGAGCATTTTGGGTGAGGGACCGGGGGTGGGGCTGGGGGGAGAATGCAGGGGAGGTGAGACCGTGGTTGCAAACGGCATTGCCTCATCCCGAAGACCACTATATTCGTTTGCACAGAACATTATCGCCGAGTCCTTCGGTTATTTTTAGCGCATGACTTTCTGTCACGTCCCCCAGACCTGCAACGGTGCCAAGTCGCGCTGCAGTGGGCTGGCACTGGCCTTATATTGCCTCAGCAGGATTGACGCGGTGTGTGTGTATGTGTGTGTGTGTGTGTGTGTGTAGAATGGAAGATGGTCTGGTCTGTCACACTGACCAAAAATCCAGGCTGCCCTGCCAAATTCTTCGCTGCCGCTGCCCTTTCCAAATGAAAACAAACCAGAGAAGGGCTTGCATACTAAATTGGGGTTGGGTTCTTGATCTTCCTTTCCCTTGGAGAGGCGGACGTACAAGGTCAGGCTGAGTGTGTAACTGCAAGAACCAGGCTGAAAAACAAGGAAAGGGCCAGGAAAGGATCTAATGCAGCAAATAAATCCTATTCTTCTTCTCCCCCAGGCAGACAGGCTGGCTGGCTGGCTGGCTGGCTGGCTGGCTTTGCTACCGCATAGATGGGACTGGGAGAATCCAGCCCTGCCATTAGTTGTGTTTGTGTGTCTGTCTGTCTGTCTGTCTGTGTGTGTGTGTGTGTGTGTGTGTGTGTGTGTGTGTGTGTGTGTGTCAACAAGGCCCTACAGTAGTATTGCTCAGTCTTGGCAGCTTTAAGATGTGTGGACGTCAGTTCTTGAATTTCCCGTATGAATTTGAAGTCCACACAATTTAAAGCTGCCAAGGTTGAGGAACGGTGACCTACAGGTTGTCTGGAGGTCTTTCTGTTTCCCCCAGTGGGTTGGAGTTTATTTGGGAAGAAGGCAGGAAAAAGTTGTCTGGGAGGCTGTTACTCATTTACAAAGGCTTTGGCTGGTTTCCCACCTTCCCCTAAACTGCGGCATGCTTAACTAAAGTTTATTGAATCAGTTACACTCGGCAGGGTTTACGTGCCAGACCCCGGTTTACAAGTGGCAGAGTTTGCAGCAGAAGCTCAATCAGAACCAAACAAACCACAGTATGGTTTAGCACGGTGCTTCCCAAGTCTAAATAAATTACCCAAACCTGGATAAAAGTGGTTTTTCTTTAGGTAACAATACATGAACCCATTACTCATCACAACACGGATCTTTAAAGTTTACTAAAATAGACTTGAAAAATTCCCAAGACAAAAATTTGAATAATTTCATCAATTATCAATGGTAACTTGTTCAAATGACATAAAGATCATTCCGTGATACTGTTTTTATAATAGAGGTAGTCCTCAAGTTATGACCATTTGTTCAGTGACCATTCAAAGTTACGACGATGCTAAAGCAATAGACTTACAATCAGTTCTCGAGATTTATTCAAACTCTCTGATAAGTGGTTTTGGGTAATGAAGGAAAAAGTTTGGGAAACATTAGTTTAATAATAATAAGAGAATAACAGAGTTGGAAGGGACCTTGTAGGTCATCTAGTCCAACCCCTTGCTCAAGCAGGAGACCCTATACTATTTCTGACAAGTGGATGTGTAGCTTCTTGAAAGACTCCAGTGATGAAGCACCACAACTTTTGAAGGCAAGCTGTTCCACTGGTTGATTGATCTCACTGTCAGAAAAATTATCCTTATTTCTTGGTTGAATCTCTCCTTCAACAGTTTCCATCCATTGCTCCTTGTCTGGCCTTTGGGTGCTTTGGAAAATAGGTTGTCCCCCTCCTTTCTGTGGCAGCCCCTCAAATATTGCTATTATGTCGCCCCTGATCCTTCTCTTCACTAGACTAGCCATGCCCAGTTCCTGCAACCGTTCTTCATATGTTTTAGCTTCCAGGTTTAGCATGGTGTGCTCCATCTGGACTAGTCTTAGTGATATGGATTTACAAAAATGTCCCAAGGTTTTGACAGTAGACCTTTGCCTTTAAAACTATCAGGAGATTTTGTCCACATAAACTGGTGGTCTACCTCTGAGCAACAGTTCTTCTCTTCCACTCATTTCCCCTTTGTTGAACTTTCACAAGGTCTTTGAGGACACAGGCTGCGTTCCATTAGTTGGAGATGCCTGGATGTTTAATCTGGAACCGTGAGTTTGGAGGCGTGTAGCAATTCCAGGCCTCATAGTTTCCCTTGAATGGTCTTTTCTTTCTCTTCTAACGGAGCTAGAAGCCAGCCTCATTTGGAGTGACATACTCAGGGATTTTGGAATTATTTTTTAAGATTAATAAATGCTGAATGTGTCAATGCTTATGTGCATCTATCCTGATGGAGTGAAATGGGATGTACAGAATACAGATAGTCCTGTGGGAAGAAGGTTCGACTTGCAGACAATCCACACATAGAAACCCTGAAGCTTCACAATGTTTTCATGAATTGTGAAAAAGAGACTGTATATTTAAAAACACGCAGCGTCAGCGGTTCATAAAAACATTATGTGGCTTCTGCATTTTGTCAGCTTCAGGAAGGAATCCTCGTTCATCCATTTTACTAATAGGCAGCCCGTTCATAAGCATGAGTTCCAACTTCCATACAAATGCAAGGTAAAAACAGCTAGCAGTAGAACTTGTTTTTAACCTTGGGAATGCCTGTGTTAAAATAGGGATGTGGGGGCGAGCAGTGGGAGGGAGGGAGGGAATTGTAAAATATCTGGTGGATTTGAGTAGGGTTTTTTTTTTGTAAGTTTCTCTTAGATAACATCGAGCTGACCTAAAATGATCTCTAAAAAACAGTCCAACCCAAAAAGGAATTAGAGTTGGCCCTAGTTGGGTTTGGGATGCAACTCCACCCGGTTATCTCAGGTCTGTTTTCGTTGGCAGTTATGCAGCTGCTACTGTGAAGGCCCAGTTTAATAAATCAGCAAACCAAAAAGAGCATCTTGCTAAATACATTTGGTAGTATAGCTTTTGACTGATATGAAATGGGATTAGAACTAGTGTGGTATTAGTCCAGTGCAGTGTTTCTCAACCTTTAAGATATGTAGACTTCCAAACAGCTAAAGTTGTTAAGTCCCAAAGGTGCTTTTTCAAGGGGCAACTGGACTTCCTTGTTTTTCTTTGAAGACGTTTCGTTTCTCATCCAAGAAGCTTCTACGGAGAATCTCCATAGACATAAAAGCAGGGGTCCTCAAACTTGGCCACTTTAAGACTTGTGGACTTCAACTCCCAGAATTCTCCAGCCAGCCATGCAGGCTGGAGAATTCTGGGAGTTGAAGTCCACAAGTCTTAAAGTTGCCAAGTTTGAAGACCTCTGACATAAAGTCACTAAGGTTGAGAAACACAGGTCTGCTGTGACTGAAAAATCGAATTTCAGTTGATTGATTTGTTGGACTGTATTTGGAACGGTGAAATTTCAGAAGTTTCTAAACTGGTGTTTCTCAAACTTGGCAACTCAATGCTGGCAGGGGAATTCTGGAAGTTGAAGTCCTCATGTCTTCAAGTTACCAAATGAGAAACACTATTCTAAATGGTACTCCGTATAATTGTGTTAGTGAAGGGATTAGAGAATGACGTAGAAGAAGAAGAAGAAGGTCTGAGCTGAGCATGAAGTTACAGCTGATGCATGCGTTGTCTCCATTACAAGTTTCCATTGCATTTGGTAGGCCTGAGAATCTGATTAGCATTAGTGTGTCAACTCTGCGTTGCAGTTGCTATCCAGCTGTGTACAGATGCTGAAGCAAATCGGCTGGAACAAATCTGTGTACAGATACTGGAACAAATACGCTTCTGTTTTAGTTGTACCCTAGAAGAACACAACAAATAATCGGACGTGAACAATGTGATTTTCTGTAGCAGACTTTATTTTTATTTTATTTTATTTTATTTTATTTTATTTATTTATTTATTTATTTATTTATTTATTTATTTATTTATTTATTTATTTATTTATTTATTTATTTATTTATTTATTTATTTATTTATTTGTCAAACATGTACAAGATAGTAGGTAATTGTATAAACATACTGTAACATAAGCAAAAAAGTACAGATAAATGAGGACAGTAGGACAGGGACGGTAGACACAGTGGTGCGCTTATGCACGCCCCTTACAGACCTCTTAGGAACGGGGTGAGGTCTACTGTAGACAGTCTAAGGTTAAAGTTTTTGGGGTTTGGGGAAGAAACCACAGAGTCAGGTAGTGCATTCCAGGCATTGATCGCTCTGTTGCTGAAGTCGTATTTTCTGCAGTCGAGTTTGGAGCGGTTTACATTATGTTCTGTGCATAGAGTTCTTTTCCTTAGAAACTTTGAAAATTCTTTGGTTGGTGTACCAGCGCACGGCTGCTCAGCTTCAGGGTGATCTTGAACATTTAGGAATGATGGTTTCTTAGAATGGATAGGTGTGTCATTTCTCGGAGATGGGAGCGGCATGGTTTTAACCCCATCAGCTATCCTAGAGTCAGACTTTCTCCAACTTCATAGGATGACTGTGATTAAACACTAGAAGAATCATATACGTCATCCTGAGGAAATCTATAATTAACAAAAGGTTGGCTATGATGGGCAGGAATCTTTCCGAATCTCATAAACGGAATGTTCCTCTATCTTTCCCCCAGGCCTAATGAAAGCCGCCAAGAGCTGACCAGCCCATGGACTGCTGTCTGGGTGAAGATCTCATCCAGCTGGACTGGGCTTCTCCTGTATCTTTGGACTTTGGTTGCCCCACTCGCACTTCCAGACCGTGACTTTAGCTGAAACCTTTCAAGCGTGCCAACTTCCCAAGGGAAAAAGTTACACAGTGCCATGAGAAATAAGCAAGCGAGATCAATACTTATGGTTTGAATGTTAGGTATGGACTCTCAAGCGTATGAAGACAGAAGTGACCAATCCTCCTCTTTCCTCTGTTTTACATTCAGGAAAATCTACCACATTTTATGCCTTTACTTTAAAAAAAATTATTTTAAAACCAGTTAAGCTGGTTTAATCCACTTAGGTGTGCAAGACTCGACACACATTTCTGCTGGAGGATGTGTGCACAACTTCCCCCCCTCCCCTTACGCTAATGGCCTTCCAAATATATTATAAAATGCCTTACATGGTGCTGCTCATCTTTTTTTTTTTAAAGAGATTTGGTATAGGAATAACTATGTGTTCCTTTTTAAGTTGTGGTTTAAATGAATTTTTCACCACTTTGCCTTGTTACATGAAGCCTTTTAAATAAACTCTCAGTTATTTTGCTATGGAACTTGATGGTAATAAAATAAAAATCCTTGTATTAGGTAGATGAATGTTGAGCATAGAAAGAGACTATCATCACAACAATGCCTGGGTAAGCTTGGTTTAGGGCAGCCTTCTGAAAGCTTTGATTTTAATGTAATGTTCTATACCAACCCAGTGAATTATGGCTTACTTAGTAAACCATGGTTATATCATGGTGTAGCACATTCTAGGAAATGTGTTTCATTCTGACAGAGACATGTAAGAAATGATTGTGGCTTATGGGAAGACATTCCATAAATTGTAGGGTTGATTGAATGCACTAGAAAAATCACATCAATAACCTGAAAAATCACATAAATAACCTAGAATAGTTTAGGCTATGTCTCTCTTTGTGAGACCCCAGTTGTGATTGATCAATATGACAAACAAATGTCATTTCCCAGCTAACAAATTTTATGCAAAATTTTCTGACTAACAAATTTTATTCAAAACTTTCCAACTATTTTTTTTTATTAAGAGGCATAAGCTTTCGCGAACTGCAGTTTGTATCTTTGAATAAATTGTGCACATTGGGAAAGATGCTACTGGATCCTTCTGAATTTTGCTACCATCGATTAACACTGTTCTTCTACAAAGTTTGCAGTTGTGATTAAGAAGTAGCGTGGAGCTCTGCTGACACATGTCTTTTTTGTAGCATCCAACAGAGGGCAGCACTTTTGGGCTCTTGTTCAACAATACAGTAGAAGAAATAGAATTTTGTATTTACCCTTTTTGCTAAGATTGTTGCTGTTCTGAAATTTGTCCTGCATTCCCTTTTCCCGTTTTACGGACAAGCAATGGGTCTCCTCTTCCTCCGACTGTTAATCTATGAAGTCCTCCTCCTCCTCCTCCTCCTCCTCCTCCTCCTCCTCCTCCTCCTCCTCCTCCTCCTCCTCCTCCTCCTCCTCCTCCTCCTCCTCTTCTTCTTCTTCTTCTTCTTCTTCTTCTTCTTCTTCTTCTTCTTCTTCTTCTTCTTCTTCTTCTTCTTCTTCTTCTTCTCTCCCCATCCTCCTCTTCCTAGGAAGAAGAACAATTTGGTAAGATATTTTGGGATGGTACATGGAGTTAAGCTCCAAAGGAGAAGCCCCCTCCCAACTTTTCCTTCTCAAGAAAACCGAGGAGTGATACAGAAGTGGCAACACAGAAATAGACAGTGAGAGCATTTGCTAATATGGATTGTGATAATTCATTGGAGCTTAATCCCACCGTGACTGGATTCATAGATTGTGCTAAAAAGAAAGCAAGCCACAATCTGACAGTGCATTGCCTTGTGTCAGCCAGTGAAAGATCTCTCATCCCAGCAGCCATCATGTGTGGGTCATAAAAGTCAAAATGATAACTCCCAATCATGGGATCAAAGGGCCCATCTCTTTGTGTGTGTGTGTAAAAGAAGGCTTTGATAAAATGGGTGACTACCATTTTGAAAGGTTGACTTCCTTTGCAGATGTCCCTCCCTTCATCCTTTTTAATGCTGGTGTTGGAAGAAATATCCATCCATTGGTTCAGTTCCAAGCCAGGATAAAGGCACTGGAGACAAAATGGAGGCTGGAGGCGGATTGGAAAGATGGTTTAATGATGAAGCAGAACCACATAGGTTCTTCCGGGCAGCTGATCACATGGAGTTGAGAGGGGGGGGGGAGTATTTATACCTTCTCTTGGGCTTTGCACTTGAGCTTCCTGTTCCTCTGCAAGAACATGTATTCTATTAAGAGCCGAGGTGGCGCAGCGGTTAGAGTGAGCTACTGCAGGCCACTTTAGCTGACTGTGATCCACAGGTCAGCGGTTGAAATCTCACCGGCTCAAGGTTGACTCAGCCTTCCATCCATCCGAGGTAGGTAAAATTAGGACCCAGATTGTTGGGGGCAATATAAATATACATTGCTTAATGGTGTAAACCGCTTAGGGAGTGCTTGGACCCACCCCCCAAGTATGTATGATGTTGAATGGTTGGTGATGATTCTTTTTATAGTGTGTTTTAATTTTTATATTTGCTTTTAATTAACTTTTTAGATTTTGGTTATTCTTGTATTTTCTCACTGTTGTACGCCGCCCTGAGTCCTTAGGGAGTTGGGCGGCATATAAGAATTCCAAAATAAAATAAATAAATAAATCTTTAAAGCCCTACATGGCTTAGGACCAGGTTACCTCCGGGACCACATCCTACCTCATACTTCCCTTCGACCGGTTAGGTCCCACAGAGTGGGTCTCCTCCGGGTCCCGTCAGCCAAACAATGCCGACTGGCGGGGCCTAGGGGGAGGGCCTTCTCTGTAGGGGCCCCTGTTCCCTGGGATCCGAATCTTCCCCCAGGGATCCGAATCATCCCCACCTTGCTGGCCTTCCGAAAAGCCATTAAGACATGGCTCTTCCTGCAGGCGGGGTGATTTTGAGACAACTTTCCCCCATGTATGCATGGTTTTGTATGTCTTTTTAAACTCTTTTTAAATTGTTTTTAATAATTTTATTGTTTAGTTGTTCCTTAAAATGTATGCCGCCCTGAGTCTTCAGGGAGTAGGGCGGCATAGAAGAACACCAAATAAATAAATAAATAAATAAATAAATAAATAAATAAATAAATAAATATATATATATATATATATATATATATATATATATATATATATATATATATATATATATATATATATATATATATATATATATATATATATATATAAAAATAAATAAATAAATAAATAAATAAATAAATAAATAAATAAATAAATCTAAGCCACAATGTGTTTGGCAATGGCTTAGATTACAGGGGTGGCCAAACTATGGTTCTTTGAGGACCTGTGGACTTCAACTCCCAGAATTCCTGAGCCAGCCATGCAGGCTGGCTCAGGAATTCTGGGAGTTGAAGTCCACAGGTCCTCAAAGAACCATAGTTTGGCCACCCCTGGCTTAGAATAATGTGTGAATTAGGGCTATGGATCTGTGCTGCAGGAACCCCAGATGCCCACCAGAGGGCAATTTAAGAGCTGCAGGAAACCTCTGGATTTGTGCAACCCACTTCTTGTAACCCTACGATGAACCCATCTATTATGCTATTATAAATGGTAGTTTATGGCTTAGCGCACTGAAATAGCTAAGAGTGGTTTATGCAACAATCCATGGCCCATTGGGCCTTAGTATGATGTGTGGTTGCAGTGTTAACTGTTCATACCTTATAGGATGACTTATTTTTTTTCTTGTTCATTGTTTTGTTTTGTGTTTAACTTTTAAATATGTGTAGCTGTTCTGCAGATCCAAGCCCATCAGTATGATCCTGGTCCATTAAACTGTTTATTAAATAAAAATCACTCAATAATAAAAGCACATTTCCAGTCAAGGAACAAATACTCAGATAATTAAAACCAAATTAACATTAACTCATTGATTGATTAAAATGCTTAGGAGGAAACCAGTGTCATTGTCTAGCTATGTAAAGATACTGAAGAAGACACCATGGGAAAGATATTCTAGAGTGTGGGGGGAGGGGTGGCTTTAAAGAGGCCAGTTGGTTGGTCACTTGCTACCCTTTAGACTTGGAAATGGATCCTCTGCTTGCTTGAGATGACTTAATTGCTTGAGATGGTTAATTGAAAACAATTAACCAGAGGAATGGCTTGCCTTCAGAAGTTGTGGGTGCTCCATCACTGGAGGCTTTTAAGAAGAGACTGGATCAGGGGTGAAATCCAGCAGGTTCTGACAGGTTCTGGAGAACCGGTAGCGGAAATTTTGAGTAGTTCGGAGAACCGGTAGCGGAAATTTTGAGTAGTTCGGAGAACCGGCAAATACCACCTCTGGCTGGCCCCAGAGTGGGGTGGGAATGGAGATTTTGCAGTATCTTCCCCCAGGAGTGGGGAGGGAATGGGGATTTTGCAGTATCCTTCCCCTGCCACGCCCACCAAGCCACGCCCACGGAACCGGTAGGGAAAATTTTTGAATTTCACCCCTGGACTGAATGGCCATTTGTCTGGAATACTATAGGGTATCCTCCTTGAGAAGACCTCCAAGGTCCCTTCCAACTCTTAGTCTGTAGAGATTCTCAGTCACCCAGGTCATGGTTGTCCCAAAGGTGCTTTTTTCAGGAGGCAACTGGACTTTCTTGTTTTTTCTTTTGAAGATGTTTTGCTTCTCATCCAAGAAGCTTCTTCAGCTCTGACTGGATGGTGGGGAATGGAAGGATTTATATTCCTTGCAGATCATTTGCATCCTTTTAGAGGGTTGTTGAAGCACTTGGAGGTTTATCTGTGTCCTTGAATGGTGTGGGAGTAGGGATGGATTTCCAGAGGAGGGAAAATTGCAGACTACAGGAACCAGGAGCACTACTCAGGTGACCCTGAGGACACAGACAAACCTCCAATTGCCTCAACGACTCTCAGAAAGGATGCAAATGACCAGCTGTCTGCAAGGAATATAAATCCTTCCGTTCCCCACTATCCTGTCAGAGCTGAAGAAGCTTCTTGGATGAGAAGTGAAACGTCTTCAACAGAAAAAAACAAAGCCCAGTTGCCTCTGGAAAAAGCACCTTTGGGATCCCAACTCTGTTAATCTGTTTAAAAAAAAGATACAATCTTATTCTGCCCGCTCATGAACTCAGCCCCGAGTGATGCCTTCTATTCCTCTTGCCTCTTCCATGTGGCGGATGCTGCTCAGAAGAATTAAAGTGTGACGGATAGGAAATTATTCCTATCAAAGAGGTGATAAAGGATCTTGCTTTCTTGAAGTCATTCTTACTTAGAAAATAAAACCGAGATTCAATTCTAATTAACAAAATATTTATTTCAGTACAAAAGTAACAAAATAATATAAACCTTAAATAAGCTACATTGCCTCAGCTAAGAAATCACGTCTGCCTCGGGCGAGGCTCACAGGAGAAGAAGAAAGGAGGAGACTCCTGGAATGCACGCATGCGCAGTAAAACATATCACATGTCTGCTTGATTAGAAAATACAGTAAACCTAGAAATAGTAGAGATGCTCAACTGGCAATATTCACATCGTGACAAAGTGCCCCCAGGTTGATGACTTCTGTTCTGGAGCACCAGAAGTGATGATGTGCTTTTTCCTGATTTTGGGAGCTGTGTCAAAGGTACTAAGTGGATTATTGCTTCTACTGCACTTTCAAGGAGGCAGCCTGGATTACTTCATGGGTATTAGCTGCTAACCAGATTTCCTCTCTTCCTCCTCCTCTCTCTCTCTCAAGGACAACAACAACAACAACAAAAAGGAGGAGGAGTCATTACTGGGTGACTTTGGGCCAGATAAGCCCAGCTTATCTTACTGGGAAGTAGTTGAGCTAAAATTAGGGAAGACCTTCCTGCAGACTGTCCTCAATTCTCAGTTGAAATAGAAATACCATGAATAAATAATAGTGGTGGTAAGTTCCCAAGCACACTTGCCTTGGGCACCAGCTTTTTATTTAAAAAAAAAACGTAGAAACTGAATTTCTGTGAAAAGGTCTGCTTTTCTTTCAAATAACTCATTTCTGGCTATAAAAGTTTCCATTGGTGGACATTGTCAATTTTTTATTTTATAAATGTTGGCATATAATTTTTGGAATGCAGGTTCTTCAGAGATTCTTATGATCAGGCTTAGGAGAAAAATAGAATTTACTTTTCAAGGTTGCAGCCATGACTCAGAACATCAATACTATACTTTGAAAGCCAGGGTTTTTTTTTTAAGTTTCTTTTGGCTGGAGGCATCACATTTGTTAATTAATTACACCTAGATTATGTCCCTAATTCAATTGGTGGCTTAAGTATGGTCCAATCTATTACGTTTTCTTTCTTTCTTTCTCCCTCCCTCCCTCTTTCCCTTTTTCTGCTCAACCAAGAACATTATATATTTATTAGCTTACCAAAGTGAACAAAAATTGGTTTTGGAATGATTTAGTAATAACAAGCCTGCTCTTTTGACAAATGCAGAGAGAAGCTAAGTGAACAATGGCCCAGAACAAAGGTGGAGCTAGCTGCTAAGCTTGTGTGCACCCTTCTTCAAACATCTAATGCATTTGCTGCAACCAATGGCTTTTCTACTGTCTTTGCTTTGGAAATTCTTGTTCTTGGAAACAGCAACGGATATGTTGCATGTTGTTGGGGCTGCAAGCAAGACAGTCAAACCGAGGAAGTTGTTAGCATCCAACTCTTGTTGGATGGCACTCCCAGTTTGCCTGGAGCTGCACAGCCTTGATAGATGAAAACATGTTCTGAGGCATGTATGTACTAGTCTTATCATGGGGAGCAAGACAACCAACACTCCTGGTGTTTTCATCTGTCACAGTACTTTGATTTTCATTTTGTAATTTTTAAAATCTAATTTAGGCTTGTTGGATAGGTGTCTGCTGTTTAGAGTGGCCTAAAAGCCCAATAAATAAATAAATAAATATTCTTAGGAAACCCTATGGTACGTTGAAGCTAAAGCCACATATTGAGAGTGTGAATAAAGGATTTGATCTCCCCACTAAAACCCAAAAGAAAACGCAAAAGACTGCCTATTACAGTGATGGCGAACCTTTTTTTGCTCGGGTGTCAAAAGGGCGTGCACGTGTGTGTGGCCACACCCATAATGCAATGCCCTCCCCCGCCCATGTGTGCACAACCCCCCACGCTGATCCCCCTGCACATGCGTGCAGGGTTCACTGGCCTATTGGAACACTATTATGGGCTGCCATGGCACAGAGAAGGCAATCCGGTGAATCAGTCATCACAGATGTGGGCTTTATTGGAGATCCTCTTGGCCTCTCGTCTCAGACCAAACCACATAAATTAATTCTACTTTATTGTAAAGCTACATTGACAGAATTTTGCACCGTTGAAAATACAAATCTAGCCCCCCTTCTATTTCCTTTATAGCCTGAGAAACTAGGGAGAGTCCCTTCTGAACCTCTTGGCCCACCCATTGTCCATCTGTGGGATAAGCTGTCTCTTATCTGACCATTCCCTTGGCAGCATCTCTTGGTCTACCAAGGTCTTTCCCACATATTACTACTACATCCTTACTCTGAACTCTCTCTGGGCCTGCCCCCTCCCCTCTCCAATTGTCTGGAAAGGCACCGATCTGTTCCTGAAAGGGGAGGGAAATCACACTTCTGTTGCTTAAACGAGAACATGTTTTTGAGGAGGCCCAACAGCCATTATCAAACCAGAAAGCAAAGAGGCAGAGAAGTCATTAGACCTTCCCTTCTTTGAAGGCAGTACGAGCATCATTGAAACTTCGGCATCAGGCAAGTTGGAAAATCAAACGTGTCCCTTTGCAAATTAAAATCTTTCTATTCATGTGGTCTCTTGGCAAGTGCAAAAGTGTGCGTTTGTGTATTCCCAGGGTTGATTTTTTTTTTTTTACAAAACATGTAAATGCTTTGTAAAAGAAATGAAGATAAGGGTTTGGGTAAATTATTATATTTAGTAACAAGCACCAGAGTTTTTTTTAAAAAAGGGTTTAAAGGTACTGCTGACAATGGATACTTTAAAATATAGACTTAAATAGAATGTCTTGCCACTTTTTCCCCCCAGTGCAAGCTCTTGGTTGAAAGAGAAGAAATAAACTGCTGCCAATTTTTCCCCCCTCCTGTTTTTGGAGCTTTGGACAAATCCCATTGCTTGCATGGGCATCGGTCCAAAATGCAGACAACCACAGTAACTTTGGATTTCAAAAACTTCTCTCTCTCTCCATTCTCTAACTGACTTTCTCATCAAATGTGCAGGAAAGATCAATCTTACTGATTATTCTCTAATCCCCAAGGCTGATTCCTGGTTTCTCTGGCCATCATATTCTCACTTGACAAATGTATATTTTCTTTTATGTACACTGAGAGCATATGCACCGAAGACAAATTTCTTGTGTGTGTCCAATCACACTTGGCCAATAAAGCTATTCTATTCTATTCTATTCTATTCTATTCTATTCTATTCTATTCTATTCTATTCTATTCTATTCTATTCTATTCTATTCTATTCTATTCTAATTTCTCTTCTCCTCTCCTCTCCTCTCCTCTCCTCTCCTCTCCTCTTCTCTTCTCTTCTATCTTATGTACACTGATAGCATATGCACCAAAGACAAATTCCTTGTGTGTCCAATCACACTTGGCCAATAAAGCTATTCTATTCTATTCTATTCTATTCTATTCTATTCTATTCTATTCTATTCTATTCTATTCTATTCTATTCTAATTTCTCTTCTCTTCTCTTCTCTTCTCTTCTCTTCTCTTCTCTTCTCTTCTCTTCTCTTCTCTTCTCTTCTCTTCTCTTCTATTTTATGTACACTGATAGCATATGCACCAAAGACAAATTCCTTGTGTGTCCAATCACACTTGGCCAATAAAGAATTCTATTCTATTCTATTCTATTCTATTCTATTCTATTCTATTCTATTCTATTCTATTCTATTCTATTCTATTCTATTCTATTCTATTCTATTCTATATTTCTATTTTCTATTATATTCTATTCTACTCTACTCTATTCTATATTTCTATTTCTATTCTATTTTATGTACACTGATAGCATATGCACCAAAGACAAATTCCTTGTGTGTCCAATCACACTTGGCCAATAAAGCTATTCTATTCTATTCTATTCTATTCTATTCTATTCTATTCTATTCTATTCTATTCTATTCTATTCTATTCTATTCTATTCTATTCTATTCTAATTTCTCTTCTCTTCTCTTCTCTTCTCTTCTCTTCTCTTCTCTTCTCTTCTCTTCTCTTCTCTTCTCTTCTCTTCTCTTCTCTTCTCTTCTCTTCTATTTTATGTACACTGATAGCATATGCACCAAAGACAAATTCCTTGTGTGTCCAATCACACTTGGCCAATAAAGAATTCTATTCTATTCTATTCTATTCTATTCTATTCTATTCTATTCTATTCTATTCTATTCTATTCTATTCTATTCTATTCTATTCTATATTTCTATTTTCTATTCTATTCTATTCTACTCTATTCTATATTTCTATTTCTATTCTATTTTATGTACACTGATAGCATATGCACCAAAGACAAATTCCTTGTGTGTCCAATCACAGTTGGCCAATAAAGCTATTCTATTCTATTCTATTCTATTCTATTCTATTCTATTCTATTCTATTCTATTCTATTCTATTCTATTCTATTCTATTCTATTCTATATTTCTATTTTCTATTATATTCTATTCTACTCTACTCTATTCTATATTTCTATTTCTATTCTATTTTATGTACACTGATAGCATATGCACCAAAGACAAATTCCTTGTGTGTCCAATCACACTTGGCCAATAAAGCTATTCTATTCTATTCTATTCTATTCTATTCTATTCTATTCTATTCTATTCTATTCTATTCTATTCTATTCTATTCTATTCTATTCTAATTTCTCTTCTCTTCTCTTCTCTTCTCTTCTCTTCTCTTCTCTTCTCTTCTCTTCTCTTCTCTTCTCTTCTCTTCTCTTCTCTTCTCTTCTCTTCTCTTCTCTTCTCTTCTCTTCTCTTCTCTTCTCTTCTCTTCTCTTCTATTTTATGTACACTGATAGCATATGCACCAAAGACAAATTCCTTGTGTGTCCAATCACACTTGGCCAATAAAGAATTCTATTCTATTCTATTCTATTCTATTCTATTCTATTCTATTCTATTCTATTCTATTCTATTCTATTCTATTCTATTCTATTCTATTCTATTCTATTCTATATTTCTATTTTCTATTCTATTCTATTCTACTCTACTCTATTCTATATTTCTATTTCTATTCTATTTTATGTACACTGATAGCATATGCACCAAAGACAAATTCCTTGTGTGTCCAATCACAGTTGGCCAATAAAGCTATTCTATTCTATTCTATTCTATTCTATTCTATTCTATTCTATTCTATTCTATTCTATTCTATTCTATTCTATTCTATTCTATATTTCTATTTTCTATTCTATTCTATTCTACTCTACTCTATTCTATATTTCTATTTCTATTCTATTTTATGTACACTGATAGCATATGCACCAAAGACAAATTCCTTGTGTGTCCAATCACACTTGGCCAATAAAGAATTCTATTCTATTCTATTCTATTCTATTCTATTCTATTCTATTCTATTCTATTCTATTCTATTCTATTCTATTCTATTCTATTCTATTCTATTCTATTCTATTCTGCATTTGGGCCCATTCTCAGATCTGTTCCATTCCTGTGCGATGCTTTGCGCTTACTGTGGACTAAATTGGTGAATCAACTCATGACCATCTCGGAGCAGTGCGGGAGAAAGACCACTCAGAAGACGGCTTTCAAGGAGAAAGGTTGGAGCTTGGCACCTGGAAATGGGCTTGATGAGGACAAACCTAGATTGGGAGTCACAATCTTTACTAGATTCAAGAAAGGATAGGAAAAGCATTTTATCATATGTGGTGGACTTGTGGTAAAACAAAAAAAAATTTGGGGCAAAGATACACAGGTGGCTAGAAAAGACGATAGGGAAACATGTAGATTTTGAACCTGAACTGTTTTTATTAGGTATAATATCAGAAAAATTAGATAAGAAAAGTGTGTATTTAATATTACACGTTGTAACAGCAGCGTTACATTGCATGCGCAAAAGCCAAAAACAAGATGGCGCTGCAGGTTCAGGGGCGTGGCCAACCGGCGATCCCTCCCAGTTCAAGGGGAAATTCCTGCTACCGGTTCTATAGAACCAGTCCGAACCGGGAGCAACCCACCTCTGGGCTGCTTCAGAGGTCGTAACTGAAAAACGGTCATGTCACTTTTTTTCAGTGTCGTTGTAACTTTGAACGGTCACTAAATGAACTGTTGTAAGTCGAGGATTGCCTGTATTAATCTATCATGCCTGAAATAGCAGAATATGTGCTTTCAGCTACAGGTAGTCCTCAACTTATAACAGTTGGTTTAGTGGCTATTCAAAGTTACAACAGCACTGAAAAAAGTGACTCATGACCGATTTTCACACTTACGACCGTTGCAGCATCCCCATGGTCATGTGATCAAAATTCAGCTGCTTCGCAACTGGTCTATATTTATGACGGTTGTGGTGTCCCGGGGTCATGTGAGCAACTTTTGTGACCTTCTGACAAGCAGTCAATGGAGAAAGCAAGATTCACTTAACAATCGGGTTGCTAACTTAACAACTGCAGTGATTCACTTAACAACGGTGGCAAGATAAGTCATAAAATGGGGCCAAACTCACGTAACTGTCTCGCAGCAGAAATTTTGGGTTCAATTGTGCTCGTAAGTGGAAGACTACCTGTACTGTAGTTTTGAATATTTAATTTTAACTTTCTTGAACTGATCTTTATGTTGTATTTTTATATGCTGATCGGTCGTCCTTGTGAATCTTATTTCAAGGGAGGAATAAAAAGGAATGAAGTTGAAACTACATGAACTATTCTATAAAGCAGTTATAAATCACTCAAAATTATTTGCAGGAAAGGCGTTTCCTGAAAATGGTTTGTTTGCCAATTTCAGTAAACAAATTGGGAGCTTGAATTTCATGCTCCAGGCTGATTTTAAGAATGTCTTCTGCCAAATGGCTGGACCTCACATCTGCCTCCACTGAGTGAAAGGCCAGGCAGAAAGAGTTTGTTTGGGGAAAATCCCATTAAAGTAAGGAGAAGTTATGTCTGAGTAGCAGGGGTGGTTTCCTCCCGGTTTGGACCGGTTTGTCCAAACCGGTAGCGACCCGCTTGTGATGTCATGATGATGTCACCGACCTGGTTCGGTCGGTACCAATCCGTGGGCACCGCCATTTTTTTTGAATTTTTTTTTTGAATTTTTTTTCTGATTTTTTTTATTTTTTATTTCTTCTGAGCATGCGCAGAAGCTGAGTTTCCAGCACTGTGCATGTGGTCGCCATCTAGTTTTTGGCTTTTTTCCCCAGATTTTTCAGCACTGCGCCCACGCGAGGTGCCCACGCGGTGCAGGAGAAAGCAAACCGGCAGCGAGGTAAGTTAGAACCCACCCCTGCTGAGTAGGTACATATAAAGTTAGATATGTGTGTGCGCACATACTCACACACACTCTCTCTCTCTCACACACACACACATACATACATACATACATACATACATATATACTATATTTATTGGTGGGGAAGTTGTGAAAATACTAAGTTCTCTATTGTTGCAGTCTTTCTGAATATTTGACAAGTAAAATATTGTTTGTCCAAGGATACATATAATATATCAGGGAGAATGGGAGCATCTAAAGTTTGTCCTAATTGTCTCCCTGATCGCAGTGGTGAAATCTACTTACCTTCCCTACCGGTTCGGAAGCACGCGCTTTGCGCATGCGCAGAGGGTTAAAAAAAAGAAAATGGTGACGTCCGGGCTGGTGGGCGGAGCCTCACGCTGCCGCTGCTACCAGTTCTCCGAACCACTGGCAGCTGCCGCTACCAGTACACCCGAAATGGGCTGAACTGGTAGCATTTCACCCCTGCCCTGTCTTTTTGTGTTGTGGCCTTTTTGTTTGCTTGTTTTGATAATTGGAGAAACATTCAAAATAGGTATCCTGGCTGGTAGAGCCCGAGGGAGGACTATACCATTTCCTGCCTGTCTCTTCCATAGTAATGAGGGCCCCTGCATTGAGCATTTAAGATGTTAGACGCAGGAGATCTGTGCATTGTTATCAGTTTGTCTTCTGACAGCCAACCGATATTAAGTACCAGTGCAGTATAACTTTTTCCCCTTGGCATTTGTTTGCAAAACTTGATGCCAGTGTTTGGAGTGCTGGCTAGGTGTTTTCCTCTCACTTGATCTGTAATTTTTGTTATTTTAACTTTTCTTGCCAAGTCTTGGCTGTCACCCAGCCCACAACTGCCATTAAAATAAAATACTTCGAAATGTTACCCAAGTTAGAATGTTCCTTTTCCGCCATGAAACTCTTAACTCCTCAACAAATAGGTTTCAAAGTCAAACTGGCCAAAAAGACAAGACAGTGTTGATTGTAGGTTTTCTTTTTTGCAGCTGCTAGAATTTTCTTCCTAGTGTTTTTCCACAACTGCAGGGTGTGCCTTCCCCGCGCCCCCCCCCTGCTCCCAAGTGAATGTCAATCCATTGGTTGCAACAGGAATTGACCAACTGGCCCAAATTCACCTAGCTGGCTTTCATGCCTGAGGCAGTACTAGAACTCACCGTCTCCTGGTTTATAGCTTGAGGTATTAAACCACTAAACTAGACCAAACTGGCTCTCGATTTGCAGCTGCTAGTATGACAGCTCTGATTTGATCGGAGCTTGGAATGGGTTGTCTGAATCCTTTTATCCTGACCAGGGGTGGGTTCTAACTTACCTCGCTGCCTGTTCGCTTCCTCCCGCACCTCGTGGGGAAAAAAAAGCCAAAAACAAGATGGTGATGCATGTGCAGTGCCGGAAACTCGGCTTCTGCGCATGTGCAGAAGAAAAAACCTGGGGAAAAATTCCCCTCAAAAAAAATTCCAAAAACAAAAAAATCAAAAAAAAAAAAAGATGGTGGCTCCCACAGACCGGCACCGACAGAACCGGTTCCATGACGTCACCAGTGGGTTGCTACAGGTTCAGGCGAACTGGCCCGAACTGGTAGGAACCCACCTCTGATCCTAACCATTTTCCAGCTCGCAGCTCTCCCAGGTGGTTTTGTAATATTAAACTGAAACCTTTCTTTCATTTTTTTTCAGTGTAACATTTTTCTGTAAGAGGGGCTTCAGTTTTCCCAAGCTTGCTTGAAGGATGTTTGAGAATTTCTTCCAACATTTCTCTCATTTTGCTTTTATTGTATTGTTATATACACAGTATGTATACAGTACTGCTTTAGGATCTGAATGCATCCTTTGGGATAAGTTTCTTCTTTTATGTCTTCCTTTGAAACGAAATTGAAGGGAGCCAGAAACTACAATGAAAAGCGGAAAGTAAGCGCACAATTGTCATTAAATCATATCATACATTGCATCTGTGAAAATGACACTGAAATGTCTTCTGCATTGAAAGACATTTCAAAAGGACTTTTTTTTGTCAAATTGATTTTAGTATTGTCAGAAAAAAGTGCTGGAGATATTTACTTACTACCTTCAATGAGGTACTAATTTGTAGCACCAAAGATACATCAATACCTATTGACTTACAAGAGGAAAAAAGCATTGTGTATCAGAGAAAAAGTAGCCCACAAAAATGACAGCCACTCTTTCCCCCCCTATTGCTGCCGTAAATTTTATTATAGATCCTGAAGGATACTTTGGATCATACCGTATACACTTTTTATTGATTAAACCAAAACTACAGTTTAGTGTGTATGTTTTTCTGGTGCTTGGTTTACTGTATTCTGGGAGTTGAAGTCCACACATTTTAAAGTTGCTAAGATTGAGAAACACAAGAATTCCAGTGACTTTTAAAGAATGACAACACTTAGACACAGAGTTAAATGAGTGACAGTACCATGTTGCAGGCGGGCAAGCTCATAACACCCTATTTGCCCTACAAGCATAATCCTACAGTTGAGTTACCCTTCACCGGAGACAGAAATATATGATGGATGGCAGCTCCATATATTGGTCATGTAGATGAGTTGGGTCTAGACTGGGAGAGAAAAAAACTTTTTGTCTGTTCTTACTCAGATCATGGCTTAATGCAGTATCTATTGTGTGTGAAGCTAGCCACTTGCAGTTTCTTCAGTAACCTTTGGTCACAAAGAATGACTTATGCGTTGCATGAATCCACGCAACTCTTGGCCTGAAAAATCTAGCCTTGCTGGTAATATTCTTGCTTTCCTGATTTTTGTTTTTAGTTTCACCTACGGTACAGACTAGACTTCAATCAGATTAAGCTGGAAACTAATCAGATCATACTATAATTGACAAAATGATGAGAGGCGAATGTTAACGTGATGATAAATGAAGGAGGTGAATGTTAGGGTTTTTGTTTTTTTTTTTATTCCCAAGGTCGATTTGACTCTTGGGTCTATCAGTTGTGTAGCCCAAATGAATATTTGTTCAAGTTTTGTGGAGGGGTTTTGTCTCTGATTGAAATTGTCATTCCATGCTATTTCATAGCTGGGCTGTTGATCAGATTACTAATTCAGAATAGCTAGGTAATATTTGTATACTGTTAGAAAGTGAAGTTGGTGTTCCTTTGTTTGCAGCATAATTTTATCTCTTAATTTTGCTTTGTTTAAAGAAGCAACATAAGACCTCGAGAATAATACTTGGAACTCACTTCCACACTTGGGAATCCCATCCAGGACTGATCCCTTTTGGATCAAATGTCAATAATGACTGGTGCTATACTGTTGATAGTTTAGTTTTAGTTTAGTTTAGTTTAGTTTAGTTAGGGGTTTGAATTCACTGATATATGGCATTCTCTGACTCTAAATTCTCTGAGCCATGGTGACGCAATAATAATAATAATAATAATAATAATAATAATAATAATAATAATAACAACAACAACAACAACAACAACAACAACAACAACAACAACAACAGAGTTGGAAGGGACCTTGGCGGTCTTCTAGTCCAACCCCCTGCTTACGCAGGAATCCCTACACTACTTCAGACAAATAGTTATCCACCATCTTTTTAAAAACTTCCAGTGTTGGAGCATTCACAACTTCTGGAGGCAAGTTGTTCCATTGATTAATTGTTCTAACTGTCAGGAAATTTCTCCTTAGTTCTAGGTTGCTTCTTTCCTAGCTTAGTTTCCATCCATTGCTTCCTCAGGTGCTTTGGAGAATAGGTTGACCTCCCTCTTCTTTGTGGCAACCCCTGAGATATTGGAACACTGCTATCATGTCTCCCCTGATCCTTCTTTTCATTGAACTAGACATACCCAGTTCCTGCAACCGTTCTTCATATGTTTTAGCCTCCAGTCCCCTGATCATCTTTGTTGCTCTTCTCTGCACTCTTTCTAGAGTCTCAGAACCATTTCTAGAGTTGTTAGAACGCAGTATTGCAGGCTAGCTCTGCCCACTGCCAGCAATTCGATCCTGACCAGCTCAAGCTTGACTCAGCCTTCCATCCTTCCGAGGTTGGTAAAATGAGGACCCATATTGTTGGGAGGGAAATATGCTGACTCTGTAAACCGCTTAGAGAGGGCTGTAAAGCACTGTGAAGCGGTTTATAAGTCTAAGTGCTGTTGCTATTGCTAAAAATGGTTCTGCCTTTGCAACTGAAATGCTGTTCCTGTGTCACAAGGATTTCTGAATTTTGGAAGAGGAATGAAGTGGACCTCTAGTGTGCTAAAGCTGATTGTGGCTTAATGTGTATTTAAATGGTGGTGATTTGGTGGTGGAAAGCAGGTGTGAGGCAGTGGTGGGTTGCTCCCGGTTCGTCCCCGGTTCTGAGAACTGTTAGCGGAGGTGGCAGGAGGCTCCACCCACCTGCTCGGGATGCTTCTGCACGTGCGCAGAAGTTTCTGTTCATGCTCAGAAGCGTTGCGCGAACCGGTAGCAGTGGGATTTAGAATCCACTACTGGTGTGAGGCCAAAACTCACATTTTCTCTGTGCTCCTTTCCTTTTAGTTGCTCATATGCAAAAAAACCCTGTAATCATGTGAATGGTGACTGAATGAAGGAGAGAAGGAGAAGCTGAAGCAAAAGGGCCATGGATTATCTTTACCCATTTTTGTACCCTGGAGAGCACCCTTTAGGAATAATTGCTGAAAATGAAAAGCATGATTTTCTTCTGTTTTGAGCTGGAGAAGCATGGATGTAGTTTATCAATATCTATATCAAGTGGGACAGGCAGAAGTTCGGCTGGAAAATGCTGCACGATCCTTAACCGCCAAAATATTGCTCAGCCATGCATGGATGGATTTTGTTCTTATCCATTTTTTGGGGGTAATAATTTTGTTAAAGATTGTTACACAAATAAAAGTAATACATGCTACGTAAAACTATGATTAAAAAAACAAGTGGAAAAGAAAAAAGAAACCCCCCTTCCTCTCCAGCAAATATAATCAACATTAACAGTTTAATTAACAGCTCTCTTTAAAAAAAACACCATCACCTCTTCATCCCATATCTCACGTCATTCTCTATAATCAAATCTTTAAGGCTTTATCACTCCATTTTAATCGGCAAAATCCATTAAGGATTATCATCACATCTTATCATTTTTCAGTCATTTATGTAATATATTGTTGTTTGACAGATTCTGTTAAGTTTGTCATCTTTACGACAGAAACTGTGGGACTCTTGACTTGTCTTTGCCTCTTTGGGCTTTCCACCAGCATCTTTCAGGATTTGTTGGGTCTCCCATCCCAGCAGCATCAAGTTTGGAAGCTACATTTGGATTTCTTCCTCTTCTTCGTTTATAACAGATTTTGTTTTAAGGTTGCTCATATTAAGAGGCTGGGAAAATTAACCTCAAGTTAACTTTCTTTTTTTTCTGGCTGCAGATAATGCCAGGAAGCCTAGGTAAGGTGAATTATCCCATAATTAATCTTGGTACTCAGGGGATTTGGAGGGGTAATGCCCAAGTGTCTGGTTTTCAGGATGTACTAGGATTATCCTTGACTCAGTCATGCATCTTGTACAAATCAGGCCTCTGCTTCTAAATCGAGCGAATAGCCATATATAATCTAGCCGTATATAATCTTCTCCTTTGTGAACTTGTCAAATCAGCTTATAAAACACTCCAAGTTGGTAGTTATCATCAACCAACTACAACAGGGGTCCCCAAACTTGGCAAATTTAAGACTTGTGGACTTCAACTCCCAGAATTCTCCAGCCAGCTATGCTGGGAATTCTGGGAGTTGAAGTCGACAAGTCTTAAAGTTGCCAACTTTGAAGACCTCTGAACTACAATATCACTCTTCGCTGGCTAACACCTTCTTCCTCTTCAGGGCCTCAAATCCCTGTCTTTTCTGATTTCTGTCTGGGTGCTGATTCTGTGACCTCCTTAAGCAAATTCCAAGGGTTTAGCATATTTTTCTAGCTCCCCACTGAATTAATTGAGTAAGCTGGTTAACCTCAAAGAGATAGACATAGATGTTGCCTCAAATAGATCTGGCTCTTCTTGAAACTAAACAAACTCTGCTAACTGCCCATTGCTGATCAAGAAGAAGACCCAAAGAGACCCCACAAAAACAGGATCACTCTTGCCATAGCTTTTCCATGGTCATTTTAATCCTTCTGTCGTCCTATCCCACAGCCTTTGACGGTATATAAAAATCCATTGATCGACTGGAGAAGTCTGGATGAGTCATGGAAAGTAGAGTGTCTCTATTGTCAGCTCCGACCTGTCAGGGCTGCCATTCAGGCAGGGGGAAGAGGCACTCGTCGCTTTATGGCTCCTGGGTTTGTTGTCATCACCAGGAAGCCCACGGAGAGTATGGCTGAAGGTACGCAGGGAATCTTGGAGTCTGTTGAGATGGCAGAGGCTACCCCTGAGATCCTGCCATCGTTGCCTCCTGGTCCAGATGTGAGATCAAAGGGACGTCTAGTCCTGTGCTGGTGAACCTATGGCACACGTGCCACAGGTGGCACGTGGAGCCATATCTGCGGGCACGCGAGCCATTGCCTAGTTCAGCTCCAGTGCGCATGTACGCGCCAGCCAGCTGATTTTTGGCTGGCCCCGCCCATGCTGCCCCTCCCCTCTCAGGAGTCTCCATGTGGCCCGTTTTGGATGCCAGGTAAGTACAGGGCAGCGCAGAGGCTGGGGGGGGGGGGCGAGGGAGGCCGTTTTTGCCCTCCCCAGGCTCCAGGAAAGCCTCTGGAGCCTGGGGAGGGTGAAAAATGGGCCTACGGGGCCCACCGGAAGTTGGGAAATGCGCCGTTTCCGGCATCTGGAGGCTTCAGGGAGGCTTGCTAGGCCCAAATCGAGGCACGGGGGGGGGGGTTCGTGCATGCAAGTGTGGGGGGTGTTGCACATGCATTCGCGGGAGGGCATTGAATTATGGGTGTGTGCACACGCTATCGCCTGCGCACACGCACTTTCGGCACCCGAGGAAAAAAAGGTTCGCCATCACTGGTCTAGTCCCTAAGGAGATCGTTGCCAAAGTGCCAGAGGAAATAGGTGGAACCAGTCAACTGTTGCAGAGACAAGAAGGGGCGGTGGGTGGCTGGTGGCCCAGCCTTGTAGGGCTTGGTGCCTATGAGAGCCCCCCTCCCATACTCACGCCAACCAAGAGCCATTTTAACCATTTAGTTCAACCATGATACCTACCTAGGATGGTGAGCTACTGTTTAGTAAAGGAATTTCCAGTGTCAAGAGCAGGCTGTACGGCGCAGGATGTTTTTGAATACCAGTTGCTGGAGAGCAAATACTCCCAAGTACTGTAGATGATGACTTTCACATCCTGCTTTTGGGTTTTCTCTGGCCACTGTGTGAAACAGGATGCTGGAGCGGAGAAGTCTTTGGTCTGACTCAGCTGGGTTCCTCTTCTTGTGTCTTCTTTCTTATTTGGATGTATGTGCAATTCACATCTGCAGCTCCTGATCTAGCCAAAAGATTGCATGAGGGTGGAATAGGAGTGAGGTTTTGATTAAAAAAAGAAGAAAAGAAGAAATGGTAAAAGTGGAAAATATATGTACCTCTACTACTTCCAGCTTCTCTCTCTCTCTCTCCCTCTCCCTCTCCCTCCCTTCCCCTCTGTCTCACTTCTCTTTCTCTCTTTGCAAGTATGGCCCAGAGATAAAGCCGAATAATACGACTCACTTGAGAAAGCAAGGATGTCGAATGCAGATGCCAAAGTCTTATTTTGCATTCTACAAGCAAAAGCACCCCATTCAGGGTTCCTGCAGGAAAATCCCGCAAGGCTGCTTCAAATGCAGGAAGGGAAAATGGGATTCCCGCCAAGCTATGTTTGGTCTTTCTTTGCTCTGCGCTGGAGCCCTGCCCTTTGGTGCGGGTGGCTGAGGGAGGCAAAAGGCAAGGAACATGAGCCTTCTTTGAAATATGCCTGAGAAGGACTGGGGCCAACTTTTCTGGAGGTGTTTCCAGATAGGGGTCTCCAGGGCCTTCCAATCCAAATATGTGCAAAAAATTTGGCGTTCCTTTTCCAGTCACTGTATTTTCCTGGAAAGGGAGAAGAAGAAGAAAAAAAAATGCAAGAAGCAGGGAGAAGATTAGAGTCACAAAACCACATTCTGCCTGTGTAATATTTTTTTTAATAAAAGAGGGGCAATCAAACCTCACATGGAAGCTTTGAATTATGTATATACACTAGGGGTGGGTTCCTAATTTTTTACTGCCACTCTGTGGGCGTGGCTTATTTTGTGGGTGTGGCTTGCCAGCCATGTGACCAGGTGGGCGTGGCTTGCCGGTCATATATTAGTTATTTCAGAGAGATGTTACTACTATTTTTTGCTATTTTATACCTTACATGAAAAGCTTTGCATACAAAGTGTGTGTTACACCATGGCAACACAGCAACCTTTATATGCAGAAAATGCTATAGTAAAAAGACAAGCAAGTCTCATACAGCATTTTTGGTTTCAATCATGGATTCCTTAGACGAAAATATTGAGGACTGTTAAAAGAACAGTATCTTTTAACAGTCCTCAGTGTTTTCATCTAAAGAATAACAGTATAAAACTGTATAAAATTAACAGTATAAAAGGTTAAGCTTTCGGAAAACGCCCACTTTGGGAAGCTTTAGGCAAAAGAGAAGGAAAAGTGTCAAATGCGAGCTTCTTATTATTTTCAAGCGAAGGGATGGGGAAAGACTTAATTGTCAGGTTTCTGGGCATGCGCAGAAGAATTTTTTTTAAAAAATAAAAAAATTTTTTTTAAATGGTGGCACCCAGGCACTGGCAACCAACAGCACGGTACTGTAACATCACCAGCGGGCCGCTACCAGTGCTATAGAGTGGACCGCACCGGTAGGAACCCACCACTGATATACACCTCATCTCAGCACTCCGGATCAAATATGGAAAAGACCTTCCCTTCTGGGTAACTGCTACATGATCATCACAGAATTTGAGACACCCTTAGATGAATAAAAATAAAATTCCCCATTCACTAAACCACAGCTTGCTATTTATCTTGCACTAATTTATAATTTGGCTTCTTTAGTTTGACCTTAGCTTTTGGCCACTAATGTGGCTAAATGGGTTTTGGCTTGTAGGGCATGAATCTATACATCAAACCAACTTCAATGGTTTGGTTGATGGTGAAAACCCAGTCAGCTGTGGTCAATGTGAAAAGTTACAGCTTAATGCAAGATATGATCTCAAATATTTCATCCCTTCAGTACCAGCCATCTCTACCCCAAGATATACTGCTGAATTGAAGAAGGCTGATGGCAACAGAAATATATTTTTATATGGAATGGCTAGAAGTTGAATTTTTGTTTGTGTATATATATTATGGAAAGATACATGCTCGGCCTTACAAGACAAGATAGAAAGACCTCCACATGGATTAGAGAACAAACAAAAATATACGATACCATCAAGAGAAGAAAAGAATTGAAATGGAAATGGACTGGTTACATAGCAAGAAGAACTGAAGGCAGGTGGACCAAGGCAGTCACAGAATGGATCCCACTTGATAAAAAGCGTCCATGAAAGAGAGCTAAAACAAGATGGATTGACAACATCAGCAAATTTTGTGGGCCCAATTGGCAAAGGAAAGCCAAGGACCGTATTGGCTGGAAACCTGCGGAAGAGGCCTTCATCCTGCAGTGGATAGACAATGGCTAAAATGATGATATGTATATATGTCTGTTTGTGTGCGTGTGTGCGTGCATGTGTTTATATGTATGTATGTATCCCAAAGGTGCTTATTCAGGAGGCAACCAGACTTTCTTGTTTTTTGTTTTGAAGATGTTTCGCATCTCATCCAAGAAGCTTCCTCAGCTCTAACAAGATAATGGGGAATGGAAGGATTTATATTCATGGTTGTCCCAAAGATGACCTGGATGGCTGAGAATCTCTACAGACTTTTAGCTATACAATTTGGGATGAACACAGTGGTGAAATCCAATTTTTTTTCTACCGGTTCTGTGGGCATGGCTTGGTGGGTGTATTGTGTTGTTTGGTGGGCATGGCTTGGCTTGGTGGGAGTGGCAGGGGAAGGATACTGCAAAATCCCCATTCCCTCCCCACTCTGGGGCCAGCCAGAGGTGGTATTTGCTGGTTCTCTGAACTACTCAAAATTTCCGCTACCGGTTCTCCAAACTACTCAAAATTCCCGCTACCAGTTCTCCAGAACCTGTCAGAACCGGCTGGATTTCACCTCTGGATGAACACAAGAGCCGAGGTGGCCCAGCAGTTAGAGTGCAGTATTGCAGGCTACTTTAGCTGACTGTGATCAGCAGTTCAGCTGTTCAAATCTCACCGGCTCAAGGTTGACTCAGCCTTCCATCCTTCCGAGGTAGGTAAAACGAGGACCCAGATTGTTGGGGGCAATATAAATATACATTGCTTACTGGTGTAAATCGCTTAGAGAGTGCTTGCACTTTGGGGCGGTATATAAGTTTCACTAATAAATAAATAAATAAATAAACAAACAAATACCCTTTGAAAGGTGTGGGAGTAGGAATGGATTTCCAGAGGAAAAATTGCAGACTACAGGAACCAGGAGCACCACTCAAGTGACCCTGAGGACACAGATAAACCTCCAAGTGCTTCAAGGACCATCTAAAAGGATGCAAATGACCAGCTGTCTGCAAGGAACATAAATCCTTCCATCCCCCACTATCCTGTCAGAGGTGAAAAAGCTTCTTGGATGAGAAGCAAAACATCTTCAAAAGAAAAAACAAGAAAGTCCAGTTGCCTCCTGAAAAAGCACCTTTGGGACAACCATGACCTGGATGACTGAGAATCTCTACAGTATGTATGTATCGTAATCTTAAAAAAAAAATAGACCAAAGGCACACCAGAATATTGCACATTTATTCAGAAATCAGTACGGTTGTATAAAAACCATTTTAGCCCCAAATATATTTTACAGTCTTTATATTACAGGGAAGGAAGGGTAACATTCTTCCTTCATTATATTGTATTTTCCCCCTTCTAAATTCATTTGAATTTCTTTTGGTTTATAATTTTTGAAATTTAGCAACCTTCTTCCCTGATTTGACACATCTGACAAACTTCTTAAGGCTGAAATTTCTCCTTGAGGTTTCCCAAGTATTGCCATAAGAAAATTCATTCTGTAATAACATTTTATTTCTAGCTTGATCCGGCTTGTGCCCTGTACTATTTAATCACAATGCCTTATTGCCTCCCTGGGTGCTAAAGTTGCTTTGCTTTTAATTTTTAGTGTTGTTTTTCTTGTAACTGATTACAGGCCTTGAACCACTTGCTTGTTATAGCTCAGTTGCAAACACGAATCTCGGAGTGTGTCAGGGGGACGAATTATTGTGGTTAAATTGCATCCTAGCGGTGTGAGATTTTGCAGGCTTCAGACTGGAGTTTGAAAAGATCCCTACTGTTATGTTGAGCAAACTTTCTTTAGTTGGTACCTAGGGGAGGAAAGTGGCAACTCTTTGTTAATTCAATCTCGGTAATTACCTACTTTTGGCAATTTTGGAAGAATCAAAAAAGAATTAGACCATTTACACCTACCCGGGTCTGCTTAGCCTAGGCACTTTTCAGACCAAGTTCATATCAAACCGAAAGAAGCTTGTTTCAACTTTTTTATATATATAAAGTTTTATTAATTTTCTACTATTACATTTAGTTAGTGCTTAATAAACATTGTGTTGTCTGGGTTATTTTGTTTGCTTAACAATACAAATTATATTCCTAATCTTTATCCCAGGGGCGGGTTGCTCATTTACTGATACTAGTGCGCTGCGCACGCATCTCCAAGTTTCGTGCACGCCCCCTCATGCAATTTTGCTTCTGCGCATGCACAGAAGCAAAATCTCGCCGAAATCTCACACGTGCGCGTCACAAGGTTTTGGCGAGACCTCTTAGGAATGTGGTGAGGTCCACAGTAGAGAGTTGACGGTTGAAGCTGTGGGGGTTTGAGGATGTAACAACGGAGTCGGGTAGAGCATTCCAGGCGTTGACCACTCTGTTGCTGAAGTCGTATTTTCTGCAATCGAGTTTGGAGTGGTTTACCTTGAGTTTGTATCGATTGTTTGCCCGTGTATTATTGAGATTGAAGCTGAAGAAGTCGTTGACAGGTAAGACGTTGTAGCGGACAATTTTGTGTACTATGCTTAGATCAGACCGCAGGCGGCACAGTTCCAGATTGTCCAAGCCCAAAATTTCAATCCTGGTGGCATAAGGGATTCTATTGTGAGTAGAGGAGTGGTGTACTCTTCTCGTGAAATACCTCTGGACCCACTCAATCGTATTAATGTCCAATATACAGTGTGGGTTCCAGGCAGACGAGCTGTATTCGACAATTGGTCTGGCAAAGGTTTTGTATGCCTTAGTTAGCAGTACAATGTTACCGGAGAAGAAGCTTCGCAAAATTAGGTTAACAATTCTTAACGCCAAACCAGAGCATATTAATTCATGGTTAGGATTTCTAAGAGCCACAGGTTCCTGGCAAAGGCATGGCTGATCTTCCTAGAAGAGACAGACCTGAAACATGTACCTTCTTTTTGGCTTGGGTGGGGGTGGGGATTTCAAACAGCGGATCATGTGAACAAAAGCAGTCAAGGGATCAGACGATCAGCAGCTGTTTGCAGAAGATTCTGACCTCCGGAGAAGGCAGATTTGTTTGCAGATGTAAACACTCCCAAGCACAAACCTTGGTACTTCCAGGTGAAGGACCTCTGGCAGTTGCTTTGGCGATTTGGAAGAGCAGCTCGCAGCTGAGACCAATAAGCTGACATTTAGCAAGCAGCTTCTTGTATAGTGGAATCTGATAACGTCTACTGGACTGGCAAGGCAGAGAGTATTCAAGCTCTTTTTGACCTCTGCTCTAAATAGCTGAAACTCCTGGATAAGCAGCCGCGCACTCCCCTGACCTTACATGTCATATCCCGAGTGTTTGTACTTTGTTAATCAAGCATCCAAAAACTCGGGAAATGGGAGTGTGTGTGCAGGCACACAGGGTTTAGGGAGTGTATTTCCATGTACGATGTTGGATTGTGTCCACCCGAAACAGTGGAATTGTCAAAGGACTATTTCATAGATAACCTTTCAGAACAATAAAACTTTATTTTTATTTATTTATTTTTGTCAAGTACATGTTGGTAATATACATAGATATAACATTGTTTATATACATAAGATGAGTACTGATAAGCGGGAACATTAGGACAGGGACAGTAGGCACGCTGGTGCACTTATGCACGCCCCTTACTGACCTCTTAGGAATTGGGTGAGGTCAACAGTGGACAGTCTAAGGGTAAAGTTTTGGGGGTTTGGTGATGAAACCACAGTGTCAGGTAGTGAGTGGATTCTGATGCATTCATCTCTTTTCTTCCAGAACCTATCTGGAATTAACTACCAGCTCCTGGAATTTCTGCTCACCTGGCTAAGTTTTATCCAAATTGTTTCTAAATCTGGCTCCTGTCTTAGTAGCATGTATGAACCCATCTGTTCTGGCCTGAAGTCAGTTAGGCATTGTTAAAAGCAACCCAAAATTCTAGCTTAGCACAAAGTGGTATGTATAAACAAACCAGTGCAACACAGTAAAATAAAAATAGGAAATAAAAATATCTATTATATGAAAAAAGAGGAACATAATGGGAGTTCCATTCTTGGCACCGGCAGCATTGCAAGATTTACACCACAAAGTCTTCTGGAAAACCAAGTTTTTTGAAGCTTCTGGAAGGCTTTTGTTCGGGGATTGGAGAGGCTTGAGACAGGCTTCAAAACAACAGCTCCTTATTAACTATGTACAAGGTCCAGCAGAGAGCCAGGCTGACAGCTTCCCCTTTTATAGGGAGCTGTCAGATGGCTCAGCCAATCAGCGGTCTCCATTTTCCCGCTTGAATAGCGGACCTTGGAGTAACCAGGCAGTCTCAATATTCAACACCTGTGGTGTATATCCAGGCTGTTGCAGGTTGAAAGATCCCTCTTCAACAGTATCTTTATCACTGTTTGGGGGTCTTCTGCCTCAGATTCTCTTTCTTGTTACAGGGCCAAAGCCCAAACATAGTCCTGCAAAGGAGGGGGTGCTGTTGGAAGGGTCTCGATTGCCCCCCTCCTCTTTCAAAGCCTGCCCCCTTGTTTCCCCGCAACTGTAGCCACCTCTCCTCTTGGATAATCTCTTCCTTGTTTGGACTAAGAACACTGCACACCAACGCAACTAGACACAAGAAGAGGTTTTCCCCCCCGAATGCCATCACTCTGCTAAACAAATAATTCCCTCACCACTGTCTAACTATTCACTAAGGCTGCATTACTATTACTATTAGTCTTCTCATCGTTCCTATCACCCATCTCCTCCCACTTATAACTTGTTGCTTGTATCCTTATGGTTTATATCAATATTGTTTCCTGATTGCTTATTGTACCCTATGACAATCAAGAAGTGTTGTACCTCATGATTCTTGACAAACGTATCTTTTCTTTTATGTGCACTGAGAGCATATGCACCAAAGACAAATTCCTTGTGTGTCCAATCACACTTGGCCAATAAAGAATTCTATTCTATTCTATTCTATTCTATTCTATTCTATTCTATTCTATTCTATTCTATTCTATTCTATTCTATTCTATTCTATTCTATATTTCTATTTTCTATTCTATTCTATTCTATTCTACTCTATTCTATATTTCTATTTCTATTCTATTTTATGTACACTGATAGCATATGCACCAAAGACAAATTCCTTGTGTGTCCAATCACACTTGGCCAATAAAGAATTCTATTCTATTCTATTCTATTCTATTCTATTCTATTCTATTCTATTCTATTCTATTCTATTCTATTCTATTCTATTCTTCATTTCTCTTCATTTCTCTTCTCTTATTCTCTTCTCTTCTCTTCTATTTTATGTACACTGAGAGCATATGCACCAAAGACAAATTCCTTGTGTGTCCAATCACACTTGGCCAATAAAGAATTCTATTCTATTCTATCAACCTGACCCTGAGCGAAAGACAAGTGAAACTCTCTCTCTCTCTATTTTCTCACTCCCCCTCCCTTATGTATGGGGAGAAGGTGGGGGGGCGCCGTGTGAGCCAGAGGCGGAGCGGCGGTGCCAAAATTTTGCTGAGCTCAGGGCGCTCTGGGCAGCAGGCGAGCCCAAGCCGGTGACATTTCCGGTTGCAAGCGGCCAGCCAATTGGTGCTCGCGGCCGGCTCGCCGGAGCAACGAGACGCAAAATAGGATAATCTCTCTCCTCGCCCCCCCCCACCACGCAGGCTTTCTCTTCCCTTGTAGGAGGCGGGAGGGTCAGGACGGAGCCGGAGCCGCTCGATCGCCCCGGCTTGGCAGCCGCCTCAGCAAAGAGAGCGCGGCGCAGCCCTTGAGCAGCTGGGCCGGCTTGGCGCTCCAAAGGGGCGGGGCTTTCGCTCTGCAGCGCTGTGTGAGTTCAAGCCCTGCAAGGGTGGCACTCTGCACACGCCCGGAGGCTGCTTGTCTCGGCTCTCCCCAAACTGTATTTTTTAATATATATATATATATATATATATATATATATATTCGGAGGAGCCCGGTTCAGCCGAACGCCGTAGACTTCGCCCAAGCCGTCCTCGGGCTGATGTAGCTCCCCGGCGGCCGAGGCTTGAAAGGAGCGCTCCGTCAGGTCGGCCGCGCGCTCTGCACGTGCTCAGGAGCCCCTCTCGTCCCGCCCAAGCTCCGAGTGGGGGCCGCGTTGAAGGCACCGGGGAAGGGGCGGTAGCTGAAGCGGCCTCTCGATGTAGGATGTCTCCTCTTCGCCAATGGCTCGGCGGCTCCCGGCGGGGAGGACGACGCGGCTGCCCTCCTGAGGCGCCCGCCCTGGAGACGAGGCGACAGCGGGTTCCCTCCGGCAACTTCGCTCAGGTTTCCCCGGCGGGCTCGTCCCTGCCCGCTCTTCTCCTGGAGCGCTGAGTCTGTGCTTCGCGGGTCGCGGCGGAGAAGCGCGGCTCCAGCGCCGTTCCCCCACCCGCTCTGGACCGGCCCGTGGATTTCGGAGCTTGACTCTTCGGCGCCTTTGAACGGGCGGGAGGGAAACCAACGTCGGACGCCCGGCGTGGCGAGTCGCTTTTCCGAGCCAATCTTTTTGGATGCGGTGAGTAGCGGGCTTGGGTCGCAAAGGCAAGAGAGAAGAAGCCCCTTCCCCAAACTGGGGCTTTGGGGGATCCGGTCTCGGGGGGCCATCCTGGAGGGGTGCGTGGGATCTTTCCATCGCGTGGCGTCCCCGCGAGTGGCTCACATGAAGCCCTTCTTGCCCCGCGCGTGCCGTGGGAGACGGGTCCCCACGAGGGCTGCGGACGGAGTCGACTCCGACCGCTAAGTCGTGGACCCAACTTCGGGCTAAGCTGTTCTCAAGGCGCTAGTTCTCAGGCGGCCGGTGACCTCGCCGAATGTTGTCTTTTTCTGTCTCGTTTCTGAATTTTGGCTTATTTTTGAGAGGACGTTGCGCTGTCGGCCAAGGGGGAAAAAAAAGAGACGCGTCGGGAGAAAAACTATAATCGCGGATGAGATCTTTTGCAAATAAACGTGGCAGGACTTCCTTTTGGGAAATGAGAGGCTAAAGGTACTAGGACGATCAAATATGGGTGTTTACTCGGAAGCAAAGTGTAATGCACTTATAGTAAGCAGTGGCCGCGGCTGGTCTGAACTTCGCCTGCTTAGAAGTTGCGCCGCCCGCCGGGAGTTACTCCTTGCTAAGGGACCCTAGCATTTTAGCATCTTGGTCGGTAGAAACGGATTCTTATGTGTCTAGTACAGTGTTTCTCAACCTTGGCGGTTTGAAGATGTGTGGACTTCAACTCCCAGAATTCCCCAGCCAGCAACGCTGGCTGGGGAATTCTGGGAATTGAAGTCCACACATCTTCAAACTGCCAAGGTTGAGAAACACTGGTCTAGTAGTATGTTTATTTGGAAGTCTGCTACGTTAAATGCAGCAAGAGTAAATAAAGAGCTGTTCCTGGTTATGTGTTGAAATTTTGGTGCACACACTTCACAATGTCGACTTTTTAAAAGGAGTTGGGGGGGGCGTGCGAGTAGCGCGAACCCGTGTTAACCTTTCAAGCACCGCAGGGTCCCCGTGTTTGTGGCCCCCTGCTTTCCACCGCGTGTGAATTGCTCCGAGCTAAAAGGTTGCCTGGTCCACCTTGCTTCCAAGCTTGTGATTCCGCTCCCCGCTCTTCCGGGAAAGCAATCCCCCGCCCCCGAGAGATCAGTATTTTACGTTCACAAGACACGCTTGCCCGGAATCGTCTACAAACCTTGCTTCGTTCAGATGCCGTGACAAACACCGTTCGTTTCTCTCTTGGGTGCTTATTTTTTTAAACTGCTTAAACTGTTGTGTGTGAACCCCCCCCCCTTGTTGTTAGTGTGTGTGCTTTTGCACCTGGTGCAAGCAAAGCCAGAAAACGGGTTAGGTTAGGAGGTGAAGCGTGTTTGCGGGAAGGCCTGCGCTGGCTCGAGTTGCAAGCAGCGTGGCAAGGAAAGGGTGCTGGCGGAGCGGTCAGAGAAGGGACGGCGGATGCAAAACCCAGTGCCCGCGATCCGGGAAGCGCCCAGCGGGCAAGAAAACTCGCCTCGGCATCGGCGGGACTGCTGACTTCCCAAGGGGCGGGGCTGAGCGGGGGCTCCTCCCCTCACCACCCGTGGCGCCCGCTGGCTTGGCTCTTCCCAGCCGGCTCTCCCTCCCCTTTTAAAGCAGAACCCCCCCATTCCTTCCTGCCAATCCGTGTACTGTAGCTTTAAAAGGCTTCCAACCACGTTCCAAAGGCCCAAATAGCACAGAAAGCTGGGGGTGGGGGGGTGGGGGTGTTGGAGAAGAGAAAGAGGGCAAAGGCTGGCTCTTGTTATCCTTAATGTTATTGGTGCCATCATTTCTAGAATCACATCCGGAGAAGCCAAGACCATTGCAATTATTAGTTATTTTCCCTTTAAAAAAAAACCCACCACCGATCCGATTATGCTGCGGTTGTTCCGGGCTGGATTGATTCCCCGCTGTCCAGCAGCGTCAGGAAGAGGCTTTCGGCGACTTGCCTGCTTGCTTTCTTTGCTTCCCCGGCTCGGGTGATTTTTTTTTTTTATTATTCCGAAGAATTAAAACAGCCAAGGCTCGATTCCGGCTGGAGCATGCTCACAAACTGCGAGGTCTCCCATTATGAAGCAGGCTGGGCCGTTGTGGTTATTATGTCTGTAGATGCCAGCCGCCCCCTCTCCCTCCCCCCCCCCAGAATTCCCCCCACCCCACCCCGCATTGATTTGGTTTGGAATCGGCTCTGACGGCCACCCGGAATGACCCGTCCGCTCGTCTGCTGACAATAATTCTCCCTTCTCCCATCGCCCCCCCTCCCTCCCCCGCCTGCCCAAAACAGGTGTTGGCGAAGAGAGAACCACCGCCCGATCGCTGGAACCTACCTACCTCCAGGAGGAGGAAACCAGGCAGCGAATTCCTTCTCTCTCTCCCCCCCCACTCGCCCCCTCCCCCGCAAAAAAAGAAAAGCAAGTGGAAAGAATGCCAGAGAAGGGCTTGGGGAGGTGTGCAAGCTAGACCGCAAAGGTAAGGCAATGGAGCCCAGAGGTGTGTTTTCCTGTTTATTCTGCCTGCCCTCGTGCTGGGGCTGTGCCCTTGTGAAAAATGTTTGCAGGGTTTGCAAGCGGCTGTTTTCTGCTGGGGAAGAATCCCCGGGGAGGGGTGGTGGGGTGGGTAGATTCCATTTTGGTAGTGGAGAAGTGTGTGTGTGTGTGCGGGGTCACTTGGGAATGCGCTCCTGCCCTCTGGGGGTGTCCTGCAGGGGTGGCCTGTAGAGAGAGAGAGAGAGAGAAAAGAAGCTATTCCCTTGGGTAGGCTGTGCTGCACACCTGATAGGATCCAGCTTTGCTCTCAGGGCCTGAAGTAACCTTTGCCGGGTGTCAATTGGTGGAGGTTAACCCTTTCATCGCCTCCTGCAGGTTTGAGCTGCTTCTGGAAGGCCTGCGTGGGGTGGAAGGGGAGGGGGGAATGGACGGACAAGGTGCTCCAGGGGGGGAAGGGTGTGCAGGCCTTTTAACTCACAGGAGGGCTAAGCCCTTAGATACCAGACCTCTTGCATCTGGATCTTTCTTGCTTTAAACTTAGCCTGGGTTAATCCAGATACCTTGTGAGTTGTGCCTGATGGACCGAGGGGGTGAGGGGGGCGAGAGTGGGTAAAAATAACATTTGCCTACAGCTCCGGCTCACCTCTGTGATGATGCTTATTTCTGATCCAGTTGCCAGAATGAGACACACATGGGCTTAGCGTCATCACAGGGTGGGTGCATCTAGAATTTTAATCTATTCCCCCCCCCCCCCGCTAGTCAATCGATCGGAAAAGAGGCCTTTGTATATCTGGGGGTGGGTGGGTGGGTGTCCGGATGGAGAGGAGGGACAGTATGAAACCTCTGGTCTGCTTTTTGGAGGGAGCTAAGGTTTGTTTTCCTCTCCCGTTTGCACTGGATGCGGGGAGCTGAATGGAGCAATGGCATTTCCGTCTAGTTTTGCATCCCCCTCTTTCTTTAAAGGCTGTGTGTTGCCGCAGAATATGGTTAGCTTGAAAGCATGGCATCATCGACTCCTGATAGATGGCTCTGCACATCACCAGCAAAGCATGTATTCTGTGCCTCAGTGGGCTTACCTGAATTTTTTTTAAATCAATTGCAGCTTTTCCACGTATGACTGACATTTAAATGGCATTTAGGTTTGGGAGAACAGTACAGTATTCACTCCTGGTTGTGTGTGTGTGTGGGGGGGAGGTGGTGGTGGGGTTTAGGCAAATTCCAGCATCTTACTTTGCGGCAAAGGACCTCCAGCTACCGCCTGGAAATCTTTTGCTTAGCAACTTCATCGCTGCTTGTAATACCTGCCTTGTCTATCTTTAGCTATCCATGCTGAGGTTTTTCTGTTGGGGTCCTAGACGGCTGCAGTGCTGATTGTGGCAGACTGACTGCAGAGGGTTTGTTCCCTAGTATACAATCTGGCCTGGGCCATTTCTGGGTGATAATTGGCCTCTTGATTGCATAACAAATAGTAAGGCAGAGATATAACTTTAGGGTTGAACTGTTATTTAGTGAATTAATTAGAGATTCTCTGGTTCTCCCCCTCCCCCCAAGGGTTACACATTGGAAAACTTCCTAGCAAATTGAAACACCTTATATGAGTCTTGTATTTCTTTAGATTCCAAAACATAAGCGTTTGTGTCTTCCTAACCTGGATCTTTAAAAAAAAAAGAAGACATGTGATAGAGTTGGTCAGGTTCCAGCATTTTTTCCCCGATGCTTCTGGTAACAAGGAGCACTAGTAAAGTTCTTGGCGCAAGAGCTACCCTGGGTGGCAGTGCAAAAGTTGAACAAGAGAAAGGGGAGAAGGATTTGCAAGTATTGCTAAACTGAGCTTTGGAGAACCAACCTTCTAGGGAAATGAGTTTCCTGCAGTTTCCTCTGCCTTTAGTAGAGCCAGTTATTTGAAATATTTTAATTGTATTTCAAGGTCTGGTTCCATTGTTCACCTGCGCAAACCTGTTGCTGTTGCTAATTCTGTTTCCTGAAACAACCTTTGGCTTGATGGAGCAAATTGTGGTTCAAGTTAAGCTCAGTTTAGCTGATCAATTTTGGATTAAATTAAGAGCAGAGACTACTAATTCTTACAACTAGTTCAGGGAATGGAAAAATAAATGGGTTGTGTGTGTGCATTCTCATTATGGCATTAGGAGTTTTGCAAGCTGTGTTCAGCTGCTGGGCATTTCAAAATATCCTACTGTTTAATATCACTGTCATCCATTAGAATACTTAGTAAGAAGAGTTGTGTTAACATGGTTCTTTTTAATGGACAACTGCTCATACAAGTATAAATTTTCTCCTTGCCAAGGTGTCAGATGTTACCAAGAACATGCTGGCCCCTTGTAGTAACAGAATCTACTTTTACACAAATTATTGATGATGGATTTTATGCTATTTACTTGACAATGTGATATTCAGTTGGATTACAGCTTGTCTCTGGCTGGAATGTTTCAGTGACCAAGATATCCAGCAATGGTTAGCAGTGTTTGTAATTGTTGTATTGATGCCTTTAGAGATTAAGAAATTGCTTGTTAACAGTGGGAAGAGAGGGATGTTCAACTGTGAAATTTTCACAGCCAGTCAGGGTGTCATTGCTGATGCTCTAATGCTGCTTAGTGAATGATTTTAAGGGCAGCCATATTCAGTGTATTCCAAGGCTGGCTTTTAAACAAACCCCTTCTTTAGGGGAATATTTTAATTTTAAAATTCCCTTTATGGCAGAGTCTCTCAAACTTTGTAATTGCTGCTTCTCTCCTCCCTCCAAACAGGAAACGAATGTGTGTCAAGCCCTTAAGGGGAAAAAATATTGTCATTAGAGTTTAGGCAACTACTAACTCCCCCTTCTTCTTTTAAAAATTATATTGTGATCAATGTAGCCAATAAAACAACGATAAGAATTTTGGCTTCCTGCTCTCTCAGTGGACAGTGTTGTCTGACAAATAACACATTGAAGACATTCTTATGGTAGGTTTCACAACTGTTTTTGTTTCCAAACAATATGTAATTTTCATTATACTTTCATGATTTAGGTTTACTTCTAGAGCCAGTTTGTTCTAGTGGTTAAGGTTCCAGTCTAGAAACCAGGAGGCTGTGAATTCTAGTGCCACCTTAGCCAGGAAAAAATAATCAGTTCCACGTGAACATAACTACCGGTACAATTCTGAAATGTTGAATTATATGAATTATGATTCATATGGCTTGGGAAGCCCTTTAGGGCCAGGGAGAGAGAGCCAAGATCAAAGGGAAGCTCACGAGATACAGGCAGTCCTTTGACTTACAACCACAACTAAGCCCAAAATCTCTGTTGCTAAAGCCAGACAGCGGCTAAGTGATTTTTTTGTCTCATTTTATGACCTTTCTTGCCACAGTTGTTAAGTGAACCACTGCAGATGTTAGTAGCATGGTGGTTAATGAATCTGGTTTTCTCATTGACTTTGCTTGTCAGAAGGTCACAAAAGGTGAACGCATGACCCCCCGGGACACTGCAACCATCATAAATATGAGTCAGTTGCCAAGCGTCTAAATTTTGATCACATCAACATGGGGATTCCGCAACAGTCATAAGTGTGAAAAATGGTCATGTCACTTTTTTCAGTGCCGTTGTAACTTCAAACAGTCACTAAGTGAAGGGTTGTAAGTTGAGGACCACCTGTAATGTGGCCAGTTCTTCTGTTTCAACCCCAAACCCCAAATCCATCATTCTGCTGCAACATGCTGAACTAGATAGATGGATGGATGGATGGATGGATGGATGGATGGATGGATGGATGGATGGATGGATGGATGGATGGATGGATAGATAGATAGATAGATAGATAGATAGATAGATAGATAGATAGATAGATAGTAAGATAGATAGATAGATAGATAGATAGATAGATAGATAGATAGATAGATGATAGATAGATGATAGATAGATAGAAAGAAAGAGAAAGAGAAAGAAAGAAAGAAAGAGAAAGAAAGAAAGAAAGAAAGAAAGAAAGAAAGAAAGAAAGAAAGAAAGAAAGAAAGAAAGAAAGAATTCTTTATTGGCCAAGACACAGAATTTGTCTTTGGTGTATATGCTCTCAGTGTATATAAAAAGACAAGATACATTTGTCAAGAATCATGAGGTACAACACTTAATGATAGTCATAGGATACAAATAAGCAATCAAGAAACAATATCAATATAAATCGTAAGGATACAAGCAACCAAGTTACAGTCATGCAGTCATAAGTGGGAGGAGATGGGCGATAGGAACAATGAGAAGACTAATAGTAATAGTAATGCAGCCTTAGTGAATAGTTTGACAGTGGTGAGGGAATTATTTGTTTAGCAGAGTGATGGCGTTCGGGAAAAAACTGTTCTTGTGTCTAGTTGTTCTGGTGTGCAGTGCTGTATAGCATCGTTTTGAGGGTAGGAGTTGAAACAATTTATGTCCAGGATGTGAGGGGTCAGTAAATATTTTCACGGCCCTCTTTTTGACTCGTGCAGTATACAGGTCCTCAATGGAAGGCAGGTTGGTAGCAATTGTTTTTTCTGCAGTTCTAATTAACCTCTGAAGTCTCTGTCTGTCTTGTTGGGTTGCAGAACCAAAGCAGACAGTTATAGAGGCGCAGATGACAGACTCAATAATTCCTCTGTAGAACTGTATCAGCAAGTTACAAGTTAGGACTGGGGAATCCAGGTTTTGATCTTCCTTCAGCCACTGAAGTTTTCCGGAGATCATTGGACTAATGTCTCCCTGCGGACCAAGAATCTTAGTGATCTACTGGCGAAAGTGCTAGACAAGAAGCAGAAAGATCCAGGTTCTGACCCCCCTCCCTCAGCTACGGAAGATCGCTGGGGAACTTTGGGATCATTCCCTCTTTCTCAGCCCAGGAGCCAGTATGATGTAATGCATCTCATCGTTAATCAGCTGTGTTTCATGCATGGGAATTTGCATTTTGCATGGCAGATGCATCTCATAAATGAGCAGTTTGGTTCCGTGCCTGGAGTTTTGCATGGCAGAGGTAAATGTGGCAGTGTGGTTGCTTATATTTGCTAGTATTTCAGTGTGTCGTGCAACTGTTTAAAGATAGCTGGACCCTGGCAAAGAATCGCAGATGGCAGCAATAGGCAGAATTAGCTCTAAGGCAGTGTTTCCCAACCTTGGCAACTTGAAGATGTCTGGACTTCAACTCCCAGAATTCCCCAGCCAGCATTCGCTGGCTGGGGAATTCTGGGAGTTGAAGTCCAGACATCTTCAAGTTGCCAAGGTTGGGAAACACTGCTCTAAGGGATTGGAGCTCCCTATTATAATGTAACAATCAGAAGGTTCCTATTAAGGGTGATTGCTAAGTAGCCATGCACTGAACACCCACGGGCTTTATTGGGTGGCTTCACATAATGAATTAAAACACAGAAGGATAAGCAGTCTATACTTTGACAAGCCATAGTTGACTTGTATATAAGCTATAATCCATGGCTATAATTCAGGGGTGTCAAACTCACCGCAGGTTGCTTAGATCTGGCCCGCGGGGCTGCCCTGGAAACAGTGAAGGATCGGCCTGCGGTGCCTCTGCCAGTGAAAATGGAGCTCGGGAGGGCTGTATGCGGCCCTCCTGAGCTCCGTTTCTGCTGGCAGAGGGTTGCAGGAGGCCATCACAGCCTAAAACGGGGCTCGCAAGGGCCGTGTGCGGCTCTTCCAAGCTCTGTTTTCGCTGGCAAGGGTTGCAGGAGGCCGTCGCAGCCGAAAACGGAGCTGGGGAGTCCATTTTCTCTGGCAAAGCGCTCGGACCACCACGGGCGCCCCCGACATGAGTGACGTTGAGCTGGCCACGCCCACCCTGGCCCCCTAAAGTCAAACACAACCCTGATGCGTCCCTCAATGAAATCGAGTTTGACACCCCTGCTATAATTCATGCTGGGCCAGGTTGAAACAAGCCACTCTGTAGCTTAGGACAATAGGTGAAATGAGGAAAGGGAATTTTAACGATGCTTTTTTGTTCACCAAGTGTTGCGAAACAACGGGAGTCTGGACTTCAGTTGGAGGTGGATTGGGCCCCAGCTGGGATTTCTTCTTGTTGTTATATTTCATAGAATTACAGTGATTTTGCTTGCTGCTCTTTGGGCCTCCATTCTGTTCCCTGAAGCATTAGGAAAATGTGAACTTGAACATGGTTGCACAATATTGCAGGCTGCATTTTTGTGTGTCTTGGAGTTCGATAGCAATAAACTTTTGGCAGCGACTGGGTTGGGTCAGGAAGATTTGCTGGCCTGTTGTGTCCCAAAACACGATGAACCTCAATTCCCAAGCATCTCGGTTCCTTGCCAGGACAGACTGTGCGATGTTCAAATTGCTTAGGTCTGGAGAAGTTCTCATTTGTCCACTCGCTTGCCCAAATATTTTGGATCCCCTTTTGAGTTAAAAAGTGTACAGGTGTACTCCTTGACTTGCAACCACAATGGGGACCAGACTTTCCATGGCTAAGTGAGGAGCTTGTGAAGTCCGTCACATCCTTTTGTATGACATTTTTTTTGCCGTGGTTGTTGTTAAGTGAGTCTGGTTTCTGTCATTGAAATTCGTTGGAAGCTGGCTGGGGAGGTCCTTAAATACATGCCATTTGCCAAGCACCCAAATTTGGATCATGTGACCGTGGGAATGCTACGATGGTTGTAAGCAATGTTACCTCTAAGCTGTGCGGCTGCGCAGCCGCGCATGTAACGAGAGAATGTCGCGTGGAATTTTCTAACTTCCGCCCGGCATTTTCTAACTTCCACGCGGCATTTTCTAATGGCAGAGGCTGCGCGCCTGCGCGGCCGCACACATGAAAAAAGAACGCCGTGCGGCAGTTCCTAACTGCCGCGCACCGTTTTCTGATGTTACAGGGAACATTGGTTGTAAGTGGGAGGACCAGTCGTAAGTCTCTTTTTTCATTGCCGCTGTAACTTCAAATGGTTGCTGAATGACTGGTTGTAAGTTGAGGATTATCAGAAGCCGCTCTTCAAAGCTATTTCTTCCAATTCAGGTTCTTTCAGTGGATCATCCCGTTTAAAGAAGTGCTGTCATGGTGGTGCAGTGGTTAGAATGCAGTACTGCAGGCTACTTCTGCTGACTGCCGGCTGCCTGCAATTTGGCAGTTCGAATCTCACCAGGCTCAAGGTTGACTCAGCCTTCCGAGGTGGGTAAAATGAGGATCCAGATTGTTGGGGGCAATATGCTGACTCTATAAACCACCTAGAGAGGGCTGTAAAGCACTGTGAAGCGGTATATAAGTCTAAGTTCTATTGCTATTGCTGAAGGCACTAGACTTTATTAATACTATTGAAGAAAAGATGGACATGGTAAATGGGTTCATCTTGAACACACATCTGGTTAGAGGAGGCAGTACAAGGCATATCTTGTCTCATTTGGGCTGCACTCGAATGTGGAAGAAAGCCCTTTGTCTTAGTTCGTATTGGCATGTATTTTTAATGCCATCTGCATGTATGCAAAGTTGGTATTGACATATGCGTTTGTACAAAGGAGATTTGGCTTTGCCATCAAGCTTCTGTGCTGTGCTCGCTATCTACATTATCCGTGTTTTTAGAGTGTTGGAATTTTGTTTTCAAGCAAAAATATTCATATTTCCTTTTGTTTCCTTAAAAAAAAAAAATCCCAAGCCGGTTGATTTGGTTGCATGCCATCGAGTCATTTTTGACTTCTAGTGACCTTATAAATAGATATTCTTAATAACTAGGCCAGTTGCTCCATCATAAATTGGAGAGTTGGTGTCTTTAGTGGCATGATGCCATTTTGGTGTAGTGGTTAAAGTACTGGCTTAGAAAGCAGGAGGCTGTGAGTTCAAGTCCCTTCTCAGGCATGAAAACTGGCTGGGTGACTCTTGGCCAGTCCCTCTGTCTCAGAGGGCTGTTCTTGGGAAAATAGGAGGAGGAAAAAGCATTATGTGTATTCACTGCCTTGAGTTACTAATAAAGTAATAAAAGTGAGATAAAAATGTAATAATAATAAATAAACGATCTTCACAGGTTCCTGAAGGGGAGGAGAAAGTCACAAAATCATGGCTGAGTAGAGGTCAGATCTGGCCTGCAGGTCTTCACCCAAAACTGAAAAGAGATGGATATTGTAGATCCAACCTAGAACTAAGGAGACATTTTCTGATGGTGAGAACAATTAATGCAGGGGTGGCCAAACTATGGTTCTTTGAGGACCTATGGACTTCAACTCCCAGAATTCCTGAGCTAGCCATGCATGCATGGCTGGCTCAGGAATTCTGGGAATTGAAGTCCACAGGTCCTCAAAGAACCATAGTTTGGCCACCCCTGCATTAATCAGTGGAACAGCTTGCTTCCAGAAGTGGGTGCTCCATCACTGGAAGTTTTCAAGAAGAGAGTGGACAACCAATTGTCCAGAGTGAGTCTCCTGCTAGAGCAGGGGCTTGGATTAGATACAGGGGTCTGCAACATTCACAACTTTAAGACTTGTGGACTTCAACTCCCAGAATTCCTCAGCCAGCAAAGCTGGCTGAGGAACTCTGGGAGTTGAAGTCCACAAGTCTTAAAGTTGCCAAGGTTGGAGACCCCTGGATTAGAAGACCTCCAAAGTCCTTTCCAGCCCTGTTATTCTATGTTCTTTGTTATGCTCATTGGGTTCAAGAATAGGTGGCATTCAGCCGGTTCGGACCAATTCGGGCGAACTGGTAGTAGCGACCTGTGGGCCCGCCCACCCCCGCCCCGGTTCTGTGCCGTTCTGTTTAGCCACGTTTTCAAGTCATGCGCATGCATGCAAGCCACACGCGCGAGCAAAGCACATGCACGGAAGGCCACGCGCACTCACATTTTCGGTGCTGGGCGAACCGTTAGGTAAATTATGTGAACCCCACCTCTGTCAAGATGACATGAACGGTCCACTCGAGAAGTCTATATTTCTGGTAAATTGATGCCTATCCTTCAAAGAAACAAATATAGGGAGAAACAGAACCTTATTTGACCTTCAGTTCTTGATTGCGTTCCCTGATGCCAGACATGTGCATTTATTTCTGCTTCCCATTTTTAAATTTCTAAGGCTCAATTGAGAACATCAGCCTTCCAGGGTAGGGGTGGAGGCGAGGAGGAAGTGACCACTTGAGCAATTAAGACAAACTCAAAAAATGTGGGGAATGTTGCTTTAATTCAAGTGTGTCCCAGGAAACCCACTTCTTTAAGGAACACTGAAAAAAGAGCAAAATTCCCAGTGCTTTTCATTTGCTTGGAATGCAGCTTGCTAACAAAAGCAAACATGTCATGACAGATTTGGAAGAAAGTAGTAACTGTGATTTTATTTTATTTTTTTGGCTTAGTTAGCACATCTTGATTCTTTACTGCCATGTTATGTAATGGAAGAATGACGAGAGGGAAAATATGCTGATTTCTAAGCTTGGATCTTTTTCTTGATTGCTAAAGGTCTCCAACAATGTTTCTCGACCTCTTTAACTTTTAAGATGTGTGGGCGAGCATGCTCGGGAATTCTGGGAGTTGGAATCAACACTTCTTGATAGTTGTAGAGGTTGAGAAATTCTGGCCTAGAGAGCCAGTTGCTATCCACAGTATGCGTGCCTCAGTGTTTATATTAATTTTGGAAAGAATAATTAAGTTTTATCTGCTCCCAATGTTATGGATTAGCTAATGATATAGCATTGAACTCCTGATAGAAAAAAAAGTGATGCTTCCTATCCCTCGAAAACTACTTTTAGGCATTAGAAGAAGTTTCTAAGTTGGTTTTGGATTAGAATGTTGATGGTGCAGGAGGAATATAACATGATTCATATGTATTACTCTATGACACGGTTTGCTTATTTGTAGTTTATTTAACAAATGACACTTGGCTAGGTGCATATCTCATACTAAGTTAAACAACAGTAGCCGAGTTCACACAACCTGCTAAACAGAAAGAAAACCAACCCCTTTGTAGCTTAATATGAAGTGTAAAACTAGCTCTAGTGGAACGTTGTAACTATTTTTGTGTGTTTATTGTTTTAATTGTTGTGATCATCTTCGCAACCCAGCCCAGAGTCATTTGGATTGAGAGAGAAATTGAGTGACCAAATGAATGAATACATATCAAGATTGTTTCCTATTGTTTGTACTTACCAACTGAGACATGGTCATCAAAGTTTCCCAGATGTGCTAGAAAATATGTGACAGAACTTATTCTTCTGCTTTATCCTGAATTAGTTAAAAAGGAAAAGATTATTAGACTTTTGATCTCCCTAAAAGATAGAGATGAACAAATATTGTCACTCTCATTTCCATCAGTTGGAAATGTTTCTTCTTCTGTTTGGTCAGCTACTTGCAAATTATTAGATCAACATTTTGTATGTATTGTGTATGCAATTTTACCTAGTACATTTATGAGCAGTTTAGCCTAGTATGCGTAGTTACTGCAAGTGTGTGTTAATGCATTACAATATCAGTACTCTTGGCAACTTCTGCAATTTTTTGCTTGTAACTGCATGACATAATCAGGATAATTTGGGTAGAATTATTAATGTTGTTTTGGTGAGATCAAGGACTACCAGAACCCTTGCTGCTGAGTAAGTGCCTTTTATGCATTGGACTGTAATTGAGAGCTTGTGCGGTGTAATGATTAAGATGTTGGACTTAGGAGTGGAAAGGTCCAGATTCTACTTCATCCTTCAGCCATCAAGTCATAGAAACAAAAATAGCCATTATTTCCAGTCTGAGAGTGGTGTCAGGCATCTGGGATTGCTAGATTAGGGGAAAAGGGGGGGGGGGCTCAGAACAGCAGAAGTAATACACATAATGGAATTGCATGGTATTTAAAAAAAAACTGGCCTTATTTCCAGCAAAAAGCTGCTGGCACCAGTGTTGGTGATGGTGCCTCACCCTCAAAAGTTGAGTAATTGTTTTTGGCTGAATTGCAGGTTACTAAATCCTTAGCTGTAAATTACCCAGGTAGTTAATTAGGTGAACAGAAGCATTTTCCTTGCAAAATTATAATTTTGATTAATGTACTGTAGCTCTGTTAAGGAAATCTTCTCAACGATCTGGTCCATAAATTTCATAAAATGATGCTAGCTTTCATGAAGATGTTGAAGAGATGGAAGATTAGATAGATAGATAGATAGATAGATAGATAGATAGATAGATAGATAGATAGATAGATAGATAGATAGATAGATAGAGATAAATAGATAGATAGATAGATAGATAGATAGATAGATAGATGATAGATAGATAGATAGATGATAGATAGATGATAGATAGATAGATGATAGATAGATAGATAGATAGATAGATAGATAGATAGATAGATAGATAGATGATAGATAGATGATAGATAGATAGATTGATAGATAGATGATAGATAGATGATAGATAGATGATAGATAGATAGATGATAGATAGCTGATAGATAGCTGATAGATAGATGATAGATAGATAGATGATAGATAGCTGATAGATAGATAGATAGATAGATGATAGATAGATGATAGATAGATAGATGATAGATAGGTGATAGATAGATAGATGACAGATGATAGATAGATGATAGATAGATCGATGATAGATAGATAGATAATGATAGATAGATGATAGATAGATAGATGATAGATGATAGATAGATGATAGATAGATAGATAGATAGATCGATGATAGATAGATCGATGATAGATCGATCGATGATAGATAGATGATAGATAGATAGATATAGATGATAGATAAATGTTTGTGTGTATGTATGTAATGTATATGTGCATATGTCTGTTTTATGTGCTTGCTTTCATTTGTAGAACATAAACGTTTCTTAGGTGGTCTGCAAAGACTTTTGAAGCAGGTCCCCAGTGTACTTCCCCCCCCCCAAATTGAGAACACTCTAGATCAGGGGTGTCAAACTCAAGGCCCATGGGCGCTTAGATATAACCCGCGGGGCCATCCTAGAAACAGCGAAGAATCAGCCCGCGGTGCCTCTGCCAGTGAAAATGGAGCTCAAGAGGGCTGCGTGCAGCCCTCCTAAGCTCTGTTTTCACTGGCAGAGGGTTGCAGAAGGCCATCTGCAGAAGGCAGGTGAAAATTGAGCTTGGGAGCCCATTTTCGCTGGCAGAGCACTCGGGCCACTACAGGTTCCCCCGACACGAGTGATGTCAAACTGGCCACGCCCACCCCGGCCCCCTGAGGTCAAACACAGCCCTCAATGAAATCGAGTTTAACATCCCTGCTCTAGACCAGAGGTCTCCAACCTTGGCCACTTTAACATGCATGTGCTGGCTGAGGAATTCTGGGAGTTGAAGTCCACCAGTCGTAAAGTCACCAAGGTTGGAGACCCCTGCTCTATACAACCGCACCATCTTGGACTCTTTCCCATCAGATAGGTTTTAACTCATGGGATTCTTAGCAATGCCTACGTAAGCTGGGAAATATTGGAAATTTATTCTGGAAAAGTGTAGTGAGACTGGGGAATGCTATATTATAAATTCTTGCCATGATATGGGAAGTCTTATCAACCAGTTAGTTCTAAAATAATACTGGCGGTGAAAAAGATTTTCTTCACGTAACCTTTGGAAGGCTATGTTTCAGATGTTTAAACCTGCCTCTATTGTTTTTATCAATAACTCAAGGCAGCGAACATGCTTACTACTTGTTCCTCCTCCTGTTTTCCCCACAATAACAATCCTGTGAAGTGATTTGGGTTGAGAGAGAGGGTCTGGTTTAAAGTCATTTAGCCAGCTTAAGGTGGAGCTAGTCCAGTGTTGAAATCCAATTTTTTTAAACTACCGGTTCTGTGGGCGTGGCTTGGTGGGCGTGGTGTGGTGTGGCTTGGTGGATGTGGCTTGGTGGGTGTGGCAGGGAAAAGATACTTCAAAATTTCCATTCCCTCCCCTCTCTTGGGGCCAGCCAGAGGTGGTATTTGCCGGGTCTCTGAACTACTCAAAATTTCCGCTACCGATTCTCCAAACTACTCAAAATTTCCACTACCGGTTCTCCAGAACCTGTCAGAACCTGCTGGATTTCATCCCTGAGCTAGACCTCACTTGTATCCTGGTTTCCAACTGTGGTGCCTTCACCAGTAGACCCAACTGGCTCTACCTGGGCTTGGGTTTGTTTTTATTATTATGCCTTTTGCAATGATCAGATTTACATTAATAAAATCAATTTAGGTTAATGGAAGTGGGTTGGCTTTGATCCAGTGTTATTTTGGTGGTGGAACATCTAAATGGTGATCACTATGCCCAAGTTAATAGGAAGCAGAACAAATCCCACATATTATTATTATTTTTAAAAAAATCTGCTGTGTAGTGGCTATCAATTGATCACAAGCATTGAGTTTTCCTCCCTAGGCAAGGAAAATGGCAGGCTGGCCTTTCTTAAGACTGTAACCGGAATGTGACTCTGAAAGTTTGAAAACTAATCCTTACTAATTGAGTTTCTTCAATTACACTATAAATGTCTAGCATTTTTAATGCGGTGCCAATTCAGAGAGCTTGAATTGCCCTGATGGATGAGAAGATTTAAAATAAATAATGATTTCTTATTACCCTTTAAACAGAAAAAGGAGAACAACAACAGTTCACCTTGGTGATGTACATACTGTAATTCCTCTTTCATCTCTCCCCTGTGAAATAGATGAGGCTAAGAGTTTCTCCGTTTCATCCAGGGGCGGGTTCCTAATTTTTTTACTACCACTCTGTGGGTGTGGCTTATTTTGTGGGTGTGGCTTGCCAACCATGTGACTGGGTGGGCGTGGCTTCTCAGACTGCTGAAGGGAGGGGAACTGAGATAGGTCCTGCTGCCCATTCCCCCTCCCCTCAGCAGCTCGAGAAGCCTCGAACGTGTGAAAATGTCTAGGATCATCACTGCGCGTTCGTGGCTTCTCGGACTGCTGAAGGGAGGGGAATGGAGATAGCTCCTGCCGTCCGTTCTTTCAGCGTCTCACGCGCTCCCTCAGCCATCCTCCCCTGCTTGGACTCACTGTGGGGTAGGAAGGCAGCCCATGAGCAGTGCCGGAAACTCAGCTTCTGGGCATGCGCAGAAGAAAATGTAAAAAAAAAAGTAATTTTTTTTAAAAAAATGGTGGCGCCCAGGCACTGGCAACCGACCGCACCGGTACTGTGACATCACCAGCGGGCCGCTACCGGTCCTATAGAGTGGACCGCACTGGTAGGAACCCACCACTGGTTTCATCCAATAAGCCTTATAGACCAAGGCTTATAGCCTTCTCTTTCTGTCATAGCTTTATTGCTGGGCTACATTGGTTAGTCAAGAAAATTGGGCTGAAATGTGAAGGGGAAGGCTTCCTTGGCTCACACAGTTTCAACAGACTCCACAATTAGAAAGTCTCAAAGCCACACAAATATGTGCTTTGCTATTTCAGACATTGGTCATAATTTTAGAACACATTTCCTTTTTGCAAACATTAGTGTAGATCAGGTAAAAGACCTCCACCACAATGCTATAATATTGTTCTCTTTTTTTTTTAGAATCCAAGATCTACATAGAATTCTTCCTCCCACTCCTCATCTTCATACATTGTACTAAGCTATACACTGCCGTTTAGAAATACAGCTAAATGGAATTTAAACAGACTGTGAGTTATTGTAGTGTGCATATTGGAACATGAACTGAGCCATGCTATGTTTGGTTGGATCTTGGGTTTGTGTAATACACACACAACTATTTTGCTCTGTAAACTTAGTTTTTGTTGTGGCTTGGTATGTGTGAACCAAACCAATTTGTGTAGGGTTTCCTGCCTAAGCAGGCGGTTGGACTAGAAGACCTCCAAGATCCCTTCCAACTCTGTTATTCTGTTCTATTCTATTCAATTGTGGACCACTATGTTTGTTTAATGAATACATGAGTTTAATCACGTCAGGTTTGGTTGTTCTAGAGCAGTGGTTCCCAACCTTTCTAATGCCGCGACCCCTTAATATAGTTCCTCATGTTGTCGTGACCCCCAACCATAAAATTATTTTCGTTGCTACTTCATAACCGTAATTTTGCTACTGTTATGAATCGTAATGTAAATAATATGCAGGATGTATTTTCATTGTTACAAATTGAACATAATTAAAGCATAGCGACTAATCACAAAAACAATATGTAATTATGCCAGATCAGAAATTCTCGGTCCAGTCTTTGCAAGAGCACAAGGAATATCATCTTCCACTGGATCCGACCCAGCTGTCCTCCTTCCTGCCGTCGTGCGCTGTGAAACTTAAGTGGTCGTTGGCTGGCAGTTCCCTCCCGTGACTCCCTTTCCCTTCGACACCAGCGGGAAGAAACTGCCGCTGTGAGCAGGAGACAGGGGCGGCCACAGATGTCTTAAGCACCGCCTTGTACTCTCCAGCACGCAATCTTGCGACGCTCCGCCCCTTAGCTCGGCCGCCAGGCATCACAAACGCCTCTCACCGAATGGCACCTCTCCCGACCAATCAGAGGGCTCGGGCAAGTTGAGCCAATATGGCCAGGCTTGTGGCAGTGGGGGGGGGGAGCTGAGAATGCCAGGGCGACCCCTGGGAAATGGTCGTTTGACCCCCAAAGGGGTCCCGACCCCCAGGTTGGGAACCACTGTTCTAGAGTTTCCCTTGCTTGCTTTGAGTTTTTTTTCCTCTCCTCCTAAACTTTGGAGAGGTTTTTTTTGCGGGGGGGGGGGGGAAAGATATTATTTTAGCATATTAAATCATATCCAATCCCTGAAGCTCTTTAAGCTGCTTAAGCCAGCCTTAAATCCATAGATCAGTTAAACAGCTTGTCACAAATATAAAAGCTTAGTTTTCTAAGCACCTTAAACAGCTAAAGCTTTTAGCTAAGGTTTGTGTCTAAGCTATAACATGTGTTTAATTTTTCACAACTACCAATCAACCTCCACTGGGCAAGTTGGCTAATTCTAGCGCTTGAAACCATCTCTCCCTAAGAACTAGAAGAGTAATCAGCCTTAAAATGAGGTGCTCAGTATATATCTAGGGCAGGGGTGTCAAACTCGATTTCATTGAGGGCTGCATCAGGGTTGTGTTTGACCTGGGGGGGGCGTGGCCGATGTGGGCATGGCCAGCTCAACGTCACTTGTGTCGGGGGCACCTGTGCTAGCCTGAGCTTCCCGTGAAAATGGGCTCCCGAGCTTCGTTTTCGGCTGCGATGGCTTCCTGCAACCCTCTGCCAGAGAAAACGGAGCTCGGGATTGCCACATGCAACCCTCGTGAGCTCGGTTTCGCTGGCAGAGGCACCGCGGGCCGGTCCTTCACTGTTTCCAGGGCGGCCCCGTGGGCCAGATCTATGCACCCCATGGACCGGACCTGGCTCATGGGCCTTGAGTTTGACACCCCTGATCTAGGGTATGGTGATTGGGCCATTACTAGTGTTTGACTAGGAGTCTCCAAAACCCTCCTCCCATAGCTGTGGTTCTCTCCCTGAAGCTTCTGACTACAGTTGGCTAAGTATGATGCTACCGACCACTTTAGTCTACAGCAGTTTACCAGGGAAGAGAGACCCCTTCAATAGCCTAACCTGGCAGGAGGCAGGTATGGAAGATTTAGTCCAGGGGTCTCCAAACTCGGCCACTTTAAGACTTGTGGACTTCAACTCCCAGAATTCCCCAGCCAGGAAAGCTGGCTGGAGAATTCTGGGAGTTGAAGTCCACAAGTCTTAAAGTGACCAAGTTTGGAGACCCCTGATTTAGACCCTTGTCCTAGAATGAGAACCATTAGATATTCCTAAGAGATCTGATTCTAGATCTTTGTTTTATATATAGACTTAGATAGCCAGACTTTTGCAGTACTTGTGTACCTCAATGACATGGCTGCTGCAACCAGCATCCTTTTACAGAAGCTATCCAAATATTTCAAATACAGAACAGGCAAGAGAAAAAGTAGCAAGTCCCTGCCATATTTAAAAAAAAGAACTCAAGATTTCTTGAAAAACAATATAATGACAAAAAAAAATCACAAGCATTTTCATTAATTAAATCTTCATAAGCTACCCTGTTTAAAATTGAGAGAGTCAGTTTGGTCTAGTGGTTAAGGCACCAGGCTAGAAAGCAGCAGACCATGAGTTCAAGTCCCACCTTAGCCAGCTGGTTGGGTGACTTTAGGCTGGTTACCCTCTCTCAGCCCAACTCACATCATGTTGTTGTTGGGGAGAACATAGGAGGAGGAAGGTGTGTTGGATATGTTTGCTGCCTTGGGTTATTTGTAAGAATAATAAAGGCAGGATACAAAGAAAGCGCCGAGGTGGCGCAGAGGTTAGAGGCAGTACTGCAGGCCACTTTAGCTGACTGTGATCCGCAGGTCACTGGTTCAAATCTCACCGGCTCAAGGTTGACTCAGCCTTCCATCCTTCCGAGGTAGGTAAAATGAGGACCCAGATTGTTGGGGGCAATGTAAAATATACATTGCTTACTGGTGTAAACCGCTTAGAGAGTGCTTGGACTGTGAGGCGGTATATAAATCTCACAAATAAAATGAATAAAATACCTAAATAATCAGGGAGAAAGAAAGAGTTTGATCTTAGTTACCCGAAGCTCAACACTTGCCGTTACTCTGGTCCCCAAAACTCTCATCAATACACATTGCAGAGCAAATTCACACAGTCCAGATCTCAGACTATGAAATGAAACAGAATCCATATTACAACCAGCTCCAGGGATCTTAGCTTGCTGTCCAAATTCTCTAGATTCCAGGCCAGTTGCTGTTGGCTGGAGGCCTGGCCTGTACCTCACTTTCAGCCAGCCTCAGAAAGAGGAAAAACACAGAGGCCAAAGACAAAAATGGAGGCTGCCCTTCTCCGATATAAGAGTCTGTGGAAAACCCCACCAGAGGGGAAAAGCCACATTTCTGATTAGTTTATTTGTTACGGTATCTGGATCTCCTGAAGGGACTTTTCCTGCATTCTGCTCCTGATACAAAATGCAGAAAATAGCTTGCTTTGCTTATTGTGCTAAATCAGTGATGGCAAACTGATTGGCATTTTCCTCAAATGCCAAAAGCGTGTGCGCGCCCACACCCATAAGTCAATGCCCCCCATGCGCCTCACAACCCTGCGCATGCACGCACAACTCCCCGTGCTTCCACGCCCCCCCCGCGCATGCGTGCACGACCCCCTCCCCCTCTCCCCCATTTCCCGACTTCCGGTAGGCCCGTTTTTCACCCTCCCCAGGCTTCACCCTCCAGAGGCTTTCTTGGAGCCTAGGGAGGGCGAAAACGGCCTCCCTCACCCCCTGGAGGCCCTCCAGAGGCCGAAAACGCCTTCCCAGAGCCTCTGTGAGCTGAAAATCAGCTGGCCAGCATGCACATGCGCGATGGAGCTGAGATAGGACAACGGCTCGCGTTCTGGCAGATATGGCTCCGCGTGCCACCTGTGGTACGCGTGCCATAGGTTCGCCATCACGGTGCTAAATCCTGGCCTTGATTAGCAATATCAATAGCACTTAGACTTATATACCGCTTCACAGTGCTTTACAGCCCTCTCTAAGCAGTTTACAGAGTCGGCATATTGCCCCCAACAGTCCACATTTTACCCATCTGGGAAGGATGGAAGGCTGAGTCAACCTAGCATCTCTTATGAGTAGAATTGGGGAATTAGGACTACCCAGTTCAGGGTAGAAACTGTCAGAGCCAAGCAGAATGTGTGAAGTTTTGCTTCGGCGTGTTTGCTGCTATTTTATATTTTGTCTTGTTTCATCAATGTGCTTGCTACTAGCTAAAAGCTTTTCCAGGTAGAAATTTAGAGCATACATTGAATACAAAATGGGTTTATTATTAGGGAACGGAATAATTTGAATTCAAAACACAAAAGAAAGGAAAGCATTCCCGAAAAGGCTCTTTACTCTATGGGTCCATAGCAAAGGGGTTTTTTGAAAAGTCAAAGCCCATTTACACAGCTGGATGGAGGAGGCAGATGGTTGGTTGCTGTTGACTGCAGACATATGTTTTCAGTTAAGAGTTGACAACAGCAGAGCTGAGTCAAGCATGTACAGTTGCAGAAAATCATCTGTGCATAAAAAAAAAATCCGTTCAGTCCCAGAAAAGATAAAAAAATGCAGAAAGCTGCAGTTTAACGATGCCCGTGATGGCTCACAGGTAGAGCTTTGATTGTGTCGTGAATTGATCCCAAAACATTTGCTACATTAATTAGGGTGCCCCAGATTTTAAACCTAAACTTCAAGTGTTCTTATTCTGAATATTATTTCCAGATACTTAAGCCGAAGTTGGCAAGTGAAGAAAGGATGCTGAGGGCCTTTTTCTAAGAAGATGCATGCCTCAAAGCCTGTTCTTTGGTGGGAAGGGGGTGGAGCGTTTTAAATTTGGTAGCTTACACACATTTAATTAATGAAGATACATATGGTTGCTTTTTGTCATGGTGTTGTTGTTCAAGAAATGAGCGGCGTGGTAGCCTAGAGGTGAAGACGCTCGCCTCCCACTCGGAAGGCTGAGAGTTCAATCCTAGGCAGCGACAGATGTTTCTCTATCAGGGTGCAAAGAGAAAATATCTGCTGTGAACTCTACATAGGCATCAGGAAGGGCAGCCGGCCAGTAAATGCTCAGCTCCATTCAGCCACCCCGACTCCACCCCAAATAAAGGGATTAAAGAGTCATTTAAAAAAAGTAAAGAAATTGTTCTTCAACAAATTTTAAAAATATGGCAGGGACTTGCTACTTTTTCTTTTGCCCATTTTGCATTTGAGATATTGCAAAGATTTTGGATAGGCTTCTGTAAACGGATGCTGGTTGCAGCAGCCATATCATTGCGGTACAGAAGCACTATAAAACTCTGGAAATTTCCATTCACTTTTTCCCCCCACTACCTCTGAAAGGAATCAATCAGTGGAACGGCAAGAAAAGTTGGCAATAATTTACTGACAACAGTTTTTCATTTCGTCTTAATCCTTGTGTGTAATTTCTAGTGCTTTAGTCATAAGCTTATTTATTTGGGAGCGGGTACAGCAGAATTTACTTTCCAGTAAAGATCTTGGCAACGAAAGTACACATTAGTGTTGATACTCGCTCCCATTTCCCTTGTTGGTCTTTTGGCTGATACATAGCATCACAACAGTGCGGGGAAAGGACCATCGCTCTGCGGTGGTGCAGCATGTGGTCTGCAGGCTAACATTTTCAGATTCCTCCTCTGGTATATCTTGAAGGGATACTCCATGCAGTGCTTTGGACTCCAGGGCAAAAACGTGCTTCAAAAAGTACAAGGAGTTTGTAGGGCACTTGTCTACAACTCATGAAAGCAGCTATGTCTTTCCCCGGGATTATTTATTCATTTAAACTGCAATTTGGATCCACCTCTACAATCTTAGAGGGTTCTATGTAGTTTACCGATAAAAAAATAATAATAATAGTGATAATAACAGCGCATCGGCATTGACAAAAATCAACCTCGGTCAATTGCAAAAGGCAGCTTTACTTGGATCAGCTTACATCCTGTGATGTTACTTTTAACACATCTACATCGGCCATCCGAGGTCCTTGGGGAGGACTCGATAGGTGGATAAAAATGCCAAACCCAGTCTGAATATTTGGCTGACTGTGTGACAAACCATAACTCCCATCAAACAATGGCTGTATCTGTTCCTGTCAGTTTAATATCTGATATGTATCTATTTGAGGACTATATATTAAATGGACACATCCCAGAGTCCCTCTCTGAGGGAGCTAGGTGGTATAGAAGTGTGAAAAATAAATAAGTAAACTTTTCTGAACGTCACAGCTGCATTCAACCTGTAATGGTGTGGGCCACACTATGACCAATAGTGGGTGAAATCAGGACAAATAGGAGATCCGATTCCAATCCATTTGCAATCCATCAAACTTAAATCCAGCAAAAATACTTACTTTCCAGTCCTGTGTTTAATAAATTTCTCCTTCTCTCACATTAAAAAAATATTTTTGTTAGCTTACTTTTGAGCGGTTTGGCAGTGTCATTTGGGGGCCATGAGTTGTAAACATCTTTACTCTGGAAAGCCAGGGATTTGGGGGAGTAGAAATAAATGATAGCAAAGAATTCTGTTTCTGCTCTTGGAGTGTTGCTGCTGCTTTTTAGTGTAAATCTCGACAAACAATGTAGTATCCACCAGATATTTGGGACTGTGTGTTCCAGTCAGCCTTGCCAATGTTGGGGGCTGATGGAAATTGTGGCTGAACCATTTGGAGCATTCCAGATGTAGACAATACTGAATGCACAGATCAGTGTTTTTTTTTAACTTTAGCAACTTCAAGAGGTCTGGACTTCAATTCCCAGAATTCCCCAGCCGGCATGTTGGAGTAGATAATAATAATTCCCTACAGTGTAAAGCAGCTTGCAAATTAGAATAGTAGATTCCATTCTGAATTACACTTAGTAACAAGTATCTTAATTTGAAATACCATTGCTTTATTTATACTTCCTGCCACCATATGGGACAATGTCTATGCCAGTGATGGTGAACCTTTTTTGGTTCGTGTGCCAAAAGGGTGTGTGTGCGCATGCTAGCGTGCGCACACGTACCCACACCCATTCCCTCCCCCCACACATGTGCACAACCCCCCACGCTGCTCCCTGCGCATGCGCACACACCCCACCCCCGCACAAAGGCCTTACTGAAGCCTGGGATGGTGAAAAACGGCAAAACGGGCAAAACGGAAGTTCGGAAAAACGCACTTCCGGTTTGCCCATTGGGCTGTTTTTTGCACTCCGGGAAGCTTCCCTGAACCATCCGGAGTGCGAAAAACAGCCCAATGGCGAACCGGAAGTGCATTTTTCCAAACTTCCGGTTTGCCCGTGGAGCTGACATAGGGCACCGCCTCATGTGTCCTCTGATATGGCTCCGTGTGCCACCTGTGGTTCGCCATCACTGGTCTATGCAGTTGTTCCAAAATCTGTGTTTTTCTGAAACTGAGCCAGATGGGAACAAGTCAGAACAACAGAGTTGAAGGGACCTTGGAGGTCTTCTAGTCCAACCCCCTGCTCAAGCAGGAGACCCTATATCACTTCAGACAAATGTTTGTCCAGTCTCTTTTTGAAAGCCTCCAGTGATGGAGGACCCACAACTTCCTCAGGCAAGCTATTCCATCGGTTGATTGCTCTAACCATTAGGAATTTTCTCCTTAGTTCTGGGTTGCTTCTCTCCTTGGTTAGTTTCCATCCATTGCTTCTTGTTCTGCCTTCAGGTGTTTTGGAGAATAGGTTGATCCCCTCTTCTTCGGGGCAGGCCTTTAGATATTGGAACACTGCTTTACTGCATTTGGTCCTTATTGGGTTTGGAAGGTTCTTTGTTGACTTTTGGAAAAAGACCTTGCTTTTAGTCATGAATATGAAGACTGCCAAATGTCTGTTGCTGACTTCTGGATTAAGGATGATCTGAAAGAGAAAGGGTGACATTTGAGTTTTGTTGTTAGGCGCAAGAAATCAGGGGCCAGGCTAGAGTTCAATCATAATCCGGTTGATCCAAATCGGTATAACACAGAGATTGTAGGAACACCCCATGTTTTTTGGAAGCACTAATGGCATCATTAAACTACAATGCAATTAATAATAATAATAATAATAATAATAATAATAATAATAATAATAATAATAATAATAATAATAATAATAATAATAATAATAATAATAACAGAGTTGGAAGGGACCTTGGAGGTCTTCTAGTCCAACCCTACACCACTTCAGACAAATCTCTTCTTTAAAACTTCCAGTATTGGAGCACCCACAACTTCTGGAGGCAAGCTGTTCCACTGATTTACTGTTCTAACTGTCAGGAAATTTCTCCTTAGTTCTAAGTTGCTTCACTCCTTGATTAGTTTCCACCCATTGCTTCTTGTTCTACCCTCAGGTGCTTTGGAGAATAGCTTGACTCCCTCTTCTTTGTGGCAACCCCTGAGATATTGGAACACTGCTATCATGTCTCCCCTGATCCTTCTTTTCATTAAACTAGACATACCCAGTTCCTGCAACCATTCTTCATATGTTTTATCCTCCAGTCCCCTAATCATCTTTGTTGCTCTTCTCTGCACTCTTTCTAGAGTCTCAACATCCTTTTTACACCTTGGCGACCAAAACTGAATGCAGTATTCCAAGTGTGGCCTTACCAAGGCATTATAAAGTGGTATTAACACTTCGCGTGATCTTGATTCTATCCCTCTGTTAATGCAGCCTAGAACTGTGTTGGCGTTTTTGGTTTTGATTTATTTTATTTATTATTTATTTATTATTAGGTTCTTCTATGCCGCCCTACTCCCTAAGGACTCATTTGATTTGATTTGATTGGTTTTAGCTTCATATGTTGTATGGATCCAGCCTTTGTGTCTCATAAACTGCTTAATGTGTCAGTTGTGCTTTGGTCAGTAAACCCCAATTAAAACAAACTTTTGATTTGCATGGTATGTGAACCCAGAGTGATGCGCCTTGCCGTTAGCCCATTACATCACTAATTAACTCACTGTGCCTTGTAACCTGCAGTGCACAGTTTCTTTTTATCACATTCAGCTGAAGTTCCAGTCCCTTTTCTCAAGAATGCTATTCCTTGGTGCTTTGCACAATGCTTGGAAGGGCACTGAAAGAGGTGGCAGACTTTCCTTCAGCCTGTTTTGTTGTCATTGTGGCTAACCTGTTGCCAGGGCAGCAGCGGGCTGCATAAAGACCAAAGGGGGTTGGTTGGGACGGGGGGGGGGGGGGGGGGAGAAAAGAGGAAATTTGCATTCACAAGCCGACTTTGATCTGCGGCCCATGAGCCACCAAGCAGTTAGGTGAGCCATAGACTCTTGTGTCCTGGAACAGCATGACCCTTACATTGTGCAAGTAGCTTGACTGGTTGGCTAGTTTCCTGCTTTCCCCCCATCCTCTGCATCAAAGCGTCCTGCTCGCTGACCCGCTGCCTGCGGTGGTGCTTGGTCCCCTATGGCTAGCGGAAAAGGTGTCTTGGGAACATCAGTCGGCTGCAGGAGGAAGGAACCGAGTGACTGCAAAAGAAGCTGTGATCAGTAAAACTTCACAACTGGGATGCAACAGGGCAGGGGGTTGGTGTTGGGACTTTTCCTAAACAGCATTTGGAATTTGGGGGGGATTTGTTTGCCTTTTGAGCCTGCTGGGCTTTCTTGGGCCTGCTGGGGTTTTTATGCACGCAACATTATCAAGACTTGTCCTGGACTTCGTGATAGATGGTTGTTGATGTTTTTAAGGCTGTTTTTGTTCCTTGCCTTGTAAGAGGAGAGAATTAATAGCAATAGCACTTAGACTTATATAGCAATAGCACTTAGACTTGTATACCGCTTCACAGTGCTTTCCAGCCCTCTCTAAGCGGTTTTACAGAGTCAGCCTAATGCCTCCAACAATCTGGGTTCCCATTTTACCGACCTGGGAAGGATGGAAGGCTGAGTCAACCTTGAACCGGTGAGACTTGAACTGCCAATGTGCTGGCAGCCGGCAGTCAGCAGAAATAGCCTGCAGTACTGCACTCTAACCACTGTGCCACCGAAGCTTTCCCTCTATGGCAGGGCTGTCAAACACGCGTCCCGTGGGCCAGATTAGTCACGCGCTGGCCACGCCCACACCCGATTTAGCAAAGGGGGGAAAAGTCCCGATATCTCACGTGATGATGCGAGTTTGACACCCCTGCTCTATAGTTTATTTGGCCATAGAGAGCAGGAAAGTGGCAGTCAATCTTCTGCTAAAATATATCGTTTGAAAGAAACATATTTCGGGTTTGCCATGGCAATTCAAGGAAGAGAAGCTGGGTTGAGGAAAAGAAAGAGAAATTCCTTAGCATCTACCCTTGTGGTGCTAAGCTTCTGGATTGTGGCTCAGCTTCAGGCCTCATGTGATATGCAGTCATGGTCAGTGGTCTGTTGTGGAGAAGAAAAAGGGTTTTGCTTCTTGGCAGCCAGTGCAGTGAACAGGGTGGCATGGCCAGGTCAGAAGGCTGGTGTGACCTCAAAAAGACATCATTCCAAGGCTCCTCTGAAAAGTTACAGATACATTGGTTATCCCAACTATACTTGATGATCTATTCTAATCTTGATTGTATATTCTGGCCTTGCTAAGGATGGCCTGTGGATCTTTATGTTGGGAATGCTGGGAGTGTAGTCCCAAGATGGCCATTTGGAAGACACCAGACAGTGGTCATGTCTGCAATTTGACAGGCTGTGGTGGATAGCTTATGGGCAGACTTCTCTTTGACAGTCTTACACGTTGAACAAGCTCATTCTTTTTTTAAAAATAATTTTTATTAAATTTTTAAAACATTAAAAAAGCATATATACATATTCACGTTTTTCATTCCTGTGACATCGGTTCAAAGTCACTATGCATATATATACTTCCATCATATTGTCATTTTATGTAGTATTTACATTTGCAATCATTTAGAAACTTTTTTTTATTCTTTCTAATTTCTAACCAATTGTAGAATTTTTCCCACACTGCGTAAAATTTTTTCTCTTCACGATTTTGTAATTCTAGCGTCAGTTTTGTCATTTCTGCGCAATCCATCATTTTTTTTATTATCATGTTCTCCGTTGGGGGATTTTCATCTTTCCATGTTTTGGCAAAGATTATTCTAGCAGCAGTTAGAATATGTATTATCAAATATTGGTTTTCTTTGGTCCATTGTCCTCTAATAATTCCCAATAAATATATCTCTGGTTTAAATTCAATTTCGGAATCTGTTATTTCTTGTAACCATGTCCTGATCATGTTCCAGTATCCTCTTGCCACTGGGCAGGCCCACCACATGTGGTAGTATGTGCTATGTACCTAAAACAAGCTCATTCTGTGTGCATGCCAATATGAGACAGGCTTGGTTCGCAGAATGCAGTTGCAGTACATGTTATGTTAGGAACATGGATTTTTTTTCTTGCATAGGTAGCCCATTTGCTGGGGAATAGGGTGAGTGTTATTTTTTTGTCCTTTGATGTGGTTGCAGTTAGAATTGCTCTTTATTTGTGTGTGTGTGTGTGTGTGTGTGTGTGTGTGTGTGTGCGCAAAAGGTGGGAAAAAAGTTTAAACCTTGGCATCATCTTGATGCACAGTGGTTAGAATGCAGTATTTCAGGCTAGTTCTGCCAACTGCCAGCAGTTCAATCCTAAGCGGCTCAAGATTGACTCAGCCTCCCATCCTTCCGAGATCGGTAAAATGAGGAGCCAGATTGTTGGGGGCAATATGCTGACTCTGTAAATCACTTAGAGAGGGCTGGAAAGCACTGTAAAGCGGTATACAAGTCAATGTGCTATTGCTATCTTAAGAATGGTCTATGCTCTGGTTAATGGGAGGAAAATCCCTTAAGTGTGCTTAATGCATGATGTCAGTCAGGTTCACACAATCCACTGATTCATACATGTAGAAGATGACCAGGCTGAGTTCTAATGCATCATCAGTCATGAGTGCCTTTGCATCCACAAGAGATCCAAGTCCAGCCTACCGTGAATTCCTTATCTACCGCCAAATTGCTTTGACCGTTAGTAGTTCAGATTCTTGTAGAGAGCTGAAATCTTTATATCCATTTGAACTGCCTGAATCTTCTGATTTTCCTGGGGCTTGATAATAATTATGGGTTTGTGTCATTTATTTATTTATTTATTTATTTATTTATTTATTTATTTATTTATTTATTTACTTACTTACTTACTTACTTACTTACTTACTTACTTACTTACTTACTTACTTACTTACTTTCTTTTCATACTTCTATGCCGCCCAACTCCCGAAGGACTCTTAGCATGTATTGTGAACTCAGCCAATTATGGTTTAACCAAACCATGATTTAGTATAAATACAACCATCATCTAGCCTACAGGCTGATGATTTCTTGTTTGGATGGGCATGGCTGTTCCTTTTTGATGGACCTGCCTTTGTGAGGTTTTTGGGAAGAATAATTTCTTTAAAACATTCTCTGTTTTTCCACTGATCTACAATTGCTCTTCACCCTACTGAACATGTGCTTAAGACCAAGAGAGTTCTGGTGAAGAAGAGACATTTACAAGACAAAATAATTCATTAATCAGTTTGTCTTAAATATTTATTTAGAGTGGAGGAGAGGGAGCAAATTTTCCTGTGAGTGATACAGCAGAATAGACTTAACTCCTCTCCTGCTCCCTGTAGCCCCTGAATTTCACCCTTAGGAAAATTGTTATATCCCTTAAAAATAAACAGTCCTTTGGCCGTGTGTGTTGTTTCTCTTGGAAGAAGTTTAGGAACACAGAAAAGCCACAGGATAAAAATACAATCGCCCACTGGGCAACAGCCATTGAATTTACAAGTTTGTGAGTTCCTCTCTACTTGGATCCACTCACCCCCCTCCCCTCTTCTTGCGGGATCCAACTCAGCCTGTGCTACTGTCCAGTTTTTTTCTTGTAGGAACCGAAAGAAGCTTCTCTTGGGTCAGTACGAAGGATTGTTCAGCCAGTCATGCTTTAAATCCTTGTTCTCTTTGATGACTTTTAGGTCAGTTAGGAATGGGATGTCAATTTCCATGTTGGTAATTGATGGTGAGCACCAGGGGCGGGTTCCTAATATTTTTACTACCACTCTGTGGGCGTGGCTTGCCAGCCATGTGACCGGGTGGGCGTGGCTTGCCAGCCATGTGACCAGGTGGGCGTGGCTTGCCGGTCATATATTAGTTATTTCAGAGAGATGTTACTACTATTTTTGCTATTTTATACCTTACATGAAAAGCTTTGCATACAAAGTGCGTGTTACACCATGGCAACACAGCAACCTTTATATGCAGAAAATGCTATAGTTAAAAGACAAGCAAGTCTCATACAGCATTTTTGGTTTCAGTCATGGATTCCTTAGACGAAAATATTGAGGACTGTTAAAAGAACAGTATCTTTTAACAGTCCTCAATGTTTTCGTCTAATGAATAACAGTATAAAACTGTATAAAATTAACAGTATAAAAGGTTAAGCTTTTGGAAAGCGCCCACTTTGGGAAGCTTTAGGCAAAAGCGAAGGAAAAGTGTCAAATGCGAGCTTCTTATTATTTTCAAGCGAAGGGATGGGGAAAGATTTAATTGTCAGGTTTCTGGGCATGCACAGAAGAAATTTTTTTAAATAATTAAAAAAATTTTTTTTAAAAAAATGGCGGCGGCCAGGCACCGGCAACCGACCGCATCGGTTACTGTGACATCACCAGCGGGCCGCTACCGGTGCTATAGAATGGACGGCACCGGTAGGAACCCACCACTGGTGAGCACATTTGAGAAGAACAATGCTAGGGAAACTTGGAGTCCATGAGGTGGCAACAACTCCTCCAAGGACCATATGAAACTTTTCTTCATTGCCTCCCAGAATTGGCACAGTTTGAATCCAAGATCTATTTAGAAAGCATGGTGAGCTTTAAGTGTTTTTTTCCCGGTGAAACTGGTCTATCAGGGCAACCTGGTCTACCCAAATATGGGACGGAGCATACTCGTTCCACTTTCGCCTTTCAGCCCCAATCCAGGAGCCTTCACAGGCAGTCGCATCCGCGACAAACTGTTTTGTGTTAAATTTAAATTTAACGACAAAGAAATAAAGGGAAATAGCTATACTAGTCTCTATACTAACTTTTATTTCTTTGTGCAGAAATAGCTTTATATCAATCTATGCCTCCCGTGGGCGTAAGGCTTGCCATTGGTTGCTTTCCTGCATACGTCATAGGCTTAATTAATGCTCTTGCTAAATCTTATATTCGAGGCTGATTTTAACCGTGTTATTGTAATGTAAGTACTGATGAGTCAATACGAAATGCTTGCATCTACCTCTATTCATCTTTTGGCTGTATTGTTTAAATTATAAAAAGGGACGAATTGTTTTAAACTTTATTTCTTTGTTGGTAAATTTAAATTTAACACAAGATGAGCTTTATACTTTGCCCTGAGCCCCAGTTTCTTCAACTAGAGTGTTTTTTAAAAAAAGAAACTACAATTCACCAGGATAGTCCAACACATTAAACCACAAGTCATAGTTTAAGGGCTACACTGGGTAGATTCTCATGAAACTCTAAGCATTGCTTAGTCTGGAGTGTGAACCCACGGAACAGATCAACGTGATAAATAGTTTACAATCGAAATAGAAAAATTAGGCATTGACGTGAGATGTTGCCTGTTTGTGCCTAGTGTACAGGTAGCCCTCAACTTACGACCACCATTGAGCCCAAAATTTATGTTGCGAAGTGAGAAATTTGTTAAGTGAGTTTTGCTCCATGTCCTGCCACAGTTGTTAAGTGAATCACTACTGTTGTTCATTTAGTAACAGGTTTGTTAAGTGAATCTGGTTTCCCCATTGAGTTTGCTTGTCAGCAGGTCGTAAAAGGGGATCACATGACTCCGGGACACTGCAACCGTCATAAATGTGAGTTAGTTGTCAAGCATCTGAATGTAAATCACATGACCATAGGGATACTGAAATGGTTATAACAGGGGTGGATTCCTCCCGGTTCGGACTGGATCACCTGAACAGGTAGCGACCCGCTGATGATGTCACTGTCGGTGCCGTTCCGTGCGCGCCACCATATTTTTGGGGGATTTTCCCCCTTACGCGGCTTGAAAAAGAGCCCTCCCTCCCGCCCGCGGGTGAATCTCGACCTTTATTTCTTCGCCCGAAGCACAGCTGATGAGCTCCTCAGCTGTGCTTTGGGCTAATTCCTGCTTCTGAGCATGCACGGAAGTGAAATCGTGCGAGGGGATGCACGCGCTTGTGCGAACAGAGGGAGCCTGCGCGCGCAAAACGTCACGATGCGAACTGGTGGCAAAGGTAAGTGGAACCCACCCCTGGGTCTTAAGTGTGAAAAAAAGCTGACTTTTTTTAGCAAATGGGCTGCTATTCTTCTGTTTTCCTCCACCACTTTCTGGCCAGGGAACCACATTAAATCCTCAGGGCCAGACTGCAGCTTTGCTTTTCTGCCCCGTCCTTGGCACTAGAGGAGTTTCATTATCAGGAAGAGAACAAAAGAGCCTTCTGGCTTGCTTAGGCAAGTTGACAAATTGAAGAACTGGCCAGCCGCTGGTTGTGTTGCGGCTTGGGAATGTTTCTGCTATCTGCTTGTCTTAGTATTCCAAGGTGCCGTCCAATTGTCCAGGACACTACAATAAAATATCTCGCTATATGCCCACTCCGCCTGAGCCCCAAGCCCTCTCTCTCATTTCTAGGTTTTGATGACTAGAAAGCATGGCATGAAGACGGTTTTAATTTTAGTGGACACCGTTTATGCTGCACTGTAATTCTTCAGACTGTAGTCACGTGATGTCTGGTACAAAGAGACCTTGAAGTCTGATGGAGGTTGGCACGTCGTGACTCATTCATTCAAGAGTTGTGTAGTGAGAAAAAGGAGCTTGTGCAAATAATTTTTAAAGCTCTCCTAGGTGGATGTCGTGTGCTGATGTAGATAGGCATAAATGAATGGAGGTCTGCTTGTTAGTTGCTCAGGTAATGGGAGGTAATTGGTAATCAGGTAATTGTCCTGCATGGGGAGGATTTTCTATGTGACTTTCTCAAAACAATTTCCCATACAATACATAGTGCATCCCTGACTGTGAGTGACAAGGTCGCAATGAAATACCCTCAAGGCTGGACGGCTGATATTGCAGGAGCACTTTAGATGTCCTTCAAACCTTAGAAGACCAAGAATTTCTGCCGCAGCAGAGATAAGAGCCACTGTTTTTGTCTTTGGCCCTTATTGTTTGCTTGCCTAAGCTCATTTGCCTTTGACAGGATTATTTGTCAGGTTACTGTCAAGAAAATATAACCCTCAGTGGGGAGAAAGGTTGTATGGCAATTTTCTTCAAGGCATAGAGAGGCAAGGGAGAAAGGTTGTAGAGCAGCCTTCTTCAAGGCCTAGAGAGGCAAGGGAGAAAGGTTGTAGAGCAACTTTCTTCAAGGGCTAGAGAGGCAAGGGAGAAAGGTTGTAGAGCAACTTTCTTCAAGGCCTAGAGAGGCAAGGGAGAAAGGTTGTAGAGCAACCTTCTTCAAGGCCTAGAGAGGCAAGGGAGAAAGGTTGTAGAGCAACCTTCTTCAAGGCCTAGAGAGGCAAGGGAGAAAGGTTGTAGAGCAACCTTCTTCAAGGCCTAGAGAGGCAAGGGAGAAAGGTTGTAGAGCAACTTTCTTCAAGGCCTAGAGAGGCAAGGGAGAAAGGTTGTAGAGCAACCTTCTTCAAGGCCTAGAGAGGCAAGGGAGAAAGGTTGTAGAGCAACCTTCTTCAAGGCCTAGAGAGGCAAGGGAGAAAGGTTGTAGAGCAACCTTCTTCAAGGCCTAGAGAGGCAAGGGAGAAAGGTTGTAGAGCAACCTTCTTCAAGGCCTAGAGAGGCAAGCTGATAATGTGGTCTAAAGTAGGAAGAAACCCAGTGGAACCTGGGCAACATGGATGCCAGATGTTGTGCTTGCTGTTGGTCTTCAAGGAAGCCACTTTCTGGGGGAAATGTAACAAAGGGAGAATCTCTTCTATTTTCTAAAGAGGAGGAGGGTGGCCTTTGGTAAGAACCAGAAGGCATCCTGTGGGTAATGGGAGGTGAGGCCACAGTTCGAATGAGTCACTAGGGGCCTCTCCTGCGTTACAAGACAGCTGGGCTTGTGGTTCTTTCTTAGGATGCTTTCAACAGTGGATCATCGGAAGCTGCCTGGAAAGGGTGCAATGCGATGAAAAACAAATACAAGGGAGTGCCTATCTGTGGCTTTCACATTTCCTCTGCCAGACAATACAAGCATTGTTTTGAGCCCTGCTCTTGTATGCACAGGCTTTCCATCAGGAGATGTTTGTCATTGCCGACAAAGGCTGGGCCACACAAGGCTTTGGTCTCTTTTACAGGAATCTTCCTGCGCTTCTCGATTTCTTTTGGCTTCCTTCTTGGCAGGCAACTTATTGCACGGGGTATTACTTAGAATGACTATGTATATTTTTTGAAAAACGCTGGAGTTCCCTGTTTTGTTGCCCTTGACATTAGTTCTGGTGCTGTGTGCAGGGTCACTGCTGTTTTGAATGGAATTTTTGAAGTGCTGTATCTGGCAGATTCTTTTGGAAACAAATCCCAGGGGTTGGTTCTGCCCTGGATGGCAGATTAGACTAAAACAGGCCTGGAGAGGTTTGCAGTCCAATGCTGTGCAGGGGATCAGTCCAGGTATTATTTTAATAAGTTTTGTGAACCAGTCCATGATGATAAATTACAGTTTGGCCTATTTCTTTGGGCATTGAAGGTTGGTAAACACAGTGGGTTCAGCGCATGGTCTCATTATTTGGGTCTGCTTCTTGGAAAAAATGTGCATAAGGTTGCAACCTCACTGGTTGTTTTTTAATAGTTTGTTTATTTCAAATATTTATCATACTGCCTTTCGGAGAGGAGCTCAAGTTGACATACCATATTTTTCGGAGTATAAGACGCACCTTAGTTTTGGGGGAGGAAAATAGGAGGGAAAATCTACCTACCAGGTATTCATTTGGCTAGCATCCTTAGTCTGGTCAGCTTCAGCACATTATTTTATCCCCTGTTTAGGGCTGAAAAAAATCAACTTCGGAGGGAGTAGCAATGAAAAGAAGCCTGCAAAGACTTAGAGCTGGAAAAAAACTTATTTGGAGGGAATAGCAATGAAAAAATCCTGCAAGCCGGGAAGATCATTAGCACCTCGTTAGGGCTGGAAAAAAGCTTTGAAAAAGCTACATTTGGAGTATAAGACACATCCAAATTTTCAGCCTCTTTTAAGGGGGAAAAAGATGCATCTTATATTCTGAAAAATACGGTAAGTAGCACTCCCTTCTCCTGTTTTCCCACAAGAGAATATCTGTAGCTCAGGGCTGAACTGGAGTTCTTGGTGCTGTCTGAGCTTGGTTGTTTACTTGTGGATCTTTCATTACTTGCCTAGGTAACATCATCAGGGTGAGTGAATTCAGGGTTTTCTTCCTGTTTATGTACAGTAGCTTGCCATGCCAGTGTTGACGGGGGTGTGGTTTCCCCCGGGAGAAAAGTGGCACTTAAGTAAATGAGATGTGTAGCATGCCCTGTGGCTGGATCTGACAGATAGATTGAAGCAGTCAGGGAGAGAGGATCCCTTTAAGGTTTTACTTATAAACTTGCATTTTTTGGTCTGGAACATAGTGTAAGCACATCTGTTTTCAGTGAGTTTTTTAGTAGAGACCTTCAACTTTTCAGTAGAGACCTTCAAATTTCTAGGTTCTATCATATCTCAAGACCTAAAATGGACACCTAATATCAAAAACATACTAAAAAAAGCACAACAAAGAATGTTCTTTCTGCGCCAACTCAGAAAGCTCAAACTTCCCAAGGAGCTGCTGATACACTTCTACAGAGGAATTATTGAGTCTGTCATCTGCACCTCTATAATTGTCTGGTTTGGTTCTGCAACCCAACAATACAGATACAGACTTCAGAGGATAATCAGAACTGCAGAAAAAACAATTGCTACCAACCTGTCTTCCATTGAGGACATGTACACTGCATGAGTCAAAAAGAGGGCCGTGAAAATATTTACAGACCCCTCGCATCCTGGACATAAACTCTTTCAACTCCTACCCTCAAAACGACGCTATAGATCACGGCACACCAAGACAACTAGACACAAGAACAGTTTTTTCTGAACGCCATCACTCTGCTAAACAAATAATTCCCTCAACACTGTCATACTATTCACTAGGCTGTATTACTATTAGTTTTTCTCATTGTTCCTATCACCCACTTGTTGCTTGTATCCTTATGGTTTATATCAATATTGATTGTTTCCTGATTGCTTATTTATATCCTATGACAATCATGGTGTTGTACCTCATGATTCTTGACAAATGTATCTTTTCTTTTATGTACACTGAGAGTGTATGCACCAAAGACAAATTCCTTGTGTGTCCAATCACATTTGGCCAATAAAATATTCTATTCTATTCTATTTCACGATGCTATCCTGACATGTGGCTTTTATTAGACACGTACAACCTAGTCTTTTTGTGAAGCTCACAGACTACAAACTAAAACTGACCACGATTTAGCTTAGTGTGTTCCATGGATTAAGTCTGCATGGTAGATTTATGGCTAGCCATGTTCTGCAAACATAACTAAATACATGTACAATAACGGGGCACAAATCCAATCTTCCTTTTGTTTTCATTGTACATTTGGTGGCACCCGCAGTTCTGACAAAAGTGTTTAAATTTTTTTAACCTGAAGGCCTTTTGAGATGACAGAAAGTGGTACATGGTTGGAGTTTAGGAAAAAAAAAGAATCATCATTGGAAGAATTTGGATTTAAGAGGCAGATGTGTATTTTAACATGAAAAAAAATGACATTAAAAAAAACCCATCCTTTTAATTGCTTGCTAACTCCTTCAGCACATGTTCAGACCACTTGCTTACAAGTCATCTTGTGACCTGAACTGTAGACAAGTAAACAAGCCTGAGATAAAGAAAACATTTTGTGGATGTTGTGGTTTCTGCTGCTGCTATTTGCCATCTTGATTGTTGGCTTGCAAGTAGGCTGGGTCAAGGGCAGATGCTTCTGCAGAGCTTACGGTAGAGATTGGAGCACTACTATCATGTCACCCTTGAAAAGAAAGACTAGGGGGTGACATGTTAGCAGTGTTCCAATATCTAGGGAGTTGGCATAAAGAAGAGGGGGAGGGTCAGCCTATTCTCCAAAGCACCTGAAGGCAAGACAAGAATCAGTGGATTGAAACTAATCAAGGAGAGAAGCAATCTAGAACTATGGAGACATTTCCTGACAGTTGGGACGATGAATCAGTGGAATTACTTGCCCCCAGAAGTTGTGGGTGCTCCAACACTGGACGTTTTTAAGAAGAGATGGACAATCATTTGTCTGAAATGGTATAGGGTCCCTTTCAACTCTGTTATTCTGTCATTCTGTTCAGCAGAAGGCCAGACAAGGAATAATGGATGGAAACTGACCAAAGAGAGATTCAACCTGGAAATAAGGAGAAACTTTCTGACGGTGAAAGCAATCAACCAGTGGAACAGCTTGCCTGCGGAGGTTGTGAGAGCTCCAACACTTGAGACTTCCAAAAGGACATTGAACTGCCATTTATCCGAAATGGTGTAGGGACTCCTGCTTGAGCGGGGGGTTGGACTAGATGACCTACAAGGTCCCTTCCAACTCTAACAATAATCTAATCACTGGTGTAGGGTCTCCTGCTTGAGCAGGGAGCTGGACTACAAGACCTCCAAGATCCCTTCCAACCCTATTATTCTATGTGCTATATAAGATTCCTTGGCTGAATTCACATATCACACCTTGCTATAATCATTTTATCCATGGTTTCTTTAAGAAGCCTCAGTACTGTAGCTTTATTCACCCATTACAAGAATCCATAAATCATAATCTACAAATTACAATTGTTGGGTTTGTACATTGTGTCATGCTAAAACCAGAATAACTATCATCGTACAAGAAGAAAAATGAGTTCAATTATAAACCACATGTTAAGAGTCAGAATACAAGATATATCTTTCAGGATCTCCACAGACTCTTTGTATCTGTCAGTCGGTATTTCCATAATCAGATCAAGAAACACACTAAATAACTACTTAATCCAATATTTCAGTCTAATTTCCTGAGACATTCCATATAGCTAAAGAAGGAGGGGGGGGGAATCAAATTAGCACGGATCTTTTAGATATAATGCAGATTTTATCTGGTTATGTATTTCTCCTTTTTGTGAGTGATTCCAATTTTAAAAATAGGGCTACCAAATCACTGGCAATAAATGTAAGTACAACATCTCCCATCCAGATTAGGGGATGCATTCTAAATCTGCCCATCTCACCTGGTGTATAACATCCCAGTTCACCAGATGCTGTTTTATGGTTTTCTTTTAAAACAAAACCACCTGTTCTTGCAATAAGAATCTCCTCGTTGCTTCTAACATTCTCCAATGGCTTTAAATCTTTACATTAAACTCGCATAAGCAGCCAAGATAAAGATAAAAATAAAGGGAGAGATGGAGATAGAAAGATAGATGAGCAAATATTCCAACTTTTAAAACAAATTTCGGCCAAACACCTTCTAAATAAGACCAAGATTTATAAAAGGCCCCCTAATGTTAGGTGCAAGAAATTAGGATTAGAATACTACATACAATACTACAAGTTTATTTCACGCTAACCTATATACATGAATCTGAACTACTAAGGCTCAAGGCGAATTGGCACCAGATGATGACTTCAAGGAGGGCTGGATTTTTTTTAAAAAAACTTTATTTGTCAAACAGAAATGACAAATCTGAACAAGCAAAATAAGAAAATTAAAATGTGACAGGAATGTTAAGCATGTTAATACACTTATGCATGCCCCCTTAGGGACCTCTTAAATATGGAGTGAGGTCCACAGCAGTTAAATTGTAATGAATTTTTAGACTTAGTTCTCTTTTGGGAATGTAGATATTCCAAACTGATGATGCATTTGATCCCACCCTCAGGCTCAGCCTTGTTGTCTCCTATACTGGTGGTCCCCAACCTTTTATGGAAGATAATTTTTTCAAGATGGGGGAAAGAGGAGCGCACAACCTAGATCCCACATAGGCACAGTTTCACTCTTGCCGCTCACCTCCAGCTGTGTGGCCTAACATGCCACGGACCGGTACCAATCTCTGGCCTGGGCTGTGGAACCCTGTCCTACTCCATACTTAAAAAAAACCACCTGATTCATTTCTTAAGAAGTATACTTGGAATTGAGAAGAACACACTGGCTCCTGCATTAAGGTCTGAAACAGGCATCTACCCCACACAGTTAAAAGTCTTTAACCACTATTGGAGGATTATCCTAAGGTTTTACGAAAATGCACTTAGAAGAACACCCACACCTTCTAAATTGGGCTAATTTACTGATACTTTATTCTCAGTTGCGATTGGCTGGAGCATCCACATGTGGGTATTGACTTAAATTATTAAATTTATGTGTTGCCCGTCTCATTGATACAACTCTGGGTGGCTTACAATATAATAAAAAGATAAACAGTGCTTAAAAAAAACAGTTAAAATTAGAAAAATAGTTTTTTAACTTTTAAGTAAATAGTTAAAAATTAAAAACCAAGATGATGGGCAGACTGGGGTTATGATTCTTCTCTAACCCATCAGCCACCCCCAGTGTAGCAGGTCCCTGTTGGGGCTGTAGGCCAAGTGGTAGACCTCCATTTTATGTTCTTCTGGAAGGCCAGGAATGTGTGGGGTTATGTGAACCCCATCTTCAATGGGAGAATATTCCAGAAGGTGGGGGCCACAGCAGAAAAGGCTCCTCCTCCTCCTGGACCCCACCAGTTGAAACTCTTTGGCTGATGGGATTAGAAGCAGGCCATTGAAGTTTCTTCCTATGTCTATCATGCAGTCATTTATTTTATTCTTGAAATATTTTAAAATTAAATTGAAAAAAGAAAGAAACGACCATGGTGGTGTTGGCAGGGGAATGAGCTCCAGTGGAGAGGCTTTGGAAGGCTGAACGAGCTGAAGTTCTTGGGCAAACTTCAAAGCCAACCCTATGTTATAGTTATCTTGTGAGTCCCAAGTTTTGATCGCCATTTTCTTCTTCTTCTTCTTCTTCTTCTTCTTCTTCTTCTTCTTCTTCTTCTTCTTCTTCTTCTTCTTCTTCTTCTTCTTCTTCTTCTTCTTCTTCTTCTTCTTCTTCTTCCTCCTCCTCCTCCTCTTCCTCTCCTCCTCCTCCTCCTCCTCCTCCTCCTCCTCTTCCTCTTCTTCCTCTTCTTCTTCTTCTTCTTCTTCTTCTTCTTCTTCTTCTTCTTCTTCTTCTTCTTCTTCTTCTTCTTCTTCTTCTTCTTCTTCTTCTTCTTCTTCTTCTTCTATGCTGACGATCTCCAGCTAATTGAGGAATGTTGGCTCTGTTTTGTAAAGTTCAGCGTGCTTTTCATGGAAAGAGGAGCTGCTTGCTCAAAATCATGAGGACAGCGTGGTAAGGAATGTGTGTGATTCTTTAGGATCCCATCCAGATGTCTCCCTTTGACAAAAGCTTGAGGCAATGGCAAAATCATGGGCTTAACTTTCATTATAAGGACTCGCATCACCATTACCTAAGCAGGCCAGATGGCCTGCTGTTGTTCTTCTTTCAGATCTCAGCATGGTGACCTGCTTTCCAATGTAGTGTTTGCTGCTCTTTCGTTGTCTGCAAGAGGAATTAACAGAGACGGGTTAACTGCTGTTGCTGGTCTTCAAATAGTCTCTTTCCCCTCCTACAAGTGCCTTCTAGTTATTCCTAGACGTTCAGAAGTTTGTCCTTAATTGACACAGCCCTTTTAAGGGTGTGGAGAAGAAAGAGAATGAAATATTCATCCTGTAGTCTGCCACTAATTATCACTCTTACCAATGTGCAATTGGGCACATGTAATACAGTTCTCTGTGGAAAAACACATGCGCTGAGCATGTGGGAACTGTATGGCCTCCTTTTCTCTCTCAGCGGTGTTTCTGCACTACAGTGGCACAGCTCATATTTATGCAAGATGCAAATGCCAGAAAAGCAAGAACATTTCAGGGAAAACATGAAGTGAATTTTATGTCTTGGAATATTTCGTCACATTCACAAATAAACTTCGGAAGTTCTTCAGCGAGTTCCATTTTGCAATCCTTCAGCATGCTCTAAGTTGTTGTTGTTATTTTTTTTTCTGCCCGGAGAGGGAGGAGAGGAAGGAGAGGGATTGTTTTGGACGGTCTGTGTTACATAATTAGGAATTTGGTTGGTTTCTTGAAGGAGCAAAGGCAGAATGATTATTAGAGACTGAAGTAATTGCTTGACCACATGCTTTTTTGGATCTTACTGCTCCAAGGGTGAGGTGAACCTATCTGGATTTAGATTGTGCTGTAAGACATCCCCACCACCCATCTATTTAGTTTCATTCATGCTGTTTATTACAACTAGCCTAGGGTCCAAAAACTCTCTAGTTAAGTTAGAACAATTACCGTAATCAGTGGAACAACTTGCCTCCAAAAGTTGTAAATGCTCCAACACTGGAAGTTTTAAGAAGAGATTAGGTAACCATTTGTCTGAAATGGTGTAGGGTTTCCTGCCTAAGGAGGGGGTTGGACTAGAAGACTCCAAGGTCCTTTCCTATATTCTATTCTGTTCTGTTCTGTTCTGTTCTGTTCTGTTCTGTTCTATTCTATTCTATTCTATTCTATTCTATTCTATTCTATTCTATTCTATTCTATTCTATTCTATTCTATTCTATTCTACTCTACTCTACTCTACTCTACTCTACTCTACTCTACTCTACTCTACTCTACTCTCTACTCTCTACTCTCTACTCTCTACTCTCTACTCTCTACTCTATTCTATTCCTCTCTATGCAACACTATGGTAGTGCTCCATTTGCCTTTTAATTTTGTTTTAATTTGGTTTTTGACTAAAGCTTTTATATCATTGTAATGTTTTATCTGCAAATGCCCCAGAAACATGGAAGTGTGATGGTGGTGTAGAAATTAGATAAACAAGCAAGCAAGCAAGCAAGCAAGCAAGCTAACAAAATTTAATTTAATTTAATTTATTGTATTTCTATGTAAATTAAATATTGCATTTCTAAATAAATAGAGTAGGACCTGGAAGAAGAGTATAGTCTTTCCTTATCAGAATGTTTTCCTTTATTACAGAAGTCTGACATTTTTCTGCCCTCCCTGGGCTGTCTATCCATCACATTTCCCTCTGAGACTTTCTGAGAGTCATCCAGTTAGTCATTCCGAATGACAAAGTGGACTCTGCATGCTTGTAGTTCTTGACTTACAACCACTTGTTTAGTGACTGTTCAAAGTTACAACGGCACTGAAAAAAGCGACTTATGGCAGTTTTTCACACTTAATGACCATTGTGGCATCCCCATGGTCACGTGATCAAAATTGTAATGCTTGACAACTGGCAGGTATTTATGACAGCTGCAGTGTCCCAGAGTTACATGATCTATGAGCCACGGTGGCGCAGTGATTAGAATTCAGTACTGCAGGCTACTTCTGCTGCCTGCCGGCTGCCTGCAATTTGGCAGTTCAAATGTCACCAGGCTCAAGGTTGACTCAGCCTCCCATCCTTCTGAGGTGGGTAAAATGAGGACCCAGATTGTTGGGGGCAATAGGCTGACTCTGTAAACTGCTTAGAGAGGGCTGTAAAGCGGTATATACCATATTTTTCGGAGTATAAGACATACCTTTCCCCCCCTAAAAGAAGCTGAAAATTTGGGTGCATCTTATACTCTGAATGTAGCTTTTTCAAAGCTTTTTTTCCCAGCCGTAATGAGGCACTAACGATCTTCCTGGCTCTTCCCGGCTTGCAGGCTTTTTTTCATTGCTAATCGCTCCAAATAAGTTTTTTTTAAGCCCTAACCAGGGGATAAAATAATGTGCTGAAGCTGACCAGACTAAGGACGCTAGCCAGATGAATACCTGGTAGGCAGATTCCGCCCCTGTTTTCCTCCCCAAAAACTAAGGTGCGTCTTATACTCCAGTATGTCTTATACTCCGAAAAATACGGTAAGTCTAAGTGCTCTTGCGCTTGCTATCTTCTTTTGCAACCTTCCTGCAAGCAAAGCCAACGGGAAAGCCACGTTTACTTAACAACTATGCTACTAATTTAAGAACTGCAAGGATTCACTTAACAACTGTAGCAAGAAAGGTTATAAAATGGGACAAAACTCACTTAACAACTGTCTTGCTTAGCAATGGAAATTTTGGGCTAAATTGTGATTATACGTCAAGGACTACCTGTAATAGTTAAAACTACTGTATAGAGTAGTTTAGCACTGTTCTTAACTAGGGATGGAGTGGAACTGAAAATTGGATTCTTGAACTTGCCCTCGAAAAGTTTTGGGCTTTCTCTCTGAATGTCTGTTCAAGAATGTCCAATAACAACAGACTGTGGCAATTAAAGCCAACATTTCTGGAGAGCATCACTCGATGGTGGTCACGGGTCAGTGTAGCTAAGAGGCATCAGGTTGCCTTTTCATGGTTTTGAGTTTAATTTCCCCCCTCCTCTTACGCATTTTCACATCTCGAGCGATAAAAGCATTGCAAGGAAAAGCTTTAAAACTCTTTGGAGAAATGTTTGAAATCTCACTGTTCCTTGAAACTTATGCAGCAAAATAGTTCTTAGGATACTCAACCATTTAAAAAAAAAGTCATTTGGTTAACGGCTTTCTCTCTAGGTTACTTTCATAACATTATTTCTCATTAGTGGCAGGTAAAACGTATTGGTAATTGCTCATAACTAATTTACAGTATATGGGTTTCCTTTGCCATTTAAAAACTTGAGAGTATGCCCTATGAAACAAAAAGATTTAACTTTGAGATCACAAGAGAGAGGTTTTCAGCAGTACGTTCAGTGGATAAAGGAGGGTTTTATGCATTGGGAGGAAAAATACTTTTCTATATTCTTTTCTCCTGGATTATACATTTTGTCAAAAGGTCTTGGAATGTGTGGCAGGAATGACGGGTGGTTTACTGAATTCCATTGTGAAGCAGTCTGGAAAATGATGTCATAATAAGGCACCAAAATAGATGCATATCTACCGTATTTTTTGGAGTATAAGACGCACCTTGTTTTGGGGGAGGAAAATAGGGGAAAAATCTACCTACCAGGTATTCATCTGGCTAGCATCCTTAGTCTGGTCAGCTTCAGCACATTATTTTATCCCCTGGTTAGGGCTGAAAAGACCTTTTTCAGAGGAGTAGGAATGAAAACAAGCCTGCAAAGAGGAGTAGGAAGCCGGGAAGATCGTTAGCACCTCCTTAGGGCTGGGGAAAAAAGTGTTGGAAAAGCTACATTCGGAGTATAAGACGCACTCAAATTTTCAGCCTCTTTTAGGGAGGAAAAAGGTGCGTCTTATACTCCGAAAAATACGGTGTTTCTTTTCTTACAGGGTGTTTGTTATTTATTGCAGTTGAAAGTGTAGGTAGAACTGCCAGTTTTCCACCTGAGCACAGTTCTTTAAAATTATTACAGCCCCATTCCCCATAGCACTAGCCATAGACTTATATACCGCTTCACAGTGCACAGTGGTTAGAGTGCAGCACTGCAGGTCACTTCAGCTGACTGCTAGCTGCAGTTCAGCTGTTCAAATCTCACCAGGCTCAAGGTTGACTCAGCCTTCCATCCTTCCGAGGTGGGTAAAATGAGGACCCAGATTGTTGGGGGCAATATGCTGAACTCTGTAAACCACTTAGAGAAGGCTGTAAAGCACTATGAAGCGGTATATAAGTAAAGTGCTATTGCTATTGCTATTTACAGCCCTCTCTAAGCGGTTTACAGAGTCAGCCTATTGCCCCCAACAGTCTGGGTCCTCATTTTACCCACCTCGGAAGGATGGAAGGCTGAGTCAACCTTGAGCCTGGTGAGATTCGATCTGCCAAACTGCTGGCAGCCGGTGATCAGCAGAAGTAGCCTACAGTACTGCACTCTAACCATTGTGCCACCGTGGCTCATCATCTCTCTTTTTTGCATGTTTGTTCTTTTCCTTTCATTCTGAACGGCTTCCATGATAATATGGAACTAGTTTGAAGTATGGAAGTGAATACACAGACTCTCCCACTCCAGAAAGGATGACGCATGGACTGAAAGGCACTGCTGAGAAATTGCAGTTAAAAGTTTTGGGGGCAAAGCAGGCAAGCTTATGATGTATGCCTTCCAGATGTTTTACATGTCAACTCCTTCTACACCAAGCTTTGGAAGATTGACTTCCAAAACATACTAAAGGGCACCAGATTTCCTCCTTCTTGTAAGTGCTGGGGAAAAAAAAGAGGACAATATCTATGTTTCGCTCTTGGCGTTCAATTTGAGGATTTTCCCTAATTCACTAAAATTTAGTTCATTAAAATGAAAAATAGCGCTCCGTGCCAAGACATCCAGGAAGTTGCACAAGATGGGTCAGAAATGTTTCCAGGACATCGTCAGTGAATCAGCATAAGTTGCAACTCCCTTTTTCATGGTTCTTTATCCACATGGACAGGTGGTCCTTGACTTGCGGCCACAATTGAGTGTGAAAAATGGTCGTAAGTCTCTTTTTTTAGTGGCATTGTAACTTCAAATGGTCACTAAGACAATGGTTGTAAGATGACTGACTACCTGTGTATTGTCATAATTTTTCAGGCTTAATCATAAGTGCAGATATGCCTTTTTTTGAGAGTTGAGAGGAGGAATTTTAAAAGAATGGTGTCTTCCTTATAAGAAAGATACCAGAAACCTCTTACAATGCGTTGGGTTTGCCAAGAAACCCTTTGAGTTTTAAGTTGTACACAATTGCAAGATCAGAAGAAAAATTAACCAAATCTGGATTCTTCTAGTGATAGGCGGGGAGAACATAAATATAACAAAAAATGTTTCTGGATGCTTCCAGGGGGTTCATTATTTTGTATGGCAAAATTTGCAAAACTTCCTTTCATTTGGCAAGAGTATTCGTCTCAAGTGAATCGGATTAATTGTGCAGCAAAAGGATACCCGAGTAAGGAAAAAAAAAGACGATTGCCTTGCACCAAATCAATTTTGAAGGCCCTTAAAAGCAGCAAAAAAAGAGAGAGAAAGGTATAAATAAATAAATAAAATAACTCTTCCCTGCTTTTATTTCCAACATAGCCGATTGCAGAGAAGAGCAACAAAGATGATTAAGGAGACTGGAGGCTAAAATATATGAAGAACGGTTGCTGGAACTGGGTATGTCTAGTCTGATGAAAAGAAGGACTAGGGGTGACATGATAGCAGTGTTCCAATATCTCAGGGGTTGCCACAAAGAAGAGGGAGTCAAACTATTCTCCAAAGCACCTGAGGGTAGAACAAGAGGCAATGGGTGGAAACTAATCAAGGAGAGAAGCAACTTAGAAATAAGGATACATTTCCTGACAATTAGAACAATTAATCAGTGGAACAACTTGCCTCCAGAAGTTGTGAATGCTCCAACACTGGAAGTTTTTAAGATGATGATGGATAACCATTTGTCTGAAGTGTTTTAGGGTTTCCTTCCTAAGCAGGTGGTTGGACTAGAAGACCTCCAAGGTCCCTTCCAAATCTGTAATTCTAACAATTCTAACAATTTTTCCTTTTGAATTGATTGTACTCCAAGCGTTGTGTTGTTTAGTCAAGATTTCTAAAGCCAATTGCTGGACTGTATCTTGGAAATCTGAAGAGGAAAGAGAGTAATACATTCTTCTTCTGAAATGTTGCAATTCTCAATCATTCCAACTAGACATGCTGAGAGCAAAATGGAAATATGCTTTTCTGTACAGCTTTTTCCTGCTCTTTAGAGTTCTAGAAAGATGAGAAGTTTTTCTCAGCCTGAGGACTATATTTCCTTTTGAAATATTTTGCATGGAGATTGCAAAAGTTAAGTTGGAGATGTTATGACACCAAGAAATGCGGGACAGGCATTTTGAGATACTGAGTTTTTAAAAATTGGGGGATATTTGGAAGCATTTCAACCTTTCTAAAAAAAACTCACAATAAAAAACTTTTAAAACAATGAAAAACTTAAAAAATAACAATAAAAAAAAACCTCTACCTAATGTAAAAAAAAGACTCCCAGGATTTTGGTTTAGCCTATTTTGGAAATCAGAAAAGTAACCAAGCGGCTGCATCAGTGGTGGGTTGCTGCTGGTTCGGACTGGTTCTTTAGAACCGGTAGCGGAAATTTATCACCGCTCACCGAACCGGCAGCAATGACTGGCGGTCCACGCTCCCAAACCGGTCCTCCGGTCGCCGCGGCTTGCAAAAAAACCCTCTGCGCAAGGGCTTCTGTGCATGCGCAGAGGGTCATTTCTGGGTGTTTTGCACCACGTGACGGGGGCAAAACGCGCACTTCCATCACGATGCGAACCTGTAGGCAAGGTAAGCGGAACCCACCCCAGGGCTGCATGTACTGTAACTCATGGATTGTTCACTTCTGCTATAAACTCTCCAGAAAAATAATAATAGTATCAAGTTTATGGGATTCGTCTTTCTTTTTTTCAGTTCAGTATGACAGGGTAGAGGACTGGTTAATCGATCATTTCTTTCATCTTCGTCTGCTAGAAATTCTTTTGATGCTTGCTTGCAAAGTATTCTAATTTGGTCTCCCAACAGAACGTACAACAAAGCTTGGCTTTTTAATTTCTTGATTAATCTTGCAAATTTACTTAAGACTGAATTGGAGAATATAAAAGTGTGTAGGGATGGCAGGAGGTATTCAATTCTCTTTAAATGATGTCTGAGAGTCCAAAATTAAATAAAAAGATTTAAAATCTTTGGTAGAGTTATAGGTGAGAGGGGTAGCATATACATTTAACAAATAAGTAAAAGTCCCAAGTTCTTGGGTCGCACATAACTTTTGATGGTCTTTCAAAAATGCAGGCAATTTGAAAATGTAATTTGCAGTGACCATGCCATAGTGCAGGGGTCGGGAACCTTTTTGACTAAGAGAGCCATGAAAGCAAAAAAATTGGAAATTTATTTCAGTGAGAGCCATATACCGTATATTCCAGCGTGTAAGACGACTGGGCATATAAGACGACCCCCAACTTTTCCAATGAAAATATAGAGTTTGGGATATACTCTTCGTATAAGACTACCCCTCCTACCATCTTTCTTTTTCTTTCTGTCTTTCTTCCTTCCTAAAATCTTTCTTTCTTTCTTTCTTTCCCTCTCACTTTTTTCTCTTCCTCCCACCCTTCCTCTTCTTCTTCCTCTTCCTTCCTTCCTTCCTTCCTTCCTTCCATCTCTGGTCTTCTTTCCTTCCTTCCTTCCTTCCTTCCTTCCTTCCTTCCTTCCTTCCTTCCTTCCTTCCTTTCATCTCTGGTCTTCCTTCCTTCCTTCCTTCCATCTCTGGTCCTCCTTCCTTCCTTCCTTCCTTCCTTCCTTCCTTCCTTCCTTCCTTCCTTCCTTCCTTCCTTCCTTCCTTTCATCTCTGGTCTTCCTTCATTCCTTCCTTCCTTTCATCTCTGGTCTTCCTTCCTTCTTTCCTTCCTTCCTTCCTTCCTTCCTTCCTTCCTTCCTTCCTTCCTTCCTTCCTTCCTTCCTTTCATTCATCTCTGATCTTCCTTCCTTCCTTCCTTCCTTCCTTCCTTCCTTCCTTCCTTCCTTCCTTCCTTCCTTCCTTCCTTCCTTCCTTCCTTCCTTCCTTCCTTCCTTTCTTTCATCTCTGGTCTTCCTTCCTTCCCTTTTCTCTTCTTCCCTCTTTCCTAGCCCTCAGCACCACAAGATCCTTTTTCCCAAATGAAGAAAAGAGTGCTGGTGGCGGCTGCGGTCGTGCCGAGGGAGCGCGCGGCTGAGAGGCATCTCGCGCGGGGAGGAAACTTTGTCTGGCTTGGCTTCGAGAGCGAGCAAGCAAGCGAGAGCAGCGCAGCCACAGCGGGAAGGGAAGCAAGCAGCCTGCTCTGCCACTCAAGCCAGCGGCCGCCGGAAGCAACAAGGGCGTTAGGAAAAGAGAAGGAAAAGATAGAACTGAAGGAAAGAGTGCTAGCGGCGGTGGCGGCGCTCCTCCTTCTCTTTTCCTAACGCCCTTGTTGCTTCCGGCAGCCGCTGGCTTGAGTGGCAGAGCAGGCTGCTTGCTTCCCTTCCCGCTGTGGCTGTGCTGCTCTCGCTTGCTTGCTCGCTCTCGAAGCCAAGCCAGACAAAGTTTCCTCCCCGCGCGAGATGCCTCTCAGCCGCGCGCTCACTCGACAGCCAGCTCCTGCCCGCGTCTCCCGCCTGCCTCTTGCCTTATGCCGCCAGCTGATGGTGGCTGCTGCAGCCTTCCCAGCAGGCGACTAGAGCAGGGCAGCATCGGAGCTCCAAGGCTCCTTCGGCCGCTTGGCTTATTTATTCAAACTATCCCACCATTAGGCACCACAGAAAAAGGGGGAGGTTGATACGGCCTGACAATTAACAGAGCGGCGGGACGACGCGCGAAGGGAAGCAAGAAAGCCAAGTCTACACTCTCACACAAAGCCCCTCACCTGCCGCGCGTGCTCGGCCCCGGCCCCGCCCTCTCACCGCTTCACTCCCGCTAACCGTTTCCTTGGTTTCCCAACCGTCTTTCCACACAAACTTCCCTCACGTGGCCCCATCAGCGGGCTCTCTTATTGGCCCACCGCTCAAGCAGCGGTAGTTGTCAATGTCGACCCTCTTTCCACGTTGCTAACGTTCTCTCTGTCTGGGCGTTTAGTTACAGGGTTTTCGGGCAATGCGGAGTATCGAAGAACCGGGAGGATTTCACCCCTGCTGCGAGCCATATGCAATCATCAAAAGAGCCACATCTGGCTCGCGAGTCATAGGTTCCCGACCCCTGCCATAGTGAGATAGAGCTCAATGCCTCAATGCCTACTACTGTTTAAATGTACCCTTCAGTTCTTTGGACCCAATTAGACCAACCTCTGAGTTTGCAGGGAGCTCTCCAAGGTTCTGAAGAGCTGAGATTTGACCTCTGCTCTTAGAACATGAACTGTCAGCTTTGCCTTAGTTTCCTATGTTTTCTTCTCTTCCAATGGAGGAAGAGGATAAGGACCTTGGAGTACTCATCTCAAATGATCTAAGTGCCAAAGCTCACTGTAACAGCATTGCCAAAAAGGCATTAAGAGTTGTTAACCTAATCTTGCATAGCTTCTTCTCCGGTAATATTGAACTGCAAACTAGGGCATACAAAACTTTTGCTAGACCAATTCTTGAATACAGTTCATCTGTCTGGAACCCGCACTGCATATTAGACATTAATACAATTGAACAAGTCCAGAGATATTTCACGAGAAGAGTCCTCCACTCCTCTACTCGCAACAGAATACCTTATGCCACCAGACTTGAAATCTTGGGCCTAGACAATTTAGAACTTCGCTGTCTTCGATCCGACCCAACCTAAGCAAAGTACATAAAATTATCCACTACAATGTCCTACCAGTCAATGAATACTTCAGCTTCAACCACAACAATACACGAGCACACAATAGATACAAACTTATGGTAAACCGCTTCAAACTTGATTACAGAAAATACTACTTCAGTAACAGAGTTGTCAATGCCTGGAATGCACTACCTGACTCTGCGGTTTCTTCCCCAAACCCCCAACCTTATACTGTCTACTGTCTACTTCACCCCATTCCTAAGAGGTCTTTAAGGGGCGTGCATAAGCGCACCAGCATGCCTACTGTCCCTGTCCTAATACTGTATATCCTTTTATTTATATCCATTTCATGTATTCAAAGTCATGTTTATACTTAGGTTATCTAATACATGCTTGACGAAATAAATAAATAAAATAAATAAGTGGATGCTGACAGGTGAATATGCTTAGCTTCCATTATGCTGATTTGAAGGTTCCTCTATTGAAATTTCTCTCCTAAAAGCTTTTTAAATTTCTGTGTCCCTTGACATACATTCCTCAACCCCGATATTACCTGTTTTGTGCACAGCTGTGGTCATTCTTTTTTATATAAAGATTGCTACTTGGGAAATTAAGTTGGTTGCAAGCATGTATTACTTTTATGTATCACCTTGTTGGTCAAAGGTTTTTCAAGATAAACAAATTCATATGTATTTGCTCTTCACCAATATAATGGGGAAAAAACCCTAGAACGTTTTAAAAATAAAACTAAATACACCAGAGAATTGGGGGTGGGGTGGTGAGAGACAGGATTCTAGTAACACCTTCTCTAAGTACAAGTAGTTCTTGACTTACAACCATTCATTTAATGACTCAAAGTTATAGTGGCACTGGTAAAAAGGGACATGGCAGTTTTTCACACTTACAACTGGTGCAGCATCCCCATAGTCACATGATCAAAATTCAGCTGCTTGGCAACTGGCATGTATTTAGCAATAGCAATACACTTAGACTTATATACTGCTTCATAGTGCTTTACAGCCCTCTCTAAGCGGTTTACAGAGCCGGCATCTTGCCCCCAACAATCTGGGTCCTCATTTTACCCACTTCGGAAGAATGGAAGGCTGAGTCAACCTTGAGCCGGTGATATTTGAACAGCTGAACTGCAGCTAGCAGTCAGCTAAAGTAGCCTGTAGTGCTGCACTCTAACCACTGGCCCACCTATTTATGACGGTTGCAGTGTGTTGGTGTCATGTGACCATCTTTTGCGACCTTCTGACAAGCAAAGTCAATGGGGAAGCCAGATTCACTTCACAACCGTGTTGCTAACTTAGCAACTGCAATGATTCACTTAACAACTGTGTCAAGTAACATCGTAGAATGGAGCAAAACTCACTTAACTGTCTCGCTCAGAAACTAAGGTTTTGGGCCCAATTGCGGTCATAGGTCGAGGTCTGCCTGTAAGTAAAATGTTATTAAAAGGCATAAGTCTGATTCTAATCACTCCATGCCTCTGATGGAAGTTAGCTGCCACCCAAGAAAGTTTATGCCTTTTGACATTTATTAGTCAGAAAAGATGATGCTAGATTTCTGGTTTTACTTTTTGTCACTGTTGTGGCCCACCAGCAGCCCGTGCAGCTGATAGCGGATCCTGTTCTAGAGGAGACCGACTTGGTGATGCACCAGCGGCGAGGACTCTGTGCCAGAGGCAGAGAGCCAAGGCCTTCGTTACCTCCAGCACCTCATAGCAGTGATGAGGGAGAAGAGGCTTCTCCTCTTCTGAATGCAAGGGCACGCAGAGCTGCCAAGAGGCAGGAATGGTTACTCCAGAGGATGTCTCCTCAGGAGTATGACTTGGGGCTAATTGGCCACTTCCCTAGTCTACTTAAGGACATCAGAGGCAGCTGAAAGGCTGCAGGAAACAACGTTTGGAAATCCGTCTGGTCATAGTGTTCTTCGTGTCTGAAAAAACCTCTGCTTTGTTGCTCTGCTTCGGTTTGGTTATCAAGGACTACTCCTAGGCATTTTGCCAACTCTCTGAAGCTTTGTAAGATATCAAGACCCAATTGCTCTTCTTTGCTTTAAGACTTTTTGAACTGATACCAGCTGTTAATGACAGTTAATTAGCAGCTGGTTGCTTGCAAGAAAAGAGTGTGTTTAGATTGGTGTGTGCATATCCACTGCTAAGACATTTATTAGTAGTGGTTATTTGATTAAATAAGTTCGTACAAACTGAGTGTTGTGCTACGTTCTTAGCTGGGGCAGAACAGTCACCATCGATGAACACAGCTTTGTAGACTTTCTACAAAGTCTACCAAAGGATGAGAACAATGGGGACAGGAATTCCTGCCACACTAGAGGGCTCCAAATACCCTTGAAACCAGGCGAGGGTTCGGTGGCATTGCAAGATCACAAGAGAAGGAGAGAGTCATCTTCTCGCCCAGGAGAGGAGCTACAAAGCTTTTAGTGGTAGGGTTGAAGTCTGGTGAATCATTTCCATCTTCCTTCTGAAAGTAAGGGGAAACCCCTGCAAGAAAACATGTCGTGAATTTTTTCATCTGGAGGACGAAAAGTAGGGCGCTATCAAGCCACCTTGATGTATTGTCAGAAAAGGAGATTGAAATTAGTTTCTTTCAGACCCAGCCCAAGACCAATGTAGAATAATCCATCCAAAGTCCAGTTCTTTATGTTTTACACCCAATAGACAGAATCGATTATAACCTTACAAGATTGTGTGTTTAGAATCTGGCTATAATTTGAGCAAAGTGACTATTTCCTCACTCCCAGAGCTCTAAACCTTCTGGAGACCACTGTGTTCTGGTTTCTTTGCAAGGAGCAATTGTACGGAGTGCTTGTGGGGGGAATCTCAAGTCCTTTCCTTGTCCAGAGAGGAATTACAATTACGGAGAGGAATTACGGTCTACTTGCCAGCTCTTCATTCTGCTGCAGTTATGTGGAACCATCTTTAGTTCACTATTTCTTCCCTGGAAGTCGGGATAAAAGTAAACTTGATGACATTTACATTGAATTATATTAAATGCAATTAATGAATAATCACTCCCTTTTTTTCACTCTGCAATTTGATGGAGGTGCTGTGGTCTTTTGGGAGGTCACAGTTTTGTGGCTCTATTTTACTCCTGATACGTCCAGATTGTATGTAGTTTTATTTTTATTTTTGTTGTTGTCTTTTGTGCAAATGTGGTCTCCAAGCTTCCTGGCCACAGTGGAAACAGGTGGTGCTTAAGCTGAAAGGATGTTTATTTTGAAGAAATGTCTACAAGACGTCAGGTATTTACTTATGTCAAGGAATATTCAGATACAAATGCAGCAAAAAACAGATTATTTGCTACCACTCACTAGAACTATGGAACAGCTTGAGTTATTTTATCTTAATTATTTTTTCCCCTGATTTGATCTCTTAATTAGAATATTGTGTTTTATCTCTCAACAAATTTGCTAATGAAACTTTTGTTTGCCTTGGTGAATATTCATGCAAGGAAAGAAAAGGCCTATTTTAAATCTGGCAGAATTAGAAACTCATACCACAATAGTGGAAAATTAATTAACTCATCTCTGGAAATGAGCTTCCTTTGGTATAAAATCTCTTGTTTGTTGTTTGGTTGGTCTAGTCTTTGGGATCCGAGCCGAGGTGGCGCAGCGGTTAGAGAGCAGTACTGCAGGCTACTTTAGCTGACTCTGATCAGCAGTTCAGCAGTTCAAATCTCACCGGCTCAGGGTTGACTCAGCCTTCCATCCTTCCGAGGTAGGTAAAATGAGGACCCAGATTGTTGGGGGCAATATAAATATATACATTGCTTAATGGTGTAAACCGCTTAGAGAGTGCTTGCACTATGAGGCGGTATATAAATCTCATTAATAAATAAATTAATAAAATCACATATTCCGGGATTTGGGCTTTTATTGATTTCTGTGATCTCTCCCTTTATTCCCCAACCCTCTAAGTTTATTTAGTCAAAACATTTAGTTCATTTGTGTGTGTGTGTGTGTGTGTGTGTGTGTGTGTGTGTGTGTGTGTGTGTGTTTATAGTTTGGATTACTGTAATATCAAAAGTGAATTTTAAAAGTGAGAAAGGGGATGAATATGATCTGAAGCATAATTTTATATGCGAAAGATCACGATGGGCACTTCTAATTTTAAAGACATTTCTGTTGCAATAGGTTTTATAACTTTTGCAAGAGTAGTTAAATTATTGAATAATTTTATCAAGATTGGAAACATGGAAGAGAGGATGAAAGATGCATTCATCCGCAATTATTATTATTTATTATTTTAGTGTTCTTATATGCCGCCCTACTCCCTGGGGACTCAGGGCGGCGTACAACATTTAAAGAACAACTAAACAATATAATAATTTAAAAACAGTTTAAAAAGAATTTAAAAAACATAAAAAAACATACATACATGGGGGAGAACCTAAGGTGTGAAATTGTCTCAAATCACCCCTCAAATCACAATACTAGTGATCCAGTGTAGTGAAACATTTTAAGGCATTCAGGAAAAGATAAAGATGCTCTGTACCATCCCAGTGTAAAAACAGTGGCTTTGTTGCAAATAAATATAATGTGAGAGGTGATTGTATCCTTTGCATGCTCCGATTTCCTATTTATGTATTTTTAATTGAAACAATCTTTCTTTCTTTCTTTCTTTCTTTCTTTCTTTCTTTCTTTCTTTCTTTCTTTCTTTCTTTCTTTCTTTCTTTCTTTCTTTCTTTCTTTCTTTCTTTTGTGATTTGATGGGCATCAAGAGAGGTTTTTTTATATGCAACAAGGAAAAGAAAAAGATGAAAGGAGAGGGAAGTGGGGTGGGGTGGAGTGGGATGGAGGAGAGGAGAGGAGGAAAGAAAAGCCGAAGGAAGAGGAGAAGGAAGGAGATGGAAGAAGAGGGAAGGAGAGAGGGAAATCGATGGAATGAGAGGAGTAGGAGAGAGGAAAGGAGAGGGAAGTGGAGAAGAGGAGAGGGGAGAGGAGAGGAGGAGAGGAAAAGGGAGGAGAGGGAAGTAGAAAAGGGAAAGGAGACAGATAAATACTGTATATAGAATGTTATGGTACAGTTATGAAAATAATGGTTATAACTATGATGTACAGCATTATGCATTTAAAAGAGACTATAATGTATGATTAAGAGAATACTGGTTATAATCAGGGTGCATAATACTATGTATACTTGAAAGGGACTGGATATAGCCAGTACAATGCCATTGCAAAACTGGAAATGTGATGTATTATAAAGAAAAAAAACGTATAATAAAAATATTTATTACAAAAACCGAAGAGAGGTTTATAAAGGCACATTGGTTCTCACTGCACCACATTATCTAATCTTGGCTTATTGAGATAAATGAATCTAGTCTATGGATTAATCCTACCCAGGCTGTTGAATAGAGAGATGCATTGGCCAACTTCAAGAATGTTAATGTCTGGATTGTTGCAGCAACTTATACAACAAGGTTACACCTGGTCTCAATTCATCTTTAATGCTTTTAAGAAAACATAGAGAATGGGAGCGTTGGAAGGAACCCCCAAAGTTCATCTATTCCAATTCTCTGCAATGTGAAGGAAAACCATAATGTTAAACCAATTCTATCAGGGGCTCTCCAAACTTGGCAACTTTTAAGACTTGTGGACTTTAACTCCTAGAATTCTGGGAGTTGAATTCTACAAGTCTTAAAGTGTCCAAGTGTGGAGACCCCTGAGTTAGATCATCCATGAGAGTTGACTGTCCAGAAGGGTCCTGTAAGCTGCCTTCTGATTTCCTGAATCATTTCTTCCCTTACAAGTGAGTTTTCATGGGAAGTCATGGAAGTGGAAAAAATGACATGGGAAGCTAGAGGGCCCTCTAGATTCCTGGAAAAATAATTTGACACGAAAAGGTAACACGTTCACGTAGGCTCTCCGCCATATGATATATTTTAAAGGAAGTGCAAAAAAAAAGTATGAGTTTGAGGACTATAAAAGATTAGATGAGAAGATTAGAATTCTTTATTGGCCAAGTGTGACTGGACACACAAGGAATTTGTCTTTGGTGCATATGCTCTCAGTGTACATAAAAAGAAAAGATACATTCATCAAGAATCATAAGGTACAACACTTAATGATAGTCATAGGGTACAAATAAGCAATCAAATCATACTAGGAATGTCACGGTGTGATTATTGTCTGTTGCATGCATATGCAGGGAGCTGCATCCCTATCTAATATAATGGTACATTCCTGAGCACGTGATTGATATGTTTTTGTGCGCATGTGTGCATTCCTGAATCTCCATTCTCCCCTTCTTGACTTGGCTTCCGACTGAGAAAGTCGCATTTTATAGCCGACATGTAAACAATGAGATTTTATTGTTTTTGTACCGAAATAAATATTTTACTTAGACTTTTAAACTCTGGCTTTATTTCTAATGTCTGAATTCCGGGAGAAAGATCAAACATCGCCTCTGTGAGATTAATTCTCACTTCGTCAAGGAAACAATCAATATAAATTGTGAGGATACAAGCAACAAGTTACAGTCATACAGTCATAAGTGGGTGATAGGAAAGATGAGAAGATTAATAGTAATAGTAATGCAGACTTAGTGAATAGTTTGACAGTGTTGAGCGAATTATTTGTTAAGCAGAGTGATGGCATTCTGGGGGAAACTGTTCTTGTGTCTAGTGTGTGCAGTGCAAGTGGAAGGAAGACATTCTACACAGTGATTTTGAGAAAATATATGATGAAGTGAATAGGCTTAACTTAAGACACATTTTGCACGAGTGTGGCGGTGAGGATTAATTAAATGTGATGACTTGATGTGAGATGGACAGAAGGAATATGTGAGAATAAATAAAATGCTTAGCAAGTGGTTCAGCAATGAGTCACTATACGTAAGACAAGGTGTGCGTCAGTTCCCCTTGGTTGTTTAATGTGTTTCTGGATAAATGTATAAGAAATGCTTGTGGGAGGGCAGAAGTATCTTGGTTTGGAGAGTGAATGTATATGTAAGTAAAAAAGTTTTTTTTTGTAACCACAGCTCATTACAATGCAGCATATCAATGCAGGCCTGGGGCCAATGAATTCAATACAACATTGAGAACTCTTGGTCCGGTGAATGTAGTAATTGCATGGGGTTTTTAAAATTGTTGTTTTTAATGTTTTTAATCCTTTTTTTAATAATTAGTGTTTTTTATGTTTATTGTTTGCATGTAGATTTCTTATTGTTGTGAGCCGCCCAGAGTCTCTGTGGAGTGGGCGGCATACAAGTGCGAATAATAAATAAATAAATAAATAAATAAATAAATAAATACATACATACATACATACATACATACATACATACATACATACATACATACATATCTTGATTGGGAGATGGGAATGTATATATAAATAAGTAAATAAGTTTCTTTTTGTAACTACGGCTCATTACAATGTAGCATAGCATAAAATATAATAAAGTGAACTAACAATAAAATAAGATGAAGATAAAAAGAGTGCTAGATAGAAGAGAATTGGATAAAACCAGGGCTACAATTAAAAACCAGTGGTTTTTTCCCCCTAAGTTTAAATGACAACCAAGCAAAAGTAGCAACCCCGACAACTTAAAACTGGAAAACTATTTGCAAAAAGATAATGCGGTTGTTAAACTAATTATTGAGTTCGCCTATCTTTAGTAGCCAAGAAATTAAAAGACGCTTGCTCCTGGGGAGGAAAGCTATGGCAAATCTAGACAGCATACTAAAAAGCAGAGACATCACCCTGCCAACAAAAGTGTGTATAGTCAAGGCTGTGGTTTTCCCAGTTGCATTGTATGGTGCTGAAAGTTGGACCATAAGAAAGGCTGAGCGCCAAAGAATTGAGGCCTTTGAACTATGGTGCTGGAGAAGACTCCTGCGAGTCCCTTGGACTGCAAGGCGATCAAACCGGTCAGTCCTAGAGGAGATCAACTCTGACTGCTCTTTAGATGGCGAAAAACAGCCAAACGGGCCAAACGGAAGTTCGGAAATGAACTTCCGGTTGGGCCTTTGGGCCGTTTTTCAGGAGGCTTTCCTGGGGAGAGTGAAAACAGCTGAAAAGAAGGCCGAAAATCAGCTGGCTAGCAAGCGCATGCGTGCTGGAGCTGACATAGGGCAACACCTTGGGTGCCCTCAGATATGGCTCCGTGTGCCACCTGTGGCACACATGCCATAGGTTCGCCATCGCTGCAATATATAACCTCATTCAAGCATCTCAGATAACAGTAACAGAGTTGGAAGGGACTTTGGAGGTCATCTAGTCCAACCCCCTGCTCACGCAGGAGACCTATACTAGGGATTCGAACCGCCGAACTGCCAACCTTTCTGATCGACAAGCTCAGTGTCTTAGCCACGTTAATGTGACAATTATTTTGATCTATAGTGAATTGTAAATTCGAATGTGGAAAAGGGTGGTGGGGAGAATTCAGTACAGGTAGACCTCAACTTACAACAGTTTGTTTAATGACCGTTCAAAGTTACAGTGGCCCTGAAAAAAGTGACTTATGACCGTTTTTCACAGTTATGACCTTTGCAGCATCCCCATGATCCTGTGATAAAAATTCAGACGCTGGGCAACTGGTTTGTATTTATGACCGTTGCTGTGTCCTGCGGGGTGGTGGTGGTCCCGTGATCACTTTTTGCGACCTTCTGACACGCAAAATCAATGGGGAAGCCAGATCTGGTTCTTAACTTATTCAGCTGCAGTGAGTCACTTAACAACTGTGGCAAAAAAGGTCATAAAATGGGGCAAAACTCACTTAAACAGTGTCTCACTTAACAGAAATTTTGGGCTCCATTATGGTCATAAGTTGAGGACTACCTTGTACATGCTTGGAAAGAAATGATATAAACTACAGGAAGAGAGGAAGAAGGGTAGATAGAGGGGGGAGGGAGGGAGGGAGGGGGAGGGGGAGAAGGAGAGAGAGAGAGGAAAAAAAAAGAGAGAGAGAGATTTTTTGAGATTTTGAGATTTTCAACTCAAAATTAGTTTTTGTCCAAGTCATGTCCACTGTTTATAGTAAGTTGCCTCTGGTATAATGCTTCATGGCTACTGGTGATTATAGTGCTGATAATTTTATTTATTTAAATTTATAAGCCTGCCAAATCAAAAGTCTCAAAGCAGCATAGAGAGTGAAAACCCTTTTAAGAAAACACAATCCAAGTAAAGAAATGCTAGCATGCTGGGGAAATATGCAAACAACCGCTACCCATCAGTAATCAAGCGGGGTCAAACTGTCCTGGCCGCTGAGATTAGTTGAGACTTAGCCAGGTTTTTAAAGCTTATCTAAAGGACAGCAGGAAAAAAATGTTCCTTGCTCCAGTTCTCTGTCATTTATTTTATTTATTTATTTATTTTTATTTAGTGCTCTTATATGCCGCCCTACTCCCTAGGGAGTCAGGGCGGCGTACAACATTTAAAGAACAGCTAAACAATATAATTTAATAACAATTTTAAATACCTTTAAAAAAAACATACAAAATCATACACACGTGAGGGAGACCAAGATAAAAATCGTCTCAAAGCCCCGCCTGCAGGAAGAGCCATGTCTTCATGGCTTTTCGGAAGGCCAGCAAGATGGGGGCAATTCGTATCTCCGGGGGGGAGTTGGTTCCAGAGAGCAGGGGCCCCTACAGAGAAGGCCCTCCCCCTAGGACCCGTCAGCCGGTGTTAACATGGCTACAAAAAGCATGCTCATCGACAGACTTAAGCTATTGCATTATATTATTGATTGTATATGTTTACTACCACAAATTAACAGGAGCAAAATGATGACATTGTAAGAAGAGGTTAAAAGAAAGCAGGAAGGAGGAAGAAGAGGAAAGAAATGTTGAAAAATGTCTCATAAATAAAACTCAGATGACTGCTTGAAAGTCAGTTTTCTTGCCCTGCTGAAAAATAGTTAAATGTAGACCTATATCCCATATGAACTTCCAGCTATTGCAAATCAAGTACAGATTTGTCCTTTCTGTTCTGACAGATAGTTTGGGGAGAGAGAAGCACAAAAACGACAAATTTCTTGCTGTCTTGCTATGTATCAAATGCAGAGAAATAACTAAACAGATCATATGCATCATTAATCCACCACAGTCTAAAGTCTTAATTTAACTTAATTAATTAATAGCTAGAGGCCAAAAAACAATGCACAAGAGGAAGTCGATTACAAAAAGAGATTATTTATAAGTAATATTAATAGCATTCTAACAATTCTATATAAAAATAAAATAACACTGAATAGAGCTCAATTTTCAAAATACTTCTCTCCTGGACATTTCACTAGAGACGACCACACTTGGAATACTGCATCCAGTTTTGATCATCATATTATAAAAAAGATTTTCAGATTCAGGAAAAAGTGCAGAAAAGAGCAACAAAGACGATTAGGAGGCTGGAGGCGAAAACTTATGAAGAATGGTTGCAGGAACTGGATATGTTTAGTCTAGTGAAGAGAAGGACTAGGGGGTGTCATGATAACACTGTTCCAATATTTGAGGGGCTGCCATAAAGAAGATGGGATCAACCTATTTTCCAAAGCACCAGAAGGCAAGACAAGAAACAATGGATGGAAATTAATCAAGGAGAGAAGCAACCTTGAACGAAGGAGAAGTTTCCAAAATTGAGAACAATTAACCAGAGGAGCAGCTTGCCTTCAGAAGTTGTGGGTGCTCCATTACTGGAGGCTTTTATGAAGAGACTGGACAGCCACTTGTCTGGAATGGTCAAACTCAAGACCTGGGGGCTAGATCCGGCCCGTGGGGTGCTTAAATCTGGCCCGTGGGGCTGCCCTCGAAACAGCAAAGACCAGCCCGCGGTGCCTCTGCCAATGAAAACGGCAGAGGGTTGCAGGAGGCCGTCGCAGCCAAAAACAGAGCTCGGGAGCCCGTTTTCGCTGGCAGAGCACTCGGGCCACCATAGGCGGCCCTGACATGAGTGATGTCGAGCCAGTCACACCCACCCTGGTCCCCCAAGGTCAAACACAACCCTGATGCGGCCCTCAATGAAATTGAGTTTGACACCCCTGGTGTAGAGTCTCTTGTTTGATCAGGGAGTTGGAGTAGAAGGCGTCAGAGGTCCATTCCAACTCTGTAATTCTGTTATATCTTTGAGCAGCATAAAATACTAAAAGGACATGCATTACATATGTTACTTTTTCCCCCCTCCTTCCCTCCAGGGACTCAGATGAAGGGATCGCCATTTCTTTTGTCTTCCTAACAACATCTGTGGGAGATAGATTTGAGTTTAGATAGCATCTTGCTCCAAACTGTCCAGTGATCTCCAAGTTTAATTGAGGATTTAAACTTCGGCTGTAGCTGTGTCTCCCTTTAGGACAGTGGTTCTCAACCTTCCTAATGCCGTGACCCGCGCCCCACCCCTGTGCCCCCACCGCGCCCCACCACGCCGCTGCGACTCCTGCCGCGACTCCTGCCCTGCCGCCGCCATTTGGGTTCTTTTACCCTCTGCGCATGTGCAAAGCATTCTGCGCATGCGCAGAGGGTAAAAGAACCCAAATGGCGGCATCCGGGCGAAGTCTCCCGACCCCTGTGAAAGGGTCGTTCGACGCCCAATGGGGTCGCGACCCCCAGGTTGAGAACCGCTGCTTTAGGACTTTCTCCACTATACTAACCTGTCCCAGTTTCAGAAATGCTGTCAAGGTCAGATGTGAACAAGCTGAGACTTGGTGGATTCATTCCTATAACAAGGCACAGTTGGCCAACACCCCTCCCACCCCAAAACACGACCCAAGTTAGTGGGAGACAGAGGCAAAAATACCTGAACCTTCCTTTTACTATAAATAGGGCTTGCATTTTAGACTTGGCAGTTGCTAGGTTTCTTCTTTAATGTCTTTCTTGATTCCCTTCCTGTTGTCCCAGATAGCCTGCAAATCACTTTGGCCTTAGGGCACCCGGAGTTGATTCACTCCCAACTTGGCAGCAGAAGCCAGATTTCACATTTCTATAGAAATAACTATTTGCCTGTCTAGCGTGAAGCAGATGGGAAGTTTCTCAGCAAACGGTACTGCATTAATGCTGAACATGTTCTCCTCTTCTGTGAATTTATTTTTGAACGTTCTGTAATCTCATTGTCACAATATAGTTACAGTAGAGACTGTCCAGAGACAAAGAAAAATCTACTACCTCCTCCTCCTCCTCCTCCTCCTCCTCCTCCTCCTCCTCCTCCTCCTCCTCCTCCTCCTCCTCCTCCTCCTCCTCCTCCTCCTCCTCTTCTTCTTCTTCTTCTTCTTCTTCTTCTTCTTCTTCTTCTTCTTCTTCTTCGCCTTCTCCTTCTCCTTCTCCTTCTCCTTCTCCTCCTCCTCCTCCTCCTCCTCCTCCTTCCTTCCTTCTTTCCTTCCTTCCTCCTCCTCCTCCTCCTCCTCCTCCTCCTCCTCCTCCTCCTCCTCCTCCTCCTCCTCCTTCTGCTCTTCCTCCTTTTCCTTCGTTGATTGATTATTTTGTATGAAATTTTAGTTTTGCCATAGCATCCATTTTGTACCAAAATAGAGAACTTGAGAGATACTGTAAGGTATTTGTTGACTTTTAATGACCCAATTCTGGATAGGATGGTAATTAAATAAAATTCAGGGTCTGTCCAAAATTATGAAGTATGGGGCACATACAGAGCAGATTTTAAAAAGTGCTGCAAATGTGCTTTTTAGTAAATAAACAAAGCAGTATATAATGGATCTGTTTGCTGGTCTTTGGACTCGGATGATTGCTACTAAGGTGGTCCTAGATTAAGATCCCCACCAAGCAGGAACTTTTTCTTCCTATCCTTCTCTGGTCTTGCGAAGATGCAGCTTAACAAAACAGTTTTTGTTGTGGCATACAGTTTTATCTGTCTACCTAAATCTCTGAGCCAAATTTGTTTGTTTCACTTTGCTTTGTTGGGATTTTTTAAAAAAACATTCAAAGTATTTAATGTAAAATACAAAAATACAAAAGAAAATTATAGGAAAATAAGGGAGGAAAAAGGGAAGGGAAAAGTGTAGGGCAAAGGGAAAGAAGGAAGAAAAAGTGTTGGCTTCCAACTCTTTTTGATGCTGTAGAATAAGATAATAGAATGAAACCTCAACTTTTTACTTTTGGGTAAGAATACGAACCAGCCATTTCTACAACAACAAGCCATCTAATCGGCAAAACCCAAAATCAGAGTTTCATGTTTTCCCCACCCAAGCACAAAGTCCAAAAGTGGTTTCCAAGTAGCAACAAAGTTACTTGTGTTCTTTTCTTTAATCAGAGGGGACAATTTGGCCATCTCTGCTAACTCCTATCAACATTTATAGCCATTGTAGGAAAAAGTGTCCTTCCATTTTTGTGCATAAAGTAATCTTGCTGCCATCAACATATATAACATCAAAGTCCCAATTTCTCCCCCCCCCCAAAAAATACTTTTCCGTTAAACCCAAAAGAAAAGTCTCTGGTTTTATCTGTATATTCACTTTTAAGAATCTTCTGATCGGATGAGATTCTTAAGCTTTTTTTCAGCTATTTTCCCCCTAAGTACACAGGCAAAAAACTACAGTTGGCTGGCAGTTATCCACTGGGTAGCATTTAAGTGGCATGCTGGAGCCAGAAAGCCCCTTCAGAGTTGCTCTTGGGATGGATTTTTTTTTTAAAAAGCAGCTATCGAAGACTGCAGAAAATAAGCTAGGTTAAAGAAAAAGAAAAACGTTAAAGATTAGAAAGATCTTAGAGGGTGCTGAAATGGATAAACTTACAAAGGAAATACAAGAAAAAGAGGAAACAGAATATTATAGACAAATTCCTTGTGTGTCCAATCACACTTGGCCAATAAGGATTCTTTCTATCTATCTATAAAGTATGGGAAAAGTGGTTAGAGAAGAGAGACAAAGGATAAGAGAACAACGTAAGAAAGGAGATAAAAGAGTTACTAGAATGTATCAAAATATAAACAAATAAAAGAAATAGGAAACATGGCAGAAATAGAGTACACTAATCGATGATATGATGTGTATAAATAGAATTGTGAAATATATGCATATAACAGAAATGAAAAACAAAAGAGAAAATATTGTAAAATTTAAAAGGATTTAGCGACGCGAAATTGTTGTAAAGAAGGAAATTGTATACATTTCCATGTCTGTTTTTAATGTAAAAAATGTCCAATAAAAATTATTTAAAAAAAAAAGATAAATGGGACGGTTTATAAAAAACCCAAATGATTCACACAAAAAGTACAGTTTTAATGGCTTTGTTACAGCAAGCGGAGCAATGAAATGCTAAGGTTTTACACCCTGTTGTAAATGCAGAGAAGGAAAGCATCCAGGCCAGAACATAAATCCTTCAGCAAGCGCGCGCGCGCGCGCGCGCGCGCGCGCGCACACACACACACACACACACACACACACACACACACACACACACACACACACACACACACACACACACACACACCTTAAGTGGCGCTTATAAGTCACTTCAGTTATCTCCAAGCCGGGGAAGTTGTTGAGTTAGTTCAAAGAAACCTGCTAGAAATATGCATACTGACGGGGGCGAGGGGATGGCTGTAGGTGCCCACTTGCAGACAGGAAGGGTGTAGTGAATGGAATTTACCACAGGTGCAACATTCAGAAGCCCACATATTTTGCAATAAACAGGAAACCATGTAACCAGCATCGAAAATAGAAAAAAAAAGGGGGGGGGGAGAAGAGAAATAATAACCAACAGCTACTCAGAGGCTCTGATTATTCTAGTGCCTTTCCTAGACTTCCTCATTAATTTTGGTGCCTTTTCTAGACTTTTGCAGCTCCTCCCCTCCATCCGTTAAAAGAAAATAAGAGGGGAAAATGGAAAAGAGGATTTTCGGAGAAATAGTACCCATGCATTTCTTCCTGTCACCTCGGAAAACACTGCTGGGTTCACCAAGCCAAAGCCACAAGTTATTCTGAGCTTCCTTGTCTGCTCCATTTGATCTCCTTGATTTATGGGCAGCCAAAACAGTCCCATCACTTTTCATTTTTCCTCTACAGCAACCGTATGTTTTCCAAAGTACCCCAGATGCAAATGTACATTTCTAAGTATATCTCTGGTAGCTTTATGTCAACAGTCCAAAAACAACTGTGGGCATCAAAAAATGTGAACACAATCATGTGTGTGTGTGTGTGTGTGTGTGTGTGTGTGTGTGTGTGTGTGTAGATACACACAAAAACACACACGAGTCAGCATGAAGTAATGTCTGAGGCGTTGGACTCTGAATGGGGAGATTCAAGTTCTAATCCCCCTTCAGGCACAAAAGCTCCCTAGGACGCATTGGGTCAGTCCCTCCCTTTGAGTCCAACAGCCAGGATGGTCCAGTGGAGAAGGTGCTGGACTAGGAAGACACAAGTTCTCGATTTACCCCAGCCATGGATGCTTCCTAGATGACTTTAGGCCTGTCCCTCCCTCTCAGCCCAAGAACCAGGGTAGTGCAGTGGTGAAGGAGTTGGACTGCCATCATAGAGATATGTTCTAGATCAGTGATGGCGAACCTTTTTTTCCTCGGGTGCCGAAATAGTGCATGCACATGCTATCGCACGCGTGTGCGTGCCCACACCCATAATTCAAAGCTCCCCACTTGCCCCACCCCCATGCGCATGCATGCGCGACCCCCCCTCCCCTGTTTTCCGACTTCCAGTGGGCCCAGTAGGCCCATTTTTTGCCCTCCCCAGGCTCCAGAGGCTTTCTTGGAGCTTGGGGAGGGCAAAAACACTCCCCCCAGCACCCCAGAGGCACTCCGGTGGCCGAAATCGCCCTCCCAGAGCCTCTGCACGAGCCAAAAGTCAGCTGGTGGGCACGCACATGTGCGCTGGAGCTGAGCTAGGGCAACGGCTCGCGTGCCGGCAGATATGGCTTCGCGTGCCACCTGTGGCACCCGTGCCATAGGTTTGCCATCACTGTTCTAGATCATCCTTAGCCATGAAAGCTCCTGGTGGACTGAGGGCCAGTCCCTCCCTCTCAGTCAAGAGACATGGTGGAGTAGTGATGAAGATGTTGGATTGGAACAAGAGAGGCCAGGTTAAATCCCTTGGCCATGAAAACTCACTGGGTTTCTTGCAGCTAATCTTTTGTGATCCCCAAGTTGTGGATGCTCCGTCACTGGAGATATTTAAGAAGAGAATGCACACCCATTTGTCTGGAATAATATATATAGGGTGTCCAGGAGTTGGACTAGAAGACCTCCAAGGTCCATCCAGCTCTATTATTCTGCTATTCTCTTCCAGCCTGATCTCCTTACAGACTAGTGGTTCTGGGGAAAATAATGAGAAGGAAGGAAGGAAAGGGAAGGGAGAAATTATGATGAATCTTACAAACACATGCCTGCTGCTAGTTTATGGCTGTAATAAAGGCTTGACTTGATTGCATACTGTCCTTGTGGCAAAAGATCCAATGAGCAGCATAGGCCAGGCATGTCTGCTACTATTAATATGTGTAATTTTCCTACAAATAAAAAAAAGAACTTTTTATATGTTTGGTCACAATCGTAACAACTTAGTGAGAGAACTTTGCAAACTACAGCTTAGTACTGAGCCAGGATGACGAGAGTTTTGTATAAGAAACCACGTGTCACTGAGGTCATTCTTTTTCGGCCTGACGTCGGCCGTGTCCAATTCCATCTGTCTGTGCCAAGAGAAAAGCCCCTTAGGAGAAGAGGGAAAAACCAGACCAGGGACAAGTTACTGGGAGGAGTACAGTTAAGAGCATTGTTGCCCATAGTGAGGGGCGAAGTGCCCTGGCATTCCTGTTGGAGGGACGGAGGGAAAATCCTCTTAGCTGCGCTGTGGGGCCTGTTTATTTACCTCATCAGGTGCAGATTGCTTGGGGGCTGCTGGGGAGTTTCTATTCTAGGTTTTCAGACAGCAATTACATTGGGTGACCCCCACACACCCGCAATTATAGCATGTCTTCACAAACCAGCAATTACAGATCTTTCTCCCTGAGTATTCTAACCTCTCTCTCTCTCTCTCTCTCTCTCTCTCTCTCTCTCTCTCTCTCTCTCTCTCTCTCTCTCTCTCTCTCTCTCTCTCTCTCTCTCCCTCAGTCTCTCTTGTCTCTCTCTCTCTTTTCTCTCTCTCTCTCTCTCTCTCTCTCTCTCTCTCTCTCTCTGTGTGTGTGTGTGTGTGTGTGTGTGTGTGTGTAAGTGTGGATGCACATATATGCATGTATTTGTATGTGCGCACACATACAGAAGCACACACAAATAGATAATTAAAATTGTTTGTATGTATATCTGTGTACATTTGCAGTGTGGGTATATATCTGTAGATTGATGTGTGTTTTTTATGTCTTTGTATGTACACACACAGAGATACGATAAACACACAAACCAGCCATTATAGATTTTTGTCACTGACTTTTCTAATAAGTGCATATGAGTGTGTGAATATGGGTGTGTATGTCTATAGGTAGGTTCATATGTGCATGTATACAATATAGACATGTTTGTGTACATACACCCATCCACACCCACACACTCACCCACCAACCATTATAGATTACAGATCTTTGTCACTGAATTTTCCAAAAATGTATATATATGGCTCTCTGTATTTGTAAACATGAGTGTATGTGTATACAATTAATTGTATATAAGCATTTTTTTTGCATTTATGTGTATATGTAAGTGCATGTATATGTAGATATGTACCGTATGTTTTCTTGGGCGTGTGAGTCCTTTTGTTTGCAAAAGTACAATATTTTGTAACTTTTTACTTGTCCAGGTAAGGGAGCTCTAAGGCAAGTGAGAACAATTAACCAGCGGAAGAGCCTGCCTCCAAAAATCGTGGGTGCTCCAAACACTGGATGTTTTTAAGGAGAGTCTAGACCACTGGTGTCAAACTCGATCGCGTCACATGATGTATCGCGACGTATTGCAACATTTTTTGCCTTTGCGGAGCCGGGGTGGGTGTGGCCTGCGTGTGACGCATCCGGCCTGCGGGCTGCCAGTTTGACAGGCCTGGTCTAGACAGTCACTTATCTAAAATGGTATAGATTCTCCTGCTTGAGCAGGGGGCTGGACTAGAAGACCTCCAAGGTCCCTTCCAGCTCATTCTATTCTATGAAGTGGTTCCTTGTGTAGCTTTTGGCTCCATTGATGGGAGGTGGAGTTTCTCCCTGAAGCTGAGTTGAGACAACCCTAGTTTACCTTGTAACACTCCCACATTAACCGCTACTTGCGTCTGTCTTTTTTCTCACCATGCAAGACAATGTCTGTCCCCGAGGGAGGGGCAAAGCATTTTATGCAATTTTACGATCCTCCGGTGTCCTTGCCTGCAGCCTGATGCTTACCGTATTTTTCGGAGTATAAGACGCACCGGAGTATAAGACGCACCTTGGTTTTTGGGGAGGAAAATAGGGGAAAACAATCTGCCTACCAGGTATTCATCTGGCTAGCATCCTTAGTCTGGTCAGCTTCAGCACATTATTTTATCCCCTGGTTAGGACTTAAAAAAACCTTCTTCGGAGAGAGTAACAATGAAAGAGCCTGCAAGCCGGTAAGAGCTGGGAAGATCGTTAGCACCTGGTTAGGGCTAGAAAAAAACTTTTTCGGAGCAAGTAGAGCAATGAAAAAAACCCTGCAAAGACTTAGGGCTGGAAAAACATTCTTCGGAGAGAGTAACAATGAAAAAGCCTGCAAGGTAAGAGCTGGGAAGATCATTAGCACCTGGTTAGGGCTAGAAAAAAACTTATTTGGAGAGAGTAACAATGAAAGAGCCTGCAAGCCAGTAAGAGCTGGGAAGATCGTTAGCACCTGGTTAGGGCTAGAAAAAAACTTCTTTGGAGCAAGTAGAGCAATGAAAAAAAAACCTGCAAAGACTTAGGGCTGGAAAAACATTCTTTGGAGAGAGTAACAATGAAAAAGCCTGCAAGGTAAGAGCTGGGAAGATCGTTAGCACCTAGTTAGGGCTGGAAAAAAAAGCTCCGAAAAAGCTACATTCGGAATATAAGAAGCACCCAAATTTTCAGCCACTTTTAGGGAGGAAAAAGGTGCGTCTTATACTCCAAAAATACGGTATATAAATCCAATCCCTAAAGGGAAAAACGGAGAAGCAAACGAAGCAAGCCGCCAGTTCTTAAAGCTGCATCACTGCTCTTATAAGAGCTTAATTGGAATGGAAAGGATTGGGGCTGGGGAAGGGCCAAGGGAACAGAGGCTGATGGAGTGGGTCTCCCTGTTCCAGTCTCATCCTCTGTGATGAGAGACAGCTGCCAATGCATTTAAAATCCTTTGTAAGTTAAGGACATAAGGCAGTGTTTCTCAACCATAGCAACTTTTAAAATGTGTGGAGTTCAACTCCCAAGAAATGGAATAATTTTTGGGGGGAGGGGGAAACCCTCCATTACATCCCTATGGGGATGGCCAGCTGAACAGCAGCTTAGAATGTTGGCAGTTTCTCCATTCTAACCCTGCCCCTCCTGGTCATGTGGCCCAGAACAGAGGGGGGAGTAGCTGGCTGGGGAATTCTGGGAGTTGAAGTCCATACATCTTAAAGTTGCCAAGGATGAGAAGCATTGTAGAGCAGGGGTGTCAAACTCAATTTCATTGAGGGCTGCATCAGGGCTGTGGTTGACCTCGGGGGGGGGGAGGTTTGGGGGGGCATGGCTGATTATGGCCAGCTTGATGCCACTCCCCAAAATGCTGGCATGTTTCCTCTTTGCATTTGGTAGACCGGGCCGAAGTGACACGGGTAGACTGGGCCAAAGCGATGTGGGTAGACTGGGCCGACGCCATGCTGGCCCAATGTTTCCTCTTCACATTGGGTAGACTGGGCCGAAGCAACGCGGGTAGACTGGGCCAAAGCGATGTGGGTAGACTGGGCCGAAGCCACACTGGCCCGATGTTTCCTCTTCACATTGGGTAGACCGGGCCAAAACGATGCGGGTAGACCGGGCCGAAGCGACGCGGGTAGACTGGGCCAAAGCGATGTGGGTAGACTGGGCCGAAGCCACACTGGCCCGATGTTTCCTCTTCACATTGGGTAGACCGGGCCGAAACGATGCGGGTAGACTGGGCCAAAGTGACGCAGGTAGTAGACCGGGCCGAAGTGACACGGGTAGACTGGGCCAAAGCGATGTGGGTAGACTGGGCCGAAGCCACGCTGGCCCGATGTTTCCTCTTCACATTGGGTAGACTGGGCCGAAGCGACGTGGGTAGACTGGGCCAAAGCGATGTGGGTAGACTGGTCTGAAGCCACACTGGCCCGATGTTTCCTCTTCACATTGGGTAGACCGGGCCGAAACAATGCGGGTAGACCGGGCCGAAGCGACGCGAGTAGACTGGGCCAAAGCGATGTGGGTAGACTGGGCCGAAGCCATGCTGGCCCAATGTTTCCTCTTCACATTGGGTAGACTGGGCCGAAGCAACGCGGGTAGACTGGGCCAAAGCGATGTGGGTAGACTGGGCCGAAGCCACACTGGCCCGATGTTTCCTCTTCACATTGGGTAGACCGGGCCGAAACAATGCGGGTAGACCGGGCCGAAGCGACGCGGGTAGACTGGGCCAAAGCGATGTGGGTAGACTGGGCCGAAGCCACACTGGCCCGATGTTTCCTCTTCACATTGGGTAGACCGGGCCGAAACGATGCGGGTAGACTGGGCCAAAGTGACACAGGTAGACCGGTCTGAAGCCACAGTGGCCTGATGTTTCCTCTTCACATTGGGTAGACCGGGCCGAAATGACGTGGGTAGACTGGGCCAAAGCGATGCGGGTAGACTGGGCCAAAGCAACATGGGTAGACCGGTCTGAAGCTACAGTGGCCTGATGTTTCCTCTTCACATTGGGTAGACCGGGCCAAAATGATGCAGGTAGACTGGGCCAAAGCAACGTGGGTAGACTGGGCTGAAGCCACTGTGGCCTGATGTTTCCTCTTCACATTGGGTAGACCAGGCCGAAACGGCGTGGGTAGACTGGTCAAAGTGACGCGGGTAGACTGGGCCAAAGCGACACAGGCCAGCCCCTTACATTTTCCAGGACAGCCCTATGGGCTGATCCGACCACATCGCAGGCCGCATCAGGCCTGCGGGCCGTGAGTTTGATACCCCTTCTGTAGAGTCTAAGAGACCAGATTGAAAAAGGAAGAAGGCAACAGGCAAATGGAAAGGCCAAACTTTTATTATATTTTCCATGATGAAGTGGTGGAACCATCATCACAGTGAGCAGTCCTGGGAAAAGAGATGGAAGATTGCTCTACTTTTGTTTGCACTGTGTGCTTCAATCACACTGTGTGCATCAGTTAAAAATCTTACTTGCATCACACTATTAGTGTACAAATGAGAAGCTTGATTTGTTAGCGTGATGCCTTTTGGGTAACTTAGGTTTTGGTGTGGACCTAGCCATGCGGTTAGTTTTTATGGTAATACAAAATGAACCAATTCATCCGTCTTAAGGAAACTTTGTGGAATTATGGTACATGGGATACTGGCATGTGTGCGTATGTCTGTACGTACTTTTGTAAATCCCACAGCTTGGAACGGTCTGAGTCTTGGTGGAAGAAGAGTAGGAGGGGGAAATATCGGTTAACCATTTCCATTCTGTCAGCGTTTTGAGTTGATATCACCTCCTTCAGCTGATGTTTCCCCTATGGCATGGAGGGAAAGAGAAGGATAGATACGGGGATTTTTTGCGTGTGTGAAAATTCTTTGTAAAAGATAGTACTTCAAAAATTTCCGTGTTGCGGTGGGTGCTCCTTAAGGCTGATGGGCGGCACTGAGTCATCCTTTTCAAACCGAAGCAACTGAATCCCATGGTTGCTTTTAATGAGATACAGCAAGGACAAAGGGCATGATTGACAGAATGTAAGCAGTACAAAAGTGGAAGCAACTAGAAGGAGCGGACCAATCAAGAAGACATACTTCAAATATTAAAACCCATTTATGATATAATTCAAGCCAGAAACAACTCAAATCTTTTGAGTGACCTGGTTGGCATTTTATTTGGGATAACCTGGTTTTTGATTGGATGAATCAGCTGACCCTGTAGCCCTAATGATAAGTGTTTGGGGATTTGCCTCTGTAATCCATTCCCCTTGATTAGTGATTGAGTCAGGAACCTGTGACCTTCCAGGTATTGCTTGGATTACAGCTCTCATTATCTTGGTCCTTGGTCATTCGAGCTAGAGCTAATTAGATTGGTGCCCTAAAGTAGCTGAAAGATCAACGCCTTCCCCACCTCTGTGTTTCTGTTGTATATTTTCAACTTGCAATTAGCACAAGGATCCTCCTGGGGAAAGAGAACGTGGTAGGCTTGTAAGTTACATGAGAGCTAACCACTCAGTGTTGTACAGGCCTTCCTAGAGTTTGCCAGAAGAACAGACAGATATGTTCTAAGTTTGGTCCATGAAAAAAGATGCACATGCACAGAAGCAAAATCGGCCAAAAATTCACGGGGGAAAATGGCGATGTGCATGGTGGACCGGCAGAGAGGGCTCTGGATCAGTCGTGCGCAAATTGTGCAATCGGACGCTCCCTACAGGAGCTGCGCACCGGGCAGCTCCGGCAGGAACCCACCTCTGCCTGCAACCCTCTGCCAGCGAAAACAGAGCTCGTTTCACTGGCAGAAGTACCGTGGGCCGGTCCTTCGCTGTTTCCAGGATGGTCCCATGGGCCAGATCTAAGTACCCCGCGGGCTGGATCCAGCCCTTGGGCCTTGAGTTTGACACCCATGACTTAGAGACTAGGAAACTATCTAAGCACAACTGCCTCTGTGCAATTGTTGTGGTCATCGGGCAGGGCCATAGCAAAACACCAACAAGAGAGCCTTACTTATTATAGGTTCCTCCCCCCCATTCATAGGGTTCTGGATCAACTTTCCCTTTCTTCCACCGAAGGTCACACACATATGAGTAGGGAACCTGGGAGGCAGGCTGACTATCTGACTCTTCCACAACATAAGAGAAGGGAACCAAATTTGGTGTAGTGGAGAACAAGCTGGCAACAATACAGGAATATCGCTGGATCAGATGGGAGGGGTGAGAAAAAAAATTCCAGAAGGACCCCCCCTCCCAACCAAATTACATCCTATGGGAATGGGCAGTTGGACAGCAGCTTGGAATGTTGGCAACTTCTTCATTCTAAACCCTCCCCCCTTCCTGATCATGTGGCTCAAAACAGAGAACAGTAACTGTCTGGGGAATTCTGGGTATTGAAGTCTACACATCTTAAAAAGTGTTGCCATTTGGCACGCAATTGTCTTATTCTCATTGATGCAATTATTTTTAAATTATTATCATCGATGTGATTATTTTTAAATTATTTCCTTGACATGCTTGTTTTGGAGTTCTTTTTCCTCTCTAAAGAATTCCCCCCCCTCCCCCCCAGTTTCTGCAATTGAATCCTGAGGTTCACAAATGAAGGCTTAGACCAAGTAAAACAGTTTTTCTCTTCTGGTTTTTATTTGGTATGTTTGCTTGGGACAGGAGCGATGTTTCTAGTTTCAAGTATCATTTTACGCTTTCCAGGTTGCCAGCTGGCAAAAAGATATGTTGGACTTTAGGCGGTTGCCAGTCCATTTTAAATGCATGCCCATGAGCTGATTTAGAAGATGGTTTGGTACTAACCAAAGGGTTAAACTGGGGCCAGTTTAAGATTAGAATAATGTTGGGCAAAATGTCCTCAGGAAGCATAATTGATTACTCCGATAGTTCTGTATTTTGGGCCAAGAGGTCATAGTGTCCTTTTAATGAGTGCCTTGCAGGGGGGTGGGGAATCTACATTTTATTTCTTCCCATTCTCATCCAGCTTGGTGAAAAAAGAACTTGCTTTTGAAGTTCCTTCAAAAGAGAAGATATTTTGGTGACATAGTTCTGAACGGATGTGACAATCTTGTACTTTTTGTAGTTTGTGTGGTCCAATGATGCCTGATTGAGAGTACAGACCTCTCTTTGGGCTTTTTACAACATCTCTGGATTCCTACAATCCATGATGGGACTCCAGTGGGCTTTTTCTGATTGCAAAGTTTAGGAAATCAGGAAGGCTGCAGAATGATGGAACCATAACAGAATAATTATGTCATTACACAATAGATTCAAACTCAATGTAAACCGCTCGAAACTCAACTGCAGAAAATACGACTTCAGCAACAGAGTGATCAATGCCTGGAATGTACTGCCTGACTCTGTGGTTTCTTCCCCAAACCCCAAAAACTTTAACCTTAGACTGTCTACAGTCGACCTCACCCCATTCCTAAGAGGTCTGTAAGGGGCGTGCATAAGCGCACCATCGTGCCTACCGTCCCTGTCCTATTGTCCTATTGTCCAAATTTACCTGTACCTACTTTGCTTTTGTTTATGTTTATACCAATACCTGCTATCTTGTACATGTTTTGACAAATAAATAAATAAAATAAAAAATAACAGGAAAGGACCTTGGATGTCTTCTAGTCCAACCTCCTGCTCAAGCAGGAGATCCTATACCTGTGATGGCGAACCTATGGCACATGTGCCAGAGGTGGCACACAGCACCCTCTCTGTCGGCACGTGTGCTGTTGCCAGCTGGTCTTGGTGCTGAAAAGATTTGCCATCACTGCCCTATACCATTCCAGACAAATGGTTGTCCAATGTCTTCTTAAAAACCCAAAACCTCTGAAGACAAGCTGTTCCACTAGTTAATTGTTCTCACTGTCAGGAAATTTCTCCTTCGTTTTAGGTTGCTTCTCTCCTTGATTAGTTTCCATCCATTGCTTCTTGTCCTGCCTTCAGGTGCTTTAGAAAATAAGTTGACCCCCTCTTCTTTGTGGCAGCCCCTTAGATATTGGAATTTATTTCATATTTTATTTATTTATTTGTCAAAACATGTACAAGATAGCAGGTATTGGTATAAACACAAACAAAAGCAAAGTAGGTACAGGTAAATTTGGACAATAGGACAGGGACGGTAGGCACGATGGTGTGCTTATGCATGCCCCTTACAGACCTCTTAGGAATAGGGTGAGGTCGACTGTAGACAGTCTAAGGTTAAAGTTTTTGGGGTTTGGGGAAGAAACCACACAGTCAGGTAGTGCATTCCAGGCATTGATCACTCTGTTGCTGAAGTCGTATTTTCTGCAGTCGAGGTTCGAGCGGTTTAAATTGAGTTTGAATCTATTGTGTGCTCATGTATTGTTGTGGTTGAAGCTGAAGTATTCATTGACAGGTAGGACATTGTGGCCGATGATTTTATGAACTACATTTAGATCAGATCGAAGGCGATGTAGCTCTAAGCTATCTAAGCCCAAAATTCCAAGTCTGGTGGAATAAGGTATTCTGTTGCGAGTAGAGGAGTGGAGGACTCTTGTGAAATATTTCACCCCTAGTCAATAATATTGGCCCTGAATTAAAACACACACACTATTAAGCACCCTGAGAATAAGGTAGAAATCTTTTTTATTATTATTTCTGTTTCTTTTTGTTTCTCTAAACCTTTGCAAGAGACAGTTCTGAGGAACACATCCTTTTTAATTATCCTCAGTGGCGTAACGAGAGATCCATCACTGAAGGATTTTAAAAGAAGGCAGTTGAATTACAAGCCAAGGCAAAGAAGTATAATCAATAACATGATTTCTGCACAAGTTGATTAACGGTGTGATTTGATAGCTGAGGACAAGGAACTTCTCTTGCTGTTTGGGGAAATTAACTTCTCATCCAAAAATATCTACTGTAACCACTAGATAATTACTTGGGGTTTAAGAGCTGACTTGGCCCGTTCATTGCAGATGTATATAATTAGGAGCAGAGTAAGAAAAAGAAAGTCCTAAAATACAAATATCCTTGTGGTGTGTATGTATTCATTTACTAGCACCCTCAACCTGTCTTGGGCATGTTTTACCATTACACTTCAGTTCAGCTAACATCTTCAGTAACAAGAGTAGTGGCAAAAGATGATCAAATAATGGTTCATCCACTATTGCTGATACTTAATTTTTTAGACTTTGATGATTTCTGAGGTTATAGTATTGAAGCTGTAATCCAAGCCAGCCCAGAGAAGAAAAGTTACGCACATACACAGAGGTCTTCCTGTGATATTTTCCTCTGAATAAGAGTGGGGAATGGGAAAGAACTTCTGTTTCTGTATGTGAGTTCTAGTCCTGCCTTAGGCCTGAAAGATGGTGGGCAACTTTGGCCCAATCACAGAAGACTTGAATTCTAGTCCTACCTTAGGCATGAAAGCCAGCTGGGTTACTTTAGAATAACTTTATACTAGAGTAATTCTAACTCTTAACTTTGGGCCAATCACCAGGAAACTATGAGTTCTAGTTCCATCTTAGGCATGAAAGCTGATTGGGTGACTTTGGACCAATCACCAGGAGACTCTGAGTTCTAGTCCCACCTTAGGTATGAAGACTGTCTGGGTGATTTTTAGCCAGTCCCTCTTTCTCAGCCCACCTCACAGGGTTGTTGTCGGGAAAATAGGAGAAGGAAAGATTATTAGGCATGTTCACGCCTTATTTAAAAAAACATTAAAGGCAGTATATAAATAAATGAAAACAAAGAAAGAAGTATATTTTGTTGTGTAACTTTAATAGCTACTGGTCAAAATGTAACAAACCAAACAAACCAAACTGAACAAACTGATAGTCTGGATATAGTTTGTGCAAATGAACACTGTCTGTTCACAGGGATAAGGAAGTTGCACAATTTCTTGAATTTCTGTGTATACTGCGCTCTAGAAATGTGGCTGAATGAAAAATGATGGCTTCTTTTGTTAGTCATAGTAATAGGTATTTTTAAGTGTACCTTCGGGACCATATCCTACCGCATATCATCCTATGACCGGTTAGGTCCCACAGAGTTGGTCTCCTCCAGGTCCCATCAACCAAGCAATGCCGGTTAGTGGGACTGCGGGGGAGATCCTTCTCTGTGGGAGCTCCATCTCTCTGGAACCAACTGCCCCCAGAGATCCGAATTATCCCTACCCTGCTGGCCTTCCGGAAAGCCGTGAAAACATGGCTCTTCCTGCAGGTGGGGTAAAATAGAGCTTAATTCCCCATGTACGAATGATGATGTGTTTTAATTTTTGTAATCATTTTAAATTGTCATTTCTATGTCTTATTGATTGTTCTTTCCTTTTGTTGTACGCCGCCCTGAGTCCTGAGGGATATGGGTGGCCTATAAGAACAACTAATAAATAAATAATAAATAAGAGTTAACTACAACAATATCCTTAGTATCTCCTGCAAAGCAGAAGTCTACTTTTTTGGGTTTTTTAAAAAATGATTTCTTTCACATTAGCTTATGCATGGAATATGTACATAGATTTTTGAAGAGTACACATTTAAAACCCCCCTCTTTTTAAGGGCTGATATAAATTGTAAAATACACTCAGCAGATTTTTTTTTAAAGAAAAAACAACAACTAAAAACAATGCAGGAAGCCATTTTATTTCAGGTTCAAGGGATTGCTCTACCTTCTTCGAGCGCCGGATCAGCATTGTAGTTCTCTGTAGGCTGGCGGGGGGTGGGGAGATAATGGGACGGACGCTTCCTGCAGCACCCTGCTGGCCAAAATGGGGTGCAGGGCCACGTGTAGCCCCCCCGCACCTCATTTTCGGCCTCCCTGGCTTTCAGCAGCACTCTGCCGGCTGAAAATGGGCCTCGCAGGGGCTTCACGAGGCCTCCTTGCAGCCCGTTTTGGCCGGCAGAGGCACCGCAGGCAGGTTCTTTGATCTTTCCAGACCTGCCCTGGGGGCCAGATTTAAACATCCCGCATGGGCCTTGAGTTTGTCACCCCTGCTCTACCTGATTCAGTATTGTCCATGTGACTCACTTCAGTCCTTCAAGGTTCAGCTACCCAGCTACTTTTAGATGAGTGGACTTCAACTCACAGAATTCCATGCATCTTAAAAGTTCCTCGGACTGAAATATGCTGCATTAGTGACTACCAAATTCTGTTTTGGCAGTTGAATTTGGGAACTCCTGAAATCAAATCAAATCATGGGTTGTATCCCTGAGCTAAGATCAGAATTAAATATTGTTGGAGAGGTTGCATCTCACCATTTCTGTCCTTGCTTTAGCCGTTCCCACTCCTGTTGTGCAGCTGGATTAAGTTCTACAGATTGGATGGAAGAGAGTTGATCAATTTAAAAATGACAATATTGAACCCGAGGCTACAACGTCCTTTGTTATTCTTGGTTCCTGTTATTCTTGGTTTCCTTCCTTGCCATGACAACCTTTAGCGTGGAGGGCATGATTTCTTCTAGTCTGGAATATCTTTTAATAGTAAAAGTTGCGAAATGTTTAGGTTTGTTCAGGCAGGCTGACATTTAATTTTTAATGATGTTTGTACTAATAAAACCCTAACAATATAAGCTGCGTGACTGTGCAACGTTTCTGAATGAAACGTTGCACAGTCGTTTGGCTTTGGTCTGGCCTGCTAGGAACTGAAACCTAAAAACGACTGGGGGAAGGAAAGAAAGAACATTAGGTTTAATTTAAAATAAAGAGAACTAGTATGATACATCATCACATATTTCATAGTTTTGTTTGTCTTGTTTGGGGCATCCATGGGGAGTCAGAAAAGGCAAAATGATGGGGTGAGTTGGGGCGATCAAAGCCTGCCCCCTTTTCATATATGTGCAGAATCTGGAATACATATACTGTAAATAAGATTTGGAGTTTTAATTGCATGGCCCTCGCTACCATCTTGCTGGCCTTTATGGCCCAGCTGGCCTTTCCTGATCATATTTAATTTGGGACGTTTTGGAGAGTCTTGATGTACTCAATGCTTAGGTCATCCATGATTTACAGCTACAGCATTTTCCCTAGAGATGGACAAACTGCAGGCTTGCGAGATCCATATAAAATAGAACAAATTTGCAGAATAATGACTGGAGGCACATCACAGAGAAAGTGCTGGACGTAAAACGTTGGCTGACCAGGATCAGATGTTCGGCATTTGAATTGGATCCAGTATTGTACACAATTTACAGAGAAGAACCATTTTGTGCAGCAGGGTAGAGAGATTCTATGAGCCGCGGTGGCGCAGTGGTTAGAGTGCAGTACTGCAGGCTACTTCTGCTGACTGCCAGCTGCCTGCAATTTGGCAGTTCAAATCTCACCAGGCTCCAGGTTGACTCAGCCTTCCATCCTTCTGAGGTGGGTAAAATGAGGACCCAGATTGTTGGAGGCAATATGCTGACTCTGTAAACCGCTTAGAGAGGGCTGTAAAGCACTATGAAGCGGTATACAAGTCTAAGTGCTATTGCTGTGCATGCAATCTTACAGCCTTTTAGCACATTTTATATGCCCCTTTACCTGAAGAAATTGGAGAGAGAGAGAGAGAGAGAGAGAGAGAGAGAGAGAGAGAGAGAGAGAGAGAGAGAGAGAGAGAGAGAGAGAGAGAGAGAGAGAGAGAGAGAGAGAGAGAGAGAGGAGATATTCCCTCATTATAGAGCCTTAGGTTCAATCTAGGGCATCTGGGGTAAATTTGCAATTGATTCTGGGATTTTGTCATCAATCGGGAGACATGACCAAGCTGTTAAATCTGGCTGATCATAAAACCCTATGTCCAAAACTACATTTATCTCTATTTGGGTGCAGGCTTTCATCAGCCTCTGCTTGCAACTGACCTCTTGTTCCACGGCATCCGACTCTCAGATTTGTTTCAAGGAATGTCAGTTCAGATGTAACACATTCTCCACCTTTGGGGTTTTTTCTCTTGCCCTCCCCACCTTTTTTTCTATGACCATATCCTGCTGGGGCTTTCTATGTCTCATCTTAAGTTAAATATTTCTTAACCAAAGCTATATATAGCCCAGCACCTACTTGTGGTAAAACGCGTGGGCTACAGCCAGGCTCCTTTGGGAGCACAAATGCTTTTCTAATTTTAGCCACCTCAACTTCCTTTTCCTTTCCTCCCTTGACACGTCATTAAGTCAGACTCATTCAGCTTGTTTTGCATTTTCCCCAAATAGGCCTCTTTTTTTCTTTTTTTTGGTTTTTTGTTTTGCGAATGCACCGGTCAAAAACTTGAAAGTGGAAATTTAAATCTCTGGAACCTCATCCAGTTTTGGCTTCTGCTATATCAGTTTGTGTCGGAAAGAGTGATAGAAGTCTGGTTTCTTTTAAGGGTTGTGGCATCAGGTAAAAAAAACCTGGTGTTACTTCCTTTTGCAACGTATTTCAATTGTACATTTTTGAGTCTGCTGAAGTTCGAAGTCTAGATGAAAGGAGACTAAAACTTGCAGTGAAATCAAGATTGGCCTCCATGTGCGATGGTCCTAGCATCATAGCAATAGCACTTAGACTTGTATACCGCTTCATAGTGCTTTTACAGCCCTCTCTAAGTGGTTTAAAGAGTCAGCATATTGCCCCCAACAATCTGGGTCCTCATTTTTACCGACCTTGGAAGGATGGAAGGCTGAGTCAACTTTGATGTGGATCGAACTCCTGGCAGTGGGCAGTGAATTAGCCTGCAATATTGCATTCCGACCACTGTGCTATTACGGCTCCTGAAGACAGTGGAGGCCTTACACCATTGCCATGTTTCTTACCTTCCATTTTTAATTCTCCTTGCTTCAAGAGTGGGGGGAAAACCCACAGGAATCCTAGTGTGGAGAAAATAGCACCCACCAATTATGCTAGCCTTGTCCCATCTTGGTCTTTACCTTCAGATGGGTTGACTTCAGCTTCCAGAATTCTTAACAATTATCATGTTGACTAGAGAAGACAAGAGAGTTGGTACCTACTTGTATGCATCAAGAAGGATTCGGGTTGGGGAATGCTGCCTTGAGAAATAATTTGATCAAGGTGGATAAAAATCGATGATTTAAAAAATAAAAAATAAAAAATTTGGATTTTTTAATTTAAATCTATTTTTTATTTAAATCGGATTTTTTTTATTTTTATCAAATTTATTTTAATAAAATGCTTTTGGAGTAAACATCTATCCAAAGATAGGTTTCTATTTAAGTTACATTAATAATTTAGTTTATTCAGCATGAAATGGAGCTTCGTTATGTAGCATGAGGCTGTATATCCTGCAATATTGGGACTGTTGGTGAGTCAACAGCGGGTCAGATGAGGAGATGACAGTTGCTCTTTAAAAAATTATGATTTAAATTGAATTGATTTAAAACAAGCCTTTTTACTAGTGATTTAAATCGGGATTTGAATCGTGATTTAAAATCGACTTGATTTAAATCAATAGCAATAGCACTTAGACTTATATACCGCTTCACAGTGCTTTACAGCCCTCTCTAAGCGGTTTACAGAGTTCAGCATATTGCCCCCAACAATCTGGGTCCTCATTTTACCCACCTCGGAAGGATGGAAGGCTGAGTCAACCTTGAGCTGGTGAGATTTGAACCGCCGAACTGCAGCTAGCAGTCAGCTGAAGTGGCTTGCAGTGCTGCACTCTAACCACTGCGCCACTTGCCTTATCAAATCCACCTTGAATTTGATATAGGAATGTCAAAGTATTTTATCTTGATTACATCAGAAGAGACCTAATACGATCTCAATCCAGACAAATGCCTACCAGAATTGCAGTAGAATTAACAATTTATACCAGCCATTAGGAAGCCGCAAATCATTTAAAAATAGAGAATAGAGTAAACTTTGCAGCAACTGTCTGGCTTTAAGATTGAAAGTCAAGGAGCAAAATTCACAGAGCCTTTCATGTGATTTTAAGAATTCATAATGCAAATATGAAAGATTGCCAAGGCCTTGGGAAAAAAATTGTCGGTATAGGGGTTACTTTTCACACAGCCAGAGGGAAAACAACTTAATATCCAATCTGGCCATTACCAAAATAAACGAAAGATGGAAACCAGGCTTCACTCCCCCCGTGCCCCCCCCCCCAAAAGCAGGGCAGCCTATTGCATAGCTCAGACAGGAGAAGGAGGTGCCAAAATTGAACATTGAATTCACTATATATTGTTGTTAGTTGTGAAGTCGTGTCCCACCCATCGCGACCCCACGGACAATGTTCCTCCAATTCTCTACCATCCCCCGGAGTCCATTTAAGCTCACGCCGACTGCTTCAGTGACTCCATCCAGCCACCTCATTCTCTGTCGTCCCCTTCTTCTTTTGCCCTCAGTCTTTCCCAGCATTGGGCTCTTCTCCAGTGAGTCCTTCCTTCTCATTAGGTGGCCAAAGTATTTGAGTTTCATCTTCGGGATCTGGCCTTCTAAAGAGCAGTCAGGGTTGATCTCTAGGACTGACCGGTTGGATCGCCTTGCAGTCCAAGGGACTCGCAGGAGTCTTCTCCAGCACCATAGTTCAAAGGCCTCAATTTTTTGGCGCTCAGCCTTTCTTATGGTCCAACTTTCACAGCCATACATTGCAACTGGGAAAACCATCACTATATATTAGGCACACTTTTAATACTCACTAGTTGCTGGAATTCTTTCGTAATAGTTTCTTAGCTTTTCTTCAGACAGCATTTATCGGAAGCTCCTGAATTCTTGTGTGGCTGTTAATTATTTCCAACCCAACCTACCTGAGTAAAACTCAACAGCAAGGAGGAACTATATGGACCTCTCTCCATGGAAGATATTAAAACCAAAGAGCCGTTTAGCGCGTATAAGCAATTGGTTGCATCTGGATTTTTAATACCAATAAGCTTTAAGTTTCAACCTCCCACATATACAGAACACTCCAAATGTTTTGGAATGTGCATTGAAATGTATGCCGGTATAGAATTTTCTGGAGAGGATTCCTGAAATGTATCCAGAGTTAGGACAGCAGTTCACAACTTATTTTCCCTGGATATAATTAGATATAATTCAAGGGATATAATTCAATATCCTTGAAATAATACTCAGATCTCAGGGAATCTGTATATTCTATCTGCAGCTCATGGTAGTTAGCATGACCAGTAAGCTAAGTTGCATTGTGGAACAGTTCCCACCACTGCAAGCCACTAGCATTATGTGGCATGAGAGATTGAAAACAACGATGCTCCCTTTTTTTAAACCATGATCTCTTGTTGAACCCCAGGGCTCCATGGGACCCCACTTGGAAAAAACAGGTATTGGCTTGATGATAAATTAATCCAGAAGTATAGGTAGTCCTCGACTTACGACCACAATGGAGCCTAAAATTTATGTTGCTAAGCAAGACAGTTGTTAAGTGACTTTTGCCCCATTTTATGACCTTTTTTGCCATAGTTGTTAAGTGAATTATTGCAGTTGTTAAGTTAGTAACAGGGTTGTTAAGTGAATCTGGCTTTCCCATTGACTTTACTTGTCCAAAGAAACCACTAGGCCAGTGTTTCTCAACCTTGGCAGTTTGAAGATGTGTGGACTTCAACTCCCAGAATTCCCCAGCCAGCGTTGCTGGCTGTGGAATTCTGGAAGTTGAAGTCCACACATCTTCAAACTGCCAAGGTTGAGAAACACTGCACTAGGCTGTATCTATCTATCATTTTTAATATGTAAGAAGGCTTGTGGGGCCTGTGTGGAATTCAGAGACATTTTGGAAAATAAAGGTGATGCAAGAGGTTGGCAGTTTGCCTTCCTCCATGTCTATGGAGATTCTCAGTCATCCAGGTCATATTTACAGACCCCTCACTTCCTGGACACAAACTGTTTCAACTCCTACCCTCAAAACGACGCTATAGAGCACTGCACACCAAGACAACTAGACACAAGTACAGTTTTTCCCTGAATGCCATCACTCTGCTAAACAAATAATTCCCTCAACACTGTCAAACTATTTACTAAGTCTGCACTACTATTAATCTTCTCATCATTCCCATCACCCATCTCCTCCCACTAATGACTGTATGACTGTAACTTTGTTGCTTGTAACCTTACGATTTATATTGACTGTTTCCTAACATGATTTGATTGCTTATTTGTACCCAGACTATCTCTAGCTGGCTGGAGAATTCTGGGAATTGAAGTCTACAAGTCTTAAAGTTGCTAAGTTTGGGGACACCTGATATAGATATTCCTCGACTTACGACACCAACTGAGCCTAATATTTCCATTGCTAAGCAAGACAGTTGTTAGGTGAGTTTTGCCCCATTTTACGACCTTTCTTGCCACAGTGCTGAAGGGAATCACTGTAGTTGTTAAGTTAGTAACAAGTTAGTAACATGATTGTAAAACGAACCTGCCTTCCTCCTTGACTTTGCTTGTCAGAACATTGCAAAAAGTGATCACATGACCAGAGGTGGAGTTCACATACTGTAGCAACTGGTTCGGCCAGCACCGGAAATGTGAGCGCGGGTGTGCACGCTAGTTTTGCTCACGTGCGTGCCATCTGCACATGCGTGCCGTGTCACAAAACACAGCAATTTGCTCATGCGCGCAATCTGTGCATGCATGTGATGTCAAACAACATGGCAATTTGCTCACGAGCGCTGTCCATGCATGTGTGCAACATCAAAAACACAGCGATATAGGACGGAATTGCACCCAGGCAAGTGGTCGGGCGCACCTGCAGGTCACTACTACCAGTTCACCCCAACCGGTCCAAACCGAACCGGCTGAATCCCACCTCTGCACATGACCCTGAGATGCTGCAACAGTCATAAAATACACGCCAGTTGCCAAGCATTCAAATTTTGATCATGTGACCACAGGGATGCGGCAACAGTTGTAAGTGTGAAAAACAGATATAAGTCACTTTTTTCAACGCCGTTGTAACTTCAGACGGCCGCGAAATGAATGGTTCTAAGTCAAGGGCTACTTATAGCAAAAATCCTCGTTCACACGCTTGGTAATGGCTCGATGTTTCTTCCTTCTCTGGTTCAGCCATCTTCCCAGCTCCCCCCACTGTTTCCCCTACTTCAGCCCTCCTGAACCACGTTTCAGATGCCTCGATGATCTCAACTTGATGAGGCACCATCTGGAGTGAGTCCCTGTTGCGTCATTTCACACACCCATCAACATTTTATGCCAGCCAGCATGTTTCTCCCTAAACTAGTCTGATCCCATTGATTTTAAAGCCTGCCAAATTGTCTCAGTTGGTAGCGTGGATTATGGATCTCACTGTTCTTCTTTAAAGGTCAATGACCTAATCCCAATTGATTTCAGATCGAAAGCATCCCATGTCTTTGGCTTTCTGCTCTATCAGTGAGTGCAGCTCACACCACCTAGGAAATAAATTGTGGTTGCTGTTCTAAATACGGTGTGGGGTTCCCAGCAGGCAGACAGATGCGTTCCGCCGTGGTGGGCGATAGAAACTCTCCTTTAAGAAGGCTATATCAATTTTATTGGCGGTTAAACCACAGGTTTAAAACTTGGGGATTGTTTGCTTGAATGTCATTACAATTTTTTTTCCAGGTATAAAGGTGACGGTGTTATGAAGGTCCTTGGTGCTCTCTGAGCTTGGTTGTTTTCTTGCAGAGGTTTCATTATCCAAACATTTGCGTGCCGCTCACGCAAATGGAGCACTCACGCACTCACCTGCTGCTTGCACAAGTAAGGATGCGCGCTGGTCATTTCCACGGCCCAGTTGCAAACCCCTCACAGTCCACTACCGTGTTTCCCTGAAAATAAGACCCTGTCTTATATTTTTTTGAACCCTGAAATAAGTGCTTGGCCTTATTGGCATGCACTCAAAAGCAGTGGTGAAATCCAATTTTTTTTACTACCGGTTCTGTGGGCGTGGCTTGGTGGGCGTGGTGTTGCTTGGTGGGCATGGCTGGGGAAGGATACTGCAAAATCTCCATTCCCCACCACCACTCTGGGGCCAGCCAGAGGTGGTATTTGCCAGTTCTCTGAACTACTCAAAATTTTCACTACCGGTTCTCCAGAACCTGTCAGAACCTGCTGGATTTCACCTGAGTCAAAAGGCCGATTGGGCTTGTTATCAGGGGATGTCTTATTTTGGGAGAAACAGGGTAGTGGGCCACAGCCCACAGGTTGGGGACCCCTAATCTAGACTGAGCACTTGGGAGAGTCAACGTGGGCATTGATTGAGACTTAAGTGAGTCAAACTTAACTCTTTGTTAAAAATGCTACTTGACCAATTGACAGATGAAATTCAGTGGAGGTTGGATCTTCTGTAGGTTTTGTTTATCAAGGTGCACACACGGACCCTGTATTATTTCTGACATTAAGCTTTAATACCTATCCTTGTTTTTTCTATTTCCCCTCAATTGCCCTCCTCTTTACTGGTGATAGTAGTAATGCTGCACTCATGTCAGAAGGGCCAAGCACTTCCGGGTTGAAAGGATTAGCCGGTGACAGCACCGTTACCATGGGGACGCCTAGTTGGGGGCTCCTTACATGTCCCTGGCAGGAGCTGAAGTGAAGGACGGGAGCTCAATCCTGTCCCATGGCAGATCTCGGGTCTCCAACCCGGGCTTGCTAACCCCCTGACCAGCATTCCGACCACTTGAGCCACCATGCTCCAATGGTAGTGATAATAAACGCCCACAGGAATGATGCAGTGTGAATCATTCCAAAAATTGTGTCTAGAAAAAAAGAGGACCGCTTGACTGGCCTTTCTTTGAAAAAAAAAATAGAACAGATCCACAGCTTTCTGCTTCCCATTTTTTCCTTCAGAGGCAGCCTGATGAAATACTTTATTTTAGATCAGGGGTCTCCAACCTTGGCAACTTTACGACTTATGGACTTCAACTCCCAGAATTCCTCAGCCAGCATGCGCTGGCTGAGGAATTCTGGGAGATAAAGTCCACAACTCCTAAAGTTGCCAAGGTTGGAGACCCCTGTTTTAGATGACCATAGAGGCTGAGTGAGAGAGGGAATGTGGAACATATATTTCCAAGTGGAGTGAGTGGACCATCCAGTTTTCTTCTGCAGCTAATTTTTTTTTCAATAGGGATATTTTTTTCCAACTTCAACTGCCTCTTCTTCCTCTGCAATATGGTCATCTTCCATTGCAGATAATAGGAACTGTTCTCTTGCTTACTCACCAACTCATGCATATATATTTTTCTTAGTCACTCAGGCTAAGATGTAGGTAGAGATATGATCCGATGCCAGGAAGCTATGAGATGCTTTGTTGTTCACATCAAAATACCCGATAGCAGTTCATATACTGGCAGCATTCTCTATCAAGATGTGCATTTATTGGTAGACCGTTAATTGACACAAAGACTCCCCAGGCGAAGTCATCTCCCAACTTCAAAGATTTTGCACCTGAGAAGAAGGAAGTCATTTGGCCTGCGCTGAAGGTTTGTAATCAGGACAGATGTGATCTAGATTGAAAAGTCTGCCCTGCGTCACGCGTGCTCATCTAAGTTGACTTGCCTTTAATTCTTACATGGTAAAGATGAGACACAGACAGATACCGTGTGGTGCTCAAATTGGATGATCGCAATTTGGATAACCCAAATTAATCACATCAGGATGTGATGGTATTCTTCTAAGATGTGGTAAGCAACTTTAACCTCTGAGGAAAAGTGAGAGACAAATTCACTTATTTGACCTCATTTTAGCTTCTCGGGCTTTATTTTTGGGGCCAGGTCTTCACGAAGAAGATAAAATTGGTGCATGTCAGCGATGTGCCAAACTTTGTTGCTGTTTTTTCTTCCAATTATTTTGAATCAATTTGATGGGAAATAACTGCTTATGCCTTTTGTCATCCTTACAGAGGAGAAAAACATCTCTGTGAAATTTTCACGAGTAGGGTTTTTATAACAACTTTTATCGTTGTTGTAAAGTGCTTGGAGGATATGTCTTTCATTACACAATTATCTCACTTACAGCCTCCTTGGCTTAACATATTTGTATTGACTCTCACGATGGTATATCACTGAAGATTTCCATTTTCATTTTAGTAGCTTTAGTCTAGCCAAGGAGACTGCATATGGTCAGAGATATGTGCAATAGAAAATAATAACAGAATAACAGAGTTGGAAGGGACTTTGGAGGTCTTCTAGTCCAACCTCCTGCTCAAACGGGAGACCCTATACCATGTCAGACAAATGGCTGTCCAATCTCTTAAAAACCTCCAGTGTTTGAGCACCCACAACCTCTGGAGGCAAGTCATTCCACAGATTGATTGTTCTCATTGCCAGGAAATTTCTCCTTAGTTCTAAGTTGCTTCTCTCCTTGATTAGTTTCCATTCATTACTTCTTGTCCTTCCTTCAGGTGCTTTGGAGACTATGTTGACCCCCCTCTTCTTTGTGGCAGTGCCTCAAATATTGGAACACTGCTGTCATGTCACCTCTAGTCCTTCTTTTCATTAAAAGGAGCCATGGTGGGGCAGTGGTTAGAATGCAGTACTGCAGGCTAATTCTGTTGACTGCCAGGGGTTCAATTCTCACCGGCTCAAGGTTAATTCAACCTTCCATCCTTGCGAATTCGGTAAAATGAGGACCCAGATTGTTGGGGGCAATATGCTGACTCTGTAAACTGCTTAGAGAGGGCTGTAAAGCACTATGAAGCGGTATATCATTTTAAGTGCTATTGCTAAACTAGACGTACCCAATTCCTGCAACCGTTCTTCATAAATTTTAGCCTCCAACCCCCTAATCATCTTTGTTGCTCTTCTCTGTACTCTTTCTAGAGTCTCAACATCTTTTTTATATCGTGGTGACCAAAACTGGCTGCAGTATTTGAAGTGTAGTCTTACCAAGACATTATAAAGTGGTGTTAACACATCACGTGATCTTGATTCTATACCTCTAGTAATGAAGCCTAGGATTGCATTGGCTTTTTGGCAGCTGCAGCACACTGCAGGCTCATATTTAAGTGATTGTCCATTAGGACTCTTAAGATCCCTTTCACAGTTATTAGTATTGAGCCTGCAATGCTACGATCATCAGCAACAAGTTTCAAAACATAACCAAATGCAAACATCAAAATTTGAAAATGCCCCCAGGAAGCAAATAAGCAATTATTCTGGTTGATTTGGCGTTTGGATTGAAAGTCAAATATCCTTCCCACAGCTCCATTTATAACTGGCTACATTATTTCTCAGGAAAGGGTTGTCCTCACTGAGTACATTTACACAACTAGATATTTCAATTCCATTGTTGACATTCAAAATTATTGTTTTCTGCTAAGCTGCAATCAGTCCAAATTTCCAGCCCACTACGACTTGCGGTTTGTCAGATTACTTCGTATTTTTCCTTCCTGCCAATTTCCCTTTTGGCACTTTTAATCCCTCCTTGTGTGCTGGGATTTCAGAATAAAATTCATGAGCACTCCAGCATCTCTTAATAGGCATGGGTTATGAGTTGGCATTGTGTGCCCAATAGCCCTAGGCAGGAGTTGAGAAAGCTTGGTAGCGAAAAAATGGGAGGTTGTTACATGGAAAAGAAACTATGTTAATCTGCACTGTATAATTTCACATTTCCCTAATAGTTGAACCTAACTGTTCGTATATAAACAGTCAGAAGGAAGAAGTAAATGCTTAGGTTTTAGAAGAAAATAATAATCGATGTGGGTCAAATAAGAACAGAATTCTCCTATTTTGTATTTTACAAATAAATCTCCAATTTTAAAAAGGATGTCCCAAGTTCCAGTTTCCTAACTCCTTTTCATGTTTTAACTATTTTTGTCTTTGTAATATTTTATACTTATTTAAAACTCATGGCTTCGCAGAGAGTGCTCATACTTTTCCTTGTATTATCTTGTTTGGGCTATATAATTATCAGCATTTCCCATGTTCAGTATTAGAAAGAATAATAACAGTGTTGGTTTTGTCGATTGTTATCTTTGTCGCTGGCTGCCCTGTCTTGTTTCTTTACAGTGTATACAGGAAATGGTCTGACTAGTATCAATCCATTAAATTCAAGGAATCTATCATAAGGAATATTTTTGCTATTCTGAGGAGGGAAACACATGAAAATTGTAATGCAAGACCAAACATGTGCCAAATAGTTACAGGAGTTTCAGCCCCCAAAATCCAGAACCAGTTCTGAAGAAGCTTCTCGGATGAGAAGCGAAATGTCTTCAAAGAAAAACCAGAAAGTCCAGTTGCTTCTTGAAAAAGCACCTTTGGGACAACCACGAGTGGCCAAGGTGGCACAGTGGTTAAAGTGAAGCACTGCAGTTCAGCAGTTCAGCTGTTCAAATCTCACCAGGCTCAAGGTTGACTCAGTCTTCCATCCTTCTGAGGTCAGTAAAATGAGGACCCAGATTGTTGGGGGCAATATGCTGAACTCTGTAAACCGCTTAGAGAGAGCTGTAAGTCTATAAGTCTAAGTGCTATATAAGTCTAAGTGCTATTGCTATGACTTGGATGACTGAGAATCTCCATAGACATGTGGAACCAATCAGAATATCTTATTAGGTTTAGTAATAAAGTCGTGCATAAACAAACAAATAAGGAAAGCTTGTCCATTTGTTGTGTAATTGAATTGGCGCTTGGAGGGAGGGGAGAAAGGACCCAGCATAGAATGTATCCAAGAACATTTAAATATAGAATAATAATCTGAAAAAAACACCTCCGCTGATTAAGAACATTTTAATCACACAGCCTGATTTCATGTACTTTACTAGTCATTCACTCAGAGCTTTCAGATTCAATTTTTTTTTGCTGCTGCCTGCCAATCTAGGAGAAGACAGGAATTGAGCAACAGAGGCTAAAATAGTAAAAATTCAAAGTACGGAGTGTCCTTGTTAAGTAACTGCCTCATTTAGCAACTGTTTGCAGTTACAATGGTCACGAAAGCATAATTTTGCATCCAATCCTCGCATTTGTAACTGTCCCAAAGCTGAAGTTAAGATCAGAAGCACAGTGATTTTAGTTAGTGACTGCTTTGCTTAATGACCGAGTTATTGGCCCCACTTGTGGTTACTAAATGAGGGCTAGAAGCTCCCACTGGATCTCTCCAAATTTGATGGATGATATTTCGCTTAAATTCAGTGGGCTGGCTGGCTTCAGAAAGGAAGAGGAATGCCACACTACCTTTGCACACTTCACACCCAGTGTGAAGCAATGGGTCACACACTTCGACCGGTTTGACCCATTGCTTCCGGAATGGCTGTATTCACATGTTGCAGGAAGCCAAAAACAACCCAGCTCATTGTTGGGTTGGAATCCTGCCATAACACTGAGCTCTTGATTATGACATAGCAGGGATAAATCTGAGGGTTGGAATGGAAAACTTATCCAAAACAATAACGAAGTGAAAAGAAGGCAGATGTGCTTTATCGGTCTGATAATGCGTTATTCTAATTTGGAAATAAATATATGCAGTGTTCTAGAAGTGGATCTTTCCTTGTAGAGAATGATGGTTACAACTGACTGGTAAACTGGAATTGCATTCCAAAGAGGTTGGAATGGGCTGGGCCCTGCTGACTAAAAACAAATTTAATTTCATTTGAACTTTAAATTAAATAAAATAATCAAATTATTCTGGTTATTCTGTAGTTCCCCCCCCCATCCATTAAAAATTACAATTTGAGTAAGTCCTACATTAATAGATTCAAAGTTGATGGAGAAGTGCAGATAATTAATTCTTTTGGGTGCTAGATGACCAACAGTGATTAAATTCAGTGTAGCTCCCCATCCAAATATGCGTGTAGGTACAAACACTGAAAGGGATTCCATTCTATTCTCACAATAACATCACGAGGTGAAGAGATTATGAGAAATCAACTTGTCTTTCCTTCTAAGATTTATACTCTAATGTAGTGTTTCCCAACCTTGGCAAGTTGAAGATGTCTGGACTTCAACTCCCAGAATTCCCCAGCCAGCATTCGCTGGCTGGGGAATTCTGGGAGTTGAAGTCCAGACATCTTCAACTTGCCAAGGTTGGGAAACACTGCTCTAATGGGTAGTAACACTTTTTTTAAAAAAACTTTTCCCATGCTAATTTAATGATTTCAATGAAATGGGGAGCTTTGATCCCAGTCATATCTCAAATAAGTAGAATTAAATTTTCTGGCTATTTAAAGTGGTAGGATTCCTGAACCTTGAGAACTTCAAGAAGACGGGTGAGCTTCAACCTATAGAATTTGCCAGCTGCCAGTTGCTGAGGTTGAGATACACAGGCCTGAAGAGTTAGCTGACTAATTTATTGATAAGGTTCAATGAAAATATATACAGGTAGTCTTCCACTTAACAGCAGTTCATTTAGTGACCGTTTGAAGTTACACAAACGAAAAATGTGACTTGTGACCGATTTTCACACTTACGACTGTTGCAATATCCCCCATGATCACGAGATCAATATTTGAGGCACTTGGCAACTGGCTCATATTTATGACGGTTGCAGTGTCCCGGGGTCATGTGATCCCCTTTTGTAACCTTCTGACAAGCAAAGTCAATGTGGAAGCCACATTCATTTAACAACCGCGTTACTAATTTAACATCTGCAGTGATTCACTTAATAACTGTGGCAAGAAAGATCATAAAATGGGTCAAAAGGCAGTGCCTTGCTTAGCAACAGAATGTTTTTGCTCAATTGTACATGTTAACCAGGGGTGGATTCTGAATTCTTCTGCTGCCTGTTTGCTCAGGGACGCGCTGCACGTGTGCTTCGCGTGTGCGCATGTACTTAAAAACAGTTTCTGCGCATGCGCAGAAGCAAAAAATAAGATGGCGGCGCATATGATGCCGCTGAGAGAACTGTCTCGGGGGTGTGGCCATCCTGGATCGCTGCCGGTTCTAGCGACCCAGGCCGCCACGTTACTACTGGTTCTATAGAACCGGTCCAAACCGCTAGGAACCCACCTCTGATGTTAACTGCCTGTACATATTTGCAGATGCGTTTTATCTTCCACAAACACCTCATGTTTCCTGATAGGCATTCTGAGGCCTTATTAAACCTCTTTCTCTCCCACCATAAGTAGACTCTGGTTATTTGGAGCGATAGCTCTCTATGAATGAATAGCAGAGATGGGGCTGTAAAACAAAGAGCTGGCTTTGTCTTCTGATGAATTAAGATAGCATGTGGGTGGCTGGTGAATAGCAGAGACTTCCTTCAACCTCCTGTCACTGAGCTTTTTCTTGTGTTTTTCATTTAAAAAAAACCTCAGCCCGACCTTAATACTCAGAACAAAGAATTATTTGCAGTTTCATAGATGTAGGCAGAAATGAACATTACTTCCATATAAGTTAAGGAGGAGAAAATGTTTTTTTTTTAAACAAATATGAAACCTGAGATAATGTTATGTAGAGTTGTGGCCCAATTGAGTAGAACTGCTGATATTTCTCAAGCTGCCTTGAAAAAAACATAACAAGGAGAGTCAAAATCCTGAATGGAATTGCACAAATTAAAAGAGCAGAGATGTGTACAAAGAACAAGTGGTTCTAAGCAGTTGAAACCTCGACAGACTCGAACACTGGGCCCAAACCAATAAAATGAAATTTAACACAGAGAAAAGTAAAATTCTGCACCTAGGCAAGAAGAATCAAAAATACACATACAAACTGGGCGAAACCACACTCAATAGCAGTGATTGCGAGAGGGATCTCGGAGTCCTGGTAGACAGCCAACTAAATATGAGCCAGCAGTGTGCAGCAGCAGCCAAAAAGGCCAATGCAGTCCTGAGCTGCATAAATAGAGGGATACAATCAAGGACCAGAGAGGTATTAGTACCACTCTATAAAGCCATGGTCAGACCACACCTAGAGTACTGCATCCAGTTTTGGTCACCACACTACAAAAAAGACATTGAAACCCTAGAGAAAGTGCAGAAGAGAGCAACCAGGATGGGATGATAAAGGGTCTGGAAAATAAAACATACGAAGAGCGGTTGCAGGAACTGAGCTTGGCCAGTCTGGCGAACAGAAGGACCAGGGGTGACATGATAGCAGTGTTCCAATACTTGAGGGGATGCCACAGAGAGGAGGGGGTCAGGCTCTTCTCTATGGCACCAGAAAGCCAAACAAGGAATAACGGATGGAAGCTGACCAAGGAGAGATTCAACCTGGAAGTGAGGAGAAACTTTCTGACGGTGAGAGCGATCAACCAGTGGAACAGATTGCCAGCGGAGGTTGTGAGAGCCCCAACACTTGCAACCTTCAAGGAGAGACTGGACTGCCACCTGTGTCAAATGGTGTAGGAACTCCTGCTTGAGCAGGGGGTTGGACTAGATGACCTACAAGGTCCCTTCCAACTCTAATAATAAATCTAAATCTAAAGCCACTGGAGACTGGAAACTTATTTCTTAGTTCTTTTTCTGTGTGTTGCTGGTTTCATGCTACATCTGCACATCCCCTCCTTACAAGAGATTCATTCCCATCTGTAAATGTTGGTGAGAAAATAAATTATGGTTACAGCCCGCATTCTTGATCCAGCTTTTTTCTATTCATGGGGAATATAGAAAATCTGATGATGATGTGTTTTCTAGTCAGTGCTGACTGCTTTTAACTGCCTGAACAAGTCCCTGCAGGGTTTTTTTGGCAAGATTTTAGAAGTGGTTTGCCATTACCTATTTTCTACGGCTGAGAGAGAGTGAGTGACCAGTGAGGTGCAAGCAAGGGTGAAATACTACTGGTTCGGCCCGGTTCGAGTGTACTGGTAGCATCGACTGCCGGTGGTTCGGAGAACTGGTAGTGGTGGCAGTGTGAGGCTCCGCCCACCCACCTGGACACCACCATTTTCATTTTTTTCACCCTCTGTGCATGCGCAAAGCCTTCTGCGCATGCGCAGAGGGTGAAAAAGCACGCACAACAGTGGTGCACGCGTGCACGCAAGCAAATCGCATACTTCCGAACCGGTAGGGAAGGTAAGTAGATTTCACCGCTGGCCTGGATGCATTGGTGAGAACTCACCTGTGTGTTATGTGACCGACGAATGCCAACCCATCTTAAATCTTAAGATTTACAACACCACCATCTGGCCTGTTGCACTTTATGGCACTGAATGCTGGGCAGCAACAACAGGGACTGAAAACTATCTCCATGCCATGGAAATGTGAATGCTCCATTGGATATCGGGCATCTCCCTTCTTGAACACATCACAAATGACACCATTCGAAAACATTTTGGTGTGGCACCAATTATAGAGAAGATGAGAGAAGGCTGGCTCCGCTGGTATGGATATGTCCTGAGAGCAGCTCCTTCCACCGTGGCCAAGACTGCCTACCAACTAGAAGTCAATGGCCGGTGACCTTGCGGGGCATCCAAAACAGAGATGGCAAGACACCATCAACAAAGATATGCAAGCCGCTGGCCCTGCGCCCTGGAGACGCAGTTGACCATGCAAAGTGGCATTCAATGATCCGAAAAGTGGACCCTGCATCTGCGGGAATACGCTAGGAGGGGGAGGGGGAGGAGTGTGTGTGAGTGTTCCAGATTGCCTGGCTGGATTATATCCTATAGGTGGATTTGGGCCTAAAATGAGACTAGAACTCAGTGTCTCTTGGTTTCTAGACTGATACGTTAACCATTGTACCAATGTGGCTCGTCTCTTGGGAGTCTAATGATGATTTTAGGAAATATTTTTCAAAGTGATTGCAGATCGTAAAGATTAGATGTCTTCCTCCCTGTTTCCACCGGAGTTACATTCCAAGTTTACTGCATCTTGAGATAAATCTAGCTTATTGTACAGCGGAGCACTTTTATACCGTGAACCATGTACGTATTTGAACATTGCAGTTACGTGTTTCTTTCACAAATCGGCTTAAAAATGAAGTTTTGTACAAGGGAAGACTTGGGTTAAGGGGAACTGCAGTGCACATTTTTGTGTGTTTTCATTTGTGGATAGATAAGAAATCATACAGGACAGATTAGTAATGTGGATGTGGATGTGATTGGAAAAACTGCAGGAGACCTTGTAGACGAAGCAATCATCTTCTTCAGGATTGTGAGATCTTCTAGGACCTTAACTAGGTTCAGTAGGTTCTAAGCCAAGACTTGGAGGGGTAAACTCCCAATTCAGTACTTGTGTCTCTGTCCAAGGTGCTGACACTGAATTCATTGCGTGTTTCAACTCATGCCTGTTGGGTTCTGCATTTTGTATGTGGTTGGGATTTGCAGGAACTTTGTAATCCAGTCTCTCCTCTCTAGCTACTGATTATTCTATATTCTGCTTAAGTATTTTTCCAGATTCTTTTTCCAGACATGCCCATTCCTGTGGTTTTGTATAACATATTAGGATGACTACTTCGTGATTTAGTCCAGCAAGTATATTTAACATAGATTTAAGTGGCTAAATTCAAATGACATACTAACTCCTATAGGTGGATTAACAAAACACAACTGATGTATTCATCTAACAAGCTGTGCTTAATGAATAGACCATGTTACAGTTAATGTGGTGGCCTAATTTGTCCAGCAAGCTAACAACTAAGTTTCTACGACAAAATGAACCCCAAATCACATTTTGTTGAGCAAGTGCAAGCAGTGAATTAATTCAGTAAACCATGATTCACTGATGTTTCTTGTAATGTTTATTTTGCTAATTCAGATTTAAAATTGCAAGACAACTCTCTTCTAAGTGATATGAATAGGATTCTATTTGATTGGAAAGGCAACAATTCTATCTCCTTAATAACTCAAATTAGTTGAGTTGGCCATCTCTGACGTTTTAATGAGAACATTTGCATCTGTTAAATTTCTTTGCATTAGGTGCATCTCTCTGCAGTATAGCCCTCTCAGTAGTGATTCTCTGTGAAATGGACTCATTTGGTAGTGTCCTCTTCCAATGAATTTCCATCCAGTCCTGATACTTTAATTCCCCCCCCCAAACTAGCATTTTGCAGGTGTATAGGTCTACAATTCTCAAAGAAATTGATATTGTATTCTTAATATATTTGTGGCCACTAACCAGATGTCTGCTTTCAGGCAAATGCTTGATAACATTGTAACCCAGTATTCTACTCAAGTACAATTCCCAATATGTCTTATCATTCTCCACGCTGGGAAAGTCTGCTGGAAGTCCTACCGGAGTTGGGCAGCATATAAAAACGACAAATAAATAAATAAATAAATTAATTAAATAAATAAATAAATAAATAAATAAATAAATAAATAAATAAATAAATAAATAAATAAATAAATAAATAAATAAATAAATAATAAATAAATAGTTCAGCAGTCACTGGAGACTCACATATTCCTGACCCCTTTAAGTGCTTAAATATAACCCCATTATTTAAGAAGATTTGTAGCCTGAGTATTTTTAATAAATATGCTATGCTCTTCTCATGCTCTTTTTAATATGTGTCTCTGCAGAGTGTTGCTTGTTAGAAGTGATTACCGTATTTTTTGGAGTATAAGACGCACCTTTTTCCTCCCTAAAAGTGGCTGAAAATTTGGGTGCGTCTTATGCTCCGAATGTAGCTTTTTTGGAGCTTTTTTCCCAGCCCTAACTAGGTGCTAATGATCTTCCCAGCTCTTACCTTGCAGGCTCTTTCATTGTTACTCTCTCCAAAGAAGGTTTTTCCAGCCCTAAGTCTTTGCAGGGTTTTTTTCATTGCTCTACTTGCTCCGAATAAGTTTTTTTTCTAGCCCTAACCAGGTGCTAATGATCTTCCCAGCTCTTACCGGCTTGCAGGCTCTTTCATTGTTACTCTCTCCAAAGAAGGTTTTTCCAGCCCTAAGTCTTTGCAGGGTTTTTTTCATTGCTCTACTTGCTCCGAATAAGTTTTTTTGTAGCCCTAACCAGGTGCTAATGATCTTCCCAGCTCTTACCGGCTTGCAGGCTCTTTCATTGTTACTCTCTCCGAAGAAGGTTTTTTTAAGTCCTAACCAGGGGATAAAATAATGTGCTGAAGCTGACCAGACTAAGGACGCTAGCCAGATGAATACCTGGTAGGCAGATCCCCCCCCTATTTTTCTCCCCAAAACCTAAGGTGTGTCTTATACTCCGGTGCGTCTTATACTCCGAAAAATACGGTAGCTTGCCAAGTTGTTTTCATTTGATCAGATGATAAAAGGAGGTAACACGTTTGGTGTACTGGTGAAGGTACTGGCCTAGAAACCAGGATACCCTGAGTTCAAATCCCAGCTTAGACATGAAAGCCAGCTGGGTGACTTTGGACCAATCACCAGGAGACTGTGAGTTCTAGTCCTACCTTAGGCATGGGTGATTTGGGTCAGTTTCTCTCAGCCCAGCACACCTCACATTGTGGGGAAAATGGGAGGAGGAAGGACCATTAGGTATGTTTGCTGCCTTGAGGTACTTATAAAAATAATAAAGGCGGGATAAAAACAAATTTAAAGTTAAATAAATTTAATTTAATTTAATTTAATGGATTTCTATGCCGCCCACTCCCTGGGGACTCTGGGCGGCTCACAGCATGTTAGATTCCATTACAGAGTAAAATGCAATAATTAAAATATATAACAATATCAAATACAATAATTAAAAATACAAAAAATACAAAAGTTAAAAAGAGTATCTCATTACTATCATGGGGGGAGACTCTTATTTAAATGTATTGGTTTAACATATTCAGCTGAGAAATAAATTTATGGTGTTAGAACTCCAATCATAAGTACATTCAGGTTGAGCATTCTAATTAACTATAAGAAAACATCAGCTAGTAGTAGTTTTCAACTTCTCGTAAGTGTTTCTTAACTGAAATGTTGAGTGGGGGTGTGGGTGGGGGGAAGAGAAGGAAATGCATAGATATCTCAGTTCTGACACATGTAAGAGTCTCGGTGACAAGTCTATTTAAAGCTCCGGTTTGAATCTAGCCCTCTCAGAGAATGACATTTATTAAACTTTAGCTGTCACTCAAAACAACTTACCATAGAGCTGCAATTTCCCCCCCCCCCTCGCCCAACACAATACCCCTTTAATAGTTCAGCAGTAGGATAATAAACAGCAATAATGATGCTCCCGCTTTTAATTGCAGAATGAGGGAAGGGAGGAGGCAAGCTGACTCGGAACCCAGAGCAAATCTGGTCTGCCTTCATCTCAAGACAGCTGCAACTCCACCCACGCCCCTCTTGATTTCCTCCCTTTTCTTTCAATGAAAGTAAAACTTTATTTCTAGGTTCTGAGGGCTCTTCCCAAAATATGGAAAAGCTGTCAAGTTAAAAGAAGGTTGGAGCGTCCACATTTCTCGGATTCCAGGTTTATTAAAAATGAGATATTTGAGTTGACGCCCCCTTCTCAGGAAGGAGCATTAAGCCATTTGTCAGAAATGGTGTAGGGTCTCCTGCTTGAGTGGGGGGTTGGACTAGATCAGTGGTGGCCAACCTTAAGCATACCATGCACCAATTTTTTCACAGACGAGTTCAGATGCGCCATACAACTCAAGCACGTTTTTTACCTTCTTACTTTCACGTTTGGGGTTGTAAAATAGAGATAGGGGTAGGATCTGCTTTGCTTAAGGGAGGAAAAGGAATAACTCAATCACGCAATTCAATTAATTAATTTACGCCATTTCAAAATTTGACAAACGTAATATATATTTAATCTTGAATCTGTCTTTCAATCACTCTCAATACAAAAACCACGCCGGTACACTCAATAAAACACTGCTTCAAACTCCATGCCACAATGGCTCACTCAGAACTGACTGACCATATCGAACGCTCGCCGCTCATTCGCACGTGACTTCAAACACATGATGTGCTGCTGGTGCGCAGTGTTTGCGATCGTTTGAGCAGGAACGCGCAATGGCAACACCGATAAAAATATTCGTACGTTTGTAAACCCGCCTAAAGTAACATCTCACAAGTTCCATTCTAAGTTTCAGACACCGAGAAGTTGAACATTACCGAAGGCTGTATGAATTGAACCGAGATCACTTTGGTGTTGAAAATATTAAGATGGATTCAGTTATGATACCTTTTTTTTTTAAAAAGTAGGCACAAGGATGCAATGCGCCACTTGTAATCATCCAATGCGCCATGTTTGGCGCATGCGCCACGGTTTGGCCACCCCTGGACTAGATGATCTATAAGGTCCCTTCCAACTCTGTTAATCTGTAAAATGTTAACATGAGAAGATTCCGAAGGTGTTTTTTTCAAAATGCAACTGGACTTCCTTTGTTTTTCCTTGAAGAAGTTTTGCTTCTCATCCAAGAAACTTCTTCAGTTCTGACTGCATGGTGGAGAATGGGAAGGATTTATATTTCTTGCAGTCATCTGGTCGTTGAGGCCACTTGGAGGTTTATCTGTGCCCTCAGGGTCACCTGAATAGTGCGGATGGGTGTGGAACCTTCTTGGAACTGCTGAAAGGACTGTGTTGACCTGGACAACCATGACCTGGTTACTGAGAATCTCCATAGACATGTAGGAATGGGGTCAGGTAGAGCTGAACCCAAAATAATCCTCGATTCCCTTCTCAATCTAGAGATCATTTGGTTGCTGGAGCGAGGAAGAAAAGTCACCCTTTTGTTGCTCATGTAGAGGAGCTACATGATTCTCCTTCCTCTTCTCAGCTTTTTAGCATTTATGTGAAGGTGTTGGAGGAGGCCATCAAGATTCACATAAAGGCATTGGGGAGAGAGGATGTGGAGTCAGATACACTTAAGTACCGTATTTTTTGGAGTATAAGACGCACCGGAGTATAAGACGCACCTAGATTTTAGAGGAGGAAAACAAGGAAAAAAGTATTCTGAACCAAATGGTATAGTAATATATTATTTAATAAAATACCAGTGTAGCAGAATACTTTTTACAACCATGTATACTTTTTACAACCATGTACACTTTTTACAAACTTCAAACTTGACAGCTTTAAGACTTGTGGACTTCAACTCCCAGAATTCCTCCTCCAGTCATGCTAGATGGGGTAATTAGAAGGCAAAAATGCCCCCATTTTTGCAAAAAACGGCCCGTTTCTCGCAAAAATGGGATGCAGGGGCGAGGCTTCGGGAGGCCAAAAATGGCTGTATTCGGTGTATAAGACGCACCGACATTTCCACCCTCTTTTGGGGGGCAAAAAGGTGCGTCTTATACTCTGAAAAATGCGGTATATAATCTGAGTTAGAGATGCACTACAAATTGGAACCTGGTGCTTGGCGGCTTTAGGGATATGGATGGAGATTTTAAAAAAAAGTTGAATCCCAGCATCATACAATTGCTGTTTATCTGCAATATTGCTCCAGTGGTAATTTGGGTGATAGCAATTCCTCTGAAGAAGCAGATCTGTGATTTGAGGGTCTTCCTGGACTTCTGCAAGATAAGCCAGGCTAGGGGAGACTGTCCCCAGTTTCAATCGATACACCAATCGTAGCTCTTCCTGGAGAAAGAGGTCCTAGTGATAGTAACACATTTCCTAGTCATCTCATGGGAAGACTATTGCAATATTCTCTCCATATAAGGCTGACCTTGAAGATTACGGAGAAGCTGTAATTGATGCAAAAGGCAGCGACCAACCTGATGGTAGGGGAAAATTGCAGTTCTCATATAGCACATGTTAGAACATTGCTTAGAAATAACCTTCAGGATACATATCAATCAGGGGTGAAATTCGACCACCTCAGCCCAGCTCGGGAGAGGGGGTAGGGATGATTTGAATCAGTTCGCAGAGCCAGTAAAAATCACCCCTGGTTGGCCCCGCCCATGCCTGCCCAGTTGCCTGTTCTCCCGTTCTCCCTGTCGCTGCTCACCTCTTCTGGCCGACTCGACCGTAAATCTGACTGAATCTAACTTCAATGCCCAGATGGCTAGAAACGGATAATAGGACTGCAGAGCACATGATTCCCAGGCACCGGGGATGCTCTCAAGCAGCCACATCAATTTCCCTATGTATAATATATATATATATATATATATATATATATATATATATATATATATATATATATATATATATATATATATATATATATATATATATATATATATATATATATATATATATATATATATATATATATATATATATCTATATCTATATCTATATCTATATCTATATCTATATCTATATCTATATCTATATGTATATATACATATGCATATTAATCACAGATAAGGGTCTTATCAAACAGGAAAACAAACACTATCCAGCTATCAGCTCTTGTCTACTTTATTAGGCACACAGAAACTCCCGTTAACCCCGAGGTTACGAGGATGCTGGGACATGTAGTTTAATAACAAACGGGAAAGCATCAGGCTGGGGAAAGCAAGTAGATAGATCAGGGATGAAATTCAAAAAGAAGATATACTAATTATTATACACAAAACAATAAAAGAGGTACACAAATACTTACATAAGAGCAATAAGAGTCTTATTGCTCTTATGTAAGTATTTGTGTACCTCTTTTATTGTTTTGTGTATAATAATTGGTATATCTTCTTTTTGTAGGTCATTAGGGCAAAGAAGTGATGTCGACTTGGTCACGCCCAGCACTCAATCACATGACCAAGCCTCGCCCACCAAGCCACGCCCACAAGGCCAGTAGGGAAAAATTTGGAATTTCACCCCTGATATCAATGTGCTGGTTTTCACCTATAAATCCCTACAGGGCTTGGTCTCCAGGTTTAGTAGGGTTTCCTCCCTGGAATGAAACCAACCCATCGAGTCATGAGTGGGCATCATGAAGTTTCCCCATAGTGAGAAACTTGAGGTTGGCAGGAGTCCATGCTTCTCAGTTATAGCCCCATTTGTTTGGAATAGCTTCTCTCCAGAGATTCATAAGGTGCCATTTCTCCTGACATTCAGGAAGACAATGAAAACTGGATTCTTTAACAAGGTTTTTAATAATGCTGTTGGAAAGGTACAGTAGTGATGGGTGCACCATTGAAAGACCAGGTTAGGGAATAATAGAAGAAAATATAAGTAGCTCAAGACTACTGTGGAGTGTTGGTGCTCTTGGAACGTGGTTGTTTGCTTGCAAGCACACCCTTCATTACCCAGCTAGGTAATATCATTCTCCTGACATTCAGAAAGACAATGAAAACTGGATTCTTTAACAAGGTTTTTAATAATGCTGTTGGAAAGGTACAGTAGTGATGGGTGCACCATTGAAAGACCAGGTTAGGGAATAATAGAAGAAAATATAAGTAGCTCAGGACTACTGTGGAGTGTTGGTGCTCTTGGAACGTGGTTGTTTGCTTGCAAGCACACCCTTCATTACCCAGCTAGGTAATATCATCAGCACTAATGTGTGGGGGGTATGCTCCCTGTTTATATGCCACAGCTTGCACTGCCAGTGTTAGTGGGGGATATGCTTTTCTCCTTGGTAGTTTCTTGATTAAGGTACACGATAATCAACTATTGAATTTATTTCAGCCAAAATGCATTTCAAGTGGTAACTATCTTTTGAAGTCCAGCATCTCACATAAGTAGCAGGAGCTACTTACTGTTAAAGAATCCTGCCTGTTTTCTTGTTTAGCGGTTCTCAACTTTTTGCAGCAAAACAGAGTCTTAAAAATTAGAGGGTGGTTTGAGATTCACAGGAAGACAAAAAATAGACCCTTTAAAAAAGTCCTGGACCAAAATAACCCAATTTGCTGACCTTTTCCTGTTATTCATTAAGCATCACAAAATGTATTTCTTGCCAGCCTGATGGGTCATGAAGTTGAATAAGGATACTGTAACCAGTGAAAGCCATACTTTCCCCAGCTTTAAAAGAGCAGGTTCAATTGTTTGCAACAAATACATTTTCTAAGAATCCAAGATTCTATTGTTCTGCCTTCTTCATTCCAAGTAAGCTTTTTATCAGAAGACTATAAGATGATGCTCTTTTGGGGTTCGGCTCCTTGCATGATGGCCGAAGTGTCATTAATATGGCTTCAACTTGATGCGGAACAATTCAATTTAAGTATTTAAAGTAATTTTTTAAAAATATTTTAATTCTTGTCACTCACATTTCATTTTGTCCTTCCTTTTGCACCCTTTCTTTAATGATTCTCTAGAACAGGGGTGTCAAACTCGTGGCATCACATGACGTATTGGGACCTTTTTCCCCCTTCGCTAAACTGGGTGGGGGCGGGGCCAGCACGTGATGCAACCAGACCGCGGGCCACGAGTTTCACAACCCTGCTCTAGAAAGAGTGCAGAGAAGAGCAACAAAGATGATTAGGGGACTGGAGGCTAAAACATATGAAGAACGGTTGCAGGAACTGGGTATGTCTAGTTTAATGAAAAGAAGGATTAGGGGAGACATGATAGCAGTGTTCTAATATCTCAGGGGTTGCCACAAAGAAGAGGGAGTCAAGCTATTCTCCAAAACACCTGAGATCAGGACAAGAAACAATGGGTGGAAACTAACCAAGAAGAAAAACAACTTAGAACTAAGGAAACATTTTCTGACAGTTAGTACAATTAATCAGTGGAACAGCTTGCCTTCAGAAGTTGTGGGTGCTCCAACACTGGAAGTTTTAAAGAAGAGATTGGACAACCATTTGTCTGAAATGCTATAGGTTTCCTGCCTGAGCAGAGGGTTGGACTAGAACCGTGATGGCGAACCTATGGCATGCGTGCCACAGGTGGCACACGGAGCCATAGCGGAGGGCACGGTGGGCTGTTTTTTGCATTCCGGAGGGTTCAGGGAAGCTTCTTGAAGCCCCGGAATGCAAAAAACAGCAAAACAGGCAAAACGGAAGTGCATTTTCCGCACTTCCGGTTTGCCCGTTTTACCATTTTTTGCATTCCGGGGCTTCAGGAAGCTTCCCTGAACCCTCTGGAGTGCAAAAACAGCCCAATGGCAAACCGGAAGTGCATTTTTCCGCACTTCCGGTTTGCCCATTGTGCGGATGCGTTGGGGGGGCAATGGGCGTGGGCACGCAAACCAGAAATGGTTCACCATCACTGGACTAGAAGATCTCCAAGGTCCCTTTCAACTCTTCTCTTCTCTTCTCTTCTCTTCTCTTCTCTTCTCTTCTCTTCTCTTCTCTTCTCTTCTCTTCTCTCCTCTCCTCTCCTCTCCTCTCCTCTCCTCTCCTCTCCTCTCCTCTCCTCTCCTCTCCTCTCCCTCTCCCTCTCCCTCTCCCTCTCCCTCTCCCTCTCCCTCTCCCTCTCCCTCTCCGTCTCCCTATTCCATTCTATTCCCATTTCTTCGATATTAGTGTAACCTGTGTCTTGTGGTGAGTTGGCCGTGCCAAGTTGTTCTAGACCCAATACAATGCTTGGGTTTTGAATTGTCCACCTTCCGGACGACAAACCCAGCGCCTTAACCACTAGGCCACCGCCCTTACTCTGGTTCATATCTTACAATGTCCTGGGCGCTGGCTTTAGTTTCATAGCTTCCTCTTGGCCGTGGGGCTAATCTGGAGGCTCACCTTTTTTAATACAAAGCCTTGAGTTCAGTAGAGAAAAGGCAGGACATCGACGTAAGAACTACATCCTCTTCTGCATCTGCAACCTTGGGTGAATTTTTTCATCCATCTGTCCTCACAGCGGGATCTGCAACAGTTCTGGTTCCCCCCCCCCCCCCGTAGATGCTTAAGCAAATGGAGCTTTTGGTCAAATCCACAGATTGACAACTTGGCTCCCAGACGTCTGAACCGGCGCCTTGGCCACCTGTTTCAGCCAGTGGCCTTGGCTGAACTGGCCTTGCAGCCAGGGGAGCTGCCTGCACCCTCCCCAGCCTCTTCCCCCCCCCACAAACTGGAGCTGTCAGACAGAAAGCTGCCATGCCTTTTCCATCCTGCCATCTGTTTGAGGCGGGCATTGTAGCTTTTGTGTTACCCAGCTGAGGTAATGTTCTGTAGCAGCCTGGATGGGGGGGGGGCCGTGGTGGGGGTGGAAGAAAGCAAAATAATTCTCTTTTCATGTGATGTTGACCCCCCCTCCCGTGTCAGTTTGGAGAGCCCCCACGTCGTTCTCCTTGCCGTCCCATTTCCAGGGGCTCTAAAAGAGCATTGGGGCACAGTAGCGCAGGGAAGCTTTGCTTTTCCGCTGGTGCCAGCTCTCCTTGGCGGTGAAAACCTGATTTTAAATATAGAATCCTTCATTGCCATAACGACCATAAGAGGTTTTTTAAAAAATGTGCCCTCTCCCTCTCTTCTAAAGAAAGCATTCCAGTTTAAGAGGCGGCAAAGTTCTGCTGTTATCCAACAAGCAAATCACGGCTTTTGATTCCTTTTGCAAATGGCTCTGCAAAATAAATAAATAAATAAATTGCTGGGATTCGTTATCCTCAAAGGAGGCCGGGGAGGGGGAGAGGGGGATGAGAGGGAGAGACACATCCATGGAGAGGTTTCTAAGGCTCCATCTGGCCTTCGGATGCCTGGCATGACCACACTTCTATGCGGCAGGGATTCTGTAGTGAATGAAATGTGTGTGTGTGTGTATGCGCGCACGTGTACGTGTGCATGTCTGTATATGTGCAATTTCCTCTTCCTCTTCTGTCATCAGACTATAAACTCATGGTGGGTGGGTAGGAGGAAGGAAAGAAGGTGAGAAGGAGAAAAGAAGGTAGGAAGGAAAGAAGGAAGGAAGGAGAGAAAGGGCAAGGGAAGGAGGGAGAGAAAGGAATGAAGGAGAGAAAGAGAAAGGAAGGAAGGGAGAGAAAGAGGAAGGAAGGAAAGAAAGGAGAGATGAAGGAAGGAAGGAAAGGAAGGAAGGAGAGAGAGAAAGAAAGAAAGGAAGGAAGGAATGGAGGGAAAGGAAGGAAGGAGAGAGAGAAAGGAAGAGAAAGAAAGGAAAGGAAAGGAAGGAAAAAAGGAAAGGAAAGGAAAGGAAAGGAAAGGAAAGAAGGAAGGAAGGAAGGAAGGAAGGAAGGAAGGAAGGAAGGAAGGAAGGAAGGAAGGAAGGAAGGAAGGAAGGAATTATGATTTCATCAGAAGCTACTCAATTTTAAATCACAACTACTTCTATTGCTTGTAGGGAAGCTAGAATGTGAAAGACTGAATGTTACGGGGAATGATCACAGCAACCAGATATTCTCTGAGAACAATCTGACAAACTTGTCAGTTGTTACAATTTTTGAAGTGTTTTCAGCGTATTTTAAGCTATGATTGAAAGATGGGGAAGGGAAAGCCAAGCTATCATGTATTTTTTTTTTAAAAAAAAGGGGGTTCCAGGCATCATTGTTCAGGGAAATCATATGATATGATACAGTATATGGTATATGACCTATGATATATAGTATAATAAAACTGAGTATATGTTTTAAAAAAGAGAAAGAATCTAAGAATCCAGTTTGATGCCGACTCTTGTAAAATAGTTAGATGTGATTAATAATTCTCAAAACGATTCAAACTGTCTAGACTCCTCACAGCTTGAATTCATTGAGCCATAATGTTACACCGCCATCTTCATGCTCTGCTTCTTCCCCCACTATGCCTGATTAAAGGTCCTGATATCGATCTTTTAAAAACCTAAAACTGGGGTTCATAACTTTGCAGATCAGGACTGTTGTGGTGCTTAGAGTACCTTTAGATTTAGATTTATTATTAAGAGTTGGAAGGGACCTTGTAGGTCATCTAGTCCAACCCCCTGCTCAAGCAGGAGTTCCTACACCATTTGAGACAGATGGCAGTCCAGTCTCTCCTTGAAGGTCGCAAGTGTTGGGGCTCTCACCTTTAAAGGTGGCCACTACATGGCTGTTGTATGTGATGGAAGGTGATTAAATAGATGGGGGCAATAGGGTTAACCGCACTGAAATAACTTTGGATTTTGACTTAATTTTAATTATTTGTAATCTTCGACATATAACCATTTACCTAGTAATGCTTCGAAGTTACAATGGCACTGAAAAAAGTGACTTATCACAATTGTTTTACACTTATGACCGTTGCAGTATCCCCATGGCCACGTGATTGTGGTCATGTGATCATGACAGTTGCAGCACCCTTATGGTCACATGGCTTCCCCACAGAATTCAGCATCTGAATTTTGATCACGTGACCATGGGGATCCTGCAACGGTCCTGAAAAAGTGTGGAAAAATGACCACAAGTCTCTTTTTTTCAGTGCCGTTGTAACATCGAACGGTCATTAAACGAAAGGTTGTAAGTCAAGGACTACCCGTAGTTGCCAGGAGTAGTCAGGTAGGTCCAATAATTCTGAAGCATTAGGTGTGGGAAATGTGGGCGCCATTAAACACAGATGGCGATTTCCAGGGGCAGCCACCAAGCTCGGAATGACTAGAATAGAACATTCTTTTCATTTGCCAGTACTCCAGTATTAATAAATGTTTGGAGTGTTGTAAAAAGTGAGAGATCGTTTCTGTGTGCTGAAAATAGAGCCACTTCAGAGTTGTTGTTTGGAGAAGAAGTTTGATCCTGCCGCTTGCCATGCTGGAAACGTTTCTTTTGGGGGACATAGATGGGTGTAGAGCAGGGGTGTCAAATTGGATTTCTTTGAGGGCCAGACCAGCATTGTAGTTCTCCGTGAGCCGGCGGGGAATGGGGGGAGAGACGGGATGACGCCTCCTGCAGCACTTTACTGGCCAAAACGGGCTGCGTGAAGGCCTCCCGAGGCCCCCATGCGGCCTGTTTTCAGCCTCCCCGGCCTCCAGCAGGACTTTGCCAGCCAAAAACAGGCCGTGCGGAGGCCTCCTGAGGCCTCCTCATGGCCCATTTTTGGCCGGCAGAGTGCTGCAGGAGGCCGGAGAGGCCAAAAATGGGCTATGTGGGGGCCTCACCCAACCTGTTATGGCCGGCAGAGACACCGTGGGCCAGTCCTTTGATATTTCCAGGCCGGCCCCGTGGACTGGAGTTAAGCACCCCACAGGCCTTGAGTTTGACACCCCTGGTGTAGAGCAACCAAGGTGAAAGATACTTAACTGTGTTTCTCAACCTTGGCAACTTGCAGAGGTATAGACTTCAACTCCCAGAATTCATGCTAGCTGGGGAATTCTGGGAGTTGAAGTCCACACCTCTTCAAGTCGCTGAAGTTGAGAAACACGGATACTTAACATGTCGGAGATCCCAGCTGCGAGTCCTTCATATTGTGTCTCCTTAGATGGGATTTTTTTTTTAATGTGACTGAGCGAAAAGAGCTTGTCAGGATTTTACAACCGTGCCCCATGCTGTGATGCTCTGGCTCATCATTTTGGAATGCTTGCCTTACCCTAACATTTGCTGTCTCAGCCGACCCAGCCGTTGCCTTCTGGGGCATTTCAGCTTCTGAGCCAATGTAATGTCATCACTTCTAATCTCACGCCTATGATGCATGAGGGCTTTTCAAAGTGACATCCGATCTTCCAGGGCAAATGTTGAGCATCACAGCATGAAGCTCAGTGGTCTGGATAGGAAACTGTGTGTGCCTCACACAGCCTGGACGTCTTTTACTCGGGTTAAGCCCCACTGCATTTAGTGCAGTTTACTCCCAAGTAAGTCTGTCAACCACCTATTCTCCAAAAGCATGGGTCTCCAACCTTGGCAACTTTAAGACTTGTGGACTTCAACTCCCAGAGTTCCTCAGCCAGCAAAGCTGGCTGAGGAACTCTGGGAGTTGAAGTCCACAAGTCTTAAAGTTGCCAAGGTTGGAGACCACTGCTCCAAAGCACTCAGGATGGGACAAGAAGAAACAGATGGAAACTTACCAACTGCAGTCTTAGCTATAATGTACTGGAATTATATACAGGTAGTCCTCGACCTATGACCACAATTGAGCCCAACATTTGTGTTTTTAAGCGAGACATTTATTAACTGAGTTTTGCCCCATTTTATGACCTTTCTTGCCACAGTTGTTAACTGGATCACTGCAGGTGTTAAATTAGTAACACGGTTGCTAAGGGAATCTGGCTTCCCCATTGACTTTGCTTGTCAGAAGGTTGAAAAAGGTGATCACATGACCCCAGGACCGTCGTAAATAGGAGTCAGAATTTTGATCACAGGACTATGGGAATGCTGCAACGATTGTAAGTGTGAAAAAGAGTCAAAAGTGCTGTTATAACTTCAAACCAGCGGTGGGCTGCAACCGGTATGGTCCTTTTCTATGAACCGGTAGCGGCGGCGGGAGGCTCCGCCCACCTGCCCTGGATGCTTCTGTGCATATGCAGAAGCATCGCACGCACGTGCGCGAACCGGTAGCTATGGGATTTAGAACCCATCACTGCTTCGAACGGTCACTAAATGTTATAAATCGAGGACTACCTGTTTTGGAAATGTATTGGAATTAGAAGATGCACCCAGCTATTATTTGGGGTGTATTTTCCTCCATATAAGAGGAAGTTTCCTCTTATATACAACTATGTGGTGAAAATGCCCACCCCTTAAATATAGCAAAGATCCATTATAATGTAGTTGAATCCCAAAAGTGCTTTTTTTCAAGAGGCAACTGGGCTGTCTGGTTTTTCTTTGAAGACGTTTCACTTCTCATCCAAGAAGCTTCTTCAGCTCTGACTCATTCTTCAGCTCATTCCCCACCATCCAGTCAGTGCTGAAGAAGCTTCTTGGATGAGAAGTGAAATGTCTTCAAAGAAAAACCAGAAAGCCCAGTTGCCCTTTGAAAAAGTACATTTGGGACAACCATGACCTGGATGACTGAGAATCTCCATAGACAACGAATTTGAATATTAAGCTCTGGTTGTTAAAAATAACAATACCATTTAGTGTCACCTTCGTCATTGTTTCAGCTCTTTTATAGAAAGGTTCCAGAAAATAAATGGACTCTGCTTCTTAAGAAAGTGTTTTACTTACAAAAGGTAGGCAAGCGTCGTCAACGTCTCAAGGAAAACAAGCAAGCTTTGTTTCCCCATTCAAATTATATTTCTCATTTCTCCACCAGACTCATGTTTTTGGATCAACTTCCTCTTGCTCATCACTTGGCAAAGCATTGCGGAAATCGGTTCAGAGGAAGCTGAAGGTGGATTTTCAAAGGTGAGAGGACTCTTAATCAAAAAAATTTTCTCATAGGTTGTGGTTGTCTTTAAGAGAAAGGAAAAAGAGTTAAGGTACAATGGAAAATAAATCTAGTGATTTTGTTTAGAGATGAGATCCTAAATTAAAGGATTCATATGGAACCTCCAACACAGTTGTGGAGTGCCACAGATTCTTCATTCCTGAAATATGCACAGTAGGATGGACAAGTAACTGCAAAAAAAACCCTGGACATTCTTTGTTTTTCCTTGAAGATGTTTCACTTCTCATCCAAGGAGCTTCTTCAGTTCTGAAGAAGTTCTGAAGAAGCTTCTTAGATGAGAACTGAAGAAGCTTCTTGGACGAGAAATGAAACGTCTTCAAAGAAAAACAAAGAAAGTCCAGTTGCCTTTTGAAAAAGTACATTTGGGACAACCATGACCTGGATGACTGAGAATCTCCATAGACATTTAATTGCAAAAAAAGGTAACATATAGAAGATCTTTGTTGTTGGGGTTTGAGGAAACATCTGAACCCCCCCATTTTTTTAGTAAGTGTCAGGTAGGCAGTTGCAATGTCTGAAATTATGTTGCAGACAAGTGCTGTGTTTGTGTGCCCAAGCATTTTTCAGAGTTCATGTGTGAATTTAATCATCTGATGGTCATCAACTAGGTTCACAAAGTCATCACATCGGCTGTGTGTTTTTGGCTTAGCTCACTGAAACAAACAAAATGTTAAAAAGTTATATTTATGTAGTTACTTACCAAGCACATCTAAATTATATTAAAGTAACCAAAATATCTTTGCAGTCCCCAAGGCATGTCGCAACTTTTGAGCACCCCTAATGTTTGGAAATTGAAAGTTGAAAAATTTAACATGCCCTAACGTTCTCTGCGAACTAGATCGTGATAACCTTTTCAATAAACTATGGCTGAAGAAATCCTTCTTTATGTCAACCTAATTGGTGGTAGAGATATTGACTCAGCTCTAGGAGCAGCAGACAACTACAAGAACACCCGAGCTTTGTGAAGAAAGTTTACCCCCGAGACCACCTTCTCCAACATACCTCCCTAAGACCGATTAGAGCCCACAGAGTTGGTCTGCTGGTGGTCCCGTCAGCCAAACAATGTCGGCTGACGGGCCCACGAACGAGGGCCTTCTCTGTGGCAGCACCGGCTCTCTGGAATACACTACCCCCCGAGATCCGCATAATTCCCACCCTGCCAGCCTTCAGAAAAGCATTAAAAACATGGCTTTGTCGACAGGCCTGGGGCCAATGATTTTAATACAACACCGATCATTCTTGGCCCCTTGAATGAATTATTGTATGGGTTTTTAAATTGTGGTTTTTAAATGCTTTTAAATGTTTTAATACTTGTGAATTTTTATTGTTGTGAGCCGCCCAGAGTCTCTGTGGAGTGGGCAGCATACAAACGCAACTAATAAAGAAAGAAAGAAAGAAAGAAAGAAGCTGAAGAGAGTATTTCCAGATGCATAGAAAACATGTGTCTTGAAATGTCAGTGGAGGACTGAATGTTGGTTCTGTGTCATGGCTGTGCCTGTGAGTTATGCTTGTGGCATTATCATCAATCTGGATAAATCACTTTCCTTCAGAAGTGGGTTTCAGCCGGTTCGGACCGGTTCGGATGAACAGGTAGTAGAGACCTGAACGTGCGCTCACATTATCGATTCTGGGCGAACCAGTTGTTAAATTACATGAAGCCCACCTCTGCTTTCCTCTCACCTTTTATCAAGTGTATTGAGCACTAATTCTAGAATATTCATTCCGGAGAAGAAATGGCAAACTGAAGATTGAGACTCACCTGAAGGTTGAGACTCTAGAAAGAGTGCAGAGAAGAGTAACAAAGATGATTAGGGGACTGGAGGCTAAAACATATGAAGAACGGTTGCAGGAACTGGGTATGTCTAGTTTAATGAAAAGAAGGACTAGGGGAGACATGATAGCAGTGTTTCAATATCTCAGGGGTTGCCACAAAGAAGAGGGAGTCAAACTATTCTCCAAAGCACCTGAGGGCAGGACAAGAAGCAATGGGTGGAAACTAAAGAAGGAGAGAAGTAACTTAGAACTAAGGAGAAATTTCCTGACAGTTAGAACAATTAATCAGTGGAACAGCTTGCCTCCAGAAGTTGTGCATGCTCCAACACTGGAAGTTTTTAAGAAGATGTTGGATAACTTGTCTGAAGTAGTGTAGGGTTTCCTGCCTAGGCAGGGGGTTGGACTAGAAGACCTCCAAGGTCCCTTCCAACTCTGTTGTTATTATTATTATAAGATTGCTCTGCTATGGCAGAATGAATAGTTAGCGAGTTGATTGGCTCTTCTTTTTTCCTCTCTGGACAAGAAGCGGACTTGAGATTCCTCACAAGTGCCGCGGGCAATTTCTCCTCATGAGGAGATTGCAAGACAGCTCTGGGAGATGAGGATTAGCCATTTTAGCTCAAACTATGGTCAGCCTTTATGGACACTGAGTTCACATACTTCTTTTTCCTAATCACTTTTGGAAATTGGTTGTTAATTCTTTTTGAGCTATTAGGAACTTTTAGATTGGTAAATTTATAGCTCTGGGTGATTTTCCTTCAATCTTTCAGTGCAAGTTTAAGGACTTAACTTTTTTTTTTAAATAAACAGCAAAAGGGTAATTAGAACATTCATTCTGGAAAGTTACACATTGACTAAGAGTCCAGATGGATTTGAAATTAGAGTTTGGAATTAATTAAAATAATCCTGTGGGAAAATGCATTTGCTTTGAATTCTTTAAGATGCTATGTAGGATATACCAATGAAACTGGCTGATGTCTTAATTAAAATGGGTTTGCAAATAAATCAAAAGAGTGACTTGGATAATTTTCCTATATTGGATTTACAAAAGAGACTCGTTAAAGCTTTAAATTTTTTTACAAGAAAGAACAAAAGAAAAGAAATAAAATTCTAGGACATTATTTGAAGGGATTAAAGATCAAGATCATTAAAATGAAGGAATATAAAGATGGGTTATTTGATCAAAGTTAAAATAGATATGTTGTCATCTTCAGAAACTCTTAATGGGCTTTTACTGATCAGGATTGAATGACGAGATTTTAAAGATTTGTTTATAGATTAAGACATCATTAGTTGTATTTTAAAGGAAACTGATAATTTACTAAAATTATAGTTGTCATGAAAGAAGTCACTTTTTTATATATTTCGTTCTTGTTAGTATATTTTTTATTTTCTGTACTTTCTATATATTTTAGTATGTGTTAGTTTTTAATCTTTTAAATTGTAATATTTAACAAAATTACTATATAAAAAGATGATGAAATTATCTATTCTCATCTGAATCCTGACTATATCTTGCTGAATTAATTCAGGCAAAAAAAAAAATTAGAACATTCATTGAAGAGATTAGCCTCTGATGAATACACCATTTATTAACTCAAAATTCTTTTTTTAAAAAAGTTGAGGTTGGGAGGAAAATGCATCCTGCCTTAAAATATGCCTGATCTCCATAGAGTTGTAATTTTGGCAGGTTCTAAGAACAAGCTCAGTAGTGTTCCTACAGCTTAGAGGAGGCTGTGTTTTATATATTTATATACTTGCATACGTACCCACACACATTGTAGCTCCAGTGTGAAATGTATTAGCAGGTGGCACATTAAAACACATGCATGATTTCCTTTCAGGAAGGTTTCCACCAGCCTGTGTTTTCACTGGCTGGCCCTGCCCTTGTTTGTCAGAGGGCAATTCAGCAAACGTGGCCATCTGAGAAGGGAGATGGAATAAATTGTAGCTTCTGGATTGTACTCAGTTCTCTTCCCTATTGGACAAACCATTGCCTGTGAAGGAAGCCCCTGTTTCCTTTGACTAGTTTCCCTCAACTTTGGCAGCTTTATGATACGTGGGCTTCGGTTCCCAGATTTCCCCTAACCGTCATGTCAAATTTGAGAACTTCTGCCCTAGATGTTTGGTCAGAGGTATCAAACGCAAATAATCAGTATTTGTGGAGCTCAGACCAGAGAAGAGTTTATTATTGCTACTTTTGTACAAGAATCTAATGATCAGAACTAAATTGGTGCTAGATAAAGGTCAATGGAATTCTTGGGGGTAGCTGGACTTAGCTCTCTTGTGGCAACACAAAGACTCCAAACCCATGACATGTTTAACTCCGCCTTCTAGCTCATCCTGCTTTTGTCCTACAGGAGGTTAGATGAGCTCTGCTGTTGTGGATAATAAACAATATTACAGGTAGTCCTCAACTTACGATCACAACTGAGCCCAAAATATTTGTTGCTAAGTGAGAGAGTTGTTAAAGGAATTTTGTCCCATTTTACCACCTTTCTTGCCACAGTTGTTAAGTTAGTAACATGGTTGTTAAGTGAATCTGGCTTTCCCATTGACTTTGCTTCTCAGAGTTTCGCAAAAGGCCATCTTAATGACTCCAGAACACTGCAGTCGTCATAAATACGAGTCAGTTGCCAAGCATCTGAATTTTAAGCACATGGCCATGGGGATGCTACAATGGTAGTGTGAAAAATGGTCATAAGTCATTTGTTTCAGTGCTGTTATAACTGAACAGTCGCTAAACGAACTGTTGTAAGTTGAGGACTACCTATCCAGAACCAATCCCCCAGAAAAGCAAAGTATGTCCAACTTTCTTAAAGGCTGTAAGATGAGGGTTAAGGTGTTCACCTCTGGAGACAATGTTCCTCATTGGATCTTCTCCCATCAAACCTTTTAGGAGGGCTCCCGAGATGATTTTCCTGGTTCCCGGGTAAGGTTGGGAGATTTATTTATCTGAAAATTGGTCTTGTAGATAGCCAGGCCCTAAATCCGTGATGGCAAACCTATGGCATGTGTGCCACAGGTGGCACGCGGAGCCATATCTGAGGGCACGCGAGGTGTTGCCCTATGTCAGCTCCAGCGTGCATGTGCGTGCTGGCCAGCTGATTTTCAGCCTTCCAGAGGGCGGGGAGGAGGTTGTTTTTGCCTTCCCCAGGCTTCAGGAAAGCCTCCTGAAGCCTGGGGAGGGTGAAAAACTGCCCAATGGCGTTTTCCTGAAGCCTGGGGACGGTGAAAAATGGCCCAATGGGAAGTTTGTTTTCAAACTTCCGGTTGGGCTGTTGGACCGTTTTTCACCATCCCCGGGCTTCAGGAGGCTTTCCTGAAGCCCGGGGAAGGCGAAAACTACCTCCTCCACCGTCCGGAAGGCCAAAAATCAGCTGGAATCCATTTTTCACCATCCACAGGCTCTGGAGGCTTCAGTGAGCCCTGTGCGCATGCACGGGGGGACAGCGCGGGGGGGTGCGCATGTGCGGGGGGAGGGCATTGCATTATGGGTGTGGGCTATCGCACCTGCCCACACCCTTTTGGCACCCAAGCAAAAAAAGGTTCGCCATCACTGCCCTAATTCATAAAGGGATTTAAAAGTAGTAACCAGCATGCTGAATTACACCCAGAAGCCCATCAAGCTCCCACAGCCTGGTAGAGCAAATTACAATAATTTCAATCAGAGATGACAAGGACATGAATAACTTGGGAGCGAGCGTCAGAAATTGAGTCTTTGTGTGGCTTTAGCTGACTCATATGCTGAGCTATGTAACTGCATCTGTTTTGGAAGTTTAATATTATACAGTAACTCCTCAAGTCTCTTGGAAGAACTACTGCAGCTAATTCCAGTCCATGACACATATTTATTCAGTAGTAAATCCTTAAAATCAAAGCAAGCTGGTTTGGGATTATAACGCCAATACTGAAGAGCATTGGTTTATTGAGGTGGACAGTGAGAAGTATATATTGTCTCTTTGGGGGTATTTAAAATGTCTTGCTAGCCATGTCACTGATTTTTGAAATTGTCAGTGTGCTCCTTATAATGGGTGTGTGTGTTTGCGTGTCAGGGGGCTAGTTGTGACTTGTTGGTTTCATGGGAGCGTTTTTGCCACAGTTTTTAGAGCTGACAAAAGGTTCAGGTTATCCGAATTTGGACGCACATCGCTGTAGACAAAGAGTCTGTGTCCATTGCATTTCTTCATGGTGCTGGGAAACTGGGAAAAGTACATGTGGAGATGAAGCTGCACCCTAAAACATCACCTCACCCTGAATTTAACAAAAGTGAAATGTGCTTAAATTAAGGTGACCAACTTTTTTACAATGAAAAGGAGGACAAATAAAATGGGGAAAAAATATCGTAAATAAAAGAAACATTTTATTCATTGCAACAATAATACACTATAATATGATATATTGTATGCATAATAAAACATTTGTAACGTTTTATATTATAATTATGCTTACATGCTTGTTAATTATTATTTAAATGAGTACTTTTCCATTGAATTAATAGTTTTGTCAATGTATCATCTTTTAACAATATATTGGAAATATCTGAACAAGAAATATCCTTCATATTGAATTTTACGACAAGTGCTGCAGCTAGAGTATCAACATAAGAAGTAAACATAGCACATAACATAAGAAGTAAACAAAGCCACTTGCACGCGGCGCTCTCTCTCAAGGTCTCCCGTGCGGAGTGCATGCGTCTCATAATCGTGTCTTATACCGCACTGTACCGAGCCTTGACGAATCGTCATGTCAAATACAAATACGTCACATAATGCGCAACAGATTAGTCTTCAAATATCGAAAAGGAGGACATGTAGGAGGACACTTTTCGAGGGAGGACAGAACTTATAAAAGGACTGTCCTCCCGAAAGGAGGACGATTGGTCACCTTATTAAATTAATATATAGTTAATGAGTTGGCTGTGCACTTTATATTTGGCTTCAGTCGCCTTTTACGACATATAAAGTAGTATTGAGTAAACCTCTTGGGATCAGAGTTGAGGTTTTGGAGGTACAAGCTGGAGTAGAACAGAATGAATGAACTGGAAGGGACTTTGGAGGTCTTCTAGTCCAGCCCCATGCTCAAGCAGGAGAACCTATACTATTTCAGATAAGTGACAGTTTAGACCAGGGGTGTCAAACTCGATTTCATTGAGGGCTGCCTCAAGGTTGTGTTTGACCTCAGGGGTGCTGGGGTGGGTGTGGCCAGGGTGGGTGTGGCCAGCTTGACATCATTCGTGTCAGGGGGCGCGTGTGGTGGCCCGAGCGCTCTGCCAGCAAAAATGGATTCCTGAGCTCCGTTTTCGGCTGGGACGGCTTCCTGCAACCTTCCGCCAGCGAAAACGGAGCTCGGGAGGGCCTCTGTTGTCGCTGGCAGGGGCATCGCAGGCCGGTCCTTCACTGTTTCCAGGGCAGCCCCACAGGCCAGATCTAAGCACCCCGTGGGCCGCATCTGGCCCGCGGGCCTTGAGTTTGACACCCCTGGTCTAGACTCTTCTTAAAAACATCCAATGATGGAGCGCCCACGATTTCTGGAGGCAAGCTGTTCCACTGGTTAATTGTCCTTTAATTGTCCTAACTCATAGGAAGTTTCTGTATTAGGAAGTAGACCAATAGTAAGCTAGATTGAGTACAGTAATGGCCTGCCTTCATAAAAAGGATACATCATGAGCATTCTTAATAGAACACTAAATTAGAACAGAGAAAATGAAAAAAGAGAAATAACAAAAAATGCTGAAAGTACAATAAAAATAGAAGAAAGTAGAAAAAACAAGGATAAAAGTATAAAGCTGTAGCTTGCGATACTCTTCGCAGCAATTCTAAATACTGCTATTTATAATGTATGCTATACATACATGGCATGCATATGCGTCTGTGGTCTTGGAGCAAAATAGGTTATCCATTTCTGAACATAGCAGGGATATAGAGGGGAAGATGAGGTCTGTTTTGAAGATATGTATGCACATAATGTCTAGAAAGAAACAAACAGCCCTTTCAGGGATATGTCCTTATATTTAGTGCCTACATAGGCCTGATAGAGTGGCTGTGCGTTTTCCAGTTGGTGGTAAAGTTCAGCATCTTTTTTTAAAGTTCCCCAGAGAGGCTGAAGTGTGGTTAGAGTTTGACTCCTGTGACTTTGTAATCCCTTTCTCTACAATAAAAAACATTATTTTATTTTAAAAAGAAGGGGACGCCACAGCATTTCAATTTCAAACCTGAATAACCTTGTCTTTTGACGTCGTTATGAGATAGAATTATTGGCCAACCATAATTCATGGGTTTTCTGAAAGCTTTGTCTTCCCAAGTCAGCCTGAACACAATTGGAAGAAATAATATCTGGTGCGTATTGTAGGCATTCTGAGTAATGGAGAGATATGTTAACAAACTACATTGATCTACAGATTTGTAGATTCCTTTTGATTTTTTTTTTGAGCGGCCTGTTCTTTTCATGCTACACTTCATCAACACTTTCCTTTATTACTTCATTCTTATAGGAATTAGCAGAGGTTAATTAGCAAGGTAGACTGCAGGTAGTTCTCAACTCAACCATTCATTTACTGACCATCTGAAGTGTTAGTAGCACTGGAAAAAGTGACTTATGACTGTTTTACATACTTACGACCATGGCAGCATCCCCATGGCCACATGATCAAAATTTGAACATTGGAAACATTCTGTCTAAACGCAACCTCTGAGTAACTCATTCTCCTTTCTTTGGTATGGTGGGAATTTCCACACCAATGCATTCGTCTCATATTGGGTTTTATACAAACATACATACGTACATACACTTATTTTTTTTAAATTAAAACTTATACTTTAGGTACAGTGGGAACGTTGGACACTGCCGCAATCATAAATATGTGCCAGTTGCCAAGTTTTGATCACATGACCATAGGGATTCTACAATAGTGGTAAGTGTGCGCAGAATGCGCAGAAATGAGCAAACTAACTATGGAACTGAGATAGAGAGAGGAAACAGGATACTATAAAATTCGGGATAGATGGTACGATTGGCTTGAAAAGAAAAGTAAAATTAATGTGTAAATTAGGATAAGAATGAAATGCCATAAGAAATGTGATAAGAAAGAAAAGGTGTGATAGATGTAACCTCAAATCTTAATGGTTGTAAGATAATGTATATAATGTATATAAGACTATAAGATTATTGGATAATAGGTAATAGTGTACACAATGAATAGGTAAAGATAAAAAATGTTTAGGTATAAAACAATAGCCATAGCTAGGAAAATGTAGAATTGGGAAGAAAATCCCGATGACATAAAGCTGTATTAGTGGAATCATATTTTATGTACAGTATATGTGATTTATATGTTTGTTTTATATGTTGTTGTTGGAAAATTGCCATAAAAATTATTTTAAAAAATAGTGGTGTGTGAAAAACGGTCATAAGTCACTTTTTTTCAGTGGTGGTGTAGGTTCGAATGGTCACTGTTGCAAGTCGAGAACTACCCCTGCCCCCATCAGCATTGCAGTACCCTCATTGTTCCAGATGTTTTTTAAGGGCACGAGCAGTAGCGTTATTGGCCACAAGGAACATAGTTTTGTCCTCTGTCTTGTATCTCCTGAACTGTTTTCGGTCTCTACCTGTTTCTTCCACAGTGATTTCAGATGGATAGATTTCTCTGTCCTTAAAGCTATGAAAGGAACGTGGTTCATGCTGAAGATAGTGTTAAGTGTGTGTGCGTGGGTGGGTGGGTGGTGGTGGAGTACATGGTTGTTTTCTTAGGAGTAACTGGAGCAGTTATTTTGTTAAGTGTTGCTGCTAATGGGGGGGGGGGAAGTGCCACTAGAGTTGCAGAGATTACCACAAAGGTTTTATGTATCCATGGAGATGCTTATGCATAGAAGTAGTCTCTGTATGGTTATATCCCTTGGGATGCTGGAGCAGTATTATAAGGAGAGAAAGAGAGAAGGAGGGAGGGAGGAAAGAAGGAAGGAACAGCTCTGATTTGGTAAGTCAGCCCATCGCCAAGGGAATATGGGGTGAACTATCAATTTGTGAGGGTTTACAGGATGGCATTCATGCAGAAGAATATCCCTAACTAGATTACCGTATTTTTCGGAGTATAAGACGCACCTCCCCCCCCAATAGGCTGGAAATTTGGGTGCGTCTTATACTCCGAATGTAGCTTTTTCGAAGCTTTTCCCCCCAGCCCTAACAATCTTCCCGGCTCTTCCTGGCTTGCAGGCTTGTTTTCATTGCTACTCCCTCCGAAGAAGTTTTTTTTCAGCCCTAAGTCTTTGCAGGCTTGTTTTCATTGCTACTCCCTCCGAAAAAGGTTTTTTCAGCCCTAAACAGGGGATAAAATAATGTGCTGAAGCTGACCGGACTAAGTAGCGTCCAAATGAATACCTGGTAGGTAGATTTCCCCCCCTATTTTCCTCCCCAAAAACTAAGCTGCGTCTTATACTCCGAAAAATATGGTATACAACAAGAGGTAACTGGAAGAAAAGGAAAACCAGGGACATGATTTACAGCACCAGATGTTCAAACATGCAACTTCATGAGGACTTTAACTTCTGAAGTCTTTCTTGGACTCCGTGTTATTTGGAATAAAAATTTGGTCCTTGTGCTTCTGAAACTATGCCTTGTTTCCCAGTTTCTAAGGCTGAGTCAACCTGGAGGCTGACAAAATCTGGAGGTGCCAGGTTGGAGAAGGGTGGAAAAAATAAACATACATACACATTCACATGTACGCCTACACACACACGTGGGGAAGTGATAGTGACAGAAAAATATGCTGTATGAAACGCTTTTTAGATCTATGGGACTTGAATGAATGGTTCCTGAATTTTGGGAATGCAAGTTGGACTATGCAGTATTCCCGTAAGTACAAGACATCTTTCGTGATAAATCGAAGTTAGCATAAGCCGCTTGCATACTAGTGATTTGTAAAACCTTTTACAGACACCCAGCTATTGCTATACCAAAATATCAATAGTAAAAACAGGTGTTTAATCATTTCATTACATTACATTTTGGTTGGATGATGCCAGAAAACGCTAGAAATCACTAGTGTGGAAACAACGCGTAGAAGCTTCAATGTTGAACTAGGTGGATTTATACTGGAATTTCCAGTCATTCTAAGGCAGGGGTGTTAAACTCGCAGTCCACAGGCTGGATGCATCACGCGATGGCCATGCCCACCCCCATTTTAGTGAAGGGGAAAAAAGTCATGATATATCACGTGATGGCGTGAAGCTGCGAGTTTGAAACCCCTGCTCTAAGGCAATACCCAAAGGTGCTTTTTCAAAAGGCAACTGGACTTTGTTCCGCTTCTCATCCAAAAAGCTTCTTCAGTTCTGACTGAATGGTGGAGAATTCAGTCAGAACTGAAGAAGCTTCTTGGATGAGAAGCGAAACGTCTTCAAGCAAAACAAAGGAAGTCCAGTTGCCTTTTGAAAAAGCACCTTCGGGACAGCCATGACCTGGATGACTGAGAATCTCCGTAGACTTCTATAAGCCCATCCCCCTCTCAAGGGTTGTTATGGGGATAATCAGAGGAAGGAGCATTGATATTCAGTCAGTCAAATAAGCAAGCAAGCAATTCTAGCTGTGTTGGGATTGTTTGAATTTTTGACATATTACACTCTTCCACAGTTATGTTTCTGCTTGTAATTGAAATTTGCTACTGGCTGGGCTTATACCTGGTCTCTTGACCACAGGAAACGCTCAGTTCTGTTACGTGATGTGTGAACTCAGTCTCCAGGCCTGTGTTTGGAAGCATTGCTTTGAATCCAGCGTATTCATAGCAACGGTACTGCCACTCATCTCCCGTTAAGCATCTTGGTTGCCACAGCTCCCCATTCAGCGGAGAAGGTTGATATGGTCCATTTGCAAAAGCAGGTACAAGTGGCAAATGGCCTACTTTCTCAGTTTTGATTTATGAAAAAGATGGAGCCATCAGATCCTCTGTCCTGCGACAGCATAGAAAGCCGCTCAACCTTGTTTAAAGTACAGGTAGTCCTTGACTTACAACAGTTCATTTAGTGACCGTTCAAAGTTACGGCTCTGAAAAAAGCGACTTACGACCATTTTTCATACACATGACCGTTGCAGCATCCCCATGGTCACATGGTTTCCATTTGGATGCTTGGCAGCCGACTCACATTTATGACGGTTGCCGTGTCCCGGGGTGTGTGTGTCATGTGATCCCCTTTTGCGACCTTCTGACAAGCAAAGCCAATGGGGGAAAACCATTGTTCACTTAAGAACCGTGTTGCCAATTTAAGAACTGCAGTGATTCACTTAAGAAATGCGGCGAGAAAAGTCGTATAACGGGGCGCAGCTCCCGTAAACAAATTCCTCCTGTTAGCGACAGAAATGTTGGGCTCAATAATTGAATATGTCGACTTAGCAGCAGCGACAGTCATGAGCTGGCAAACCTTTGGCACTGGCGGGCTGCGCTGCACAAGACAGACTTAGAAACGGGAACTGTGTGTTTTCATCTGGCAGCCGGCCCATGACGCGGTTGGGTGTGAATAGTTCCTGAGGCCTCTCCTTCCCTTTTGAATACGCTGGGTTTTGCCAGACATTCCTCGGCCACAAGAGATATCCCTTCTACCTCAATAGCATAGCCTCAGACCAACCACTGGCTCAGCCTGACCACACCATTGCTTTCTCAGTGTCTCTCTCTCTCTCTCTCTCTCTCTCTCTCTCTCTCTCTCTCTCTGTGTGTGTGTGTGTTGCAGAAAAAAGGAAAAAAGAAACTTTGGGAAGAAAAATGAATGCTGGATCCCCCTGCTCATTGCTGGTTTCAGGGGAAGTTGGTCCCCTCTTTGTGCTCCCCATTTTTCAGGGTGGATTTGATTTAAATCAAGTCAATTTAAATCATGATTTAAATTACTAGTAAAAAAAAAGGCTTGATTTAAATCAACTCGATTTAAATCATAATTTTTAAAGAGCAACGGTCATCTCTGTCCCGCAGCAGCTCCTCCTCTGACCCTCTGTTGACTCACTGACAGTCCCAATATTGCAGAATATACAGCCTCATGCTACATAACTAAGCTCCATTTCATGCTGAATAAACTAAATTAATGAATGCATCTTAAATAGAAAACTATCTTTAGATAGATTTTTACTCCGAAAGCATTTTATTAAAATAAATTGGATAAAAAAAATCTGATTTAGGTTTTAAAAAAAGATTTAAATTTAAAAAATCTGATTTTTTTTTTAAAAATAATAATCGTTTTTTATCCACCCTGCTTCCCCCCCCCCAAATTTGTATATCAAGCAATTCTTGGGACGGTTAACTTTAAAAGAAAAAAGAAAAAAACCCCAAAGATGCAGATTTGTTTGTTTCAGTTCAAAGTAAACGGGTTGCAACACATAGGTGCAACAGTTCATTTAGTGACGATTCAAAGTTACAACAGCACGGGAAAAAGTGGTGTATGACTGATTTTGCAGTTATGACCCTTGCCGCATCCCCCATGGTTATGGGATCTAAATTCAGAGTCTTGGCAACTGGTTCATATTTATGACGGGCTGCAGTGCCCCGGGGTCACGTGATCACCATTTGTGACCTTCTGACAATGGGAAGCTAGATTCACTCAACAACCGCGTTACTAACTTAACAACTAACTGAATGACTGCAGTGATTCACGTAACGGGTCGAAAGGTCGTACAATGGGGCAAAACTCACTTAACAACTGTCTCACTTAGCAACAGAAATGCTGGGCTCAACTGTGGTCGTAAGTTGAGGACTCCCTATAATGGGAAAAGGAAATTTTTTTCCCTTCCTAAATAAATCAAGGAATGGAAGCCATTTGACCATGGTGTCGCTGAAGAAAAGCAAGGAAAGAGAGACCAAATTTGACCCTCCCTTCTTTTTGAAACACGAAGGGAGCATATATGATTTGCAGGGCTGGCTGGATGTAACAACATGTCCCCCACAAGACAGACAATTGTTCCCAGTTCGAGGCAACTTTCTATTACTTAAGTAAAGACAACCTTTTTTTTGCATACCAAAACAACTAGATACAAGAAGAGTCCCCCCCCCCCCGAACGCCATCACTCTGCTAAACAAATAATCCCCTCAAAACTGTCAAACTATTCACTAAGGCTGCATTACTATTACTATTAGTCTTCTCAACGTTCCTATCCCCCATCTCCTCCCACTTATGACTGTATGGCTGTAACTTTGTTGCTTGTATCCTCACAATTTATATTGATAGATTGTTTCCTAGTATGATTTGATTGCTTATTTGTACCCTATAACTATCATTAAGTGTTGTACCTTATGATTCCTGATGAATGTCTTTTTATGGACACTGAGAGCATATGCACCAAAGACAAATTCCTTGTGTGTCCAATCACACTTGGCCAATAAAATATTCTCTTCTTCTTCTCTCTTCTCTTCTCTTCTCTTCTCTTCTCTTCTCTTCTCTTCTCTTCTCTTCTCTTCTCTTCTCTTCTCTTCTCTTCCTCTTCTCCTCTCCTCTCCTCTCCTCTCCTCTCCTCTCCTCTCCTCTCCTCTCCTCTCCTCTCCTCTCCCCTCCCCTCCTCTCCCCTCCAAGTTTGAGGCAAGCCACTTCAATCTGGGCCGGGAAGTTAGATGATTGACTCCCGTTGGTTCTAGGCCCTAAACTGAATGATTTTAAAGACAGCCTTTTAACACCCCACCCCCAAATTTAACATCTATTATTCCTGCTTCGTTGTTGTTTTTTTAAGAATATATTTATAGCCTGCTTTCCAGTTACGTAAAAGCTAAGCAACCGTTCCATCAAAACACCAGCAAATTGCAGTAAGTTTGAGGGTAGTAACAGGATAATAAGCCTGATTGACCTCCTCTGTGGGTCCTACAGTTTTATTCTTGTAACAATTATTTGAAACATCCAGGCAGTGAAGAATGGAAAAGGCTGCCTTTTTGCAGTTTTTCATGGATCTCGGAAGGCAAAGATCTTTAAGGGGTTATCCTAAAGATCTTGGTGCAGTTTTAACTTTCGTGACTTCAAACATGACTACACAGGTAGTCCTTGACTTAAACAACCTTTCATTTAGTGACTGTTCAAAGTTATAATAGCACTGAAAAACATGACTTACAACCATTTTTCACACTTACAACTGTTGCAGGATCTCCATGGTCACCTGTTCAAAATTCAGATGCTTGGCAACCGACTCGTATTTATAATGATTGCCATGTGTCCCGGAGTTATGTGAATGTGCAGAGAAAGTGCAGAGGAGAGCAACCAGGATGATTAGGGCAGAGGTCTTCAAACTTGGCAACTTTAAGACTTGTGGACTTCAACTCCCAGAATTCTGGGAGTTGAAGTCCACAAGTCTTAAAGTTGCCAGGTTTGGGGACCCCTGGATTAGGGGACTGGAGGCAAAAACATACAATGAACGGTTGCAGGAACCTGGGCATGGCCAGTCTAGCGAAGAGAAGGACCAGGGGAGACATGATAGCAGTGTTCCAATACTTGAGGGGCTGCCACAGAGAGGAGGGGGTCAGGCTGTTTTCCAAGGCACCAGAAGGCCAGACAAGGAATAATGGATGGAAACTGACCAAGGAGAGATTCAACCTGGAAATAAGGAGGAACTTTCTGACAGTGAGAGCGATCAACCAATGGAACAGAAGTTGCTTGCGGAGGTTGTGAGAGCTCCAACACTTGAGACTTTCAAAGGGAGATTGGACTGCCATTTTGTCTGAAATGGTGTAGGGACTCCTGCTTGAGCAGGGGGTTGGACTAGATGACCTACAAGGTCCCTTCCAACTCTAATAATCTGTAAAAATCTGTAAATCTGAATCACCTATTCTGACCTTCTGACAAGCAAAATCAATGGGGAAGCCAGTTTCACTTCACAACCATGCTACTCACTTAACAGCTGCAGTTTTTCCACTTAACCACTGTGGCAGGAAAGGTCCATAAAACAGGGCAAAACTCATTTAGCAACTCTCACTTAGCAACAGAAATTTTGGGTTCAGCAGTGATCATAAGTAGAGGACTATCTGTGTATAGGATGCCCTGTATGGTGCATAACTGTGAAAAATGTATGGACAACCCGAAAAGCCTGTCCCTCAACATCAGCTGTTTGTAAGGTCCAGGAAGTAAAAGTCATTTATTTTAACTGCAAAAGCAGACCTTTCAGGATTGAATTTCAAATTTGGAATTGGAGACAGGGAGCAAGGGAAGCAACAGCAGAACCAGTGGAGAGCCAGGAGGAGCAATGCTCAGACGTCCCTGGGATCTTTTTATGCTGGTGCTTCGCTTGTGCATTTATGTCTGTGGGGATTCTCAGTCATCCAGGTCATCGTTGTCTCAAAGGTGCTTTTTCAAAAGGCAACTGGAGTTCTATTTTTTTTTTTTTGGTCCCTTGAGGAAAAAAAGAACAAAACGTTTCGCTTCCGAGAAGCTTCATCAGATGGACCGATGAAGAATGATGATCAGATGAACTGAGGAAGCTTCTCGGATGAGAAGCGAAACATTTTGTTCTTTTTACTCAAGGGAAAAAAACAACAACCCAAAGTCCAGTTGCCTTTTGGGAAAAAAAAAGCATCTTTTGAGGCAGCCTGTGTGTTTACTTTGAAAGGGCGGAAGATTCATGCCTTTCAACCAGCGGAGCTTTCAACCCCTTGGAAAGCGGCGGAAGAGACCAGATTTTGTTCCGCTGCCTCTGTCGGAGGAAAATGTGTGTGTGTGGAGAGAGAGAGAGAGAGATATGAAAGGGAAATGACTCAAGCAGGTACTAGTCATAACTGGCTGCTGTGGCCTAGAGGTAGAGCTCTTGCCTCACAATCAGGAGGTTGTGAGTTCAATCCTAGGTAGAGGAAGACGTAGGGTCTCCTGCTGGGGCAGGGGGTTGGACTAGATGACCTGTAAGATCCCTTCCAACTCTGTTAATCTGTAGTCAGCCTGCCTGCCTTGCAGGGGGCCAAGGCCCGTGGGCCGCGCTTACTCAATGGGCCGAGACCGAGGCGAGCAAGTGCTTCAGCCGACCGGGAAGTGGACTTGCCCGCAAGCAGCCGTCGGCGATAGACGGCAGGGCGGGGTGGGCTGCAGCGCGGACGGACCTTGAGACGCAGCAGCCAGAGGGCGAGGAAGACCGGGGGGGGGGGGGAGAGACACCGCCGCGTGCCTTCGTCGTTGTCCTCCCCCACCCCTGCTCTGTCTCTCAGAAAGCCCAGCCCGGTTCGGGCCTTCCCTTTTCAGGAGCGCTCCGGCGTCTGCCTGTCCCCCCCCCCTTTGCAAACCTGGGATTTGGAATGAGCGGCACGGGCTGGAGGCTGGCTCCCCCCCTCCCCTCCCCTCCCTCTCGTCGCCAGGCAACTCCAGCCGCCGCCGCCGGCGCTTGGCTAGGCCGGCGCTGGCTTAGGTTTCCCCGGGCCTTCTCTCAGCTTTCTCTGCTGGTGCGCGCCTGAGGGCTTGGGGTCGTGTTTCCCTGAGCGCATACAAAGCGCTTTTCCCTGCGGCCTGCGTAAAGCGAGCAGAAAAGGGCGAGGGGTAGGATATGCCTTACGCGAAAGAAAGAAAAGAAAGAAAAAAGGGAGGGAGGGAGAGAGAGAAAAAAAAGAGAAAGAAAAAGAAAAAAGGGAGAAAGGAAGGAAAGGAAAGAAAAAAGGAAGGAAAGAAAGAAATTAATAAAAGAGAAAGAATGAAAGAGAAAGAACAAGAAAGAAAGAAAGAAAGAGAAGAAAGAGAGAGAAAGAAAGAAAGAAAGGAGGGAGGGAGGGAGAGAAAAGGAAGAGAGAGAAAGAAAGAAAGAAAGAAAAAGGAAGAAAGCATTTTGAGATTCGAGTTTCTCCGTCGTTGGATTGAGGATGAAGCACTGAATCGGGGATGGCTCTTAGCGACCGCCTAGAGAGTTTCTGCGGGCTGAGTCGTCCGTCGCTTTGTTATTGTCGCTCCACGTGCGTTTCTTAATGCTAGAAAAAGGCAGGGGTGCTTTTTACCTTCGCCCGCTCCGCCCGGCTGCCACCCAACCCAGCCAAGACTCACTTCGTTGAGCGCGACTGTTGCCCGTGAAGGAACCTGCCCGAGTGTCGGCGTCAAGCGGCCGGGCTCCTTCCCCAGCTTCCCCCCCCCCTCCCCACGCCTCGCCGCCGCCCTGGAATTCCCCTTGCCCGTCGGCCGGCGCTGCCGCGCGTAAAGGCGCTTTGCGCAAGAAACAGAGGCGGACTTGGAGAAGTCCCTGGCCCGACGGCTCGTCTGCCTGCCCGGTGGAAACAATGCATAGCGGTGGTGGGGGAGGAGAGGGAGGGGGGGAAGTGGGCGGCGCCGCCTGAGCAACTTCCCTTGACATCACTGCCCAAATAAGGAGCTTTAAAATCTTTTTTTTTTTTTGGTGTGGGGAGGGAGGACGCCGCTCGGCAAAGCAGAGTCTCCCTCTCCCCGACCCCCCCCCCCAACCTTGCGAGCTTCCGACTTCTCCCGCGGTTAAGCGAGGCGCGGGGAGCGTGTAGCCGCGGAGCCCTGGGGTAAGGGAGCCCTCGGCCGCCTCTGCGCCTGGTGCCACGTGAGTGGCGAAGGCAGCCGCGCCAGGCTATTCTCGCCCGTGACCAGCTGCGGGCTGCGGTCAGCTGGGCGAAGGGCGGCGGGGCGGGGCGGGAGAGGACACCCCCCCCACTCCTCCTCCTCCTCCTCCTCCCCAGGCGAACTTCGTCCAGTTGTAAGACTCGGGCACGTCTCCCCCTTTGGATGAGGTCACTTGGCAGTCCTGAGCGAGCGGGACTTTGGCTGGCTGCAGAAATGCTCCGACGGGTAATTATTAAGCCGGGCTTGGTTGCTCTTGATCGGCGGCCAGCTGAAGGCCGGGAGCCAGCGCTGGAGAGCGCAATTGGAGTCTCTCTCTCTCTCTCTCTCTCTCTCTCTCTCTCTCTCTCTCTCTCTCTCTCTCTCTCTCTCTCGCCTGGGCGGAGTGCGAGGATGCCTCTCGTAACGGCGTCCCCCCCTCCCCACCCGCCCACTAAACCGAAACCTACTCGCTGGGGAATTAACCTCCGGAGTAAAGGGAGCGGGGAATGACTTCGAGCTTGGCGTACCAAGCAGAGGGAAGGCGTCACCTGGGGAGCTTCCCGGGAGATCTGGAATGAATAGGGCTCGGGGCGATGGGTCAGGGTGGTTCCGGAGAGGCAGCGCAGGGCTGGTTGAGCAAGGGAAACCCTGCAGGTTGATCCGAATATACCGGTAAGTCCCGGGGATGTTCGACTCTGCTTTCTTTCTGGTAAGATGGGTGAGGTTTTCCAAATGTTTTGGGGACAGATTTAAGAGGACAGGGACAAGGGGGCAAGTCAGTGACCTATCCGAACGGGTTTCCTTATTGGTGGTGTTATTTGTTCGTTTGTTAAAAAATGATTTGCAACTTTCTGCCTCCAAGGCTACCAAGTAATTTCTGCCTCCTGCCTACTTTCTACTGAACTAAGTAGGGGTTTTTTTTGGGGTGTGTGTGTGTTAAGAGGTTATAGTGTGGAAATAAAAAAAACATTTCTGAATCTTTGGGCTGCACAGTGTGCCACTGAAATTAGCTCTGGATCAGAGGGAGCTATATGCAGAATATAGGATTGCAAAAAGAGGATTTTCCACTAAAGTTGGGAGAAAAGTTCTACGCAAGTTGGCCGTTTGCTTGAGGTTTTGAGCGGAGTTTGAAGGGCCAGAGATCTTAAGATGCTGTTTACAGGTTTGTTATGTGGGGTAAAGTGAAAGGTAAAATCTGTTTGTTTATTTATTTGTGAGATTTATATACCGCCTCACAGTGCAAGCACTCTCTAAGCGGTTTACACAATTAAGCAATGTATATATTTACATTGCCCCCAACAATCTGGGTCCTCATTTTACCTACCTCGGAAGGATGGAAGGCTGAGTCAACCTTGAGCTGGTGAGATTTGAACAGCTAAACTGCTGATCACAGTCAGCTAAAGTGGCCTGCAGTACTGCCTCTAACCGCTGCGCCACCTCAGCTCAGGTTCCTTGTGAGCTCAGTGGGGGCGAACAGTCTACGTCTTCTGGAATATTTTTCAATTACCACCTTATATTCTAGTCCACAGTGCTGGGATTTCCTGATGGCCTCAGTTCTGACCTTGCTTAATTGTTGAGAACAGCCAAAGGTCAGCTCTGGACTGGGTCAGCTCTGGATGGGATAGAGCTAAATGACCACCAAGGTCTGCCTTCAGAATACAGGTAGTCCATCTTTAGCCACCATAACTGGGACCGGCAACATGATCATTAAATGAAGATGTTGCTAAGCGAAATAGCAGTTGTGCTTATGATCTGACTTCAGCTTCCCTTGCTTTACAGACCTGTGAAGGTTGTACATGCAAGGACAGGTTGCAAAGTTAGTTTTTATCTCCATCATAACCAGTGGTTTATTAACCAGTAAGCAGACTAAGCACGTGCTTAGGGCACCAGGCCCAAAAGGGGCATCACAAAGTTGAAAGGAAAAAAAACAACCACCAGTATGTACAACAGTATGTAGAAAGGAGGGGGAGGGCACCAAGATTTATCAGTGCTTAGGGCACCAGTGAGCCTTAATCCGCCACTGATCGTAACGGTTGTTAAAGGACACAGGTATTAATAGATTAGAATAGAATTCTTTATTGGCCAAGTGTGATTGGACACACAAGGAATTTGTCTTTGGTGCATATGCTCTCAGTGTACATAAAAGAAAAGATACATTTGTCAAGAATGGTTGTCATAGGGTTCAAGTAAGCAATCAGGAAGCAATCAATATTAATATAAATCATAAGGATACAAGCAACAAGTTACAGCCATACAGTCATAAGTGGGAGGAGATGGGTGATAGGAACGATGAGAAAAAGTAATAGTAATGCAGCCTAGTGAATAGTTTGACAGTGGTGAGGGAATTATTTGTTTAGCAGAATGATGGCGTTCGGGAAAAAACTGTTCTTGTGTCTAGTTGTCTTGGTGTGCTGTGCTTTATAGAGACGTTTTGAGGGTAGGAGTTGAAGCAATTTATGTCCAGGATGCGAGGGGTCAGTAAATATTTTCACGGCCCTCTTTTTGACTTGTGCAGTAGACAGGTCCTCAATGGAAGGCAGGTTGGCAGCAATTGTTTTTTCTGCAGTTCTGATTATCCTCTGAAGTCTGTGTCTGTCTTGTTGGGCTGCAGAACCAAACCAGACAGTTATAGAGATGCAGATGACAGACTCAATGATTCCTCTGTAGAACTGTATCAGCAGCTCCTTGGGCAGTTTGAGCTTCCTGAGTTGGCGCAGAAAGAACATTCTTTGTTGTGCTTTTTTGATGACATTTTTGATGTTAGATGACCATGAGATATGATGGAACCTAGAAATTTGAAGGTCTCTACTGTTGATACTGTATTGTCTAGTATTGTAAGAGGTGGTAGGATGGGAGGGTTTCTCCTAAAGTCTACCACCATTTCTACGGTTTTGAGTGTGTTCAGTTCCAGATTGTTCCGGTCGCACCATGAGACTAGTTGTTTGACCTCCTGTCTGTATGCGGTTTCATCGTTGTCTCGAATGAGGCCAATCACTGTTGTATCATCTGCAAACTTCAGTAGTTTAACAGATGAATCGTTTGAGATGCAGTCATTGGTATATAGAGAGAAGAGAAGTGGCGAGAGTACATAGCCTTGGGGGGGGGCAGTGCTAATTGTACAGGTATCTGATGTGATTTTGCCTGCTGCTTCCTTTCTGTTAGGAAGGAAGTTAAGTGAAAACTGTACAGCAGGAGATAGTATGTTTCTTATATTACTAGAATGTAACTTCATCAAAGTGCAATCAATTGGACCTAGGTATCTCCGAGACCATATGCTGCAACAAATTGCCTCCCATCGACCAGTGCGCTCCCACAGAGAGGGCCTCCTCGGGGTGCCATCAGCCAAGCAGTGGTGACACCCAGGGGGAGGGCCTTCTCTGTGGGAGCACCCACCCTCTGGAACCAGCTCCCTCCAGATTTAAGAACCATTCATGACCTGGCCACCTTCCGCCGTGCCCTCAATACATACTATTTTTATCAAGCCGGGCTGGCGTGAAAAAGTTTTTGGGGTTTTTAAGATTTTACCAAATTTTAATTGCATTGTCTTAAATCAGGGCCACATCTAATATTTTCTTTTAACTGTATATATATTTTAATGTTTATATTGTGTTTTTACTTGGCTGTTCACCATCCTGAGTCCCCTGGAGAAGGGCAGTATATAAATTTAATTATAAATAAAAAAATAAATAAATAAATAAATTGACACCACATTTCATTTTACTGGATGCCCCCTCAGAGCTGTGTGGCACCCCGAAGCTACATTGACGGCACTACCTCACACCCATTTAAAGATTTGGATTTTTACAATGATTTGGCAGGATGGGGTGTTGATGCCCCTTAAGCTTTGATACCCCTAGGCTGGTGCCTACTCAGCCATAACTTAACCTGGCCCTGCTTTTCCTGTGTACGCACAAAAAAAACCCTACAATATTGTACTGAATGTGCCATTTTTTAGATAGATTTCTGGAGTCCGGTTGCTTTATAAGTGATTCGGTGATTTAAGCAATAGGCGATTCAGAGCTTTGTAGTGGATATTTGGGAACCTGCAGATTCAGCGGCAGAATGCATTTGAGTGAAGGCTGAACAGTTATTAAAGTGATAGTAACACTTTGGGGGAATAATTCTGTAGTTTTGCCTTCTGTAGCCTAGCACTTTTAAACAGCTTGCACAATAACATCCTCCATAATTTCCATTCATGAGGGAAGAACTAGTTGTGAAGCATTGCCCAGCTAACTAAATCTTAGTTAGACCAGGTGGGAAAGTGTACACCAAAATCTTCATTTGTTCTAATTTTCTGTAATTGGTTCAGTTTTTCCCCACCCTATCATGGTCTTCAATGTGGTTCCTTGAAAACAAGCTGTGTTTAATTCCGTTGGGTTTTTCTAATGCATGCAGTCCATCTGGACATTGGGTTGCAGAGGAAGGCTGAGAAAGTAGCAGTTGAATGTGGCTTCTAATTAGTTATGTTTTTTAAATGCTGTAAGTCTTGCTAAACGAGCTGTAATAATTTGAGCTATTCAGTTCTTCTTAGGGGAAATTAATACCACGAGCTTTCCTGCAGAAACTGGACTGTAAAACAGTCGAGTAAGTTTCAAGCTGCATGGTAAAAATACGAGGAGTTTGTCTCAAAGTTGCCTTTTCAAAAGGCAACTACTGTGGGTTTTTTTCCCTTGAGGAAGACCGTTTGTAATCCTTAAACACACACACACGCACACATCGTCCAGTCAGAATTGAAGAAGCTTCTTGGATGAGAAGCAAAACATCTTCCTCAAGAATAAAAACAAAGAAAGTCCAGTTGCCTTTTGAAAAAGCACCTTTGAGACAACCATGACCTGGATGATGGAGAATCTCCATAGACATACGAAGAGTTTGGTGTCAAAGCTGGTAGAGTTGAAGGTGTATTATACCTTCCACCCAGTAGTGGGTTTCAAATTCTGTTGCTACTGGTTCACTACTGGGAGTGCGCACATGAATGCAGCGCTTTTGCGCATGCGCAGAAACATCCGGGCGGGTAGGCAGAGCCTTCCGCTGCCACCGCTATCGGTGGCACCCACCACTGCTTCCACCCCATAGGCATTCATAAGATAAGAGCTGCGCAGTGGTTAGAATGCAGATTGTGGGGGGGGGCAATATGCCGAGGTGGCGCAGTGGTTAAAGTGCAGCACTGCAACCTACTTCAGCTGACTGCTAGTTCAGCAGTTCAACTGTTCAAATCTCACCGGCTCAAGGTTGACTCAGCCTTCCATCCTTCTGAGGTCAGTAAAATGAGGACCCAGATTGTTGGGGGCGATAGGCTGAACTCTGTAAACCGCTTAGAGAGGGCTGTAAAGCACTATGAAGCGGTATATAAGTCTAAGTGCTATTGCTATTGCTATGCTGACTCTGTAAAACCGCTTAGAGAGGGCTGCAAAGCACAATGGAGTGGTATATAAGTCTCAGTGCTATTGCTATTTCACGACTCCATTCTTCTCCTCATCCCATACAACCTTCCCTATTATTGAGGCTTAAAACTGCCCATAACTGGAATTGGTTCACCTGGAAGTGATGTCAGCACTTGGGGTGATTTATAATGTATAGCCGGAGGCCTAACAGGCAGTTCACAGCTGGGAGGAAACTGGGCGGGTAAAGTGCTTGCAAAATTGAGATGTCCCTTGCTTGGAAACTAGGAAATGCGGAACACTGCCGGCTGTTATTTTTTTTTAATGCTGTCTCATGTCTCTGTCTTGTTCTTTTTTCTATTATTGGATCTCAGGATCCCCTTAAGCCACATGTAGGAAGAAATCTGTTGTTACTCACTGGACAGCCATTCCTCCTCCCTTGTCTGCATTGCTTGTTGCACAATTTGAAAAAACGTCAGTGTCTTCTTGGGTTGTAGTAGTAGATTATCTCTTTATGCAGAAAGAGGATTGGGAGAATCGGTGTCTGTCTGTCTGAATCCCTGACTAAATGTGTAGAGAGGATTTCTAGAGAGAAGTGAAAGGAGACAGAAAGAGGGGAGAAAAAACACTGTCTTCATCATTCCAGAGCAAGGGTCTCCAAACTTGGCAACTTTAAGACTGGCGGACATCAACTCCCAGAATTCCTCAGCCAGCCATGATGCTGAATTCTGGGAGTTGAAGTCCACAAGTCTTTTTTTATTAAAATAATATTTACTGAATTTTCCTTTAAAAACATAACAATTAAATACACACAACAACAAAAATAAACGCAACAGAAAAGAAAACAAATACAAAAACTGTAGAAAACACTACAGTAAGCAAATATCATATGCAATCAACTACAAACATAACGCCGACTAATACACACCATAAAAATGAAATCATGCTTCTTTAACAGCCTATTAGCTATTACTACTAATCTTTATACACTCGATTATATATTATATCTGTATTTATACATTATAGATCTTCTTATAAACTATGTCTATTGGAATGTCAACTTTTGTTTCTACAGCTAATTTACTCAATTCATAATCCTACTGTTTGCAAACATTACTTCAGTCAGAAAGTGAGGTAAAGTATCATGGTATATGAGATAAACTACAGTTTGTTATATCATTGCAAGAAGTTATACTATAATACAGTGGTTCCCAACCTGGGGGTCGGGACCCCTTTGGGGGTCGAATGACCATTTCCCAGGGGTCACCCCGGCATCCTCAGCTCCCCCCCCCACTGCCACAAGCCTGGTCATATCGACTCAACTCGCCTGAGCCCTCCGATTGGTCAGGACAGGTGCCATTCGGTGAGAGGTATTTGTGATGCCTGGCGGCCGAGCTTTGACAGCATCAGCTAAGGGGCCAGCTTTGCTTTGAATTCTGGGAGTTGAAGTCCAGGCACCTTAAAAGTTGCTGAGATTGAGAAATATTGCTGCACATGTTGGTTATCAAGTCTAAATACAGAAGTAGACGTTGTGGAAGATGATATTCCTTGTGCTCTTGCAAAGACTGGCCTGAGAATTTCTGATCTGGCATAATTACATATTGTTTTTGTGATTAATCACTATGCTTTAATTATGTTCAATTTGTAACAATGAAAATACATCCTGCATATTAGATATTTACATTACGATTCATAACAGTAGCAAAATTACAGTTATGAAGTAGCAACGAAAATAATTTTATGGTTGGGGGTCACCACAACATGAGGAACTATATTAAGGGGTCGCGGCATTAGAAAGGTTGGGAACCACTGCTATAATAGATTTCTGTATTTTTTTTTGTCCAAGCCAATTATACCATCTATCCCAGGTTTTATAAAAATCTGTCTCTTCTTTGTCCTGAATTTCCATCGTTAACTTGCACATCTCTGCTACTTCCAAGATTTTATTGACCACTGTTATCATTGTTGGTATCGAATCCAATTTCCAAGTTTGTGCGTAAGTAATTCTAGCGGCTGTAGTAATGTGTAATATTAAATATCTATCTTCTTCATCAAATTTTCCCCTAAATATGCCTAGTAGGAATAATTCTGGTTTTAATTCAAGACTTCGTGCTGTAATTTGTTCTATTATAATTTTAACCTTATTCCAAAATATTCTCACCTGAGGGCAAGTCCACCAGAGGTGGTAATATGTCCACAAGTCTTAAAGTTGTCAAGTTTGGAGATCCCTGTTCCAGAGCCTTGGTGAAATGGAATTGATAGTAGATTCAAGGCAGAAAAAAAGAGGAAGCCTACATCGCCATGAAGCCTGAAATTAAAGTAGGACACAAAGGAAGAAGGTAAAACGGGGATGAGTCAAATTCAGGGAGGAAGACTTATCGGGGACTGCCACTAATGACAGGTGGCAGAGGAGGTCATTAGTGGATAACCTCCAGCCAAGAAAACACAAGCCTTTGGCCAGATTTCTTCTTTCTAGCTGTCAGTGCCTTGCTGTCGTATGTTTCTATCAAGACACGCACAGGAACAAGAGAAAGACAACTGCGTTATGAGCAAACTGCAATAATTAAGCTTGTTAATAGCAAACCTGGCCAATTTAGTGAAGACTCTTACTGTGCTTAGCTTGCACTTCCTCGGCAGCAGGATCTGTTTCAGTGGATTAGTGTTATAGTGGGCCAATGTTTCTCTACCGTGCCAACTTTAGGACTTCAACTACGAGCCGAGGTGGCGCAGCGGTTAGAGTGCAGTACTGCAGACCACTTTAGCTGACTGTGATCCACAGGTCAGCGGTTCAAATCTCACTGGCTCAAGGTTGACTCAGCCTTCCATCCAGGTAAAATGAGGACCCAGATTGTTGGGGGCAATATAAATATACATTGCTTACTGGTGTAAACCGCTTAGAGAGTGCTTGCATTGTGAGGCGGTATATAAATCTCACTAATAAATAAATAAATAAATAAACTCCCAGAATTCAGCAGCCAGGAGGAGGCTGCTTGAGGAATTCTGGGAATTTCAGACATCTTATCATTGCCAAGATTGAGAAACTCTCTAGGAGGCTATTGCCTGCCTTCTTGTCTTACAGTAGTTTTCTTGAAGGCATCTGATGGGCTTCTGGACAAATAGGAGGCTGGATAAGATGGAGCTAGCAAACATGGGACAGAAGTACCAATGCTCCCCATAATCTTTTTCTCTGCTCTCTGCTCTCTGCTCTCTGCTCTAGCAAAGCACTTTCAGATAAAATGCGGCTAAGCATAAAAGGGAATAACAGCACCAAGTAGGCAAAAGTGAATACTTGATTAGAAAAACTACAACACTCCAACAATGCTAGTGTGTTGCAGCTCAGGCTGCAGCACAGGACCTGCTTGGTCATCGTAACAGAGCAGTATTCCATGTGAAGCAGAAAGAACCCTACCTTATACCAGGGGTGAAATTCAAATTTTTTTCCCTACCGGTTCTGTGGGCGTGGCCTGGTGGGCGTGGCAGGGGAAGGATACTGCAAAATCCCCATTCCCACCCGACTCTGGGGCCAGCCAGAGGTGGTATTTGCCGGTTCTCCGAACTGCTCAATATTTCCGCTACTGATTCTCCAGAACCTGTCAGAACCTGCTGGATTTCACCCCTGCCTTATACATAGGGCTAGACTGTACATCTTGCCAGGCAAACTATGGTTTCATTAATCATAGCTGATCACAGTTAGCTCTGCAAAGCAAACTAAGCCACAAACTATAGTTTATCAGCCACAGGGTGGCTGGGAATGGACAGTATACTAAACTAGATAGAAACGAGGCTTCGTATGATTGTGTGAACCCAGCCTTCGATCTTCCTGGCTTAGTATTTATACCATCATGGTATGCTCAGAAACTATGAGCATAAAATCTAAAAAATCTCAGTCCTCAAACCTTTCAGCTGGGAATACATGGGGTAATTTCAGAGTCCTTTGGAGTTGGGCGGCATATAAATTTAATAAAATAAATAAAATAAATAAATAATTGTTCAGCAGGTGTGGAGGGCACCAGCATGGGAAAAATCCTGCTTTATAAGACTGGTGGCTGCTAACTTACATGCTAGCCATCAGCGCAGAAGTTGAGATAGCAGCCTTTCCCTTCTGATGGGACCAGATCTGTTACACTCTTTTTGTTGTCTTCCTGTATTGTAGTATAGCTTTCTTAGCTCTGTCACAGTGTTTACAAACTTGCTGGGAAATTCCAAGAGTTGGAGTCCACACATCTCAAAGTTGCTGAGTTTGAGAAATACTAGCCTGAGTGATCTCAGGTCACCCTCTATTCCTGAATACTGCAGAGAATTAATGCTAGCATCACCTCCCACTCTAGTCTTTGAGAACAGATTTAGCAAAATTCCTGATGCTTTTGTTCCATGGCTTGGGAACTCCATATTTTATAAAGGCACAACTCTTATTGTAACTACTCTTTTATCCATAATGTCTGTGGTCGTATCTAAGATTTCTATGTAAATTTCCTTCTTGTGGGTAAGGGATCTGAGATATCTTACAGAGTAGATAAAATTTTGTTTGATATTCATCAAAACGCATTGCTGAAATCATCTGGTACAGTATGTAAGTGGACATGGTGCATTTTAGGAGCATAGCTGGCTGGAGAGTTTTGGGAGTTGAAGTCCACAAGTCTTAAAGTTGCCAAGTTTGAAGACCTTTGTTATAGATGGATGCCAACATCTGCCTTTTTTTCTGATGCTCATGATCAGTTTTGTAACTTGAAAAATACACAGGGTTTTTCTGATGTGATTGGTGTTGTGTATGTATGGAGCCATATCAAGATGATGGCCATTATCTTGGCAATAACGTCTGGAGATCTTGGAGGGCTGCAATAGGCACTAAGTGGTGTTTCTCAACCTTGGCAACTTGGAAGATGGATGGACTTCATTTCCCAGAATTCTCTAGCCAGCTGTGCCAGGTGGGGAATTCTGAGAGTTGAAGCCCACCCATTTTCAAGCTGCCAGGATTGAGAAGCGCTGTACTAAACAGATTGCCCTTTGCTTTGAAAGAAGCTCTACCTCCATCTGATTATATCTAGTGCAAAGAAAACCTGCCTTTCATGCTTTTTTCCTGATTTTTGCATTTTTCCCCCCTCCAACAATCAACCTGAATCTATTTGTCACAAAGGTTTGAGTTCTTCTCTTTTCCCTTTCAGTGCTTTTCCTCTTCCTGGGCTCCGTAAATCTTGATCTTCTTTCCTCCTTCTGCCGACTCTTCTTCCTCTTGGCTGTTTCTTCCAAAGCTTCAGATAGTCACCTTTAAACTGATTGGGCAGAAAACTAGTTAGCCTTCCCTGCCCATCCCCAAATTCAAATTACATTGACTAACAAAGTACGCACAGGAAGTTCTTATTTTTAGCTCCAAGTTTCACTATTTTTTTTTTTTGCTTCTTTGCGAAATGAAGAACAGCATGCATAAATGCCACTGTATGGTCTTGATTGACGCTACATGTGGCAAATTGTCACAGAAGGGAGAGCCAAAGCATCAGTAGGAAGATCATGGGTAAAACCTGCTTGAATGAGTTGATTTGTCCTGAGTTGGCTGTCTCCTTTGCTCAATGGATCGGTTTCATTTTAAACTCAGGATAAGGAATTGTTGTTTGACGTGACCCGAAAACCTGGAGGTTGGTTTTGAAAGGAAAATCTGAAACAGATAAAACAGTTTTACTTTCAAGGAAATAACTTGTGAGCGGAGAGGTATACATTAGTTGACCCTTTTCCTGCCTCCCTCTTCTCCTTCTCCTTCTCCTTCTCCTCCTCCTTCCCCTTCTCCTCCTTCCCCTCCTCCTCCTCCTCCTCCTCCTCCTCCTCCTCCTCCTTCTCCTCCCCTCCCCCCCAGCGTATTCCCCTGTGTGCAGGGTCCGCTTTCCTGCCTACATTCTGAGATAGTTAATTCACTTAAAGTTTTAATATGGCTAAATATCGTTATCCAGCATTTCTGCTTGATTAATTAAGCTACTTTTTATCACCTTTTTGAACTGCTTTGCTTTATAAGACAATTACACACAGTTAATACATCTATAGGATTGGAATCAGATATGTAAAAATAAATCAGGAAAAATATTATTAGCTTTCTAGTATGGACTTTGTTTTCTTCTTCTGTTAAATTATTATTATTTAATTATTTACTAAATCAGTTTCTAAGCCTTCAGTTTGCAAGACAGCTTCTGCGGCCACTTGCGCCGCTTACTAAATCAGTTTCTAAGTCTTCAGTTTGCAAGACAGCCTACCTCCAGGGTTGTTGTGAAGATCAAAGTGAAAAAAGAGATCCCTGCAGATATCTCTAAGCTTTTGGAGTTAGATTGCAATCAAAAATTGTATATTTATATATACATGGGCTTCAATACTAGAACTTGATATCCTATTTTTCTGGTTAGCCTCAACTCAAGTTTGCCAATTTTCAGAATACCCATCAGCAAATAAATAGCTTTTTGCTATCCATTTGCAACACATGCTGCAATTCATGTATGGAACCTGGAAATGAAATAATGGTCAACCATTTGAATAGTATTTTTTTTTAAAGGAGGGTAGGACTGCTACAAGCTATGAACCATTCTGGCTCTGCAGAACTATCTTACAAGATTTGGAAGTCTTCAAAAACTTACCAACTTGGGGCTTTGATTCCCATCTTTATGACTGGGAATATTTGTGAACTTCCCCTATTCAATTAAAATGGGAGCAAGCAGGCTGTTCATGACCCAGGGATGCACTTATCGTTAAGGTTCACAAAGAGCTGACACTTGTGATCAGTGCTGTATTCAGCTAGGGTCTGGATGCCATTTTAGACTTTTTCTTTGATTTTTAGAACTGATACACTTCTTGTAGGGTTGCTGGCAATGTTGACACCTATTTCTGCCTCAAAATGGTCAGAAATCAGAAATTGTGGCTGGAGTGGACTGGGAAGCAGAAAAGGGACTTGAAGACTGCGCACTGTAAAGAGTTGATTTATGGGCAAGGGAATCTCATCTATTCCATGAGATAAGCTCATAGAACATAAATTGGTGGTGGATTCATCAACATCACCATAGAACTTGACTGAAGGTGGAATTGACATCAGGGAGAGAAAGCCTCCTGAGAATCCAAGAACCAAGGAATTGTCATCTTCAGGAATTCTGTTGTTTGTTGAGTCTTCTTGGCAATGAGCACTCTCTGGAACTGTGACCCTGGATATTTGGATGGCCACCTCAATCCAGTTTATATGGCGGTCCAGTCTGGAGATTCACAGGAGCTTGCAAGGAAACCAATTTGGCGTAGACACTTGTAAGTCAACTGTCATAGTTGAAGATTAGAGACAATCATCATATTACTAGATTAAGCCACCATGCAAGATCTTTAAGCCTTGTCTTGTCTTTCATGGGTAGGCAGTAAGGATGACAACGACCAGAGTTTGCTTACCAACGGAAAGTGTGAGTTGTGCTTTGGAACATGTAGGAGTATGTTGTCCTCCTGGATGATGACATATGCTTTAATTGATTAATTAGTGGAGTTCCGGGAAGGTTTAAGAAAAGAGCTGGAGAACGTGTCAGTATCCACATGGCATCTTGCAGCCGCATTAGTATTTCAATGCGATGTGCAGATATAGGAAGAATTGACTAAATCTTCCTGGTTTTAGTACATATCATGAAATGTGCAAAACAAGCAGAGGTGGGTTCCTCCCAGTTTGGACCAGTTCGCCCAAACTGGTAGCGACCCGCTGGTGACATCACGATGACGTCACGGAACCGGTTCGGTCGGTTCGGTCGGTGCCGGTCCGTGGGTGCCCCATATTTTTTTTGCATTTTTTTTTGAATTTATTGAATTTATTTTTTCTTCTGAGTATGTGCAGAAGCCGAGTTTCCGGCACTGTGCATGCGGTCGCCATATTGTTTTCGGCTTATTTTTTTATTTTTTTATTTAAAAATTTGAATTTATTTTTCCTTCTGAGCATGTGCAGAAGCCGAGTTTCCAGCACTGCGCATGCAGTCGCCATCTTGTTTTCAGCTCCCCCCCCCAATTTTTGGCACTGTGCATGCACGCGCCCACGCGGCGCGCCCACGCGGCGCGGGAGGAAGCGAACCGGCAGTGAGGTAAGTTAGAACCCCCCCATGAAAACAAGGGCTTATCCTTTTTTCCCTATTGGGGAGGTGTATGTGCATGTGGGTGCTTACCAGCATTGGAGGTGTGGGTATAACACATGTTTCTTATAGGGGAGATGCATTCATCTGTCTTGGAGATGAATGAGTGATGAATGCTAAAATAGGAGCTGCTACTCACTTACCCTTCCTGTATTTGCACATGTCAGGAACAATCTGTGTCTGCTATCCAAAACGTCACATTTTTTGCTTGTTAAAAAAAAAAAGAATCCTTGAGTTATTATGGATGAACCCAGGTAGAAGTGAACCCATTAGCAAAAGTATCAGGCTGTTGTTTCTAGTTTGTTTTCTTTGTCAAGTGCAACAACCACACTTGAGAAAGCCAAACTCCTTTTGGCTTTGAGCTCTGGAGCACTGCGGAATCCTGTTTTATGTGTAGTTCCAATGATTACGTCTCATGTATTTAATCATTTATCCCTTCAGTCACGTTAAAAATGATAGTATGGTGAGGATTGTTGGAGGGGCTCCAGAGGTAGTTAAGGCTTTGGAGGTGACCCCTGCTGTCAATACTAATAGGAATATTTAAGTCAGGAGCTCATGGATCCCTTTGTGAAATTTCAGATTGTTCATCAGCAGCCCCCAAACATATGAAAATAATTTAGTCCAAGGTAGCTGGGCCTAAAAGGGGTTAAAAACTGAGACGACCCCATAAAAGTCTACAAATGAATGTTGCATCTTAAGAATCCAAAATATCAAATTGGTTGTTCTTAGGGTCAAAAGAACACTGTTTCTCATTAATCAAGGATATACAGTATACTCCACCGCTGATTATTATGCTGAGAAGACAATGTGAGTAGAACACCTAAAGTGAGGAAGTATTAAGGGAGGAAGAGGAGGAGGAAGTGATACTCTCTGAAATTTATAATCCAAGACCACTTTGCAGGACCTGATAAAATCTACAGAAATCTTATTTAGTGCGTTTTACTGAATGTGTTTTGGATTGCAATTAATCTCTTATCCGTCTGTCTGTCTGTCTGTCTATCTAGCTACACATATATGTGCATAAAGTCATACAGGGTCTTAAGGTAACAGAAATACTGCCGTCTTAAAAGTGTTTCACTAATCTGCCCTGACTGGGACAGGAAGCAGTTAAATAAGGAGAGAAAACTAAATGTTTTGCTTTGAGACTTTCATAGATATGTTACATTAGTTCTTCTCTCATCCCTCCTCTTGGGCAGATTGACACAGAAGGCCTAAAAAGCTGCCAAACGTACAACACGGGCATTATGATTACACTGCTGCCATATTTTGACTTCACAAGTTGGCCTTTCTCAGAGTGCCTTCTGCGTGTCTGAAAATCCCAGAAAGCGTTACTCGTAAAAGAAGGCACCATTTATTGGAGCAAGCAGCCACAAAAGCCCCTTTGATCTTTATGTTATTTACTGCATTTCTATCCCTCTTTTCATTGTTTCAATTCATTCATTCATTCTTTAATTCATTCATTTATTTTATATGCAGCTTTTCTTTCAGGAATTAAAGGCAGCATGGGGATGTCCTTTCATTTTAGCTTCCTAGCAACTCTCTGAGAGGAAGATTAGGCCAAAGGCTTCCATGGTTCAGGGTAGACTTGAACTGTTTACATGCGAGCCCACCTGTGAAATTAACATCTGTTTTGAAAGGCTGATTTGTATGATGTTGGATTGGCAAGACCCCCAACCTAATTTCAGTGGGGTTTTATTGCTGTGTAAGGACCAGATTTGTTTGAAGGATGTATGTGCTATGTGTTGGACAGAATTCAAAACTTTGTGCCTTGAAGTCTGAAGTGAATCACTCCATTCTGTCTCCTGGTTTTGTTCTGTCAGTAGAAACAGGTCTTCAGCAGTGGCCAAGAACATGCAGCAAAAGGAGAGAGAAACCTATTGAGGACAAATGGGGAAAAATCAGAAGGTAGTGGAATACCGCATGTGGTGGAGATGGAAAAATCTCAACCTCAGCCACCCACAGCCCAAGCTAAAACGAAAGTGTGACATCTTTAAAAGCGCCTCCTCTTGCGGGCAGTCAGTGCTAATAACGTTGGGCTAGGTTTTGACTTCCTCTTTCAGAAGGAACTATAGATGGATGGTTTGTATGTAGCAAGTCTCCAGTTCAGCCCTAGGTTCCTCCAGTTTGAAAGATAAAGTGGTGGGAAAGATTTATAAACAGGTTAAACGCGTTCACATGCAAATCTTGAGTAGGGTTGGCTGATTATTTATTTATTTATTTATTCATTCATTTATTTATTTATTTATTTATTTATTTATTTATTTATTTATTTATTTATTTTGTCAAGTGCGTATTGGTAATATACATAGATATAACATTGTTTGTATACATAAGATGGGTACTGAAAAGAGGGATCATTAGGACAGGGACGGTAGGCACGCTGGTGCGCTTATGCACGCCCCTTACTGACCTCTTAGGAATCGGGTGAGGTCAACAGTGGACAGTCTAAGGGTAAAGTTTTGCAGGGTAAAGGCTGAATGGATTTTTGGAAAGTTGTCCTCTGATAGTTAGATTGTCCTCACCTTTTGGTCAAGTTGTTGGGTCCATTTGACCCGACATCTTGTTTAGGCCTGCTGGAGAAATTGCAGGAGTAAATCGGTCATCTGCCAGATAAAGGGGCTTCATGTGTATACTCAGTGGTAAATGATCACTTTCTAAGCACTGTTTTTGCGTGCTTTGCTTCAGAGCTTGCCTGGAATTTCTTGCTTTCGGTTCGTAAAAGTACTTTTCTCTAAATCTATGGAGCTAAGGATGATTCTTTCCTAGGAAATGGACAGAGGCAGCCCTGACACTATCGTAAGACTTCAAAATTTTCTATGTAATGTAGTAAATCCATAGAAGTTAAGATATAATCAATGGTGCTGGTTTTGGTCCCTGCCATAAATGCGAATTCGCCAGGATTTTTCTCCTGCTGTAACTGAGAAAGCTTCTGCCAGACAGACCCAACCACTTTAAGCTAGATGAGATAGAGCGAGCGGGTATAAGATACCGTATTTTTCGGAGTATAAGATGCACCTTTTTCCTCCCTAAAAGAGGCTGAAAATTTGGGTGCATCTTATACTTCGAATGTAGCTTTTTTGAAGCTTTATTTCCCAGCCCTAATGAGGTGCTAACGATCTTCCCGGCTTCCTGTTCCCTCCAAATAAGGTTTTTTCCAGCCCTAAGTCTTTGCAGGCTTGTTTTCATTCCTACTCCCTCTGAAAAAGCGGTGCTTTTCAGCCCTAACGCGGTGCTAACGATCTTCCTGGCTTGCAGCATTTTTTTTTATTCCTACTCCCTCCAAAGCAGTTTTTCCAGCCCTAAGTCTTTGCAGGCTTGTTTTCATTCCTACTCCCTCTGAAAAAGGCTTTCCAGGGGATAAAATAATGTGCGGAAGCTGACCAGACTTAAGGACGCTAGCCAGATGAATACCTGGTAGGTAGATTCCCCCCCCTAGTTTCCTCCCCCAAAACTAAGGTGCGTCTTATACTCCAGTGCGTCTTATACTCCAAAAATACGGTACTTGCTTATGTTACAGGAGCCCAGGCTCCGTTTGCACTTGGGGCACTTGGCTATAGAACGAAAAAAACCCCCGACAGTGCCTGTATTTTAAGTAAATATTACACAGAGAAGGCTTTTTATAGGACCTTAAATATTTACTTCTTGCTATTTCATGCCCATTCCTTTTCAAGAATAGCACAGTGAACAAAATGTCTGGAACCGGAGGCACCTTTGCTCTCCTCTTGTCAAATGCGAACTTGTTGGAGTTCACATTTGAGCCTCTTGCGAGTGTGATTTGGGGGATGGAGGGATTTTTACCATGATGGTCAAGCAGCCCCTAAGGACTCCTCTTTCCAACCAGGTGGAGTTTGGAAAGAGGATCTGGTGCAAGGTCTAGGTCAGTGATGGCGAACCTTTTTTGGTTCGCGTGCCAAAAGGGGGGGGAATGCGGGGGATCACGTGTGTGCGTGCCCACACTCATAATTCCATGCACCCCGGCACATGCACGCATGACCCCCCTGCTCCCAGCATGCAATGGCACGCCCATTTTTCGCTCTCCCCAGGCTCCAGAGGCTTTCTAGGAGCCTGGGGAGGGCGAAAACGGCCTTCCCCACCCCCTCTGGAGGCTGGAAACAGCCTGTTTCCCAACTCCCAGTGGGCCCAGAAGGCCCGAAAATCAGCCGGCTGGTGCACACATGCACGCCGGACCTGAGCTCGCGTCCCCACCGATATGGCTCCGCGTGCCACTTGTGGCACCCGTGCCATAGGTTCGCCATCACGGGTCTAGGTTGTGTGGCTTCAGCCTTTGGAGACTCCGTTAGGTGCAGAAATATACGCAAATATGTTCCCAAGCTTATAGAGCAGGGGTGTCAAACTCAAGGCCCAGGGGCCGGATCTGGCTACCCTGTGGGGTGCTTAGATCTGGCCCGCCGGCCCACCCTGGAAACAGCTAAGGACCAGCCCGTGGTGCCTCTGCCAGCGAAAAGGGAGCTTGGGAGGGCCACGTTTTCACTGGCAGAGGGCTGCAGGAGGCCGTTGTGGCCGAAAACAGCTCGGGAGAGCCATGCAATCTCCGTTTTTGCTGGTAGAGGGCTGCAGGAGGCCATCACTGCCGAAAATTGAGCCTGGGAGGGCCGTTGTGGCCGAAAACACAGCTTCGATGAGTGACATCGAGCTAGCCATGCCCCCCCGGCCAGGCCCCCCCCGGCCCCCGAGGTCAAACACAACCCTGATGTGGACCTCAATGAAATTGAGTTTGAAACCCCTGTTATAGAGCGTGAGTTTATATATTTTTCAGTCCAAGCTGAAGAATACAAGACTACAGGCGTGTTATGACAGACCGGGTTTATCCTAGCAGCCATTCTTTTTAGGCGTTTCAGGTTTCAGAGATGCAGTTGGACTCACCTCACTGATGAAGTGGATTGTTGAACTCTTGTGACAGCACCTTTTCAGACCAAGAATTTTTTTTATTCAAAGGCATCAATCAGCTTTCATGAGCTACAGCTCATTTCATTTGATGCATCCTATGAAAGCTGTTGCCTTAAATAAAATGTAAGTATTAATTAACAGTGAAAGTCCGAAAAAGGTGCTACCAGGCACCCAGACTAACAGCTCTACCTCCTACAATGTAATTTAACTGGTAAATCGATGGTTCATATATAAGTACGTTCTCCACTTTTTTTGCTTCACTGGAAAGTATTAGTAACACAGTGCATCATGATCTGATTAGCTTTTAGCAAGATTAGCAATTTCCGCCTTTGAGAAATTATCCCCAAATTAAGGGACCATCCCCCTCATGCTTTCAACACCTCCCCCTCCCCCACTTTTTATTTTTGCAATGAGGTTGCTCCCTCTAGCGGTTAATGGAGGAGTAAGGAAGAAAAAAACCCAAAAAAGATAAAACTGTTAACAGATGATGTCATGACCTACATGGGAGGTGTTATGACCTCATTGTCTGGTGCATTGCTTACTTTGGCTATAACTTCAAGCCCTTCAGGCTGCATAGAGGATGTCACACCTTCAAATACTCAAGCAAACAAAATTGAATGCATTGACTTGGCTCAGATCCCTTCACTCTAGTAGGTTATCCTGTCGTGGGGCTTAGAACTTCTCATGTTGGGAAGTATTCAAAGATACAGACCCCTGTAAGCCACAGATGAAATTTGTATGCTATATGGTGAGAATCCTGGGAATAAGTACAAATGCTCATTCACACTGAATTTGGTTTGCATATCATCATAATTGTTGCTATTAACTACTACTGCTAGGGATTCTTTTCACATTGCTTCTGTAAACAACTGCAAGCAAATATTGACTGGTTTTTTTTTTTTTTTGAGCTTATCAGTTTTTCATTTGACCCTAGCATTTGGCTAACCTTATTTCACCTATATTAAGGAAGGAAGGTTCGGGGTTGGTCAGAAAATACCCCCAGTATTTTATTGGATGGTAAAGATAGTGATGGAGTAGCAGGGTGGATAAAAATCGATGATTTTTTTAAAAAAATAAAAAAAAAACAAATTTTTAAAATTTAAATTGGATTTTTTTTATTTTTATCAAATTTATTTTAATACAGTGCTTTTGGAGTAAAAATCTATCTAAAGATAATTTTCTATTTAAGATACATTAATAATTTAGTTTATTCAGCATGAAATGGAGCTTCGTTATGTAGCATGAGGCTGTATATTCTGCAATATTGGGACTGTCGGTGAGTCAACAGCGGGTCAGAGGAGGAGCTGCTGTGGAACAGAGATGACAGTTGCTCTTTAAAAATTATGATTTAAATTGAGTTGATTTAAATCAAGCCTTTTTACTAGTGATTTAAATCGTGATTTAAATCGTGATTTAAATCGGCTTGATTTAAATCAAATCCACCCTGTGGAGTAGTAGAGAAAGATCTGTTTGTCAGGGTTCCAGAAAACATCCCCAACATCCAGGCTAACACCAGCGACGCGGCGGTGGCAGCCGTGCTCCTCCAGAAAGACCCCCAGGGACGGCTGCTGCATTGCGCATATGTGTCCAAAAAGCTCACGGACACCGAGCTGAGGCTGAGGTGGGCAGTATGGGAGAAGGAGGCCTTTGCCGTTCATTGGGCTCTTCTATTGTGGCGCCACTTTCTGGAGGGAGCCAAGATCCCCTTCGAGGTCTGGTCTGACCATAAGAACCTCGAGGCCTTAAAGACCCCACGAAAGCAAACAGGTCCGCTGGGCCCAGTACTTCAAGTGGTTTGATTTCAAACTGAAATATATCCCATAGGGGAAGAACCTGCTTGCCGATGCCCTGTCAAGGAAACCCCAATATGACAGCCAGTGGGAGGAAGTCATCCACACCATCATCCCAGACACACAGAGTGCGGCGCAAGTCACTACCAGGAGTCAGGCCAGCAGACAGTCCATGTCACTGTTATCTTTAATGATTTACAGAGATACATCTTGGCCAATCTTCTTGGGAGTTATCCTCCATAAGAAAACAAAGGCTTTGGGGTTGTGTACCCTCTTCGCTATGTCTAAGGAAGACATTAATTATGAAATTGATGCACTGTGCTAGACCAGAAATTCTTCCTCTGGTTTTGGCCGCCATGAGCCCATAAGTGGCATAAAGATTCAGATTCATCATTGAACCACAGGGCTCTTAGATTTAAACTGCTATTTAGGCCATTCTCTGACTAATGGACCATTGGAGTTATGCAGTTAACCCTGACCTGGAGCTAATTGGTCAGACTGATGAATTATACCCTGCCAGTAGTAACGGAGTTGCAGGCAAGATCTGGCTCATATTGGAAGTATTAATAGGGGGAATTGACACTCTATGCCTGAAGGGAGTCTAATAGCGTAAATAATATAGAGGACTTGGATGGAAAGGAAAAGAAAATTGTAGTAAGTCTTGTAAATATTAACTGTAGGTGAAGTTCATTCCGATTCACATATTGCTCAAGTGATGAATGGGACATGCACAAGAGAGGTGTTTGTGGAAGGAGGCAGCATTGGAACAATAGTAGATATACCTGGTAGAATGTATTAAATGTATAAGTATAGATAAAGGGAAAGATACAAGTTTAAGAAATAGCTCCAAAGTTGGAATGAAGTTAGGGTTTTTTGAATTACTAGTCTGCTAACTATAGAATGGATTATGATTATGTACTCAGGGAAGGATAAAAGGGAGGAAGAGGAAGTAGAAAGGAAGGGGAGAAAGGGAGGAGGGAAGTAGGGAAGAGGTAGAGCGGGAGGAAGAAGGTAGAGGGGAGAGAGGGAGATAGAGGGAGGGGAGTAGTATGAAATATAGAAGGAAAGCAGACTGGAGATAAAAATATAAAAGGAGCGACTAAGGCAATATGTTTGTAATATTTTGGATAGAAATGTATTACTATGCATATTTTGATAATATGGTATATGTATGAATATTTGTGTAAATTTGGTGAAAAAATAAAAAAATGGGGCAAAATTCACTTAACTGTCTTGCTAAGCAACAGGAATTTTGGAGTCAGTTGTGGTTGTAAGTCTAGGACTTCCTGTTTGTACTAACCAAATGGACCTACAAGCTGATTCAATTATTGCCTGAAATGCATAAGCTAGTTACTCAGTTAACTAAGGTAAAGTAAAGGTTCCCCTTGCATATATGTGCTAGTCATTCCTGACTCTAGGGGGCGGTGCTCATCTCCCTTTCTAAGCTGAAGAGCCAGCACTGTCCAAAGACGTCTCCGTGGTCATGTGGCTGGCATGACTAAACGCCAAACAGCACACGGAACGCTGTTACCTTCCCACCAAAGGTGGTCTCTATTTTTCTACATGCATTTTTTACATACTTTCAAACTGCTAGGTTGGCAGAAGCGTAACAGTAATGGGACAAGTAATGGGAGCTGACTCTGTTACGCGGCGCTAGGGATTCGAACCGCCGAACTGCCAACCTTTCTGATCGACAAGCTCAGCGTCTTAGCCACTGAGCCACTGTGTCCCTCAGTTAACTAGGGGAATGTAAATGTATCAGACCTAAATCATTTTGAGTGCCCTGACTGAGTTTGGAACAACTATTTTGCATTTTTGGATGGACCGTTCAGCTTATCTATAAAGGCTTTTGAGGTTAAAAAAGGATTGCGGACTTGACACACGGTAGTTCTAAACTCACTTTGACTGAAGCAGCCTATTTGGTCAAGACAGCTGTTTCAAGCTCAAAATGAGGTGAAGGATTGAATTAATCTATTTGTTAGGTTTACACAGTATACAGAACTGTAAAGAAACTAAAATCAAAGCCTTAACTTAGCTGAGAGGGCTTTACAGCAGCCGTGTCTGACTTGGTTAAGCTGCAGAAATAGCAGCCAGTAAAACGCTCCTGTGCTCTTATGTAACTTCTGATGTTTTAGGATTTCAGGTAAGGCATATTAATATGCAATAAAATTGGGGCAGCTGCTCTGCCTACTGTGTGGGGTCATTGCTGTTTGCTTCTCAAAGAGCGAGAACATTGCTTTTCTTGATCCATTGCAGTAGGAACCAGACTGTTTTATTAATCTCAAAGGAAGGGTCATTCCCTCCCCCTCCTAAATAATTTACCTTTAAATTGGATTCATTGAGAATTTGGTAATGGAAGCAGACAATCTTCCTTTTTTCTAGATCATCATTTTTGGGGAAATATCTCTAATTATTAATCCAAGCATTTTATGCAAAGTCTTGTGTTGTTTTAGGTAGTATTCCATGTATTCTGTCTTCAGTAGCATCTCACATTTTCAGAACTCCAGCCTATTTTTGCTCCATTTGATTTAACCTTTTTTTTAAAAAAATTATTAAGCATAGGAACTGATGCCTCCATATAACTTTTAGATAAATTGGCCTTAAATGGATATCACCTTGAGAGATGATTGTCCCATTTTCATAAAGCTTTAAAAGAGTCATGTTTCTTCTGTTTTATTTTCCCTGGCTTTTAATTGATTGCTCACTCTCCCTTAATGCAACCATACGTGAGAGGTTTCAGAGACTGAAAGTGAATTTTAAATGCATTGGGTGTGTTGCTTTTATCATCACTTTTGGCACAGCTTTCTTCTGCAAACTCTATTTTCCTTGGAGGTCACAAAAGCAATATGTTTTGATATATTCAGACAATACTTCTGTCTCATCTTAAAAGGTTACATCTCAAAAATTGAATATCAGAAAGGACTTCCCACTGAACACAACTGACTGGCCAACCAAACTGAAATGGTTCAGTATGTGAGTGGGGACAAAGAAATTGTTTTCAGATTCATTGGTACAACGTATTTTCTTTTGTATGAATATGCTACCCCATATGGGATTCCCAAAATGGTCTTTAGCACCCTAGCTTAATGGGATGTGTATTTTTTCTTGGACAAGTGGACACATTTTCAAGCAAAGACATGGATTGCATCTAATACCTAAACTGTTTCAAATGTGAATGATTTTCAACTCAAAAATGATCAGTTGAATCAGTTTATAGACTCCCTGGTCTTGTTTTAGAAGGCTACAATGAGTGTAGACTTAAAAATAATTAATGCAAATGATCACAATTAATCACTTAAATTAGTCTAAGCATTCAGGCCAAGTGTCTTTAACTCAAACTAGAGTAGAGTAGAGTAGAGTAGAGTAGAGTAGAGTAGAGTAGAGTAGAGTAGAGTAGAATAGAATAGAGTAGAATAGAATAGAATAGAATAGAATAGAATAGAATAGAATAGAATAGAATAGAATAGAATAGAATAGAATAGAATAGAACAGAACAGAACAGAACAGAACAGAACAGAACAGAACAATAGAAGACTTGGAAGGGATCTTGGAGGTCTTCTAGTCCAACCCCCTGCTCAGGCAGGAAACCCTACACCACGTCAGACAAATGGTTATCCAATCTCTTCTTAAAAACTTCCAGTGTTGGAGCATTCACAACTTTGGGAGGCAAGTTGTTCCACTGATTAATTGTTCTAATTGTCAGGAAGTTTCTTCTTAGTTCTAGGTTGCTTCTCTCCTTGATTAGTTTCCACCCATTGCTTCTTGTCCTGCCCTTAGGGGCTTTGCAGAATGACTGCTTAACTAATCAAGTATCTCAACTCAAATAATTCATATTGAGGCAATGATCATTTATTATCTTATAGTTTACACTGTGGAGTCATTCCCTGTGGGGCAGCTCAGAATTGTCCTATGGGCTTCAGTGAGTTCAGAAGTTGTGGGTGCTCCATCTCTGGAGACTTTTAAGAAGAGACTGGACATCCATTTGACTGAAATGGTTCAGGCTCTCCTAGTTAAGCAGGAGGTTGGACTAGAAGACCTCTAAGGCCCTTTTCACCTTTGTTATTCTATATTCTATGTTCAGCATGTTTAGGGTTGCATTTTGACCATATTGTGCTATGAGAAGCATTGGAAGAAGCCCTCCTTCTCAAGGCATCAATATCTTGCATGCTCAGCAGTTTCTAGTCTTTGATGCATGCACAGAAGACTCTTCTGCTGGAATTTATATATACACTCCTGTTAATTTATGCCTTTTTTTTCCTGGCAGCTAAATGGACATAAAATTTCCAAGCATCCAAGATTTCCAGACAGTGAGCAAAGCTAGAGTTGCCTTGTGCCTAAAGACTTTTTGTGGTTTTAGACTTTTTTTAAAAAAAAACACACACACCTTTTTTTTGGATTTTATTCCTTGCCTTCTGCTCCAACTTGACTTGCCGTTGCAAAATTGCTTTCTTTTTAATCCATTTTACAAAGCAATCAAAATTTTATAGCACTCTTTTCGGTTATATCCTGTGTGGCTTAGCAGCATTCTGTCACCTGGGCAACTTTGAAAAAAGCCGGTGGCAAAACACTTATGTCTCTTGATAAGAAAAGTGTGTGGACCTATATAACTAATCTTCAGGAGCTGCACTCTTTAAATGCAATGATAGATATTCACTCATGAGCCATCAGTACCCCAAATCACCCTTTTGTGTCTTCTTGAGACTTCTGCAGCAGCCAGTGCCAAAGTTTCTTAAATGAGCTACTTACATTTATTTATTTTCTTTGAATTAAGATGTTCCAAGATCAAATTCGGATGGAGATTATGTCTAGTTCTTGTTTGGGGATACACACACACACACACACACACACACACACACACACACACACACACACACTGTCTGAAATGGTATAGGGTCTCCTGCTTGAGAAGGGGGTTGTACTAGAACAGTGATGGTGAACGTTTTTTGGTTCGCGTGACAAAAGGGGGGCGCGTGGGGGGTGCACATGTGTGTGCACACACCCATAATTCCATGCATCCCCCCGTTCATGTGTACGTGACCCCTCCTTCCCGGCACGTGATGGCATGCCCGTTTTTCACTCTCCCCAGGCTTCAGAGTCTTTCTAGGAGCCTGGGGACGGCGGAAACAGCCTTCCTCACCCCCCCCCCCCCGGAGGTCCTCCAGAGGCTGGAAACAGGCTGTTTACTGACTCCCAATGGGCTCAGAAGGCGCGCTGGACCTGAGCTTGCATGCCCACCGATATGGCTCCGTGTGCTCCTTGTGGCACGCATGACATAGGTTCGCCATCACGGTACTAGAAGACCTCCAAGGTCCCTTCCAACTCAGTTATTCTGTTATACAATTTATTCTTGAATTTGTCAGACATTTTTCCTGGTCTGAACGTGTCTCAGATAAAACACTCTGCGGCTCCTATCACGGGCAATCTACGTAGAGAAATATGTGGGAAATGTTTTTTAAAAATCTAAATCCTCCTGCCAAAATTGAGTCTCACTCACAAATTTTATGGGATGAATTTCATCATATCCAGTTTGCAGCCGTCATCCTGACCCCAAGGTAAAGTGAGTCTTTATGAATTCCAAAATGTATAATGTGAAATAAGCCACGTCTTAGCATCAAAGAAAGCTGTGTCTTGTGTTTGTTTCTGGGTAAGGTGTTTAATTCGAGCTCCAGATATTGTTCACATTGTCAAATGCTATTTTTATTTGAAATGCATTTCTCCAATGAGCATGTGTTTTTGTTGTTTTACAGGTTGAATTAAGCCCCGGGCAAAAAGCATTTTTAAAAAAGAAGCACAAACACGATTAGAGCCACTGAAGATCAATTTTGCTGTAAGTATTCCCCATTCTCCTGCCATTAGGTGGAGCAGGTGTGTGTGTTGGGATGTGTGTCTGTGTGTATAATACACACACACACACACTACTTGTCTTAAACTTGGAAATCAGGATTCTTGTTCTGTAGAGATGTTCATTGAAGTGCATTAAAACCTGCAGAAGCTAAAGTAGCTAATTTTACATCTTTCCTCAAAAAACTAGTTATGGTCCTAAATAGATGATTTTCTGACTAATATTGACAATACTGTCTTGGGCATTGGGGTCTAGAAAAACAAATTTGGAAGACCAGAAGTGATCCATAAGAAATCCACTGCTCTGTTGATGCTGGATTATTTTTACTTTGCATTTCATATTATCCCCACCCAATCTAGCTGGAGCAAAAAAAAAAAAAACCCACAATACATATTCCCTTATTTGTAAAAACATGAAGTCCGGTTTTGCTCAATTCTCTCATCAATTGAAGAAGAAACAGCATTTCCTTGATAAGTGGGAGAAACAAGAACAAAGGAAAAATTGAAAAGCAAAGTTGTGCCTTTCACTCACACACACAATTCCTCCTTACCCGGGTCTATTTTTATAGTAAAGAGGTAGCGATAGTATTTACCTCTTTGCTCTTGTCATAGAAGAATGAAAAGAAAAGCTACAAAGGCTGCTGAAAAAATTGGCAGATCTCTCTACAGGTAGTCCTCGATATACGACCACAATTGAGCCCAACCTTTCTGTTACTAAGTGAAACAGTTGTTAAATGAATTTTGCCCCATTTTATGACCTTTTTGCTACAGTTATTAAGTAAATCACTGCAGTTATTAAGTTAGTAAGCGAATCTGGCTTCCCCATGGACTTTGCTTGTCTGAAGGTGACAAAATATGTTCCCATGACCCTGGGACACCACAACTGTCATATTTAGTCATCTATCAAGCATCTGAATTTTGATCACATGACCATGGGGATGTTGCAATAGTCGTAAGGTTGAAAAATGGTCATGTGTTCAGTGCTGCTTTAACTTCGAACGGTTACTAAACTATTGTAAGTCAAGAACTACCTGAATAGCAAGGAGATACTTACGGTATAGTTGTAGTAACAAAGAAGAAGGCTAGGCCAAAGTGAATGTTCGTGATTCTATCTGAAATATGTGTGGGATTCAAAGAACAGAACATGTGTGTTGTAGGCAAGTCACACCTATATAACCTCATGCCTGTGATTGCCAGTGTTTCTCAGACCTGTCCTTTGAAAATTTGGCACCAAACAACTACCGTATTTTTCGGAGTATAAGACACTCCGAAGTATAAGATGCATCTTTTTGGGGGAGGAAACAAGAAAAAAAAATGCCTCTACCTCTGCCTCCCAGCAATTTGCCTCCTTGCAGCAAACAGCCTGTTTCAATTTCAGTTTCAGTTTCCGCAAGCCTGATTAGCACAAGGAAAAAAAATCTTCCTCTGCCTCCCTGCAGCCTGAAACAGCTGATTGTCGGGAGGCCGATCCAACCAACAATCGCCTGCTTTGTGCTAATCAGGCTGTGCTGAAGCTGAAACTGCAACAGGCTGTTTGCTGTTTACTGCAAGGAGGAAAATTTCTCGGAAGCAGAGGCCAAAGGGTGGGGATGGGTGGGCGGGGCTACATTAGGTGTATAAGACACACCCAAATTTTCACCCTCTTTTAGGGGGGGGGGAGAGTGTCTTATACTCCGAAAAATACGGTAATTCCCACAACACTGTCAAACTATTTACTAAGACTGTATTACTATTCTTCTCATCCTTCCTATTACCTATCTCCTCCTACTTACGACGATAAAACCTTGTTGCTTGTATCTTTATGAATTATATTATTTTATTTAGTTCAGTTTCCTAGTATGATTTGTTTAGTATCCTATGACTATCACTAAGTGTTGTCTCTTATGATTCTTGATGAATGTATTTTTTTAATGTATACTGAGAGCTTATGCACCGAGGACAAATTCCTTGTGTGTGCAATCACACTTGGCCAATAAAGAATTCTATTCTAGTCTACATTTTATAAAAGGTTGGTGCTTTGTTAAGAAGAGCGTACCTCTGCACTGGAAAAAAAAAGGCAAGCTGAGATGATGGGCTTTTAGGAGCAAGGTGCTGTTCCACCAGTTCTGACCAAAAGAAAATCTGCTTTTGTCATCCACAGCCTGATGCCTTTTAAGTGTGGTGGACTTATAATTCAAGCAACGTGAGGGAAATGAGGGAACTCGTAAGGCAGCGGCCTCCACCTTTTTCTGGCTTTGTGGACCAGGCTTGGGTCGGAGGATGGTTGCATGCGAGCATGCAGCTCCTCTTTTACGCAAGTGGCAGGCACGCGCATCAGCCACTTGCACAAATGGACCTGTGTGCGCTCGCCTGCCACTTCCACGGCCCAGTTCTGAACAGGCCACGGCCCGGGGGTTGTGGGGATCCCTGTCGTAAGGGACAAAAGGCTGCATCAGCTGCACTTTGCAAGCTGCCTGCGGTTTGTTAAAAGCAAGCAACCTGTCACAAGCGTTTGCCATTTTTAAAAATATATATATATTTATTTTGTTTCATTATAAAAGGTAAAATACAAAACATAAAAACAAACAAACGAAAAAGCATACATCCACCACTAGCAACAACAACAACGCTTATAATTATTTGTAAGTGTAAGGGGAGGATAATTTATCATTTTTTCTTACTTTTTCTTTTTCCTGCAGCATCCAGTGGGGGTAGATTCTATATGTTTCATATTAAATTTATTTCATACTTGGGTCATTCCCCCCCCCCCCTTTTCTGTACACCAATCTTTGTTGTCTTTTTTTTTTGGTAGACAGAATGGATTTACAGATTTCTCCATGGAGCTTCTATCAGTGACACATCCTAGCATACCGACTGGCAGTTGCTCAGAGAAATGATTAGAAGCCATCATTTTCAGAACAAAGGAAGTTTGCCTTTAAATCAAGGTTAGATGATTTGCCTATCTGTTCTACCATTGTGCCTCCCTGCCCACTCTCTTTTCTCAGCCTGAGGGCGTATCAAGTCTTTCACATCATTCATTGCTTGTCCTGAATTATACCTCTGACATTAGCATTCAAATCCTTACAGTTCCTACTGCATACAATTATTAGTCTTTCTGTTGCTGAGGGCCAGAGGTGATGTGGCTGGAATGTCTGGAGAGAGAGAGAGAGGGAGGGAGGGAGGGAGGGAGAGGGAGGGAGGGAGGGAGGGAGGGAGAGGGAGGGAGGGAGGGAGGGAGGGAGAGAGAGAGAGAGAGAGAAAGAGAGAGAGAGAGAGAGAGATTTTGGTGTCTTCCCTCTGCCTTTTGGGGTGCTTTTTTTTCTTTTTTCTTTTTTGGCGTTGAATTAAAAGCAAGCTCTCATGTTAGATAAGAATTACTCTCATCAGAGGCGAAATAGATCTTTTCCTGAAACTCTGACATTATAAAAATAAACCGCAGTGTAAATGCTAAGGTATAAGATATTTATTTCGGTACAAAAATAATAAATCACATCTTGGCTATAAAACAGGTCTTGCTTCTTACAGAAGCTGAAGAGAAAAGGAAGGAACGAAAGAAAGAAATGTACACATGCGTACTAGGAACATATTAATCACTCGCTCAGGAATAAACCACTATATTTGATAGGGATGCATCCCCCTGCATATACATGTAACAGGCAATATAAAATCACTGCCTGACATTCTGCTATCTGAAACCTTTACTCCCCTATTTCATTGCTGTTAAAAGGGGGAGACGTGCTACCTGTAATTGATTTTAGAAGCTATTGTAGCATGAGCTCATAGTTTTGTTTTTAGTTGCGAAGTCGTGTCCGACCCATTGCAACCCCATGGACAATGTTCCTCCAGGCCTTCCTGTCCTCTACCATCCCCCGGAGTCCATTTAATCTCACGCCGACTGCTTCAGTGACTCCATCCACCCACCTCATTCTCTGTCGTCCCCTTCTTCTTTTGCCCTCAATCTTTCCCAGCATTAGGCTCTTCTCCAGTGAGTCCTTCCTTCTCATTAGGTGGCCAAAGTATTTGAGTTTCATCTTCAGGATCTGGCCTTCTAAAGAGCAGTCAGGGTTGATCTCCTCTAGGACTGACCGGTTGGATCGCCTTGCAGTCCAAGGGACTCGCAGGAGTCTTCTCCAGCATCATAGTTCAAAGGCCTCAATTCTTTGGCGCTCAGCCTTCCTTATGGTCCAACTTTCACAGCCATACATTGCAAATGGGAAAACCATAGTCTTGATTATACCCACTTTTGTTGGCAGGGTGATGTCTCTGCTTTTTAGTATGCTGTCTAGATTTGCCATAGCTTTCCTCCCCAGGAGCAAGCGTCTTTTAATTTCTTGGCTGCAGATCCCATCCACAGTGATCTTGAAGCCCAGGAAAATAAACTCTGTCACTACCTCCATTTCTTCCCCATCTATTTGCCAGGAATTGAGAGGGCCCTCTAAGAAGACCCTCTAAAAGGATGCAAATGACCAGCCCCTTCCCCACTATCCTGTCAGAACTGAAGAAGCTTCTTGGATCAGAAGCGAAACATCTTCAAAAGAAAAAACAAGAAAGTCCAGTTGCCTCCTGAAAAATCCCACCTTTGGGATAGACTCAGCACAGTACTTTTGCCACAGAAAATGGCAGGTTTAAATGCCAGCATCAGCAGAAAGTTTTGGAAATACTGCTGCCTGAAACCTGAAATGGCTGCTAGGCGTGCCAAGAATTTGCTTCAAGAGAAGTCATCTTTCTTTCTTCCCTAAAAGCAGGACTTTCTGATTGTGCCTGCAGTGGCTCTAGAAGGTTGGCATCGTAAGACTTGATGAGAAATTTTCTGAGTCTTACTGTTTTTGGAGATCTTCCATGCGGTTTTCTGTCTCCCCTCCCCTCTCCTTGTGTTCCTTTATGCAAGTCCCAAAGAACATCAGCTTCTTCCTCTGTTGGCCGAGATTTCTAATGTTAAGCAGACAAATACATTTTCTTTCCCTGATAAATACAAGTACCAAACCTTATTAAGTCACTCAGCTTGCAGCTGTTGCAAGGAGGAAAAATTGAGTTTAATTTTGTTAAATCAAATGCAATATGTTGTTATGGTGACCGGGTACAAATTGGGGTCATCTTGGCTACGCATGCTTTCTGGAGTACATCTGCTGCTGGGCTTATTGGTTTAGGGAGCTTTTTATTTTAAATAATAACATCAACAAGTATCCGTAACAATGGAACTCCAGGATGTCTACTTAAACTGCAGCCAAGGAACTGGATACTTAACATGCATATCCAGGAATGTCACCTGTTGGTTTCAGTGGGATAATTCCTGACTGGTGTAGAGTTCTAATTGTATGAATGCAACCAGCGTGCACAGCTTTTCAAAATGCGAACAGCTGGGGGAGATCCGAGCAGTAGCTATACTGCTGAAGTTCAGGGAGAAGTTCATGGTTGCTCGCTAGCCTTCCAGAGAACAAAATTCCTCCCCATCTTGCTACTGGTTTCAGTCACCCCAAGCGCACACCCTGGCTTTTGAACACCTTAGAACAGGGGGCCCCAGCCCACTATCGGACTTCAGCCTGTTCAGCCACAAACGCAGTGGCTGTGCACGCACACGTGTGCACAGCTCTATTTGCACAAGCAGCGGGTAAGTGTGAATGTGCGCAAAGCTCCATTGGGGCGAGTGATGGACATGCATGCCCGCCACTCATGCAAATGGAGCTGTACCAGTGGTGGGTTCCTACCGGTGCGATCCACTCTATAGCACCGGTAGCGGCCCGCTGGTGACGTCACAGTACCGGTGCGGTCGGTTGTCGGTGCCTGGGCGCCGCCATTTTAAAAAAACATGTTAATTTTTTTTAAAAAAATTCTTCTGCGCATGTCCAGAAGCCGAGCTTCTGGCACTGCTCATGCACTGCCTTCCTACCCCACAGTGAGTCCAAGCAAGGGAGGATGGCTGAGGGAGCGTGTGAGACGCTGAAAGAACGGGCGGCAGGAGCTATCTCCATTCCCCTCCCTTCAGCAGTCCGAGAAGCCACGAATGTGCAGTGATGATCCTAGGCATTTTCGCATGTTTGAGACTTCTCGAACTGCTGAGGGGAGGGGGAATGGGCGGCAGGACCTATCTCAGTTCCCCTCCCTTCAGCACTCCCAGAAGCCATGCCCACCTGGTCACATGGCCAGCAAGCCATGCCCACAAAATAAGCCACGGCCACACAGTGGCAGTAAAAAAATTAGGAACCCGGCCCTGAGCTGCACGCGTGCGCTCATCTGGAAAGGTTGGGGGGGGGGTCACTGCCTTAGAGAAATTGTTGGAAAATCTGATTTCGAGTCTGTTTTGATTTGTCTAATTTGGATCGTGCCTTCAAGTTTGAAGGTGCACCTATTCATCTTTGTCCCCAAAGCAAGAAATGACATGATTTGGATTCCCACACTGTCTTCTTAGGCCTCAAAAGTTACTTTTGTAGGAATCAAGCTCCAGTTAAATGTCAAGATTCCCTTGGCTTACATTTGGCTGAAATTTTGACTCAGTTGTTTTAAATAGTTGCATGGCTAAATACAGGTAGTCCTCGACTTATGACCGTAATCACAGTTGTAAGTCATTGCAGTCACAAGTTGGGACATTCACATGGCCAGAAGTAAATTTCTGGCTTTTTTCACACCAGTCATTATATGAATGCCATGGTCATTAAACAAACCCATTTATCTGAATGGGCGTTTTGTGGCCGAAACTAGCAAAAAGGCCATCATGGATGGTGGTTAAAAATGACTGGTCGTTAGAGGACTATTTTTAAACAATATAGACAGTTGATGGCCCTCTAACAAAATGAAGGTGCAATTCCTTCAAATAACATATGCAATTTAAACCCAGAGCTTCTGTCCTTTTCACCCATTTACTGAGCCTTTCTTTGCAGATTTGTGCAAGGTAGCTAGCTGTTCATTGTTGATGTTTTTGGCATACTGCCCTGGGAACTAGCTGCCAACCTATCTCCCACAGCAAGAGTAGAGAACAAGGTCTCGTGTTCAATCCCACTCTTTAATTTCTATTGACCTCCACATCATTGTGGTTGAGTTTGCACGAATGTGAGAACAGTCTTCTGCACAGACTGGGACTGTGGTTTCTCAAGGTCCTGGATGGATCATACAGAGAGATTTATTTTATTTTATTTATTTATTTTATTTGTCAACAAGTGCAAGGAAACAGGACACAGGAAAAAGTGGCACAAATAAATGGATATAAAGAAGCAAAACGTAGCCATGAACACATAAAATGAGTATATACAAATGGGTACAGTAGGACAGGTACGGGAGGCACGCTGGTGCGCTTATGCACGCCCCCTTAGGGACCTCTTAAGAAACGTGTAAGGTCCACGGTAGACAGTTTAAGATAAAAGGTATGGGGGCTAGAGAAAATTAACAACAGGATCAGGCAGAGTGTTCCAGACATTTACTACTCTATTGCAGAAGTCGTATTTTCTGCAGTCAAGATTAGAGCGGATTGCGTTTAGTTTGTATCTATTGATAGCCCTAGTGTTATTGCGGTTGAAATTAAAGTAGTCGTCAACAGGTAGGACATAAAGGTAGATGATCTTGTGTACTAAGCTTAGGTCAGAAGTAGACGGCGCAGTTCAAGGTTATCCAGGCCTAAAATTTCAAGTCTACTGGAATAAGGAATTTTATTGCGAGCGGAGGAGTTGAGTACTCTTCCTGTAAAAAAAGATGTCCTTGAGTCCAAGCAAGCGTGAATATACTGTATTTCCTCCAGGAGGGGAGACCTCCAGTAGAATGCATGAAAGTCAGGAAGAGAAAGGAGTGGGTTTCTCTGTGCAGCTCTTTGACTCCTCCAAGTCTGGTCTGTCACATGTCCAGCTGAGTACCTGAAAAGGACTCAAATCTCTGCCTTTCTGACAGCTTAAAGTAGGAGAACTGGGAATGACAGTCATTGAATGTGTCCCTCTCTTTGTTGTCGTTTCAGAAAGGTGAGTGGTAACATCTTCCAAGGCCGCTGAACATCAAAGCGGAAGAGCCGGAAGACAAAAGAGAGAGTTGCACGCACATGCTCACACACAGACAAAGCTGTGGCCTGCCGTCTGCTGTTTGTTTCTCCACCCTCCTCAAGCCAAGGAAAGACCCAGAGAGGGATGGTTACAAGATGAACACGGGAGCCTCAAGTTTACAAAGGTTCGCATGAGAAAAGAACAGGAGGCACTTCCTGGGCCGCTCCTCGTCTTTGAAGACTTGCCACGGTCAAACGGCGCTGCAATGGCTCGGTTTAAAGCTTCGGCACAATTCGCAAGGAAAATATTTGGACTGCAACTTTTGGACAGTTTTCCTGCTTTGAAGTAGTCTGTCATGCTTTACCAGTGTGAACTCTATTGACCCACATCCCTCCCCCCTTTCCCCCCTATTACTTCAGGATTTTTTCCCCCCTCCCTGAATCGAATAGCAACACTTGTGACACTTTGAAATCTTGAATCTACAGAGGCCCTTGGGCAGCTCTGCTTTCATCTCCGATGCAAGCCAAGCAGTAAAAGCTACAGGGGAGACCTCCATTTGCTGTAAATGAAGCCTGGTGACAGTTTCCTGAAATAGCATTTTCAACCCACCCACCCCGCTCCCCCTTTCAAAGGCCATGGATCCCGAAGAAAGCAAGAGGAGCACAAAAAAGGGGGACGGGGCCCCAAGGAAGAGGCTCGTGAAAGGAGAAGCTTTTCAAAGCAGTGTCTCCTCCATGACTCCATATCCAAGCGGCTCTGCTCTGCTGCCAGGCTCTCCCCTCCATGATGTTGCACCCCAGCAACGTTTTTCAAGGGAGGAGGCTCAGGAGAAGACCGGACAAGGTCAACCCAAGCATCCCTCTTTCGAGCATCCATCCCACGTGGCCCAACTTCAACAGCACTCATTGCCACCAGCATACAGGACTCCCCGAAAGCAAGAGCACATTCTTGAAGGCCCTACTTGGCAGCTTGTCGATCCAGCAAGATCAGTTCCTTCAGGCTCATTTCCTCCTTCTGCACTCCCTTCCAGTCACGGTCAGATCTTACCATCCTGCTCTTCGGTTTCTACTGAAGAGGACAAGCCCCCTGTTCAAAAGGTCTACATCCCTCGTAGTTTGCAGGTTTCTTTGAAACCATCTGAAGAAGGACACAAGAAGGAAAAGAAGCCGCAGAAGCCAGGCAAATACATTTGCCAGTACTGTAGCCGGCCTTGTGCCAAACCAAGTGTTCTCCAGAAACACATCCGATCCCACACGGGCGAGAGACCCTATCCATGTGTTCCCTGTGGCTTTTCCTTCAAAACCAAAAGCAACTTGTACAAGCACCGGAAATCTCACGCCCATCGCATCAAAGCTGGGTTATCTTCAGGGACTGCTACAGAATTGTACCCTTCCAGCTTGGAGATGGAGAAGATGGGTGGGGAGGAATTTGAAGAGCCCACAGAAGGAGAAAGCACAGATTCTGAAGAAGAGACCAGAAGCACCCCAGGCCATTTGTTGGAACTATCAACCAGGCGGAAGCAAACTATGTTGTATGGGGCAGGAAGTCAAGGTTCAAGCCAAGAAAGCTCCTCTTTCCCCCATTCCAGCATGTCTCAATCCCTTGACGACAGCAGTGCTTTCGTAGAGCCATCACCAGACCTTGCCCAAAGTCATAAATCGGAAGAAACACACACTATCAAACAAAAGCTTGCCCTCCGTCTAAGTGAGAGGAAGAAAGTTATCGAGGAACAGGCTTTCCTTAGCCCTGGCAGTAAAGGAAGCACCGAATCAGGCTACTTCTCAAGATCAGAGAGTGCAGAGCAGCAAATCAGTCCACCAAATACTAACGCGAAATCATACGCAGAAATCATTTTTGGCAAATGTGGGAGGATAGGCCAGCGGACGGCTATGTTAGCCGCAACCACCGCCCAAGAATTTCCCCCGGTATCGTCTGAAGAAAAGTTGAGTACCGTTCCTTTGTCTGTGCCTCGGACACAGGTTATTGAACATATCACCAAGCTGATCACTATCAACGAGGCGGTTGTTGATACTAGTGAAATTGATAGCGTTAAACCGAGAAGGAGTTCTTTGTCTAGACGGAGCAGTATCGAATCTCCAAAGCCTGGCTCTTACAGAGAATCATTTCAGCTGGACATCAAACCTGGTTCCAGTAGCCAACCAGATCCATCAAAGTCATTGACATCCCACGTTGAAAAAATGAAGCCTGACCCATCCTTGTTGTCGTTCCAGCAATCCCACAGTGCCACGGAGACAGTGCCTCTTCTAAGAAGCCACTCTATGCCTTCAGCTGTATGCACTATGAGTTCTCCTCACACCTTTAGAGGTAGCTATTCTTTCGATGATCACATTACTGAATCGGAGGTCTTAAGCCGCAGTCAGATGTCTTCCCACCCCCGGATGCTAAAACGGCAGCCAGCTATTGAGCTACCATTCGGAATGGAGTACAGCTCAGAAGAGGTTGGGACAGCAGGCAAAGAAAGCTTTTCCAGACCTCCGGAAGAACAAGAGACCAAGGAGAGTGAGTTGACCAAAAAGTCAAGGAAGGGCCCCAAAACAAAAGGATTTATGTATGAGTGCAACATCTGTGGTGCTTGGTACAAGAAAAGAGATAATTATGAAGCCCACAAGAAGTACTATTGTTCAGAACTTCAGATCTCCAAACCTCATTCTTCCAGTTCATATACTTTGTCCGAAATGGAGAAAGGGTTGATGGAATCTGATCCAGGGCCACAAGTGATGCATTACAAGCTAGGAACTAGTTTAGAACTGACTCCACTGAGGAAGAGGCGGAAAGAAAAGAGTCTTGGTGATGATGAAGATCCACCAGCTTTTGAGTTGACTGAACCATCCTTTTCTAGAAGTGGACCAGCCACTCAGTTTATTGGGTTGAAATCCAGTGAAGTGGCCTTGAACCTCACTTCCAAGTCTGTGAAGCCAGCAGTGGATCCCACTCAATCTGTGCCTCTTTCCGATGTTAGTACAAGTTTTCATTCTAGAACTGCAAATCCCCCATTTACTCCAGAAGGCAAAGAGAGGAGAACAACCTCAAAGGAGATCTCTGTCATCCAACATACGAGTTCCTTTGAGAAGTCCGATTCCATAGAACAGCAGAGTAGCTTAGAAGGAGAAGAAAAGCTACTCTTGCCTTATGCCTCCCAACCAGAGGTCCAACTTTGCCGACCCCTTCAGCCAAAGCTTGTGCGTCAACCTAATATTCAAGTCCCTGAGATTCTGGTCACTGAAGAACCCGATCGGCCAGAAATGGAACCAGAACCTCCACCGAAAGAGCCAGAAAAGATGGAGACATTTCAGTGGCCACAGAGAAGCCAGTCTCTCTCCCAACTTCCTGCAGAGAAATTGCCACCCAAAAAGAAGAGGCTACGGCTAGCAGAAATGGCCCAGTCTTCTGGAGAATCCAGTTTTGAGTCCATCAGAAGCCCAAGTCAGGAAAGCAGCATCTCCCATGCTTCTAGTCACTCAGCTTCTTTTGAGCGAGAGGAAACTGTTTCTCAGTCCTCTGAATCCCATGGTAAACCTCTTGGCCTTGGCTTTGGCCTTGGCCCCCACATGCTAACAGTACCAAGTTCCCACCTCCACCACCATCACCATCATTCCCGAGAAATGAGGAGGTCTGCTTCTGAACAGACGCCCAATGTCTCACATTCCTCTCCAATGTCGGAGATTCGCAGCAAATCATTTGACTACGGGAGCTTGTCGTCGTCTCCTTCTACATCCCAAACTCCAACCACGACAACAGCTCCACCGGAGAGGAGAAAGTGCTTTTTGGTCCGGCAGGCATCTCTCACCAGGCATCCAGAGCATGAGCCGGACTCTTCCTCCAAAGGAGGAGCTGAGACAGAGGAATCCGTGCAAACGTCAACTCAGTCTCCTGCCGCAAGCTTGCCACATCAACAGCTGCCTTCCTCCTCTTCTTCCTCTTCTTTCTCTTCTCACAGAGGGTACCCAGCTGACAAGGATCAGCCAAAAGACTGTCCCGAGTCCTCATGTACATATCCCTACACTGAAGCTCTGCAAGTGGTCCATCCACCTGTCCCCCATTTAACCCTCCATGAAAAACAGTATATGGGCCCACAAATCTCTCTCTTACCATTCCAGCACCTTTTGCCACCTCTGGAGCATTCAGTTGAGCTTTTCTCCACTCAGACCATGGCAGACATCTTCTCCACTCAATATTCCATCCCTCATGTCCCTCATTCCTTATTTCAGAGTGCGGCGCTTCCTCTCCAAGAAGCTTTGCTGCATCCAGGCCAGTTGCACATTGCCCCTCCGCTGCTGTCGCACCCAGCTGATATCGTAATCAGGCAGAGCCCATCAATCTTGCCCTTGCATTACCCAGGATGCTCGCCGCTCCCTTCTGCGTTGTTTCTGCCTCTTCAGTCACAGCTAGCTCTCCAGCTGCCAAGCGACATTGGTGCCCACTTGCCCCATCTCAAATCCAGCCTCTCTCCTGAAATCGGAAGCCGTACCTTCTCCCCATCTATAGATTATGGCACTGAGAGCCGATTGCATATTTTAACTCGGCCAAGTAGCCCCTCTGCCTCTATCTCCATTTCTCAGTTGGTGGTACCCGCCTGTTCGGAGCCCGTGGTTTCTCTGGTTGTCCCGGTTCGCATTCAGGCGAACATGCCATCCTACGGAAGCGCAATGTATACCACGCTTTCCCAAATCTTAGTCACTCAGTCCCACTGTAGCGCCTCTTCAATCCTGCTGCCAAAATTTGAGGACTATCAGACCAAGGGTACTCTGGTCTGCACTGCTAATGTTCACAGCGTTGGTCTTGATTTGGCCCAAATGATCACAGAAGAGCAGAAGACCTTGATCCACAGTCCGTACCTGCGGCTGCCATTTTCTCTGTCGGAAAGGAAAGGCTACTTTCCCCTGGGCCCCGTGTCTGAAAGTGTCTTGGATCTCGAAGGGAGCCCATCCAATGCTGGAGGAAGCAAGAGGATGCTTTCCCCAGCTGGGAGTTTGGAGCTCACCATGGAAACACAGCAGCAGAAACGGGTGAAGGAAGAAGACGAGTTTTCTGAGACAGAAGAGAAGCTGGAAATAGTGATGACCTCCAATACAATAGAGGAAGGGAAAAAACGTGATCAAACAGCAGCCAAGGCAGAAACACTCCCTGATATATTGTCTGAACAGACAGAATCCCCAAAAGGCCAGGCTGCCTTAAACCTGGGCTTGCCACAGTCTGAGGCCTCCAGCTTTGAAGTTCGAAAGGAATATAAGCAGCCAACGGAAAAGAAGCCTGAGAGCAAGCGTGCTCCCGAGAAAGTGAAGAAGGAGGATTTGAAAGAGCCAGCAGAAGCCTCGGTGGCAAGTCCTCCGAGCTCAGCATTTTCCTCCGAGGTTGCTCAAAGCTCCAAGAAGTCTCAGGACAGTACAGACGTTAAGAAGGTACTTCTGTTCCCCAGTCTCCACACAACTACTAATGTCAGTTGGTGCTATTTAAATTACACAAAACCAAATCACAGCCAGCAAGTTGACCACAGTTCCTCGGTGTATGCCAGCTGGTGCATTAGTCTGTATAATCCCAACCTCCCCGGTATATCTACTAAAGCCGCCCTGTCACTCCTACGCTCCAAGCAAAAGGTGAGCAAAGAAACCTACACCATGGCTACTGCTCCACGTCCAGAGACAGGGAGGCTTGTACCCTCAAGTTCCAGGAACCCCAAAATGTCAGAGGTAAGGAAAATCACTTTTTCCTTTGGCCCTCATCTGTTTGTTTAAGGATTGGACAGCCTTGCTGCCAAGCTTCAAAGAACTGGCTCAGCATGTTATCCAGCTGAGTTGAGTCATGGCTCCTAGAACTGGCTCCCAAAAGCAATGCTGGCTAGAGGTTTTGGAGGCTCTCAGCCCAATTTATTTGGAAGACGCCAGGTTGCAGAAAATTGCTCTCGAACCCCAATTCTGTTGCTTAAAATAAACTGGTGTCAAACTAGTTAAAGACAACACACTTGTGTGCATTGGTTTCTCCAACAGAGTTGCTTTCTTCTGTCATTCCCCAGTCTGGTGCCTTTGAATATGTTGGAGTTGCAACTTTCAGACTTACCAATGATTAGGAAACATCAAAAGTCAACAGTTTTGAAAGGTTCTGCTTTGAGGAAGGCCAGCCTCATCCATTTTATAGCCTTATCATGTGCAGCCAGCCCAAGGGATGGGCTGCTGATGCACCTCCTCGTTGGCTTTGCTGCGCAGATCAAATTGTAGACTCGATCCTTGCCATGGAAATCGCATTAAATGCCTTGCTTCCTAATGAGCACCACAGTGCTGAGATATTTGTACGCTGTCTATTCCCAACACTGTGAGGGGCCAGTGTGTGGAAGCATCCTCTGTGTAAGTTGCTAGATTTCAGCTAGTGAGTTTTACTATTCCAACGAAATTGGTAGAAATAGATAAATTAATGTATCTCCCAGTTCAGAGAAAAATCTATGCAGCTGCTCCTGAAGTCAGTTCAATGCATTTATTGAGAGGTTTATGACAATTCACCATGGCCAACTCTCCACGGCCAATTTGCTGTGGCCAACTCACCGCAGGACAACTAACCATGGGCAACTCGTTGCAGGACAAGCAATAGCAATAGCACTTAGATTTATATACCGCTTCATAGTGCTTTACAGCCCTCTCTAAGCAGTTTACAGAGTCAGCCTATTGCCCCTAACAATCTGGGTCCTCATTTTACCCACCTTGGAAGGATGGAAACCTGAGTCAACCTTGAGCCGGTGAGATTTGAACTGCCGAACTGCTGGCAACAGGCAGTCAGCAGAAGTAGCCTGCAGTACTGCATTCTAACCACTGTGCCACCATGGCTCACAAGAGTTACCCAAATATCAGAGAAATGGTGGAATGGAATCATGAAAGGGTGCAAAAGGAGGGAGAAAATGAAATGCAAATGACAAAAATTAAAATAATTTTTATTTACTTTAAATAATTGAATTGAATTGTTCAATTGTCCCGCGGCGAGTTGGCGATGGTGAGTGGGCCGCAGCGAGTTGTTATGTTCCGTTTATTGGGAGGCAAGCTATCACACAGTGGTCTTGCAAATAGTTGGTAATAGAAGCCATAGAAGGTCTCCCTAAAACTGGTGCTCCAAGTAAATGGCAGCTTATACAAAATGAGCATGGACGCTTTTCAGAAAGCTTTACTGTTCTTGTGTAGTATGTAAAATCAATTACATGTTTTAGCAGTTAAATCGATTCAAAGCCAGACAGATCATTGATTGAAACTACCTTGAAGTGGCTGAGGGCTCCACTAAAAAGTGAAATCATGCAAAGAACAATGCACAACAACAACAACAAACCACACACGCTTATAGGGGGAGTTTGGCCCTGAAATTAGTCATGTCTGATCAAACTTGGAAATTATTATAGTTTTTGTTCTTCGGGCAGGGGGATTCACTACATTTGTCTGGAATGTGGCAATCTTTGGTGATGAGCCTTGGAAGGCTGCTAAATTAAAATGACTGAATGTTGCTGTGGTTTCTGTCAAAAGAAGTAAAAAAGTATGATGCTTTACATTATTTTATGTCTACAACTCTTAGTCATCCTTAGGAAAGAGCAGATCGTTTTAATGTTGTAATATTTTCATTGCACATCTCATCACAGGAGCTTGGTGCGATTTTTATGGTCTTAAAAATGCTTTGAGGTATGATGATGGAGTCTGGCTCCAAGACTGCATGTTGCTTAGCAGAGGAGGAAGCGTAACATCTTGCAGAGTTGTATGAAAATCATAGCATCTCATGTTTACCCTGGAGAAAAGCTTTAGTGTTTTGGGCTGAAGACAACACCAAGCAGTCAGCCCTGAGATGAAAAGGAGGCTGCATACTCAGAAACACCTGCAGGGTCAAAGAGGCTGCCTTTCGGCATAATGTTGGGGTGATTGTCAAGTCAGACTGCTTAACTTGAAAGCAGACTTTAAAAAAAAAAAATTAGATGAAAACCAGATTCATGTTTTGGAAAGTAGTTCCAGCCACATAACCTCCTTCCTCCTCCGTCCTGTTAAAACAATTACCGAACTGACTGCAAAGATTCCTTGGCATAGGTTGTGTGTTTGTTCTTTTTCTTTTCTTTTCTCTTTTCTTTTCTTTTCTTTTTTTTTCTTTTCTTTTTTTTCTCTCATTGGCTGGTTATATGATAATGGATGGAATGGAGCATCACACCAGACTTTTTGGTAGCACAATGGGACTTTGCACTCCCATGTGCCTTCCTCGCCCAAACCACTTCTCATTCATAGCAGAACTCCAAAATCCATTCTGGCGACTGAGGGATTCTCTGGAGTAGATTTTAAGAGCCCTTGGAAGAAAGCTCTGAAAAGTGAAAATATCCAAGTAAAAAAACCTATATAACTGGGTTCTGTCCATTATTAAGAGCTGGAATATGCTGCTGCTGAGGAATTAGTCCCAGATCCATAGATGATGGCTAATTAATTCCAGGAATGTTATTCATGAGATTTCAAATTACTTTTATATGTGGTTGAGCTTTCATAATTAATAATAATAATAATAATAATAATAATAATAATAATAATAATAATAATAATAATAATAATAATAATAATAATAATAATAATAATAATAATAATAGAAGAGTAGAGTAGAGTAGAATAGAATAGAATAGAATAGAATAGAATAGAATAGAAAATAGAATAGAATAGAATAGAATAGAATAGAATAGAATAGAATAGAATAGAATAGAATAGAAGAATAGAATAGAATAAACAGAGTTGGATGGGACCTTGGAGGTCTTCTAGTCTCCCCATGTATGAATGATAGTATATGGTTTTTTTAATCTTTATAACTATTTTAATTGTTATCGTTTTTATAAATTGTTCCTCTTTTATGTTGTACTCTGCCCAGAGTCCCGCGGGAGTTGGGCGGCCTATAAGAACGATTAAATAAATAAATAAATAAATAGTCCAACCCACTGCTTAGGCAGGAAACCCTACACCACTTCAGACAAATGGTTATCCAACATCTTCTTTAAAACTTCCAGTGTTGGAGCATTCACAACTTCTGGAGGCAAGCTATTCCACTGATTAATTGTTCTCACTGTCAGGAAATTTCTCCTTAGTTCTAGGTTGCTTCTCTCCTTGGTTAGTTTCCACCCATTGCTTCTTGGCAAAACATAAATAATTGTCCTGTCTCATCTAGTAATACTAGACGTTTCCTTTTTATTATCTATTTTATTTTATGATTGGTATTTCTATGCTCCAGGATGGATCATCCAAAACGTTTAGCAGAGATGGAATCCTGTGTCCTTTTTAGAATGGGTGGGGAACCGTGACCTTTTTATGACTTGTGGACTTCAACTCCCAGAATTTTTAAGCCCAGAATTCCTGAGCTCAGGAGTTCTGGGAATTGAAGTCCACAAGTCACAAATGGGTCACGGTTCCCCACCCCTGCTTTGGATATTGATGAAACACAACTGACAACAGCCCACAATATAACCAATGGTTGGAACCCTGGGAATACAGCTCAAAAGTGCAGTTATGGCACAACTTATTCTCTACTCATTGCACTTCAGTTTCACTGAAAGACACTAAGACACTTAAAGTCACCTTAAAAAGAGAAGGCACCAAATTTGATTTCAGTGCAGCCCATGCCAGAAATAGCCGCCAACTCTTTACTTCCCAGGAAGAGTTTGAAGCAAAGAGTTTGTGATCAGTAACCATCCCTACTCCTCATCTCCTTTTTTTCTTTTTTCTTTAAAAAGAATAATAAACTACTTTGATTTTTTGGGGAGATAGGTCCATCTGCCCTCACTCCTTCCCAACGAAGGCCAGAAAGATGCAATGCAAACCAATAAGGAAAGGGATAAAAGAGGGAAAACTGAAGATGACATTCCTGTAACCAAGCGAGGAGAACCAACCAGGATCAAGATCTTTGAAGGAGGGTGAGTATTTGTGGTGTTCTCATATTCCACAGTGTTTGATGGATGGGAAGCTTTGATTCTAAAAATGACTCTTAGGGGAAAATGCCATGGTGTCCCCTTTTTAGCTCCAGTTAGGCTTAGTTTTCTTACTCTTTCCTCTTTCTTTCTCTCATCACCGTTATAGTCCTGGGCTCTAGCAACTCGTAAACCAGGTAAGTAGCTTCATGATTCAAGAGAGCTGGATAGTAGACATGTTTCTCGTTTTCTGAAATTCTACCCATACAGTAATAAAAGACTTGATTGGAGCTGGATTATCTGACTTTCCCCTCCCCCCTGAAGATTTGAGTTGGGTTGAGTTGTTTCAAGCGTCTCAGTAGGCTGGATAAGAGTTTGATGCTAGAAAGATAGACCTCATGGGCTCAGTTTCACCTATGGCTGACTGTCCAAAATAATGTATGTACAATCTTGTGCAAAATGTGTCTGTGGCTTATTTGTGTATAATATTGTACGCGTGCACTTCCGAGAAGCTGGCTGCGTTTCATCCCTGGCCCAAACTATAATGATGCAATAATGTATTGGTAGCAATTTGCCATCACAATTGCTCATATATCCACTTCGGGTTTCTGATCAGAAAAAAAGTGAGGGAGACCTGAAGCACTTTTTAATTTGAAATCTTTCAAACTGAAAACATTGGTTTGAGGTTTGGGATTCTCGGAAGAGAGAAGTTCTAGTCCTTGTCAAAGATTAGATCAAATGAAAGGGATTTTTCTCCTTTATGATGTTCTCCCCTGTCTGATGGTTCTTATCAGAACCCCAACCAGTTTAACCTCTAGTTCAGGAGTGTCAAACTCAAGGCCCGGGGGCCGGGTTCGGCCCGCAGAGTGCTTAGATCTGGCTTGCGGAGCCACCCTGGAAACAGTGAAGGACCGACCCGCGGTACCTCTGCCAGAAAAAATGCCTTCCCGAACTCCGTTTTCACTGGCAGAGGGTTGCAGGACGACGTAACAGCCAAAAACAGAGCTCGGGAGCCCATTTTGTCTGGCAGAGCGCTTGGGCTACCACAGACGCCCCCGACATGAGTGACATCGAGCTGGCCACACCCACCCTGGCCACGCCCACCCTGGCCCCCTGAGATCAAACACAACCCTGATGCGACCCTCAATGAAATCGAGTTTGCCAGCACTGCTTTAGTGAATACTAACATTCAGATCTCAGTTACTGAATTAACAGCAGCCACAATAACTTCAGGAAATAGTGCAAAACCAGTTAGGTTGACTTAGGGATGAAAGCTGCAAGGTATTCCCAGTGGTAAAGAACTGGGGCTTTCCGGATCTTACTGAACTACAACTCCCAACAGTCACAGCAAGGTTGCCCAATAGTGAGGAATCCTGGGAACGAGAGTTCCACAATGTCTAGTGCAGTGTTTTTGAACCTCAACAACTTTAAGCTCTGCAGACTTCAACTCCCAGAATTCTCCACTCAGCCAGAATTCTGAGAGTTGATGTCTGCACATCTTAAAGTTCCCAAGGCTGAGAAATGTTGATTAGAGAGACACAATTTCCTCACTTTTGAGTTAATGTTGAGTGATATTGTTTTACATCTTCTGCACTTCTTTATTGAAAACTATTTCCTGTCAGTGGCTGGATACTCAGATCTTGCTAAACCAGTTGTACATTGTTGGCTTACTATGACAATGTAGAACCTAGTTATTGTGTTTGTAGTCAAGATGATGGCTTCAGCAGCTATTGAAGCTGATCTAACAATGGTGGTTAACATAAATGCTATTGAAGCTCAATGTGTTATTCTACTTTATATTATTCACTAGCAGGCTTTGACCTTTTTTTGCATCTGCTTATGCAATTTTTAAAAGAGTTTACCTTTGTCCATGAATATACAGTCTAGAGTTAAGTTTTAATATTGCCAGTGGATGGAGTTTTGTGGTCATTTAAGACCAAATATAAAATGCAATATCTGTATGTTTTCCAAGGTTTATTTCTGTTGCTTTATCAGGAAGGACACATTGATATGATGGGCTTTTTTTTTTAAAGTACGTAAATATAGGCTCAGCTAAGAAAGCAATAGATTGGTATATATAATTAAACACTCTTCTCTTTTTCTTTTTTAACGTGATTAGGTAGAACTTTCTGTTCCTAATAAAAATAGCCAAATGTGGAGCTACAGCCATAAAATTAGAAGCTCAGTTTATAGCTGTATTACCTTCTTTCATTGCTATTGGTGAAAAGTGAGCAGGTTGCCCTTGGAATAAATAAGTAGACAATACAAATCTGCAGGGCACAACACAAAGAGAGATGAGCAGAGATTTATGAGCTTTTACCCAAATTGATCCTTTAGGTGCATTTTTAAAAATGTGATGTTTCAAACAGAAATTCTGTGCAATTGCTTTGTTTTTAAGGCTGTATTTTCTGCATAAGATGGGGCGAGATAGTACTTCACCCATTTAAATGACATTGAAGAGTCTGTCTTTATATGTCATAATAAGTCGGAATATCCAACAGTTATAGCTTACTATGAATATGGATTCTTCCAGTTGTTCCCATATTCCAAAGTCATGCTTGTGGACTTTCACATCTAAACAAGCTGTTGAATTTCCTTCAGTTTATCCCAATTTAAGACTCAGAACTTCTGCCACAAAAGCCAATTGAGAATGGTATTTTTGTCCAATTTTGTATTTGTTTGAGAAATAAACTAGGGATCCTGACTTGTCATGGCAAACAGAGCATAGAGGGAATATTTTTCTTAAAATCCCCACCCTACTGGTCTTCCGCAAAGCCGTTAAAACATGGCTCTTCCTGCAGGCAGGGTGAAATAGAGATCAATCCCCCATGTATGAATGTTGATTTGGTTTTTAATTTTTGTAATTCTTTTTAACTATTATTATCATTTTTTAATGAATTGTTCTCTCATTATGCTGTAAGCCACCCCGAGTCCCGCGGGAGTTGGGCGGCATATAAGAACGATAAATGAATGAATGAATGAATGAATGAATGAATGAATGAATGAATGAATGAATGAATGAATAAAATAAAATCAATTCTGGCAGAAGAATTAAATGGAAGTAATCAGGCAGCTTATTGCATCATTCTTCTTTGATCAAGTTGAGCCAAGATTCTTAGTTATGAGAAGAATATGGATATGGTAAAGAACTGTAGTGAGGATTACTGGATCTAGGTAATCTCACAGACCTAAATAACATTAGAAGAAGAATGATTTTAGTGATGAAAGTAAGGGGTAGTGTTCATCTGTGGATTCCATATATACTTCCTTTTTTCAAACCATCTAAGCATGTACCATTTCATAATATATGAACATCAGTCTCTCATATGATGGCATCATTGAGGCATTCCACCCCGATCATCAAAGTCACACAATGAGATTATCATACCAGTATATAATCAACATCAGTTGCATTACAAATGGTGGAATCTCCACTGAGAAATATTCCCACCTTCATATCCTTAGTTTTCTGTAGTAGTAATTAGGGGAATGTATGGAGACCACAAAGAAGGGCTTCACATTTTTTTAAAAAAGGGGTAGGGGATTGTGAACACCTCCATATAGTCACAATTAGGGGCAGTTGGAAGCAGGAAGTTTGTGAATAATTCTTTAAAATATTGAATTGAGTTTGTCTAGTTTAATGAAAAGAAGGACATGATAGCAGTGTTCCAATATCTATGGTGCTGTCACAAAGAGGGGGGTCAGCCTATTCTCCAAAGCTCCTGAAGGCAGGACAAGAAGCAATGGATGGAAACTATTCAAGGAGAGAAGCAACCTAGAACTAAGGAGAAATTTCCTGACAGTTAGAACAATTAATCAGTGGAACAGTTTGCCTCCAGAAGTTTTAAATGCTCCAACACTGGAAGTTTTTAAGAAGAGATTGGATAACAATTTGTCCGAAGTAGTGTAGGGTTTCCTGCCTAGGCAGGGGGTTGGACTAGAAGACCTCCAAGGTCCCTTCCAACTTTGTTATTCTGTTAAAATGTTGTCAGCTTGTAACCGGCTTCTTGTATGATTTGGCTTCTTACTGTAACTAGTAATTGCCAGCTACCTACTTAGATTATATTTTTAATTCCCAGAACATATCTGAATTGTTCTGCACTAAAAGTCATGAATTCAATCATTTTATTTGTTGGTTTGCTTACTTGGGTAGGGAACATTTCTGAGCACATATGTTTTAACATTTACCTAACAGGTAAAGTTTCCTGTCTTAGCTGGGAAACAAATCACAACTTTGCAAACCACTATTCACATGTCTAATAGAATATTATAGCTTGTTTAAATCTGGAAAGAAGCAAATTTATTGTAAACTTTGCACATGTGACAGTGAATTCAACTAAAATACTGATTACAAATAACGGCTTGACAAAGTAGCAGAAGTGGTGCATTGGAATATCTTCAAGAGAGCCGAGATGGTGCAGTGGTTAAATGCAGCACTGCAGGCTACTGCTAGTTTAGCAGTTCAGCTGTTCAGATCTCACCGGCTCAAGGTTGACTCAGCCTTCCATTCTTCCGAGGTGGGTAAAATGAGGACCCAGATTGTTGGGGGCAATATGCTGAACTCTGTAAACCGCTTAGAGAGGGCTGTAAAGCACTATGAAGCGGTATATAAGTCTAAGTGCTATTGCTATTGCTATACCGTTGGTCTCCAAGCAAAAACTGGTGAGACCACAAAATAAACTCTCTAATAGGAAACTAAGCCAAAGTATTCTAGGCTTTAGAATTCAAACAGACAAGCATCTGCCACAGAACAGTCCACATTTAACAATTGTTGATAAAGAAATGACTCGGTAGGTGGATAAAAATGCCAAATCCAGTCTAAATATCTGCTGGCTGTGTGACCAACTAGTCATAATATTAAAAGAGTGAATTGAATTCTGAACCCACAGTCTGCTTGTGAGTAGAGATAAGGCTTAAAAAAAACCTTGACGAAAAACCAGGTCTTAGCAAATAACAAGAAAACAAGGTCAGTGTTGCCTAACCTTGGTAGTTCCAAATAAATAAAACCCAACTCCAGAAACTCAACAGTGGACATACAGGCTGGAGACACTTAGGAGTTGAAGTCCACACATCTGCGATTTATTGAAGTCAGGAAGCACTGCTCTAATTGTCCAGCTTTTTTGACTTCCCACTCCTCCTTTCACAGCCGGTGCAAAACCATGACTGCTGGGTTAACTTCTCCACCATAGGCAGTAATGTGGCTTGTTAGATTTCTTTTGGACTAGACTTTGTAAATCATGATTTATCGCTCGGCAGGTATATGAACCTGCTTATTGTGGCTTAGCTAACAAACAAGCAAGACTTAGTATGATGTGCAATTCCACACACTGTATGAGACAAGATGGGAAGAATTGCTAACCGGGAACCTGTGTTGTTTCTTTCCTTGGCAGAGAATACATTTTACCTTTGGGGGAAGGGTTAGGGTTAGGGACGCGGTGGCTCAGTGGCTAAGACGCTGAGCTTGTCAATCAGAAAGGTCGGCGGTTAGAATCCCTAGCGCAGCGTAACGGAGTGAGCTCCCGTTACTTGTCCCAGCTTCTGCCAACCTAGCAGTTCGAAAGCATGTGAAAATGCCAGTAGAAAAATAGGGACCACTTTGGTGGGAAGGTAACAGTGTTCTGTGCGCCTTCGGCATTTAGTCATGCCGGCCACATGACCACGGAGACGTCTTCGGACAGCGTTGGCTCTTCGTCTTTGAAACGGAGATGAGCACCACCCCTTACAGTCAGGAACGACTAGCACATATGTGCGAGGGGACTCTGCTGTTTACCTTTACCTAGGGTTAGGGTTAGGGAAATGGTATTGGGTTTCCTGCTTGAACAGAGGGTTGGACTAGAAGACCTCCAAGGTCCCTTCCAACTTTGTTATTCTGTTAAAATGTTGTCAGCTTGTAATTGGCTTCTTGTATGTATTTTACCTTTTGGGAAAAGGGCATGAGAAGGGCCGTTTGGTTTTCTGTACTAGATAGTGAAAAATAAGGATATGAGGAAATTTATTTCATTTATTTATTCATTTAGAAAATTTAGAAATTTATATATTTAGAAAATTTATAGTCACCTACTTGCATGTGGGAACTCAAGGTGGCTTACACAATATAAAAGAAATAATAATAAAAAATGAAAATAATATAATAATAACCCCCAACTTCCTAGGACAGTGATGGCAAACCTTTTTCTGGTTGCGTGCCAAAAGTGTGTGTGTGCCCGCGATATCGTGCGTGCGTGCCGGTACCCTCAATGCAATGTGTGCCCCATCTGCACATGTGTGCATGACTGCCCCCATCTGTGCATGCGTGCATGGCTCCCCCCGCGCATGCGCTCTTTCCCACACATGCGCCACATCCCACACATCCCACCCCACATCCCACACATGCGCCCGCACATACCCCCCCCCAGCCTGTTTTGGGCCTGGAAAGCCTCCTGCACCAAACTTTGCCAGCGCGAACGGTCTGCCGCCGCTGCTCCTCATCCTCCTGCCAGCCTCGCGCTCCGGGCAACGTCCAGCATGGCCATTCGCACTGGCAAATGTTGGTGCCTTAGAATTCTTCTAAGGGAACATTCCCAGCCAGCGCGCCTCTTACCACTTACGGCAGCTGCCGGGGAAGTGGCAGTGTGAGAACTGCCGCCACCAGGCGCGAAGGGGTGGGGGCGGCAGGAACAGCAGGCTGGGGTTTCCCTCCCTCCCTCCCCGCCAGAGGCTTTTTTCCTTTCCAGATCAGCTCCAAGCAAGCTGTGCACAAATATCAGCAGCTCTTGCACCGCTGCCTGCACCGCTTGCTTGGAGCTGGCCTGGAAAGGAAAAAAATGCAGCCTAATTAGGCGGGACTTGCCCCACCCAGGTCCCTCCAAACGGGTCTCCCTACTACGTAGGCTCCACGCTGAATTATACGCCCCTACATTGATCGCCCACCCAAAAGGAGCCCCTCCCTCTGAGCCCGCCTCTTCCAAGCCCCCGCTGTCTGCAGCGAACGAGCTGGGAGCGCGAAAAGCTCTTCCCCTCTACCTGCATGCTGTTTATTACCGGCTTTTCACCCTCTGCACCCAGGTAGCGGCCGGTGGCCCCGGATAGTGGCATCTTGTTGGTCTTGGTGCAGAGCCGGTAACAGCATGCAAGTAGAGGGGAAGCGCTTTTCTCACCCCCAGCTTGTTCGTGCATGAAAGAGCGGGCGCTCGCAAGAGATCAGAAGGTGGGCTCCTTTTGAGTTGACGAACACTGGGGTAGTTCAGCGGGGAGGCTACGTAGGGAGACCCGCTCGGAGGGACCTGGGTGGGGCGAGTCCCACCTAATTCGGCTGTGTTTTTTTCCTTTCCAGACCAGCTCCCAGCAAGCGGTGCAGGCGGCAGCGCAAGAGCTGCTGACGTTTGTGCACAGCTTGCTTAGAGCTGGTCTTGAAAGCAAAAATAACAGCCGAATCAGGCTTTCTTGAAGCCTGGGGAGGGCGAAAACGGCCTCTCCTCTCCGGAAGGTTGAAATCAGCTGGCCAGCACGCGCATGCGTGCTGGAGCTGACAGGGCAACGCCTCGCGTGCCCTCGGATATGGGTCCACGTGCCACCTGTGGCACGCGTGCCATAGGTTCACCATCACGGTCCTAGGGTATAATCAGGGTGGATGATCTGCTTAAAGACAGGCTGGTCTTCTTGTCTTGATTCTTTATTTTCTGTGTTTTATGCCAAATATACCTATTTTTGTTTCTAGACAAATACATGTTTGTCTTGGCTAAAAAACTGAAGGTATTCCAAATTCAAAAATTTTCAGCCTGAAAAATTGCACAATCCTAGATGTCAAATGGGAATTTGAATTACCGAGAGTACAACGCTGCCCCATTTAAAATATTTGGAAAGATGATACACTTAAAAAAAAGAAATTATTATATTAAAAATGCAAAGTAAAAAAAAAATCCTATCTGAAATACACAAGGGGTGGTAAGGGACAGGAAACAAATGTTTAAAAACTCCGCAACAAAAAGAAAATCTTAAAAAACCTGTACTAAACTAAAAACTCATAAACAAACCCCCCCTAAAAACTACTTTATTTCTAATCCTAAATATTTAAAAGGCCATTAAGACCGAATACATATTTCACCTATCCAATCATCCATCCATTCCTTCTCAGGCTATTAAAATCATACAATTTTCTTACATTTCATCATTTTGATTCCATTTTAAAGAATGAATTAAACCTAAACCACATGGAATTGTATTGTCTAGCCTAGTCTTTTCTTTGGTACAAAGCTAATTCTACGGCTGAGAGCTGACAGATGTTAAATGAATTTTTAGAGTCCGGGAGACCAGCATATTTCCATGAGTACATAATCACCATTTTTTTTTGCAGCTGTCCATTCTTGATGTATCTGGTTCTTCTTAGACTAAAATGTTCCAAATTTGGGTGATATAGTTTAACAAAACATTAACATTGTTAACCCCTAATTCAGTAATGGCGAACCTTTTTTTCCTCGGGTGCCAAAATAGTGCGAGTGCGCGCTATTGCACGCGCGTGCGTGCCCACACCCATAATTCAAAGCTCCTCACTTGCCCCACCTTCCTGCACATGCGTGCGTGACCTCCCCCATTTCCCGACTTCCAGTTTCCCGGTGGGCCCATTTTTCGGCTCCCCAGGCTCCAGAGGCTTTCTTGGAGCTTGGGGAGGGCAAAAACACTCCCCCCACCATCCTGGAAGCCCTCCAGAGGCCAAAATCGCTCTCCCAGAGCCTCTGCACGAGCCAAAAATCAGCTGGCGGGCATGCACATGCGCACTGGAGCTGAGTTAGGGCAACGGCTCGCGTGCCGGCAGATATGGCTCCGCGTGCCACCTGTGGCACCCGTGCCATAGGTTCGCCATCACTGCCCTAATTGCTTTCCATACACCTGCCTTACATAGCAACAATATTTAACTGGTAATAATTACAAATTAACCAAATTCCTGCTGTAATTAAAACCATGAACATGCAAGGGTACTAAATGTAATTCTCAAACTGAGCCCACAGTGGCAAATGCTCAGTACTATTTCAGTCCTAGTACCTGATCGAGGTTAACAAACAAACCTGATATTGTTATTTTTTTAAAAAATTAAAACCATCCTTGTTGTAAGAGAAACTTAAGAAGGAAATCCTAGATATGAAACCAGAATTATTTTTATTAGGAATGCTAACAGGGAAATGTGATTAAAAAAACACAATATTTAATTTTACATATTACAACAGCAGCAAGAATAATATATGCACAAAATTGGAAGAAGAAGAATATTCCATCAGAGGAAAACGTGATAAGGAAAGTTTTAGAGTGTGCAGAGTTAGATAGACTCACAAAAGAAATAAAAGATAAAGCAGAAACAGAGTATATTATATGGTATGGAATGAATGGTACCAATGGTTAGAGGATAGGTATAAAGGTTAAGGAAAGATTAAATGGAGAAGATATAGGAGTTAGACATTAGTAACAAATCTGTATAAATGGGAATGACACACAATGAATGACTGTAATTTAGTATATTAATATAGTGATATGTACAATAAGATAATGGAACCATATGTATATATAAAAGTAAATTGAAGAAAGCGGGAAATGGATATATTATGGATGTATACCAATGTGGAAATGTAAAGAAGAAAATTGTCAAAAAAAATTTAAACTGTTTAATAAAAATTATTTTAAAAAAAGAAGAAGGAAATCCTAGACTCCTTCCTAAAAATCTGGCCATTAATTTATCAATATATTTAAAATATTTATGTGGAACCAACATAGGGATTGTTCTCAATATATGTATCAGTAGGGGTAATCTTTGATTTATGACTGTAATGTAGCCTGCTCATTACAATCGCAAGTAATGACAGTCATTGTCAGATGGCCTCGCTTAGCAACTTCCACTCCCTGCTCTCCCTGAGGTGGCTGTTAAACCAATGTGCAGGTTCTTAAGTGAAACAATCTCAGGGATTAAGGAGGCCCTGGGAGGCTAGTGCAGACCAGGACCACCTGCCCCGGGACTCCCAAGGCTTCCACCGCCCCCTGAGGCATCCTGTGTTCCACTTCCTACTCTTTGGGGTCCCCACAGGCCTCAGCCGGCTTCCCACCCAGCCACCCAAGGGAACTTAAATCCAGGCAGCAGATACTACCGGAACACAGGGGGCTGCTTCATGGCAATCTCATGCTACTATGCAAGCACAGGAGTGGGCAGTTAATTTTCCCAAGGGGTCGCATGAAAAACTGAGATTGTTTTGTCAGACTGCTGCTGTCCCCTGCTATAGAGCCGAGGTGGCACAGTGGTTAAATGCAGCACTACAGGCTACTTCAGCTGACTGCTAGTTCAGCAGTTCAGCTGTTCAAATCTCACCGGCTCAAGGTTGACTCAGCCTTCCATCCTTCTGAGGTCGGTAAAATGAGGACCCAGATTGTTGGGGGCAATATGCTGAACTCTGCAAACCGCTTAGAAAGGGCTGCAAAGCACTATGAAGCGGTATATAAGTCTTAAGTGCTATTGCTATTGATGTCCTGATGGCCCTGTCAACTCCCTGCCCCCTCCCCTGGTCCTCTGCTGCTGACCCTGTGGGCCAGAGAGGGACAGCTGAAGGGCCATATGGGCCCCATGGCCTTTAAAATGTCCAGGTGGGTGAAAGCAGTAAGCCACAGTGGCGCAGTGGTTAGAGTGCAGTACTGCAGGCTACGTCTGCTGATTGCCAGCTGCCTGCAATTTGGCAGTTCGATCCTGACCGGCTCAAGGTTGACTCAGCCTTCCATCCTTCCGAGGTGAGTAAAATGATGACCCAAATTGTTGGGGGCAAAATGCTGAACTCTGTAAACCGCTTAGAAAAGGCTGTAAAGCACTGTAAAGCGATATTTAAGTCTAAGTGCTATTGCTATTGTCATGAGCCTGTAAGGGGCTCCATTTTTAAGGAGACTCCATAGGCAAATGGAGCCCCCATAGAGAGTGGGAACCAGATCAAAGCCTGCAGGGACCTGGCAGGATGGGTGGGAGATAGGTGGGAGGGTCCGCTGCAGCATCCCTGCGCTCAGTTGTAAGGGTGGACAGTCGGTTAAAGCTGCAGCTGTAACTTTGAAACCAGGTTGTGAGTATCTTCTGGGGAGTCTCTCATCACTTCAAATAATTGTTAAGCAACAGTCATAAGCCGAGGGCTACCTGTATTGGTGTAAAATCCATGAAGTTTATTATTTCCCACAAACTTTGGACTGTTTTTAATTCACCATGTAATACCCTGTTTCATCTGAAATATTCTTGTGCTCTAAACTGGATAATTTCCTGGGGATTCTTGCTTGTAGAAATCAAATTGAATTTTTTCCTATTTGAGTACTTTGCTCTCTACTTGATAGCTCTGTTCCAAACACGGTTCACCCAATTAATCCCTAGCCTTAACACCTGTAGAATTCAGATGGGTTAGCTAGGTATATGGTATATCACCTTATATATAGGGTCAGCGATAGCTAGTCAGTTAATGGATGTCCCCATAGCATATTAACTTCTCCCTGGCTCAGTGAAGTATGTTGTTGGAAAGGGGACAAATTGAGACAGGATTGACTCAAAGGCACATGCATACATAGAATAGAGCCAGTTACACTCTAGTGAGTTGTGATCCCAAATATTGACCACCTATGCTTGCTCAATGAGCATGGTGGCGCAGTGGTTAGAATGCAGTACTGCAGGCTAATTTTGCCCACTGCCAGGAGTTCAATTCTCATCAGCTCAAGATTGACTCAGCCTTCCATCTTTCTAGGGTCAGTAAAATGAGGACCGAGGTTGTTGGGGGCAATATGCTGACTCTGTAAACAGCTTAGAGAGGGCTGTAAAGCACGATATACGATAAGACTTAAGTGTCATTGCTATTGCTATGCCCTGATTGAGTGTGGCTTCTAATGCTATTGAGTGGAGAGGGAGTTCTTTAGAAATACTCAGAAATGAGTTTCTGAGCCACTCACTCGCTTGTTATTTGATGCAAAATATTCAAATGTTGTCTCAGTGGCAACTGCTGGAGTTTGGCTTCTTTTCCTGGGTGACGTTATGTAACATCTTGTGTCTTAGCAACGATGGTAAAATATCTGCTAATTCCCAAGCATTCCTGTTCTCGTGGGTGACAGCTACTTGTCTATCTGTGCCAGATCAAAAATGTTAGGATTATGCAACTAGTCAGCTCTGTGTAACCACACTTCTTTGCCCCTGGGTCATCGGACCTGCTGAAAAACAGTTAACACAAAGGGTCACATCCGGATTATAAATCTGGAGTGCCATCCAGAACTTCATTTGTATGGTTCCTGTCTAAAATGCAGATGGTTCTGTCAAGGCAAATCCCTTCTGACAACAGCTTGTCATTATAGGATGTTAAAAAAAAGAGATTTGGGAAAAGACTAGCAGTCCTTTGTACCAATCACACTTGGCCAATAAAGAATTCTATTCTATTCTATTCTATTCTATTCTATTCTATTCTATTCTATTCTATTCTATTCTATTCTATTCTATTCTATTCTACTGGTGCATGCTTTTTTCATAAGAGACTTTGTCTATTATGCATCTGGAAACAACCTGGCTTTCTATTTGACTACCATACTCACCAGTGGTGAAATCCAATTTTTTTTACTACCGGTTCTGTGGGTGTGGCTTGGTGGGCATGGCAGGGGAAGGATACTGCAAAATCTCCATTCCCTCCCCACTCCTGGGGGAAGGATACTGCAAAATCCCCATTCCCTCCCCACTCCTGGGGGAAGGATATTGCAAAATCCCCATTCCCTCCCCACTCCTGGGGGAAGGATATTGCAAAATCTCCATTCCCTCCCCACTCCTGGGGAAAGGATATTGCAAAATCTCCATTCCCTCCCCACTCCTGGGGGAAGGATACTGCAAAATCCCCATTCCCACCCCACTCCAGGGGAAGGATACTGCAAAATCCCCATTTCCTCCCCACTCCTGGGGGAAGGATACTGCAAAATCTCCATTCCCACCCCACTCTGGGGCCAGCCAGAGGTGGTATTTGCCAGTTCTCCTAACTACTCAAAATTTCCGCTACCGGTTCTCCAGAACCTGTCAGAACCTGCTGGATTTCACCCCTGATGCTCACCTTGGATTGCTTTATCATCCCCGCTGCCTACATTTGAGGGCATCTGGAAGCAGCAGAGAGACACCGACCAACTTCTCCCAAGTTCAGTTCAGAAAGGAATCTGAAAATTGCCACACATTTTGGGGAAAAAACCCTGAGCTTGGTTCAGGAGGAGTTGGAACATTGCAATGGGTCTGCTTAACCAACTTGCTCAGACTGAGGGAAGCTGCTCGGATGAGTCGCCAAACATCTCAAATGAACAAAAACAAGTCCATTTGCCATGACTCAGTTTTCAAAAAACTCTACCTGGATGACTGAGAACCTTCATCAACCTATTCAGAAAGGAATGTTCTTATAGATGCATTTCAGAGGAGTTTTCTTCTTCTTGAGTTGGCATTTGTTATGATTTAATCTGCTTATGGCTCAACAGGTGGCAGGCATCTGACCAACATTACTTGAGCTCAAGAGTTAAACAGGGTCGGGTCTGTCCCAAAGGTATTTTTTCCAAAAGGCAACTGGACTTTGTTTTTCCTTGAAGATGTTTCACTTCTCATCCAAGAAGCTTCTTTGGTTCTGACTGAAGAAGCTTCTTGGATGAGAAGCAAAACATCTTCAAGGAAAAACAAAGTCCAGTTGCCTTTTGAAAAAGCACCTTTGAGACAACCATGACCTGGATGACTGAGAATATCCATAGACGGGGTCATGCCTGGTTAGTACGTGGATAGTACATGCCCAGAGAATTCTGATGGCATGGTAAGCTAGACTGGAAAGTTGGAAAACTCATCCAGCTGAAAGAAATAGCAACCTACCTTCATAATCTCCAGAACTTAAACTCAACTCTAAAACATCTCCTCCTCTATCTTTTATTATCCATTTTATTCTTAATAATTTCCCTGTCGCTATTGTGTATACTGACATTAAACAGTGCAAAGCATTCTTAGGTTAAAAATAGTTTAAGCAGAAGAATGTTGCAGACAGTCTTGTTTGATAGGGGAAATCCTAGGGACAAACAACATAGAAGGACCAGCTTTTGTTTACTTTATTTAAAGCTCTGGGCAAATCAGAGGTTATCACTTGATGCATAAAAGGTCATAAGGAGGACATCATTTTTGACCTAATCTATTTTGTAAGATTGTTTTGAATATATCAAATTGGGATGAGGAACACTTTCATGTCAGTTTTGGAGGAGGTGGAAGAGATGATGATGAATTGATGATGATGATGGAGGAGGAGGAGATGATGATGATGATGATGGAGGAGGAGATATATCTCCAACAGACAAGTTCTCTTGGGCCAAATTCTTTGAAATCTGTTGCTTCTTTATGAGAAACCATTTCTTTTCATTGCTTTGCTCTCGGCTTCCGTTTTCCTTCGCTCAGTAGGCAAGCTTCCAAAAGATAATTTCATAGCCCCAGTACTATTTGGATAGAGAGCTGGCCAGACCCCCAAAGATGTAATCCCCCCCCCAATAACTAACCTGGGAATCATTATTTTCTCAATGCTCATTCAGTAACCCGGTCCTTTTGGTGTGTATTTAAGGTCTGGTAGGGATTCCTTTCCTGTTTTGTCAAGTTTCCCAGCTGTTTGTGGCTCCAATCTTGCATGTGGGTGTAATGCAGCATCTGGGAACAGACAGTTTGGCAAAATTCCCTGACCCTGGGTTTCCCAGTCTTCATCTGTAGGACTTCTTTGGAATTGCCTTGGAGAACGATAGTTTGATAATGGCTGGATCTAAGGAAAACCCGCTGAAAAGTTGGGTTTCGGGGTTTCTAAAGGCCCACCTTGTTTTAAATAGGAGAAAGCATCTGTCCCCAATTATAAATAAATTTTCCCACTGGAATGTAAGGCATAAATTAACATTTCTATTGAAGGCAGACTCTCCTCCCCTGGTAAGGGCTATCGCTAGCTATCTTAATAGGATGACAGCAATACGAGCCAGCTACATTGAAAAGAATTTCATTGATTGTAAGAAAGATGAGCTGAGTTAGAGACGAGATATTTTATTTGGGTTATCTAGTTTTAGAAATTTAGTGATTGAATTTTGATATCGTTGAATTTTGACGTCATGTACCATATATATTTTTGTACGGTTGTTTCTGTACCTGTTTGTTCTGTTTTTCTTTTTTTGAGAAGGCCTTCGGGCTACTCAATAAATGTAAATGTAAATAGGGGAAAGCAAAAGTATAATTTTTGTAACCTCATTTCTCAAATCAAAGCTGCTTGAATGAGTGAGTGGCTTTGCAGGAATCCACTCTATCTGTCAGTGTTGTCAATATTGTGGCTATTGTGACATTTTTTTTCCTTTCGGATTTTTAACCTGAACCTGACAGAAAAGAGTAATATGCCTTTTTCATCAGAGTTAGCCAACCTGCCCAAACAGTCCCATTTCCTTTCTTCCCTTTTTTTGAGCTAATAGCTACTCCAGAAAAATTGTCTGCATTAGCAAAAACAACTAGGTCCAGTTTGCTCTGTCTGACATATAACTGTGTGTCACGGGGGGGGGGGGGGTCATGCATGCGTGACCCCCCCACTCCCCCATTTCCCGACTTCCAGTGGGCCCGGTAGGCCCGTTTTTTGCCCTCCCCAGGCTCCAGAGGCTTTCTTGGAGCTTGGAGAGGGTAAAAACGCTCCCCTCGCCACCACGGAGGCCCTCCGGAGGCCAAAATCGCTCTCCCAGAGCCTCCGTGTGAGTCAAAAATCAGCTGGTGGGCACACACATGCACGCTGGAGCTGAGCTAGGGCAACGGCTCGTGTGCCAGCAGATATGGCTCCGCGTGCCACCTGTGGCACCCGTGCCATAGGTTCGCCATCACTGACCCAGAGGTTCTTAGCATAGTAAGGCAGTCACGTGAGGTGTGATCTGCGCAGAAGTGAAATTCCTTTCTATTCCTCCATTCTCTTTTCTGTTAGGCCTTCATTGGGAAGGAGGCATATGTAAGCTGTCAAGATGTAAATTAAGATTTAGTGTTTTTATATTTCTTTTGTACCGAAACAAATATTTTATTATTCTTAGAATTTATACTCGAGTTTATTTTGTCAGGAATTGGATTCCGAAAGAAAAGATTCATTACCTCTACGATTTATCTTTCTTATCTTAACACTGTGAAACAGGATAGCTATGCAATGGTATGGGGATGCAGGTGAGGATGTCAACCTTTGGGCTTCATTGATTTCCCAGGATCCGTGATTTTTTTTAAATGATAGTTTTACTGACTTTTATGTGAACAGTAGCAATTGTAACTGTAGAGCACTTACAAGTTTCAGTCTAAATTATTCAAACTACCCTGTTTCCCCCAAAATAAGACATCCCCTGATAATAAGCCCAATCGAGCTTTTGAGTGCATGGCGATAAGGCCAAGGGCTTATTTCAGGGTTCAAAAAAATATAGGACAGGGTCTTATTTTCGGGGAAACACGGTATATACAGAAGAAGAAGAAAAACGGAAAGCAGTAAAATGACATAAAGAAAAAAAAGTGGAAGGGAAAGAAACTAAGAAGGTAATTAGAAAAAAGCAAAACCTTACTTTGTTTTGTCAAAACAACCAATTTCATTTGTGCAGTATTTGCTTGCTCTATGCCAGTGTTTCCCAACCTTGGCAACTTGAAGATGTCTGGACTTCAACTCCCAGAATTCCCCAGCCGGCAAATGCTGGCTGGGGAATTCTGGGAGTTGAAGTCCAGACATCTTCAAGTTGTCAAGGTTGGGAAACACTGCTCTATGCCTTTCTGCATTATTGGAATGTCTTCTGTGGCTGGCCAACAGAAGCAAGATGTGGCTTCCAACCACATCTTTTTCTGATGGCAAAAAAAAATTCTATTGCAATTTCGTCCTGGGTAGAGAGAGAGAGGTGTTAGGACCTTTCCATTTCTTCTTTTCAAAGAGGTTACCTTTTCCAGCGTTGTAATGAACGATGAAGAGATAGGATTCTAGGCTCTCCCTCCCTCCCTCTTGTGCAGCTGTTTTCCGGCTCTCCCTCCCTCCCTCCCTCTTGTGCAGCTATATATTATACAAAGGTTCTTGTTCAGTGAATTATTTAGTAGATGTACTGTACGTAGGCACATCAGTTCTTGAACTTCCTTGAAATGTGTTAATATTAACTGACTTTTACTAATATTTTTCCAACATATTCGATATATCCTCGGCATTTCCTGCTCATTTATTATCTTTGTTGTAAGATAGTTTACAATTAAACTAAAACTGATATTTCTCTTACTTTCTTTTTTGTAGAGCATGCTTGATATTACTAGCCAATAGAATTGTTCAGATTCAGTTCAGCTTTCTCACTTTCCTCTTTTAGACCCTTTCCAAGTTATTTTTTAAACCTTTAAATGTTTTAGACCCAGATTGCCAAGCCATATTCCTTGCAAATTCAAGACACTCTCCCTCTCTTCCCCTGCAAATAACATACATTGGCCATCTGAACGTCTCTTAGGTGGAGAGATATATTTCAATGCTTTGAATGTAGGAAAAATGAAAGGAACCAATTGCTTGTCTACTCCCCCCCCCAAAAAAATAATAGATGTGAATTGTGAATATCACCACAGTTTTTTATTTCGTTCCAGCTACATGAATGATGACTTGCTTTGTTACTCTAGTGGGAAAGAGAAGCTCCTATTACTAGGCTAAGCTGAAAGCTAACAGGGTTTAAAAGTGGGGATATCTTTCCCTGACATGTTCCACATGAATTTCTGGCCCCAGGTTTCAGTTCACAAACTTTTTCTGTCATGTTTAGATTTCCAGTAAAAGGCATTAATAAGACACATGGCTGAAGATTATTAGAAATTTCAGGGGTTTGTTTATTTGGGAAGAGGGTGCTTGTTAATAAAACAAGGCTAAAGATCTGAGCTTAATAGGATGGGCATGGAAACCCCTTCCTTGCATGTACACTAAAGGGGAATATTTGTAGCTGAGGGTTGGCATGAGGGGTCCTTGGTGCTCTCTGAGCTTGCTGGTTTTCTTGCAGACGTTTCATTACCCAAACTAGGTAACATCATCAATGTTAGTGTCACAATGTGAATTTTGATTGTCAGCTGTGCTCATATACTACACTCTATGATACTCAGACATTCCTAGCAAAGCAGACACGTGATAGGTGATCTGCGCATGTCTAACATTCCATTGCATTCTTCCTTCTCTCTGCCATGGTCCTCTGCCGAGAGAGGACGTGTTTTAGTTTGCAGAAATGTAGCTATGAAGATTATGGTTTTTATATTCTTTTCTACTGAAATAAATATTTTGTTAATTAGACTTTATTACTGGGTTTTATTTGATATGGATTAGTTCCAAAGGAAAAAGATCTTATCACCTCTAGCCGTAATTCAAACTTCGACAGTTAGTGGTGATGAGGTTACTGTTCTGTCCCCAGTTACAAAAGTATCAACACACAACGTTTGAACGAACTTGGTTTAATTAATGAACCACTGTTAATAACTGGCTTAGCAGTGGCAAACACACAAATCAAAATAAGCAATACTTTCTTGCATCAGTCAGTGCTAATTTGACTTCATTAGCAGCTGGCATAAGTTCAGTCAGTCTTAGATCCAAACAAAGGCAATTAGTTCTGGTTCTCTCACGGAATGTCCGAAGGCTTGGCCAAAAGCCCAGGAGTCTTTCTTGAGAAGAAATCCAAAGCAGGGAACCAGGAATTCACAATACAAGGCATGACAGAGATCCGAGTTTAAACTATTGTTTCCTGCAGCTTGCCAGCTGCCTCGACTATTCTTAAATAGACTAGGGGAGTAGCCAATTAGCCCCCAATCTTACTCCCGAGACCACCTCCTCCGGAGTAAACCTTCCTGCCTCTTGGCAGCCCTGCGTGCTCTTGCATTCAGGAAAGGAGTAGCCTTTCCTTTCTCATCACTGCCAAGATGTGCTGGAGGTTCCAAAGGCCCTGGCAGCACAGGCTGCTGGCAGGCCACAACACTTACCTAGTTTGGATAACGAAACATCTGCAAGAAAACAAGCAAGCTCAGAGAGCACCAAGGACCCCCTCATCTCTGTAAACTGTCAGGAAAGTGAAGTCCCTTGTTTATTCAATGTGTTTAATCATTTGGTTCCTCTAAGGCAGGGGTGGCCAAACTATGGTTCTTTGAGGACCTGTGGACTTCAACTCCCAGAATTCCTGAGCTAGTCATGCATGCATGGCTGGCTCAGGAATTCTGGGAGTTGAAGTCCACAGGTCCTCAAAGAACCATAGTTTGGCCACCCCTGCTCTAAGGAGTCAGGATACCACTCATGGTTCTCTTCTTGCTAATGTAATCTTCCTAACGTGAACTGCACGGGATGGGTGGGGACCCTCTGCCTTCCTCGTCTAACATTGGCTTCCTTGAATTGGAAAAAGAAGCAACTGATATTCTCCATGAAAGGATGTAGAAGTGCTGTGGTTATAAATGAAATCTCTACATCTCTGGTTCTGGAGGATTCCACCCGCACACCCATGGTTCTCCGATGCTCCCTCGGCGCATTTTTAATCTGCAGCCATGAATAATGCAATGGGATTGTGTGTTGGTTCTATGCTTATATATTTTCTCTTTTCAAGGAGACTTGCTATGTTAAGGTGGGAATCTTTTACTTCTGTTACCATGACACCCTGTTGCTCATAGGTACAAATCAAACGAAGAGTATGTGTATGTGCGAGGCCGTGGACGAGGGAAGTATGTATGTGAGGAGTGTGGAATTCGCTGCAAGAAACCCAGCATGCTGAAGAAACACATTCGCACGCACACAGACGTCAGGCCCTATGTCTGCAAGTACTGTAACTTTGCTTTTAAAACCAAAGGTAAGCACCAGTCAGCTCTGAGCTCATCTTCCTAGTGCATTGGCTTGCTGGTTGACATTCCTTCGGGGGCAGCGGCAGACAGAGGCTTAAAGCTCATTTGGAGAAGACCTAGAACCTCAAACTGGCTGAAATTGGCTGAAGCATGACGCCAAAAGCAAAGCTGTCATCCGCTGGGTAATCAGGTCACAGGGAAACCTTTGACTGGAGTATGCCTTTAGCACAGGTAGTCCTTGACTTACGACCACACCGGAGCCCAAAATTTCTTCTGTTCTGTTGAGACAATTGTTAGGTTTGCCCCCATTTTACAACCTTTCTTGCCACAGTTGTTAAGGGAATCATTGCAGTCGATAAGTTCATATGCCGGTTGTTACTAATAATCTGGCTTCAGGTGGCACAGTGGTTAAAGTGCAGCACTGCAGTTCAGCAGTTCAGCTGTTCAAATCTCACCGGCTCAAGGTTGACTCAGCCTTCCATCCTTCTGAGGTCGGTGAAATGAGGCCCCAGATTGTTGGGGGCAATATGCTGAACTCTGTAAACCGCTTAGAGAGGGCTGTAAAGCACTATGAAGTGTATATAAGTCTAAGTGCTATAGTGCTATTGCTATTCTTCCGCATCGACTTTGCTTGTGGGAAGGTCGCAAAAGGAGATCACATGACCTTGGGACACAGCAACGGTCATATGTAGGAACCAGTTGCCATGTACCTGAATTTTGACCACACGATCATGGGGATGTTGCAAAGGTTGGAACTATGAAAAACGGTCATAAGTCACATTTTTCAGTGCTGTTGTAACTTTGAACGGTCACTAAATGAACTGTTGTAAATTAAGAACTACCTGTATAATGTTTGAGACCAGGGAGATCAGAACCAGTGGTTGCCAAGCTAGAGAAAGCTATTTTGACATAAATCACCCTTGTTCCTTCACTGAAAGCATATTTGAACAATGAACATCTATGTCATGTATTCATTAATTGAACAGGCGATCAAATAGTACAGTAGAACCTCTGGTCATGAATGCTTCTGACCACAACCAAATCAGGTTCCGATCAAAAAATTCACATTTTTTTTCCGCAGCCGATTTCCCTTTCCACGCCATTTTTTTTGTAAGCACCAAATTTCCAAAATTAGATTTGGGTCATGACCAAATTGGGTTGCGACCAAAGTTATGGAATGAATTATGGTCGTGACCAGAGGTTCTACTCTGGGATGAAATGCTACCGGTTCGGACTGGTTCGCCCAAACCGGTAGTAAAAAATGCTACCGGGTGAACTGGTATATCCAACGTTCAGCTGTGCAACGATCAGCTGTGCTGCATGATCTAGATTAGCTAGAAAGCAGGATTTCCTGCTTTCTAGCTAATCTAAATCACGCGGCACAGCTGATTCCCCGCCTCGCTGTTCTACTTACCTTTGCAGACTCTGATGGCTTCAAAATGCTCCTTTTTCAGTGCTGCACGGTAGTGCCTGCAGTGCGCATGCATGCACAGTGCACATGCGCACTCAAAGCATGCGCGAAGTGAACCGGTAGCAGACTTCAGAGGATTTCACTCCTGGTTCTACTGTATCTTGTTACAGGGCAAAAGCCATCCAGAGACCATGTTTCTATAGGTCCTGTAGGCATTATGTGCTTGCATTCTCAAACCTAACGTATGATATCCATTTTTATCCTTGACCTACTCTTATTGGCAATTTTACTTCAAAGAAACATACCAGTAGTCCTTGACTTACAACCTTTCATTTAGTGATCATTCGAAGTTACAATGGCACTGAAAAAAGTGACTTACAAACATTTTTCACATGACCGTTGTGGCATCCCCATGGTCACGTGATCAAAATTCAGATGCTTGGCAACTGGTTCATACTTATGACCTTTGCTGTGTTCCGGGGTCATGTGATCCCCTTTTGTGACCGTCTGACAAGCAAAGTCAATGGGGAAGCCAGATTCACTTAACAACCATGTTACTAACAGTTGCAGTGATTCACTTAACAACTGTGGCAAAAAGAAAGCTTGTAAATAGGGCAAAACTCACTTAACAACTGTCCCACTTAGCAACAGGAATTTTGGGCTCAATTGTGGTCCTAAGTCAAGTACTTGCCTGTCTTCTCCCAAAGGACCATACTTCCAATCCAAATCTTTGGGTTTGTCAGTTCTTGAAAATGCTTATGCCCTGCCCTGCATCTCTTTTAAGCTTTTGGATCTGTTAGCTTTATTGCTTCCCATTTTTGGTTTATTGATAGATAAGAGAGAGTTTCAATTCTTGAAATAAAGATAATTCTGAAACCATGACTGAATTGCAGACAGAAGGTTTATAAACCAAGAGAATATGAAATCTGAGCAAGCTGCAGTTTTTTTTATTGCTGAACGTGATGGGAAGAGGGATGGCTTAAAGTAAAATATACAATTATTTTTAAGAATGTAGTATGGGTAAATTGGAAGTATATCTGTGCAATGCTCTTAAAGAGCAAAGTATCCCCTTCTTTTCAGTGGAAATAGCTAATGAGGGAACTTAACTACCAGCCATTACATTGTTGAGAAATTTGCAGAAGGTAACATGTGGTCAGATTTGGAGAAGTGGCATCTTAACTTAAACTGGTATGGATTTTTCTGCAAGTTATAGTGATGATATTCACAAAAATAATCAGTGTTGCATGGGAAGTCGGTCTGGGCTTTGCCAAAGACCTGTGTAGTCAATTAGCCTGTACTAACCTTGATCATGTATAGAAACCTCTACCTAGCACCGTGATGGCGAACCTATGGCACGCGTGCCAGAGCTGGCACGCAGAACCCTCTCTGTGGGCACATGCACCATCGCCCCAGCTCAGCCAGCTGGGTTTCCGAGGCATGCATGTGCGCCAACCTGCTGGTCATTGTGTTTCCGGCACTCTGGTGTGTGCGTGTATGCTTTCCGGGTTGGGCACTCTGTGCCAAAAAGGTTTGCCATCACTGACCTAGGATATCAGAAACTGCTATGAGAAATATGCATATTTTGCTTACATTTGCTTACATTCCGCTTACATTTGAAGTGTAAATTCAAGGGTTCCGATTGCCTCTCTTGGGTTATTCTCATTTCTGGTTTCTAGAACCAAGAGTTGCTGTTGGGTCTTCATCAAAGTATAAGTTCTGTGTTTGAATTCACATAGTGCATTAGTTTGAAAGGTGGCAGGTTGCGAAACTGGTAACCGCCTCCTCCCAAGACTTTGATAAGAAATATTCAGTTGGCATGCTTGCCCAGAAGGATCACGTGAATGGGTATGGAAAAAGTATTTGGAACTCTTCTTTGATATCTTGATGTATTTGAAATGTGGGATTGAATGATTGTGAGACAATCTAAATTCTGGTCTAAAGTTCATCATCTGAATTCTGAGAGAGAGAGATATAGAGTGAGTTTGTTGTTCAGTTCAATGAAACATAGGCGTGGGGCAGGGGCGGGTTCCTAATTTTTTTTACTACCACTCTGTGGGCGTGGCTTATTTTGTGGGTGTGGCTTGCCAGCCATGTTACCAGGTGGGCATGGGCCTCGGGAGCTTGGCAGCGGCCGGAGAAGCAGGGGGGCATTGCCCACCCGCAACGCAGCCCCTGCAGCGGGAGCAGCAAGACCGCGGCAGCGATTCTTCTAGGAGGCTCTGTCTGGCCTGAATGCTTCTCCCCATTTGATGATCCTAGGCTCCTGCCGCCCGTTCTCCCTCCCCTCAGCAGCTCGAGAAGCCTCGAACGTGCAAAAATGCCTAGGATCATCACTGCGCGTTCGTGGCTTCTCGGACTGCTGAAGGAAGGGGAACTGAGATAGGTCCTGCCGCCTGTTCTTTCAGTGTCTCACGCGCTCCCTCAGCCATCCTCCCCTGCTTGGACTCACTGTGGGGTAGGAAGGCAGTGCATGCGCAGTGCTGGAAGCTCGGCTTCTGGGCATGCACAAAAGAAATTTGAAAAAAAAGTTTTTTTTAAACAAAATGGCGGCGCCCAGGCACCGGCAACCGACCGCACCGGTACTGTGACATCACCAGCAGGCCGCTACCGGTGCTATAGAGTGGACCGCACCGGTAGGAACCCACCACTGGCATGGGGGAATGTGCCTCTTTAGTTTAGAAGTTTTTTCCCTGAAGAAAATCAGAAAGAATTGAACTTCTTTTCCAAAGCAATTAGACGTTTGGAATTTGCTTCTCCTTCCCTCCTTCCTTCCTTCCCTCCCTCCTTCCCTCCCTCTTTACCTACCTACCTACGATCTCAAATGTCTTGCTCTCAGTCATCTTAATTCCCAGCATCCATCCCTTTTGAATACCTTCCACAACTCTTGGCAAGAATACGGATAGCATACAGGAGGAATAAAATATCTTTTCTGATTCCATCCTTATTCTTTTTCGTCTTGTACATCATACATCAACATGCTTGTGTGTCCTATGTGAGGAGATAGAAGGTTATGCAGAAAGTCAGCCATTGAAAAAAAAATCAGCCGCTCTTAAAATGTTGCAAGCTTTTCTTGGAAGCTATTCGTATAAGTCCCTGAATATCTATTGTGGCTTGCCCAGAAGTCTAAACAGCACAGAGCACAAGTATGCAGGTAAAACAGAACATATACAGTAAAGATCATTACACCATTTTCAGGACCTTGGACAGCTTCATAAGGAAAAACTGTTGTCCTAGCAGAGAATATAGTGTCTAAAAATGCAGACAGAACCTAGTCATTTATTTAATTCCTGGGGGATGATGGCAGCAATCTTTAAAACAATTCAAGGCAATTGCTGTAGTTTCGTGCTGCTTTGTAGCTGAAAAATAGTAGAAGCCTCTTGGGTGACACTGTAGTAATCAGAATTTGAGCTGGAAGGGAGGACTGAATTTTCATATAAGGAGGGCATAGAGGGACGCTCTGATTTCTCTTGATCACATGGAGATTTGCAACTCACCTGTCCCCTTTTCTGGGTTGAGGCCCAGTGCAAGGAACATCCTAATGCTTGTATGATGAAAATATAGGTCCTCATTTCTGCATATAAAAGAATGACTGCATAACAGAAGTCTATCAAAGCAGGCAGAGAACATTGTTTCTATCCTGTTCCAACTTTGTTGATTTGTAAACATCATGACAACATCACTTTGGAGACAGTAATAAACTTGGAGAAAAGATTGTTGACAATTTTTCTGGGATTTTTTGCCCCTGAAGCTTGAACTAGCAAAATGTTCCTAGTATCTGTAGTAGTATCAAAAGTTTTTGAGTGAAGATAAGAAATCTGAATAAGAGCATTATGGGACTTGACATATTCAACTGATGCTATGATACTTTCGGAGAATGAGAGAGTTGGGAAATAATTTGCAGTCAGATTCGTGTCCTTCAGAAATCTCAGATACTGGTCAAATACAATAGTGTAAACAATATTAGTCATTGAGTTACAAGCTAGAATAGTGTCCAGAGATACTTTACAAGAAGAGTCTTCCACTCCTCTACTCACAACAGAATACCTTACACAACCAGACTTGAAATCCTGGGCTTAGAAAGCTTAGAACTACGTTGCCTTCGGCACGACCTAAACATAGCTCATAAAATTATCTGCTACAACATCCTTCCTGTCACCGACTACTTCAGCTTCAACCACAGCAATACACGAGCACACAACAGATACAAACTCAAAGTGAACCTCTCCAAACTTGACTGTAGAAAATACGACTTTAGCAACAGAGTGGTAAATGTCTGGAACTCACTACCTGACATTGTGGTTTCGTCACCAAACCCCCAAAACTTTACCCTTAGACTGTCCACTGCTGACCTCACCCGATTCCTAAGAGGTCAGTAAGGGGCGTGCATAAGTACACCAGCGTGCCTACCATCTCTGTCCTAATGTTCCCTCTTATCAGTACTCATTTTATGTATATAAACAATGTTATATCTATGTATATTACCAACACGTACTTGACAAAAATAAAAAAATAAAAATAAAAATAGCATTTATTCCTTCTGCAAAGGAAACCCTGCAGAGGTCTGTTTGTTGGGAAAAGTTTTTTCCTCTCTGAATTATACCCTGCTCCCCAAAGTTTTCTTGCTTGTGTGCTTGCTTTCTAGAAAGAAACCAAGTTCTATTGCACAAACAGATCTGAGGGACTTTTCAGTGCACTTGTTATAATGGGTAAGTGGGATGTAGCCTTTGAAGTGAATTTAAGCAATTTCAAATATTCACCTTAAAAGGTGGAGCAAGATTAGCCATACGATTCGTGTGTGTGTTAAGAGCCAGTAAAAGGTTATTCTGCGCCATAGAATTATTTGAGCACATCTAAGCCACTTAGAATCCAATTACAGTGCTGAGCAAAAACATACTTCATTCTCCAACTGAAGGAAATGAGAATTGAAAGTCCTTAATTTTGTTTGGGTTGTGTTATTCACATATAGTGAACGGGCCCTTTCCCCATTTTTTTTCCTTTCTGCTTTGATAGCTTGTTGCAAAGTGAATTTATTATTATTATTTAACTTGATCTTGATCCTAGAAGTGCCTATTATGCAGATACACAAATGCAGAGATATATACATATATAGCAAAGAATGCCATCACAATATTATTTTGCTTGATCTGCCGCATTTAATGATCTTTGCATAAATTTTGCTGTGCTCAATTTGGATAGCCAAATTCTGTGGCTATCCGAAAAGAATAAATGTTGTTAAACTGATTGGGGTAGTAGTGAAGGTGCTGGCTTAGAAACCAGGAGACAGTGAATTCTAGTCCTGTCTCAGGCATGAATGAGACAGCTGAGGGACTTCAGGCCACTCTCTCTCTCTCAGCCCAACCCACCTAACAGGGTTGTTGTGGGGAAAATAGGAAGAGGAAGGAGTAGTAGGTCTGTTCACCACCTTGAGTTACTTATAAAGTAATAAAGATGGGATTTTAAAAAAACCCTTAGAACTGAAAAGCCCAATCTGGACTGATTTATCATTTTTCCAGATGGAAAAAGCTGACATTTCTTCCTATCTCTAGTCATGTATGAGCAAACATGGGGCTGTGGTCAGTTGGTATGATTTCATCTTCTCATTTCTGTCCTTAATTCCACCCCCCACCCTCCGGATTACAAAATCTTTTATTTATAGCATTAATGCTATAAAGCAGCTATGACTTAGCTGCAAATATTACAAAGAGGATTGTGATAGAAAGAAAGAAATAGAAAGAAAGAAATAGAAAGAAAGACAGGAAGGAAGGAAGACAGAAAGGAAGGAAGGAAGAAAGACAAAGAAAGAAAGAAAGAAAGAAGGAAAGAGACAAAAAGAAAGGAAGGAAGGAAGAAAGACAGACAGAAAGGAAGGAAGGAAGGAAGGAAAGAAAAGAAAAGAAAGAAAGAAAAAAGAAAAGAAATTGAGACTAGACAAAAACACACTTAGGCACTAACAAGAAAACTTGTACCAATATTTAGCTCACATTGGGAATAATATAATCCATTATTTAATAACTTAGATTGTTCCCACATTGATATAATTAGACATTGTGATATATGTGAAGGTATCTCCTCTGGGGACTGAAGTGTAACAATTCATTGAAAACATACGTCCACAATGAATAAACCTCAATGTATCATGTTGCTTTTTATTATTATTAAGAATTCATTCTTCTTTAGATGGTGTAATATGCCAACTATTTTATGGTTCTTCTTGATTAGATAATTGTAACTATAGCAAAAATTAGTTATTTTCATTACCACTTTCATATTAGAAACAGGGAGAGGAATATTAAAAAAGGAGTTTTGTCTGATGCCATGATATTGATCCATAAGCAAAAACTGGAATCACTGTCCAGACTAATTGCCGTATTTTTCGGAGTATAAGACGCACCTTCCCCCCCTAAAAGAGGCTGAAAATTTGGGTGCGTCTTATACTCCAAATGTAGCTTTTTCAAAGCTTTTTCCCCCAGCCCTAACGAGGTGCTAACGATCTTCCCTGCTTGCAGTATTTTTTCATTCCTACTCCCTCCTAAGAAATTTTTTCCCAGTTCTAAGTCTTTGCAGGATTGTTTTCATTGCTATTCCCTCCGGAAAAGGTTTTTTTCAGCCCTAACCAGGGGATAAAATAATGTGCTGAAGCTGACCAGACTAAGGACGCTAGCCAGATGAATACCTGGCAGGTAGATTTTTTCACCTATTTTCCTCCCCAAAAACTAAGGTGCGTCTTATACTCCGGTGCGTCTTATACTCTGAAAAATACGGTAATCATTTGGAACCCTGAACTCTTTACTATCACACGTCCATGTGTTGAACAGTCTGGACTAATTTGGATAAATTCTAACCTCTATATTAGGGTAATATATATTAATTTGAGGTCATGAAATAAGGTGCAAACTTTTAAATTCTCCAGAACTCCTCAATAATCTAGAGTTTGAAAAGTATGTCAAGACTAAGCGGCCTAAATGCAAGTCTAGTCCTAAAAGGGAATTTGGGAGTCTGATACGTTATACTTATGCTATAGTACTTGCTGTTGGTGAGAAAGATAACTTTTGAGGTTGTATCTAGGACTCGTTCAAACCCTTTGATTTGAAGAAGTCCTATTTTTGGAAATAGATAATCCAGTAGTTATTCTAATTCAGAAAGTTAGATCCTTTCTACATTAAGTAATTGGGACAAAAAAATTTTTTACAAGCCCACTGCTCTAAAATATTTTTTCTCTCTAGGTAAGGTAGCTCATAGAAGAAACAATTGAACTAGTCTTTTTTTGTCTCTGTAATCTTATAGATCAAGAATATGTAGCATTTTTTCAAGATAAAGGCTACCCTAATCCTTTGAGTAAGATTATGTGAACTGTACTTCCCTAATGTGGATTGAATCAGGACAAAAAATGGGTGGAATCAGATTAAACAAAACACTAAACATGATTTTGTTTGATTTCAGTGCCAGTCCAATTACATTTCTTTCATAGCCCAGTCATCTGTTTTACCTGCTATTGTACCTTTTTTGTTTTGCTGTTTGAGAAATAATAGACATTTACTTCTGGTGATTTCAGTGGAGAAATTGGTTTACTCAGGACTTGATTAAAGTTTGTTTCCTCTATCTGCTGTTGGATACAGGTTCCTAGGATTCATAATAAAGCTACTATTACATTCCCAAATGTTTCTCTGACTTGGGTGTTTCAGAGTTTATCCCTTCCTTACATTCTGAACTGCAAAAATATTCATCTAAGAATATTGTACTGTAGGATTGAAAACACTCATTGTTGCAATCTCCAAAAACCACATCATGCAATCCCTTTGAATGTTCATCCTCTGAGACTTGTAACTAATTTCCATGGTTGGGTTAAGCAACAACTGCAATTTAAAGACTTAGTCCAGGGGTGGCCAAACTATGGTTCTTTGAGGACCTGTGGACTTCAACTCCCAGAATTCCTGAGCCAGCCATGCATGCATGGCTAGCTCAGGAATTCTGGGAGCTGAAGTCCACAGGTCCTCAAAGAACCATAGTTTGGCCATCCCTGAGTCTTAGACTGAAGGGTTGTTGTTTTTAATGATCCTTAATGCATAGAGCCATGTGGCTCTTATCAAGGTTTCTAATGATTCATTAGCTCAGCCCCTCATCATGTTCTGTTGCTGCTTTGCAACATTCCCCACTCTGGGCCCCAAAGGTCACATTTACCTGATCACCTGGAATCTGAGCAGTTACCTGTTTTGATTTATTATCGGGCACATGGACATTATTCCAAAAGCACGGCCTATATTTTGAAGCCGTCCGTGTGTCTGTAGCAAATCTATCTTGCTTTCAAATGCAAGAAATTTAGGGTAATTCTATCTAGATGAAACCTCTTTCTGTTTCATATTTGCGCTCCCTTGTGTTCAGATCATGGTTTAATGTTAAATGAGCAAACTCTTTTTTTGTGTGCTGGAGAAGACTCTCGACTTGAACTGTAAGGAGATCAAATTAGTCTATCCTAAAGGAAATCGACTCTGATTGTTCTTTGGAAAGACAGAAACTGAAACTGAAACTCAAATAGTTTGGCCACCAAAGGAGAAGACCCTGAAGTTGGGAAAGATGGAAAACAAAAAGAGAAGGGGACAACAGAGGATAAGATGTTAGTCATGGATGCAACGAACATGAATTTGGGCAAACCCCAGGAGACAGTGGAGGATGGGGAGGATGGCGTGCTATGGACTATGGCAGTGACAGCGAACCTTTTAACAGCTTGGGTGCCAAAAGAGCATGCACGTGATAGCGTGTGCACGTGTGCCCACACCCATAATGCAATGCCCTTCCCCGCTCATGCATGCACAACCCCCCGTGCTGGCCCACCCCCAAGCATGCATGCACAACCCCCCCACTGCCTCCCAGCACATGCGCGCAGGCCTCACTGAAGCCTCTGGACTTCTGGTAGGCCCGTTGGGCCGTTTTTCACCCTCCCCAGGCTTCAGGAAAGCCTCCAGAACCTGTGGATGGCGAAAAACAGGTCCAATGGGCCTACTGTTCTGGTAGGCCCTGGGTCTGTTTTTCGCCATCCACAGGCTCCGGAGGCTTTCCTGAAGCCTGGGGAGGGTGAAAACGGCCTCCCCCCGCCCTCTGATAGGCCGAAAATCAGCTCGCCAGCGCACACATGTGCACTGGAGCTGACAAAGGGCAACACCTCGCGTGCCCTCAGATATGGCCCCGCGTGCAACCTGTGGCACACAGGTTCGCCATCACGGGTCTATGGAGTCGTGAAGAGTCGGACATGACTTGGCAATTGAAAAAAAAAACAGTGCTCCTTGTTTTTTAAAAAAAGATATTGATTTAAATCAGTGGTTCCCAACCTTTTTGTGATCGAGTACCACTTGGAGGTCCCGTACAGTCGCCGCGTACCACCTGGTTCCAGAGAAACTAAATTCGATCAGATATCACTTTATTTCCATAATTGTACCGTTCCTTTTTTGGCCCCGCGCATCCAGCAACTGGATTCTCGGGCCGCTGGGACCAGGTGGGTGGCGTGTGGCAACAATTGCAAATCGTTGCCAGATTATCTTGTGTTAGGCAGTAAACATTTTTGTGAAGTAAAAAATAACTAACTAAAAATCGTTCATGACCCCGAAAGTGTTCGCGTACCACCTGGAAGGCCCTCGCGTACCACTAGTGGTACACGTACCACAGGTTGGGAACCACTGGTTTAAATGATCTGAGTAGTGATTTCCAGAAGTTGGGAGAATATAAAAATTGGCTGAGGTTTTAGTAGAATGGTAGCAGAGATCTTAAAAAACAGACTTCAGAGTGCAAACTGTGTGTATTTAATTTTTTTAAAAAAATGTAAGGATAAAGCAAGAGGTGAAAGAACCATTGTAAAGTTTATCCTAAATTAAAAATGAGAATCTAGTCATACCCTAGGAGAGCTTTGGTTCCTTCTTCATTTTACTCCACTCCCAGATCTCCTTTGACCTCTCTATCTTTGCTAATTTCTGGAGTAGAATTTACGATTGTGTTAATGTCCTAGGTCAGTAATTTTTTTTCCACACAGAAAGGCAACCAAAGGTAATAGTTCTATTTAAAAAACAACAGCAACCTGTGAACTTTTGGATATTTGATTTGGGAATTCCATCATCGTCACCCCAAGAATTGCAGCCACCTGACACTCCTATGGCTATCTCTGCTTTATGCACTTTGGCAATGAGTATCCAGTATCTCCTGCCTCTTTTGCATGTCACAGGGAAGGGTTCTGAGTAGGGCTTCCCCTGTTTTTGCAAAGCATGTGCCTGCTGGCTTTTTCTGCCTTGCATGAGAGCTAGCAGTTGTGAAAAGCAATTCTGTAGTAATTGGGAGAAGCAGACAACAAATCAGCCACTGAGGGCAGCTGCTTGATGTCAAGAGCAGTAGCCGCCTGTTTCTGGCCTTGGAATGTAAAGCATTGCTTGCCGATAAAACGTTACTGGTTGCTGCGTGTAGGTAGCAAACAACGACTGACAATTTATGCCTGTTCTTGTTTTCATTTGCAGGGAATTTGACTAAACATATGAAGTCAAAAGCCCACAGCAAAAAATGTCAGGAGATGGGTGTGTTGGCGTCTTCACCGGGGGAGCTGGAACCAGAGGAAGGTAAAGATTTGGGACTGTACTTTTGGGGGAATGGAACCTGATGCTGTCCACATGGCTGGGATTGAGTGCCCATGCCCAGAGTCACCAATCATGGCCACGGCTGTGAGATTATGACAGTTGGAGGTGTGAATCATCTCAAGGGTCTTGGTTGCTTACCCCTAGACACCATTCTTGATGCTATGTAGAGATGCAGATCTGGGGGAACATTTGACTCCTGTCCTAACAAGTAGGTGGGAACTTCTGCTGCGTGGCTTCTTCAATAAATGGCCTCTTAACAGATCAACAGAGTTGAAAGGGACCTTGCCGGTTATCTAGTCCAACACCCTGCCCAAGCAGGAGACCCTACATCTGCCTCTACCTAGGATCGAACTCACAACCTCCTGATTGTGAGGCAAGAGCTCCACCTCTAGGCCACAGCAGCTCTTCTTCTTCTTCTTGGTGGAACACAACCTCCACCGCCATCGTTAGGAGAGCTTCTCTCTCCACAGCACTAATTTTGTTTTTATTCTTTTAGAGTTGCCAACGCTTGATTTGAGACAGAATGGGGGCAAATGTGGCTTTTGCCTATGCTGCATATGGCTCCTAGCTGGATTTCAACAGTTATCTGTAAGAGATCAATTCAGGCCATCATTTCCCCAGGTTCGGTCTGCTTGGGAGAACGAGGGAGGGAGGGGAGAGGGAGGGAGAGAGAGGGGGGAAAGAGAATGAGAATCTTTCTCTCTCTCCCCCTCTCCCCCCTCTCCCTTCTCTCCCTCTCTCCTCCCCATCTCTCTCTCTGTTTCCCTCTTTTTCCTTTGCAGCAGGCAAAACCAGTGTTTGGAAGCATTGGTGCCTTGCCAGAGTTTCACCCCTGGGGATGAAAGCACATGCAGGCAAGGGAGGGCGAGGGAGCAGTATTGTGTCAGTCACAAGGGAGGTGCACTCATATGTGTCAGCCATAGACATCTGCTCTGGCATCAAATTGCTGCAGGAGTTTTCGAGTCTGTTAACTTACTCAGAATAACCGATGAGCTTCAAGGGAGCTTTTCCAGAATGGTTCTTTGCCTTTTAGATGGATTGCCTCTGGGTTGCTTACAGGGGCATTTTGAGACATTGGGTGGCCCTGGCCAAACCATGACATCTTAGTTATATATATTCTAAGTTTTCAAAGGAGGAGAGAAAGGGAATGGAAAGCAGATCTGCTCACTTGAGTGTTTGCTGGAAATTGTGATTCTGGCTGGTGCTGTAGAGAACTACAGGACAGTGAAGGCTGGAGCCAGGAGGATCTATGTGACAACTCACAATGGCCAGGTGGGCGTGGCTGGGTGGGCATGGTCAGGTGGTCGCAACCAGGTCACCATGACTAGGTGGGCGTGGCTGAGGGGGGGCCATGGCGGTGCAACTTGTTCTGTGCGGACCCAGCCGTGCCGACTCATCATTTTATGACTTTTCGTGCCATAGTTGTTAAGTGAATCATTGCAGTGGTTAAATTAGTAACATGTTTGTTAGATTAGATTAGATTAGCTTTATTGATTAGCCTATATAGGCCATATCAAAATACAAGGTTCAAACATGTACGTATTACCAATATTGCGCGAGCTGCACTGGCTTCCGGTGGTCTACCAGGTGCGCTTCAAGGTGCTTGTTACTACCTTTAAAGCGCTCCATGGCATTGGACCTAGGTATCTCCGAGACCGCCTGCTGCCACAAACTGCCTCCCATCGACCAGTGCGCTCTCACAGAGAGGGTCTCCTCGGGGTGCCATCAGCCAAGCAGTGTAGGCTGGTGACACCCAGGGGGAGGGCCTTCTCTGTGGGAGCACCCACCCTCTGGAACCAGCTCCCTCCAGATTTAAGAACCATTCATGACCTGGCCACCTTCCGCCGTGCCCTCAAGACGTACTATTTTTATCAAGCCGGGCTGGCATGAAAAAGTTTTTGGGGTTTTTAAAATTTTACCAAATTTTACCAAATTTTAATTATATTGTCTTAAATCAGGGCCACATCTAATATTTTCTTTTAAATGTATACATATTTTAATGTTTATATTGTATTTTTACTTGGCTGTTCACCGCCCTGAGTCCCCGGAGAAGGGTGGTATATAAATTTAACTATAAATAAATAAATAAATAAATAAATAAAATAAATATTGACCCATTTGCTATATTTCTTCATCAAAACTATTTAATTCCTGCTCCCCTCCCTACCTCCATCCACACACCTCTTTTTTTGAAATATCTCCATCCGATTGGTCTTCCCACAACAGCTTAGTTTGCCTTCCATTTAATATATTATTTATTTCTGTTGGGGAGTAATATTCCAGAGAATGACAGGCTCATAAATCATCCATCTGTTATGTAGAAAAATAAGTGAAATGCCCCAAGAATGGAAAGGAGTGAATAACACCCTAGTAGAGAAATCTAGATATCTGAAAATTCTTGGTAGATACTGATTCAACCCTAATCCACCGTATTCTTTGATGGCCTGGTTTCCTTTTACCACTAAATATGTTTCATTGGAGAACATATTTACCCCCCAAATTATTAGTTTTCCAGAGACTATTGAAAATGGAACGGTTTCAGATAGCTTATGGGAATTTATACACCCAATTGAATGTTTGTTGTAATATATAAATATTTTACTTCATTAGCCTCTCATCATGAACGTTTTAATTGCCTTCAATTGCCTTTTGTTGTGAACTGCCAAGATACTTCATTGTTATAATCTACAAATTGATTGAGTGAATGGATAAGCAAAATTCTATCTCAATTTCCCATGATATTTCAGGAAGTAGGAAGCTTTGAATTGTGTGTATATTAAAGCCTCATTTGATCCTCCTTGAACTATCTCCAGACCTGTTGATTTTCTCTGCTTCCACCCATCATGAATGGGAAAGGGAAGATGGGGAAAAGCCCATCATAATAAGTGTCCTTTATAGGTAAAATCTATATTAGTGGCAGAAGCAGTATCTTAGTCCTTAGATTGTGCTGAAAACAGTCTGAGATGCACTTTTAATGAAGTTTACATTTCTAATTTCCTTTGAAGTGTGCTTCCTCATTAACACAGAACAAAGTGGAGTTCCTCCAATTATCTCTCAGGAGTTGTTTGTCCTGATATTTCTACATGTGTGTGTGTGTATATATGAATATGTGTATATGTATTATGTATCCTTGTCTGATAAATTGTCTGGCTCTGCTTCCCATCTTTTAGGAACCACTGAAGATCTCTTCCAAGATTCAGAAGGTCAGGAGGGATCTGAGTTACCTGAACACCAGTTTTCAGACTTGGAAGAGTCTGATGACGATGATGACAATGATGAAGAAGAGGATGAGGAGGAAGAGGAGGAAGAAGAGGAAGAGGAAAACCAAGAGGAATCACTTGGAAAGCCTTCTGAAACAAAGAACACTTCTCTTCCAGGCAACCCTCCAAGAAGTTCTCTCTCTTCCCAGGAGAAAGGCACCAAGACAACCTTGTCCACAGTGGGAGATGTTCCCTCTGGCAACGAGAGTACTGTTCGGTGTTCTCAGACTGCCTCCTTAGAGCCTGAAATGAAATGGTCAGCTGACAGCTGTGAAGTTGCTGTGTGCCACAGCTTGTTAAGACTCCATCGACCAGCTCTGTCCTCCAGCGCGCTCTCAACTTCAGCGGAGAAGGAATCTGTTAGAAGACCGCAGATGCTCTTAGCAATGGATTTGTCAGTCTCCAAAGATATCACGCCTAGAAGGAAGTGTTCCCCAAGCAAGGACTCTGGGGCTAGCAGTGGTGGAAACAACCGGTCCTTGGCTCGAAAGCATCTGTTAACCAAAAATGAAACTTCACCAAAAAGATTGTCATACACTGGAGAAATGCCCTCCAGTCACCAAGCTCTGAGAGAGTCATTTGTCCTCTGTAATTCATCGCCAAGACTTGAGATCCCACCAAGCAGATACTTTTCTTCAAAGAGAGAGCTCTCGTCCTCCTTACACCTTCCGCCAGCAAGAGGGGTTTCTCCGGTGAGATGCGTCTCTCCAACCAGGGAAATGTCATCATCTAGACACTTATCTCTGAAGAAAATGCTGTCCCAGAGCTATTCAGAGCCACCTTCACGGTATCCATCCCCTGCAAGAGAGGATATGTCTTCTCATAGCCAAGTGGCAGTAGATGAAAAAGGACAAAACTTACGTAAAACTCCGCATGGAATATCATCTTCAATGCCTCTACCTCACAGGTCCTTCGACAAAGATACGGAGCTGCATGAAGACCCTAAACTGGTAAGATGTGCTCAGAGATGGGTAAAATCTGGTGCTCCAGATGTTTATTTTCACTGCAACGTCTGTTGTCTCACATCATTGGCCATGCGGACGATCCCTATATTCGGGGGCGGGTTCCTAATTTTTTTACTACCACTCTGTGGGCGTGGCTTATTTTGTGGGTGTGGCTTGCCAGCCATGTGACTGGGTGGGCATGGCTTGCTGGCCATGTGACTGGGTGGGCGTGGCTTCTCAGACTGCTAAAGGGAGGGGAACTGAGATAGATCCTGCTCCCCATTCCCCCTCCCCTCAGCAGCTTGAGAAGCCTCAAACATGCGAAAATGCCTAGGATCATCACCGCGCGTTCGTGGCTTCTTGGACTGCTGAAGGGAGGGGAATGGAGATAGCTCCTGCCGCCCGTTCTTTCAGCGTCTCACGCGCTCCCTCAGCCATCCTCCCCTACTTGGACTCACTGTGGGGTAGGAAGGCAGCGCATGCGCTGTGCCGGAAGCTTGGCTTCTGGGCATGTGCAGAAGAAAATTTTTTAAAAAACATTTTTTTAAAGTTTTTTTAAATGACGGTGCCCAGGCACCGGCAACCGACCGCACCGGTACTGTGACGTCACCAGTGGGCCGCTACCGGTGCTATAGAGTGGACCGCACTGGTAGGAACCCACCACTGCCTGCCCATCCCTGTTTTTATACCTTTTGCTTTACAAATGGTGGGTCAGGAACTTGGAAATGGATATTGCCCGGGTTAAGATCAAGAACGATCATTTTTCAATGATGTGTTCTTTTGAGGTGTGAATTTTTGTTTTGCAGAGCAAAAAGAGGCAGAAGGATGCAATGGACCAGTTGCAATGGAGTATGTTCTTTTAATTTGACTCCTTTGAGTCATCTTTTAAAAATAAAAATAAAAATTAAGAACTCCTTATTAAAGTAAGGGAGTATTTTGTGTCCTCACCTGTGTGCTCCAAACTGAAAGAGTTGACTTTCTATATGCCTCTTGTCATTGCAGAAGACAGAGTCCAGGAACCCAACAGTTTCACCAGGCATCCTTCAACATCTCTATTTCAGACCTTTGCAGTCGCTCCACCAAGTACCCATTCCTGCTCCAGGTCGAGTGGAAGACCATATTTTTAGTCATCTCCCTTTGCACTCCCAGCAATTACCCAGGAGCCCTTGCCCGATGATCCCAATTGGGGGCATCCAGATGGTCCAGGCAAGACCCAGCACCCATCCCAGCTTGGGGCATGGATCAGTGATGTCCCTGCAGGCCAGCTACTTTGAACTCGGTGGTAGCACTCCTGAATTCAGCCCAATGGAAGCCAGGCGCAAAGAAACTCCAGACAGACATGAAGCCCCTCCTTCATCGGCCACCTCGCCACTTCGAAGCGGCATCTACGTGGAAGAGAAAACAAGGACTAGTGAGCTTCAGCAAACACGTTCCAAGGAAGGATACAGGGTAAAAAAGTGTAGTTCAGGAGAGCAGGAGAGCTGTACAGCCACCCCGATGAGTTCTTGCTCAAAGGGGAAGTGTTCTCCAAAACCTTTGGCTCATGGCGAAGGACCCTTCACCAAGAAGGGGAAGAAATACGGCGGCAGCTCATGCATTACTTTCAAATCCACCTGCGCTTTTATTTCAAGCCTCCCCACGCAGACACTGGACCGAAGTAGCAGCATGGGATGCCTGTTGGAACATTCATCCAGCCAGTCCTCTCACCAGCTCTCCACCAGAAGAAGGAACCTGTCAGGAGAGCCGGCCCCACAAGCGGGGGCCTATAGGAGGAGAAGTCCATCCTTGGAACATGCTGCAGGCTTTGGCTTAGCTCAAAGCCGAGTGGAGAACAGTACAGGGAATACTTAAGCCCTTGCTGTGTTCCTGTCAATAACTTTTCAGATGTTAGACAGCAGACCTTGGCCAGTGCTGTTGGTTTTAGCACAATCATCGCTAAAAGAAGGTCTTTCTGGTGTAGAAAAATCATCCCTCCCTCCCTCCATTTTACTTTCACATTTACTTGTGCCTTTATCAATGCCCCCTTTTTGTTGTGGTTGCTTGACATGCACACACACACACACACACACACACACACACACACACACACCTGAAGCTACAAGTGTTTTACTACTCTTGAAAAGGAGTCCCATCACCCATGCCCCTCCATCGCCATTAACCATGTCTGTTCCAACAGGCTCCGATAAATGCAGACAGGAAAGAGTTAAGAATCTTTTTCCAAAGGATGCACTGAAAACTTCTAGGAAAATTGATGCCTTTTCAGAGATCCTGATTAGGAAAAGGAAAGGAAGAAAAAAAAATCCGCTCCCCTGTACAGAAGTTATAATCCCCCACCCCTATTTATTACATGCTTTATTTAATATGTGGTGAAGTGCTTGTTATTTTATAATGGTTCTTTTTTTATGTTTATTATTATTTGCATTATTCTGATTGCCTGTAAATGTGCTTTAAGGACAGCTGTGACTGTTCTGATTCGGGGAGGGAGGGGGAGAAGTGTTTACCTTTGAATTGTTGATGAAATTAGCACTTACGTTGGGGAGGTATTAATGACAGTGAAAATAAGTCTCTCTGCCTGCCCTAAAAAGGGGTGGTGGGGTGGTGGTGGGAGACGAGAGAGAGATTGGCAATCTCAGCAGGTGCCTCCCTAAATACAACCCACAAAAGCACTTTTTAAAAAGGGACACACAGACATACGAAGGGTTAGCCCCTTTTAAGAGAAAAATAATAATGAAATAAATTGGAAGGAAATAGAAATATATTGAATGTAAAAAAAAAAAAAGTCCTGAGAATGGTGTGGATCTGTTCTTTCTGGTAGCCATTCTTGCTTTAATGCTGACATTCCATGTCGCTGCTGCTGCTGCTGCTGCTTAAATCCATGTGCACACAATCCAAGTTAAAGGGTGCTTTTTAACCAGCCGTGAAAGTTGGCTGGTAAACGTTGGCTGGTAAACTTAGATGAGAATCTTTCTTTTCTTTCTTTCTTTTTCTTCTGCTCTCTTGGGATCTCGGTGTTCGAAAATGCGCTCTCAAGTATGAGATACATAACCTCAGATTTGAAATGGGTCTCACCTTTTTATAAAATATTGCCCCAAGTTTCTTATACCAATAATAATAATAATAATAATTAATAAAATCCGGATCTGATCCATTTCCGTTTTTGAAAACCACTGCAGAGAACTAAGAAATCTTTAGTTTCCAACTTACAACAGATTCCATTGGAACGACTTCTGCACAGTGCACACGTGGGTGAGCAAGCTGTAAGACAGGGGTCCCCAAACTTGGCAACTGTAAAACTTGTGGACTTCAACTCCCAGAATTCCACAGCCAGCTTTGTTAGCTTTGCTGGCTGGAGAATTCTGGGAGTTGAAGTCCACAAGTCTTAAAGTTGCCAAGTTTGAAGACCTCTGCTGTAAGAGATCCATGATGGGTGTTGAACCAGGATTTTAGCAATGGTACACAAGCCATTAGCAAGGATCTTCCCACCAGTCCAGGTTAAATGCATGCTTGTGCTTACCTCTGCCCCTGCTATAGTTCGATTTCTGATGTCACGATAGGTTTGTCTCAATTAGATCGCCTCCCTCTGAAAGAAGATGTTGCTTAACTTGATTGCTCTCCAAGAGGTTGGATTTCGACCTGTATACAGATATAGTCCTCGACTTACGACCACGATTGAGCCCAACATTTCTGTGGCTCAGGGAGACATTTGTTAAGTGAGGGTCCCCCCCCCGCCAATTTTACGACCTTCCTTGCCACAGTTGTTACGTGAATCACTGCAGTTGTCAAGTTAGTGACATGTGCGTTAAGTGAATCCAGCTTCCCCATTGACTTTGCTTGTCAGAAGGTCGCAAAAGCGGATCGCATGACTCCGAGACGCTGCAAACCGTCTTAAATGTGAGTCCATTGCTAAGCATCTGAATTTTGATCATGTGACCTTAGGGATGCTGCAATGGTCGTAAGTGTGAAAAACGGTCGTGTCACTTTTTCCAGTAACCATTGTAACTTTGAACGGTCACTAAGTGAACCGTTGTAAGTCAAGGACTAGCTGTAATCTCAACACCAGCAGGGTCATGCTAGATGGTAGACCATAAAAAAACCTGAAAACAGCATTACTTTTAAGTCCTCATAAACGTCGGAAAAATGTTCGAAGAAAGCAGGAAATTTTACGTTCTTTTAATTTGTTTTTTTTTTTGCATAGTTTATCCTCCCAACTTTTGGAATCGATGCAAACCCCTGATGAGGTAGAAGGGCCAAATTTCACATCTACGTGATGCAGTGGTGAATATTTAGCCAGGTTTTTTTTTTTTTTAAAGAGCAGCTTTAAGAAGTGCCCGCCCAACCGCTAACCAACTGGTGCCACATACAAATCATGCCAGTGTCATGCAATTCTGCCTTGTTCGTACCATTTTAAAAGTGCAACTGTTAAAAAGAAGTGTTTACTCTGATAAGAGCCTGTGCTCAGCATTTATTTGAAGAGTGTGTATGGAGTCTGTACAAATGCTTTTCAAAAGGAAGCCAGCCCCCCTTCCTCCCTATCCACCAGCCTTTGCAACAGATCCACAAATATATTTTTTTTCCCAGCGGACCAGTTCAGAACTATCTGAGATGTTCTGAATTTACTGTGTGCATGCTCTCTCATTTCCCCCAAACAGGGGAAAAAAAACACACCCCTGAATGAATTCCTTTGATTAAGCTGGCTTGATAAAGCCATGGACTGTTGGGTTTTGCATAGATGACGAACACAGGATGGGTTAAATAATCTTCTGGGATGTATCGTTTTATGTATTGTATTAAGGAATTTATGAAAACAGGATGTTTTAGGCCTTTTTTGTTTGGCTGGTTTTGTGTGCGTTGAAGTCAAGGTTAACATTGACGTTGTGATATGAAAGTGACCAAACCAACCCTGGGATTGCAGAATTCATTGAAAAACGCCACGGGAAGTCTTCAACCTTTTCCCTTTGTTTACTTCTGCTTCTGATCCCTCTTTTGAGGCTGAGGTCCGGCATTGATGGTGCTGTTGTGTTTGCACTGGAATCCAGCATCTTATAGCAAGACTTTGAAAGGGGGTCTCATTTGGTTTTCTCCTGGGACAGATCATGGGGTGCAAACATCTACTACTGGATTAACTAGAATAGATCCAACCAACAGAAAATGGCACTAGCTTGCATTGACTTCAGAAGATCTCCTATAACCCCGCCCAGCACTGAAGAAGCAATCTTTGGATCATCATCTCTGCAGCCATTGCTGGACCAACAGTATTTCATCTCCACCGAGGCTTTGAATTCCTGGGTCGTTCATTTCCCTTCCTCCTCGCCCAGTTGGCTTTCCGTGCAGCTCTTTATGGACCAAATGGTTTTCAGTATTCTAAGTGTACACGAGCCATTATTGGACACGCTCACGTCTTTGATCCATTCATGCTTTAACTGTGCCTGGTTTTGTTTGGGGGCTAGATCAAATGCAACATCACGCTCAGGGTTTTCTGTTTTCTTATTTCTTTTTCCTGTTTCTTTTTCATTTAGATGCATTTCTTTCACCTTGCAATGGATTCTATGATTTGTGGTGGAATCTAGATCCCCAGAGGTAACATTAATCATTAGGGTGTAATTATTTTTCGTTCTGATGCTGTTCTCCCTTCAGCGCTCTGCAGATAGAAGTAATTTTTTTGTTCATCGATAGGAGGCTTGGTGTTAACCACTGTATATATTGGTATGTTGCTTGTGAGGGCATTTTAGTTTGGGGAGGCGGATCCTGAGATCTCTTATTGGGACCACAATGCTCCTAGCATAGACCGAATAGCGGAAGACCCAACACACTATGCAATGCATTGTAATCTTGTGATACCTGTTCTCGCATTTTAGAAGGCTCTACTTCAGGAGTGGCCAAACTATGATTCTTTGAGGACCTGTGGACTTCAACTCCCAGAATTCCTGAACCAGCCATGCATGCATGGCTGGCTCAGGAATTCTGGGAGTTGGAAGTCCACAGGTCCTCAAAGAACCATAGTTTGGCCACCCCTGCGTCTACTTGAATTCCTCCTTTTCCTTTCCTGATTGAGAGCTAATGTTTGCCTAGATCCCGGATATCTCTACCAGCATACCTGCCAGCAGCCCCACTTCGACCTTAGCATGGCATAGTTTATATATCATCCAGTTGCTTTGGGCTTCAGCTCCCATGAGCTCTAGTTTGCATGGCCAGTAGCAGAGGACTATTAAGGCTTATAATCCTAAATACCTGAAGGCCACCAAGGTGTGACCTCTAACTTGTTTGATAAGACATGAGCCTTCTTTTGCATAATGAGGGTCCATTGTAAACAGAAACAGATCTCAGCTTGACTTGTTCGTTAATGGAGTTCTCATTTTCCTAATATGATCCGTGGTGGCGCAGTGGTTAGAATGCAATATTGCAGGCTAATTCTGCCGACTGCCAGCAGTTTGATTCTCACCGGCTCAAGGTTGACTCAGCCTTCCTTCTGAGGTGGGTAAAAATTGTTGGAGGCAATCTGCTGACTCTGTAAACCACTGTAAAGAGAGGGCTGCAAAGCATTGTGAAGCGGTATATAAGTCTTAAGTCCTATGGCTATTTAATCACAGGCCAACTAAAGACGTGTGTTAAAAAGCTTTACTTTGTGATACAGGAAAAATAAATGAGAGCTGTTGGCTCCTGTCACTTTTGTCTTTCTTTTGCCAGCCATGTAATTTTCTGGGTCTCTAGGGCATTTCTTGTTGGCCAACTGAGTGCATCGGTTGGCCAGATGGAGTTCGCTTCCCTGATGGCAAGCTACTCAACACAATAAGGGCTCAAATTGTATGGTGCTGAGCACTCTAGGCAGACCTAGCAAAGCCTTAAGAAAGTGCTTCACCGGAAGCACTTAAAATCGCCCCATTCAAAGTCAAGTACTGGGTCAATCACGACATTGTGGTGCTATAAGGAGATTTCGGAGACATGACTAGCTGGCCCTCATCATCTCAGACTAGGAAAATTGAACAGACTCTCATTGCTATGAACGACATCTTTTTAGAGGTAATTTCACCCCCAAAAGTCATGCATCCTAAGATTTATTTTAGAGTAAATATCTGAGTTATAATACCATTCATTTCATACATATGATTTGTCAATAAAATGTTTTAACCCAAGCTGGCCTAAATGTGAAGTTTAGGGAATCTTTTTGATGCTCAAAAATCAAGCCAGTTTTGAGCTCATGACAGCTGCTCCACAGTAGGGGCAGGCCATTTTAACCTGTTCTGAATTTGATACTTTTGGGCATCCCTAATTTATGCAATTGAACAGGTTCTATGGAATAATTCTAGATTTTTCCATCCCCACCCCTCCAGCTTTTGGTTGAAAAAGAAAGAAGAATTGTTTGCAAAACTTTGGAAAAATATTTATATTTGATTACTGGGTTTCATCAGTTGTGCAGGGATGATATTCGTGTTTTAGCTCATGAGTATTTCCATTGGTATTTTGGGGAGCCCCCTCCTGCTTCTATTCATCTGCAGGCCAAAGAATTTCCTCTCCAAATTGCTGATGACTTGAAAGTGAGTGGATAGTAATACATCTAGTGATGTATTACTAGAGTTGTCATCTGTGAAAGGCAGCATTTAAGCCCTTTGATATACTGTCTGGCCATTAAAGGACCATTCTTTCGAAAGTGGTTTGGTCTCTTGAGTTACCTGAAATGTGTGTCATGTGATGTATTTAATGTGGATGAAGTATGAAATACTAAACCAGGTTTTGTTGTAAGAGTGATTCATATTTAAAGGTATGATTTGTAGACAGGAAACCTAATCCATGATAGCATGGGTCTCTTTCCTTCAAGTTGCCTTTCATGAAAATGCCAAACAGCCAGAGGACTTTATTGCCTCACCTGTAAAAGTGGCCAAATGATGATGGCATCCCCCCTTCCTCTATGGATTGTCCCCATGATATAGTTGTAGAAGTCAGAATCAGTAAATGTAAAAGGAAGATATTTGACTGGGCTAGACCCCGTAGAAAACCGTAGCATACCAGCAGTGGTGTGGTGGTGCATGATTAAATCGTCTGGATCAGGGGTCTCCAATCTTAGCAACTTTAAGAATTGTGGACTTCAATTCCCAGAATTCCTCAGCCAGCAAAGCTGGCTGAGGAATTCTGGGTGTTGAAGTCCACAATTCTTAAAGTTGCCAAGATTGGAGACCCCTGCCTGGATTACCATCACTCTTGCTTCTAGTAACCTGTTACTAAGGTCTTCCCATTCCCTAACTCTTTGGACTATCTCTGCGTGTCTTCATACAGGTAGTTCTGGACTTACAACCGCAATTAAGCCCAAAATTTCTTTTCCTAAGCAAGACAGCCGTTAAGTGAGTTTTGACTCGTTTTACAACCTTTCTTGCCACAATGATTACATGAATCCCTGTGGTTGTTAAAATTACTGGCGCAGTTGTTGAGTGGAACTGGCTTCCCCGATTGATTTGCTTCTCGGAAGGTCGCGAAAGGTGGATCACGTGACTCCAGCACACGTGACTCCAGGACACGGCAACCTTCGTAAATTTGAGCCAATTGCCAAGCATCACGTGACCATGGGGATGCTGCAGTGGTCGCAAATGTGAACAAAATGGTCATAAGTCATCTTTTTCCATGCCATTTGTAACTTCGAATGGTCACTAAATGAAAGGTGGTAGGTTGAGGACTACCTGTAGTTTGGCCTGGAAGGAATAAAACACGAGGAGCAAATTTCATGTGTCATGCTGGACCGTAAAATGACTTGTTTGAGTTTTCCTTCTTGTAGTTTGCAAATCATGGCACTTGTGATTTGTAAATCATGGGTGAGCCCAGTCAGTGAATCGTGGATTTGTGTGCCCTATCCTTATTCACTTCCAACGCGGTCATAAGGAGGAGTTCCAAAACGTCTCTTTTTAGATTAGCCAGTGTTTGATATTGCATCCAGGCCTCCTCCTATGTTTAATCTTAACTAAAGTTTTGCTGAAACAAATCTTCACATACCGTGGTTTCATGTTGGCTCATTTTGAGTATATAGCCTAAGTTAAAACCAACCATAATTTTGACAGATTTGGAGAGCATGAAAAACTGCAGCGGGCTTAAAGCAATAAATTATTTACAACTGTATTGGAGGAGAACTGGAACATTGAGCCTCATGCTAAACTGAAGTTTTATGTTCAGTTTAAACAGAGCAATTATATTTAACTCGTTCACTATTTCTTAGCAGAGCGTTCTATCTTCTAGCACCCGACTTTCTCTATTTAAGTCACTTTTTATTTTTTTTAATCCAGAGGCACAAAATATATAGTGTTTTGAAGCTGTTACACCATTTCTGAGCTAAGTTTGAAGCATTGTGATCTAGCCCTTCCTCTATTCTGTCTATTTCAATACTTTCCCTCCTTTTAATTTCCCCAAACTTGATTTTGTGTGTATTCCTTAAGAAGTTTTTTTTTTGGGGGGGGGGGTGTTACGTCCTGTTATTGCACAGTATTTGTGAATTAAAAGGTAAAATATTTTTTTAGAAAATACCAAATTTGGGTCCTAATGATGACATAAAATAAGTTTTCAGTCTTGAATATTATGGCACTTATGCTCACTTTAGTAAATGTAATGTAAAATATTAATAATATTGATGACGTGTACGCAAATTTAATATACATGGTCTCATGTAAGATAAATATTTGCCTTTTTTTCTAAAAGGTGTATGTATTCTGTAAGTGGAATAGTCTTTAGAAAGTTTCTATATGTTCTTAAAAATGGCAATACATTCCAAAAAAGGTACTGTAAATATGTACAGACTCAGAGTACAGTGTAATTTGGTAGTTTTGCCTGTAATTTTTATTTCAGTTTCTACATTTGCATCTTGCAATGTCTGTATGGTAATAAGAGTGCAAAAAAAAATGCAGGTAAAAAGCACAGAATATAATGTTTAAAAAAAAGAGAGAAATTACTCAGCATTTGATGTTTGTGACCCTTAATTGTAAATGACACCTGTACTGTGAATGAAAGAAGTTTTTACACGTATATTGCCTTTACTACAGTTTGGGCTGTCTAATCAGTCTGAGCCTATTTTTTAAAAAATAGCATGTTGGAATAAATTTTAAAATCCCAACATACCACCTCCATGTCTGGCAGTCATTTGCTTATTGAAATATGGGGTACCACCCAGAGGCGGGTTCCTAATTTTTTTACTACCACTCTGTGGGTGTGGCTTATTTTGTTGCGTGGTTTGTCAGCCATGTGACTGGATGGGCGTGGGCCTTGGGAGCTTGGCAGCGGCTGGAGAAGCAGGGGGGCATTGCCCACCCGCAACGCAGCCCCCGCAGCAGGAGCAGCAACACCGCAGCAACGGTTCTTCTAGGAGGCTCCGTCCGGCCTGAATGCTTCTCCCCATTCGATGATCCTAGGCTCCTGCCGCCTGTTCCCCCTCTCCTCAGCTCAAGAAGCCTCGAACATGCAAAAATGCCTGGGATCATCACCGCATGTTCGTGGCTTCTCGGACTGCTGAAGGGAGGGGAATGGAGAATGCTCCTGCCGCCTGTTCTTTCAGCGTCTCACACGCTCCCTCAGCCATCCTCCCCTGCTTGGGCTCACTGTGGGGTAGGAAGGCAGCGCAGGCACCGGCAACCGACCACACTGGTACTGTGACATCACCAGCAGGCCGCTACCGGTGCTATAGAGTGGACCACACTGGTAGGAACCCACCACTGGTACCACCACTTTGATGTCCTACAAGGAACTGTTCTAACTTTATTCTGCAATTCCTTCGCCGCGTGATTTCTGAAGAATCTGAGCAACTTGCAATAGAACATAGAATAACAGGTTGGAAGGGACCTTGGAGGTGTTGTCTAGTCCAGAGTTCGGCAACCTTAAACACTCAAAGAGCCACAAAGGTCCTAACCGGAAGCCCCCTGTTCAATTCTGGAGCCGACTGGAAATCCGGTTCCCCCACCATAGAGTCTCCTCCTAGTGTGGCGTCCTTTTTCCTCTGCCGACCGGAAGTCCAATTTCCCCCACCATAGAGTCTCTTCCTAGCGCGGCGTCCTTTTTCCTCTACCTGTCCTAACCGAAAGCCCTATCAATTGTGCAGCTGACCGGAAAACCCGCCCCTTGCCATAGAGTCTCCTCCTGGCATGACGTGCTTTTCCCCTCCCTAACTGGAAGCTCCTCCCAAAATTGTGATGCTAACTGGCGAGAGGGAGCCGCAATAGAAGGATGAAAGCGCCACATGCGGCTCCAGAGCCACGGGTTGCTGACCCCTGGTCTAGTCCAATCCCCTGCTCAAGCAGAAGAGCCTATACCAGTTCAGACAAATGGCTGTCCAATCTCTTCTTGAAAATCTTCAGTGGTGGAGCACCCACAACTTCTGAAGGCAAGCCGTTCAGCTGGTTAATTGTTCTCACTGTCAGGGAATTTCTCCTTAGTTCTAACAGAATAACAGTTGCAAGGGACCTTGGGGGTCTTTTAGTCCAACCCTCTGCTCAAGCAGGAAACCCTATACCATTTCAGACAGTTGGTTGTCTAATCTTTTCTTAAAAACCTCCAGTGTTGGAGTACCCACAACTTCTGAAGACAAGTCATTCCACCATTGTTTTGTTGGGAAATTTCTCCTTAGGCCTAGGTTGCTTCTCTCCTTGATTAATTTCCATCCATTGCTTGTCCTGCCTTCAGGTGCTTTGGAGAACAGGTTGGCCCCCTCTTTTTTGTGGCAACCCCTCAAAAATTGGAACCCTGCTATCATATCATCCCATCCTCCTTTTCATTAAACTAGACATACCCAATTCCTGCAACCATCCTTCGTATGTTTCAGCTTCTGGTCACCTAATCATCTTTGTTGTTCTTCTCTGCACTCTTTCTAGAGTCTCAATGTCTTTTTTTAATAGCGTGGTGACCAAAACTGGACGCAATATTCCAAGTGTGGTCTTAACCAAGGCATTATAAAGTGGTATTAACACTTCACATAATCTTGATTCTATCTCTCTTAAAGTAGCCTAGAACTATGCCTCTAGATTGGGTCTCTTTTTTTAGATAATCTTTCACCTGTTACTTCTTGTTCTGTCCTCAGGTGCTTTTGAAAATAGTTTGACTCTTTCTCTGTGAGAAAGTACTGGAAGACTGCTATCCTATCATCCCTTGTCCTTTTGTTCGTTGGAGTAGACCTACCGAGTTCCCTCAATTGTTCATCATGTCGTTTAGCCTCCAGGCCCATTATCACCTTTGCTGCTCTACTCTGCCCTCTTTCTAGGATCTCAACATATTTTTTTGTATCATGACGGCCAGAATTGGACGCAGGATTCCAATAATAACGTCAGAAGGTTAAAAACAAAAATAAGTGAAATCAGTTTGATGGACCACCATTTGGGGGCCGAGCAAGATCATGCAACACCAATGTGTTCTTCAAAAGATATGTTTTTATGGCTCTTTGAAAGTGTAGCAAGGAGAAAGTGGCCTGGATGTTTAAAGTAAATCCCAAAGGAGAGGAGAACCTCACCAAGAAATCTTTAGCAAGGCTCTCATTGGATTGGATACTCATCAAAAGTTAAAACTGTTGAGTTGCCTTCCTGAATCGGGCACTCACAATTTGTGCATCCATTTATGAATCCAACTGGGCATCCATTTGTGCATAGGAACTCCTCACAATCATGCAACTTTTGAGGAAGCTGAGGGATACAGACGGTTTGATACAGAGATGCTACAGATGCTTATTCCAGAAAGTAGCCAGAGAAAATAAGGGGGCAGAGCTAGATAAACAGTTACTTTGGTTTTATTTGAATTGAATTTTAAATTAAATCTGGTTTATATAACTGCTCGTGCATTTAATGACTGTCCTTTTGGATCACACTAAAGATACTATCCAGTGGCAGCTTTTGAAGTGTTACAGGGTGACTTTCAGATTTATGAGTTTATAGCTGAAACCACAGTAATCTCTTAATGTTACCTGCGAGGGCTGTGCAGAAGGAGGTCAGTATTCAAAGGGGAAAAATGATTTTGCATTTTTGAGGACAGTTAAGCATCAACCACCAGAAGCAGAGATGGACACCCCCCCAGTGAGACATTTGGTGTAAATAACTAAAGGATTTAGAGCAAGGAAAAGTAAAAAAAATGGCAATTTAATACAACTAAAATTGAAAAAAAAAGAAAAACCACTATTATGGCTTATTAGAAGTCACATAGGAGAAAAGCAGCCCTCTTACACATCCACTCTGCAAGGAAAATGATGGGAATGGATTCTGTAAGTGCCTTCCAAGTCTCTGGTTAAGAATAAGTTCAAAAGAAAATACAGATTTGGAAACGGGTACAAATAAACGTCTCTTGGGCATTTGTTGCCCAAGGTTCAAAAGTTGAGAAAGTTCAGAATGATTACAAAACATACTTTTCCAAATAGCTTTTTAAAACATAAATATGGAAAGACGCATCAGTTGCTGTGGTGCTGACAGTGATCAAAGTGAAACGGAGCTGCATGTCCCAATTAATAGGTCGGCCTTCAGCTCATAAAAGAGCTAGGTGCTCTGCCATGTTTATTCTCTCTCTCTCTCTCTCTCTCTCTCTCTCTCTCTCTCTCTCTCTCTCTCTCTCTCTCTCTCTCTCTCTCTCTCTCTCACACACACACACACACACACACACACACACACACACACACTATTAAGATGTAGAGGATCTAAAGAATTCATCTGAAGTGAACACTTAGGATTAGAATGGAATGGAATGGAATGGAATGGAATGGAATAATAGACTAGACTAGACTAGACTAGGCTAGGCTAGGCTAGGCTAGGCTAGGCTAGGCTAGGCTAGGCTAGAATAGAATAGAATAGAATAGAATAGAATAGAATAGAATAGAATAGAATAGAATAGAATAGAATAGAATAGAATAGAATAGAATAGAATAGAATAGAATAGATGAGCAATCCTTCCATATACAGATTGTCCTTGATTTAACGACCACAATTGAGCCCAAAATTTCTGTTGCTAAGTGAGACATTGGTAAAGCGAGTTCTGTCCCATTTTATGACTTTCTTGCCCACAGTTGTTAAGTGAACCACTGCAGTTGCTCAGTTAGTAACGTGGTTGTTAAGTGAATCTGGCTTCCCCATTGACTTTGCTTGTTAGAAGGTCGCAAAAAGTGATCACATGACCGTCATAAATTAAGAGTCAGTTGCCAAGCATCTGAATTCTGACCACATGACCACGGGGATGCTGCAATGGTCATAAGTGTGAAAAGCTGTCATAAGTTACTTTTCTTCAGTTGCCGTTGTAACTTCGGACGGTCACGAAATGAACTGTTGGAAGTCGAGGACTACCTGTAGGGTATCGTATTAGTTCTAACTTATGCAATGTATAATATTTCGAATTACTGTATTTTGACAGTCGCCGGATTGCCTTTTTGTCACTGCCATCCCATTCAAGTTCCCCTGTTTTCAGCTAGCATTCGCTGAATGGAGATGCACAATGCTTTCAACGGCCTCACGAGGGCGCTGCCTAGCAGCATTTCGGAGTCCGATTCTGCACAGCAGAGATGCTAAGAAGTTTTCGCTGCCCAGAGGTGCTATTCTAGGATCATAGAACATTATTGCCATTCCGACACCACCTACGAAAACGGGAATCATTAATTCGCCAGTCCTCTTTGTTCCCCAGCTATTAAGCCCCAAGAAGACTTTTGGTTAAAAAGAAATGCCTTAGAAAGACAGGGAGATTGGATTTAATCAGAGCCTGGATCAATCGCAACCTTAGCCCCTGTTTTGACGTCAGGTTTCCATCTGTGGAAATTAGGTGACAGGGCAGAACATTAAAGGAACTGGGTATGTCTAGTTTAATGAAAAGAAGGACCAGGGGAGACATGATAGCAGTGTTCCAATATCTCAGGGGTTGCCACAAAGAAGAGGGAGTCAAGCTATTCTCCAAAGCCCCTGAGGGTAGAACATGAAGCAATGGGTGGAAACTCATCAAGGAGAGAAGCAATTTAGAACTAAGGAGAAATTTCCTGACAGTTAGAACAATTAATCAGTGGAACAACTTGCCTCCAGAAGTTGTGAATGCTCTAACACTGGAAGTTTTTAAGAAGATGTTGGATAACCATTTGTCTGAAGTGATGTAGGGTTTCCTGCCCAAGCAGGGGGTTGGACTAGAAGACCTCCAAGGTCCCTTCCAACTCTGTTATTCTCAATCACAATTTCATGTGATCCCCTTATATATGTTGTGTAACAGCGATTTCCAACCCGCAGTCTGGACTGGCACCGGTCCACAGCATGCCAGAAACCAGGCCACGCAAACAAGCGAAGCCCCATCCGTGGGATGGAGGCAGTATGCAAAACTACATCCCCTCCGGTCCACGGAAAAACCTCTCTCCACAGAACGGGTCCCTGATGCCCAAAAGATTGGGGTCCACTGTTGAATAATAATAATATGGCCTTTTAGTTCTTATAAGGTATCTTAAGTGGCTGGCTTCTGACCAGCATAAAGAAGTCATTCATTCATTCGTAGCATAATTATGAGCCACGGTGGCGCAGTGGTTAGAGTGCAGTATTGCAGGCTACTTCTGCTGACTGCCGGCTGCCTGCAATTCGGCAATTCAAATCTCACCAGGCTCAAGGTTGACTCAGCCTTCCAGCCTTCCGAGGTGGGTAAAATGAGGACAAAAATTGTTGGGGGCAATAGGCTGACTCTGTAAACCGCTTAGAGAGGGCTGTAAAGCACTGTGAAGCGGTATATAAGTCTAAGTGCTATTGCTATAAAATATGAAGCTAGCATTTTAGTTTTCCTCTCTGATTTGGAGGAAAAAAAATGAAAAACCTGGCTGGAAATTCTGAGTAATTCCATACTTTAGTTTAAAATTCTCTTTCCCATCCAACTGAAGGGGAAGAGGTGAAAAGGCCCGCAGAAGAATATTTGAGCGTGGCAACACAGGTGTAAAGACAGCACCCTTGTGGATTCTGTTGCTGATCGCTTATGATTGTGAACCAACCACCAACCCAACTTAGCATCCCTCCCTCCCAACCTAGCATCCCTCACCACTCCGGAGATATACCAAGAGTTATAGGCTAAATTCTGAAAGGGGTTTGATGGGCCGTAATCTTTCAGTGAGCTCACCATTGCCTGGAAAACCTCACCCTTTTGTCAACCTGCACGTGGAGCTTAAGTTCATCAGCCACCGAAATGCATCTACCTGCCATGTATGGCCTCTGGAAAGTATCGTTGCCATCCGTCCCATGATTTCTGCCAGCTTCTCCATCACATTGTGCGCAGGTGAGTTGTTGTTTAGCTTCTTTTTTCCCTTTTAGGGCAAAGAAAAGAGCCGCTTGGCTTGAAGTGGTTGGTTCATTCCACATGAGTTCCTCTACTCAATGAAGCTGGTGAGATGGATACTCCTGAACCGTTAAGGGGAGGAGGACGCCCAGGCACGCGCATAACAGCAGAGGTGACTCACTGTTAGCCAATGGGGGCTCTCCTTTCAATCTCAGCAGCAGCAGCGCCTTAAAAGGCTGCCTCCCGGGAATCACCCATGCCCAGGACGAATGCGGAATAAGGAAGTCAGAAATGAAAGGGGAGATACAAACACTTCGGATGACGACAGAGTACAGGTAGCCCTCGACTTACAACCACGATTGAGCCCAAAATTTCTGTTGCTAAGCGAGACATTTCTTAAGTGAATTTTGCCCCATTTTACGACCTTTCTTGCCACACTGGTTTAAGGGAATCACTGCAGTTAAATTAGTGACACGGTTGTTAAGGGAATCTGACTTCCCCTTTGACCTTGCTTGTCACATGGTCACAGAAGGTGATCACATGACCCTGGGACACTGCAAACGTCGAATGGTCGCTTGCCAAGCATCTGAAGTTTGTTTACGTGATTATGGGGAATGCTGCAAGTGTGAAAAAACGGTCCTTAGTCACTTTTTTCAGTGCCGTTGTAACTTCTGATGGTCACTAAACAAACTGTTGTAACTCAAGGACTACCCTGTACTTTAATATTGGCAGAAGCAGGTTGCAATAGTCCACCATACTCTTAAAGTTACTCTGCCACAAAGAAGATGGGGCCAACCTATTCCCCAAAGCCCCTGAGAGCAATGGGTGGAAACTAATCAAGGAGAGAAGCAACTTAGAAACTAAGGAGAAATTTCCTGACAGTTAGAACAATTAATCAGTGGAACAGCTTGCCTCCAGAAGTTGTGAATCCTCCAACACTGGAAATTTTTAAGAAGATGTTGGATAACCATTTGTCTGAAGTGGTGTAGGGTTTCCTTCCTAGGCAGGGGGTTGGACTAGAAGACCTCCAAGGTCCCTTCTAATTCTGTTATTCTGTGTACTCCAAATTTAATGTTCACACAAGTCCCTAATCTTGCGTGATTCTTAACACAGGTGTGGGAACCCTTCTGGAAGCTAAATAACTCACTTAACAAGTGAGATATAGGAGGGCACAGCCAAAGAGCTTAATTTAAAAAACAAAAGCAAAACAAAACAAAACTGGAATATGTCTACTTTAGGTTTTATATTGCAGACCTCATTTGTATTCACTGTCTGTAAGCCAGGAGTGGGATTTGAGGGTTCTCCGAACTGCACAGAATCTTAGCTAGAGGTTCTCCTGAACCCCCAAGACCCCTCCCCTGCCTTTACATCTCATAAAATGAGATTGTTTGTGTGTTTGCAGCCATCACCACGATTTTTCTGATGTCCCCCAGGAACCATGTCAGTGCAGATTTGAAAGTGGCTCATACCAGTTCCAGTTCAGCGCTAACTATTCAGCTGCACTGTCCCCCCCCCCCCGCCCCAATCATAATTGTTATTCTGATCTTGTGGTTAGCTCTGTGAGGAGATTTCTGTCTGAGGTAATCTGATAAGGTAGAAAGTTAAAAGAGGAGCTAAGAAGAAAATCATTTCTATTCATTATAATAGCCAACAGGGCTTCTGGTATGCATTTCACCTTCTCTAATCAAACAATGCAAATGTGGCAAGGAAAATAGCTTACATTCCATTTGGTTTGCTCGCTCAAGGTTAATTAAGCAAGAGTTATTTCTGGATTCTGGAGCCTTACTCACTCACACACCTTTGTTTCCAAAGTTGCCAGCTCATGACAATCCACCACAACCTAGCATGGAGCAAAAAAAACAACAACCCAAAGATAATTCAGCAAACTGCTCCCCTTCATGAATAATCTGTTAAAAAAAAGTTTCCTTCATTGAGTAAAACTAACATACCAAAGGAAATAGCTCAGCTTTTAGATTTTGTTGCTAATTTAAGGAGAAGCATTCCCCCCCCCCAAAAAAAATCCATTAAAATAGTCAATATAATACATAGGTAGTCCTTGACTTACGACCACAATTGACCCCCAAATTTCTGTTGTTAAGTGAGACATTTGTTAAGTGAGTTTTGCCCCATTTTATGACCTTTCTTGCCACAGTTGTTAAGTGAATCGCCACAGTTGATAAAGTTAGTAACATGGTTGTTAAGTGAATCTGGTTTCCCCATTGATTTTGCTTGTCCAAAAATTGCAAAAGGTGATCACATGACCTTGGGACAAAGCAAAGGTCATAAGTATGAGTCAGTTGCCAATTTTGATCACATGATCACGAGGATGCTACAAAGGTTGTAAGTGTGAAAAATGGTCATAAGTTACTTTTTTCAGTGCTGTTGTAACTTGGAATGGTCACTAAATGAACTGTTTTAAGTTGAGGACTACCTCTAGTGTATTGTAGTATTTCTAACTTATCTAATTTGTGTTCATTCTAATATTTAGTGTTTTAATTGTGTTTTATGATGTAAGCCACCCAGATTCGCTTGACAGTGAGCTGAGCGGCATATACATTTAATAATAAATACTGTAAATAAATGCTGGCTGGGGAATTCTATGATTTAGATTTTTAGATTTATTATTAGAGTTGGAAGGGACCTTGTAGGTCATCTAGTCCAACCCCCTGCTCAAGCAGGAGTTCCTACACCATTTGAGACAGATGGCAGTGCAGTCTCTCCTTGAAGGTCGCAAGTGTTGGGGCTCTCACGACCTCTGCTGGCAAGCTGTTCCACTGGTTGATCGCTCTCACCGTCAGAAAGTTTCTCCTCACTTCCAGGTTGAATCTCTCCTTGGTCAGCTTCTATCCATTATTCCTTGTTTGGCTTTCTGGTGCCATAGAGAACAGCCTGATCCCCCTCCTCTCTGTGGCATCCCCTCAAGTGTTGGAACATTGCTATCATGTCACCCCTGGTCCTTCTCTTTGCCAGACTGGCCAAGCTCAGTTCCTGCAACCGCTCTTCGTATGTTTTATTTTCCAGACCCTTTATCATCCTGGTTGCTCTCTTCTGCACTTTCTCTAGGGTTTCAATGTCTTTTTTGTAGTGTGGTGACCAAAACTGGATGCAGTACTCTAGGTGTGGTCTGACCAAGGCTTTATAGAGTGGTACTAGTACCTCTCTGGTCCTTGATTGTATCCCTCTATTTATGCAGCTCAGGACTGCATTGGCCTTTTTGGCTGCTGCTGCACACTGCTGGCTCATATTTAGTTGGCTGTCTTGGATCTTGGAGGACTTCTAGTCCAGCCAGATGCTCAGGCAGAAAACCCTATACCAGGGGTGTCAAACTCAAGGCCTGGGGGCCGGATCCGGGCTGCGGGGTGCTTAGATCTAGAAACAGCAAAGGACCAGCCCACGGTGCCTCTGCCAGCAAAAACGGAGCTCTGGAAGCCCGCTTGCATCCCTCTCAGACTCCGTTTTCAGCTGCGACGGCCTCATGCTGCCCTCTGCCAGTGAAAGCAGAGCTCCATTTTCACTGGCAGAGGGCGGCACAAGGCCATCACAGCTGAAAACAGAGCTCAGGAACCCTTTTTCACTGACAGAGCGCTTGGGCCACCACAGACGCCCCCCACATGAGTGACATCAAGCTGGCCACGCCCACCCTGGCCACGCCCACCCCAGTCCCCAAGGTCAAACACAACCCTGATGTGGCCCTCAATGAAATCAGGTTTGACACCCCTGTCCTACACCATTTCAGACAAATGGTTGTCCAGTCTCTTCTTAAAAACTTCCAGTGTTGAAGCATTCACAACTTCTGGAGGCAATTTGCTCCATGGATTAATTGTTCCAGCTGTCAGCAAATTCCTCCTTAGTTCTAGGTTGCTTCTCTTCTTGATTAGTTTCCATCCATTGCTTCTTGTCCTGCCTTCAAGTACTTTGGAGAATAGTTTGACTCCCTCTTCTTTATGGCAGCCCCTCAAATATTGGAACACTGCTGTCATGTCACCCCAGTCCTTCTTTTCACTAGGCTGGACATATCCAGTTCCAGCAACCGTTCTTTATATGTTTTAGCCTCCAGTCCCCTAATCATTGTTGTTGCTCTTCTCTGCACTCTTTCTAGAGCAGTGGTTCCCAACCTGTGGTACGTGTACCACTAGTGGTACGCGAGGGCCTTCCAGGTGGTACGCGAACACTTTCGGGGTCATGAACGATTTTTGGTTAGTTATTTTTTACTTCACAAAAATGTTTACTGCCTAACACAAGATAATCTGGCAACAATTTGCAACTGTTGCCACATGCCACCCACCTGGTCCCAGCGGCGCGGGGCCAAAAAAGGAACGCTACAATTATGGAAATAAAGTGATATCTGATCGAATTTAGTTTCTCTGGAACCAGGTGGTATGCAGCGACTGTATGGGACCTCCAAGTGGTACTCGATCACAAAAAGGTTGGGAACCACTGTTCTAGAGTCTCCACATCTTTTTTTACATCGTAGCAACCAAAACTGGATGCACTATTCCAAGTGTGGCCTTACTAAGGGATTATAAAATGGTATTAACACTTCACATGACCTTGATTCTATCCCTCTGACAAAGCCAGTCATGACAGAAGAAGAGGACGGCCTGGTCTAAGGCTTTTCAGGCCCAATGATGGTAGCGTCTCTGGGCTGGGGCTACTTGTCATGAAGGCACTGATTGAAAATAACCTTAGGACCATTGAGTCACTTCCTGAAATCAAAGTTTTCATTTGAAAATGACACATAGGCTGAAATACAAAACAGAAACCATTGAAGCTCATAGAAAAATTCCATTTCCCGCCCTCCTGGAGTTCAAAGAGGACCCAAACACTGTTTAGCAAACGATGACACGATAGCAGCAGTAAGAAATGCTGACAAGAAAGGCCAGCATCTTTCCGCATCTGAGGTGTGGATGAAAAGTCAATAGTGTACATTCATCTATCGATAGCTTGTGGGGTGGAGAAAGTTCCAGAAACATAACGCAATCTACAAAGCCAGCCGACAAAGCAAGAATGCAAGTCCATTCACACATCTCTACCTAAACATATCCTGGTACCATGCAAACGGAAGTCAAATCCATTCCTGGGTAAAGATATGGAATTTACCCAGGGAAGAAATGGAAAAATAAATCAATTTAGGGGTCTACTAGTGACCTTTAGATTCCTTTTGGTTCTTGAGTCATCTAACTGTTTATCTCCAAATTGTTTCCTCAAGGAGAAAGGTCTTCTCAGGCACTATAGAAGCTTGTGGACCAGTGGTTTTCCAAACTTGGCAACTTTAAGAAGTGTGGACTTCAACTCCCAGAATTTAGGCTATCTGGGGAATTCTGGGAGTTGAAGTCTACAGGTCGTAAAGAGCCATAGTTGTCCACCTCAGCTCTAAATCAAGAAAGGGGATCTGTGAATCTTCTCCAGCTAACTTTAGAAGCCTTCCAGCAAATCCCCCCCAGGTACAACACTTAGATATTATGTTTCACCTCAGTCAGCAAGCCAGATGTTCAGTTTAACAATCACCATCTACCTATAATTTTTACCTGGCTAACCAAAGAACAAACCACCATGTACTGATGGGTATCTTTGTGTAAAAAGAGCTTGCAGATGAAATCAGGTTGGGGAGCATTCCAGTGCCCAGCCAGAAGGTGCCATAAATGGAAATAATAAAACAAGTGGGAATACTCTTCACCAAAAGGAGGAAAGGAATTTGCTGGTCCCTTCCTTGCAGTAGCTGTTCTTAGGGCTGTCATCTTTTTCCGTATTGTGCCAAACCTTCCCACCTTAATACAATTAGATCAGTACAGGTAGAGAGTGTTCTGAAGATCTTGTCACATTGGCTGGCTTAAGATCATGGCTGAGGCCCAGCTGTATGTGGCCTTTTGAACTCTCCATAGATCAGGGCTATCAAACTCGATTTCATTGAGGGCGCATCAGGGTTGTGTTTGACCTCGGGGGGCCAGGAGGGCTGTGGCCAGCTCGATGTCACTTGTGTTGGGGCCGCCAGTGGTGGCCCGAGCGCTCTGCCAGTGAAAACGGGCTCCTGAGCTCCATTTTCGGCTGCAACGGCTTCCTGCAACCTTCTGCCAGAGAAAATGGAGCTCGGGAGGGCCGCCTGAGCCCCACCCCAGCTCTGTTTTTGCTGGAAGAGGCACCTTGGGTTGGTCCTTCACTGTTTCCAGGGCGACCCCACAGGCCAGATCTAAGCACCCCGCAGGCCAGATCTGGCCCCTGGGCCTTGAGTTTGACACCCCTGCCATGGATGCATCGGATGGATAAGATATGCAGTGTTGATTTCATTCCATCGCAAAACAGAGTGATCATCATCTTTATAAATTTTGCATATTCAGAGCATCATCTTCGTCAATGTTTATTACCGTCAAATTCCAGAGCAAGTTAAAAGCATTCGAGGAATATCCAGTTAAAAGTGTATTTATTTATTAGTGAGAATAATAATAATAATAATAATAATAATAATAATAATAATAATAATAATAATAATAATAATAATAACAATAACAATAACAATAACAATAACAATAACAATAACAATAACAATAATAATAACAATAATAATAACAATAATAATAATAATAATAATAATAATAATAATAATAATAATAATAATAATAATAATAATAATAATAATAATAATAATAATAATAATAATAAACAACAGTTGGAAGGGACCTTGGAAGGACATGATGGGTGGATTAAAATGACAAATCCAGTCTAAATATCTCACTGTATGAAAAACCATTTAATCTGTGGTTGGCCCTTTATTGAATGAGAGGAATAAGTATACCTGAGGCACAAAGCTGGCGGTGTTTCTGTGATTACCGTATTTTTCAGAGTATAAGACGCACCGGAATATAAGATGCACCTTAATTTTGGGGGAGGAAAACAAGAATTCGGCCTCTGCCTACCAGCATCAAGATTAGCGGGGTCCTCACTTCCACTCGGATTTTTGCCCATTGGCTTTTTGCTATCATGTCTTGCTCAAAGAACCGAAGTCTACAGGCTAGCCAACCAAACCCCACCAACCTAGTAATGGTTTCCACCAGTGGTGGGATTCAAAAATTTTTTACTACCGGTTCTGTGGGCATGGCTTGGTGGGCATAGCAGGGGAAGGTTACTGCAAAATCCCCATTCCCTCCCCACTCCAGGGAAAGGATACTGCAAAATCCCTTTTTCCTCCTGATCAGCTGGGACTCGGGAGGCAGAGAATAGATGGGGGCGGGGCCAGTCAGAGGTGGTATTTACCGGTTCTCCGAACTAATCAAAATTTCCACTACCGGTTCTCTAGAACTGGTCGGAAACTGCTGAATCCCACCTCTGGTTTCCACTAATGGAGTGATGACTTTCACCTAAGAACTATGATGTCATTCACCAGCCTTCCCCAACTCTTTATTTCTATTTGGTCCAGTATTATACTTAGTTTACTTTCTCAACTCCGCTCGTTCATATTTCCGCTATGCTGTAAGGAACAAAGAATCTTGCTCATTTCTGCTGGCTTACTCATCCCTTGTCACGTAGAAAGCTATTACCAAACTTGGTGTAGGAGAGGTGCCAACTGTAAGCCATCAGCGGAGCAGTTAAGCTCCCAAATTTGCATAACAATACCCTGGCAGAAGAAAGAGCAACCGGGAGGAAGAGGGAGGCATTATGGGAACTAAGGAATGGAAAGTTAAGAAATTGGTTTTGTTCAAAGAGAGAGCAAAAGTGTGCAAAGTTCATGCAAGATCATCTTTTAATCTCTCTGGGCATTCTTGGGCTTTGGCTTTTATGAAGCTGACCAATGGAAGGCAACTGAAACCCAAATTGAAGTCATCCCATGATGGCTGCATGGAAACTGATGCAATCATATCAGGCTTTTTTCTAAAAAAGGTGAAGTCTGCAAACTGGTGAAGGAAGTTGGATTTTCTTTACAGATTGATATGGCTCCTTGTTTAACTGGTACTACAGGTAGTCCTCGACTTGCGACCTCAATTGGGCCCAACATTTCTGTTGCTAAGTGAGACATTGGTTAACTGGATTTTTCCCCATTTTATGACCTTTCTTGCCACAGTTCTTAAGTGAATTGCTGCCGTTGTTAAGCGAGTGACCCGGTTGTTAAGTGAATTTGGTTTCCCCATTGACTTTGGTTATCAGAAGGTCGCAAAAGAGGATCACATAATCCCCGGACACTGCAAGCGTCATAAATATGGGCCAATTGCCAAGAGTCTACATTTTGATTACGGGGATGCTGCAATGGTCATAAGTGTGAAAAACGGTCATAAGTCACTTTTTTTCCAGCGCCCTTGTATCTTTGAACAGTCACTGAATGAATTGCTGTAAATTTTGTGTATAGAGCACAAAAACTAATGGCTCAGAAACAAACAGGCCATAAATAACTTAGTGTTATTTCCAAACCTTTCCGGTTTCAGTTAGGAAGATAGGTAGCTGCCATATATGATGTCAAGCCCATTAGTTTATCTAGCTACCCACTGGCTAGGCCAGGGGTCGGCAACCTTAAACACTCAAAGAGCCACTTGGACCCGCTTCCCACAGAAAAAAACCACACACACCGGGAGCCGCAAAATCTGGGTGGGCGTGGCCAACTCAATGTCACTCACTCCCACCCAGTCACATGACCCCCCTAGCCACACCTACCCAGCCACAAAACCATTCTCTCTCCCTATCTCCCCCTCTTTCTGTATCTGTCTCTCTGTCCCTCTCTTTCCCCCTCTTTTATGTATCACTCTGTGTGTGTGTGCGTGTGTGTGTGTGTGTGTGTGTGTGTGTGTGTGTGTGTGTGTGTGTGTGTCTCCCCCTCCCTTTGGGTGAACATCCTCCTCCCACCCCTCCTCTCATGACTCCTGGTCGGCTGTGGCTGAGCCAGGACCGTGGGCACGCACAGGGGGACCCTCCTCAAACGAGTGCCAAAGCGCAGCAAAGTGCATCGCTTTAGTGAAGGGGTTAAACTCCGAGAGCTTTTGCGCCTAGAGAGGAGGCAGGAAAGGGGACTGGGAATCCAGCTTCCCTCCCGCTCCTCTTCCTGGTCTCCCGATGTCTGTTAAGCCAGGGCTGAGGAGATCCCCTTGCGGGGAAAGGCACTCAAGGTGCTGCACTTAACAGGACGCAGCTTCTCTCCTGCATGAATGCTCTGGCCATCGCCTTGCCTTGTCATCCCCCAGCAGCTCTTCGGCAGAGTGCGGAGGGCGCAAACTCCAGCCCGAAGCGGCAGGAAGCAAAAGCTGCCTTACATGCAGCGAAGGCAGGTACAGGGGTGCTTCATTCCTGCACTCTCTGGTGACCCTCCTCCTCCTTCTCCTCCCCGTTTCATGATGGCGTGGCCGGCTGTGGCTGAGCTGGGAGCGTGCACACATGCGGGGAGACCCTCCTTAAGCAAGCCACTGCTCACCCCGCACGTGCCTTTCCTGAGCTTTGGTGCTCACTTGAGGAGGTCTCCCCGCACATGTGCACGCTCCTGGCTCAGCCACAGCTGGCCAGAGGGTCACGAGAGGAGCGGGGAGGAGAGTGCAGGAGCGAAGCAGCCCTGTACCTGCCTTCGTGCCACATTTGCACGTAAGGCAGCCTTCTCTTCCTGCCACTTAGGTCTGGAGTCCAAAAAAGAAATAAGAGGGGCTGGGCTAACCCGTTAAGGGGCAGGGAGCAGTGGCAGAGGGCCCAAAGAGCCGCATGTGGCTCCAGAACCACGGGTTGCCGACCCCTGGGCTAGGCTAATTGGGATTAGTTCTCCAAAGTTTCAGACAATCTTTTTTCTCAGTAATTGACCTCCTGAATCTTCTTCCCACCAACCTCCTTCCCTACCCTGTTGTTGTTGTTAGTCGTGAAGTTGTGTCCAACCCATTGCAACCCCATGGAGAACATTCCTCCAGGCCTTTCTGTCCTCTACCATCCCCCGGAGTCCATTTAAGCTCACACTGACTGCTTCAGTGACTCCATCCAGCCACCTCATTCTCTGTCTTTCCATTCTTCTTTTGCCCTCAATCTTTCCCAGCGTTAGGCTCTTCTCCAGTGAGTCCTTCCTTCTCATTAGGTGGCCAAAGTATTTGAGTTTCATCTTCAGGATCTGGCCTTCTAAAGAGCAGTCAGGGTTGATCTCCTCTAGGACTGACCTGTTTGATCGCCTTGCAGTCCAAGGGACTCGCAGGAGTCTTCTCCAGCACCATAGTTCAAAGGCCTCAATTCCTTGGCGCTCAGCCTTCCTTATGGTCCAACTTTCACAGCCATACATTGCAACTGGGAAAACCACAGCCTTGACTATACACACTTTTGTTGGCAGGGTAATGTCTCTGCTTTTTAGTATGCTGTCTAGATTTGCCATAGCTTTCCTCCCCAGGAGCAAGCGTCTTTTAATTTCTTGGCTGTAGTCTCCATCTGCGGTGATCTGGGAGCCCAGGAAAATAAAATCTGTCACTTCCTCCATTTCTTCCCCATTTATTTGCCAGGAATTGAGAAGGGTCGGATAGATATCCTATTTCCTAGTTCTTCAAAGCTTCTCCTTTCCCTGGCATCTAACTTTTCTAACTTTTTTGATCTGATGCTTTGCAGCATGGCAGAAAATGGAAATGTTATTCTCTCCAAGAGTTGCTGATAACTCAGGAGCCATTTGTTTGGAGTCAGCCTATCTTCTAGAATTGTCCTGTAAAATCCAAAGAAAGTTTACATTCCAACTTAACTAAATCATACTTGCAGGGGACAAACATGTTTTTATTTTTCCACTTTTAGACAAAATGTCTCATGGACAGTTTCCAATGAAATAATGAAAATCAAAGCTTGTCATTGTTAATTCTTTTCTCCGAGATTAAATATAAGTCAACTTTCACTGGCTTTGACTGAAATTATGTCTGGAGCAATGTAATGTGTTCCCTGGTGGTGGATAACATTTAGGAAAGCCAGTCAAGCAGACTATAGAAGGTACTTGCTTCTAAGACTCCACATAGGAGCTGCCTTAGAGTAAATTCATCCAGCACACACATGTTAACTTACCGACTTAACAACCGAGTTATCAAAACTGAGCAGCAAAAATCTGGACAACCACTAGATGGCATCAAATCGGGTAAAATTCAGCAGGTTCTGACAGGTTCCGGGAGAACCGGCAGCGGAAATTTTGAGTAGTTTGGAGAACCGGTAGTGGAAATTTTGAGTAGTTCGGAGAACCGGTAGTGGAATTTTTGAGTAGTTCAGAGAACCGGCAAATACCACCTCTGGCTGGCCCCAGAGTGGGGAAGGAATGGGGATTTTGCAGTAACCTTCCCCTGCCACGCCCACCAAGCCACATCACGCCCACCAAACCATGCCCACAGAACTGGTAGTAAAAAAAATTGGATTTCATCACTGCATCAAATAGCTGTATTCCTTTGCTTCTACCTTGCAGGGTTTTGTAACCCATATTTAAGAACTCTTTAAAAAAGCTCTAAAAAAAGAAGGATGAAGATTTCCCCAAATCTCTTTTTTTTTAAAATAGTTTTATTGAGTTGTTTTAAAATATACAAAAATACGAAAAGACATAATACAAAAGCAAAAGAAAAAAAAAACCATACAAAAAACAACGTAAAAAAAAAAGACGTGTGCATATATATATATGTATACTTATATAGGTATCTATACATAAATTCATCTTATTTGTTATTATATATTTTCATATTTAATAGTATTCTAAATATATGGATACAGAAAAAAAAAGAGCTATATATTGACACACACACACACACACACACATACACACATACAAAAAATATATGTACATAAATATAAATACAATAAGGAAAAATAGAAAAAAGAAAAAAAATTGTATAAATTTATTACAGCGTTTGCGTATCGTGTCATTTCAATATCTGACTTGTTTTATCCCTAGCTTATCATCAGTCTTTCTCAATTTGATCATCCCCAAATCTCTTAAAGGGTAAGGAGATGTATTTGCCTGCAAGTAGTGTTGGCTTGAACAATGACATTAGAACATTTCTCAACGCTGGCTGGGGAATTCTGGAAGCTGAAGTCCACACATCTTCAAACTGCCAAGGTTGAGAAACACACCATTACAACCACTTTGCTTCAAATTGCTATTCAGCACAACCAGCATTTGAAAGGGGATTGTGTGCATCAATCCACATCCTGAATGCTGGACTGGGCCTCACATTGTCCTAGGTGATTCTAGGGGATCGTCAGAAAAAGGAAAAATAGGGAAAATTAGGATCGAAAAGTTGGAGAATATCTGGAAATGCCTTTTTCTGGCCCTCAGAGAAATAAACAGACCATCTCAAGACATATTTTTTCCATTTAAGAACAAACTGCTGCTCACAGAATACTACAGTAGCAATGCCTTCCTCTTTCCAAAGCAAAGACTTGGAGCCATTAGACAGAAGAAATTAAAATATTGGATCCTACTTTCCTGCCTCTTTGAGAATATTGATTTTCAAGTCACAGAAATAATAAATGAAGCCAATAATCTCAAGAGTTGTTTTCCATCACCAAACAAGCTTTCCCTTTTAAAAATTGCAACTAAGCAAAATTGCACCCACATCCACAATATAATCAATTACCCAGCCTTGGGCTCTCATATTTACCGGTACCGTAATTATCAACAAAGTGACATTTTTAGAACCTTTTCTTTTAGAGCCTGTTAAATTTTATATTGGGATTGGTCTTTTTATCCCATTGAGCTGATTGCAAAGAACACTCAATCCATGACAACAATATATAATAAAAGTCAAACAATTCAATGTAAGGTGATAAAATAAAATCCCGTAAAAGCTTAAGAAAAGTGTAGAAAGCAGTACAAAGGATTCCCTCCAAGCTCATAAGAGTAATCTTTTTGACAGCTTATGGGATCCATTTTTAAAATGTTCTCCAGTCGGGACTGTGTGATTTGCTTTAAAAGCAGCTTCTGCGAATCCCTTTCCACTGTGCAAGACTATAAAACAAAAGGAGTTTTCTTTGGTGGAATAACATTATTTAGGTATCCCCAACATCATTCTTTTTATGTTTTGCTCTTTCTTTCTTTCTTTCTTTCTTTCTTTCTTTCTTTCTTTCTTTCTTTCTTTCTTTCTTTCTTTCTTTCTTTCCTTTCTTTCCTTTCTTTCTTTCTTTCTTTCTTTCTTTCTTTCCTTCCTTCCTTTTCTCTCTCTCTCTTCTTTCTCTCTCTCTCTCTTTCTTCTTTCTTTCTTTCTCTTTCTTTCTTTTCTTTCTTCTCTCTCTCTCTTGCTTTCTCTTTCTCTCTTCTTTTTTCTTTCTTTTCCTTCCTTTTTTCTCTCTCTCTCTCTCTCTCTTTTCTTTCTCTCTCTCTCTTTCTTTTTCTTTCTTTCTTTTCCCTCTCTCTTGCTTTCTCTTTCTCTCTTCTTTTTTTCTTTTCCTTCCTTCCATTCCTCCTTTCATTCATTATTTAAAAAAGCAATAAAAAGAATTAATAAGTTTGAGAAACACTGTTCTCGCTTCTAGGAACCCCCACCCCTCAAAAAAAAAGGTTCAGAATTATAGATATTCACATAATGTATCTCAGCAGACAGTTATAGTTATGGCTTACTGTACTGTTTCAGAATTTGGTGCTAAATTCTATTGTAACTAGCCTGCATAAAGGTAGAACAGATGTACCCCCTTATTTAATGCAATAAGCCCTAGGATCCGGGAATTGTCTATGGATCGTTAAGAGACCAGAATTATATCATGAAAGCGTCTCCCTAGAAACAACAGAGCATAACCCAGCCACATAATTTTTGCTTGATGCTTGGTTATGATAATGTATATGGTTTGCAGCTCAGCTTCTGTGCTTGCCACCTACTGGTACATGTAGGTATGATCTTCCTTCTTGATCGCCTAGTTTTACCTTGCTGTTCCCTACTGTTTGAATATGGTCTCTGCCTACGACTCTTGAATCAGGCGAAAATAAGGGTGGCCTGAAATTTGCCATTTCTGCTATGGGTGCCTGTCCTGCCATCGTTATCTGTTAATGCAATCTTCATTCCTTCCCTGTTTTGACACATCTTCAGAATTATCTTTGGACAGCCTCAGAATAATGGGGGAACTCATACTGGTGGAATTGAGGGCAACTTAAGTCTGTCTCGCTTGGAAATTTGGGACAAGATGAATGGCACAGGAACAGGGCAGGGAAAAGTAATTGCCAATATTATTGGTATCACATAGTATTGTGAGTAAGTGGAAGTTGGAAAAAGGTTCTTTTGGGTGATGTTTAGTTGCTAAAGTGTGTCTGACTGTTTGTGACCCCATGGACCACAGCATACCAGTCCCCCATTCTCCATTATGTCCCAGGGTTTGCCCAAACTCATGTTAATTGCGTTGATGACAATAGCAATAGCAATAGCACTTAGACTTATATACCGCTTCATAGTGCTTTACAGCCCTCTCTAAGCGGTTTACAGAGTTCAGCATATTGCCCCCAACAATCTGGGTCCTCATTTTACCGACCTCAGAAGGATGGAAGGCTGAGTCAACCTTGAGCCGGTGAGATTTGAACAGCTGAACTGCTGAACTGCAGTGCTACACTTTAACCACTGTGCCACCTCGGCTCATTATCAAACCATCTCATCTTCTACTGTTCCCTTCTCCTTTTGCCTTCAATCTTTCCCAACATTAGGGACTTTTCCAATGAGTCCTCTCTTCTCATTAGGTGACCAAAGTATTTGATCTTCAGCATCAAAGGAACAGTCAGGGTTGATTTGGCAATTCAAATCTCACTAGGCTCAAGGTTGACTCAGCCTTCCATCCTTCCGAGGTGGGTAAAATGAGGACCCAGATTGTTGGGGGAAATAGGCTGACTCTGTAAACCGCTTAGAAAGGGCTGTAAAGCTCTGTAAGTCTAAATGCTATTGCTATTTCCTTTAGGATTAATTGATTTGATTTCAAAGGGACTCTCAAGAGACTTCTCATAATTCAAAACCATCAATTGCTTGTCTCTCAGCCTTCTTTATGGTTCAACTCACACAGCCACACCTTACTAGTGGGAACACCATAGCTTCAACTATACAGACCTTTGTCGACAAGGTGATGTCTCTGCTTTTTAATATGCTGACTGGGTTTGCCATAGCTCTCCTCCCAAGTCATTTTATGTCCCAAACTCTACTTTCTTCATCTGAATGAGTTCGGATGGAAAGGAACTGAGTTTGAATCTCATTTTAGCCATTCAACCTCCTGGCTATGTTTAAATGAACTCTTTACAAGCCAACAACAGCTTAGCCATGTGTATGCCCTTAATCCAGTATCAATATAGCTAATTAAGAGCTTAATGTGCTATAGATCAATCCCAGAATTAGTGCCATTGATTCATTGGTCCAGTTCACCATTGATAAGTGCATCTACATAAGCATAGTCATTGTTTGAAAAAAAAAAGTCACAGACATTCAACCTAGTTTGCTTCGGGGGGGGGAGGGTTGTATATTGTAAAAAGAATGAAGTTTATTTATAGACTGTTTGCAGAGCTGACGAACATAGCCAGGATTATTATGTAAGTGTGGGAAAACACTCACTCACAGACATGCATACATACCAGAAAATGGGGCAATCTACATTCGTGGCCATAAATACTTTAGGTCGCTTATCTGCTAAAATATAAACTCTTTCCCACCCTTTTTCAATATTTATATCAGGAAGGTTTCTACAACTGGCAGAAACCTACAGTAGCTTGTCCGTCTTCAAAGCCAACTTCCTTCTCCTTTCCATCTGCACCTAAAGGATTTCAAAATGAAGTCATTGAGTTATCCTGCTCTCGTTTCCCTCCCTCCCCCATGTAAATGATCTCTCCCAACCTCACCTACCTGTGCCCGTATTGCACCTGCCTGACTCAACTTGCCCTAAAAGGTTTGCGGTCTCTTGTAGGGAGGGATTACGTATTGTCAATTGAATCCCTTTACAGGTTTTCAATAACGTTCTTCTCATTTTTCCATCTCTCTTTCTGATTTTTCAGCACCTCCCAAGAACGGATAGTCAAGAATATTTTTCCAAGTAAGGCATTTTTCTGGAGGAATCTGCCCCCTTCCCCACTCCCTCCCATCTTGGTAAAAAAAATGAAATTGTCTTGGCCAGATTAGCAGACACTTGTTCTGATGCACGCTCCATGTTTGGTTTGGATCATAACATCCTTCCAGCCAGCATAAACAGAGGTGGTATCCAGGGGTGAAATCCAGCAGGTTCTAACAGGTTCTGGAGAATCGGTAGTGGAAAATTTGAGTAGTTTGGAGAACCTGAGTCCTTCGGGAGTTGGGCAGCATATAAGAATAACAAAATAAATAAATAAATAAATAAACCTGCATAATACCATCTCTGGCTGGCCCCAGAGTGGGGTAGAAATTGAGATTTTACAGTATCCTTCCCCTGGAGTGGGGAGGGAATGGAGATTTTGCAGTATCCTTCCCCTGGAGTGGGGAGGGAATGGAGATTTTGCAGTATCCTTCCCTTGGAGTGGTGAGGGAATGGATATTTTACAGAATCCTTCCCCTGCCACACCCACCAAGCCAAGCCAAGCCATGCCCGCCAAGCCACGCCCACAGAACTGGTAGTAAAAAAATTTGGATTTCACCACTGTGGTATTCACTTACTTTCTCTACCGGTTCGCAAATGTGAGTGCATGCGCTGTGCTCACGCATGCGGCTTGCACGCGGCTTCAAAATGTGCCTAAATAGGATGGCATAGCACCGAGGCGGGTCACTACTACCGGTTTGCCCGAACAGGCTGAACACCACCTCTGAGCATAACACCACCTCTGAGCATCTTGGTGCCATTGAAGCATGAAAGAGGTGACAGCCTACCACATGTGGAGACCGCCAGTCGGCCAGCTCTAGATATGCTGGCAAAGCCATATTCTGTCGCCGCCTTTGATTTGGTCCATTTTCTGATTTTGTGGTGCCTTCTTGTTTCTTTGTTCCTTCATGTTTTTGAGTTTTACAGATGACAGATTTTTGATCTTACAGGTTTTCAGTCCTGTACATTAAAAAAAAAATTCTCAGATGTTTTCATCCTATTTACACAGTCAATAATTGTAATTACATCAGCACCTATTGTTATCCTATGACAAGAATTCTGCACCTTCGAGCAGATGAACTTGTCCATGGAAGATGCTGTTACTGCTGCTGTGCTTTTCTATAGTGTCTTTCGGCAGTATTTTGGTGCCAAGTAAAGTAAAGGAGTGTGTGATATTTTCAACATTTAAAATCATCTACCAAGAATTGGTTGTAAGCAGTGATCTTAGCTTGGCAGAGCTCTTGGGAGCCCCCCATTATGTGTAACCTGGGTCCTTTCAACGATGGTGCTGGGGCTGAAACCAAGGATCTTCTAGCTCAGAGGTGTCAAACTCAATTTCATTGAGGGCCGCATCAGGGTTGTGTTTGACCTGGGGAGGGGCGCTGGCCAGGGTAGGCATGGCCAGCTCAACGTCACTCATGTTGGGGGCACCTGTGGTGGCCCGAGTACTCTGCCAGTAAAAATGGAGCTCCCTCCCAAGCTCCGTTTTCACTGGCAGAGGGTTGCAGGAGGCTGTCGCAGCCAAAAATGGAGCTCGCAAGAGCCGTGCATGGCCGTCCAGTTTTTGCTGGCAGACGCACCATGGGCCAGTCCTTCGCTGTTTCCAGGGCGGCTCCGCGGGCCAGATCTAAGCGCCCTTTGGGCCTTGAGTTTGACACCCCTGTTCTAGCTGAAGGAAGCATGCATTTTAACACTGACTTGTGATTGTATTTGTTGATCAAATCCAAGGTAGACCATAGATAATTGCCCTTCATGATAAATGCCGGAGTAATCAACTTGGCCATTGCCCAACAGAGACAAAGCCTAGAGAAATCTTGCATCACTTTACAGTTTTCTTAGAAGCCCTTGTGAGACATATATGCAATAGGTGTGCCTAGCTCTCTCTCTCTCTTTCTGGTATCTTTCTGATCTCCTAATGTACATTGCTCATTTCATCCCCTTCCCTCAAGATCTGCCACTTACCCACTAGAGATTTACTCTTCTTTGTCCTTTCAAACCACAGGATGCCTGGCATTTTGCAGAGGTCTCCCTCTGGCTTCCCTTCCCTGAACCACAAAGAAAGGGATCCTTTTATCATGGTTACTATGAGGGCAGTGGCTTTGTGGAACGCTGGATCCACAACCTTGACCCTGCGTGGAGGAAACAAGAAGTGTGGGTGAGATCACACCCCTTGAGGAAGGGTGCAGTGTTTGCAAGTGATTCAACAACAAAAAACAACAAGTGGAGTTTCTGATGGCAGGCAGGCCTTCATTCACTGAAGACTTCACAGATAAAGCTGGTAAGTGCTTAAAAGTGTGGAACAGCCAATGTTGTTTAACCAAGTAGTCACAGGGGGAGAATCTAAGTGAGATATGGGCAAGTTTAATGAATTTGGTTTAAGCTTGCAAATATAAGTAGAATGCACACAGGAGAACATGCATGGCTCAAACTTCATTAAGCAGTCCATTCAGCAACCCTGGTAACTGTGTATCAGCCTACCTTAACAGATAGTGCTAGGATGAAAGAGAAAGGAGACAGGAGTACACTTATCATCTCAAGGACTTTGAGAAGGTGCTAGGGCTAGGTCCTCATAGGCCCTTTATATGATTTGAAGGGATGAGGCTGCCCCCTGGGGACCAAACTGGGTAGGACATTAGACCACACAGCATGGATTTCCTGCTTAAATTTCTCTTCAAAGCTGTAGAATGCATTTTTTTTCTTGAAACATTTAATCCCCATGCTGAGATATTCATTGGGGGGGGGGGAGAATGGGAGATGGCACCTTATATCTCAATGTATATTAGCCTTCCAGCCTTCCTTCCTTCCTTCCTTCCTTCCTTCCTTCCTTCCTTCCTTCCTTCCTTCCTTCCTTCCTTCCTTCCTTCTTTCCTTCCTTCCTTCTTTCCTTCTTTCCTTCCTTCCTGATGTGCCTACCCTATCACAGGCATGGTGTATGTTGATTTCTGGAGTTGATTGCTAGGAAGAAGAAAAAAGTGGTTGACTAGTTTGTGGTTCTCTGAACTCAGAGAACTGGGTTCATTGAGTAAACTATGGTTAGAGAAAAATTCAGTAGGCTGTAGGAATACAAAGCACCGAAGCTGAATTCTGGTGCAGGAAGGAGACATCTTACCAACCATCACCCCACTCACGGGATGAGAACTTGCCTTTCTTCAAGTACTAAATCATTTCTTTCAAACCCAAACTCTCCCGAACTTGGAGTTCTCCAAAACGTTGGACTGAAACCCCCACTCCTACAGTCGGCAGGGCTAAGGACGATGGAACTGCGCTCCAAATCCAGGCAAGGAGTCAGCCAGGGCAGAGACCGCTGATTTCCAGCCACCTCACCCTTACTGCCTCGAAGACCGGCCACATCCAGCCCCCCAGCCTTCGGGCCGCTTCTTGTATGAACCCGAAAGTTACCCCGGAGGGGAAGGTGAACGTCTCGAGCGCTGCTGGACAGTCGCTGGGGAAGAAGAGCGCGACTTGGTCAGCCGGGCAAGAAAGTGACGACGGCGGCGGCTGCAACGGCAGCGGCAAAGCGACGGGAAGGATTGGTTGGCTCGGTGCCCCCTTGGCTCGCCAACCGAAGGGCGCCCCCGTCCCACGCAGGGAGGCGAGGTGAGAGGCGTGCCCCACGGGCGCCTGTGACGCGCAGCCGGCAGGATTATAAAACACCTGCAGCGAAGACCTGGGACCTCAGAAGCGTCTCTGGGCGGCTTTGGGGAGGGAAAAGGGAAGCAAATTGTCCGCCTCTTAAAAGATTAAGCTAGCCACAATGGTCAACTGTCTGTCCTGTTTCTTTTCCTTTGCAGTCGCCCTTTGTGTCCTGCTGCCAGAAGGTGAGAGAACCGTCAGGAAAAATTTTTTTTTAAAGCATAACTGTTTTGGGGCTCTGCTTTGTGCCTGTTTTAAATCCTGCTATTTTTTTTCTTTTTAAAAAAATGCATTTTGCTTGGGAAGCAGCCTTAGCGTTTGACCCCCTCCTTAGTTCTTGGTCAGCCAGATGCCAACCACCCTCGCCATCCTCCGATGATCCCTGCAGCCAGATCAAATTTTGCTTTCTGCTTCTAGGTGACTCCAGGCTGGAGGAAGCAGCTCTAGTGAAAGTTGGCTTTGCAGGGATGCAGGGTCCTCTGAATTTACTCCTAGCACAAATCCAAAGGATAAAACCTTTCCCTCTTTTGGTTTGCTGTTTTTTTTTAAGGGAAAAAGAAAAGACTTGGCTTTTGTTTGCAGCAAAATAATAATAATATTTTTTTTTAAAAAAGGGCTCAGTCCTGTTCATAGCTTGCCCACGCTTGAGATGATTGTGGCTGAATTTAGAAAGGAAAGAAGCCAAGCACATCACCATTACCGCCCTCTAGCCAGGCTCTGTCAGTTCATGGGGGTGTTGATCTTATTTGCTAATGAATCCGCCTCTAGACTGATAAATGTGAGGCATTGCAAACACCGGCCAAAGTGTACAGCTAGGCGAGACATGTCCAGTATCACTTTCGGCATCTGGTTTCTTGCTGAGCAATGCCAAAAGAGCCGTGGGGTCTGTAAACACCTTGAGTGAATAAAATAACACAACTTTTATGATCTTGCAATCTCAGGCATTAACTAAAACTGCGGCTGCTATAAAATGCTTAAGCTGGAAACCTAGGGGGCAGGCTAATCACTCTGTTTATATACCAGGATGCGTTTCTAGCTCTTCCCAGCCAGAGCTGTGACTGGTTCATCTTCTCTGTTCTTTCCTTTCCCTCCGGGCATATGAACAGGCCAGGCTGCAGCAGAATCCCATCTCTTGGCAAACAACAATCGGCACCAGAGGACCAAGAGATGTTCTTGCACCAGCTGGATGGACAAGGAGTGCATCTATTTCTGCCACCTTGGTATCATCTGGATCAACACACCAAGGTAAGTGAAGCTCTTAGGTTTTTGGAAAAATTTGGAGGGTCCCTGGGCTCGATGTAGCAAAAGTCTGCCTTTTCATGCAGAAAATTTGAGTTCCAATCTACTGCATATCTAGATTGGTTGTAGGAAACACACTTATCTGAGCCGTGGTGGCACAGTGCTTAGAATGCAGTATTGCAGGCTAATTCTGCCGACTGCCAGCAGTTCGATTCTCACCGGTTCAAGGTTAACTCAGCCTTCCATCCTTCCGAGGTGGGTAAAATGAGGAGCCAGATTGTTGGGGGTAATAGGCTGACCCTGTAAATTGCTAGGAGAGGGCTGTAAAGCACTATGAAGCGGTATAGAAATTTAAATGCTATTGGCATTCACTGAAACCTTGCAGTGGCTCACACTGCCAGTCAGTGTCCTCAGTACTGGGCTGAAATGGCCAAATTTCTGTCTGATTACACGGTAACTTTATCCTACAAAATCCATGAGAATGACTAGACTAGCTACAAAGAAGTCAGCTTGTAATCTCGGACAGGATGCCAGTGGACAAGCTGGGGAGAAAATACCCATGTTCACTGCTCTTTTTTTTTTTTGCAAATAACAGTCTGAAGCACCCTTCAACTTCTTATCCTATCTTGGTTTTGGGTGGTAGCAAAAATATAAATGTTTCAAAGGGCTGGTTGGTATTTGTTAGGCAGTTAAAGCTGAATAGCCTCAGATAGATACAATTATCGAGAAGGTGTTGGCCGGTTGCACGATATGGCAAGACCCCAACAGCTCTCAAACAGTCTCTCCTGAGCGGTTTAGGATCCAAGCCAAACAGACTCCCCTTGCGATGTAGGTGTGGCTCTAATTATGCCAGCTAATCTGCGGCATTGTGTAACGATCCAGTGAGGAAAGTGGATGTCATTCTCTCCAGTTTTATTTTATTTACTTTTAAGAAGGGGAAAGGCTGGCAGATGAGACTGACAAGCACTGCAGGGTAACCAAAAGGCAGTCCTGCAGAGTTGCAAACTTTTTTTTTTAAAAAAATAATCTTTATTGAATTTTTACAATAAAAAAAGGACACAAACAGCACACAACAACACACAGACAAAACACACGTAACACAAACGAGTACACGTATTTACACGCAACATTACAGAATAATCCAGTGCTTTTAATAGCGTTATTGAAATATTTGTTTTGTATCAAAATCTATATATACATTTTAAGTATGTTCCATATCGTAGGTATCGGTGGTTATCATCCATAAGTTAATTTATTTAATTACAACTTATACAAGAAAGTAGTTATAAATATATCTCAATTCATCTGCCAAATTTTTAATTTTAGGTTTTGATTGATCCAATTATATACCTTATTCCATATTTGGTAGAAGTCCGTGTCATCTTTTCCGTGTATCTGCATTGTTAATTTGCACATTTCTGCGCACTCCAGTATTTTTCTGATGACCATCGAGGCAGTGGGGGTGCAGTCCTCCAAAGTTGCAAACTTTATAAGAGGTTCTTGGTTTCTTTTTAAACAAATGAGCTTCTTAAAGTCCAGATTGGTCAATAAGAAAAGGTAGCCCCGGGAAGCAGTAAATACAAGTAGTCCTCAGCTTAGAACCATAATTGAGCCTGGATTTACAGTCATAAATTGTTGCAGTCATTAAGCAGGTGAGTGCTGGGATACTGTGACATTTGTAAGTGCAAGTTGCATTGTAACGTCCAATGGTTGTACGTTGAGGACTACCTGTGTAAGAAGAATCCAATTGGATCAGACCCAAGGCCTTTGAGCCAAGCATTCTGTTTCCATCCTGATCAGTTAGATGCTGATGGAAGCCCATCAAAAGGACATGAGGGGACTTGCTGCTTCAAAGTTATGCTTTCATGCACACCACCTCTGGTTTTGGAAATAATCCCCCATCCAGACATCCCCATGGATAATATATGATAGCCTTATCCTCCAGAAATGTGCCTGGAGAACTTTAAGCCACATGAATTGGTGGACATCAGAGGAGGAGGGAAAGCAACTTTTTATTCCCTTCAGCCTGCCCAAGATTGTTCATTAGACTGATCACAGATCCCAACCACTTCAGGAAATGCCAGTGACTGAAACTGTGCCCTTATGCATGAAGAACAAAAACTCAACCATTGTTCCATAGCCCTGCCCTTTCGTTATGCTTGGGTCTCATTAAAATTAATTGTGCTCAAAGTAATTGTTTTTTTCATATAAATTCCAGAGTTACCCAATGCATATAACTTAATTTTGATTAGTGATGCTGTATCCTTCTGTTCCTGTTAACATAGCATGGCCTTTGATCAGGGATGATGGGAGCTGTAGTCCAACTGGCTTTAGAAGGTCCTCCATTCTTGGTTTCAGTCCAAGCATCCAGTGCAAGGGAAATTGCATTGGGTTTTCTGCCCTAATGTGAGATAAGGGCTTATTTGCCAGGCCGTAAACCACAATTTGCAAATCTTTTCAGCAGAGTTTCCACATCAGACATATTCAAGGCCAATTGAATGGTTAGCATATCTGGAGCAAGGAGATTGCTCTCCCTTATAGTGACTGCAGAGACATCTAGCTATTGTTCAATTTCCTTGACTACTGACCAACCTATATCATAAATGTCTTTCCAATCAACCATGGAGATTAACTTGATTGTTGTTTTCTTCTTTCACAACCAGCCACTCGGTACCCTATGGGCTAGGAAGTCTTCCAGCACGACACAAGAGGTCCCTCGGCAGATGTGCATGCTCACATTTCAAGGATATCTCCTGTGCAACTTTCTGTCATGGCAATCCTCAGTAAGTTTATTTATTTATTTATTTATTTAGTGACATTTATATACTGCCTCACAGTGCAAGCACTCTCTAAGCGGTTTACACCAGTAAGCAATGTATATTTTTATATTGCCCCCAACAATCTGGGTCCTCATTTTACCTACCTCGGAAGGATGGAAGGCTGAGTCAACCTTGAGCCAGTGAGATTTGAACCGCTGACCTGTGGATCAGTGTCAGCTAAAGTGGCCTGCAGTACCTGCCTCTAACCGCTGCGCCACCTCGGCTCTTTTGTTGGATAAGAAGCAAGAATATATCCCTAATCCTAACCCTGATATATACACGAAAGTGCTAATGGTTCTTGATAGAGGGAACTCTATATGGGACAGAAATTTCCTTGAATCAGCTTGTGATTAAATTTTCCCACTTCAGCAAGTATCTCAATATATTCACCCATTATGCCAAAGTAGTTAGAGACATCAAACCAAGTTGAATGTAGCTCAATCGGCTCATTTGGCAAAGGCGTAGTCATAGTCCAGTCCAGGGTTCAAAGTACACAAATTCTACACTAGGAATCAAAGTTCATAGGTGAAACCAATAAGGCTATGTTACTTCCAAGCAAAGTAAATCCAGGTATTGGATGGATATACACCAAGAGGCTGGCATCAAAGCTATTCCAGCATTGGTGTATGCTCAGGAGGCTTAAATATTGAGACCTTCTGTCCGTCATCCAGGTATAGTTGCGGCTGAACATTACTAGCAGGCTACTTAAAGTAGTGATTTACTCTTGAGCAGACCCAGCTTTCGTGGGGCTCCTCCAAGCAAGTTAGCACCCTCCCATGTGGGTTTCTGTATTGTAATGGGTGGTAGGCTGTGTGGACATGTCTCTATTTCATGGTCAGAATCTACAGGGAAGGTCTCTGTTTCTGCCATGTCTCCATTGTATGGAGAAAAATGGGATGGAATCCATGTTCCTGATCAGCTCCTGATCTCCGTCTGAGAAGAAGATCATCTCAATAAGCTGATAGAAGATCACAACGGCTGGATTCATACAGCATTCTCAGCCGAACCGAAATAAAGTCCATTGTAACTTTATTCACACACAATTGTGTCACTAACAAAGCTGTCCCATGGAAGTCATCATAGATACTTGGTGGAAACCACAAAAACATCCCTTTTCTTATTATGTCCACTTGCCTCCTGATGCCTGTGGATTAAATGGAAATCTCCTTTTTAAAAAACACAATAGAGTAGAATAGTTTGAACTTAAGAGAGCTATTCTTTATAATCTCTTCTTTAGGTCTCTTGATCAGGCACACACATATTCTCTATGGTCATACTCTCTGAGAAAGATGGCTGTGGTAATCCAAAACAGTGAAGAGCATCCAGTTGTCTATTCCTACATTAAATTGTTGAACATACATATTTTTCTTGAGAAATCCAAATTTCTAGCGTCACCTTGTTCTTTTAGAAATCCATCTAGGTCTTATAAAGAAAGCAATTTTTTAAAAAGTTTTTTTTTTTTTTTTTTTTTTTACAAACATATCATTGTGTGAACAGTGAGGTACCGGAGTATCTTACATTTTAGTATAAATAAGGTTATAAAGCAATATTCTTCATATTTAGTACAATTGACACTTTTATAAAGTTATAGTAATAATACACATATTTTGTTGAATTATAATCTTTCATTCTTTGATTATTCAATATTTCAATATGTTATTTTTATACCAATCTACAAATTCTAGATGCCACTCCTTTTACTACCAATAAAATATTAATAATCATATTTGTTGTGTTTAACAAATGTATATAGTTCTAATTGTAGTACACAGATTTATATTAAATTATGGTCTTCCTTTATTTATCCCCTTTCTAATTTTTAGTTACTGTATGCCACCATTTTTTTTAAAAAAAATATCCCCTTTCTAATCACATTTTAATGAAGAAATGAATGAAGAAAGCAATTTTATTGAAATATATAGTATATAACAATACAGTAACTGGAATGGCAACGTAGTAAAAATAATGTCCTTTTATCTTTTTACCACTATGATCATTAAACTGGGTACTTAGAAAATCTTGCATACGTAAATCCAAGCTATAAACTTTTCTAAGAATTGGATTCTGCCTTTGTTAAACACACACACACACACACACACAGACACACAGACACACACACACTGACACACTCACACACACACACACACACACACACACACACTCATACACACACACACACACACACACACACACACACACACACACACACACAGGGGAAGAGAAAAAGGAGAGAAAGCTTGCAGAGTAAAATCAAAGCTTTTCAAAAAGCAACTTACATGTTTAAGAAAAATTAATACCTTCTCTCTTTCTCTTTATTTTGCCATTCTCAGTACTCTCTCTTATGGGACCCACCTTGGACTTTTCTTTTCTTTTCTTTCCAGAAATCCCCCAAAAATGCAGCTGCCCAAGGGCACAGGGATATTGGCAAAGCTTCGTCAGAGCAGAAATCCCAAGCTTGACAAGTTGAACTTTGGAAAGTTTTCAGGTAAAAAGTCTACTTGTGAGTCTTTAAATATTCGTATCGTGTAACAATTTTGCTGCATATCCAGTTCCATTGGGCAAATGTGAAGATCTGCAAAATGCTTTGGACCAGAGTTTTCCCAGTCATTGCTCACCCTCCTCTTGAAATTCTGGAAATGGAGAAGTCCTTTGGCTAATTCTCTGTCAGAAATCCGTCTCTCTCCAATCTAGAATATCTGTTTTAACAGAATAATAGAGTTGGAAAGGACCTCGGACGTCTTCTGCTCAAGCAGGAGATCCTATACCAGTGATGGCGAACCTATGGCATGTGTGCCACAGGTGGCACGCGGAGCCATATCGGAGGGCACGCGAGGCGTTGCCCTGTCAGCTCCATGGGCAAACCGGAAGTTCGGAAAACGCACTTCCGGTTTGCCATTGGGCTGTTTTTAGCACTCCGGAGGGTTCAGGGAAGCTTCCTGAAGCCCCGGAGTGCAAAAAACACCCCAACGGACAAACCGGAAGTGCGTTTTCCGAACTTCCGGTTTGCCCATTTTGTCATTTTTTTACTGTCCCAGGCTTCGATAAGGCTGGGGGTGTGTGCACATGCGCAGGGGGCAGCATGGGGGGGGTTTTGTGCGCATGCATGGGGGGAGGGAATGGGTGTGGGCACATGCACACGCGCTAGCGCGGGCACCCCCCCCTTTTGGCACGCGAACCAAAAAAGGTTCGCCATCACTGTCCTATACCATTTCAAACAAATGGTTGTCCAATCTTTGGGAAAGCACATCCCCTTTGCTAATAAACTCATTTCCCCATTGATTTAATGAGTTCTTCCTAATGCAAAAATCTCTTCTAAAAGAGTAGGGAAACTATTGACAATATGCTGCAACTTGCCTCAGTGTGTGATGGGAACTCAGCCACTCTTGGTATATTTTCCAAATCAGGTCACTGCTGAAGCCATAATATGATTTCCTATGGGTTCAGTGCATACTGGACATCATAATCATATTTGCTTGCATGGGTTTAGGATGCTGTGTGTTGTTTCTCTTGGACTGCTGAGCTCCCCAAAGTTAAATATAATCTTCAGTGAATATTCATGGGCCATAGGTATAATGCTGACTATTTATTTGATTGTATAATTCACAGGTTCTTATGCTTTCTGGAATTGAACTTACCAGAAGGCTCTCTCCAAGATGTCAAGGTCTTCCATGGGGAAAGAGTTTCCTGAAGATAAAGGGATCAGCAGGAAACTCAAGGATACCCCTTGTCTTAGTCAATGGAGTCCTCCATTTCCAAAGATGCTCCTCTATTAAGGAGTCAAAGGAGAGAACACATAACATTGATGGAGAAGAAGGAAAAGTCTACGAAAAGCTGGGACCGGGATGAACAAGGAGCATCATTGCCAATGGAACACTTCCCCTGTTACTCCAAAGACGATACCGAAGAGGAGAAACCATCTCACCGTTTTTCTCCTGCTCCTCAATGTTGCTTCTCCTCCTGTGCCTCTTTGTTGGGTGAAGATTGTCCATGGGGTTCCCAGAATGTCCTGGTGGATAGCTGGCAATTTATGCACCCAGAAGGATTTTGGGGAAACCCAATATGTACAACCCTGAATGTAACAATGCAAAGGCCTGCCCAACCACATCCCTGGAACTTGCTTGTGCTGTCTTAGCATTTGAGTTTACAGTTAGTTTGCTCGTGGGGAATCAAACAGCTTCTCCCCGAATTCTGTCCCGTCCAAATTCCTCTTTATTTTTCTGTCAGTACAGGTAATCCTCAACTCGCAACCACAACTGAGCCCAAAATTTATGTTGCTAAATGAGAAATTTATTAAGGGTCCCATTTTACGATTTTTCTTTTTGCCACATTGGTGAAGTGAATCACTGCAGTTGTTAAATTACCGTATTTTTCGGAGTATAAGACGCACCCTTTTCCTCCCTAAAAGTGGCTGAAAATTTGGGTGCGTCTTATACTTCGAATGTAGCTTTTTTTTTCCAGCCCTAACCAGGTGCTAACAGATCTTCCCAGCTCTTACTGGCTTGCAGGCTCTTTCATTGTTATTCTCTCAGAAGAAGGTTTTTTAAAGTCCTAACCAGGGGATAAAATAATGTGCTGAAGCTGACCAGACTAAGGATGCTAGCCAGATGAATACCTGGTAAGCAGATTGTTTTCCCCTATTTTCCTCCCCAAAAACTAAGGTGCGTCTTATACTCCGGTGCGTCTTATACTCCGAAAAATACGGTAGTTAACACGGTTAAGTGAATCTGGTTTCCCCATTGACTTTGCTGGTCAGAAGGTTGCAAAAGGGGATCACATGACTCCAGGACGTTGCAACCATCATAAACGTGATTTCAATTGTCACACATCCGAATGTAAATCATGTGACCATGGAGATGCCGTGTGAAAAATGGTCATAAATCACTTTTTTCCAGTGCCGTAATCTCAAACGGTCACTGTTATTAGTTGAGGACTACCTGTACATACCTGGGAATTTGACAGATGCAACCTTCTTTTGGGTACCCTTTTCTCCCAAGCCTTTAAAATAAAAGAGGAAGGGGAAGTTAAGTTGAATAGTCCTGATTTAAAATGTCATAAGGGATCAAGAATAGTTCAACCAGGTTACTTGCCACAACTGCACTTAAGAATCTGGACATCGTCCCCATACTTTTGTATTATTACAAAAGTCCATCGAAGATTGTTCACACGCTCTATGGAGACCTTTTTTTTTAAACTTCATTCAGGAAATAAGCATTTCATCTCATTTTCATTGAAGGGCATTCCTTCCTTGTCTTAAACACTGGACACTTTAACTCTTTTCCTTATGATATGACTGGTATACCTTATGCTGAGTATTATGGTATGGTATGGTATTATACACCATAATACCTTATGGTATTCCTTATGATACCAGAAAGCCAAACAAGGAATAATGGATGGAAGCTGACCAAGGAGAGATTCAACCTGGAAGTGTGCAGCAGCAGCCAAAAAGGCCAACGCAGTCCTGAGCTGCATAAATAGAGGGATACAGTCAAGGACCAGAGAGGTACTAGTACCACTCTATAAAGCCTTGGTCAGACCACACATAGAATACTGCATCCAGTTTTGGTCACTACACTACAAAAAGACATTGAAACTCTAGAGAAAGTGCAGAAGAGAGCAACCAGGATGATAAAGGGTCTGGAAAATAAAACATACGAAGAGCGGTTGCAGGAACTGAGCTTGGCCAGTCTGGCGAAGAGAAGGACCAGGGGTGACATGATAGCAGTGTTCCAATACTTGAGGGGATGCCGCAGAGAGGAGGGGAGCAGGCTGTTCTCTATAGCACCAGAAAGCCAAACAAGGAATAACGGATGGAAGCTGACCAAGGAGAGATTCAACCTGGAAGTGAGGAGAAACTTTCTGACGGTGAGAGCGATCAACCAGTGGAACAGCTTGCCAGCGGAGGTTGTGAGAGCCCCAACACTTGCAACCTTCAAGAGGAGACTGGACTGCCATCTGTCTCAAATGGTGTAGGAACTCCTGCTTGAGCAGGGGGTTGGACTAGATGACCTACAAGGTCCCTTCCAACTCTAATAATCAATCTAAAAAATCTAAATGATATGTAGCTTCGGTTATAAACCATAATGTCCATAGAAACACCTGGTGGGATACGCAATCTGGCCGAGAAGATCTTATCCCAGCTTGTTTCCATGGTGATTGTGGTTTAAATTTCTCTTGTAGCTCTTTAAAAACATTACTTCAAATGTTTGTCTTGTATGTGACCGCTCAAAGCACAATGTATATTTTTTCTAAAATCCAAGTGGCTCTGTTTTACTTTTGCACTTGGGCAGATTTTGCTCAGTCTCAAAAAAAAAAAAAATATCTGCTTCCTTGCACAAAAATGAGTAAAAGGGTCTCACTTTGTACAGTCCTAGATTGATGCAACCAAAGATGTTATGGAAAAGTGAACGTTACCTGCCATCTTCCTCTATTCATACTTGCGTGCACCTTCTTTATGTAGCATTCCAGTGCTTGACTAGACGTGTAGATATATGTAGATATATTTATTTTTTTCAAACTTTTTTTTTACTATGAAATGCAAACTTTTGTTTGTTAAAAAAATAAAAAAAAATCCCAAACCAATTTTTCTCTTTTTCTGATTCGGGAGGTATAAGAGGAGATTCCATAAATGGAAATTTTTAAGACAAGGATGTTTCTTTAGCTGCATTACACAAGAACCGTATAAATGGAAAGGCCTTTGATATGGTTATGTTCACACATCATAATTGTTCCAGCCTTACAAGGTAGTCCGAGGTGACGCAGTGGTAGTCCAAAGAGCCAAGGTGGTAGTCCAAAGAGCCGAGGTGGCGCAGGGGTTAAAGTGCAGCACTGCAGGCTACTTCAGCTGACTGCTAGTTCAGCAGTTCAGCTGTTCAAATCTCACCAGACTCAAGGTTGACTCAGCCTTCCATCCTTCTGAGGTGGGTAAAATGAGGACCCAGATTGTTGGGGGCAATATGCTGAACTCTGTAAACTGCTTAGAGAGGGCTGTAAAGCACTATGAAGCGGTATATAAGTCTAAGTGCTATTGCTATTGCTAGTCCAGATAAGAAGCACAATCAGGACTGGTAGCCAGTGGTGGGATTCAAATTTTTTTTACTACCGGTTTTGTGGCCATGGCTTGGTGGCCGTGGCTTGGTGGGCGTGGCAGGGGAAGGATACTGCAAAATCCCCATTTCTTCCCGATCAGCTAGGACTCGGGAGGCAGAGAATAAATGGGGGTGGGGCCAGTCAGAGGTGGTGTTTACCGGTTCTCTGAACTACTAAAAATTTCTGCTACCGGTTCTCCAGAACTGGTCAGAACCTGCTGAAACTCACCTCTGCTAGTAGCTCTATCTTTATTGCAAAGTTACATTAACAGAATCTTGCAAGAGTGAAAGTATTTATCCCTTCTTTTCCTTTTCCTTTCCAGAAAACTAGGGAGGGTCTCTTGAGAGAAGTTTTCCACATACTCCTTCTGAGTATTCATATTCCCTCCTTCTGAGCTCAAATGCCTTTTACGCACCTGTTGTCCAGTCTGTGACTCTCCCTTCTGTCTCCCAAGGCCATTTCCAGATACCATGGTAACTCTGTTGAAAATAAAGTTGGATGATTTGTGGTTGCTGAGTGTGCTTTGGGAAGCCAGACTTTGACCAAGTATGTGTCTGCATCAGGCCATTAAATTAAACCATAACATAGCTTATTTGCTTAGGCATGGCATGTTATGCGAACACAGCAATTATATTTGCTAACCTGGGTTAGAATTTAGGGTGGTGTGCAAATTGAACTACAGAGACTCTTTAATTTCATTATCCATTTCTGATTTATGAGTGCATTTCATCCTCCATCCCCACGGGCTCTAGGCAGTTTGCAGATATTGCAAGAGCAGCAATAATAAATAATCAATGTTAAAATGTTGATAACAGAAGTATCTCTTATCTTGGACTCAGCTTGGTCAGCTCCCTAAAGACTAACATTAACTAAGGCCTTGAGTGAGGTGCCATTCTGCTGTTTACAAACCTGAGGAATTTGTTTTGGGTACGAACCCAGTCAGTATTTTTCAACCAGCCATTAAAGAAATGGGGCCAGAAGGGCAATTTCCTTGAATCACCTTCAACTTTCCCCTAATGAACCTACTCCTCATTCTTAATACACAATTAACAGTCTATTCCGAAGTGGTCATAAAGACTTTGGCATCGCTGATAAAATATTGATCAACTAATCAGGTGAGTCAATCTGAAATTAATATTTTCTTTGCTAGTAACGAACAAGCCTCATAAAAATCAGGTTGGAAAAGGATGGGAAGAATGTGATTAGCTTCAAATGCCAAACATACAGGTCAGTTACCTGCAGTCCAGCCACCTGGCCTTTCTGGGTATCTTGAATGCAGCCTCTTGAAGAAGGATGTGCAACCCTGGGAACAAGTTAACCGCTGAACAAACAGACCTCTTTGCTATAGCTATAAAGTGTATACCAAGATATTGAGTAGGTATAAATCAGTAACATTCAAGAAAGCTTTGGAGAGTAGGGTGCCCAGATGTCCTGATTTTATCAGGATTGTCCTGATTTTTAGAAGCTTGTCCTGATTCTGAAAATGTCCTGATTTTGTCCTGAAATTCGAGCTTCCGTCCTGATTTGTCCTGAACTTTTGTAAAATTTTAGGATAATCAAGATGAACATTAAACAAAAGCACGTTTGCACTACTTGTGTTTTAGTTCAATCGCTTCATTTTCAGGCAGATTCTCTTATGTATTGTTACGGAAGATTTTGTGTGCATTTTTCGTGTGTAATATTTTAATGCTTTCTTTCAGGGTTGTGATAAATTATTTAAAATACTGTAAATGTTTTCTTAGTTTAAAGTGAGCGGTCGTGTAATAAAATTGTGGTTTTATTTTATTTCTTTTCACCCCCGAGGCACCTGAGGAGCCTGCAAAGCCAGCTTGGGGGAGGGGGGAAAGAAAGGGGCAAAGGGTCCCCCGATTCCACGCCCGCCAAAGCGAATCTGGGCCAAAAGCGTGTTTCCGCCCAAGTAAGCCCCCGTGTGCGCGCACGCGCCTGGGCCGACCTCCCCGTTAAAACAAGTAAAGGGCTGCGGAAGAGGCGGCAGCTGGGCTTGAAATCCTCTAAAATCTAGGTGCATGTTATACTCCGAAAAATACGGTACTTTATTACTATAATATAGCTACAAAAAGGAAAAATCTTTACCGAGAAGAATATTCTAAAGATTTTGATGGTATTAAAAAGAGTAGAAAAGGAGACACTTTCGCATTCTGTTCATATTGTTCATCGGACATTGATATTGGAAGTACAGGCGCCCCAGCCATTTCTAGACATTGTGCTACAAAACTTCACAATGAAAATTCAAAATCCAAGAAGTCAACCGCTGAAATAGGACAGTTTTTTGTCAGTAAAAATGCGCCAGTATCTAAGAAGACGTCAGCTGCAGAAGCAGTTCTAGCATATCACACGGCCGTTCATTCGCTTTCATTCAGAAGTAATGAATGTACTAACAAACTTTTGACAACAATCTTTCCAGATTCTGAAATAGCCAAAAAGTTTTCGTCATCCTACACAAAGTCGCAGGCTATAATTTGCAATGTCTTAGCACCAAATTCAGTAAAAGAACTACTCAACGAATTAGGAGATGGCTATTATTCTATTGCTACAGATGCTTCCAACCATAAAGAAATAAAAAAAATTCCGATTATTATTCGATATTTTTCATTGGATGGTTTGACTATAAAACTGTTAGATTTTGCTAATTTACCTGGTGAAACATCTGACATTATATTCGGATATTTAAAAAGTTGTTTGCAAAATAACAATCTTGATCCAGCAAAATTAGTAGCCTTCAGTGCAGACAATGCTAATGTGAATTTCGGCGGTGCTAGTCAACAAGGACAGAATAACGTTTTCGCCAAACTAAAAACCTTGAATTCTAAATTAATTGCTGTTGGTTGCCTGGTGCATATATTCCACAATGCAGCAAAAAAAGCATGTGAAAGATTATCACTGAATGTAGAAATGTGGCATGCGTACCATAGGGTCGCCATCATGGTCCTATACAATTTCAGACAAATTATTGTCCAATCTCTTCTTTAAAACTTCCAGTGTTGGAGCATCCCCAACTTCTTGAGGCAAGTTGTTCCACTGATTAATTGTCCTAATGGTCAGGAAATTTCTCCTTAGTTCTATGTTGCTTCTCTCCTTATTTAGTTTCCATCCATTGCTTCTTGTCCTGCCTTTGTGTGCTTTGGAGAATAGGTTGACCCCATCTTCTTTATGGCAGCCTCTCAAATTGGCTTGAATTGGGAGATCTAGTCATAGCTCTCTGATATTTGAGCAAGGGCTAATTCTCAGCCCCATATATAAATGGTGGGAATATTGAACCGAGGACCTTCTCCGTGTACAACTTCTGTTCTAAGTCTGGATTCCAAGTAACTTCTCAAGAACATTCTGCACTTATGGCAAGCTTAAGGCTCTGCTGGTTCCTTGCCAGCGTTTTAAGGGAGAGAGCTGAACACTGTTGCCCAATGCCCTATTTCCCCCTAAAAACACATAAGTCAGTATATGACATGAATTTATGACCCACGGTAAGATAAAAAAAATATTTTTGTTCTTTCTTCTTTATTTTTTTTTTGCAAACTTAGCAAAATGAGTCTAGCAACAAATTAGCACAACTGAAAACACAGGAGGAATAGAGGTCAGAAGTCCTTTGCGGAGGGCGTATCTCTCTTTCCCTTGTTTGGATCAGTGGCACAGTTGCCAAACATTCTGCTGGTTTCCTGGCACGCATGCCATGCTAATGAGCAAACAGCCCATCTTGGAGGGTGCTTTTTTGCTGCCAAATTGTCTGGGAAACAAGGAAATTGTAAAAATCATATTGTGCTTTTTGTTCGGATCTTTGAGAGGGGATTAAGCAAAGAGAGAGAAAGCTTCAGTTTCAAGTCTGTAGCTTGCTCTTTGGTATGCAAAGAACGTGCTTTGCTTTCAATCAATCAGAACAGAACTGGGAAAACCTGGAGCTCTTCTAGACTTCTAGTCCTTAGAAGAACTTGGAGGTCTTCTAGTCCCAGCCCAAGCAGGAGATCCTATACCATTTTCCAGGCTCTTCTTAAAAACCTCCAGTGATGAAGCACGCACAATTCTGGAGGCAAGCTGTTCCACGGGTTAATTGTCCTCACTGTTAGGAAGTTTCTCCTTAATTCCAGGTTGCTTCTCTTCTTGTTTGGTTGCCATTCATTGTTTCTTGTCTTGCCTTCTGGTGCTTTGGAAAATAAGTTGACCTCCTCTTCTTTGTGGCAACCCCTCAAATACTGGAATACTGCTTTCATGTCACCCCTGGTCCTTCTTTTCTCTAGACTAGCCATATCCAGTCCTTGCAACCATTCTTTATATGTGTTAGTCTCCAGGCCTTTAATCATCCTAGTTGCTCTTCTCTGCACTTTTTCCAAAGTTTCAACATCTTTTTTGTAATGTGGTGACTAAAACTGGATGCAGTATTCCAGGTGTGGTCTTACTGAGGTTTTTTAAAGTGGTACTAATCAGGGGTGAAATCCTCCCGGTTCGCCTGGGCCAGTCCTTCGGCGTATAGCCGATGGAACTGGCGGCGGTCGCGGCGCGGAGCTTCTCCCGCCCGCTTTCCCGGCTTTCCCGGCCCGGCTGAACACAATCATTCGGGTTATTTTTCCCTCTGTGCATGCGCGCGCATGCACAGAGGGAAAAATAACCCGAATGGCGGCGTTCAGCCGGGCCGGGAAAGCGGGCGGGAGAAGCTCCGCGCTGCGACCGCCGCCAGTTCCATCTGCTATAAGCCGAAGGACTGGCCCGGGCGAACCGGGAGGATTTCACCCCTGGTACTAATACTTCACATGATTTTGATTCTATTCCTCTGTTTATACAACCAAGAATTGTATTGGCTTTTTTGACTGTTGCCACACACTGCTGGTTTCCTTGATATCCAGCAAAATTATGTGGTCTCTTTTAGACTTTGAAACATCAAGAAGCAGAGATCTCCTTGTGGCCCATTTACTGCTATACATCTATAGATTGATACAAACAGAAATAATTTTTAAAAATTTACAGAACGTATATGACAAATATAGAAATAATGCAAGATTTCTTCTCCTCACCCGGTTATTAAAAGCTTACTTTTATAAAGAGGAAAATAGCAAGGCATTTGTTCACTTTAAAGTTAACAACTTGTTCAGGTTGCAAAATGTAATTTCCAATGAGACAAAAAGGACATATCTTAAAATGAAGGGTTATTAAACCATATATTCATTTAAAAGATACTGGAAGCAAGTTTCTATAAGTTAACTGTTACAAAAATATTATATGTTCCTTAATTGGAAAAGCTGTCTGATTCCTTTCTGTAGAACAATGGTTAATATGGGGCAGACTTTGATCAATATCTATAATAGCTTGATACCTTAAAAACAAATCTAATTGGAAACCACTTCTGAACTATAATCAAATACATTGATTTATACTTGATTTCCTCTCAAATAATTGGAATTAAAACTAACCAAACTTAAGATATTGTACATGTAGATCAGGGGTGGGTTGTGGATCCTTTTGCTGACAGTTTGCTCAGGGTTGCGCTGGGCACGCGTGCGCGCTTTACATACCCACAGCAATAAAAAATAGCTTCTGTGCATGCGCAGAAGCAAAATCCAAGATGGCAGTGCCCACGGACTGTCACTGACAGAACCGGCTCCGTGACATCATCACCGGTTTACTAACGGTTCTAAAGAACCGGTTAGAACCAGTAGGAACCCACCTCTGATGTAGATTTATAACTGTGCTATTTTAAATATGTTGAGTGAACATAATCTTGTAATTTGGCTGCCAATAACATTAAGGCTCTATTCAGGAGAAATGTCTACATGGGAAAAGACAAAAATGTCTCTAATGGACTCGTTTTATCCTGGAGTACCTTAGTGGATCTCCAGAACCTGTGCATTTACCTCTAGAAATTCTTGGCTCTTCTTTAACTATGATTCTGGTTCAGGCTCAGGATTCTGGTCCTTGATAGGACTTGGAAAATTTCTTTGAAACTGAGAGACTAGGCTGGGTTATTAGGTTACTTTTCCTTGGGATCAAAGAGCTTGAAATCAGTAAGTTTTGAAATTCCTTTATATACAAGCATGTTAAAAAAAACCCACAGTAAAAAAATCTACAGTATTCCAGTTCCACTTTCTAGTTTTAACTGATTCAAAGTGGGAAAGTCCCATTTGCTCTCTGTTGATGTTGTTTACAAAACAGGATTATTAATTTCTTATCAAACTACTCTCCTGCCCTTCTCAAACTTAGATGGATAACACATGCTAGAAAATCCAGGGATGGATGGATGGTTGGATAGATAGATAGATAGATGATAGTTACTTACTTACTTACTTACTTACTTACTTACTTACTTACTTACTTACTTACTTACTTACTTAGATAGATAGATAGATAGATAGATAGATAGATAGATAGATAGATAGATAGATAGATAGATAGATAGATAGATAGATAGAGAAAATCCCTGGATTTTCTAAAATGGAAGGCTGTATATATAGTCTTCCATTTTAGAAAATCAATCAATCAATCAATCAATCAATCAATCAATCTATCTATCTATCTATCTATCTATCTATCTATCTATCTATCTATCTATCTATCTATCTATCTATCTATCTATCTATCTATCTATCTATCTATCTATCGTCTGTCTGTCTGTCTGTCTGTCTGTCTGTCTGTCTGTCTGTCTGTCTGTCTGTCTATCTATCTATCTATCTATCTATCTATCTATCTATCTATCTATCTATCTATCTATCTAGTCTATATATATGGTCTATATCAGGGTGCTTAAATCTGGCCCCCCGGGCCAGCCTGGAAATAGCAAAGGACCAGCCTGCGATGCCTCTGACAGCCAAAACGGGGCATGGAGTGACTCCCCCGTGCCCTGTTTTGGCCGGTAGGGCGCTGCAGGAGGCATCCATCCTGTCTTCTCCCCCACCCCCACACGGAGGAGGACTATAATGCTGATCTGGCCCTCAAAGAAATCCAGTTTGACACCCCTGGTCTCTATATATAGTCTATATATATATAGTCTACACACGCGTGCACACACACACACACACGATAGATTTTTCTAAAATGGAAGGCTATGTATACAGTCTTCCATTTTTGAAAATCCAGGGACTAATTTTTAATAGAGAGAGAGAGCCTTCCATAAGAGAGCCAAAGTAAATACCATAATTATTGACATAGAATTTTAACGTTGATTGCAAACATTGAGTTTATCACAATGAAGGTGAAATAAGAGGTAAACAATCTGATTTTACTCTCTAGGTATTTGACTCAATTAAATTCAAGTGAACTGATAAGAGAATAGCATAGACAGGCAATAGGCTGACCCAATCTACTTTATCAACCATTTTAGTTCTATTAACTAACTATTTAATTAGAACCTCCACTACCCAATGTGTAATTATTGCTCCTTCACTTTGAGTATATTTCAGAAGACAAGCATTGGCAAAAGAATGAAAAACCTCACAATGTTGGGGTATGGCAAGATTTTGTGTCTGGCCCCGGGTTCTTTTTGGGTTCAATACAGAGGGATACCCTGGTTAAACACCATATAACACTACATACAGATCAGTAGTGGGTTTCACTTACCTACACTACCAGTTTGGAACGGTGAGCGCGCATGCACAGATTGTCTGTGATGACGTCCAGGTGGGTGGGCGGAGCCTCCCGCCACCGCCACTACCAGTTCACCCAAACCACGGCGAACCGGTAGCAATCCACCACTGATACAGATACAAACATACTAAACCTGCATATTTTCTTCCCTAAGTCAGTGTACAGTGTGTCCATAACGCAAAAGAAGACATGAAAAGACATGAAGAATTTGAAGCACTGAGGTCAAGTGAACTCATTGAGAGCAGGGAATGTTAAGGCACTGAGACAAACGGTAAACGCATAATATGCCATACAAAAAGAAAAAATCCAGAACAATGGCATGGTTCTATGTGGGTGTTTGTGACTAATGCACTGAGGTCCTCTTCTGAAACAAGTATTGTGAAACTAAAAATAAATAAATAAAACCATTAAAATGAAAGTGTCTTTTCTTCACATCAAAGTAAAACACTTTTGTCTAATGATCAGAAAGTCAAATTTAAAAAAAGCGCAAAGAACAGATTTTGGTTGCTATTCATGAGAACATGAAGTCAAAAAAAGGTTTTATTTATTTATTTATTTATTTATTTGTGACATTTATATACCGCCTCACAGTGCAAGCACTCTCTAAGTGGTTTACACCAGTAAGCAATGTATATTTATATTGCCCCCAACAATCTGGGTCCTCATTTTACCTCCCTCGGAAGGATGGAAGGCTGAGTCAACCTTGAGCCGGTGAGATTTGAACCGCTGACCTGTGGATCACAGTCAGCTAAAGTGGCCTGCAGTACCCCACTCTAACCACTGTGCTTGCTCTGTGAGGCAGTATATAAATCTCACAAATAAATAAATAAATAAAGAAGTTGTGATTCTACTATGTATCGTAGATACAAAAAGAGAAAGTACTTGATTTGTTGATAGAAAGTGAACCATAAACCTTATTAAAGGAAGGCAATTAAGAAATATAACTATTTAGGGTTGTATACTTTTGTCTTTATCAAAACAGGTTAGATGTCACATGTAAGACATGTTGGCAAAGAGAAAAGTCCACTCTCACTAGGATGGCAAACATAATAAGATGAAAAGCTTTCACTTTCAATGAAAGAAAGAGAAAGAAAGAAAGAAGGAAGGAAGGAAGGAAGGAAGGAAGGAAGGAAGGAAGGAAGGAAGGAAGGAAGGAAGGAAGGAAGGAAGGAAAGAAGGAAGGAAGGAGGGAGGGAGGGAGGGAGGGAGGGAGGACCACAAACCTGGCTGGCACTAGACGCAGCTTCAGAGGATGCTTTGAAACAACACAGCAAAGGCTGGAAGGGACCTCAGTGGTCACCTCAGTCCAACCCCCTGCTCCCTGGCAAAATGGACTGCTAAATTGGCCGCACCCACCCAGTCACATGACAACCTGGCCATGCCCACCCAGTCACATGACCACATGATCATGCCACCTGAAGCCATACCCACCTGACTTCCAAGTCACACCCACAAAATAAGCCACGCCCACAGAACTGGTAGAGAAAAATTTCACATTTCACCCCGATGCAAGCCTTCAAATAATAATTGATAGCAATGTGCACCATAAACAAGATTAAAAAACTCCCATCCCAAAGAATACAAATATATTTTCCTAGACATTCTGAAGACAATAGCCCAAGGTTCAGCCCAGTTTAATAGAATAGAATAGAATAGAATAGAATAGAATAGAATAGAATAGAATAGAATAGAATAGAATAGAATAGAATAGAATAACAGAATTGGAAGGGACCTTGGAGGTCTTCTAGTCCAACCTCCTGCTTAGGCAGGAAATCCTACAACACTTCAGACAAATGGTTATCCAACATCATCTTAAAAACTTCCAGTGTTGGAGCAGTCACAACTTCTGGAGGCAAGTTGTTCCACTGATTAATTGTTCTAACTGTCAGGAAATTTCTCCTTAGTTCTAAGTTGCTTCTCTCCTTGATTAGTTTCCACCCATTGCTTCTTGTCCTACCCTCAGGTGCTTTGGAGAATAGCTTGACTCCCTCTTCTTTGTGGCAGCCCCTGAGATATTGGAACACTGCTATCATGTCACCCCTAGTCCTTCTTTTCATCAAACTAGACATACCCAGTTCCTGCAACCGTTCTTCATATGTTTTAGCCTCCAGTCCCCTAATCATTTTTGTTGCTCTTCTCTGCACTCTTTCTAGAATCTCTAGAGTCTCAAGATCTGAAGTGAGATGCTGCTGTATAAACCCATTTTCCCCTCTAAAAGAGGTTCGACTTTATTCCAGAAAAAACCATGGAGAAAAGTAAAACAGAGTTAACTAAATTAAGTAGCGAATAAAAACAAACGTTTAAAAGTCATTAGGCAAAATATTTGAGGAGCATAGGGGGGAAAAATCTTTGAAAAGCAAGAACAGAGTTAAAATGCACACAGCTGGCAGAGAACTCCAGGCACTTTTAGGCTGTAAAAGCCACCCTTACAAACATTTAAAGGTTATTGTGCAAGTAACCACAATGAACTGTACCATAAACTTCTTTTGCTTTATGTTAGATAGAAGGCTCATTATTTGTGCATTACTTGGGAATGGTTGGAGCCAGATCTGGGGACGGATTTTGGCTTCTGTGTTGTGTAATTTATTGCAGTGGACTTTTGAGCAGCTCATAAATCCTGTGGGGAGAAAAGGGAAGACTGACGGAGCAATGCATGAATGAGGTTCCAGCGAGGAAACTGCAATCTGAGGAATAATAAAGAGGAGGAAAAGGGCAATTCTACTTTCCTTTGTGGCTGCTGTGGCTTGACCCCTTAACTTTTATTCTTTTCGGGTAAAACGGGCTGGAATCCTAAAGTTCTTTTCCTAAGAGGGGCGCATCCAATCCCCAGTAAGTGGTGTGCCCAAATAGCAATAGCAATTATATTGTGAGAGCCTTCTCTGTGGGAGCTCCCTCCCTGTGGAACCAGCTTCCCCTAGAGATCAGGACTATCCCCATCCTGCTGGCCTTCCGTAAAGCAATAAAAACTTGGCTCTTCCGGCAGGCGGGGTGAAAGTGAGACCAACTAAACTAGATATGGGTCTCCCCCCTTGATTGTGAATGTGAGATACTCTTTTTAATTTTTGTACTTTTTAATTATTGAATTTTTTATACTGTGGAATGGATTCTGATATGTTGTGAGCCGCCCAGAGTCCCCCGGGAGTTGGGCGGCATAGAAATCCATTTAAATAAATAAATAAATAAATAAATAAATAAATAAATAAATAAATAAATAAATAAATAAATAAATAAATAAATAAATAAATAAATAAATAAATAAATAAATAAATAAATAAATAAATATTCACAGTGCTTTTACAACCCTCTCTAAGCGGTTCATATTGTGTGATCTCTAAGGCGTTGCATGAATGCCTGTCAAATCAGGGAAGGATGATGATGATGATGATATAAAATAAGCATAGTATGAATATGACTATATGGATTGGTGTTTGGATGTTCTCACAACCTGGTCATTACAGGTGCTTTTTCATTGTGCATAGCTTAACAACTGCAGCAGAAGTGACGTCATACATCCATCATGGTCATATGATGTCCCATTTAACAACCACACCACTTAGTGAAGGAATTGCCAGTTTCAATTAATGGTAATTAAGCAAGAACTACCTGTATTTGGTTTCCCAAGAAGTTAGCTTGACTATATTGGAATATTTGAGGAATTTTTGCAAGGGGTACAGTATCAGTGGTGGGATTCAAATTTTTTTACTACTGGTTCTGTGGGCGTGGCTTGGTGGGCGTGGAGTGGCATGGCTTGGTGGGCGTGGCTTGGTGGGCATGGCAGAGGAAGGTTACTGCAAAATCTCCATTCCTTCCCCACTCCAGGGGAAGGTTACTGCAAAATCCCAATTCCCTCCCGATCAGCTGGGACTCGGGAGGCAGAGAATAGATGGGGGCGGGGCCAGTCAGAGGTGGCATTTACCGGTTCTCCAAACTACTCAAAATTTCTGCTACTGGTTCTCCAGAACTGGTCAGAACCTGCTGAAACCCACCTCTGGCATAATTCACGATATTTGTCTTGTTTTTCCTAATAGTTCTGTTTCATTCAACTGGTGCAAAATGAAAGCCGTACGCACCAATTTATGGCTGAAGGAAATTTCTGATGTGAGGCAATGCCTGTTAAAGTGAGAATAATATCTCATAGAGGCGATTTAGATCTTTTCTTGGAATTCAGACAGTTAGAAATAAAACCGAGATTTTATTTATTTATTTATTTATTTTATTATGGTGTTCTTATATGCCGCCCAACTCCCGAAGGACTCAGATTAAAAGTCTAATAGAAAATATTTATTTCGGTACAAAAAACAATAAATCCTGAACAATTACATTTTTGCTAAGAAAACACGACTATTCAGGTCAAGAGCCAAGTCAAAGAGAATTAATGGTGGATCAGGAATGCGGACATGGGCAGGAGATCACATCACGTGTTCTGCTTGCATTGGAATGTTCCATAATATTAGGATAGGGGTGCATCACCCTGCATAGACATACAACTGACAATATTCACTACGTGACAATGCCACCTTGATCATTATTCATCAGTGTAATCGGATCGTGCAATTCTACTTGCAACTGCAAGATTCCCCCCTCCTTCCTCCCTTAGGCAAGAAATATGCAGAAAATTTATCCTGCCTTTAATTCTTCTTCAATTTCATGAATGAGAATGTGCTTTCTCAGCTATTCTAAATGAAACAATTTTGGTGCATTTCTTAGGAGTAGAATTCTGCCTGCACTTATATTTTTATGGAGATCAAAGGGCCAAGTATGGAAATACCCTCCCCTTCATTGCACAATCTCTAACAGGCTGCAACTCCTTTAGTTCCCCATACCAGTGGTGGGTTGCTCCTGGTTCGGCCCGATTCCAAGAACCAGTAGCGCCGGCGGCGGGAGGCTCTGCCCACCCACCCGGGATGCTTCTGCGCATGTGCAGAAGCGTCGCATGCGCAAGCACGCGCAGAAACTGGTAGTAAAGGGTTTTAGAACCTACTACTGCCCCACACCCAATTTAGTTCTAAGGGAGGGAAACGGGGCTCTGACAGACTGAGAAGTGGGAGCAGTTAGGGTAGCTTCAGAATCATAGAGAGAGCTGTAACACACACACACAAATCACATTCAGTCTTCTATAACCTAAACAATAATTAAAACAAGCAAATTCAATTGAGTGAAAGTCCTTAAGAATAACTTTAAAAAGCCAAAGCTTATTTCATCGGGGGGTGGGGGGAAGATAGATTTTGACCCAGCATTTTCTTAGATCTTGTTGCTCAAGTTGGCAAAATTGGGGACTCAAATAGCTGTGCAGTGATCTAGATTTTTCCCCATTTCCCCATGTTTATTTATTTATTTATTTTGTGAGATTTATATACTGCCTCACAGTGCAAGCACTCTCTAAGCGGTTTACACCAGTAAGCAATGTATATTTATATTGCCCCCAACAATCTGGGTCCTCATTTTACCTACCTCGGAAGGATGGAAGGCTGAGTCAACCTTGAGCCTGGTGAGATTTGAACCGCTGACCTGCGGATCAGTGTCAGCTAAAGTGGCCTCTAACTGCCTCTAACCGCTGTGCCACCTCAGCTCTTATGTTTGATATTCTGTAAGGCAAGATGAATACGAGATAAGAAAGAACAATGACATGTTAACTTTCGATCATAACTTTGCTAGAATGCACAATTTGTCAATAGAAGAGTTAGTAGTATTAGCATATGTAATCTTTCCAGACCTGATAAAAATGTGACCCATCCCTTCTGAGAAGCCCATATTAAAATCTTAGCAGTCACTTTTTCCATAAGATAATAGACCTTACTTTTACACACCAATTATGCCAACTCTTTTATTGGGATTGTACAGTGATAGTGATGGGAGCCTAGAATGTAATGGTATGTCGGCATGACCGTGGGAAAGGAGGAGGACAAAGAGAGATGCTGTTTGGGGAATCACCAGATAAGAGAAGGCCTAGCCTGCAGCTTCATAATGGGCAGAGAAAAAGATTCAGTATCATGCTCAGGAAACCAGGATCCAGGATAGAGTTCAAAAGCATTGCAAGTTTCTTCCATGCAACCTATACACAAGAATCTGATCTACTAACAGTCAGTGTGACTTGGTGCCAGATAAGAGTCAATGGACCGCACGGGGGTGGGGAGGGCTGGACTTATGTCTCTTTCTGGGGTAGGGACTCCAGACTAATGATGCATTTGACCCTACCCTCTATCTCTGCCTGGTTGTCTCTTACATTCAGAAAGGAACCCCCCTAACTTCTCAGACTGTAAAACAGACAGCAGACATTGGTATTTTCAGACAAGGTTCTGTTAATATAGCTTTACAATAAAGTAGAATTATTTCATCTGGTTATCTCTCCTCTCTAGTCTACCTGGGAAGGCTGAGACAGACAAAGATGCAGCTGTAAAGTGTTTTTTGATTGGTGTGACATGCTCCCCATGTGCATTCTAGATCATATTCTCTCCAAGTCTGGACCGCAGCACACATTTCTTAGGCATGTACATATAATAGCTAGAAGGCTAATGCTTGAACAGGATTGCTATTGAACTCTTATCCTTAAACTGCTATTAAAGAAAGATGCCAAGGTTCATTTTAGCATATCAAAGAATCCCCAGGTACTGTCCCTAGCTTCTCCTGCTGAAACCTGGGAGAAATGCTTGCTTCTGGTCAGAGAACTCAGTTGTGATCTGGATAGATCTACTACTTTGTTCTCTCCTTTCTTTATTCCTTGGCTCAGGCCTGATAGGACGGTGGGAAAGTGTGAGCAAATAAAATGTTGAATACTAAACCAGTGTTTATTACTCATGAAACAGCATCACAGAGTGATAAAAACAAAAATAACCTGAAACTGAATCCCAGGGAGAGAATAACATGAATTGGCATTCCAGGGTGATAAAGGAAAGGAATAGAATGTGTGTGTGTGTGTGTGTGTGTGTGTGTGTGTGTGTGTGTGTGTGTGTGTATGTGTGTACACATACACCCACACATATCAGATACCGCAAAGCCTCCTCCTAGAAGGTAACAAAGAAAACTGGTCACAGAGAGGATGTATAATGTCCCAGACAATATTGCAGACCCTGGTCAAACATTGCTTATGTGCCATGTCCTGGATAGAAGGAAGTGAACTTCCAATAATCTTTCCTGCCATCCTCACCACTCTCTGCATAGCCTTCCTGTCTGAAACAGGATACCTCCAAACCACACCATAATACAATATGACAGGATGCTTTCAATTGTCCCTCTTTTGAAAGTGATAAGGACAGTGGAAGGGAGATGTGCACTTCTCATACGACACAGAAAATGCAGACACCGCTGTGCCCATTTCACCAGTGTCCCACTGTTGAGCGACCAAGCTAACCTGCTCATCGGCTGCACACCCAGAAACTTGATACTACTAACCACCTCCACAGTCGAATTGTTAATACACAGAAGTGTACACAGTGTACACAGAAGTGTATGCCTTCTCTGAAATTGACAATGATCTCTTTTGTTTTTCCTTACATTTAAAACCAGACTGATCAAACCCACTATGTCTTCCCGGTAATCAACCTCATTATAATCTGGAAAAAAATATCAGAAAATCAGAAATTTTCTGCTCAAGGCTCTCCCCCTCCCCCATCAATATTTCAGATTTTCTTAATTGTTTCTGCAGAAAACCAGGGGCTCTGAGCACCTGGCTCAATCTGAGTGCAAATAGCACTGGCTTAATGATATCCACACCATGATTTCATAGAAGTAGTTCATTGTGCATTAGTTCACCTAACCAGGTTTTAAATAGAACCTTCCACTGATACTTGTTGCATACAAATATGCTTGTGGCTATTTCTGGCTTCCTTGGCATTTCTATACTGGTTTCCCCCACTATCGAGACATAAGATCAAGATTCATCTCCCCTATTTCCCAGAGATTCCCTGGTTCACCGGATCTGTTCAGCCTTTATTTCCTACTCCAGGATATAGACCCTAATATAACTTCAAAGGTGGCAATTTTTTTTGCTGCAGTCGTGGCTGAAAAACGGAGGAAAAGACGGGTAACCCCTACGGCAGAGGATCACTAGTATTGACGGTATAGATTGTAGTAGATGGTATACTGTCACATGAGCTATCTATATTTGTAAAATTTACCCCCCTTTTTAATGTGTATTTTAAATTGGTCTCCGACTGTAATAAAAGCTATCTATCTATCATACTGGTTTGCTGAATGAACCGGTTCATTTTACTGCAAACCAGTGGTGGGTTGCTATCGGTTCACCCCGGATCAGGCGAACCGGGAGGCTCCGCCCACCCACCCGGACATCATCAAAAATGCTCTGCACATGTGCAGAAACGTTGCGCGTGTACAAAGCATGCATATACCTGTGTGCTCCTGTTCCCAAACCGGTAGCAAAGGTAAGTGAAACCCACCACTGCTGCAAATGATGTCAGAGAGGGCATCATATATTCCTCCAACGTATTTTATTTATTTGTTTCATGTTTATTCCTCGTTTATCAATTTATAGCTAATTCCAGGTGGCAACATATCTAATGCTCGTTCTTCCTTCTGTTTTTCCCAACTACAACTCTGCGAGGTGAGTTAGGTTGAGAGGGGATGACTTGCTCAAAGTCATCCCGCTGGCTTTCATGCCTAAGGCGGGACTAGAACCCCCAGTCTCCTGGTGATTGGCCGAAGCATACCCAGCCAGCTTTCATGCATAAGGCGGGACTAGAACCCCCAGTCTCCTGGTGATTGGCCCAAGCTTACCAAGCCAGCTTTCATGCCTAAGGCGGGACTAGAACCCCCAGTCTCCTGGTGATTGGCCCAAGCATACCCAGCCAGCTTTCATGCCTAAGGCGGGACTAGAACCCCCAGTCTCCTGGTGATTGGCCCAAGCTTACCCAGCCAGCTTTCATGCTGAAGGCGGGACTAGAACCCCCAGTCTCCTGGTGATTGGCCCAAGCTTACCCAGCCAGCTTTCATGCCTAAGGCGGGACTAGAACCCTGGTAACTAGGTCTCCTGGTTACCTGGCCAGCACCTTAATCACTACAACAAACTTGTTTTATTTGCCAGGCTTATCAGAGATACTGCGTTTGCTAATTCCAATGAACCAACTGGTGAATAAAAAACCGCCCCGCAGTTTATATGTACTAGGAATAGAGGATAATAAAATGGAGCTATGAGTCACGGAAAGATAGTAGAGGCTATAAGTTCTGATTTGTTTGCTTCAAGGTGATTAAGCAGTTATTATCAAATATTGGTGGCAAAGGCATTTCTTGAGAAGTAAAACACTATTGATCCCCACACTTGTGCATATACACAATCTAAGGCAGCGCTGAAGATAAGATTGCACTTTTTCAATCAACTGGAGATTAAAACTGTACATTTTAGGAAGACTTTATTTAATGAGTGGGAGAGGGAAGGAAGAGCTTTCGATCCGCTATATTTGCAGACAAACCATTTCTTGCTGACTGTTCTATTCAATATCTTTTCATTCTTTATGTCTTCATATTGGTGTGTTGGTGCCTTATTGCACAATTACTATTAGCAGGGGAGGGGATTGTTTTTTTATTCTAATCGTCAAAATCTTGCTTTCTCTGTGAAAGAATTCATTTTGTTATTATGGCTTCCCCAGTTGCAATGGGCAGGTGGAGCATTCATGAAGTATCCTGTAACAGTGGGTGTATTTCAGGTGATTTTAGGGTGGAGATACATTAAAAAATATTGGAATTTGAATAACTCAGTTTGGATGGTTAACATCAGGTTGTGACTCATAGCAAGAAAATGTCATCTTCTAGCAATGGACAAATCCAGGTCAATTTTGCATATATGCAAGTCCATTTTGACTAATTTCTACATTGTTATATGACTTAAACTCTCATAACTGTTTGGGGTGTGTGCATGCATGCTGCACAACTTTCTCTGTTAGATAATTATTTAAAAACAACCTCTGATAATTTATGCTCTTTTGTATATGGATTCTGAGATGCAGACTCTTGCAAACTTCCAGGAAATGCATATTTGATAATTGCTCAGACTCATTTCCTTCTGTTGAGACATAGAAATGACACAGATTTATATAAAAAGAGAAATAATATTATAGATTGAAATTATTGTTTTGAATTCTTTCTGCCCAAAAGCAGCTATGTATTCAAAGCAGATTAAATAATTGATCTCCTGTTGTTTGGATTGGTTGATCATTTAGATGTGATTTATGCTTGCGATGAATTATTTGTACAGTGTTGTGTTTTGAGTGGCTTAAAATCTACTTATGGCAGAGAAAAGAAGAAAGATATATACAGAAATTTATTTTTAGTGTAGGATTATTGTCATATGGTATCATATTAACATGTAGATAACATTTTTAAACAAAGACATGAAAACAAATTTGAGCAATATTAACATCACTTTTTATGATTTTTTTTTTAAAAAAATAATGGGTAGAAACAGTTGGACCAGTAATCAGTTGACCAGACATCATTGTTCTTAAAATAAAATGTCCAGGCCTTTGTATATTATCATGAGTACTGAATTTGAAGTTAGATAATATTGTTAAAATTTTCCCTTTGAATTTTCCTTTTAACATAACAAAATACTGAATATATAATAAAATACATTACAGTGCATTTACGCATGACATATAAGCCTCCCAAGTTTGCCATATTGTCCTATGCTTCTTTCATGCTTCTTTGCCCCAAAAAGACTAATTCAAGTGTTGACAATCTGTGTCGATTAACAATCCAGTGCTTCAAATGAGGGAGGGAGGGAGGGAGGGAGGGAGGGAGGGAGGGAGGGAGGGAGAGAGAGAGATGGATAGATGGATAGATGGATAGATACCGGTAGATACCGATAGATAGATGGATAGATAGATAGATAGATAGATAGATAGATAGATAGATAGATAGATAGATAGATAGATAGATAGATAGATAGATAGATAGATAGATAGATAGATAGATAGATACAGATAGATACAGATAGATACAGATAGATGGATGGATGGATGGATGGATAGATGATAGATAGATAGATAGATAGATAGATAGATAGATAGATAGATAGATAGATAGATAGACAATAGATAGACAATAGATAGACAGACAGACAGACAGACAGACAGACAATAGATAGACAATAGATAGATAGATGATAGATAGATAGATGATAGATAGATAGATAGATAGATAGATAGATAGATAGAGAGAGAGAGAGAGAGAGAGAGAGAGAGAGAGAGAGAGAGAGAGAGAGAGAGAGAGAGAGAAGCATTGCACACACGTGCGAAGCGTGCGCACGCGCCCATGCGCTCCCATTCCCGAACCAGTAGTAAAGGTAAATGGAACCCACTACTGGTCATAAGTGATGGACAAACTGAAAAAGCTACACTTCAGATTTCACATCTCTGAATCTAGTGATGTACAAAATGTTTATTGCAAGTCGTATATTTTCACAGTTGGCTACAGAGTTCTGATTATAAAATGCTTCATCTATTTATAAACCCCGCATTCCAAAACAGTTTTAAGTAAGCGTTTTCATTTGGAGGATTGTTTTTTGAAGAGGATTTTTAAGAACTGCAAATCAATGATGAAACAGAACAGGATAGACAAGGAAGAACCCATGCAAACTCTCTATTGGCTAAAAATAAAATGTGGAGTGAAGAATAGAGGAGGAAAATGTGGAGAGTGGAGATCCATTTGCTGGTTGCAGCGTATCTTATAAATGACCTCAGCAAACCAATTATGGCAAGTGAGTCATCAAGCTCTAGGCACCTTGTAATGCAACAAGAATTTCAGCTATGTCCATCTTTACCCCACCAAGGTCTGATTAGCATGCTAACAAAGCTATCTGCATTGCCAAAATCCCCTCTCCCAGTGTAATTCTTGTGGCTCATCTTGCCTAACTTCCTGCTAACATTTTTTAAAAAAACTAATTTAAAAAAATTGTCACATTGTTTAAGGACAGAAGTATCTTGAATGAAGGCAGGAGGTAGCTATTTGCACGCGATTGCAAAGAAATCGGGAACCAGGAACAGGAACCAGGGTTTGTTCAAGGGAGTCTTTGCTTTAAATACCGGTAATAATTAAATTGGAGAATGAAGGAAGATTGTGGAAAGAAAAGCAATAATTTAAAGAGAAGAATATCCCCTTGAACTGTAAACATTACTAGATCCAAAGACCAGCATAAAACTTTACAGTATAAGAAATTTAAAAACCATATATAATATAATAATAATATAATAATAACAGGAGAGGGACCTTGGAGGTCTTCTAGTCCAACCCCCTGCTTATGCAGGAAACCCTACACTACTTCAGACAAATGGTTATCCAACATCTTCTTAAAAATGTCTAGTGTTGGAGCATTCACAACTTCTGGAGGCAAGTTGTTCCACTGATTAATTGTTCTAACTGTCAGGAAATGTCTCCTTAGTTCTAAGTTGCTTCTCTCCTTGTTTAATTTCCACCCATTGCTTCTTGTTCTATCCCCGGGTGCCTTGGAGAAAAGTTTGACTCCCTCTTCTTTGTGGTGACCCCTGAGATATTGGAACACTGCTATCATGTCACCCCTGGTCCTTCTTTTCATTAAACTAGACATACCCAGTTCCTGCAACCGTATGATGAAGAGAGGACAACTTAAAAAAAAAACCAGCCAAAACTGCCAAAGTAGGTATTAAAAAAAAAAAAGTAAACAGACATTTATCCCATTTGTTACTTAGCAAGTATAAGAATTCCACCAATTAGATCAGGGGTGTCAAACTCAAGGCTCAAGGGCTGGATCCAGCCTGCGGGGTGCTTAGATCTGTCCCGTGGGGCTGCCCTGGAAACAGCAAAGGAATGGCCTGAGGTGCCTCTGCTAGCAAAAATGGAGCTCGGGAAAGCCACATGCAGCTCCCCCGAGCGCCATTTTCAGTGGCAGAGGGTTGCAGGAGCCCGTCGCAGCAAAAAATGGAGCTCGGAGCCCATTTTCGCTGGCACAACGCTTGGGCCACCAAAATGAGTGACATCGAGCTGGTCACATACACCCTACCCCCCCCCCCCAGGTCAAACACAACCCTGATGCGGCCCTCAATGAAATTGAGTTTGCCAGCCCTGCATTAGATTGTTACTGAAAACATCTCTCTTCCAAATTGAATGACAATGGATAGAATGCTTTTTTTTGCAAAGTGTGTGGCCTTAACTCTAAGGAACCCCTAAGTTATTTCTTTTGTGGCAGTCCTGCCTGTTATTGCCCTGAAACCGCTGCTTGCAAGGACCAGCCAGCAATTGAATTCATTTGCTAATCACTTGGGCCAACTATCTTTCCTTTCCCTAGCCGTAATCTTGATCTCAGACAGTGACACATTAGTCATGTCATGCAAAGAATTCAGGGCTTTCCTGCCCGGTGAGAATGTTTTCTTCGAAGCATATTATCCCTGCCCAATGAGAATTTTGCTGGTTTTCCATTGTTGTGCTTAAGACTCACAAGTTTGCTTCTCTCCCATTTTTTTTTTTGAAGATGCTTTACTTCGGGGATGTGTGAAGACCTCTACAGCTTTTAGGGGTAAAGGTGAATGGAAAGGACCTTCATGTTGTATGAAGTCCAGTAGATGAGAAAAATTTTAAGGGAATAGAGTTCAGAGTATTTTTCCCCTTCTTTTGAGCAATGGTCTATTGTACCAGTAATATTCTGGCATAATTATTCTAATTATTCTTCTATTAGTCAATAGAATGTAATGTAACAGTACTTTTACAATTAGGAAGTAATTCCAGGTTATGAAAGATCAGCTCCGGTTATGTTGAGAAAAACAGTGAATGCTACGTACACCTACATTTGAACACTTTCATTAACTATTAATCATCAGTGTTATTAATGCTTCTAATCTTTAAATGGTAGTTCATTCTTGAACTATTGAACCTTCTCAACTTTTGTAATTGACTTAAGACTACAGGTTGTCCTCAATTTACAACCGCAATTTCCATTGCTAAGCAAGACGGTTGTTAAATGAGTTTTGCCCCATTTAACAACCTTTCTTGCCATGGCTGTTAAGTGAATCACTGCAGTTGTTAAGCGAATCTGGCTTCCCCATTGACTTTGCTCGTCAGAAGTTCACAAAAGGTGATCACGTGTCCATGAATAAATACATGTCAGTTGCCAAGTGTTGGACCTTGAATGGTCACTAAATGAATGGTTGCAAGCAGGGGTGAGATCCAGCCGGTTCAGACCGGTTCAGGTGAACTGGATGCTAATTTTACACCTCGTTTGCCGAACCGGTAGTTGCAAGGACTGGCTGGCCCCTCCCCCCGTACCTCTCCTCCCACGAGTCTCCACGCCGCCAGTTTTGGATGCCAGGAAAGTGCAGGGCCTGCGCAGAGGCTCTGGGAGGGTGAAAAATGGGCCTCCTGGAAGTTCAGGAAGTCTGGAAATGGGCTCATTTCCGGCCTCTGGAGCCCAGGGGAGGCTGTTTTTGCCCTCCCGGAGGCTCAAAAAAAAGCCTCCGGAGCCTGGGGAGGTGAAAAACAGACCTCCCGGAAGTTCCGGAAGTCTGGAAATGGGCTCGTTTCCTGCCTCTAGAGCCCAGGGGAGGCTGTTTTTTGTCCTCCCAGAGGCTCGAAAAAAGCCTCCGGACTCTGGGGAGGGTGAAAACAGGCCTCCCGGAAGTTCCGGAAGTGGGCTTGTTTCTGGCCTCCGGAGGGCCTCCGGAGCCCAGGGGAGGCTATTTTCGCCCTCCCGGAGGCTCGAGGAAAACCTCCAGAGCCTGGGGAGGGCGAAAACGTCTCCCCACCGTGGTGCAGGAGGCTGAGTAGGCCACGCCCACCATGGCTACGCCCACCCAGCAACCGGGCAGAGAACCGGGTTGGTAAAATTTTTGAATCCCACCCCTGGTTGCAAGTCAAGCACTGCTTGTATTTAAACTGTAGAAACCCATAAGGCAAAATAAGATAAAAATGTTATCCCCCACTACAGTAAAGGAAGTGGCAGGGAGAAATTTTGCATTGATTTCTTCCCATGGTTCCATGTATTGCTATGTTGCCTATGGAAGGGGAAACAGTCTTGGGAACTGACTTCAGAGTGGGTAAGTGGGGAGCAGAAAATTGCAGGAGGGAGAAAGAAACCTCAGCTCAGACTCCCGTTTTCTTCAATTAACAAAGGGCTGTCCTGGGTCCAAAGGTTTTCTCTAAATGGAAGGGACAATGGATTAGAAGCTTTGTATGGTAAACCACTTTTGAAGGTCACTGGAAAATTATTCACCCCTATTCTGATGATGAATGCTTTCTACCAACACAGTATAGTATGGTAACTTCTGATCAATGAAGGGAAACCATTGAGAGGAACAACAGAGAAACCGGAGGAAAATAGAGAAACTAGATAAACTAGATCAAAAGATTAGGGATTTTTTTAAAAAAGAGGCACCTGAATAATCTTCTATAAACCCAGAATGTGCTACACTGCTGAAGACATATTTGGTTGCCCTTTACTTGCATTTTAGATTTTTAAAAAAATTCAAGTTCTATAAGAAATAAATTAAATTGCACCCCATCCAAGAGATTCTTGATTTGCGCAACAGTGTGGCCTGAACAGGAACTGGGGTGGAAAGTTTGCTAGTTTAGGAAGAAATCTTAGGCCATCAGAAGTCTGAAGCCTTTCCCCACATTCTTATTTGCTTACAACAAATTCCAAAGAATAGGGGTGTTTTCTAACTACATATTTGCTGAAACTAAACAAGGAAGGTTGTGTTTTCACAGTCTCCTGCTTCACACACTGATAACTGCCGGCCTTTAAAGAATTTTGCCTTTTACGGTGACTATATGTGAGTGATAGATTTTAGTGTCTTTCTTGCCCCCACTTCTAAGATACCAGAGTAATGGAATTTTGGAGGAAATTCCAACCAATTAGAATCAAAGCCAAGTTTGCCAACTCCTCTTTATGGCGCGATTGACTTTCCAAGAAAACCCTGCATTGATACCTACCTAGACCATATGCTTCCTTCCAACTTGGTCTCTTTGGCAGTTCCTGGGGGGGGGAATGGACCCAAGCAAATAATCTGTGTTTCCTCAGTGTATATTATTTCAGTCGTAACTACTGATGAGCAAGCAGAAAATAAGAAGCAGGTGTTGATGGTAGAGACTGGTTTGGAATCTTATCAAACAAGAATGATGAGGGAAGTCACACAGTCAAGTGTTATTCAACAGATCCTTGAAATAGTTACCGGGAGTCTCTTTATATAGTGTACTTACAATGTGTAACTCATTGGCTACCTGTAGATGCAAGGTATGGACATATGCCCCAAGTCCACCAACTCAGATCTAGGAAAAGCTTTGTGGCAAGAACAAACATTGTTGAAGGTACACAAGAACAAAATTGAATTGAAAGATAGAGGAAGGAGACCATCAAGCAAGGAATAACATTAGAGGAAGATATGAGCCACGGTGGCACAGTGATTAGAATGCAGTACTGCAGGCTACTTCTGCTGACTGCCGGCTGACTGCAATTTGGCAGTTCGAATCTCACCAGGCTCAAGGTTGACTCAGCCTTCCATCCTTCCGAGGTGGGTAAAATGAGGAGCCAGATTGTTGGGGGCAATACACTGGCTCTGTAAACTGCTTAGAGAGGGCTGTAAAGCACTATGAAGCGGTATATAAGTCTAAGTGCTATTGCTATTGCTATTGCTATATGGCTGAAGGATCCAAACTCCATTATACTACTTGGAGGATCCTGAATAGGTTGAGGGTTGGAGTGCTTAAATGTAAAACCAATATGCTCAAGTGGAAGCTCTTAGTAGATAATGAGAAGCTATGGGAATGTGAAGAGACATAGATCCCAGCCCATCTGCTGGTATGTTGGCTGCTACCAACATATACATCAGTAGTGGGTTCTAAAACCCGTTGCTACCGGTTCATGTGCACGCTTGCGTGCGCGCACTGCTTCTGCTACCCGGGTGGGTGGGCGGAGCATCCCGCCACTGGCGCTACGGGTTCGGAGAACCGGGAGCAACCCACTGCTGATATACATGATAAGAAACAGATACATGATAATGACTTATTTTGGGCCAATGACAAAACCAAGAAGGTGGCTTCATTCTGGCAGTTTAGACACGGAAGAACAAGAATGGTTTTACCCAACATAATCTGATCAGAAACAAAACTACTGGCTTCTTCTGTACAGTATGCTATGCTTGCTAGTTTAAAATTTGGGGTGGGGGATCCAGGAGAAGAGAACAAATCTTGACATGTGTCTGGTGATTTCATCACAAAAGTGTTGTGACTAGCTGTGTATTTGCATCATGCATTGACATACAAATATGTAACAGCAGGATTTGGAGAAGGCCATTGTACGTTTATCAATGTTACTCCATCTGTTGAAGACAGTGCTAGTGTTGGTTTTTTTAAAAAACTATTATCTCCGCGGCCTTCCTAAATTCCCATGCTTCATCTGAATATCAAGGAACATAATAAGGGGAACTCTCCCCCCTCACTATTTTTTTTACACATTAGGAAAACTGGTCACCTGAGGAATCATAAAAGCAATGGAAAGTTCTGGAACAAAAACAATACTATTAACAGGCAGTAGTGTCCTTCTTCACCTCTTACAATCAATTTCAAAAACAACCTTAAGAGAAATTCAAAAGACATTCTTTAGTTCAAAGAATGAAGTGGGAAAAAACAAGAGTTTGTTTCACAGGGGAAGAATCAACTTCTGGCACATCCTTACCTGAAAAAAAAAAAGAAAAAGAAAAACAAAGATGAGAAGCTCTCTTTGCTTTGAATCACCTCATGATTCACAGAATTTTTCCCCCCAGTTTTTCGAAAGCTTGGTCCAGCCCCGATGGTAACGTATCACTGCCTTTTGACATATCTCCATGTAGGCAAGGGGTATTTGTTTCCTTTTTATGACCTTTCTTTCTTTGTGTGTGTGTACATGTGTGTTCAGATACACAACAACAGCAGAACAATGGTGAAAAAGGGCAACTTGACTCTTCTTGGGCTCTGAAGCGTAGGAGGCCAGACTAACAATCAGCGAGCATTTTGAGCCTTGTTTTGATGTTGTTGCTTGCCTTATATCTTTGGATTTAGTCCTGAATGCTCTGTGCAGAGTGTACTATAATGGCCACAAATTTCCAAACAGAGGGAAGGCACACTCATGCTGTATGACGATTGGCAAATCTATTTTAGCTCTACAAGATAAGAATTTCATAAGCATGGCAAAGCAACCTTGAAAGAAGATTTCAAAATCTTTAAACATAAAGCCCTGGGATTTGTAAACTTTGGTAAGAGGTTGGGTGTGGGTGTGTGTATGAGAGAGAAGGAAACAGGAAAAGAGAGACTTTCAACTCAAGTCCCTTCATGTTAAACAGATATTGCTAGAAATAAAATGCATCCTAATGCACACATATGTTAGACTTGTTGGCTTTGTTCATAGGGAAATTATTTATATGGATGGTTGTGTTATGTAAACGATGCACCTAGCATAGCAAATAAATAATGCGTATGCCTATTAAAGAGTAAAAAGAAAAACCTGAGTTTTTCATAAAATAAACTGCTGAGAATTATTTAGGTGAGATGGTCAGTGTAGGAATAACAGAATAGTAGAGCCACAGAGTTGGAAGGGACCTTGAAGGTCTTCTACTCCAATCCCCTACTCAAGCAGGAAATTCTATTTGTATTTTTGTATTTGTTTATTTGTCAAGCATATATGATATAAGCAAAGTATAAACAGTAAAACATGATTGAATATATATGTAATAGTGCAAGCATGAATAAGAGTAAAAGAGGTATGAATATATGGGTACATTAGGACAGGAACGGTAGGCACGATTGTGCGCTTATGCACGCCCCTTACCGACCTCTTAGGAATGGGGTGAGGTCGATGGTAGATAATCTGAGGTTGAAGTTTTTGGGGTTAGGGGAAGAAACTACTGAATCAGGTAAAGTGTTCCAGGCGTTGACCACTCTGTTGTTTTTGCAAACAAGTTTGGAGCGGTTTACATTAAGTTTGTATCTATTGTGAGCTTGAGTATTATTGTGGTTGAAGCTGAAGAAGTCATTAACAGGTAGGACATTGTGGCAGATAATTTGTGAGCTACACTTAGGTCAGATCGAAGGCGGCATAGTTCTAAATTTTCAAGTCCCAAAATTTCAAGTCTGGTTTCATAAGGTATTCTGTTGTGAACAGAAGAATGTAATACTCTTCTTGTGAAGACAATTATAAATTTATAATTTATACAATTATACATTTATAAATTTATACAATTTATAAAGAGTTCTTGAGATCTCCAAGTGGCCTCAAAAACTCTCAGGGAGAATGCTAACGACCAGATGACTGTGTTGTGGTCCGCCAGCGGCCTGTGGAGCTGGCAGCAGAGTAGGACAGTGAGGAGGCTGGGGAGGAACATGGGCCAGGCCTGGAGTCTGGAGAAGGCTCGGTGCCAGAGGCAGGGATCCAGCCCGGGCCATCTGGTAGGTCTGTGCTGACTCCAGAGCCTCCAGAGGCTGACATGAGCGAGGCAGAGGAACAGGGGGAGCCTATTCCCAATGCGTGCACGCACAGAGCTGCCAGAAGGCAAGAACAGTTACAGAGGAGAAGGGCTACTCGGGAGTAAGGCTTGGAGATAATTGGCCCCTCCCATAGGCTATAAAAGCAAACTTCATGTCTCAACATTTTCAGTTCTGACTCCGTGTTTCTGTTTGGCATTGCAAAGCTCCTTGCTAATTGGTCTTTGACAGTGTGTCAGGAAAGATAAAGGTTGGTGATATCAGCCTTCTTCCAAAAGACTTTTGTCGGACTCATTAATATTGTTATTACGGCTGGGAATGAACATAATTCACAGCCGTTAAAATAAAAGAGTTTTTTGGGATGCCGTTTGTGCTGTATTATTTATCAGGAAGCCTAGGTCAGAACAGACTGCAAAGAAATACTGTATGATTCTTCAAACGCCCCTCCTCACCAATCCTGTCAGAACTAATCCTTCCATCACCCCCCTTCATGCTGCCAGAACCGATGAAGTTTCTTGGATGAGAAGCAAAACGTCTTCCTCAAGGGAAAAAAAAAACCCAATCCAGTTGCCTTTTGAAAAAGCACCTTTGACACAACTATGACCTAGATGACTGAGAAACTCCCTAGATGTCTGTATGTACAGAAGCATCCTCAGCAAAATAAAACAGCACCCACTGTGAGACCGATTCAGAAATTTTATAGGAAAAATTCTCAGCTTGGTTGTCTGTGAGAAGTCTTCAATTGTAGTTCATGGCCTTTTCCTGCAGAGGTAATCGCGAAGTGCCACTCCTTCTATTCATTTTGGCAACTCTTACATTAGATTTGGGCATTTTTTTTCCAACCATCTCATTCCACCTTCATGCTTTGACTAAGGCAGAATTATTGTTAAGATTTAGATTAAGATTGGGCTGGGATCTGTTCTCCAAGCTTCCAAAAATGTTGTACTGTGTAATCTCACAATGCCTTAAAAATTATTTCATCTTCTTTAGGGCTTTTGAACTTATTTCACTGCTAGATATGGCAGGGGGTGCTATTTTTGCTATTGTTCTGTCCTGCAGCCTGTGACATCTTTGACTTCCTTCATATTCTGAAAAAGTCCCAGTTTTTACTCTGTAGAAGGTACTGTGGATATCTGGAGAAATAATTTATAGGAAAAAATATGGATGGTTTCTAGACTAAATGAGCAATCCATCAAAATAGCTTGCAGTATCTCAGAAGATACTTCCTGGATGACAATGGGTTTATTTTCTAAAATGTTTGCAGAGTACTTGAGAGCATCAAAATGAATTTTGTTCACCAACAAAATGAATTTTAATGTGGAGTAAAGCAAACTTTTACATTCAGGCAGGAAAAATCAAATGCATAAGTACAGATTAGGCGAGACCTGGCTCAAAAACAGTAACTGTGAGAGGGACTTTGGAGTCCTAATGGATGACCGCTTGAATATGAGCCAGCAGTGTGCAACAGCAGCCAAAAAAAGCTAATACAATCCTGGGTTGTATAAACAGAGGCATAGAATCAAGATTACAAGAAGTATTAGTACCGCTTTATAAGACCTTAGTAAGACCACACCTGGAATACTGCAACCAATTTGGGTCACCATATTACAAAAAAGATGTTGAGACTTTGGAAAAAGTTCAGAGAAGAGCAAATAAGATGATCAAAGGCCTGGCGAACGGCTGCAGGTTTGGGGTTTGGCTAGTCTAAAGAAAAGAAGAATTAGGGGTGACATGATAGCAGTATTCCAGTATTTGAGGGGATGCCACAAAGAAGAGGGGGTCAAATTATTTTCCAAAGCACCAGAAGGCAAGACAAGAAACAATGGATGGAAACTAACCAAAGAGAGAAGCAACCTGGAATTAAGGAGAAACTTCCTAACAGTGAGGACAATTAACCAGTGGAACAGCTTGCCTTCAGAAATTGTGGGCGCTCCATCACTGGATGTTTTTAAGAAAAGATTAGACAGTCACTTATCTGAAATAGTACAGGTTCTCCTGATTGAGCAGGGGGCTGGACTAGAAGACCTCCAAGGTCCCTTCCAGATTCTATTCTATTCTATTCTATTCTATTCTATTCTATTCTATTCTATTCTATTCTATTCTATTCTATTCTTCAGAACTTTCCTTGGCATTTAAAATTCATTTTAACTTTGCTCCTGTTTGTCTTGTTTTCCTGTTTCATATCCCTGGCTGCCCAGGCCTGGGTGGCTAAGGAATTCTAAAAGTTGAAGTCCACAAGTCTTAAAGTTGCCAAATTTGGAGACCCCTGATCTAGAAAAGCCCATGGCATCTCATTGAAATGCCTCTGCTCTGGAAAGGATATGGTAGTATTATACAATATCAATCTTCAAATGTCTAACTCTAAAAGGATGTCACCCAGAAGAAGGTTGAGATCTGTTCCCTATCATTTCTGAGGGCAGGTCACAGAAGGACAGATTTTATTTTAGAGGAAGTTGTAGGTTAGGAAGTTCTTCTTCTTTCTAACAATAAGATCATTTATTGTAGAACCAATGACTGTGAGAGATAGCAGCTCCTCTTTCCGTGTTAAAGCTCAGGCTAGACAGCCATCTGTCAGAGAAGCTTTAATTTGGATTTCTGCTCTGAGCAAGGGGCTGGATTTGATGGGGTCAACAGCCCTCTCAAGTCTATGATTGAAAAAAAAACCTGGGAGACTACTACAGACTACTGGAGGAACAATACAATAAAGGGGAATATTTGTAGCTCAGGGTTGAAATGAGGGGTCTTTGGTGGTCTCTGAGCTTGGTTGCTTTCCTGCAGCCATTTCATTACCCAAACTAGGTAACATCATGATATAATGGAAGACAGACCCATATCCCGTCTCCCTTTTGCCATTATTCTACATAAATTCATAACATTATGCATAATCGTATATATAAATTGATAAGAATTTATATAACAGGAAGAAATTCCAAAAGGAAACTCTGTTTCGTCAGACTGGATAGACCTGGCTGTAGGTCACACAACCCAACAGCGATTTGACTGTACTTCAGTAACACCCGTATATTATGCAATAAAGAAATGATAGCCAGGGTTGTGCAGGAAACTTGTGAGAGATTACAGGTATTATTATTATTCACCTATAGACAGGAATCTTGCCAGACTAAAGCAACAATCTGCATAACTCTTAGATATACTCTGTGAATGGTTGGGGAGTGGGGTTGTCCATATTTGCCCTCTTACTGCATACCAAAAATTCCAAACTCCATTGTCTCTTTGCTCTCTGGGAAAGAGCCCCTCCCTCCACTGACTCTGACTACATTCCATCACAATTACCACAATGTCTGAATGATTGGCCAGTACTAGCCTGTCTGGATCTGGAAGAACCATGGGATTTTAGCCCTAGTATTCTCCAAGACCTTCTGTGGTATCTCTCATCTGGACTTGGGAGGGTCTCGGCCACCCCCAGATGTGCCAGCTGTTGGTTTTATACCATTCAGTGTATGCTGCTCCTGCCTGCATCTTACACCCTGCCACTGTATGTTAAATACCGTATTTTTCGGAGTATAAGAGGCACCGGAGTATAAGACACACCTTAGTTTTTGGGGAGGAAAATAGGGGAAAAAATCTGCCTACCAGGTATTAATCTGGCTAGCGTCCTTAGTCTGGTCAGCTTCAGCACATTATTTTATCCCCTGGTTAGGGCTTAAAAAAACCTTCTTCTGAGAGAGTAACAATGAAAGAGCCTGCAAGCCAGTAAGAGCTGGGAAGATCGTTAGCACCTGGTTAGGGCTGGAAAAAAACTTCTTTGGAGCAAGTAGAGCAATGAAAAAAACCCTGCAAAGACTTAGGACTGGAAAAACATTCTTCGGAGAGAGTAACAATGAAAAAGCCTGCAAGGTAAGAGCTGGGAAGATCGTTAGCACCTAGTTAGGGCTGGGAAAAAAGCTTCAAAAAAAAAAGCTACATTCAGAGTATAAGACACACCCAAATTTTCAGCCACTTTTAGGGAGGAAAAAGGTGCGTCTTATACTCTGAAAAATACGGTAATTGAAAGTAATTGAAGTAAGCTTTGAGGGACATTATATAGTAAGCTTGTTCAATACCTTTGTGATATCTAAATGCACACTGGGCAAAACCAAAACAAAACAGTAAGTTCTTACCATATATTTAAACTCAAAAACTTAAAAGGAATTCAAATGGGTGAAGAAAATTAGATGAGTGAAAATGGGAGATAGGAGAAGACTGTCGGAAGATTAAGATCAGAAATGGCAATATATATATATGCAGAATGCCCTCTCTTTCATACATAAATGCAGGATCTCAGCATCTGCTCTCCACAATTGTTTGCTGAACAAATACCTCAAACACCGAGGTAAAGCAGCATTAATGGTTGAGTTGTAGAACAGAAATGCCATTTACAATTTTCTAATGTAAAATATTTTAATTGTTGCCGATAGATCCCATTTCTCTCTTTTGATAGGCAGCTGGATCTCAACGGATTGTTTGTGTTGGCTGTGCCTACCTTTTGCTTCAAACACTTATGCTTTATTGAGCAGCGCTTGAGTGATTTTTGATTTGGCAGATAATGACTATTTTGAAGAAGAAAGGAGATGAAAACATGCTTATCAGTAGGCAGATCACAGAAAGTTTCCACAGGCTTGTAGTGCCCTCATTTCTCATTTCCAGCCTGGCACAAAAATAGGCTGCATGTACCTTGCAGAGGCCTTTATTAAACTCATACCCACCATGCTAGACCAGGGATAGACAATGTGGTGCTCACAAGATATGTAGGATTTCCATCAGCTCATACATTTCAATGGAAAGAAGCCCCAAAAATCTAGAGGGCACCAAATTGCCTATTGATGAGCCATGGTGGCGCAGTGGTTAGAATGCAGTACTGCAGGCTGCTTCTGCTGATTGCTGGCTGCCTGCAATTTGGCAGTTCAAATCTCACCAGGCTCAAGGTTGACTCAGCCTTCCATCCTTCCCAGGTGGGTAAAATGAGGACCCAGGTTGTTGGGGGCAACATGCTGACTCTGTAAACCACTTAGAGAGGGCTGTAAAACCGCTTAGAGAGGGCTGTAAAACTGCTTAGAGAGGGCTGCAAAAACAGAGAGACTGATATATAAGTCTAAGTGCTATTGCTATTGCTATTCCTGGACCGAGTGACCAATCCTGAGAAAATGAATTGCACACCCAAAAGTTCTTATTGAGTTGGAGGAGGGGAAGGATGACTCAGTTTGATCTAGTGCTGTTAAACTGAACAAAATGCTAATAAATGTTTATTTTTTTTAATGTGATGACTGGAGAGACTAACAGTGACATCGGTTAGAGTGATGGGAACTTCAGAATTATTTGTGAGATCATCTTAGGAAAGGCAGAGCTCACTGACACTTACAATAATAAAAGTTATTATCATTAGATTCAGGAGATAGCTGTCTCAATACTATGGAAAGTTCAATTTAGCTTTAATCATCTTGGATAACTTCATGCACAGGATTGTCAGGGTACAACTTGTAGGACCATGGACAGATCCCTCGAAAGCAAATAACTTTGGTAGGGTTTCTCCAAGCTCTAAATAGACCTACCCTCTTTGTGCCAGGCCTTGTTTGAGGTGTAGAAGTCTTTCAGTTTTAAAACAGAAATCAAGTGTTTCATGGCCTCACTCAGTGAGGTTCAGTCCTTTAATAACAACTGGTTCAAGGAGGAAATATTTTAAGTGGATTGTATTCTAATTCCAGGGTTTAAAAAGTCTTGAATTGAAGAATTAGCATCTCAAAACATAGGTAGATAAGATAAAGTTAATAAGACTTGAAATTCAAAAAAGGACAAGAGATGAAGGATAGATCTATATATATAAAAGCCAAATACCACTCATGCATCATCATGAAATCTCCAGAACCAAAAAGCCTACAAACTTGAAACTTGGCACGTATGTTCCTCTTGGTTTCTAGGTGCTCACTAAGAAAGGATTTTTTGAAGTGACCATCAGATCATTAGTTATTTCTTATATTATTATTAACATGTGCTGATGCTAAGGAGTTAGACATTCTACTTCCCCTCCCCACCTGAAAAGAACTCTGTTCCAACTGCTAGTGGGCGTGGCCAGCGCGTGGCTTATCCGGCCTGCGGGCTGGGAGTTTAGACATTCTACTCCATGCTAAGGAGTTCAGTTTCGTAGCGAAGCATGTGTATCCAGCTGCTAGTATAGAATATTTCTTAACATGGTGGTTGTTTTATTAAGTGTTAGAAAAAAGAAGTAGAAAGTAGAAATTGGGAAGATAGTATCATATTTACTGAAACACATTATAATTACTATGTATACAGAAATGTTAGAAGTTAAAAAATTAGGACTATGTATTTTAAAATGGTAATATCATTATCAGAATTGTATGCAAAGTATATTGACCCAAATAATACACTGTTCACCAAGCACTTATGGATGTTAAAGAAAAAAATCATAAATAAAATTATAAAATAAAAAAAGCCTAGGTAGATAAGTCCTCTATCGATGCAATTCTCATCAATATCTGGACGACAACATACTGTCCAACCCTGCTCTAAAAAATGGTTAACTGAAAAAAGCATTTTAAAAAAAATATCCATCAGTTTGATGCTTGAAGAAACTTTGATGCTTTAAGAGAGTAGAGATCATCAATCAATTTGGCTTCTGGAATCAAAACTATTGAATGCTGATTCCTGCTTTAGATTAATCTCTGTCTTTCAGATTTTGAGAAGAGTTGAGTAATGGCCCTAGGTAGTAGTGGAAGCTTTTGAACCTTCCTGAAGGATAGCTACCTCAACATCATTGACTCTGGAAGATAAATAACAAAAGTGGCCTTTTTAGCCTCAGAGGTTAGGTAGGCTAGATTGAGAGAAAGAATGTGACAAATTAGATTTATTAGTTAGTCGAGATTTGAACCTGGACCTCTTTGGTGGCTGTCCAACACTGTAACCACTAGACTACACACTCACAATGCTGCCTCCAGATTATCTATGAATGCCTTACAGTATCTCAGAGAGATATGGTGTTGCTATTTAGTAATATGGAAAATACAGTTGTCTTACCAAAGGGCAAAACAAGGGCAAATGCTTAATATGGCAAGTATGTTAAAATACCTCCATTACCTTCCTAAGAAAACTACCTAGACAGAAAACTCATAGCGTGTCAGAATGGTGCAGAAAACTTCCTTCTGTGGCAGCACGTAGCGGAATCTGGTACCCCCTGCAGCTTAGTGTGCTCCAGGCAGCTACTGAAAAATCTAAAGTATGTGAGTCGGATGTTATGTTTCATCAGTCAACCAGGCCTAGGTGAGTGCCGCTGGACCAGAGTCAATTCAGTAGGAGGAACAGCACATAAAATAACGTTGCAGCTGTGGAGTAAGTGTATGAGATGCAGGGGAGCAATCTTTCGTAAGAAATGCCTTTTGATGTGATAGCTGGCAGCTGAATCTTTTGGAAAATGTAGACTTTAATCCTTGGGCAGAGAAAGATTCAGTCTGGAGATTCAGCTCAAAAGGGATTTGACTAACTCTCTCAACTGAATCTGCTTTCCAATGATTTTGATTGAAATGTCAAAATAGATTAGGATGGGATATGATGGGATGGGATAAGAATATAATATAGTATAGTATAGTATAGTATAGTATAGTATAGTATAGTATAGTATAGTATAGTATAGTATAGTATAGTATAGTATAGTATAGTATAGTATAGTATAGTATAGTATAGTATATTCTATAGAACTGGTCCGAACCGGTAGGAACCCACCTCTGCCATCTGCAGCTGCCTCAAAAGCTGTAACCAAATAATATTTTAATGGGGCAAGAGGGAGGAATTATTAAATACAATGGAAGCAATCGTATTAGCTCGATTAAGTAGAGACACATTGTTTTTTTTTAAACTCAATTCTAATTTAATTACAATTAATGTTTAATTGAATCAGGTTTGGTTTTTCTCCTGACACTGCTAATGTTTTGTTCAGGCCTTACACATTTAGGGGAATGTGAGGTCACTGAGAGGCCAAATGTGGATCTTGGATTTCAAAATAGGGTTGCAATGAGTTTTCATTGTCTTAGACCAAATCACATCCAGATGTGCCTACTCACCTGGGCCATTCCCCCCTTCAACATTTCACGGTGGAGCCAGGATCACATAGAGAAGTTCCTTGTCCTTCTTCCATGGACCATTGCCTCTACATTAATAGGTGGCTGAATATTTTTCCCTGCCTGCTGGATTCTGCATTGATTTATTCCGCCATCATCTGCCCTCTATTGACTGAACACCAAGGGAGTGTTTGTCTTTTGGTTAAAGATATACTTAATAGAGGTAATTGGTTCACAATAGCTAGTAGGAGTCTTAACATCAGTTAGTCCTGTAAATACACTGAGATCAGTCGAGTGTGATTTTAGGGGGGAAATCCAATGGCTCCATGATATTGCTGATCTATTTCTCTTTTGCCTGGAAGTAGAGTTCTAATTTTAGAATAGGAAAATAACACCAAAACCTCATTATTGCTTCTCCATTAGATTGCAAAGCCATCTCCCCCCACCCACAAAGCTGGAGAATCTTGAACCATGAAAGTCACAAGGGGGAGCATAACAGGATTTGGGAGAGATTGATGGTCTTCAGAATTCAGATTCAGAAAATCTACCTTTCCTACCCATCTCGCACATATGCATTCAGCAAGGGATGCAATTTAGCTGCTATCTCTCTTTTAGTATTGTTCCCAAATGTTACCTGCTCTAGAAAAAGACATAGAGACCAGGACAGTTGTCTACCTTAATTTTTTCACACACACACACACACACACACACACACACACACACACACACACACACACACACACGCAGGTTGCTCATTTACCTCATGCCGGAGCCATGCGTGTGCATCTCCACACTTCAAGGGTGTGCGCGCTCGCTACGCACGCGTACCCCCTCACAAGATTTTGCTTCTGCACATGTGCAGAAGCAAAATCATGCTGAAATCTCGTGAGGGGACGTGCGCGCGCGAGAGATTTTGGCGCGATTTTGCTTCCGCGCATGCACAGAAGCAAAATCGCCCCAAAATCACCGAAAATCAGCGGGAAAAAAATGGCGACGCGCCAGGTGGACCAGCAGAGAGGGCTCCGGAGCAGTTGCGAAATCCGCCACTCCCTACCGGAGCTGCATACTGGGCAGCTCCTGCAGGAACCCACCTCTGCACACACCCTGATACAGTAGTTAGGGGCATGATGGCTCAGCGGTTAAAGGTGCTGAGCTTGTCAGCTGTAGAGGTAACAGCCTGGGTTCGAGACCTGTGCAACAGGGTGAGCTCCTATTACTTGCTCCAGCTCCTGCCAACCTAGCAGTGCGAAAGCATACAAATGCGAATAGATAAATAGGTATCACTTCAATAGGAAGGTAACATCATTCTGTGTGCCTTTGGCATATAGTCATGCTGGCCACATGACCATGGAAGCATCTTCGGGCAATGCTGGCTCCGTCAGCCAAGAAACAGCGATGAGCAACATGCCCTAGAGTTGGACATGACTGGCAGGGAAACTTTTACCTTTGATAGCAGTTCCAGGGAAAAGTGCAATTGTGGATACATATGCATATGTTTGAAGGAAGCTAGTATTTTTAAATGAAAAATATTTGTTTATTGTTCGTTTTTGCATCTAACTTCCAAACAACAACCCAGTTTCAGGTAAAGCATCTAAATATATTTTGGCACCCAGAAACTAGGAAGTTGGGTACTTTAGATACAAGTTGAAGTATTTCCTAAGAAAGTTCATTATGCTGCTTAGGGACAACCATACTGGATTCCCCACCTTCACCTCCAAATAGAGAGAAGTCAATTGTTGTTTGAGAAGATTGGATGATAAGATGATGAAAGAAGGAAAATTATGTTACATTCCTTCATTTCCAACATTCGTACAATCATTATCATACTGAGTCGGAAATGCACTTAGCTAAATCTTCGTAACGATTGGAAATTTGTGGGAATTTCCCTGCATCATTCGGGCGCATAAATCAGTAACTGTTATTTGCCAAAGGGTGGGGAAGAAAATTTTTGGAAACACATTGTGAAATTGGGTGAGACTGTGCCTCTGCTTTGTCCTGAAAGGAAATAAGTCATTTGAGGGAACATTGTTACGTCCTCCCCGAACGTTAGCAACTGAAGAGGCCACCACCTCCATCACCTGTTCACATATCTTGTCTGTATGGTTCTTATATAGTGGGGATGGGTGTGTGTGACAAACCAGCTGGAGATAATAAGTATCCAAAAATCTCTCTCAGAGATTGTGGATACTTATAGTGATACTGGAGTGACTGGATAACGTATGATTAGAGTGCCATCCTTTGAGATGGGAGACTGGGGTTCAAATCCCAGGTGGTAGAAATAGCAATAGCACTTCGACTGCTTTATATTGCTTTTACAGCCCTCTCTAAGTGGTTTACAGAGTCAGCATATTTCCCCCAACAATCTGGGTCTTCATTTTACTGACCTTGGAAGGATGGAAGGCTGAGTCAACCTTGAGCCTCTCAGAATTGAACTCCGGGCTGTGGAAGGCAGAGTTAGCTTGCAATACTACACTCTAACCACTGCGCCACCAGGGCTCCTACCTTTCTTGTAGGGATTCTTGGGCAAAGACCCCATATGCTTCAGCTGCCTACCTCAGATGTGAGACTGACATGGTCATGCTGGCTTGGACACTGCTCAGATTAAGAAGGTCCGTATCAGAAGTTGAGAAACCAGGACAACCTGGCGATAAGTGGACCCTTGGAACATAAATGGATGAAACAAGAGAATCTGGAATGATGCAATCCTCTACAGTAGATGTATAAGATTCCAATAGTTGATATATAATCTTTACTGAAGAATTTTTGTAAGGAATAAAAACAATATAAACTTTGAAAAGAGAGTAAAGAAAGTAAAGTAATAAATAGATGAAGAAAGGTGCAAAGAAAGAAGAAAATTAACAAAGAAGCAATTTCTGATTTTCTTAATGGCAGTTACAGATACATTCATATTTTACCCCCTCTCTCTAAGATTACAACATAATTTCCTTCTTTCCATAATCTACCATTTTCAGTTGTCAAACCCGTAAATCATAAGTTCATTTTTTTCTTTCAGCAAAAAGTCTATAAGGAGTTACAAGTTGCTAATCTCTCTCTCTCTCTCTCTCTCTCTCTCTCTCTCTCTCTCTCTCTCTCTCTCTCTCTCCCCCCCCAACTCCAATCAGCACTGCAGAAATTTATTTTTCTCCTTCTTCGCTGTGTTCCCTGTCTCAGAGATGGGTGCAAATTCCATTTCTTTTAAAACAGATTAAAAGTGGAACGATATGCAATCCAAAATGTGATCACAAGCCATAATTCTCACTTTTCTAAATTCTGTTGTTAGTGCTGTTTACATGAAGTCAGGTCTTCTGGGAGTATACCTACCTACCTGCAAGTACAGACTCATCCTGTCCTGTGCCACTTGACTTTCAGCAATAAAGGCATGTAAAACTCATCAGAGCTTTGGCATGATTTTAACACAAAGAAAACATAAGGTTCTCTGAGAAAGACAGAGAAGTGACAATTAAGCAAAAGCTGTTCTCTGTTGTTTCTAACACTCCCAATGTACCTGTCGATCCTCCACAATAGTGATCTATCAAAGGCTGGGGGAAGTACATTTGTGCAAGTACAAACAAACGAAAAGTAGCAAAATCTTGAAGGGAATCCGTTCAGGGACTGAACGATTCCTTGGGTGGAAAGTTGGAGAACCATTGAGAGCTCGGAGTCTAAAAAGTAACATTACATGCTGCAACATTTTTTTTAAACTAAATCTTATTTATTTATTTATTTATTTATTTATTTATTTATTTATTTATTTATTTATTTATTTATTTATTTATTTATTTATTTATTTATTTATTTATTATTTAGTTAGTTAGTTAGTTTGTTTGTTTGTTTATCAAACATGTACAGGATAACAGTTGTTTGTATAAACATAACATAAGTAAAAAAGTACCGATAAAAGAGGACAATAGGACAGTAGGACAGGGATGGTAGGCACAGTGGTGCGCTTATGCACGCCCCTTACATGTAGAAAGTTAGCACCCACCCCTCTCCTAGAAGATTTTGAGAAATATTAAAAAGGCAGAATATTATATTTCCCTGGATGATAAAAGAAGAAACATGTTTTAAAGTCAGAGAGCAGCTCCCTGCCCCCAGTAGATATTTGGTGCCAGCGGTGAAATGCTCCCGGTTCGCTTTTACCTGTCTGTCGTCGGAGAGCCGACATTACTAAAATTGTAGTAAAATTACTAGCGCTACTTACAGCACTGACTGAGAGAGCTCAAGGGAGAGAAAGACAATTCGGCACCTCCCTGGGGACACTGCAGGAGGAGAACTATGCTAGTCTACAGCAGCACCAAATCTGGAGGAATCGGGTAGCATCTTCTATTATGACTAATAGATTTTAACAGCTAAGCTCACTTCCTCACAGGCACCGATTGGCTAAACCGATGAAAGATTTAATTGGGGTGAGATGGGAAAAAGAGAAGGGAGGATAGTTTTGTTATGCAGATACAGGTTACCTGTGAGATAGAATACAAATACCTTATCAGTTAATGGCTGCAGGTCACAAAAGTTTGTGCCTTTTAATTTAAAAAAAGTGTTGGTTGGAAAAACTGCTACCAGGCTTATTCTGTTGTTGGTTTTTTTGCACTCCATCCCTTTCCAATGAAATGTAAATCCACATCATGGGAGGTCTATAGATAATTCAGCTTTATACAATGCCCATCCTGGTTAGTTTGTCACATTGCCACACTGCCCTCTGTTGGAATGAAATATTGAAATATTCTTCCATCTGACTTTATCCCCCTCTCTGTCTCTCTGTCTCTCTTTTCAGGGATCAGGATTAGAGCCAATAGAAATAGTCGGAGAAGTACAATTTCAGCTAAATAGGGGTTAGGTGGCAGACTCAGGGCAGGAGGAAATAAGCAGAGAATTCACACCAGACTGATTTATAGGCGACACATTGTTTTGGATTCCAATATGTTGTATAACTCAAACCCCTGTTTTATTTATTTATTTATTTATTTATTTATTTATTTATTCATTCATTCATTCATTCATTCATTCATTCATTCATTCATTCATTTATTTATTTATTTATTTATTTATTTATTTATTCATTCATTCATTCATTCATTCATTCATTCATTCATTCATTTATTTATTTATTTATTTATTCATTCATTCATTCATTCATTCATTCATTTATTTATTCATTTATTTATTTATTTATTCATTCATTCATTCATTCATTCATTCATTCATTCATTCATTCATTCATTTATTTATTCATTCATTCATTCATTCATTCATTCATTCATTCATTTATTTATTTATTTATTCATTTATTCATTCATTCATTCATTCATTCATTCATTCATTTATTTATTTATTTATTTATTTATTCATTCATTCATTCATTCATTCATTCATTCATTTATTTATTTATTTATTTATTTATTTATTTAAATGGATTTCTATGCTGCCCAACTCCCATCCCATCCCACCCATTCCCATCCCATCCCATTCTATTCTATTCCATTCTATTCTTTCTGACACTTAAGGCCATTACTTTCCAATCCTGTCCCCTAAGATAATATAGAACAGACCTTGGCTTTCTTCTACATGACTTTCCTTCAGCTATTTCAGATGTGGAGTCTTATCCTTTCCTTAACTATCTTTTCTCAAGTAAATACTGTAATGCCCAATATCCACTTTATTGTTAGGATATAGTCCAATTAATTCCTATCAGATTTGCAGTCAAACCTCCTTTGCAATGGACCTTAATAGAACTCCATGACATTTAAGGCTCAGCACATAAGACTAAACTTATCTCTACAGATAAGTGTGATGTTGGTAGAGCTAATTAAAGACCATGGCGACGCTATGAAGCCAAGAGACATCGGCTTGGGCCCTCTTGCCCTCTTGCACATCTACTCTTTATAGCAAGGACTAATGATGCTAGGTGGTAGTTTTATGAAAGTTTCCAGGGTGAGGAGACTTGGCATTAATGTTGTAGCATCGCAGAAACAGAAAAAGATTCTTTATTCTGATATATTTTTAAAGCTTGTCTCACCACAGCATGATGTCACCCCCATGAATGCCAGAAAATACCTGTGGAGTCATCACCTCCTCTATTTGGCAGGAGAGTACAGCATTCTGAGTCATGGTTGGTGAATTCCTTCTATTTGGCTTTTTTCAACATATACTTTAGAGCCATAATTAAGAGCCCGGCTGTCTATTACATAGCAATGGCTAGCAAAGACTCTGTTCTTATGCAATCACATGCCTCATCTTTTGTGGACTTGGTCCAGTGGTGGGTTTCACTTACCTTTGCTACCGGTTCGGGAATGGGAGCATGCGCAGAACGTCCGTGATGACATCTGGGCGGGTGGGCGGAGCCTTCCACCGCCACTGCTACCGGTTTGGCCGAACCCGGCCGAACCGGTAGAAACCCGCCACTGATCTGGTCCTTTGAAAGTGAGGGCATCGTCCACATGCCATGGAAGGGACATTGACCAGAGTTGTTGAAAGTCCAGCAACATAGCAGTTTAAATAAACAAATAATAGTATATTAAATATATTCCAGTGTTCCTTTGAGCTTTCTCCCCTATTCATTTTTTTAAAAGGTGCTTCTGTCCCATTTATTAAGAAAGTTAGGAATTTGCAAAAGTTCTTCTTAAAAAGCCCAACAGTGGGACTTACCCAATTAGCAACCCATCAGGAATTAGCAATAGCAATAGCACTTAATCTTATATACTACCCCATAGTGCTTTACAGCACTCTCTGGGCACTAATAAAGGTGAATATATGTAGCTCAGGGTTGACATGAGGGGCCATGTCAGCACTCCTTACTAGTACTGATGATGTTACCTAGTTTGGGTAATGAAACGTCTGCAAGAAAAAAAGCAAGCTTAGAGAGCACCAAGGGCTCCTCACTTTCTGTGGTTTACAATGTCAGCATATTGCCTCCAGCAATCCCGGTCCTCATTTTACCAACCTTGGAAGGCTGGAAGGCTGAAAGAACTTGCAGGATCAAATGCTAGGCTGTGGGCAGAGTTCGCCTGCAATACTGCATTCTAACCACTGCACCATCAAGGCTCCTCATTTTAATTTTTAATTTGTATTTTTATTTGCACTAAGAAAAGGGTTGGATTTAATGGCTAAATGATCCCGTCCAAAGTTCTATGAACTGTTTTAATGACTACCGTGTTACTGAATGCTTTCAAATAATAAAAATACTGTATCCTATGCCAATTTCTAGTTTTGTAGATAGGCCATGTAGATTTGCTATTGTGGACTACATTTTAATGGCTTGCGGCCAGAGATGAATTGGGCACAAAAGTGCACCTGAACATGGCTATCTCTTACAGGTTGGGAGCAATTATCAACCAGCACAGACATTTTTGCTTGTGGTCATCACCTGGTTATCTATGAATATGAAAATAAACCTTAAAGGAAATGTCTTTGAAACAAGCATTTTCCTTTTTCCTCCCTGTGCTTTGTTCCTCAGCCCAATCCCAAACTTCTAAATAACCACTTTATTGTCTCATCAAATAGGCATTTGGTAACAGTGTCTACATTGTTTGCAAAGTGAGAAATTGTCTAGAATGTATAAAGGTACTTAGGTTGAAAATGTGAACAACAAGAAGGGACATGTTATCACGTTTTGGTTAAAAAAACTAGAAAATTCTGAATTCAAATTCTGCATTAACAGAGGGATAGAATCAAGATCATGTGAAGTGTTAATACCACTTTATAATGCCTTGGTAAGGCCACACTTGGAATACTGCATCCAGTTTTGGTTGCCACGATGTAAAAAAGGATGTGGAGACTCTAGAAAGAGTGCAGAGAAGAGCAACAAAGATGATTTGGGGACTGGAGGCTAAAACATATGAAGAATTCCTCAGTTGCAGGAACTGGGTATGTCTAGTTTAATGAAAAGAAGGACTAGAGGAGACATGATAGCAGTGTTCCAGTATCTCAGGGATTGCCACAAAGAAGAGGGAATCAAGCTATTCTCCAAAGCACCTGAGGGCAGGACAAGAAGCAAGAACTAAGGAGAAATTTCCTGACAGAACAATTAACCAGTGGAACAACTTGCCTCCAGAAGTTGTGAATTCTCCAACAGTTTTTAAGAAGAGATTGGATAACCATTTGTACAAAGTCTTCTTCTTACTAGTTCGTCTTTGTCAGTTACAGTAACAAAGATATCACATCTTATAAACACAACAGAGAATGAATGAGAGAGAGAGAGAGAGAGAGAGAGAGAGAGAGAGAGAGAGAGAGAGAGAGAGAGAGAGAGAGAGAGAGAGAGAGAGAGCTATGATTGCAACTTGCAACACAACAGCCAATCAGTAATAGCATACAGTTAAAGCTACATCACATCAATACAGTTAAAGCTACATACATACATTGTTGGTTTATATATTGCCAACCCAACTGTTTGGACTTAGTCCTAATACATACATACATACATACACACACACACACACACACACACACACACACACACACACACACACACACACTCACACTAGATGTATGTATGTATGTATGTATGTATGTATGTATGTATGTATGTATGTATGTATATGTGTATGTGTATACTCATCATTTGTTTGCAATGTTGGATTCCTACACAAGCCAAGTTGGTTCAGGGTTGCTGCATTGTGTACTGACTCCACTGAGTATATTGATCTATAGCTGTATCTGCAATTCACACCCTCAGCCACACAGTATTGTCAATTTGCCAGGACTTAGGAGTGGTTTTCCTAATGATAAAAATGGAGTTGTTCAAATTGCGGTTGGTTAAAGAATGTAAAATATCGCCAGCCTTACCAGGTAGACCAAACAGAAAACAAACCAGATGGGCTAATTCAACTTTATTGCAAGGCAGAATCTTGAAAGAGATAGAAATCTCCCACTGGATCCTTTCTTTCTCTGCCCAATATGCAGCTGCAGGCACCACCTCCTTTTACCTGATTGTTCCCTACACCAAATCTCTTTCCTTTCTCACTCAAGTCATTTCCCCATACCATTATATAGGTACATCCTGGGCTTTAATTCTTCTTTGATAAATATCTTGTTGTTCCTGAGTTTAGTGGCAATTAATAGTAATCCATCTAGCAAAGATTAGAATGCTCTTTATGATAGATAGGCAGGATATAAATCCCATTCATGAGAGGTTTGCCTTAATGTCTTTCTAGTCATGAAAACTGAAAGTGAAGGATAGTTGGGGGAACAGCTCTCCTTGGAGGAAGGATCTGATCAAGTTCAGAAAGGAATAAATGTGAGGGGAAGGTAATCCAGAATCTTATCCCATCCTCAAACTAAACTAGGGGATCATATATGACCTCCAAAACATTGAATTTGGCTCCCTGAGCATCTCCAAAGTTTATGAACAAACGGCTATTTTTAAGATGGAGGGGGAAAAGACAGACAGAATATTGAAATCAGCTATGTTTAATCAATATGCTTTACCTTGCAATTATATATAGGTGTAAATTTAAATTGTAGGCTAGGAAGACTGAGCCACGGTGGCGCAGTACTGCAGGCTACTTCTGCTGACTGCCGGCTGCCTGCAATTTGGCAGTTCAAATCTCACCAGGCTCAAGGTTGAGTCAGCCTTCCGTCCTTCCGAGGTGGGCAAAACGAGGACCCAAATTATTGGGGGAAATATGCTGACTCTGTAAACTGCTTAGAGAGGGCTGTAAAGCACTGTGGAGCGGTATATAAGTCTAAGTGCTATTGCTATTTAAATTGTTTTAGGTTTTTGGCACTGTTTTTAAATGTAGCTCCTACAACCCACAAAGCCAATTGCAATGATATGTTGGAAAATCTCATACCCTCTGCTTTACAAAGAGACAAACAGATGATCAGCATGGAAATGAATTTCATACATACAGGAATTTCTTGTTCGTATACCAAAACAAGAAGCAATCCAATCCCTTAAGCCAGTGTTTCCCAACCTTGGCAACTTGAAGATATCTGGACTTCAACTCCCAGAATTCCCCCTTAATTCTGCCTTAAGCATTCTTAGAAACAGCAAGTTCCTGGACAAAACTATCTTAACAATTCTGCCTGTTTTGCTTCTTCCAGGTCCCCCTGAAACTGCTTGGTGTTGGATCTGTCAACTTCTTTTAATTTACCTCCTACCCTCTTTCCACCAATTATTTTTAATGGACTGCCTGAAATCTTGAACAGTAATTGTTAGTAGCTGGCAAGCTTCTCAGCCTGAGGGACAGCAATTCCATTGCACCAACACAAGGACAGAGTTAAGAGGTTTTACTTATTTGATTTCAAGCTGCAAAAAGAAATGCATGCCTCATTGCCTGGTTGATCCTTGTCACGAATATCATCCATGATGTTTATAGATATTTTTTTTTAGCCAAGGCTTCAATGATGTTTAAGCTTTGCTAGGGAAATGCAGAGCTGTTGTACATCCCATGTTGCGAGATTAGCCACTGAGCCACCACGTCCCTTGTGTGATATATTACATCCTGTTTAAAAATCACCCTCATTTCAAGATGTTTGTGATGCTATCAATTGAAATCCTTCATGAATCTTTACCTCTAGTCTATCGAACACTGAAAGTGAATCCAATGCAAGAATATTTGCTCCTGTTTGATGTATTTTAAACACACTAGCACATTTACAAGCTTTTGCCCATACAATGTGCTACAGTCTTCAGATCTTTCCATGTATATATACCGTATTTTTTGGAGCATAAGTCGCACCTAGATTTTAGAGGAGGAAAACAAGGAAAAAAGTATTCTGAACCAAATTGTGTAGCAATATATTATTTAATAAAATACCAGTATAGCAGAATACTTTTTACAACCATGTATACTTTTTACAACCATGTACACTTTTTACAAACTTCAAACTTGACAGCTTTAAGACTTGTGGACTTCAACTCCCAGAATTCCTCCTCCAGTCATGCTAGCTCAGGAATGGGAGTTGAAGTCTACAAGTCTTAAACTTGCCAAGTTTGAAGACCCTTGCACCCATAACCCCTAACCCAGGGATCTTCAAACTTGACAGCTTTAAGACTAGTGGACTTCAACTGCCAGAATTCCTCCGCCAGTCATTCTAGATGGGGTAATTAGAAGGCAAAAACACCCTCATTTTTGCAATAAACAGCCCGTTTTTCGCTAGGTTTTTTTTTTTTTGCAAAAACGGCATGCAGAGGATTTGGGAAGCCTGCAGAGCACTCCTAGGGGGTGGGGAAAGGCAAAAACACCCCAGTGTTTTTTTTTTTTTTTTGTGTGTGTGTGTGTGTGTGTGTGTGTGTGTGTGTGTGTGTGTGGGAATGTAACATTTTTTGCTGATAAATGAAAATAAAGGGAGACTATTATAGATCTATTTCAAGCTATTTTGCTCTCGTCAGATAGCCATACCCTTAGTGGGAATTGAACCTGGGCAGTCTGCTTGTAAGGCAGTAGTTTAACCTCTAGGCCACAAGGTTCTCTTCCCTATCAGCTCTTCACCAGGAAAGGGTTATATATGTTTATTCTGTCGAGTCATCCTGGTGTATGGAAGGAAACATCACAGCTTCCTTTTGCCTTTCAGCCCCTCCTGGGACCATCCAGGCAGTTTTCTATAGTCGACAAACTATATTGTCTATATGTGTAACATTATATATATATATATATATATATATATATATATATATATATATATATATATATATATATATATATATATATATATATATATATATATATGTGTGTATGTATGTATGTATGTATGTATGTATGTATGTATGTATGTATGTGTATCTATCTATCTATCTATCTATCTATCTATATATATATATATGTACAAAGATGATTATGAGTACAAGAAGTATGAATATATGGGTGCATTTGGACAGGAACGGTAGGCACAATTGTGCGCTTATGCACGCCGCTTACAGACCTCTTAGGAATGGGGTGTGGTCGATGGTAGATAATCTAAGGTTAAAGTTTTTGGGGTTTGGGGAAGAAACTACTGAGTCAGGTAAATTGTTCCAGGCAGTTCAGTTGCATTTCTTTGTAAATTAAACAGTGGGAAATAGGAAAGACCCTTGCCTGTCAGAGTAGACTGCATTGACTTAGGCAAAAGATAAGATTTAGGTGTGACTTTATCTCTCAATTCCTCAGCCTTCATTTCAGTCCATTTCAGCCTATAGATAAAACCTCTTTTATTTCTCCAGCCTGTGTAGCAGTTGTTCCCACGTTTATCTGTTCTTATCATTGATGCTTCTCCGTGCATAAGCTTTCCTAATTTAGGAGATGTTCCTACGTTATGTTTTATTTGGTTAAAAATGAAGTTCTATCAAAGACATTGAAATGACCCTATTTTGCTGCATAGTTCATTTTGATCTATGCGTAGGCTAGGAAAACGCAAGACGGACAACTGAATTTGCATTACAAACATTAATTGAACGAATCTCTCCTCTTCTCTAGGGGTAAATATACAGCAGAAAGAATGAGGAAATTCAGATTAACATATATCACAGTACAAAAGCAGGAGTAACCAAATACATAACAACCAGAGGACTCTCAGTGGTTTTCAAAGAAACATATGGCCTAAAGCAACAAACGGAATGGCAAAACTAGACTAAAATGTATTATGTTCCGTCGAAGAAGCTCAGTATTTTATTCAAAAGACTGGAATTATGTTATGTATAACAGTCATAACCCTTTTCCCTACATACCAGTGACAGCCCCTTTGGTTTCACTTTGGCCCCAAACGACATGGTGTTTATTCGCCCAACCCTACTATTATAAATCCAGATCCTAGAATTCCCAACTGACATGGCATTGAAGAAGGTTGACGTAGATGAATTTGCTTCCTGTTGGCACTCACTCTTGAATTTGGCATTTAGAGAAGTATTTGCACTGCAATGCACACACACACACACACACACACACACACACACACACACAAACACAAACACAAACACACACACACACAGAGAGAGAGAGAGAGAGAGAGAGAGAGAGAGAGAGAGAGAGAGAGAGGAGAGAGAGAGAGAGAGAGAGAGAGAGAGAGAGAGAGAGAGAGAGAGAGAGAGAGAGAGGCTTATAAGTTCCATAAATGATTTTGTTGATATCAACCCTCTGAGGTAGTTCAAACAAGTAGCATTGACCATGAGTATGGTACTTAACCCTACCTTTAAACTTTATTATAAGGTTCCAGCAACAAAAACTGACAAAAATACTTCTCTCCCTTAATTTACTCTTTGGAAAACTAATGAGGGGTCCTTCTGAGACAGTTTCTCCATCCCCACCCTTCCTTCAGAATAATAGAATTGGAAGGGAGTTCTTGGAGGACTTCTAGTCCAATCCCCTGCTCAAGCAGGAAAGCCTATACCATTTCAGACAAATAATTATTCAATCTCTTCTTAAAAACCTCCAGTGATAGAGCACCCACAACTTCTGGAAGCAAGTTATTCCACTGATTAATTGTTCTCACTGTCAGGAAACCTCTTCTTAATTCTAGGTTGGTTCTCTCCTTGATTAATTCCCATCCATTTCTTCTTGTTCTGCCTTCAGGCTCTGGTTTCATTTATCAGACGTTGTCTAGACTGCCACTGTTCCTCCTGTCTTTCAGGGTCATTCCCACATATCATTAGAGTTCAGTTCCACCATAGCCAGGGAAACACCATATAGTTCCATTCAGTTGAGGGTTCCGGTTATTTTCGCTACCGCTGCGCATCGCGAGCATGCGCAGAAGTGAACTCGCGTTCCATCGGGCGATATCACCTCCGTGCATGCTTAGGGCGACATTACAAGCCGAAACACAGCTGAGGAGCTTCTCAGGTGTGCTTCGGAGGAAGAATAAAGGTCGGTATTAAAACAAGGGCGGGTGGGAGGGCTTTTTTCCGACAGCTCAGAATGCGGAGAAGCCGGAAAAAGCGTCTAAAAATGATGTCATCGCCGGGCTCCTACCGGTGCGGCGTCTCGCACAGCACCGGTAGGAACCCACCACTGGTTCCATTATAGTTCAGTTCCATCATAGCCAGGGAAACACCACTGCAAATTGCCAAGTAGCAGCATCTTAGATATATTTTAAGTACCCTTAAAAACAACAACAGTAATGGAGAGTTTGGGATGGGAGGAACAAAACTCCTTCAGTAAAGCAACCCTATTATGGAACGTTTGAAGTGATGAATACCTTGATGGAAGACAACACTTTCATTTAGTTACTTAGGATTAACTGATCTGCTTTCATTAAGGCCACACAAGAGAGAACCCACATTGTGTTAATGACTTAGCAAACCCAAGACAGTAATAAAACAGCAGAGAAAGATAAGAAGATAAACAAATAGGAGTTAGCACTGGATGGCTAGTGTTTTCCTCATTATGGGAACGGAGATCAGCAGGATTCTGGCAGTATCTTGCTTAAGCCAAATTTTTTATTTTAAAATGTGTATTTTTGTGAGCTGCAGCTCACCAAATCAGATACATGAAGTGGCTAAACCAATGTAGAAGACTCCTTTTGGTTTTAAGCTGCTGTAGACTAATGTAACTAATATCCTCTTATAGGAAGGAGAGACACAGTACCTGTAATATTGAGGGTGAGGTTTTAGCATGCTTTTCTAACCCAGCCTTCCTTAAATGTAGGCCCTTTATAGTTGTTGGACTATAACTTCATCTCCACCTCAAGCTTTGCAATATTATTCTCCTGTTTGCAAGGAGAATGCAAACACCTTCACCTGCATATGTAAAAGTCCTCTAAGCATATAATAGTGAAGATTGTTGCATCCTCCAATCTTAGCTAGGGAAAAACCAGGATAAAATAACATTTGATTTAGACTGTAAGAATTCAAGCCCTGAAAACCTTCTACCCAGTTATAATGGAACACAGAGACACTGTCATTTTTAGAATCAGCTAACAAGTAGGTGATGTCATTTCCAACTGGACCAGACTTGTCTCATTCTTTGTGGCTTTCTTGATGTGGTAATCTGAGCGGACTAACAATTTCTTTCCCTTGCAGTAAAGGAGAAACGCTTCTTTGAGTTATCAGAGGGGGTTGCCACATCATTACAACAAGGTCTTCAGCATAAGGGGTTCCTGATAACCATCATTAATATTAATCAGTGGAACAGCTTGCCTCCAGAAGTTGTGAATGCTCCAACACTGGAAGTTTTTAAGAAGATGTTGGATATCCATTTGTCTGAAGTGGTGTAGGGTTTCCTGCCTAAGCAGGGGGTTGGACTAGAAGACCTCCAAGGTCCCTTCCAACTCTGTTGTTGTTGTTGTTGTTGTTGTTGTTGTTGTTGTTGTTATTATTATTATTATTATTATTATTATTATTATTATTATTATTATTATTATTATTATTATTATTATTATTATTATTATTATTATTATTATTATTATTATCTTATAATTATCCAATAACAGGCAATATAAAATGTTGGTGGTATTATTAACTCTTGTCCCCAAGGAGGTTTTTGGGATTTGGAGCAAGCAGAGAGAAATCCAAAAGATAGATTGAAGGCAGCCCAAATAAGAAAAGGGCTGAAGAAAAATTATTCTTAGGAGAAAAGAGATCTAATAATTTAGCTTAAAAAAATAAAAAAGATAGAGATTGTGTTTATCAAATAAGGAATCCCTTCTTTTATTTAAAACAATCACTGACAATGGTTCAGGACAATAAAAATTAAGGACATTTTCACATTGAACCAGAGGTGGACTGCTGCTGGTTCGGACCGGTTTGCCTGTACTTGTAGTTCCGACCACCGGCTGGGCCTGCCCACCTGCCCCGGTGCTATCCCGTCCTATATATCTGGCGTGCTCGCCCCACCAACGCAGCCCAGCTGATTTCTGCGCCTCACCCGCTCTACTCACCGTGGCTGCCCCAAGAAGATGTGCTGGAGGCCGTGCTCATGAAATTGCTGTGTGTTTGAAGCCGCGCGCTCACATTTTTGGTTCTGCACTAGGCGAACCAAGTGTTAAATTATGTGAAGCCCACCTCTGCGGGAACATAGTGAAATTAGAATATTCTTTACCATACATTGTAGTGATTAGGGATTGAAAAGTTTCTGCATGGACACTCAGTGACACTGAATTTCTTCAATTTATTTATCCATGTCGTAAGCTAGAATCTTCTGGTAGGAATTTTTTAGGCTCTAAATTTTGCTCAGGAATAGATTGAAAGTGTATAGGAATTTCTATGACTATTCAACCTCTTTGTCCCTCACAGATGCAATAGATTATACCTGCAGTGAATGTTTGGTCAATTTTATAATGGAAGGAGGACTACAGATTTGGAAATTAATGCATCAAATAGCATAACAGGAAAAATGGAAGGAATCCTTGCAAGTTACATATAAATAGTAAAAAAAAAAAATTGGAGCAAGTATGGTTTCTTTTATCTTAAATGAGAGCCCAGTCACTTGGGACAGCAAACCATGTTTTATGGCAACATGCAATGTATGCTCCCAGCCTATCTAATTTAAGCAACCTTGATTAAAGAAATCATGCCTTAGCAGGTTGAAGCTACTGACAAATTTGCAGACATTGGCAAAGGTATTATAGATAGATGGATGGATGGATGGATGGATGGATGGATGGATGGATAGAGAGATAGATAGAGATAGATAGAAAGATAGAGAGAGAGAGAGAGAGAGAGAGAGAGAGAGAGAGAGAGAGAGAGAGAGAGAGAGAGAGAGAGAGAGAGAGAGAGAGAGGTTGGTAGGTAGATAGGTAGATAGGTAGATAGAGATAGAGATAGAGATAGAGATAGAGATAGAGATAGAGAGATAGGTAGGGAGAAAGAGAGAGAGAGAGAGAGAGAGAGAGAGAGAGAGAGAGAGAGAGAGAGAGAGAGAGAGAGAGAGAGAGAGAGATTCCCACTTTTATTATTTTTATAAGTAACGCAAGGCTGCAAACATACCTAATTCTTCTTCCTCCTCCTATTCCCCCCCACCAACAATGGCCCGGTGAAGTGAATTGACCAAGAGAGAGTTACTGGCACAAAGTTCCCCAACTGGCTTTCATGTCTACGGTGGGACCAGAACTCACAGTCTCCTGGTGATTGGCCCAAAGTCACCCAGTTGGCTTTCATGCCTAAGGCAGGACTAGAACTTGCAGTCTCTTGGTTTCTAGCCTGGCACCTTAACCCCTAGGCCAGGGGTGTCAAACTCAGGCCCGGTGGGATCCGGCCTGCTGGGGTGCTTAGACCTGGCCCATGGGGCAGCCTTGGAAACAGGGAAGGCCCGTGGTGCCTCTGCCAGCAAAAATGGAGCTCAGGAAGGCCACATGTCCCCCACCCTGGCTCTGTTTTCGCTGGCAGGGGGCTGCAGGAGGCTGTCGCAGCTGAAAACAGAGCCTCGATGAGTGATGTTGAGCTGGTCCCACCCTGGTCACGCCCACCCTGGTCACGCCCATCCTGACCACACAGCCCCCCCGGCCCTGAGGTCAAACACAACCCTGATGTGGCCCTCAATGAAATTAAGTTTGACACCCCTGCTGACTCTCATTGCGACACTCCTTCCTAGTGTCATTCTCAGCTTTAAATTGAAGTTTCCTTCTTAACATCTCCAGATCTTTAATTAGTATTATTTGCTCCCATGCAGAAAAAGGGGGGAAAAAAACATTGACTTCAAATTATACAGCCATTTGCCCTGGGATCACTCAGTGATGCAAAGGATGGTAATTAGAAGGAAGCTTGCAAGAACCTGTCTTTGCGGCTGCTTGGTACAAGCATGACAACACTGCAGATATAATTAAAGAGCAAGGACTTGTTCTGCAGGGTCCTTCTCTGGGGGTGATGCAGACAGAGGCTACCGACAAGGGAATCATGAAAATGAGGTTAGCAAAAAGAACCGATTATTACTTGATTACAGGGGCGGGTTCCTAATTTTTTTACTCCCACTCTGTGGGCGTGGCTTATTTTGTGGGTGTGGCTTGCCAGCCATGTGTCCGGGTGGGCGTGGCTTCTCAGACTGCTGAAGGGAGGGGAAATGAGATAGGTCCTGCCGCCCATTCCCTCTCCCCTCAGCAGCTCGAGAAGCCTCAAACGTGCGAAAATGCCTAGGATCATCACCGCGCGTTCGTGGAAAGGAGAAATTCATCCACATCGTCTCAACTGCAGGATTCCCTTAGCAATGACAGAAACTATGTTTTACTAAAAGCCCTCCGGGAAGAGCTTCCTTGTAATTTTTCATAGGGATCAAATGAAAGTCCTCAAAACCCAAGAGACTAAAGAGATTGGAGAGGTGGAAAGCCAGGGAATTTGGAGGATGCTGGAAAGTGACTGACCAGTGCAATCCCAGGACACAGTAATATTAATTCTAGTAGTAACAGGACACTGACCCATCCTCCTTGGTCACTCTGTTACTATGCTTCTCCTAGCAGAACTTGGAAAAGAATTGTTCTTTGAAATAATGGCTAAACCCAGGAGTGGGCTTCAAATTTTTTTTAGCAAGGGGTTCTCTGCCCGGTTGCTGGGTGGGCGTGGCCATGGTGGGTGTGGCCTAGTTGGTCTCCTGCACCACGGCAGGGGGGAGCGCTTTTGCCCTCCCCGGACTCCAGAGGCTTTTCTCTAGCCTCCGGGAGGGCGACAAAGGCCTTCCCAGGCTCCGGAGGCCCTCTGGAGGCTGGAAATGGGCCTGTTCCCGGCCTTCCCGAACTTCCGGTAGACCATTTTTCGCCCTCCATGCGCACCCTGCACTTAACTGCATCCAAAACGGGCCTCGTGGGGACTCCTGGGAGGGGCAGGGTGGGGTGGGCAGGGCCAGCCAAGAGTGGGATTTGGGGGTTCTCCAAACTGCACAGAATCTTAGCTAGAGGTTCTCCCGAACCCCTGCGGACCCCCAGCAGCCCACCCCTGGCTAAACCATACTAGGCAGTAAATCCTACACATTACATTTCCCAAGGCAGAGTCATCTGAGGTCAGAATTCAAGATAGTGGCTAAGACATGCAATCAAAGCCTCGCCCCTTTTAAAAGTACATCATGTACACAACATATGTAAAAAGGAAAGGGTCTCCAATCATAGGGATGCAGTTGTCCTCTTGCCTTTTAGGGACCCTCCTCTGAGGGAACCTCTGAAGCCGGCCTGGATAGACTTTCTTCTATCATCAGGTCCTCCAAGATCATGTCTTTTGTTTAAAACCGAGGGAGGAAAAAACCCTGAATGGGTTTTTTGCTTTTTTAAAAAATGGACTTCACTCACGAATGTACCAGAACTATAAAACTCAAGGTAATGTTCAACCAGGTATCTTATTAAAAACAATGATAAATCTTTGTTATTCTGATTTACTCTAAGAACTTGGAGGACTGAAGATATAAACATACATACAGAACGCGTACTTGTATATTCCACAGTTTCGCAAGCCACGTTAGCAACAAAGGACAATGCGAACTTTCTTCACAGAAACTTTATAAAAGCTGTATTTGTGCGATAATTTACGCAAGGGATATATGTGATATGACATCACTCTTCAAGCTGTAGAATCTCAGTTGGGAGAATTTTCTGAAAACAAATCCTTGTTTTAGAGACTTAGGAAAACAAATCCCTGTCTGAAAACAAGTGCTGATAGGATTTGTCAGTAGTAGTAACTACAGGAAAAGTAGTAATGAGAGCAAGGGTAGGAAACTAGGTTTTTCCCCTCCCCAAATTCTTAAAAAGCCCAATAATATGCACCAGGGGTGAAATGCTCCCGGTTCGGGCAGGCTGGTTGGTCGTCGTAGAGCGAATCACCAAGGCAGCATGAGGCTCCGCCCACCCACCTGGACACTACCTTTTGGGTTCTTTTACCCTCTGCACATGCACAGAACGCTTTGTGCATGTGCAGAAGGTAAAAGAACCCAAATGGCGGTGTCTGGGCGGGTGGGCGGAGCCTCGCGCTGCCTTGGTGACCGGCTCTATGACGACCAACCGACCTGCCCGAACCGGGAGCATTTCACCCCTGATATGCACATTCTCATTCTTCAGAACCATTCATCATGACATTGGGTTTTCAGTTACATTCATCATCTTCTTTTAACGACCCCATAATCCCTTGCGGGGTGGAGTCGGGGCAACTGAATGGAGCTGAGTGTTTACTGGCCGGATGCCCTTCCTGTTGCCAATGCGGAGTTTTGTTCAGCAGATATATTCTCAGTGTGCCCAGAAAGAGAAATATCTGCTTCTACCTAGGATCGAACTCACAGCCTCTTGAATGTGAGGTGAGAGCTCCACCTCTAGGCCATCACACCACTCCTTTTTCAGTTACATTGAGCATGACATAATACCTATATCTTTGTGATCTGAGATCTTAAAGGATCCTATATATCATTTCAATATATTCTGGTGACAAATGTAATATCTGGGTTTCTCTCTCCATCACTTAAATTAAAACCTGACTAGGTGGCTCAGTGACTAAGACACTGAGCTTGTTGATCAGAAAGGTCCGCAGTTCAATGGTTCGAATCCCTAGTATAGGTCTTCTGCGTGAGCAGGGGGTTGGACTAGATGGCCTCCAAGGTCCCTTCCACCTCTGTTACTTGGAGAGTGATTTACCGCTCTTTTCTCAGAGAAGGGGATCACCATTTTCTTTCATAAGCAGAAAGAAAGACCATGTAGAAATCAGAGGAATAAGGAACGAAAACTCAACCAGCCAGATGTTGACATTTTACAATAAACAATTTACACTAATTTCCTCTGACCTCATTTTGTCTGGCCTTTCTGGATTCAGCCTTGTCCATGTTGAACATTTGAAAGGAGGCACATTTCTGGAAGCTCAGGGTGGCTGTTTGTCAGACAGTGATTTTATATTGCCTGTTACATGTATATGCAAAAGAGATGCATCTCTATCAAATATAATGGTTTATTCCTGAGCACGTGATTAATATGTTCCTAGTACGCATGTGTACATTCCTTTCTTTGTTCATCCCTTCTTCTTCTGCTTCTGTAAGGAGCAAGACCTTTTTTATAGTCAGGATGTGATTTATTTGTTTTTGTACCGAAATAAATATTTTATACCTTAGTATTTAAACTGCGGTTTTCTTTCTATAATGTCAGAGTTTCAGGAAAAGATCTATTTCGCCTCTGATGAGAGTAATTCTTATCTAACACTGTTCTAGTTAGTAGAATTTACTAGAAGGACTAGAGATGACATGATAGCAGTCTTCCAATACTTGAGGGGCTGTCACAGAGAAGTGGGGCTAACCTATTCTCCAAAGCACCTGAGGGCAGGACAAGAAGTAACAGATGGAAACTTATTAAGGAGAGGAACAACCTAGAACTAAGGAAAAATTTCCTGACAGAGAGAACAATTAATCAGTTAAGGGTGCTCTATCACTTTTTAAGAAGAGATTTGTCCAGAATGGTATAGGGTCTCCTAGTTGAATAGGCTGTTAGACTAGAAGACCTCCACCTCTGTTATTCTGCATTCACTCTACTCAGTGGTGGGTTCCTACCGGTGCGGTCCAGTGTGCCGTTCCAGTAGAGACCCGTCGATTGCGCAATTTGCGCGCGACGGCTCTGGTGCCATCTTTGCCGGTCTGTCACGCGGCACCATCTATTCCCCCAAATTTTGGGGCTTTTTTTTTTTTTGCTTCCTGCGCATGCGCGGAAGCAAAATCTCATGAGGGGATGCTCGTATGCGTGAGATTTCAGCGATTTTTTGCTTCCTGCACATGCACGGAAGCAAAATCGCGTGAGGGGACACACGCACATAGCGAGCGTGCATGCGCGCACATGAAGCATGATGATGCACGCGCAGTGCACCGGTAGCCAGGTAAGAGGAGCCCGCCCCTGACTCTACTCATATATTTATGTAACACTTTCTCACGGAAACCCAAAAGACTACTTGTTTTTGTTTGAATGTTGTCCTTTTTTTATTCATAGAGGGGAGCGGGGAAATAGTCTTGGCTTCTTGTTGCAGAACAATTCTTTACCAATAAGGAAGAAAGAAACACTACAACCTGTTTGATTTATGTTATCAAAAAACCACAAATATGTCCAAACAGACGGGACGTGATCTGAGGCAGATTTGGACTCTCTAGTTGACAGAGGGATCATTGCCAATTAGCTCAAAGGGTAAGATTAGCTTTTTAAGTCACGTCTTGACCAAAGAGTTTACCATCCCCATTATGTATACTGAATTTTTTTTTTCTGACTGCAGATCCACACAGATGATCTGGCAACAGAAAGGTGGGCAAACAATTATGCTCACCATTCTGATAGCAGCGCTAACCAATGGCTAGGGCAGTGGTTCCCAACCTTTTTGTGATCGAGTACCACTTGGAGGTCCCGTACAGTCGCGCGTACCACCTGGTTCCAGAGAAACTAAATTGATCAGATATCACTTTATTTCCATAATTGTACCATTCCTTTTTTGGCCCCGCGCATCCAGCAACTGGATTCTTGGGCCGCTGGGACCAGGTGGGTGGCATGTGGCAACAGTTGCAAATCATTGCCAGATTATCTTGTGTTAGGCAGTAAACATTTTTGTGAAGTAAAAAATAACTAACTAAAAATCGTTCATGACCCCGAAAGTGTTCGCGTACCACCTGGAAGGCCCTCGCATACCACTAGTGGTACACGTACCACAGGTTGGGAACCACTGGGCTAGGGGTCTCGGGTAATCATATCCAAAGAGATTTGCAATCTTTATTTATTTTATTTGCATGTTGCCAGTTCCTGACTGCCTAACCATCGGAAGCATCACTTGAGCACCTTCCTTCTGTAAGCAATAATAAATAACCCTATCCATAAAATAAACCATGTACATCAGGGATGTCAAAGTCAATTTCATTGAGGGCCATATCACGGTTCTGTTTGACCTGGGGTGGGGCTGGGAGGCCATGGGCAGTGTGGGTGTGGCCAGCTCGACATCAGATGCATGGCGGGCTGGTCCTTCGCTGTTTCCAGGGTGGCCCCGCGTGCCAGATCTAAGCATCCCACAGGCTGGATCTGGTCTGCAGGCCTTGAGCTTGACACCCCTGATGTACATTATTAAAATCATAGATAAATAATCTGACTGATATGCCTCATCTTACAGTCTTTTCAAGTCTATCAAGAACAGCTTTCCCATCACGGAACCCTCCAGACCAACTTCTACCAACCATTCCTAAATGATGATCAATCATTTAGAGAGCAACATGTTAGGAAAGGCAGAGTTAGAGGAGAATTAATAGACATCATCTAACCTTCATAAACAGCTCTTCAGAGTGCAATCCACTCAACTGTAATAATTATGAATTGTTTACAGTTCCGGGGTCAGTGGAAAGATGGGCTCTAGAACTACTATGCCTGATACGTAAGAGACAGACTACGGAATAGCAATTGCACTTAGCAATAGCACTTAGACTTAGAGACTGTTTCACAGTGCTTTACAGCACTCTCTGAGCGGTTCACAGAGTCAGCATGTTGCCCACAACAATCTGGGCCTTCATTTTATTGACCTCCAAAGTATGGAAGGCTGAGTTCAGGATCGAACTCCTGGCAGGGTAAGCCTGCAATAGTGCATTCCAACCATTGTGCACCACGGCTCCTGCAACCATTTGTTAGAGAAGGATATGTGTGTAGGTTCTGGGAGGATGAATAGGAATGAACAGACCTAACAAATGATACTGGTTATTGAAACAGAATTTCGGAGAAGACGCAATGGGCTTAGAAATGGCATGGGATCTCAGCAAAGCTGAGCAAAGTTGGACTAAAAAAAACCAACATGCTCTCCTTAACAGAAGGAAGGAAAGACAATGGACCTTTCGAAGCCATCGTTGTGCCTGGGTAGCATCTTCAAAATAATTCCATGCTGTGGAAAGGCCGGGTTGGAAAGCCTTTTTTATTTTTTATTTTATTTTTGTCAAGTACATGTTGGTAATATACATAGATATAACATTGTTTATATACATAAGATGGGTACTGATAAGAGGGAACATTAGGACAAGGACGGTAGGCACGCTGGTGCGCTTATGCACGCCCCTTACTGACCTCTTAGGAATCGGGTGAGGTCAACCGTGGACAGTCTAAGGGTAAAGTTTTGGGGGTTTGGGGACGAAACCACAGAGTCAGGTAGTGAGTTCCAGGCATTGACCACTCTGTGGTTAAAGTTGTATTTTCTACAGTCAAGTTTGGAGCGGTTCACTTTGAGTTTGTATCTGTTATGTGCTCATGTATTGTTGTGGTTGAAGCTGAAGTAGTCATTGACAGGAAGGACGTTGTAGCAGATAATTTTATGAGCTATGTTTAGGTCGTGCCGAAGGCGACGTAGTTCTAAGCTTTCTAAGCCTAGGATTTCAAGTCTGGTTGCGTAAGGTATTCTGTTGCGAGTAGAGGAGTGGAGGACTCTTCTTGTAAAGTATCTCTGGACACTTTCTAATGTATTTATGTCTGATATGTGGTGTGGGTTCCAGACAGATGAGCTGCATTCGAGGATTGGTCTGGCGAATGTTTTGAATGCCTGTTTGAATATGTCTTCTGCCTGGCCGTGGAAGAAGAGAGTTGTCTAAAGGAGGATTCCCCAAGGAAAGTCTGTGTTTAAAAGAGATGAGGATGGGAGATCTGTCAGTAAAATTAGAAGGTCAGCACAATCTTCCATGGATTGAACTGAAATCCAACCAGCTTCCACTGTGATCTCCGGCAATGCCCTCTTCAGGGAGCCAGTTCTGTAAACAGATGCAAAGAGGAAGTTCTAGCAAGTCAAAATAAAAATGAATGAAATTCTTTTCATTGTGATTTGCTGAATACCAGGGGCAGGAATTCCAAACTTGAAGTGGCAGGAACAGGGTCAGCCAGGAAAAGGGAAAAGAAACTGCATAACATCATGAAGGGCAATAAGGGAAAGCAAGCACTGGGGAGACTTCAAAGGCGGCCATCGTTGTTCGGGGTTCAAAGGGTTTTGCCAAGTCTCTGTTTATATTGGACCTGGGAATGAACAATGGGTGAACTTTTGCAGAGCACACAGAATTCATGCCGATTACTTTGATAAGCAGAGGCTAGAAGGAAGCATGTTACCTATTGCAACACAGAGAGACAGGCACACACACACACACACACACACACACACACACACACACACACACACACACACACACACACACACACACACACACTATAGGAATACCTTAGTATTAGGGTAATCCTGTAATGTGAATTCGATTCTCCAGAGAATAGTCTTTTGTCTGAAAAGCTATCAGAGGCCAACTGTGTAAGAAAGTATCCTTTGTTTTCATTACTTCCCCCAGCCTTGTTATGCAGTTGTGTGCGTATTTACATCAAGATTGCTTTGAGTGATATGTAAAAAAAAAAAGCATACTTGGTAGTGCACATTGATAAACCAGGACATAAAAGGATCTTCTAGACCTTTACACTCATAAAACACTAGTTCTCAAGTACATTTCTTTTACAGGTGCTCATTAAGGGGGATGTTCACTCAAAAACATTCCCGAGAGATTACCTTTATGTTATCTTTTATATGGACTATGTTCCGGATATAAAATAAAAATGAAAACAAAACAAAGCAAAAAGAAAGAGTTGATAGAGTGCCCTTAGTGAGCCTGTATAACATAGGTGATCAGAAAAAAAATAGAGAAAAATTGGTATTGGTGTTTTTTCAACTGGACTTTCTGGTTTTTCTTTGAAGACGTTTCACTTCTCATCCAAGAAGCTGAAGAAAAATTAAAAAGTCCAGTTGCCTTTTGAAAAAGCACCTTTGGGACAACCAATGACTGAGAATCTCCATATAAATATTGATTGGCGTCATTTTTTTAAACGAAGGCACAAGCTTTGATCCACTCCCATGGATGGAATAACTAACATAAGAATATAAACTTGGTTATCCCTAAAGAGCTGGTTAGAAGAGAAGGCCTCTGAGTGTCCCTTAGTATCAGGAGGCTGGTACATATTGTCAGACAAGCATAGTATATGAATTCTACAAGCAAGGGAATTGGCATCAAAAATTCCTGATGTTTATTTGCACCACCTGATGTTTAAGTTGCAAAACCTTTTGCAACTTGACACACTTCACATGTCACAGCTCTCATGATTTACAATCAGTTTATTCTCGCTGTGGAAATTTCTAGAAGAGCTATAGCAGGAGTCTCCAACCTTGGCAGCTTTAAGACTTGTGGATTTCAACTTCTAGAATTCCTCAGCCAGCTTTGCTCAGGAATTGGGAGTGGAGCTGTTTTGGTTTCGGGGAGCTGTTGCTCATGCTAGGAGTGTCCAGGATAACCTCGGTTACGTCCAACAGGAAGGAAGGGAGTGGAGCTGTTTTGGTTTCGGGGAGCTCCTTGCTCATGCTAGGAGTGTCCAGGATAAACTCGGTTATGTCCAGCAAACCAAATATTTCATTTAAATATTTATTGAGCTCTTGTACTTCGCTACTTCTATTCCAAAATGGCTTGACTAACACTGGGCGGCTTGCGCAGAGTGTCTTTGTTCTAGCTGCTGATCATTACACATTTTTACTGAGGAATGGATGCTACTGTGGACAATTGCACAGCATGGACTTCTTGTAGAATAGATCTTGTCCTCATCCCATCAGTCCAGGGGTGGACCGCTGGGGGTTCGCAGGGGTTCGGGAGAACCTCTAGCTAAGATTCTGTGCAATTCGGAGAACCCCCAAATCCCACTCTTGGTTGGCCCTGCCCACCCCGCCCCTCCCACGAGTCCCCACATGGCTTGTTTTGGATGCAGGTAAGTGCAGGGCGTGTGCGCAGGCTCAGGGAGGGTGAAAAACGGGCCTAGAGGGCCTCTCGAGCCTGGGGAGGCTTTTTTCGCCCTCCTGGAGGCTTGAAGAATACCTCGGGAGCCCGGGAGGGCAAAAACGCCCACCCATGGTGCAGGAGGCCGACTAGGCCACACCCACCATGGCCACACCATGGCCACTTCAACTGGGCAGAGAACCCCTTGCTAAAAATTTTGAAGCCCACCCCTGCATCAGTCCCCTACGCTCATGAAACCGCACCAAGTTTATTTTTCATAGAGTTATCCCAATTTCTCCAGGATCCCAAATCAAGAAGCTAGGTCAAACTAGAGCTGAGTTCTAACAACCTTTTCAGAATTGAGGGGGAGGGGAGAAATTAGATGAATGGTTTCTCCATGGTTTTCCAGAAGAAGGAGAAATTCTTTAATAATTTGAAATTCTCCAGAAATTGTCTCCCTTAGAAGAGTTGTGTGTGGGTGGTGTGGGTGTTAGTTCTTTGGAAATTAATGAAGCAAGCCAGGGAGACTGAACATAATTCAGACAACATTCTTGCAAGTGTCTAATTGTCAGAGTGTACAATCATCTTGGATTGATGACCTAAAACAGTCACCCAAATTAGGTTAATGAATTGGATTAGGCTGGATTCACAGACTTAAATATTACCCACCTGTTATTTTAGATGTGGAAAGGAAGCGGCAAAATCCTGTCCTACATATCTTCCGCTTATGGATTTTCCATAAGCATCAAGTGGCCATTATGTACAATAGTCCTCAACTTAACAGCCATTTGTTTAGTGATCATTCAAAGTTATAATGGCCTTGGAAAAAAAAGTGACATGACCATTTTTCACACTTTCACACAATTCGGATGCTTGGCAACTGGTTCATATTTGTGAGGGTTGCAGTGTGCCAAGGTCATGTGACCAACTATGAGCCACGGTGGCACAGTGGTTAGAGTGCAGTACTGCAGGCTACTTCTGCTGTCTGCCGGCTGCCTGCAATTTGGCATTTCGAATCTCACCAGGCTCAAGGTTGACTCAGCCTTCCATCCTTCCGAGGTGGGTAAAATGAGGACCCAGATTGTTGGGGGCAATAGGCTGACTCTGTAAACCTCTTAGAGAGGGCTTTAAAGCACTGTTGAAGCGGTATATAAGTCTAAGTGCTACTGCTATTGCTATTTTGTGACCTTCTGACAAGCAAAGTAAATGGGGAAGCCAGATTAATTTTACAACTGTGTTACTAACTTAACAACTGCAGTGATTCATTTAAGAACTGGGGCAAAAGAGGTCTAAAAATGGGGCAAAACTCATTTAACAGCTGTCTCTCTTAGCAACAGAAATTTTGGATTCAATTATTCTCGTAAGACAAAAACTCCCTGTAAACCTACGTCTGATCCCACTTGGCTGTTTTGGAAATTTTAATTTACACTTGACATATGCTTGCTAAAGTATACTTTTGTGTGCACTTCCTTCTAGTGTATGAATTTTGGCATGCTTAAGACAGAGGTGGGTTCCTCCCAGTTCGCACCGGTTCTATAGAACTGGTAGCAAACCGCTGGTGATGTCATGGAGCTGGTTCTGTCAGTGCCGGTGCGTGGATGCTGCCATCTTTTTTTTTTTTTTGGAAAAAAAATTTAGAATTTATTTTTTAGAATTTTAGAATTTTTGGGGGGGGATTTTTTTTCCTGATTTCTTCTTCTGCGCATGCGCAGAAACTGAGTTTCCAGCACAGCACATGCACTGCCATCTTGCGTATTTTTGGAATTTTTCAGTACGGCACCCACGTGGTACGCCCATGTGGTGTGTCCACATGGCGCGCCCATGCGATGCACCCACGTGGCACACACACACGGCGCACCCACGCGTCGCACCCATGTGCTGCACCCACGCGTCACACCCACTCAGTGCGGGAGGAAGCAAACCAGCGGCGAGTAAGTTAGAACCCACCCCTGGCCTAAGAAAAAACCTACTTTACTCACTTTAACACAAAGCTTGCAGGTCAATGGAATGTAAATTGCTTTGCAAATCTGCATAATAGTTTTGGAATTGCAAATTAGATGAGTTCACTTCAATATGCAGATCAAGCAGAAGCCTTGAGCACTGGAAGGAAGGAGATCAAAAACCGTTGTAACCATGAAACCTGTAGATGATCAGAAAGGCCACCACATTTGTATGCAAATGGGCTACATAATTTTAGGAATCCGCTCCCGGTAAAGTGACGCTAGAGCAAATCGTGCACTGGAGGAACTCTGGGTGATGCTCAGTTTCCCAACAACCGCACACCAAAGGGACAGCAGATGAAACATTTTAAATCTTGTTACCTCTTTGGGCCATGATGGGGATGATGTTATCCATTCAGTTAAGTCTGACTCTTGGTGATTCTATGGGCCAGGTCTCTTCACATCTTCCAATCTTGCACTATTTCTTTGAATGTTTTGATGTTCTGGCTGGTGTCAGCTTTGAGGCTGTCCATCCACCATGTTCTTTGATGGCTTGGTTTCCTGTTACTTTTTGGCCATATTTACAAACAATTAAAGTGAGTCCTTGAATCACTCAATGGCTGCCACTAGAAAGAAATTCACAAAATCCCCTTTCCAACTACCATGGAGAGCTCAACGTTTTCACCACTGAAAGGGGAGCAAATATAACTCTTTGCTGCTCTCTGCGGTCATATTATTGACTAGTTATAGCTGCAAATCTGCTCCAACCAATTCAAATTGTGAAGTATATTCATTTTGAATCAGCAGATGGATTTGGGAACTCAGATTGATTGGGCATGCTTGTATGAAGGATTCAGAGCAGATAACTACATCTTACTTTAATTTTCTCTACAGAGGAAGGAGAGGCACAGTGTAAAAGGAGGGGAAGGGTGTAATAGTCAAGGGAAGGGAAGCCGATGCGATAGTGTTGTATTGAAAACATTATTCACATTTTTAGACCATTCTCACTATAGAATTACTGAATTACAGGACTATAGACTTGGAAGGGAGTAGAAAGATCAACTAGCCCAACCCTCTGCCATGTCCAGGAAAACCATCTAGAGAGGTGGCAGCTTCTCCTTGAAAATCTCCAGAAATAGGAAATCTACAAACATTGGCTAACATTTTTTGATATGGATTATTTTGTCAACAGAAAAACATACCAGTGGAGTTGTCCTGATAGTGGGAGATGTTTTTGCACTTACTTTGCTGAATGGTGGCCCAGGTGTGTGTGTGTGTGTGTGTGTCTGTCTGTGTGGTGCCCACATACAGGTACTGAATGTAAAAGAGTTAAGTTGTTGTATAAAGTTAAAGTGTGGTTAAAAGGAATTGTATACACAAGTAAGTATGGAGCCAAACAGCTTTTAAATGGATGGTAAGTCGAAAGTGGGAGGTGTTTATCCCAGTTCTCCAAAAGGGAGGGGGGATAGATTGCATCATAAGGAGCCAGCCAATCAGATCATAGATAACAGGGCCAAGAACTATAAAAGGCCTAGGTGGAAGAGCTGAGGAGAGCTCTGTTTGTGGTAACTTCCAAGAGGGAAGGTTTATAGTGATTCTCTGCCTGAGTTTAACTGTCCAAAAAGTATATCTTAAGCAATTCTGCAGAGGGTAGGGATATTGTAACAGTAAAATCAAATCTCTAAGGAGAGAGAGAAGTGAAACAGAGGGCGTTACCCTTGGTCAGGGAGATATAAAAAGAAAATTAAACATAAATTTATTCTGAGTACTATTATACGCTACCAAGACATAGAGAAACAATAAACCTGACTGGAAGGGGACGGTCGACCCCTCGCTGTCTGTCTGTCTGTCTGTCTGTCTGTCTGTCTGTCTATCTATCTATCTATCTATCTATATCTATTTCATGACTCAACTCTTTTTTTATGAAAGAATTCCATTCATGGACTTTTCCAAACTGCATATGTGGGCAACCATGGAAGTTTTAGGTGCTGGAAGGATTTGGATTACAAATAACCCAGAACTGTCCTATCACATCCAATCATAAAATCGGCTCAAAACAATCACCAATAGGAATTTAAAGAAATTTTCAAGCATCCCAAGATTAGAAAAACCGAAGCCTGTTTTGTACATTTTGTACGGTTACAAGAATTGGGTATGGCTTGTCTAGGGAAAAGAAGGACTAGGGGTGATGATAACAGTGTTGCAATATTTGAAGGGCTGCCACAAAGAAGGGGGGGGGGTATCAACCTATTTTCCAAAGCACCCGAAGGCAAGGTAAGACACAATGGATGGAAAGTAATCAAGGAGAGAAGCAACCTGGAATTAAGGAGAAACTTCATAACAATGAAAACAATTAACCAGTGGAACAGGGTTAGTTATGAGTGCTTCATCACTGGAGGTTTTTAAGAAGAGACTGGACAGCCACTTATCTGGAGTGGTATAGGGTCTTCTTGAGCAGGGGGTTGGATTAGATGACCTCCAAGGTCCCTTCCAACTGTATTATTCTGTATTCTGTATACATGAAGTAAACTTTGGGGAAAGCAGATTCTGGCATTGCACTAGAATGAAGAATGTAATTGCTTTGAAATTCTAGAATAATATAGTCAGAATTGAGAATATGTTGGACAACCCTTCAGTCAAAGAAGTAAAACATTTTTTGTTAGTAAGTTACACCTTGAAGAACCTCAACCAGTTGTGGATTGATGTTCCTCCCTCCCCCCCACACCCATAGCTTTTTCTTTTTATATTGCCACTTAAATATGCCCTACCCTTTAAAACTGTTAATCTTTCACACACACACAGGCTCACACCAGACAACTGAAGAAGAATTTCAGTAAACCCTTTATCTTGGTAAAGTTTGAAGTGCCTTAACATGAAGTCTGCTATTGTGGAAGAGGACAAAATTTACATAAGCTAATAAAAATTGAAGGTGAGGGCATGCATTGGGACTATATAAAATTTCACAACTGCACCAGTTCCTCGTTTTATATATACAGCAGAATTAAGCAACAGAAATAACTGATAACAACCGAAGTAGCTGAAAGGTCAAACTTCTGTTCTATTTTTTCCTCATGAAAAGCTTTTTATTTGATATCATTATTTCCACAGTCTTATAGTAAAAGTTTCACCTGTCTGGACTTTTAATTCACTTATAACTGTCTTAGGTCAAACTTATTTAGCTTTTTGCCATTTATTTCCATTTTTTGTCATCAATTTCTATTTTATTAAAATGCAAACTTCAAAAAAGCAAAAGCAAAAAAAAAAGCAAAAACCAAACAAAATTAGCCCTCTCTAAGCGATCTACAGAGTCAGCATATTGGGAATAGCTTTAGTTATAAGCTGAAATGCAGCAGAAGTAGCAGCCATTTTGTTATTAGTTCATGTTGTTTCTAACATATTGTTAGGGCACAATGGTAACATTTTAATCCTCATCTGAGTCTATTCTCGGTGTGTTCCATCCCTTATTGTAAATTGCCTAACCTTAACTACTTCCTCTATATTGTTTTATACTGCAATTGTTTTATTCTTTATTGATGTTAAAACTCAGAGGGCGTTGGCATCGTGTTAAAGGTATACTTGAAAAAAACCCCTAACTCTCCAAAATTTCTTCAAGAAGACATGATGTATTTCAACAAAATACATCAGCACATGAAATGGAAGAGGAGAAAGTACTTTGGAGTATAGGTGTATAGCTAGGCCTCGACTTACGACCACAATTTCTGTTGTTAAGCAAGACAATTGTTACGTGAGTTTGCCCCATTTTACACCCTTTTTCATCACAGTTGTTAAGCAAATCACTGCAGTTGTTAAGTTAGTAACATGTTGAGTAAATCTGGCTTCCCCATTGACTTTACCTTATCACAAGGTCGCAAAAGGGAATCATGTGACCTGGGACATTGCAACCATCATAAACAACAACAACAACAACAACAACAACGAGTTGGAAAAGACCTTGGAGGTCTTCTAGTCCAACCCCCTGCTTAGGCAGGAAACCCTACACTACTTCAGACAAATGGTTGTCCAACATTTTCTTAAAAACCTCCAGTGTTTGAACTTCTGGAGGCAAATTGTTCCACTGATTAATTGTTCTAACTGTCAGGAAATTTCTCCTTAGTTCTAAGTTACATGCCAGTTGCCAAGTGTCAGAATTTTGATCATGTGAGCATACGGATGCTACAACAGCCATGTGAAAAACGGTCATAAGTCACTTTTTTCCAGTTCCATTGTAACTTCAAATGATCGATAACCAGATGGTTGTAAGTTGAAGACTACCTGTCGATCAAAAGGCTTAGCTAGTTTAGAATCGTTTTTATCACCATGACAGGAAAGAAAAGAAACAGAACAAAGAGTTGTCTTGTGACAAGATGGGTGGCAAACAAATTGAAAGAAATAAAAAGAAAGAAAGATGAAAGGAAGGAAGGAAGGAAGGAAGGAAGGAAGGAAGGAAAAAGAAAGGAAGGAAGAAAGGAAGGAAGAAGGAAAGAAAGAAAGAAAAGAAAAAAGAAGAAAGAAAGAAAAAGAAAGGAAGGAGGAAAGAAAGAAGAAAGAAAAGAAGAAAGAAAGAAAGAGAAAGGAGGGAGGGAGGTAGGAAGAAAGGAAGGAAGGGAGGGAGAGAGGGAGGAAGGAAGGAAGGAAAGAAAACAGCTCAGAACTTTTTCCTTTTCCACGTTACCAATTAGCAGTCACAGATACATGCTTTGGAACAGAATCATTTTGTGTTGGGTGGCCAAATATGAATAAATATAGAATAATAATAAATACACAAAATAAACAAAAAGAAAACCATCCAGGCTTTAGGTAGGGAAACGTCTGTAAGGTCAAAAGGAACGGAGAAATTAAATTATTTTTTTTCCTGCTTGCCTTGATTATTTTAGCTAGGGCCATTGCTCCAAGCCGTCCAACATGTGGGACTCTCATTGTTCTCCTTCAAGACGTGGAAAGGCTGCAGGATGCCCTGTGCTTTGGCTCTCCAGACTGCACCAATAGGTTCTGCTCTGTTCCCCAGGGAGAAACCCAGGCAGAGCAGTAAAACAACAACAACAACAACAACAACAACAACAACAACAACAACAGCAGCAGCAGCAGCAGCAGCAGCAGCAAAACTGCAATGCAAACTAGAGCCGACAGTTGGCGCAATAAAGCCTTGCGTGGGCAGTTCCCCGACAAGATTGAAGGAAAAGTTGATAAGGAGAAGACCTGGTTATGGCTCACTAATGGAACACTGAAGAAGGAGACAGAAGGCTTGATTCTTGCAGCCCAGGAGCAAGCAATCAGAACAAATGCAATCAAGGCCAAGATCGAAAAATCAGCTGATGACCCAAAATGCAGACTTTGCAAGGAAGCTGATGAAACAATTGATCACATCCTCAGTGGCTGCAAGAAAATCGCACAGACGGACTACAAACAGAGGCACAACTACATGGCCCAGATGCTTCATTGGAACCTGTGCCACAACTACCACCTACCAGTGGTAAAGAACTGGTGGGATCATAAACCTGAGAAAGTAGTTGAAAACAAACATGCCAAAATACTTTGGGACTTTCGAATTCAGACTGACAAGGTTTTGGAACATAATTTTCCTTCCTTTCCTCACGATTGTGGAAAAGAAAAAAGTGTGGATCATTGATGTCTCCATACCAGGTGACAGTCGAATTGATGAAAAACAACAAGAAAAACTTAACCGATATCAGGATCTTAAAATCGAATTACGACGACTCTGGCATAAACCAGTACAGGTGGTCCCAGTGGTAATCGGCACACTGGGTGCTGTGCCAAAAGACCTTAGCCGGCATTTGAAAACAATAAACATTGACAAAATCACGATCTGTCAGTTGCAAAAGGCCACCGTACTTGGATCTGTGCACATCATACGAAAATACATCACACAGTCCTAGACGCTTGGGAAGTGTTCGACTTGTGATATAGTGATATGAAATCCAGCATATAAATCTCATTTGCTGTGTAAAATAATAATAATAATAATAATAATAATAATAATAATAATAATAATAATAATAATAATAATAATAATAATAATAATAATAATAATAATAATAATAATAATAATAATAATAATAATAATAATAAATCTAGCAACCAGTTTGCCAAGACTGAATCCAACCAGCTAGACAAGACCCTTGCTCTCACATCTAACTTCACTTGCTAGTGGTGCAGCTTACTGGATGTGTTTATTCATGTAAACACAGAAAGTGCAATGCTGAGATTAGATCTTCTATTAAATATTTTAAAGACTTCACTAAATATTTACAGGCCAAACATTGTTTTTGTTTCAAAATAACATGCAGCATTACGGGTATGCGTGTGTTTTATGAGCAGGGTAGTTCGGGGAAGGCCTCAAAGACCCTGTTGACATCATAATGGGGGGGGGGAAGACTTCAGGAGTGTTTGGTGGGGGAGAAATATAGGTACAGGTAGTCCTTGACTCTCAACTGTTCATTTAGTGATTGTTCAAAGTTACAACGGTGCTGAAAAAAGAGATTTATGACCATTTTCCAAACCGATGGCCCCATGCAGCTGAGAGGCTGCAGAATAAGGAATTGTTTTGCCATAGCAAAACAAAAATTCTACCATCATCATCATCATCATCATCATCATCATCATCATCATCATCATCATCACAACAACAACAACAACAACAACAACAACAACAACAACAACAGAGTTGGAAGGGATCTTGGAGGTCTTCTAGTCCAACCCCCTGCTTACGCAGGAAACCCTACACTACTTCAAACAGATGGTTATCCAACATCTTCTTAAAAATTTCCAGTGTTGGAGCACTCACAATTTCTGGAGGCAAGCTGTTCCACTAATTAATTGTTCTAACTGTCAGGAAATTTCTCCTTAGTTCTAAGTTGCTTCTCTCCTTGTTTAGTTTCCACCCATTGCTTCTTGTTCTACCCCCAGGTTTCTCCTTTAAGGTAAAGGTAAAAGTTCCCCTCACACATATGTGCTAGTTGTTCCCGACTCTAGGGGGCGGTGCTCATCTCCGTTTCCAAGCCGAAGAGCCAGCGCTGTCCGAAGACATCTCCATGATCATGTGGCCGGCATGACTAAACTCAAAGGTGCATGGAACGCTGTTACCTTCCCACCAAAGTGGTCCCTATTTTTCTACTTGCATTTTTTTTAATGTGCTTTCGAACTGCTAGGTTGGCAGAAGCTGGGACAAGTAACGGGAGCTCACCCCGGTATGTGGCACTAGGGATTCAAACCGCCGAACTGCCGACCTTTCGATCGACAAGCTCAGCGTCTTAGCCACTGAGCCACCGCGTCCTTATATATTGCTCCTTTAGCAACTTCTTAAAGTGAAAATATCCCTGAGAGAAATTCAGACGAAATTCTAAACTGTCCCTGTAATTAATTTAATGCAATGCCAGTTCTGGTGTCTAGGCTGGAAAAAAATAATTGAAATGGTTCTCCAAGAACCCCAAAATTGAAAATTTTCCAGCAAACAACTTTTTATTCTCCCCTCCCCCTCCCCCTGATTCCCTTTATTGTTTTGCAAATTACTGACCTTTTCTAACAATCTATTTAGAACTGAAAGGGTAATTGTTTCCCTTCTGAAGAATTAATTACAGCCTCATTATTGGATCACTGCCCTTCAATTCGGTTTCTTTTCTTCTTTTAAAAGCATGCTTTCTTTTAAACTTACACCATTGCACAAAATCACTGCCTGCAAGCTGTCTTTTGTCTTTCAGACTGGAAGTGATTAATTCAGGTTAAATTTTAATTGAGAATGTGCAAGGCAGCAGGAGAATTATTTGGATCTAACAATGATCTTGTTTGGCTTCTGCTGTTGTGTGTAATTTACGTTTTGGGATTTAGCATGGAGGAACAACAGCAAAAAAAAAACAATATTAGGAAATATCTTTCTGTCTGAAAGCATTCCACTCGAACGATGGGCAATCTGAAGCCCTTCGAGCTGTAGAGTTAGCACCCACCCTTCTCCTAGAGCAGTGTTTCTCAACCTTGGCAGTTTGAAGATGTGTGGACTTCAACTCCCAGAATTCCCCAGCCAGCGTTGCTGGCTGGGGAATTCTGGGAGTTGAAGTCCACACATCTTCAAATTGCCAAGGTTGAGAAACACTGTCTTAGAGGAATGAAATATTCCAGGAAATATTAAAAAGGCAGAATATTATACCTCCCTGAATGAGAAAAGGAGAAACATGCTCTTGGAAAGCAGCCCCCACCTGTGTTAATAGCCCCAGAAAGACTGGGCCATCCTATCTACAAGACAAAAGACCTTCACCCTCAGGACATGATAGGATTAGCCCTCACTGAAGATCCAAACCAGGACAAAGCCATTAAGCCATAATAGGAATTGCCCAAAGCCCTTCATTACATCATCACCCAGCAAGATTCAACCAAGCCTGGGACTCAAGACAACCTACAAAGTTACCCCTGCATGGCCCTATGGGAGTCTGACAACAACCAATCGGGATACCTGCCCTTACACAGGAACAGGAAGCTCTAAGGCGGGGCCCAAGAGAGGGTATAAATCTCTCTCTCTCTTTCACCCATATGCTCATTTGCCCAGGACCCCCAAAAAACACCCTGTCCACCATTAAACCATCTTTCCAAACAGCCTCCATGTTTCCAGTGTCTTTCTCCCCACTTGGAACTGAACCAGAGGTGGGTTCCCGCCTGTTTTTGCCGGTGCGGTTAATAGCTGTTGTTCGGCGCAGAGCCGAAGATGCTGCTGCCGTTCGCGGCGCGGGAGCTTTTCGCGGGTGCTTTCCCCGCCCGCATGGACGCTGCCAATTGCGTTCTTTTGCCCTCTGCGCATGCAGAACGCTTTGCGCATGCGCAGAGGGCAAAAGAACGCAATTGGTGGCGGTCATGCGGGTGGCGGCAGCGCCCGGGGAAAGCTCCCGCGCCGCGAACGGCAGCAGCGTCTTCGGCTCTGCGCCGAACAACAGCTATTAACCGCACCGGCAGGAACCCACCTCTGAACTGAATCCAGGTGGACATTTCTTCCAACAGAACTATAAAAATTGAATTAGGTAGATGTCTGCCATTAGCAGTTTGTTTCAGGTAATTCTGAATTACAGGCACTGATTGACATGAGCTCTCTATGTTTTAATCTATGGGGTGTGTGGGATTGTTTCCCCTTCAAATCATGTGCTTTACTACTGATCTTAAGGGAATGCAAGTTAAGATTTGTGGACTTGCAAGATTAAGCTTCAGTTGTATTTATTTGCAATTTCACCTGCAATGCTAGTTAGAATGAGGAGTACGTAATGGTTGGAATTATGTATGTGTATGTGCACGTGCACCCACATGCATGCCAATCTCTTCATGTGCACTTTCTTGGTACAAATGATTTAAAGCAGGATATTTTAGAAAAATAAACTAGCTTATAGTGCCATCTTCTGGACAGATCTTCAAGGTGAAAAACTGATCTGCTCGTGAAATTTTATTTTATTTTATTTATTTTATTTTTGTCAAGCATATGTAAGATTACAGTAAAAGTATAAACATGTATACATGAGATGGTTATGAGTACATGGGAACAGTAGGACAGGAACGGTAGGCACGTTGGTGCGCTTATGCACGCCCCTTGCAGACCTCTTAGGAATGGGGTGAGGTCAACAGTAGACAGCCTAAGGTTAAAGATTTGGGGATTTGGGGATACATATTGTATCCCCAAAGGAGCCGAGGTGGTGCAGTGGTTAAAAGCAGCACTGCAACCTACTTCAGTTGATTGCTAGTTCAGCAGTTCAGCTGTTCAAATCTCACCAGGCTCAAGGTTGACTCAGCCTTCCATCCTTCTGAGGTCGGTAAAATGAGGACCCAGATTGTTGGGGGCAATATGCTGAACTCTGTAAACCACTTAGAGAGGGCTGTAAAGCACTATGAAGTGGTATATAAGTCTAAGTGCTATTTATTTATTTATTTATTTATTTATTTAAACGCTCTTATAGGCCGCCCAATCCCGTGGGACTCAGGGCGGCGTACAACATGAATAAGAGGCGTACATTTAAAAACAGTCGTCATTAATTTAAGTTAAAAATATAATTAAAAAGAAGACATTATAAACACAACATTCAGGGGGAATCTGGTTGTCCTATTCACCCCATCTGCCGGAAGAGCCATGTTTTTAAGGCTTTACGGAAGGCCAGTAGGGTGGGGATGGTCCGGATCTCTGGTGGCAGTTGGTTCCAGAGGGACGGGGCTCCCACAGAGCTATAGCTATTGCTATATATCTAGTAAATTTTCCTAATGTTCAGAGACTGGTCTTGCATCTGATTCCCCCTAGTACCAAATCAACCCTTTAACTGTGTTGGAAGTAAAACCCAGGTCCAGTTAGAAGCTGGGAATAAAATGGAGGCTGATTGGAAAGAAAGTTGGTTTATTGATGAAGCAGAACCACCAGCAGTGTGTGGTTCTGGGACAGCTGACAAAATGGAGTTGAGAGTGGGTGGGTTTTATACCTTCTGGTCATGTAGGAGTCATGGCTGGCTCTATAGGCAAAAGGGGAAATGTAAATCCTAGGTGTTTGTCTGAGTTAATTTTGTCTTGCCTAATTGCTTATCTGGAGTTTCTGTCTTGAGTCAGTCTTTCTGAATGGATTACCAAATCTGCATTTCTAAAAGCTGGCCTCCTCAGTTTCTGCTTGGGGCAGGGAAACTGGGGCTGGTTTCTGCCTCCCTTAAGATTTTTCTCCCCATTTCTCCTTTAGGGGAAATATTCTATCCTGCCTTTTTAATATTCCCCAAAACATTTCATTCTTCCGCGGGGGAGGGGGGCTTCCAACAACTGCTACATCACATTGGTTCTCAGTTCTATTGAATATGCATAGCCCCCAAAACATGGGTGTAATAGCAATAGCCCTTAGACTTCTATACCGCTTCACAGTGCTTTACAACCCTCTCTAAGCAGTTTACAGAGTCAGCATGTTGCCCCCAGCAATCTGGGGTCCTCATTTTACCTACCTCGGAAGGATGGAAAGCTGAGTCAACCTTGAATTATCAAGATTTGATTAGCATGGCTTTGTCAGTTGTAACAGACAGCTATAAAAGAAAAGCTGAATGAAGAAGAACAGATGCCTCTGGACTGCAACGCTGGACAAACTTGTTGGGTATACATTGGAGCTCAAGATGAACCAATCATATAATCTAGATGAAGTCAAACCAGATTGCTCACTGGAAGCTGTGATAATGAAGCTACAGCAGACATATTAGCAGGTGACACTGGAGCAGATCCAACCGAGTGGTGTGGTGGCCTAGAGGTGGAGCTCTCGCCTCACAGTCAGGAGACTGTGAGTTCGATCCTAGGTAAAGGCAGATATTTCTCTCTCTGGACACACTGAGAATATATCTGCTGTGAACTCCGCATTGGTGACAGGAAGGGCATCCGGCCAGTATACTAGGGATTCGAACCACCGAACTGCCGACCTCTCTGATTGACAAGCTCAGTGTCTTAGCCACTGAGCCACCTAGTCAGGTTTTAATTTAAGTGGTGGAGAGAGAAACCCAGATATTACATCTGTCACCAGAATATATTGAAATGATATATAGAATTCTTTAAGATCTCAGATCACAAAGATATAGGTATTATGTCATGCTCAATGTAACTGAAAAAGGAGTGGTGTGGTGGCCTAGAGGTGGAGCTCTCACCTCACATTCAAGAGGCTGTGAGTTCGATCCTAGGTAGAAGCAGATATTTCTCTCTCTGGACACACTGAGAATATATCTGCTGAACAAAACTCCACATTGGGGTCAGGAAGGGCATCCGGCCATTAAAACACTCTGCTTGCTCCATTCAGTTGCCCAGACTCCATCCCGCAAGGGATTATGGGGTTCTTAAATCTTAATTGAAGATGATGATGATTGGAGCAGATCCAATGCCTGGAAAAAATTAAAGGCACTCAAAAAAGAGGCCTATGGAAAAATGGGCGGCTTAGATGCCATTGCTGAAGACACAAGCAGGACCTTACAAGAAAAACAATCATTACTGGTAGAGAATTCTGGCGAGATAATGTTCCTCAGGGTCAAAAAAAATAAAAATGGAAATACCTAAATGACTGATTAAGAAACAGAGAGACTAGAGCCATTTAACTGCAGTTTACACAACAATAGAAACTATGGGCACAGCGGGATTATCTAAGGGAGACCAAGTAAATATCTAAAAACATGAAATAAGCAATAGCAAACCTCATTGTTATTACTAAGTGGAGTACTTAATTTCATTGTGCGGGATGGATGTTGAAGTGGTTCTGAAGGCTTACATGTCATCTTGGTTTAAAAATTATGCTTGGTGCTTCAAAAGAACATTTATTTGCAACTAAACTTGCTTAGGAACAAAGCCATAGAAGCAAATTCTGCTGTATTCCTGTATCATGATTTGGAGCAGTGGTGGGTTGTTGCCGGTTTGGACCGGTTCTTTAGAACCGGTAGCAGAAATTTACCGCCGCTCACCAAACCGGCAGCGATGACCAGCGGTCCACGCTCCCGAACCTGTTCTCCGGTTGCTGAGGCTTGCAAAAAAACCCTCTGCGCATGTGCAAAGGCTTCTGCGCATGCACAGAGGGTCATTTCCGGGTGTTTTGCATGATGTGATGGGGGCACACATGCAATCTAAGTGAGCACACGCGCACAAAACACACACTTCCATCGTGATGTGAACCGGTAGGGAAGATAAGTGGAACCCACCCCTGATTTGGAGTGAATTTAACAACAACAATCCACAAACTAAGTGTATTTTTCTCTCTTCAAGGTTGGAAAACGGAGATGTTTGCATGCTTGTTTTTTGTTACACTGGAGTCTGCAACCAACTGTCCAAAGGCCAGATGGAGCTCCCAGACTTATTTTGTGCAGAAAGCCCCACGATCATGACATAACATTTGGCAGCAAAACTCCCTATAAAAACAGCACAATTTCCCATTGATTTGTGTTGGGAAATAAACGTGAAAAGGTGCGTTCTGTCTCCAATTGGCCGTTTAAAAAACAACAACCAGGGGGGTTGCAAGTACATTAAATTCAAGGACTGTGGAGCAATTACTAGGCACAAAGGTGTTTAATAATAGAGATGAATTCCTAGTGAACTCTTTTGGCATTCACTTTGGACATCTGTCATTTAGATGAGTGAGCAGATTCTTAGCTTAGGGAGTTTCCATACAGCTGTTTTGTGCTGTGTCCAAGTTGGTAGCATGCTTCTGTGTTCACATGCCATTGTTTGTCTTTGGCTACTGAACCAATTAAGCTTTGCTGTGCAAAGGGAATTCCTGGGAAGGCAAGTTTTGTAGGCTGATATGCTGGAACTTAATAGAGGGTGGTGTTCCCTTGGTGAAATGTCTTACCCCACCTGTCTCTGATGCTCTTCCTACTTCCTACAGCAAATTAAGTGCTAAAATGCTATGCTACTCTTTCATTATAGTTATTTTGCACAACGGTGGCTTTCAAATGTCCCTTTGCAATTAAACACGACATGAAAAACCTGGAGGATTGGATTGTACAAAGTTAGCACCCACCCTTCTCCTAGAAGAATGAAATATTTTGAGAAATATTAAAATGGCAGAATATTATATTTCCCATCAGAGAAACATACTCTTGGAAAGCAGCCCCCACCTTTTTAAATAGCCCCAGCAGGACTGGGCCAGCCTATCTACAAGACAAAAGATCTTCAGCTCCAGGGTGATGGGATTAGCCCTCACTCAAGATCTAAACCAGGACAAAACCATTAACACACAATAGGAATTGCCCAACACCCTTTCAGAACACAAGCCTCTTCATTACATCATCACCCTCCAAGCTTCAACCAAACCTGGGAGCTCAGACAAAGATGACCCCATATGGCCCTATGGGAGTCTGACAACAGACAATAGAATGCATGTTCTTGCACAGGAACTGAAAGCTCAAGTGCAAAACCCAAGGGAAGTTGCCAACTCCTGGCAATTTGTATCCTTTTTCTTTCTTTTTCCTGACATGGACATTCACATTTCTTGTTGTTTTGATTAAGTAAAATCATAACGCTGAGACATTCCAGAAGAGTTGTACAGTGTGGACTTCCAACGTAGCCTCCTTTTCTGTTTTCTTTTGTTTGATGTTTAAAACAAATTGATCCTATTGGAAACCTAGCATAATGATGGCTAAAATTTTGGTGGCCAAAAGGTGAGGAAAGCGACCAAGAACTGTGTGGGATGTATGGATGGCCTATCCATGCCCAGAAGATGGTAAATACCTTATTCATGGATGGATAAATCAGTTTGGAAAACAACAACAAAATGACTCGTAGAACTTTGGTATTTTTAAATGTGTATATGTATGCTTTCAAAGGGAAGGTGGAAAAAGGGTACTGTATGTTTCAGTATCTTTCAAATAAATAAATAAAAAGGGTACTGTATCTTTCAGGGATGCGGTGGCTCAGTGGCTAAGACGCTGAGCTTATTGATAGAAAGGTCGGCAGTGAAGCGGTTCAAATCTCTAGCGCCGCGTAACGGGGTGAGCTCCCATTACTTGTCCCAGCTTCTGCCAACCTAGCAGTTCAAAAGCATGTAAAAAATGCAAGTAGAAAAATAGGGACCACCTTTGGTAGGAAGGTAACAGCGTTCTGTGTGCCTTCGGCGTTTAGTCCTGCTGGCCACATGACCTGGAGACGTCTTCGGACAGCGCTGGCTCTTTGGCTTTGAAATGGAGATGAGCACCGCCCCCTAGAGGTCTTCTAGTCCAATCCCCTGCTCAGACAGGAAACCATATACCGTTTCAGACAAATGGTTGTCCAATCTCTTTTTTAAAACCTCCAGTGTCAGAGTACCCACAATTCCTGGAGGCAAGTCGTTCCACTGATTAAGTGGCAAGAAAGTTCTCCTTCATTCTAGATTGGTTCTCTCCTTGATTAGTTTCCATTCATTGCTTCTTGTCCTGCCCTCATGTGCTTTGGAGAATAGATCAACCTTGTTATTGTTGTTCAGTTTCTAAGTTGTGTCTGACTCTTTGAAACCTCATAGACCAGTGGCCCCCAATCTTTTGGGTACCAGGGACATGGAGAGAGGTTTTTTCATGGACCAGAGGGGGTGTGATTTCGTGTCCTGCTTGCAACCCACGGATGGGGCTTCACTTGTTTGTGCAGCCTGGTTTCTGGCACATGCCACGGACCAGTGTTGGTCCACAGTCTGGGGATTGGGGACCCCTGCCACAGACCCTAGCACACCTCCACTGTCTCCCAGAGTTTGCTTAAATTCATGTTCATTGCATCAATGACACTATCTAACCATCTCATCTTCTGCTTCTCCTTTTGCCTTTCAACCTTTCCCAACATCAGGGTCTTTTCCAACGAGTCCTCTTTTCTCATTTGGTGGCCAAAGTATTTGAGCTTCAGCTTCAGTATCTGTCCTTCCAAACAACAATCAGGGTTGATTTCTGTTAAGATATTCATGAACTGGGAGAGCCATGTTAACAAAGTTAGCCAATGAATAGGCATAGCAACTAAATCAGCCAATGGGAGCTAACCACTTCTGAGTCTGTGCAGAGAATCGAAACTGAAAACTTAAGCTTAAGGCTGGGCGTGGCTCAGTTCACTCTGCTCTCTTGTCCACTCTGTGCTTGTCTGCTGCTGAAATGGAACTACCTGTTCTCTGCTGTCTGTAACTGCTTGAAGAAGAACTCTGCTATTGGTATTGTAAAATTTACTTCATCTATATTCTTGTATATAAAGAAGTTAATGAATCCAGCTGAATCAGTCATCTGTGTGTACTTCTGGTTTTGATTTTTTAATGTAACAAACTCTAATCATTTCTTTTAGGGGAAAATAAATCTTGCTCTGGCTAATAGTGGGCAGTTATTATTGCCTTTTTATTGTACTATTCATCCTAATAAGAAAATATAGAGAATGTTGCGGAATATTGAGGGAAAGTATCACCTACTTGCTCTTTACTCTTCATTCCAACGAGAGTCAGAATGAGTCTGAGATGAGGAACAGGTCTTCTCTAAGAGGCATGCTTCATTCTTGACTTGGTAAGGTCAAGCTCAATATTTCATATGCACCAGTTGGGTAGTTGCCAAAAAAAAAATCAAGACAAGAACAACAGAGAAAGATTAAAGAGAGTGGATAGTGCACCACTTTCAGTGTTATTTATTATGTTTTTGACCTTGCAAAATTAAGATTAAGCAAAGATGCCAAGCCGCGGTCTCCGTCTCTCTTTTACAAAGGAGGAAGGGAAGTGAGTTCTATACACCAGACAAGTGATATTGAGACCTATTTTGGATTGCTTGCCCATGCTTTTCTTAGTATTTCTTCCTTGCACAGAACTGTCAATGCTTCTATCCGGAATTGGTTTTTTTAATGGATGCTGGAGAAGGATCAAAACAAAGGTGTACAAAAATTGATTTTGGGGTCAAGGGCCAACAGTTGCACCCTACAAAGCTGTGAGTGAGATCAGGACAAAATCTAAATAAGTCTACTTCATTAACCTTCAAATATTGTTAAAAGAAACGATCGCTAATCAATGTGACTACTCCGTTTTCCATTCAATCAAATTCAGAGTTTATTTATAATTTAAATTACAATATTGTGATTTATATAACCCTATTCAGAAGACGCCGAGACTTCTGTCCGAGACTTCTGGATAGGTTTATCTAAGACTTTGGATTTTGCACTTCTGATTTAGATCAGGTTCCTAGATATACGCAGGAACGTCTGAACTGCTAAAGTTGTAATCCTTTTTCCCTCTTTGTGTGTATGGTACTCCAATCAATTGCTCTTTTTTCTATCCACTTTAGTGAGATAAAATACCTGCCCTTGACATCTTTTTCTATATTTGAAGAACCTCAAATACTTTCTTCCATGTTCCTTTGTGAGTTTTAACACTTTTTCAATCAGAAGATGTCTTGAACAAAATTCTCATCCATCCTTAATCCTAATCCTTTAATTATGGCAGTTATTATTTACCTTAGTCCAGGTAATTATTTCCCAAGATTACCGTATTTTTTGGAGTATAAGACGCACCTTTTTCCTCCCTAAAAGTGGCTGAAAATTTGGGTGCGTCTTATACTTCGAATGTAGCTTTTTTTTTCCAGCCCTAACTAGGTGCTAACAGATCTTCCCAGCTCTTACCTTGCAGGCTTTTTCATTGTTACTCTCTCAGAAGAATGTTTTTCCAGCCCTAAGTCTTTGCAGTTTTTTTTTTCATTGCTCTACTTGCTCCAAAGAAGTCTTTTTCTAGCCCTAACCAGATGCTAACGATCTTCCCAGCTCTTACCGGCTTGCAGGCTCTTTCATTGTTACTCTCTCAGAAGAAGGTTTTTTTAAGTCCTAACCAGGAGATAAAATAATGTGCTGAAGCTGCTCCGAATAAGTTTTTTTCTAGCCCTAACTAGGTGCTAACAATCTTCCCAGCTCTTACTGGCTTGCATGCTCTTTCATTGTTACTCTCTCAGAAGAAGGTTTTTTTAAGTCCTAACCAGGAGATAAAATAATGTGCTGAAGCTGACCAGACTAAGGACGCTAGCCAGATGAATACCTGGTAGGCAGATTGTTTTCCCCTATTTTCCTCCCCCAAAACTAAGGTGCGTCTTATACTCCGGTGCGTCTTATACTCCGAAAAATACGGTACTTGGGAAACAGAAGAACTATGCCAATCCATAGCCTATGACGCACCTAAGGGGTGCTTATAGCATATTTCCCCAGGATTTAATAGGTTTTGTGAATTAAAGATAAATTTAATCCACATTTATTTTTATTTTTCCCATTGTTTTTTTTTTAAATGATGTACTTGTTATTTCTTCAAGTGCCCAGTAGGTGGAAGGCAAAATCAACCAATAAAGCTACTTTGGCTACTAAAGAATGTATGCCAACTGGCAACAAAAGGAAAGGAAATGGCAGATTATTAACTCTTAACAAGGCATACGATCTCCCTTTTTATGTGGATTTGGAGAGTTGTAGATGGTCAGATGCATTGAAAAATAACAAAGAGTTTGCCCTGTGCATTTGTGCTGATATTTCATTTCCCCAACCCATTTCTCTATATTCTCCATTCCTGCCTGACTGTTCACATTTGCGTATTTATAACTTAGGGCAACCTTTGTACTCCTGAGGAAGTGGACTACCATGCCTGAATGGTTATGCCATAATAAACGTGCTAATCTCAAAGACATTGCAAGACTCCTGCCTCTTTTTTCCAAGTTTCAAGGCTTGAACAGAGATTTCCCAATATATACCATTTCCCATTTTTGCCTGAAGAAAAGAAACAGAGGCAGAAAAACAACCCACATATCACCGAGCCCTTGAATAAATTGATAGGGTCGGAGGATAGGAAATTCAAAGCATAACATGGAAACCCAGGACCAAATATGCACCACCTCCTCAAAAATTGAGTTTCACTATCAGATCTTTGTCTTAGAAAGAAGCATGTCTAAAAGATTCAACCCTGCAAACCAGGGGGTCTCAATTCTGACAACTTTAAGACGTGTGGACTTCAACTCCCAGAATCCCCCAGCCAGGCTAGGGAATTCTGGGAGTGGAAGTCCACACGTCTTAAACTTGCGAAGGTTGGGATCCCCTGCTGTAGTCTGACTTGGCTGAACCCATTGGAGTTGACTTCCTGGTAGGTAGAAGAGTGGCAATCTAATAAAATTGCTGATTAAAGACAGTGTTCTTATTCAGATTGAAAAAGTTTTCTTTCATTCCTACTACTATTATATTTATTAATGTTAATGAGCACCATTGATTATCATAGCATCATTAGCACAGCCTGAGGTTGGACCATGGAGTATAGTCAGGGGTGGGTTTCACTTACCTTCGCCACCGGTTCACGTCGTGATGTTTTGTGTCCCCTCACACGATTTCACTTCCGCGCATGCTCAGAAGGTGGATTCAGCCCGAAACACAGCTGAGGAGCTAATCAGCTGTGCTTCGGGCGAAAAAATAAAGGTCAGTATTAACCAAGGGGCGGGCGGGAGGGCTTTTTTCAAAGCACAGAATGTTGTGAAGCCATGCAAACACAGAAAAATCAGCCGAAAATTCAGAAAAAAAGATGGCGGCGAGCACAGACTGGCACAAACTGAACTGGATCCGTGACACCAAAATTACGTCACGAGTGGGCCGCTAATAGTTCGGGCGATCTGGTCCGAACTGGGAGGAACCCACCCCTGAGTATAGTATATTGCCACAAGCTTAAGTGAGAAAAAATATTTTATCTAAGTCAGTGTAATAATTAAGGTGATGGATTGGAGTGATGGACTGGAGAGGACAGAAACTCGGGTTCAAGTCTGAAGGGATTAACATCCAGTTCCATGTATCTCAGAAGGTTGTGATGTACCCTCCCTGTTTCCTACGCTGAGATTTTAGAGGAAAAAATGAAATATAGGTAGTCCTTGACTAACGATTGGAACCAGAATTTCTGGCTGCCAAGCACCGTAGGCGTTATGGCGGGAGAACATCTAGCTGAGTATGGCAGCATCACTCATATTTGGATAAGAGACCATTACAAAAAAATACCAAGATCAGATGAAGAAGTCAAATAAGGAGCCCAAAAGAGAGTCCAAATTGAAATCTGTTTCCATATTGTTCCCAAGAAAACTACATGAAGGAAATGACTTGAAGAGGATTTTGCTTAAGCTTCCCCTTAGCAATGCTTACAGTGGGCCACTTCTTCAAAGATGCTTTCTTTATCTATGAAGATTCTCAGTCATCCAGGTCATTGTTATCTCAAAGGTGCTTTTTTCAAAAGGTAACTGGACTGTTTTATTTTTTTGGAGGAAGAAGAAGATGTTTCGAGAAGCGAACTGACTTCTTTTTCCTCAAAAAAGAAAGAAAGAAAAGAAAAAAGAAAAGAAAAGAAAAAGTCCACTTGCCTTTTGAAAAAAGCACCTTTGAGATTCCTTTAGCAAAATAGCTCCTGCTTTAAAAAGCAAATCTGGGTTTTGTTTCTGAGCTTCTTCCTGCAATTTAATAACTTCTATTAGCTTCAACATCACCCATCCTATCCAGAGATGGGTAACTCCCGGTTCGGACCGGTTCGCCTGAACTGGTAGCAACCTGCTGGTGATGTCACGATGATGTCATGGAACCGGTTCTGTTGGTGCCGGTCCGTGGACACCGCCATCTTTTATTTTTTAGGGAATTTTTATTTATTATTTATTTGATTTTTGGAATTTTTTCCGGGTTTTTTTTCTTCTGCACATGCGCAAAAGCCGAGTTTCCGGCACTGTGCATGCATCGCCATCTTGTTTTCTTCTTTTAATTTTTTTAAAATTTTTCAGCACTGCGCATGCGCACACCCATGAGGCGCGCCCATGTGGTGCGAGAGGAAGCGAGCCGGCAGCGAGGAAAGTTAGAAGCCACCCCTGATCCTATCTTATTTTGCATTCCTGAGTTCTTTCTCCACCAATAGAAAGAAAGATGTTCTGCTTCTCATGACTCCGCACCAATTCTCTGCAGGAACGTAGGATTCTGCCCTAAGTAATGGGACTGGAGAATACAAAAAGGGCATACCCACAACTAAGTGATAATTGTTTCCCTCTGTGTGTGTGTGTGTGTGTGTGTGTGTGTGTGTGTGTGTGTGTGTGTGTGTGTGTGTGTGTGTGTGTGTGTGTTATTTTCTTCATGTAGTCTTGTCATGTTATTGCATTGGTAAAAGTTCCATGATAAAATATCAATCACAGCAACTTTGATCCTTCCGTAGTCTTTCATCAAAATAGGGAGGAGTCATCAGCCACACCTAACAAACAAGTTGTGTCAAACTCCCCCCCCCAAAGTTTGACACTGCAAACCAACGGGCCAGAACCCCAGATAGGTAGGATGTTTGCAACGGGAAAAACACAGAAGGCCCAAAGCTTTGTGATCTGAGCAACACAAAGCCGTAGTTTCAGAGAGAAAGCTGAGGAATCCATGTACTTCCATGGACCTGAATATACCAAGTTTAAGATTTTATCTGGAGACAAAGAACATTTTGCAGAGTGAAAGCTGTGTTGTTTTGTTTTTGAAGGAGCACACCTGATGGAAAAACAACCCCCCCACTCCCCCAATACAAAAAAAGAAAAGTAGCAGCTGTTCTTCAATTAGAGCAGGTTGAGCTATCAACTATTCTGGAGCCTGAGCTATAAATATCGGCGTAGTTATATTCTGATGAGCTACTGCTTTGACTGCATGAAATAGCTGGACCTCACACAATGAACCTTTTCTTCCGATCTTGTTGATTTCTTAGCTCTCCTCCACTGTCCAACATCCCTCTCAGAGCAACATTTACAACTCACAATAATCCTGAAAGGGAGATTAGGCTGAGAGTAGGAACAAGAGATTGACACAATTAATATGAATTTGTGCAAATTCCCAAACTTCCCCCTGGAAAACAGGGGTACTTGGCATGCTATGGTCCATGGAATCATGAAGAGTCGGATACAACTTAGCAACTGAACAACCAAAACAAGGAACAAGAGAATGAACCAAGAAGGGGGACTGAGGTGGTGAATCATTGTCATAAGTTATAAATAAAATGCACTAATGCAAGCACCAAAGGTGCTTTTTCAAGAGGCAACTGGACTTTCTGGTTTTTTCTTTGAAGATGTTTAGCTTCTCATCCAAGAAGCTTCTTCAGTTCAAGAAGAGCTGAAGAAACTTCTTGGATGAGAAGTGAAATGTCTTCAAAGAAAAATCAGAAAACCCAGTTTGTCCTCTTGAAAAAGCACCTTTGGGACAACCATGATGGATGACTGAGAATCTCCAAAGGGATATGACCATTTTCTGCACTTAACCTAGGTGCACACAACATAGTAAAGCTTAAATCTGGGTTGCTAAAACCAAGATCATGTCATGTAACATACTTTGTCCGAACAAATCATAAAAAGGCTTAATACAATGTCCTGATTCACACAACATACTAAGACAAGGGCTGAGTTCCTACAATTCTCTAGTTATCACACATAATAGCAATAGCACTTAGCAATAGCACTTAGACTTATATACCGCTTCATAGTGCTTTACAGCCCTCTCTAAGCGGTTTTACAGAGTTCAGCATATTGCCCCCAACAATCTGGGTCCTCATTTTACCTACCTCGGAAGGATGGAAGGCTGAGTCAACCTTGAGCCGGTGAGATTTGAACAGCCGAACTGCTGAACTAGCAGTCAGCTGAAGTAGCCTGCAGTGCTGCACTCTAACCACTGCGCCACCTCGGCTCATAATGACATAATCATGGACTATCCATATCTATTTTATCCTAACTCAGCATATGGCACAAGTCAATCACACTGTGATTTGCATGATATTGAAGCAAACGTCTAAAGACCCCAAAAAAAGATCTCAAAAATGCTTTTTCAAAAGGCAGCTGGACTGTTTTTCCCTTGAGGAGAAAAAAAAATTCATGGAGAATGAAGAAACAAGACTGTTTCCCCCCCCCCCTTCTTCCTCAAGGAAAAAACAGTCCAGTGGCCTTTTGAAAAAGCACTTTTGAAACAACTATGACCTGGATGACTGAAAATCTCCAGAGACTCCAAAAATATGTTTTTTTTTTCAAGAAAGAGCTTGCTTTCTAGTTGCTATTTTGACATCTCTCTCTCAGGATTCTGGAGTAATTACCTTGCTTTTTTTAATGTGCACTCTTTCAAAGTGTGTCCCTTAACTTTCTCTATTGAATTCAAGCTGAAGTATAAAGGTTTTGTCTGGGCAGCCTTGTTTAATTTCACAGCGCTACCATGATGATAAGGGCGACACTGTTATTGTTATTTATTTAATCAATTTATAAGCCATCTCAATTGCTGTGCCAACTCCAAACCACCATATAATCAATGCCATATACTATATCAACCATGTGATATATACATTTTAAAAACAAAGGAGGGGGGGAGAGAAAAAATCAATAATAACCGTATCGACTTTAACAGCTCACATTAGGGGAAACTATAATCACAAATAAAAAACATCAGTCAGACTAAAAAAAAAAAACAACCCAGGTTCACAAATTGCCCAGCCTGCTTAAAGCACCAGTTTTTCAGAGCTTTCCTAATGATCATCAGGATTTGGTCCATGTGGACTTTATCATTAGCATTATTCTTTCAGGAATTATGGAAGGAACCATGCAAGGCCATCTCCTCATTGGTCAAGGAGACAAGTGTCTTCCCATTCTCTGTAGCCAGTATGGAGTCCCACCAGGGTAGTGAAGATGGAATGATCTGCCTGGAATTCCTGATCACTGAAGACGATCAGGAAAGTTGTCAAAATAGTTTTACTATTTTCTTCCTGGAACAATTGGATGTTAAGTGTGGCTTAGGAATTACCGTATTTTTCAGAGTATAAGACGTACCTTTTTCCTCCCTAAAAGTGGCTGAAAATTTGGGTGCATCTTATACTCTGAATGTAGCTTTTTCAAAGCTTTTTTTTCCAGCCCTAACTAGGTGCTAACGATCTTCCCAGCTCTTACCTTGCAGGCTTTTTCATTGTTACTCTCTCCGAAGAATGTTTTTCCAGCCCTAAGTCTTTGCAGAATTTTTTTCCATTGCTCTACTTGCTCTGAATAAGTTTTTTTTCTAGCCCTAACCAGGTGCTAACGATCTTCCCAGCTCTTACCTTGCAGGCTTTTTCATTGTTACTCTCTCCGAAGAATGTTTTTCCAGCCCTAAGTCTTGTAGAATTTTTTTTCATTGCTCTACTTGCTCCGAATAAGTTTTTTTCTAGCCCTAACCACGTGCTAACTATCTTCCCAGCTCTTACTGGCTTGCATGCTCTTTCATTGTTACTCTCTCAGAAGAAGGTTTTTTTAAGTCCTAACCAGGAGATAAAATAATGTGCTGAAGCTGACCAGACTAAGGACGCTAGCCAGATGAATACCTGGTAGGCAGATTGTTTTTCCCTATTTTCCTCCCCAAAAACTAAGGTGCGTCTTATACTCCGGTGCGTCTTATACTCCAAAAAATACAGTAGATTATGAAAGAGGCTCCTTGGTTGAGGCATGTTTAGATGCTGATGGCCACATATTCCCAAAGTGTCTATGGGAATTCTGAATCGTCCAGGTTATGGTTGTCCCAAAGGTGGTTTCCAAAAGGCAACTGGACTTGGTTGGGCTTTTTCTTCTTCTTTGAAAATGTTTTGCTTCTCATCCAAGAAGCTTCTTCAGTTCTGAAGTGAGGAATGAACTGAACTAAACTGAAGTGAACTGAAGAAGATTCCTGGATGAAAAAGCAAAGCGTTTTCAAAGAAGAAGAAAAAACAAACAAGAAAGTCCACTTACCTTTTGGAAAGGCACCTTTGGGATATTGCAACATTCTTTTTAATTGAAACCACAATGACTTGTGCTGGCTTTCCACCTGTAATGGGCTTTCACCTGTACCTGAGCGTTCAGTCACCTTGTCAGCAGCCAGTTAAACCCATCAGTTTCTCAAACGTCTCAAAGGACAGAAATAACCACCCGGTTCCTAAGTGCCTATTATGGAACTTTTAAAATGCCTCTGTAGGGAAGCTGAAATTAGCCCAAAGTGCTGCTTCCCTTCTTCTTAAAAATTACAAAAGCATTCCCAAAGTTATTTTTAATAAAATAAATCATTGGTAAATGGGAAGTAAATGATTGTCTTTAGTCCGTTAGCTCTTTGCTCAGCAGGAGAACCAAGATCAAGGCTATTCTGGAGCCTAGAAAAGATTGGCAGGAAGGTTGGAGGAAAGTGGGAATCTAAAAACTGGCATTTTCTTCCATATGGAACTGGACTTGGCTGAGGCTACCTAAGAAAGTGGGGGAGGGGACACAGAGGGGCAGGCTACCAAATGCTACTGCGTGCACAACTTTGCTTAGCCATATTTTTCAGAGTATAAGACGCACCTTTTTCCTCCCTAAAAGTGACTGAAAATTTGGGTGCGTCTTATACTTCAAATGCAGCTTTTTTTCCAGCCCTAACTAGGTGCTAACAGATCTTTCCAGCTCTTACCTTGCAGGCTTTTTCATTGTTACTCTCTCTAAAGAATGTTTTTCCAGCCCTAAGTCTTTGCAGAATTTTTTTTCATTGCTCTACTTGCTCCGAATAAGTTTTTTTCTAGCCCTAACCAGGTGCTAACTATCTTCCCAGTTCTTACAGGCTCTTTCATTGTTACTCTCTCAGAAGAAGGTTTTTTAAAGTCCTAACCAGGGGATGTGCTGAAGCTGCTCCGAATAAGTTTTTTTCTAGCCCTAACCAGGTGCTAACGATCTTCCCAGCTGGCTTGCATGCTCTTTCATTGTTACTCTCTCAGAAGAAGGTTTTTTAAAGTCCTAACCAGGGGATAAAATAATGTGCTGAAGCTGACCAGACTAAGGATGCTAGCCAGATGAATACCTGGTAGGCAGATTGTTTTCCCCTATTTTCCTCCCCAAAAACTAAGGTGCGTCTTATACTCCGGTGCGTCTTAGACTCTGAAAAATACGGTAATTTTCAGGGAACCACGTTTATTCTGCTATCGCCCTTATGCTTATTAAGAAATTCATTTTATGAGCTTTTCCTTGGATCGATACTCTTTAGGGCTGGGTCCACCTAATTTGCTAAACTCAAGCTTAGCCAAAGATAATGTTTGTGTTCCTGTAACATGCAGTGCTCAAACCATGTTGCAATCTCTCTGAGTCTTGCTCCGGCTCCGAGCCCAGGAGGGGAGGCTCTGCTCTTCACACTGGAAGAAAGTCCATGTTGCAGTCAAATGTGATTGTCTGGCTCACACAACAATGCCAAGGTAATGGAAAACCCTGCTAGGTAGTCCAGATCAGGATATTAATCTCGCAGGAATGCTAAACCCGCAGTCATTTTTAATTGTGATGCTTTATAAAATTATTACTTTGAAAAAGACAAATCTCAAGAGCTCATTCACCCGAAGAGCCGAGTTGGTGCAGTGGTTAAGTGCAGCACTGCAGGCTACTGCTAGTTCAGCAGTTCAGCTGTTCAAATCTCAACCGCTCAAGGTTGACTCAGCCTTCCATCCTTCCGAGGTCGGTAAAATGAGGACCCAGACTGTTGGGGGCAATATGCTGAACTCTGTAAACCGCTTAGAGAGGGCTGTAAAGCACTATGAAGCGGTATATAAGTCTAAGTGCTATTGCTATTGCTACCCTGTTTCTCTGCCCACTAATTTTGAAAGCTTTGAAAGCCATTGATATTCAGATCTGCTTTGGATCCAACAGGACTTTGATGAGGTCTTTTTTTTTTCATTTCTAATCACCAGAATAGCTTTCAGTTTTAATTTTTAAAGGGTAGAAGGTACAAAAGAATTGTGTAATCGGGTAGCAGCCTCAGGAATTACCAATGGCTAATGTTAATGGATGGTGTGGGTTTTTTTTTTTTGACATATGGAGGATTGTTTTTTTTTACATTGTTAAAAGAAGGGGGTCCCCATTGTCCCTAAAATCCTGAATAGGGACAAGAAATCATGTTAGATCATTCAGCTAAGTTTAGTCAGTTTTCTTTTTTCTTAAAAAAAAAAATCCAATGGGCACAAGGCAGAGGAGAAATTCAGCAGGTTCTGACAGATTTTGGAGAACCGGTAGCGGAAATTTTGAGTAGTTCAGAGAACTGGCAAATACCACCTCTGGCTGGCTTCAGAGTGGGGTGGGAATGGAGATTTGGCAATATCCTTCCCCCAGGAGTGGGGAGGGAATGGGGATTTTGCAGTAACCTTCCCCTGCCATGCCCACCAAGCCACGCCCACAAAACCGGTAGGGAAAAATTTTGAATTTCACCCCTGGCACAAGGTAAGGATGGTCCTTCTGTAACTCTGCTCTCCTATTGAAGCCAGACAGGTTCTGATGATGTTACCTAGTTTGGGTAATGAAACATCTGCAAGAAAACAAACAAGCATAGAGGGCACCAAGGACCCTTCATACCGCTGTACACCTGTCTATTCCCCCTGTAGTTATGATCAAGAAATACTCTGTCCTTTACTTAGCAATGTGCTTAAAATGGGATGGATGTGAATCAAATTAATTTATGAAGCAATTTCCCCAAATGTCTCAAATGTGCTTTTCCAAAAGACAACTGGACTTTCTTGGAACTGTTCTGAACTGAAGAAGCTCCTTGGATGAGAAGTGAAATGTTTCAAAGAGAACAGCAAGAAATTCCAGTTTCTTTTTTGGGGAAAAACACCCCCCCAGGTTTTCCCAGAAGGATGCTGATAATTTGCTAGTATCTTGCTTGGATTTCTACTCAAATAACATATCTGGAATGCTCTACCTGACTCCGTTGTTACTTCATCAAACCCCCATAGCTTCAACCTTAAACTGTCTACCGTGGACCTCACCCCATTCCTAAGAGGTCCGTAAATGGGGCGTGCATAAGTGCACCAGAGTGCCTACCGTCCCTATCCTACTGTCCCCATTATTCGTATCCATTTCCTGTGTTCATATTCATGTTTATACTTATACCTGTTATCTTGTACATGTATGACAAACTAAATAAATAAAATAAATAAAATAAATATCTAAAAGGTGCCAGGAGATGCTGCTTATCCTACACTCTAGGATATCATTTGCCTGGCTTATCTGGCTGTCCTGCTCTTATTTTTACCAAAGCTCAAGCAAGAAAGGGGACAGGTGCCCACATGGCCCTGTGCACAGGTAACAGGTACTGCCAACACTTGGGCAACTGTTGAAGGAAGGACAGGTTCTCGGTCAATCGCGGGTGTACAGTTAGGGCACTTTTCCTGTCCACACGCCTTGATTACAGAATAGCCAGTCAAATCATTTTAATGAGTTCTGACTGCTCCTGTGAGCAGCCAGTAACTATGGTAACTTCTTTCCAAAGTAACACGCTCTGTGTGTGTGTGTGTGTGTGTGTGTGTGTGTGTGTGTGTGTGTGTGTGTGTGTGTGTGTGTGTAGGTGTGTGTGCTTGCATGTATGTGTGTCACAGGACTTTTTTTTGAGGATGGGGATGTGATTGTAGGAGAGCAGAGAAGATGGCAGTTCCTTTGGGAATTTCAGGTTCATTTGCATCAAGGATTTGGAGGAAGAAACAGCACAGAGAGGCTCCAGAGACCTACAATCTTTCTTTAATGAAATGATCTGTGCCCCAATGTTTCTGACTCTGTGTTCCAATTTGCCATGCGTTGGACTCAAATGCCCATCTGGGAACATCAGATCACACTGGCATTCTATCAGTCCCGGGCTTAAGTCAACATAGGGTTGGGGAGGCACACGGGTGTATTTTCAGTGGGACAGTGGTATGTAATTCATCATTTACTAAGACTAGCATTTAGATGTAAACCCTCACGTGGGAGCACCACTGCTTAGCATCCCTAAAAGTTGCTTGTAGGAGATAACTAGGTGGAGACTGAGGGAGAAGTTAAATGTGTTATTAATTTGGAGTCCCTTCGCACTCACAGGAGATCTAAGTCACTTGAATTCCATTGACTCTTATCTACCACCAATTTGCATTTGACCATTAGTAGTTCAGATTCTTGTAGAGAGCACTAGCGTGCAATAAATCTATATTCATTTGTGAGCGGCGTGGTGGCCTAGAGGTGAAGACGCTCGCCTCCCACTCGGAAGGTTGAGAGTTCAATCCTCGGCAGCGACAGATTCTATTAGGGCATAAAGAGAAAATATCTGCTGCATACACTATGTAGACATCAAGAAACGCTTTGCGTTTTGCTTTGCGTGCGCTTTGCCACTGTCATACATGCACCGTCGTACACTCCACCATCATACACGCACCGTCATACATGCATGTGCAGAAGGTTAAAAAAGAAAATGGCGATATCTGGGTGGGTGGGTGGAGCCTCACACAGCCACCGCTACCAGTTGTCAGAACCACCAGCGGCCGCCGCTACCGGTATGCCAGAACCGGGCCGAACCGGTAGCATTTCACCCCTGATATGGGCATGGATTGCTTTATTTCATTGTGATTGTGTTTGCCCTCACAAATCCAACAATATAGGTCACTGTAATTGTGTTACAACGGAGAAGCTGAGATTGAGAGAAAGTGGCAGTGATAAATTCCATCTACCTCCACTAACTGAGATTGAAAGTGGCAATCTAATAGAATATGTTAGAATTCCAGCCCTGAAATGGTCTTTGGAATAATCAAAAGAAATGTATTCTCCATCAGACTAATTATAAAAAAGAGTGGGAAATCTAGAATAATTTTGAGGTTGAAGAGTTACATAGCAATCAAATCAGCCTCCCCACACTTGTTGCTCTCTATATGCGTCGACGGCAGTTCCTGTAGGCCCATGATGGCGAACCTATGGCACGGGTGCCACAAGTGGCACGCGGAGCCATATCGGTGGGCACGCGAGCTCAGGTCCTGTGTGCATGTGTGCACCAGCCGGCTGATTTTCGGGCCTTCTGGGCCCACTGGGAGTCGGGAAACAGGCTGTTTCCAGCCTCCAGAGGGGGTGGGGAAGGCCGTTTTCGCCCTCCCCAGGCTCCTAGAAAGGCTCTGGAGCCTGGGGAGAGCGAAAAATGGGCGTGCCATTGCATGCTGGGAGCAGGGGGGTCATGCGTTCATGTGCGGGGGTGCATGGAATTATGAGTGTGGGCACGCACACACATGATCCCCCGCATTCCCCCCCCCTTTTGGCACGCGAACCAAAAAAGGTTCGCCATCACTGCTATAGGCCTTCAGCCTATCCCAATGTTGAATCTTACAAGTATCTATGTTGGCTAGGAATTAGTACTTAAGCTGGCTAGGATTTGTGGTCTAACCCATGTGGAGGACATCAAGGGTACTGTGTTTGGTAGAGAACTATATTTAGAACAAAGCAGGGGTGAAATTCAGCAGGTTCTGACAGGTTCTGGAGAACCGGTAGCGGAAATTTTGAGTAGTTCAGAGAACCGGTAGTGAAAATTTTGAGTAGTTCAGAGAACCAGCAAATACCACCTCTGGCTGGCCCCAGAGTGAAGTGGGAATGGTGATTTTGCAGTATCCTTCCCCCAGGAGTGGGGAGGGGATGGAGATTTTGCAATATCCTTCCCCCTGGAGTGGGATAGGAATGGAGATTTTGCAGTATACTTCCCCTGCCACACCTACCACACCACGCCCACCATGCCACGCCCACCAAGCCACGCCCACAGAACAGGTAGTTTAAAAAATTGGATTTCACCACTGGAACAAAGTGTCAAATAATCCTTTTGAAATATTGAGAACATTAGCATCACTCCAATACTTTGACCAGTTGTTCCTTATAGACTCTAGTTTATCTTACAATCAACAATCTATTCTTAGCAACATTATTCTGGTTTGAAACCTGAATTGTGCCTATTTAGTGCATTTTAATGTGTGGTAAGAGGTGGAGAATGACACCTCTTATTTACTCAACAAAATTTTCTGAGTGCAATCAGAATGAGTTTATCATTCTTTAGCTATTTTCTCAGGAAAGCACCATCTCCTTGCAGTGCAGGAATATAAAGGCTGTATACTCACTGATTCCTCTTAATTTTTCACTTGGCAAGTCAGAGAAGCTACTCTGAAAAGCTAAGGAATCAGTTCTCAACAAATGAACCAACAAACATGTGGAAAACTCTAAAAAATATCAGCAAACGACGCATCCGGCCCGCGGGTCAGGAGTTTGACAGCCCTGATCTAAGAGATAAGTTGGCATCATCGCAAACTCTCAGTTTTCTCTTAGATTTCTAAGAAAATGTTTTTTGCCTGAAAGGGAAAAAAAAGTTCTTGATGTCTAATATTATTTGATGTTATCAACGCTGCAATTTACCCAGACAAATTATCACTACACCAAATTGCATAAGCAATTACATTTATTTTTAGAAAATCATTGCTGGGTAGCCTATACGATATCATCAGTTGCATTTGATCGGGTTGATATGGCCCCACAGCAGGTTTGTGGAATCTATGTCATCCTCCAGTTGTGGTCAATTACCATTAATCAATAATCAAAATAGGAAATGTAATCTGGCAACATTTTAGAAGCTTCAGCTTGCTCTTTTCATTTTTTGTTCTTTCATATGTTTCATTATTTGATCACTGGCAAATTATATGTGAAATTACTGATCCAGTGAATAATTCATATATAAGTTGGTTCTGGCTCAGAAGAGCTGCGATTTTCTTGCTTTTGAAGAAGTACATGAGCTCAGTCGTCGCTATCAGCCAACATATCCATATCTGCAAATTTGCAGTTCACCATTTTTTAAAAAAATATATTAAGAATATATATATACAAAATGCCTTGATTCATTCCAGTTGAAGCAGCATGAAAGCCTGTGAAATAGAATAGAATAGCATAGAATAGCATAGAATAGCATAGAATAGAATAGAATAGAATAGAATAGAATAGAATAGAATAGAATAGAATTCTTTATTGGCCAAGTGTGATTGGACACAGAAGGAATTTTTCTTTGGTGCATAAGTTCTCAGTGTACATAAAAGACAAGATACATTTGTCAAGAATCATAAGGTACAACACTTAATGATAGTCTGGGTACAAATAAGCAATCAAATCATACTAGGAAACAATCAATATAAATTGTAAGGATACAAGCAACAAAGTTACAGTCATGCAGTCATAAGTGGGAGGAGATGGGTGATAGGAACAATGAGAAGACTAATAGTAATAGTAATGCAGCCTTTGTGAATAGTTTGACAGTGGTGAGGGAATTATTTGTTTAGCAGAGTGATGGCGTTCAGGAAAAAACTGTTTTTGTGTCTAGTTGTCTTGGTGTGCAGTGCTCTATAGTGTCGTTTTGAGGGTAAGAGTTGAAACAGTTTGTGTCCAGGATGTGAGGGGTCTGTAAATATTTTCACAGCCCTCTTTTTGACTCGTGCAGTATACAGGTCCTCAATGGAAGGCAGGTTGGCAGTAATTGTTTTTTCTGCAGTTCTGATTATCCTCTGAAGTCTGTGTCTGTCTTGTTGGGTTGCAGAACCGAACCAGACAGTTATAGAGATGCAGATGACAGACTCAATAATTCCTCTGTAGAACTGTATCAGCAGCTCCTTGGGCAGTTTGAGCTTCCTGAGTTGGCGCAGAAAGAACATTCTTTGTTGTGCTTTTTTGATGACGTTTTTGATGTAAGGTGTCCATTTTAGGTCTTGCGATATGATAGAACCTAGAAATTTGAAGGTCTGTACTGTTGATACTGTGTTGTCTAGATCTCTTCTATTTGAATAAATAAATCTGCCATTAAATCTTCTCTGAACGAATGTTGAAAACTACACTATATTGGGGGATATAATTGGCAAAAACCTTTCTGCAGTGGGCAAAACATAAAAACAAAACCCTGTATGTTGGAAGTAGTCTGCACCAGTATTGACCCATTTTAGTGGAAACTTTAAAAATAAACTACTGAGGTGTGATGAACTGAGTTTGACAGATACATAAAAATGGGAAACAGAGAACTCCTGCAGCTGACAGATTTCTCCTCCTATCTCAGGCATCCTCTTATGGGTCTTGCAATCTCAGAAACCGATGCTTCAGCTGTCTGGCTTTTCTGCTTAGTGCTTGATTTGCTTTTGAAGAGATAAGAGTGAGATCTGCATTTAAAAAATTTTTTTTGGATGTCTCTTGTCCTTTTTCCCTGAGATGTTATATCTCGGACATAACAAACTGCTCCCTTTGTTCTGAAAAAGGGGATTCTCAGTTCATCTGATAGCCTGATGCTAATTGAGAGCCTTCACAGCTGTTTTAAGGATGAAGAGCTAGACAAAAGGGAGGAGAGGAAGATATGTATGTGTTTGTGTGTGTGTGTGTGTGTGAATGTGTTTGTGTTTCAAAAGGCACAGTGGCAAAACTGCAATAACAATAACAACAAGCACCAGCAGGACAAATGTTTTGAAGGACGTGAAACTGCTTCCAGTGAGTAACAAGGAACACAACACCATTGGCAAGAAAATGTATGTTTATATTTATTTATTTATTTATTTATTTATTTATTTATTTATTTATTTATTTATTTATTTATTTATTTATTTATTTATTTATTTATTTATTTATTTATTTATTTATTTATCCATCCATTTGTCTTCTTCTTTTCAGAACTTTTATCCCTCCTATTCCACCAGGCCACGGCTACAACAAGAGAACTCAAAATGCCAGCTGATGGAAATGCAATTTGTTTTGATATTCCCAGAATATCTTTGTGACCTTTTGCATTTTCTTCAGTGAGTTATGATCACAATTATTTAATGCATATTAACTCAAATATGGGGATTACACAGACAAAGGGAGAAAGAGAGGGAGAGAAAAAAGAAGGGGATACTTTGGCTGGGCAAATTTTCTGGTGACCCAGAAATGGAGTCTGAGTGGAGCAAGAAAGAGGCAATAATGCAAAGCAAGCAAAGCCTTTGATTACACATGGAAAGGATAAGAATTTTCTGGCAGTTTTTCTTGGGTTTGGAGCAGGAGTGGGTTCCTCACGGTTCGGACCCGTTCACCCGAACCGGTAGCGACCGGCTGGTGAGATCACAATGACATCATCGACCCGGTTCGGTCGGTGCCGGTCCGTGGGTGCCGTGGGGGCGTTTAAAAAAATTATTTTTAAAAAATTTATTTTTCTTCTGAGCATGCACATAAGCTGAGTTTCCAGCACTGTGCATTCAGTCGCCATCTTGTTTTTGGCTTTTTTTAAAAAAAAAATTCAATTTTAAAAATTTTATTTATTTGTTTGTTTTTTCTTCTGAGCATGTGCAGAAGCCAAGTTTCTGGCATTGTGCATGCGGTCACCATCTTGTTTTTGGCTTTTAATTTTTTTTTTATTTTTTGGCACTGTGCATGCTCGTGCTCGCAAAGTGCATGTGCGCCCACATGGCGCGCCCACATGGCGCGGGAGGAAGCAAACCGGCAGCGAGGTAAGTTAGAACCAACCCTTGGTTTGGAGACTTCACTGGGTTTTCCTTGAGTCTGGAGACTTCATTCTGGATGGGCTCCTTTTCAAAACTATTGGTTTTATTTTAGGATATAACCTGCTATTTATATTTTATATGATCAGGAATCTATGCCAACTATTTCTGATCATTACACTGGAAGGATATTCCGTTGGAGGTGTGAATCCAATGCACTGACTTTTTAGCACCTCATGGTGGACATACTAACCACAAAGGGACAATAGTGGGTAGATACATTCAACTGCAGATAATTTATGTAGCTTGGGATAGAACTGTGGTGTTCTTGATGTTCTCTGAGTTTGGTGGTTTTCCCTCAGACATTTAATTACCAGGCTAGGTAACATCATCAGTGCAGGGGAAAGTGTTGTTTTCTGGTTGTTTATATATATATATATAGTCAGTCTTGGTAATGGTGATGGCAAATTCTAATATGGGGCAAGAGGACAGGAGATTTTTTTTTCTTCCTAGAATTTTTCTGCAAGTGCAGGGTCTTCATTCATTCATTCATTCATTCATTCATTCATTCATTCATTCATTCATTTTGATCAATGGAGTGTTAACCCATTGGTTGCAACAGGAATTACTGACTGGCTTGTCACCACAGCCTGACATCGTAGGCTAAGAAAAAGAAACTGGCTCCAAGTCATCCAGCAGTCTTTCATGCCTAAGGCAGGACTAGAACTCACAGTCTCCTAGTTTCTAGCTTTGCACCGTAACGACTAGACCAAACTGGAAAGTAGACATGAAGAGAAATAAAGACATGTGATATAGGCCATCTATTAATAAGTAGGATAAAAAAATGTTGAGAATTTACAAAAAGAAAGAAAGAATGAACAAAAGAAAGGAAGGAAGGAAGGAAGGAAGGAAGGAAGGAAGAAGAAAGAAAGAGAGAGAAAGAAAGAGAGAAAGAGAGAGAGAAAGAAAGAAAGAAAAAGAAAGAAAGAAAGAAAGAAAGAAAGAAGAAAGAAAGAAAGAAAGAAAGAAAGAAAGAAAGAAAGAAAGAAAGAAAGAAAGAAAGGGGAAGGAATGATAATAAATAAATAGATAGATAGATAGATAGATAGATAGATAGATAGATAGATAGATAGATAGATAATAAATAAATAAATAAATAAATAAATAAATAAATAAATAAATAAATAAATAAATAAAAAAAAAAAATAAACTTGATGGCTACAATCAACCTAAGCAGAGCGTAATGCCAATGTCAGATAGGAAGTCACCAAACTAATTTCTTGCGTTTCTGCTTGTAATTGAACATCTCCTTCATGGTCTTTTAAATGTTTGTTTCAAGTACACCCATAATTATTGGAATTAGAATCTTTGTTCCTGTTTTTAGCCATCCTTCCTTTCCACAGGGAGCAATTGATACAGTTTTATAGCTCTCCCTTCTCCCCACATTCTTGGAGAGAAATATTAGTGCTCCTCTCAATCTGCAAGATGCTACGCACAAGAAAAGTAAGGTTCTAAATTTAGGCAAGGAAAACCAAATGCACAGGTGTAGAATAGGTGGTACCTGGCTCAATTGCAGTAATTGCAAGAGGGATCTTAGAGTTCAAGTAGGACTCTAAGTCCTTATACCTTATGCCACCAGAGTTGAAATTTTGGGCTTACACAACTTAGAACTACGCAGCCTTCGGTCTGACCTAAGCGTAGTATATAAAATTATTTACTACAATGTCCGACCTGTCAATGACTACTTCAGCTTCAACCAGAACAATACAAGAGCAAACTATAGATACAAACTTAAGGTAAACTGCACCAAACTCGATTGCAGGAAATACGACTTCAGCAACAGAGTGGTCAATGCCTGGAATACACTACCTGACTCTGTGGTTTTTTCCCCAACCCCCCCAAAAAACTTTAACCTTAGACTATCTACTGTTGACCTCACCCCATTCCTAAAAGGTCTGTAACTAACGTGCCTACTGTCCCTGTCCTAATGTCCCCTTTTATTAGTATCCATTTCATGTATTAATAACCATGTTTATACTTATATCTGTTATCTAATACAGTGTTTTTCAACCTTTTTTGTGCAAAGGCACACTTTTTTCATGAAAAAAATCACAAGGCACACCACCATTAGAAAATGTTAAAAAAATTTAACTCTGTGCCTATATTGACTATATATAAAGTAATTCTCTTGAATAGGAATCAAATAAACAAAAAGAAATTATTTTTCTTTCTTTCTGTCTGTCTGTCTGTCTGTCTTCTTTCTTCTTCTTTCCTTCCTTCCTAACATCTCTTTTTCTTTCTTTCTGTCTTCCTTCCTTCCTAACTTCTTTCTTTCTGTCTGTCTGTCTTCTTTCTTCTTCTTTCCTTCCTTCCTAACATCTCTTTTTCTTTCTTTCTGTCTTCCTTCCTTTCTAACTTCTTTCTCTTTCTTTCTTTCTTTCTTTCTTTCTTTCTTTCTTTCTTTCTTTCTTTCTTTCTTTCTTTCTTTCTTTCTTTCTTTCTTTCTTTCTTTCCGTCTGTCTGTCTTCTTCTTCCTTCCTTCCTTCCTTCCTTCCTTCCTTCCTTCCTTCCTTCCTTCCTTCCTTCCTTCCTTCCTTCCTTCCTTCTGTCTTTCTCCCTGTAGGAGAAAGAAGGAACCTCTGTTGCCGTCTCCCGCGGGGCTGCAGCCACCCGACTGAGTCCCCGACCATGGCAGCATCCCTGCTGTTCTCCGGCCAAGCGGCGAAGGAGCCCTGGAGCCCTGACGCCGCCCTGCATCTCGGTCTCTTGGGGCTTGTCCGGCAGCCTGCTGGGAAGGCTGCGACGCAGGGAGGGAAGGAGCTGCTATTGCCGCTCCGGCATGTCTCTGTGGCTGACCGGGGAGCCGCGTCCTTGTTAACAATGGAGAAGCTGCGCGGAGCAGAGGTGCCTGGCGAGCGAGGCGAGTGGCTGCATCGGCGGCAGGCTCCTGCCCGCGTCTCCCACCCGCTTGCCCACCTCTTGCCTTAGCATTTAAAAGAATGAGAGGCGGGCGGGCGGGAGACGCAGGCAGGAGCCTGCAGCCGATGTAGCCACTCACCTCGCTCGCCAGGCGCCTCTGCTCCGCGCAGCTTCTCCATTGTTAACAAGGACGCGGCTCCCCGGTCAGCCACAGAGACATGCCGGAGCGGCAATAGCAGCTCCTTCCCTCCCTGCGTCGCAGCCTTCCCAGCAGGCTGCCGGACAAGCCCCAAGAGACCGAGATGCAGGGCGGCGTCAGGGCTCCAGGGCTCCTTCGGCCGCTTGGCCGGAGAACAGCAGGGATGCGCCCGCCCGTTTTTGAGCTGCCCCCAGAGCAGTGAATCAGCTGGGATGTCCCGTAGCAAAAACACCCGGCGGGTGTTTTTCCCACGGCACACCTTACACTATGTCACGGCACACTAGTGTGCCGCGGCACAGTGGTTGAAAAACACTGATCTAATACATGCTTGACAAAATAAAGTAAATAAATAAACAAACAAATAATAAATAAATAAATAAATAAATAAATAAATAAATAAATAAATAAATAAATAAATAAATAAATAAATAAATAAATAAATAAATAAATAAATAAATAAATAAATAAATAAATAAATAAATAAATAAAATAGGCAATCGCTTAAATATGACCAGCAGTGTGCTGCAGCTGATAAAAAAGCCAACCAACTAGGCTGCATTAACAGAGGGATAGAATCAAGATCACGTGAAGTGTTAATACCACTTTATAATGCCTTGGTAAGACCACACATACTGCATCCAATTTTGGTCGCCACAATATAAAAAAGATGTTGAGAGTCTACAAAGAGTGCAGAGAAAAGCAACAAAGATGATTAGGGGACTGGAGGCTAAAACATGCAAAGAATGCTTGCAGGAATTAGGTATGTCTAGTTTAATGAGAAGAAGAACTAGGGGTGACATAATAGCAGTCTTCTAATATCTAAGGGGCTGCACAAAGAAGAGAGAGTCAACCAGCGGTGGGTTGCTCCCGGTTCAGCCTGGTTCTGTGAACCGGTAGCGGCGGTGGTGGGAGGCTCCACCCACCCACCCAGGACGCTTCTGCGCATGCGCGCGAACCGGTAGCAACGGGTTTTAGAACCCACTACTGGGGTCAATCTATTCTCAAAAGCACTTGAAAGGAGGACAAGAATGATGGATGGAAACTAATCAAGGAGAGAACCAACCTAGAACTAAGAAAAAATTTCCTGGCAGAATGATTAATCAGCTTCTTCAGATATTGTCAGACACCCTATGGGACCTCCTGGATTGAAGGCGGAAGTTAAGGACATTTGTGGCTTTCAAAAGCTTTGGTGCAACCCACAGAGATAGCAATAGCAATAGCACTTAGACTTATATACCGCTTCATAGTGCTTTTACAGCCCTCTCTAAGCGGTTTACAGAGTCAACATATTGCCCCCAACAATCTGGGTGCTCATTTTACCCACCTAAAAGGTTGGGATGGAAGGCTGAGTCAACCTTGAGCCGGTGAGATTTGAACTGCCGAACTGCAGCTAGCAGTCAGATCTTCCAATGTTGTTACCCTACCTAAATGTAATATTAACCCAAAGATCTAGAAAACACAGTGGGTGTCAGGGTCCCAAGTAATACGCCCATAGCAAACAGAACTCCATGGCAGATAGGTTCCTCAAAGAATAGTTTTATTGGACATATCATATTGGCAGAGGCTGGTGAAAACTGACTCAATGTTCTGCGGTTTTCACCTAATTAAAAGTAAAAGTTTTTCCCCTTCCCCAAGCAATCAGTCACATGGTCCAATCAAGGTGCCGTCCGGTTGCCTAGTAACTTCACTCCTCCTCTCTCCGACCACCTGTGGAAATGTCCTTGGTTCCCAGGAGAAAGTATTTTGTTTTGGCTACAAAACCCCAGTTATCTCTATTCCCTCCCTTCCTATCCCTCAGCTCCAGTGTAGCAACACTGAAGTCTCAAAATGACCTCGGCCAAGTCAGCTTCAGTTTGACAGTGGACTTATAACTGAAGGCATGCATTGAACTGCAGTTAAACTGCCTATTCATTTTGAAAGACAGGAGCTGCCCTGCACAATGTAACTTGGAAGTACTGTTGCATCACCCTTTTTAATGAGCCAACGGATTCTTTATCCGCAGAGAGTATCCTTTACCCTCCTGTGTATCAATTTACCTGCAAGTAAGCAGAACAGGTATTGGCATGCCTGGAGGTTTGCAAATTACCCATGTGCGTTTAGTCAAGATTTGCAGCTAATAATTTTGCCTCTCATTTGCAAGGCAAAAGAAAAATCTTATGAGGCACCAAGGGGATAATCAGTCATCAATATCCATACATTTTAGTCTTCCCACAATCATTCTGAGCTGAGGCTAAAGTCAGTGTTACTAGATCTTGGTAAACTAGTCACGTGTGTGTCCTACATGTTCTTTGTGAATTTGGCATTGGCCTGTTTTCTTTGTTTTGATGACAATGGCATGCTTTCCAACCCTACCAAAATAGCGGTTTAATTAAAGGAGTATCTACATTAAACGAACCATATGCAATTTATATTCCCCATCTCTCGCCACATTATCATATGTGCTGGCAAAAAAAATCCCCCTACTTTGGTATAAGCATATTCATAAATGTAATCAGCTTCTTTTTGTGCAGTGCTCTGTAGACGATGCTCAATTTGCTTCTGTAAATCAGGAAAGTTTTTCAAGACAGCATCCTAACCCAACCCTGTTCACAGTCATATCAACATCACCTTTAATGGGGTTCGATCAAGTGCATGTACCTTGAATAAAATTCTAAGCAAGATGCACGCCAGCCAGTCACAATATATTGTCAGAAGGGATTTTTTCTTTGGGTACTTTTGCACTGCCTTATTAAGGAGGATTGTAATAAAATAATCAATATAGAAAGAAGAAGGGTACAAAAGCTATTGTCCCCCGTTTCATTACCCAGCCTAGGTAACATCAGTAAAGTAACTTCTTTACTCTTCTACCATCGGGCAGGAGATATAGAAGCATAGCCAGCCGAACGAATAGGCTGAAAAATAGCTTTTATCCTTGGGCTGTCAGACTTCTAAACGCAGCATAACACCACAATCAGGTTTAATATGATAGACTTGCAGGGCTAGCGTAACGTGCAACATACAGTATTTATACCGGTGTAATATAATGTTATAGACATATACAGTATGTATGTGGGAATGTGTGCTAGTTATTACTTATTTAGGTTTAGGGATTTCTTTTTCTTCTATTTATTGAGTTATTGAGATGTATTCTGTGTTTTCGGGGAGGGGGGCTGCACCAAGGGAGGCTCATTCAATTTCATCGTACACATGTTGTGCATTGACAATAAAGGTTTGAATTGAATTGAATTGAATCATCAGTGCCAATGATGATGTTACCTGGTTTGGGTAATGAAACGTCTGCAAGAAGACAACCAAGCTCAGAGAACATCAAGGACCCCTCATTTCAGCCCTGAGCTACACATATTCTCCTTTATTAACATTGTCCCCCATCCATCTGTTAGGCATGGGAAGAAACCACAGAGTCAGGTAGTGCATTCCAGGCATTGATCACTCTGTTGCTGAAGTCGTATTTTCTGCAGTCGAGTTTGGAGCGGTTTACATTAAGTTTGAATCTATTATGTGCTCGTGTATTGTTGCGGTTGAAGCTGAAGTAATCATTGACAGGAAGGACTTTTTGATATATGATTTTTTGAACTACATTTAGATCAGATCGTAGTTGTAAATTGTCTAATCCCAGTATTTCAAGTCTGGTGGAATAAGGTATTTTGTTGCGAGCAGAGGAATGGAGGACTCTTCTGGTGAAATATTTCTGGACTCTCTCGATTGTATTAATGTCTGATATGCAGTGCGGGTTCCAGACAGGTGAGCTGTATTCCAGAATTGGTCTAATGAATGTTTTGTATGCTCTGGTTAGCAGTATCTTGCTCACCTCTAAAGCCAGCCACCGAAGTAGACTCCTGTATCCGAGTCGCAGCAGAGTGCATTTGCTCTTCTCCCTCATTCTTCTCCTGGGCAGGAGAAGCATAGCCAATGCAAAGCAGTTCTTCACCACGGCCGTTAATGGAACACATGGTGCATTTATACAAAACCTCCTTCTCATTCCCAGTAATGACATTGGCAGAGGCAGCTCCTGTCTCCTCCTGCTGCTGCTTTTCCCTCCCTTCCAAGCGCCCTTGATATTTCCTTCCCCTTCATCGACAGCTTTTAATGGGATGACTGTTTTTTGCCAGGAGATAGAATCCAATGTGTTCACAGCGGCTGTCAAAGGCACCCTGGCTGCATCAACAGCCTCCCATGTGGTCTCACAGTTAAAAACATATATACACGCAACAGACACAACTGTCACCGATGTACCAGAATCATCATTAGCGCTTGATCTTCTCAACACATGGGAAGTGCCTCAGCAAGTTATTTTCATCTCCAATCCCTCTTTAAAGCCTAACATTGTGTGTGTGTGTGTGTGTGTGTGTGTGTGTGTGTGTGTGTGTGTGTGTGTGTGTGTGTGTGTGTGTGTTGCATTTCCCCAACCTCTTGGAAAGAGACTGCCCGAAACTGGTAGCAGACTTATTTGAAGCAATAGCAGCTTTTCTGTGATATTCTGGTAGCCAGAAACCTTCTGGCTTGAAAGCCATGGTCTCATCTCCCGATTCTATTGCCCTTCTGAAAAGCTAAAAGTGCCCCAAATAGCAAATAATAATAATAATAATAATAATAATAATAATAATAATAATAATAATAATAATAATAATAATAATAATAATAATAATAATAATGATGATGATGATGATGATGATGATGATGATGATGATGATGATGATGATGATGATGATGATGATAACAACAATAACAACAACAACAACAACAACAACAACAACAAACAACAACAACAACAACAACAACAACATGGATGAGAAGAAAAACATTTTCAAGGAAAAAAAAACCCAAGGAACTCCAGTTGTCTTTTGGAAAAACACCTTTGAGATGCTCTACCAGGGGTGGCCAAACTATGGTTCTTTGAGGACCTGTGGACTTCAACTCCCAGAATTCCTGAGCCAGCCATGCATACATGGCTAGCTCAGGAATTCTGGGAGTTGAAGTCCACAGGTCCTCAAAGAACCATAGTTTGGCCACCACTTTCTATTACACTGAAAGGAAGAGCAATAACAACTTGTCCTGATCTTGGACTCTATGTATTTGTTGATTTCAATGCCTGCCTTTTCCCATCCATCAGACAAAAGCTGCATTACAATGATGTGCTAACAGATCTGTTTCTGAGGGCTGGGCCAAACAGTCTATTTTGAGCCCATTTTGCTTTAGTCATTATCCACTCATATTTCTATCCTCTTTCTTTATTGTACTTCATTTCTTCTTTAATATGTTGCCTCAAAATAAGTATCTAAATGCGGACTTGCTAGAAGAGGTATTTATATGTGTGCTTTCTCTCAAAGAGGTATTTCTGTGCATGTACACAAGCTGTTGAGAAGAGTGTCAAAATATTTGTCAAAGTGTGAAACCTGATCATCAGTTATGCCCTGATCTCTTCATTAGTGGATCAGACCTACTGGGTAGGAATTCACACACACAAAAAGCAGTTTCATTAAGTTTGGCTGTGCAGGATATTGTTGGCTTGCTGGAATTTTCAGCAAGATGTCCAGGCCTTCAGCTAGTTCAAGGGTGGGCAGCTGTGTCATTTCAGATGCTATTGAACCATGATTCTCAGCATCCCTCAGTACCAATTAGGATTCCAAGACATGCTTGCAGTTGTAGTTTGGCGATCTCACAAATACCACAAATAGCAATAGCATTTAGACTTATATACTGCTTCACAGTGCTTTACAGCCCTCTCTAAGCGGTTTACAGAGTCAACATATTTCCCCCAACGATCTGGGTCCTCATTTTACCAGAAGGATGGAAGGCTGAGTCAACCCTGACCCTGGTGGGGCTTGAACTGCCAAATTGCAGGCAGCCGGCAGGCAGCAGAAGTAGCCTGCAGTACTGCACTCTAACCACTGTGCCACTGTGGCTCAAATGCTCTACTGAATCTAGTTGTATTTAAGCAATGTCTACATCATTTTCCTCCTCCGCACTGCTATCTGGAACATTATCTGGCATTAGGAAATATTACAGTATTCTGGTTTGTTTTTCAATTTTGCAGTTTTAGTTTATATTATGTTAAAACACATGTTTTGGGGGACAGGTTGGAAACTATGAACTCTGAAAATTGGTGATACTGACTATTATGTATTCCAAACTTAGTAGGGTTTATAATATAGTAATATCTACTTGCTTGTCCTGTTCTCCAGTCCTGTTATAAAATCTCCACTCCTCCCAAAAAACAGTTTGTATCAGAATCAATATACTACTAAATCTCTTGAGTCTGATTGTTTGTAACCTTCAATTGGGTGAAATTGTTGTCCTGCATCACAGGACAACAATTTTTGAATCAGTGTATGATTCAATGGGGTTAAATTACAGAATGCATCCAAAAACTGGTACATGATTTCCGTAAGGTTTAAATTTGGCAAAATTGTGACCACTTGCATGCTGCCACACTGTCATGCTATCTTGATCAGCTGTGATCACATGATCACAGCTGAAGTGGTGCAGTGGTTAAATGCAGCCATTGCAGGCTGACTGCTAGTTCAACAGTTCAGCTGTTCAAATCTCACTAGGCTCAAGGTTGACTCAGCCTTCCATCCTTCCGAGGTCGGTAAAATGAGGACCCAGATTGTTGGGGGCAATATGCTGAACTCTGTAAACCGCTTAGAGAGTGCTGTAAAGCACTATGAAGCGGTATATAAGAAAAGTGCTATTGCTATTGCTATTTTCAGTGCTTCCTGTTGGCTTCCTACAAGTCAATGGGGAAGCTGGCAGGCAATCAGAAGTCAATCCCGCTCCCATGGCTTTCTGGCCCACCCATGGTCATTCTGTTTTTCTATGTTTAGGTGAGGAAATACAGTGGCACCTTGCTACACATTGTTCATTGGTTTCAGGAGGTGTGACAAAAGGGACGAATCGCAAACAAACCATGTGACTTATCACATGACTCTTTGTTTTGACCAGGAATAACTTACTGTCTGTCCCTTTTCCTATGTCAGTGACCTTCCCAGCATGGCCAACTTCCTATCCATTCTCCTTTCCCCCTCTTCCTATCACAATGCATCTAGTACTAAACAAACACCGAGTACTGGGACTACATTTCCACATCAAAATGTGTCGAGTACCAAATTTGATGAGCTTTGAAGCAGTTGACTACCAAGGTACCACTGTATCTCTGAAATGATGACCCAGTGGGTCACACCTTGCCTGGTCCTTTCTAGTTCTAAAATTGTACAACTTGGGGGCAAAACAACAACCCTGCTGATTTCGATTCTAGCGTAATACAGATTTGCATGCTTTTGAGGAGGGCGGGGGCTAAATAGGAGGTGCAAGGTGCACTAATACTCTTTACAAGTGCATGTTTTGTCATAAATGTTAAGTCCCGATTTAGGAACATTTGATTGTATAAGTGTGCTTCAGAAAGCCAATGGACGACATTGTCCATTATCTATGCCTATGTATCAGGGGTGAAATGATACCGGTTCGGTCTGGTTCGGGTGTACAGGTAGCGGCGTCCATCGGTGGTTTGGCGAACCAGTAGAGGTGGCAGCGCGAGGCTCTGCCCACCCGCCTGGATGTTGCCATTTTCTTTTTTTTAACCCTCTGTGCATGTGCGAGTGGAGCATGCGCATGCAAAGTGTACGCTTCCGAACTGGTAGGGAAGGTAAGTAGATTTCACCGCTGCTATGTATCAAGCCTGAGGGCAACTCCTTTCAAGCAACATTTGCCAGATCTCAAATCCCTGAGAAGATTGAGTCACGATTTTCCTTTGAACATCTGTCCCAGGTGTCTATAATGAGTTGGGAACAGCACCGCCTCTCTTCTTCAAGTGGATGAGGAGAATTGATATTAAATACATTAGAGCCATAATTCATAGATCCGAGGACACGGGCTTCGTAAGAAATTGAAATTCAGTTAAATTCATGCAAATGGATGCCATCCACTTTCCAACCACTTCCCTTTGTCCGAATGAGGATAAAAGAAGTGGCTGAAATCTATTCAGGCTGCACATATTTTTTGAGGGTTGAGCATTATATTTGTCCTTTATATGGGATTCAGCATCAGAACCAACCCCCCCCCCTTTTAAAGTGAGTTTTTTTTTTGTTTAGTTAGTTTTCTTTATTGATTAGCCCTTGGGCCATATCAAAGTGCAGAGTTCCAGACGCAAATTATTACTAACATCTGATAAAAACAATTTAAAATGGAATTGGATCAAATACAATTTAAAATGAAATTGGAATAAAATACCGTTTAAAAAGAAATGGGAATAAAATACAATAATTTAATATATAGATAAATAAAATATGGTAAAATTATATTTCGGTATCACCCCTACAATCTACCCCAATCAGTCCCACATATGCCGATCTCAACGAATCTTTTTGCTTAACTACTGTGCTGTGTTAAATGTTACTTTCAGATTCTGACCACACGTAAGGTAAGTTGTTTTGATATTTTATTTATTCATTTTATTTATTTGTTTGTTTGTCAAACATGTACAAGATAGCAGGTATAGGTATAAGCATAAACATAAGCAAAGTAAGTACAGATAAATGAGGACAATAGAACAGTAAGACAGGGACGGTGGGCACGATGGTGCGCTTATGCACGCCCCTTACAGACCTCTTAGGAATGGGGTGAGGTCGACTGTAGACAGTCTAAGGTTAGAATTTTGGGGGTTTGTGGAAGAAATCACAGAGTCGGGTAGTGAATTCCAGGCATTGATCACTCTGTTGCTGAAATTGTATTTCCTGCAGTTTGCAGTGGTTTACATTGAGTTTGAATCTATTGTGTGCTCGTGTATTGTTGTGGTTGAGGCTGAAGTAGTCATTAACAGGTAGGACATTGTGGCAGATAATTTTATGAACTACATTTAGATCAGTTTGAAGGCGACGCAGTTCTAGGTTGTCTAAGCCCAATATTTCAAGTCTGGTGGCATAAGGTATTCTGTTGCGAGCGGAGGAGTGGAGTTATGGGGATATGGGGATATCAATGGGTATATCAAAGATATGGGGATCCCAATGGGTCATTTGTTTGGTATATAGACTGAGGTCCTGTCTCTCATTCTCTTATACAGGCAGCAATTTAATTTAATTTAATTTAATTAAAAGTTCTTATAGGCCGCCCAATCCTGTAGGACTCAGGGCGGCGTACAATAGGAATAAGAACAATACAATAAAAATGACAATTAAAACATAACATCATTTTAAAACCTACAGTCAGGGGGAATCCGATCTTGTTCTTCAAGAAGAAGAATCAAAAAGAATGGGAGCCAGGTCTTCTACCTCTCCTGCTCTGCAATTGCAGAGACGTCCGTTGTAGGGTATAGAATTTAAACTGACTTAAAATGACATAGAATTACACAATATTAATTACGCATAGTGATTAGGATTACTCCTGTGTGTTCAATCATTTTGTCTTTCTAAATATTGGTGGTGAATAATGGGAACAATAATATGTTCAGGAAATGTGATTAGAGTTCTGGGTGATGCAGGAAAAGTCTTTGCATATTTAACTAATTTAAACATGTTAGGATTACATTTATCAGTGCACCTTTTAGAACTTACTCATCTTGTTTGTTTGATAAAAACAAATAAATTGCATTGAGTTCTGCCTAATAAAAGGCACAGCTGTTCCAGTCGGGGGGGGGGGCTTACGTCCAATTGGAGGCCTTGAATTAGGGAAGTTTCTCAATGGCAGACTATAGGTGTGAATTTGATCTTTTGCAATACAGGTAGTCCTCGACTTACAACAGTTCATTTAGTGACCATCCGAAGTTGCGACACCACCGTAAAATCGAGTTATGACCATTTTCACACTCACTACTGTTGCAGCACCCCCATGGTCACATGATCAAAATTGGGATGCTTGGCAATTGGTTCATATTTATGATGGTTGCAGTCTCATACGGGGTCATGTGATCCACTTTTGCAACCCTCTGACAAGCAAAGTCAATGGGGAAGCCAGATTTGCTTGACAACTGTATTACTAACTTAACAACTGCAGGCAAGGGTGGGTTCCTACCGGTGCGGTCCAGTGCGCTGTTCCGGTAGGGAGCCACAGATTGCGCAATTTGCGCGCAACGGCTCCGGTGCCATCTTCGCCGGTCTGTTGCACGGTGCCATCTTTTTTCTGGAATGTTTGCTTTTTTTGCTTCCTGGGCATGCGCGGAAGCAAAATCTCATGAGGGGATGCGCACGCATGCGAGATTTCGGCAATTTTTTGCTTCTGCGCATGCGCAGAAGCAAAAAATTGCCGAAATCTCACACACCTGCGTGTCCCCTCGTGAGATTTTGCTTCCGCACATGCGCAGGAAGCAAAATAGCGCAAGGGGATGTGCGTGCGTAGCGAGCATGCACACACGTAAAATGAGATGATGCACGCGCAACGCACCGGTAGGCAGGTAAGTGGAACCCGCCCCTGACTGCAGGGATTCACTCCAGAAATGGCAGCAAAGAGATTCGGAAAACCCTAACTTTCTGTTGGTATCTAACTGGCCATCTGGATTTTTGCAGCCTAGTTATATTCCGTATCTCTTAAGGTTGCTATACAATGTTGATTAAGTGGTACAGCCATATAACCCAATTGATGGGCTAATTCGCACCAAAATGCCAACCTGCTTAATTCCATGATTCTTGATTAGTTACAATCAGACTGATCTAAATGTTACTGGATTAACCATTTACATTCTCAGTTCTCCATATTTATTCTCAGTACCATTGTGTCACTGTCTCTTAGTGGCTACGTAGTACTGTAAGATCGATCTGCTCACAGTTTTATTCTATTTATTAATGAAATTTATGTAGCTGTCCATCTCCCTCCCAAAGTGGACTCTGGCTGGGGAACAAAGGTTTTGTTCATATAGCTTGATTACTGAATTAACCCATTTTGGGGACTTATACAATACAGTAAACCATAAACTAAACTGCATTGCATAAGTCCCCAAAACAGGTTAATATTAACTGGGTTAATACGCCAAAACTAAGATTTTATTGTTCAGTATTGTTCAGTATGATGTGGAAATCTTCTCTACCACTGCAGAGCACATAAAGGCTGACAAAAGAAGGACTGTTAATTACTACAATTTTGCCTAAGATTCGCTTTATGCCTTATTTCTTTATTACTAAGGACGTTTTTCTGAATTTGACTTAATTGACCCTAACTCTAACCCTAACCCTACTGGTTCACATTGTGTCGGAAGTGCCTACATCACGTCACGCAAATGACCCTCTGTGCATGTGCAGAGGGTTCTTTGCCAGCCGCTTTCAAGGAGCGGTGACTGGAGGACCGGTTCAGAGCGTGGCCAGCTGGCCATCGCTGCCGGTTCGGCGAGCGGGAGCAAATTTCCGCCACTGGTCTGAACCAGCAGCAACCCACCACTGCCCCAGGCTCAAGGTTGGCTCAGCCTTCCATCCTTCCGAGGTGGGTAAAACGAGGACCCAGATTGTTGGGGGCAATAGGCTGACTCTGTAAACCACTTAGAGAGGACTGTAAAGCTCTGTGAAGTGGTATATAAGTCTAAGTGCTATTGCTATTGCTATACAAATGAGCAAGGGAAGCTTGAAGATACTCCATTCTCCACCCACGTTCCCATGCGAGCTCTACTCAGAGTTCCTGCAGGAACACACCCAGCAGCTACATAATAAGGAAATGCGGTATATATCATGTGAGTTAGACATGTATCCATTACTCTCAGCAGTCGCTAATCTTCAGCGACCATATTTAATAATAGCTATTTATGTAGCATACATTAACTACCCCTTTAAAAGGGAAATTGAATGCATATTTGAGGGCCTTAATTCAAAGCAGTGCTTAAAGAGCACTCTCTGATCCAGGGTAATAGGAATTTACAGAGCTGGATGTTTAAGTGCTTTGAAATAAAGGAGAATTACGACAGCCAACGAAGCCTTCAGACCAAAAAAAACCAAACCAGAGAATGATTCTGTGCATCACGTGGCTGAGACCAATAAGATAACAAGAATTCAGCACAGTGATAGGAGAACTCGGGGAAGAAAACAGATGTGGTGAAGTCAGGCGTGCCATGGCAAGACACAGCTGAACACCAGAAAGAATCCAAGCAGGTATGGAACAACTACAAAGTGAATGGAAGTAGTATGTCTAGTCTGATGAAAAGAAGGACCAGGGGTGACATGATAGCAGTGTTCCAATATCTCAGGAGCTGCCACAGAGAAGAGGGAGTCAAGTTATTCTCCAAAGCACCTGAGGATAAAACAAGAAGCAATGGGTGAAAACTAATCAAGGAGAGAAGCAACCTAGAACTAAGAAAAAATTTCCTGACAATTAGAACAATTAATCAGTCTTCCAAAAACAACCGAAAGGAAGCAGGAACTTGATATCTATGTATCTTAATTTAATATTCAACCTGGCTCCCTTGGCTGATTGATTTATGGAGCATAAGATTAAGGACCAAAGCTGGTAAGAGGTAGTTTTAAATTGAATGAAACAGGAAAGAGGATTTATAATGATGACTTAGCAGCATGTTGGCAGAAGAGTGGTGAGGATCATGGAACGGTACCAATGAAGGGAGAAAAAAATGGGGGCAGTGGGATACAGAACCAAGTTTCAGTCTGTATGAATGAGAGAGGTGCTTCATGGTTGCTTAAATAAGTTAGCATCCCACCTGCCAGGGATATTCCTTTGAGCTATTTTTCTGACTTTAAGTGAGCAGATCAGGATTAGTTATGTAGATATAAAAGCATTTAAATATAAAAGATATAAAAGACAGTTGAACTAGTCTCTTCTTGCTTGGGGCTCCGTCAAGCTACAAGGGAAAGAAGGGGTGTTGAGAAAAGTGCTTCTTCAAAGTTGGTCCACAAACCAAGTCCCCTTCCCCTTCTAAAACCTGAAGTAAAATCAGCAATCCCCTTCAGTACATCCAGGTGGAGAAATGTCTTCTGGTGCTAACAGGGACTTTGTGGGAACAAGGGAGGAGATCTCTAGCCATCTCCAGGCAGGTCCACCTACATGCAAATAGACTACTACTACTACAAAAAAAAATCTGTACCATGTGAACTTCTGCGCATGCGCAGAAGCCAAATTTCTGGCACTGCGCATGTGTCGCCATCTTGTTTTCAGCATTTTTTTGGCATTAAAAAAAATTCGGCACCGCACATGCGTGCGTGTGCAAAGCACCCATGTGCCCATGAGGCGCGGCCACGCAGTGCAGGAGGAAGCGAACCAGCAGCGAGGTAAGTTAGAACCCACCCGAGTTTCCTAATGATTTTATTATTTTATAGTTGGGGGTCACCACAACATGAGGAACTATATTAAAGGGTCGCGGCATTAGGAAGGTTGAGAACCACTGTGCTAAAATATCAGAAGGAGGAATGGACTGGAAACTAAAACATATGAAGAACAGTTGCAGGAATTGGGTATGCCTAGTTTAATTTTAATGAGAAGGACTAGGGGTGACATGATAGCAGTGTTCCAATATCTAAGGGGCTGCCACAAAGAAGAGGAGGGGTCAACCTATTCTTCAAAGCACCTGAAGGCAGGACAAGAAACAGTGGATGGAAACTAATCAAGGAGAGAAGCAACCTGGAACTAAGGAGAAACTTCCTGACAGTGAGAACAGGTAGAACAATCAGTGAAATGGCTCACCCCAAGAAGCTGTGGGTGTTCCAACAATGGAGGTTTCTAAGAAGAAATTGGACAACCATTTGTTTAAAATGGTATAGGGTCTCCTGCTTGAGTGGGGGGTTGGGCTAGATGACCTTCAAGGTCCCTTACAACTCTGTTATTCTGGACTTATTCCATATTACCCCATAGGGCAGGACTAGAACTAATTATTTAGAATGATAAAGAAGGAGGTTTCAGACTAGACATCAAGAGGGATTTTCTGATGGAATGAATTATCAGACAATGGAACTGGTCTGAATTATCAGACAATGGAACAATGGCACATAAAGTGGTGCATTTCCTTTTACCAGTCTTTCTCCAAGAGACACTGGATGGTTCATGACCATTGGAGCATCTTCCAGAGATTCTTTAGTGGATTTGGCACTGAGCAAGGAATTGGACTAGATGAGCTTTATGGGGCCTTCCAACTACATGATAAACCTGACAGTAGATCTGGATCTTTTGCAAAATACAAGTTAGCCATTAAATGTGGTCAGATGGCAAATCCTTCACAAAACTGCCCTTTGTGGAAAGTATGATACAATGCCACTGGGTATGGGCAAGCAAAGAAGAGACAAAACAACATTCCCATTTGCATTTTACAAAAGAGCTCAGCCACCGGGTTTCAAAAGGGGAAGGCAACATTAGCAAATCCTCTCTCCGGCTCTATTACAATTTCCGCAATATGCTCCAGAATGGCTTTGCGTTCAGAGGAAGCAGAATGGCATCTGGCAGCAAGAAGCTGAAAGAAGAGCCAGTGAGTTGGGCACACATATTGCAGCTCAGAAATTAGGCACCAAGTGACTGTGCCCCAGCTATCCAAGTATGGTATAACAGATTCTCATTCTTAGATAGTGACCAAGGACTTGGGTCAGCATGTGTATTGATTTGTCTGTGCTGTAGCCATGCCAAAGCAGTGGCAAATAACTGAACTGCACGGAAGTCCTGCAAGCAGTTTATCCAAATCTTGCAACTGGGATGGAGCCGTGAGAGGCATTTCAAGTTTCTTTATCAATCATTCTTTTTCTCACTCCTGGACTCTCAAGAAAAGTGTCTACGGTACTTATCTCATGCCAACAAAATGTACCATTCTCAAGTCATACTTGTATTATGCCAATGTCATCTCCCTGAATAACACTTTTAGCTACTACTTAGTGTTAAGTGCATTTTAACTTGTACTTAAGGATGGGCAGCTTCTTAAAGTACATCCGACAAAGCTCATTGGGTATCGCTTTCACTGTGTTCTGCATACCTTCAGAGCTGGTACATAACTGAGTTGCTCTGGATTAGATTAAAATGGAATGGAACGGAACAGAAAATAACAAGTAGGGTAGGGTAGGGAAGGGTAGAGTAGGGTAGAATAGAATAGAATAGAATAGAATAGAATAGAATAGAATAGAATAGAATAGAATAGAATAGAATAGAATAGAATAGAATAGAATAGAAATGATGGGATGGGATGGGATGGGATGGGATGGGATGGGATGGGATGGGATGGGATGGGATGGGATGGGTGTCAGTTTTGGAAGCTATTTTTCTTTTTGCTTCTTGATTGCCACAGATTTTAGCCTGGGAAATTGGGAGGTTTTTTTTTGTTGGAGCAGTAGAAACCGAGTCATAACAACATTCCTTACTCAAGGACATTTGCCTGCACCTGCTCGGGACTACCTGGAGTTTGTGTCCTGTTGAATGTGAAGTTTTGGTTGGACCATGTGATGAACTTGTGGGTGTGGGGCAGGGTTGTGAACTTTCAACTTGGTGGAGAAACCCTGGAAGCTTTCAGATTTGGGTTTTCCCAGATGTTGCCAACATGACATCTCTAATAAATTGGATCTTTGAGGAACTTCCAGCCTCGGAATTTTAATTCATTGGGGATGTTTTCTGGAACCCTGACATTAACCCGAATCTGACAATGGAATGGGATGGAATGGAATGGAATAGAATAGAATAGAATAGAATAGAATAGAATAGAATAGAATAGAATAGAATAGAATAGAATAGAATAGAATAGAATAGAATAGAATAGAATAGAATAGAATAGAATAGAATAGAATTCCTGGTTTAATGACCACTCATTCAACAACCATTCAAAACTGCAACAGCAGTGAATGAGTGGTATTTGTCACCGGTCCTCAAAGTTCTGGCCATTGCAGCAGCAAACACCCTACCCCCCCCCCAGTCATATATGATCACAATTTGCAATATTCCGTGCAATGTTGACAAGCAAAGTCTATGGGGAAACAAGCAGGAAGTCAGAAGTCGTAGTCATGTGAGATTCTGTAAATAAAATTTATAGAATTTTAATAAAATAAAATAAAATGCTCCTCTCCTTCTCCACTTCTTTTTTTCCTCTTGGGTTCCCATTATCTAATTGGTTTCCATGTAGCATATTCAAATATACATCAAGTAATGACACAAATTAGCCATCACTTGTTCTCAGTGAATAAATAAGGTAATTCTATGCTAATATAGGGGAGGGGGAATGGATTGGCAGTCTGAGCAAAAGACACAGATCACACATAGAATTTTCTGCTAAATGTCAGAAGGGCTTTTAGGGATATTTGCACAGAGGCTTCCTCTCTGACGCTGCATTCCATGCTAAGATTCATGGGAAAATTGCAACTGAAAGTCCCCTTCTCTGTATATTGCCCCACAGTGGAGAATTTGTAATGGCAGGTTTGGTTCCTGCTATCCACACGAAAAGGAGAGTGAGAACAATGCTGGAAGGTGGTTAATCTGCTCTCCTCCTCTCCCCCGACTCAAATGCTGAGATCACAAGCATGTACAGTGTCCATTGTTGTTGCTAGTTGCAAAGTCATGTCCAACCAATCATGACCCCATGGACAACGTTCCTCCAGGCCTTCCTGTCCTCTATCATCCCCCGGAGACCATTTAAGCTCACGCCGACTGCTTCAGTGACTCCATCCAGCCACCTCATTCTCTGTCGTTCCCTTCTTCTTTTGCCCTCAATCGTTCCCAGCATTAGGCTCTTCTCCAGTGAGCCCTTCCTTCTCATTCCGCCCTGAGTCCCCAGGGAGTAGGGCGGCATATAAGAACACTAAAATAAATAGATAGATAGATAGATAGATAGATAGATAGATAGATAGATAGATAGATAGATAGATAGATAGATAGATAGATAGATAGATAGATAAGGTGGCCAAAGTATTTGAGTTTCATCTTCAGGATCTGGCCTTCTAAAGAGCAGTCAGGGTTGATCTCCTCTAGGACTGACTGGTTTGATCGCCTTGCAGTCCAAGGGACTCGCAGTCCAAGGGACTGGTTTGATCGCCTTGCAGTCCAAGGGACTCCCAGCACCATAGTTCAAAAGCCTCAATTCTTTGGCGCTCAACCTTCCTTATGGTCCAACTTTCACAGCCATACATTGCAACTGGGGAAACCACAGCCTTGACTATACACACTTTTGTTGGCAGGGTGATGTCTCTGCTTTTTAGTATGCTGTCTAGATTTGCCATAGCTTTCCTCCCCAGGAGCAAGCATCTTTTAATTTCTTGGCTGCAGTCCCCATCTGCGGTGATCTGGGAGCCCAGGAAAATAAAATCTGTCATTACCTCCATTTCTTCCCCATCTACTTGCCAGGAATTGAGAGGGCCGGATGCCATGAGCTTAGTTTTCTTAATGTACAGTGTCCATACAGATCCTGAAATTCATCCTAATCCTGGGAAATCAGTATTGAGACTTTGACCCCGGAATATGAAGGCTTTCCCTCTAACACAGCTTTTCATCCCACTTCATGTAGCAGCTGATAGTCTGTGTGCTCATATAAATGTCTAATCCTTCTTTGAATCTTGCTAAGCTTCTTGCCAATGGAGCATTATTAATCATAAATTCCTCATACTTCACCTCAACCAAGAACTAAGCAGTCAGTGACTAATTAACCCGCCAGCAGCCTGTAGAGAAGAAAGCAATTAGTCTTCCTGATATACAGGATGTGCAGAGGGAGGGGCGGAATGAGATACTGAAATGCGGTGACGTTCAGAAGCTTATTCATGGTCAAATTCCTCTTTTTCTTTGTACAGTCAATGTGCATTTGCTATTCATTTGACCATACATTGCGTATCTCAAGGTTACAATACTGCGGTGAGAAATTCAGTTGTATACACACATTAAGAACGTATCTACACAGAAGACTTAAACAATCCTTTCCATCTAGACCAGTGTTTCTCAACCTTGGCAGTTTGAAGATGTGTGGACTTCAACTCCCAGAATTCCACAGCCAGCAACGCTGGCTGGGGAATTCTGGGAGTTGAAGTCCACACATCTTCAAACTGCCAAGGTTGAGAAACACTGATCTAGACAATGAAATGAAATGTAGAGAGACGGGAGACTGGGGAAATTTTTATTTTATTTTTAACCCAAGACTGATTCCCAGGATCCTTTGAGGAAATGAGTGCCACAACAGGTGATCTGTGACAAACCAGTGACAGTATCAAAACAAAAACCAGGATTTTGCTTAGCAAAAAGGCAAAATGTCTGTTATATTACACTGTACTGAAAAACCCGCTTGCTAGGTTTTTGGCTCAGAATCGTAATAGAAAAATAAAAGGGAGGGAGAAATGAAAGAAGAGGGAAAGTTTATAAGGGTGAAAGTTTTTAGGTATTTTTGCTGAGGCGGTAGATATGTCTGCTAATGGATCTTTACACTTAGGGACCATTTTGATTCAACTCTAGATCTAAATTAGGCAACAATCCAGTTCAGACAATAATTAACTAGGTTAGCCCTGCAGAATGAGGGATATTGAAGTAATTAATAATCAGGACATACTAATGCAGCTTTAAAATGCTGTATTATTTCAACAAAGACAAAAAATGCAGCACAACACAACCATGCCTCTAAGGCAAGGGCACTCCAACGTTTTGGTGCCATGAATTGATAATATCTATATGCTACTAAAACTTTTGTGTCTGTAGCCTTTTACTGGACAAAACAGTGCATTATAGGCAGGGGCGGGTTGCCTACTTACCAGTCTCACAGTCTCTTTTTCAGTCTGAGAAATTTCTGAATTTCTTTTTCAGCCGATTATGCAGCTGTGGGCTATGCCCTCTGCCATTCCCTTGGCAGTATCTCAATCCAGTCTCCCAAGGTGATCACACTGATACACAATTTGGATAGATAGATAGATAGATAGATAGATAGATAGATAGATAGATAGATAGATAGATAGATAGATAGATAGATAGATAGATAGATAGATAGATAGATAGATGAAGAGAGAGAGAGAGAGAGAGAGAGAGAGAGAGAGAGAGAGAGAGAGAGAGAGAGAGAGAGAGAGAGAGAGAGAGAGAGAGAGAGAGAGAGATGACGGATGATTGAGAGAGAGAGAGGTAGGGAGGGAGGTAGATGGATGATTAGATAGATTAGATTAGATTAGATTAGATTAGATAGATAGATAGATAGATAGATAGATAGATAGATAGATAGATAGATAGATAGATAGATAGATAGATGATAGATGAAGAGAGAGAGAGAGAGAGAGAGAGAGAGAGAGAGAGATAGACAGATAGATAATGAGATAAATGGATGATAGAAAGATAAGATAGAAAGATAAGATAGAGACGAGAGAGAGAGAGAGAGAGAGAGAGAGAGAGAGAGAGAGAGAGAGAGAGATATGATGGAGTTAGATAGATAGATGTTAGATAGATAGATGATGGATGATAGAGATAGATAGATAGATAGATAGATAGATAGATAGATAGATAGATAGATAGATAGATAGATAGATAGATAGATAGATAGATAGATAGACAGACAGACAGACAGACAGACAGACAGACAGACAGACAGACAGACAGACAAGATAGATAGACTAGACTAGACTAGACTAGACAGACAGACAGACAGACTACATCTGATTGACAGATCAGGACTCTAGTTTCCTTTAAGTCTTTCACTTCTGAATCTTTGGCAGAGTTTTCTGCCCGATCTTATGCCAATGTTTAGATAGAGCATTTTGTCTGGAAAAAGCTTTTAGTTGTATTGAATGGAGGCAGAGTATGCTGGAAGCTAAGCTTTCTATCTTGATTCTAAACTAAATCTCTGAGTCTTTAAACACACACACACACACACACACACACACAATCCCCCCCCTCATTTATACTTGTTTAGTTTGGCTTTGATGCTGCTAACTGAACTTTAAGTACTGAACTTAAATTATCCACTTAAAGCGAACCACCTTGAAATTCTTGACAGCCCTAATGGAAGGTAGTTACAAGGCTTTTGCTGGTAATGATCTCTTCCTGGTTTCTCATCATCTCTTTAATTCTAGTGTGCTCCGTTTGCCAGGCAAGTTGTTATGGAGAAGTGAGGACAAGAATCAATCATGGAGTTGGTTAAAGAAATGGGATGCTGATGATGTTGGAAAAGGCCGATATCTTGCTGCTGGCTGATGAATCTTTAGTGCAGTTTTAAAAAAAATACTGTGCCTCCCTGCTCCCCCCCAAAAAAACAACCTTATTTGTTTTGTATTTCATGCGAAATAATTTTTCTTCCCCCTTCCGGAGAGCAAACTGTTGATTTCCTATGGCTATGAAATCATATGATTTCAAATTCATATGGCTAAAAAACGAAATTATTTTTGCTTTAGTTAAAGGAAGTGGGAATGGAGCATGAGCCTGGTCTCTTTAACTGCGCAGCCATCTTTAGAAAAGGCTCTAATGCAGTGGTGAAATCCAATTTTTTTATTACCGGTTCTGTGGGCGTGGCTTGGTAGGCGTGGTGTGGCTCAGTGGGTGTGGCTTGGCGGGCTTGGCAGGGGAAGGATACTGCAAAATCCCCATTCCCTCCCCACTCTGGGGCCAGCCAGAGGTGGCATTTGCCGGTTCTCTAAACTGCTCAAAATTTCCAATACTGGTTCTCTGAACTACTCAAAATTCCCACTACCGGTTCTCCGAACTACTCAAAATTCCCTCTACCGGTTCTCTGAACTACTCAAAATTCCCACTACCGGTTCTCTGAACTACTCAAAATTTCCACTACCGGTTCTCCGGACTACTCAAAATTTTCATTACCAGTTCTCTGGACTACTCAAAATTTCCACTACCGGTTCTCCAGAACCTGTCAGAACCTGGTGGATTTCACCCCTGCATCTAATGTAGGGTGTCCAACCTTGGCAACTTTAAGACCTGTGGACTTCAACTCCCACAATTCTATGCCACGCGGGCTGGGAATTCTGGAAGTTGAAGTCCTCAGGTCTTAAAGTGGCCAAGGTTGGACATCCCTCTCGGGTGCTTGAAAGGAGGAAGCAAGGAAGATAAAGCAGGAATGGTTAAATTGGTTATTTTATTCAAAGAGGAAAATATGTCTTTATATGGATATCACTTCTGGAATTTGTGCTTGGGAAGAATTCAAAAAAATGAAACTCTGACTTTGGTTTTGTTGATTAGAAAGATTTGGTGTTATAGGAATGGCTGATTATATAGTAATGTGTAAAAGCAAAAATTTGAGGCTGGAGTGTGTTTATCTTGTACTGTGCTAAGAAGAGTTGGAAGTCAATGCCCCCCCCCCTTTTCTTTCTTTTTCTCTTTCCCCTTGTATCTCACACCCCTTTTCCTTTCCTTAATTTCCTGTTTTTTCTTCTTTTCTTTGTATTTTACATAATAAAATAAAACATTAATTAAAAAAAAGAAAGAAAGGAGGAAACAAAGAGAAGAGGATGACCAGCAGCCAGTGAATGAACTCAGTTACAATGGCGATGAGGTTACCATTAGAAGACCTGAAAGGCCAAGTTAGGGACAGATTGTTATGCAGAAAAAATCTATTTGATGTGGTTGCAGAGGGCTGAAAACCTCGTGATGGCACATAGTCAATCAATCGCCTCTCCAGGAGTCTGTATCTTGCCTGCCTTCCAACACTTGTATACAATCTCAGAAATGGATGCAGCAGCTTCCATAGAGGAGGCAAAGTTTAGTGCAGGGGTGTCAAACTCAATTTCATTGAGGGCTGCATCAGGGTTGTGGTTGACCTTGGGGGGGGCAGGTGGGCATGGCTGGGTGGTCCCAGCTGACTGGGGTGGGCATAGCCAGGATGGGCATGGCCAGTTTGATGTTACTCACTCAGTGGTGGCCTGGGTGGGGCTGGGGGATGCATTGTCTCCAGCGTGTGCCAAGGGGGCAGGACGGGGCGGGGGAGGCCCCTCACTGGCTCCAGGGCAGCCCCGTGGATCTAAGGCTGACCGTGTTCTGGTCCGGATGGCCGCCACCAAGTTGCCTGGCAGGCCTGGGGCTGAGGTGCTGGGGGCCGGTCCTTTGCTGTTTCCAGGGCAGCACCATGGGCCAGATCCAGCCCGCAGGCCTTGAGTTTGACACCCCTGGTTTAGTGGTTAAGGCACCAGGCTAGAAAGCCGGAGACTGTGAGTTCAAGTCCTACCTTAGCCATGAAAGGCAGCTGGGTGATCTTGGGCCAGTCACACTCTCTTAGCCCACAGGGTTGTTGTTTTTGTTGTAGAGAAATTAGGAGGAGGAAAGTGTGTTGGATATATTCACCACCTTGAGTTATTTGTAAAAATAATAAAGGTGGGATATAAACAAACAAATGAATTGGATTGGCCTAATCTAAGCAATGTTGCGGCGAAAACATTTTCTATGTGCAGCACAACATCACCCACACAAAAGGCAGAGTGTGCAGTGCAACATTTTAAAGAGATCCTGTGGCTTCTGATGAATGGATTCATTCATTGGGAGGGGACACTCCTCCCTCCCCCCCCTTAAGATCAAGACGAATCTGGAGGGTTTTTGTTGAGTTGTTTGTTGTTGCTTCCTTAACCTGGTTCAGGACAAGTATAATCCAAGGACGACAGAATAATCTCTGCACCATGAATCACATTGGTGATCTTGGGTTGTGCACTTGTTGAGCCCATCCTAACCTCACAAGGTGGTTGTGAGAATGAAAAGCAAGCAGTATCTTGAAACATCATGGAGGAAGGATGAAAAATGGATACAACTTGGCTAAGAGAATATGAATGTATACTACGTTGAAATCCACCCTTCAAAATTCAGTATGTTGTTTTTTCCTCAATCCCACTTAAAAGAAGGCTTCCGTTTTTCTACCTCTTGTTTGCTGCTTTATTTAACAGCTTGCATTTATCTATAATTAAAATAGCTCCAAACGAGAATCTTTTTGATTTACAGGGTCATCTTATTAACCACTGACAGCAACCTCCTGCTCCTGCTCCTGCTCCTCCTCCTTCTCCTCCTCCTCCTCCTCTTTGTAGTCCTTTAGTACTTTCAGTTTATGGGATTGGGTCTGTAGATTGTAAATTATCTTGGAAAAAATGAATATTTGTGCTAAAATAACACTTATTTGTAGCATTCTGTGCCTCAATTCCCCCTATGTAGGATTAGAAGGCGTATTTCCAAATTTTCCTGGGGTATCCTGATTAATGTGATCCATTAGCAGAGATATTGATCCAGAAAATAAAGATGCACCAGTAAGAAAACTATCTGGCATGTCAGATGGAATTCAAAAGAACCATTTCCGAAGCATTAAAGAAAGAAAGGGAAAAAACACCCCTAAAATATGTGAAGCACAGGAAACAAAAAAAAAAAAAAAAGCAGAATGGAAAAGCTAGTATAATTCACGTGCCCACTGATATGGATATAAAAGAAATCTGCCAACCATTTATAGAGAGAAATGTATGACATCCAGCAATTCAGATTTCACCTTAGCATTGAGTGAAATCTAATTAGCAACTGCATGCTTATGCTCTGGTCAAAAATCCACCTGAAAATAGTTCAAATCCCATCAAAGATGGGTCTGAAAAGAGAAACATTTCTGAAATTGGTACACAAAAGCCATTTTGTTTCATTACACTACTCAGTTGCCACTTATATATTGTACATGTTTTAATGTTATATGGTTTGGGGATATGGTCGTTAAATACAGAGGGTTTGTCGTGTTTGGGGAGCTGGGTCAGAACAATCTGATTTTCTAGTATTGTAAGGAATATCCTTCTGGGTTCAGCTCCAAGTGGGGAAAAAGAAACTGGATTCATGGAAGTTGCTTGGAAAGAAGGTTTAATGGTGGACAGGAGCACATGGCATAAGCCCCTGTACAGAAAAGGTAGCTCACATGCTTCCAGATGTGGGTGAAGAGAAAAAAGGGAAGGGAAGATGCTGAGTCCCTTGGTTTTATAACCTCTGTTGGGCCCCACCTCTTAGTTTCCTGTTCCTGTGTATATAATGCACTGATTGGTGGTCAGGCTCCCAGGAGGCCATGCAGTGGCAACTCTATAGGCAAATCCTAATATGGCTATGACTGAAGGAGATAAATCTTTGTTATGTAGAAGACTGCTCTAGGCTAGGTGGGAGGAATGTGGCAAGGGTGGGGGCAGGGAGCTGCTTTGTATTTAAAACATGTTTTTCCTTTCCTCATTCAGGGAAACATATTCTTTCCATCTTCAATATTTCCCAGGATATTTCATTTTTCTAGGAGGGGGTGGGTACTAACTTCCTACACTAGCCTCTGTTTTCCATCTGAAACCTTGGAAAGGAAGCTGAGCAACCACTATCTGGTGATAGTGGTATTGTATCGTTTGCAAATGGTTGTGTTTATTTACAGAGGGAGGGATAGTTACGTTGCAAAAGCCAGAGAAAGGGGAAAAAATAGTTTTCCTGACAATCTAATAACAGAAATTATTCCTCTTCTGCACTTTTGCTGACAAATCAGCTCCTCGCAATGTCTATCACTCCACACCATGCATTAAAAGGCATTCAGATTTCCACAAGAATTACAATTACAAAGCAATTCTGTATCTATCTTATTATTTATGATCAAACATGCCAATTTTTGCCGGCTCCAATTATGGGGGAAGGAGACTATAAATCCAGATTGCATATTAAAATGCTCGTTTGAGGCCAAAATCCCTGTTTTCTTTCACAAAGACAATTGACTTTCTGGGCTACAGGGTCCTGTCTTTAAGAAATATTTTGAAAATACCCTTTTCATCTGCAATTATCCGTCTGCCATACGCATGCAGGCATACTATAATGTTACTGAAAAAATAATTTGAGCAATATATTAATTTTGTACAAACAAGGCTTTCAGCCAATTAAATATTCTAAACAGTTGACAAGTTGATTTTCAATTAGTCAATTACGCATTATCAAGTTTCTTCGAAGGTTTATACTGATAGAATATCAGGGAGTTGCACATACCCTGGGAATAAAAGTTTTTATTATGGCCTCAGAATTCTTGCTTGTTGTCCCTGTAAGCGTCTCCAACATGGTGAATGGTGGTTGATAGCTGGTGAGCCCAAATAAATACATGCCTAGCCATCCCAAAGTTGTCATTACCGTACTTATAGGATTTTACTGAGCTATTTGCTACTCCACAATAGCTCAGCCAACATAACATTCTTTAGCGTACAATACCTTTCTTTTAAGAAGAAATTCTTCATATTTATAATAACCACCCTGGCTGTTAATAAGATGCAGTGAATCAGAATTTTGTGATGGTTTATTCTGATAGCTTTCCAGAAAGAGCATAGAAGGCAAATGGGTGAGAGGATCCCATGGTGACTTATTGTGTAGTTTTCACAAGTTCTTTAAAAAAATATTTCTCAGAATTTGTAACTCAGTGACCTCATAAAATGAAAGTCAATGCCGGGGTTCTGGTATCCTCTTCAAATGAGTGTTGAGATGAAAATGACGTAAGCCAAGGACTTTCTGTAGTTAGGAGAGCTAGCTTGATAATAGATAGGTAAATAGCTACATAGGTAGACAGTTGACAGACACACATATACCCCATGCCCTTTTACTATTTTCTGAATTGCCATCATGCATTTGTAAGACATTGAGATTTATTTTGTCATAGTTTCATCACACTATTCATTTTATTCCAAAAAGACTGTACTTTTTCACTCAAGATAAAATTTATTTCTAATCTGTCTATTCGAAAATAATTTATTCCATACCTGGAACCTCTCGGGGAATGGAAGGAGATCAGGTCAAAGGTCCATTGTCACCCCAAAAACAACCCTCCGGGAATCTTTCTGTATCTGGGTCTGCATTAAAACTGGGTTTACATGAAATAACCAGATGGCCTTGGGAAAGGAGATCTCTATAAACAATGATATTTCCTCAAATATTTAACTTATTTTTAATGCTAGCCTTCACTCCAAAAAGCTAGTTAGAACAAAGCCAGAGAAAGAGGGGCTTGAATGCATTCTCTGCAGGGTTTCAAGACATTGCTGAAATGCCATTAGACTCTCTCTCTCTCTCTCTCTCTCTCTCTCTCTCTGTGTGTGTGTGTGTGTGTGTGTGTGTGTGTGTGTGTACCTGTTCACAAAATATTGCTCCTGAAAAGCAAGAGCAAATGAAACACAGGGGCAGAAGGAGGAAGGAGTGGGAAAGAAGAAGAGCTGAAGAAAGATGTCTACACACACACACACACACACACACACACACACACACACACACCACACACACATGCACGCACAAAGCTTAGCCTGATAAAATATTTAGAACGGGCTCCTGCATTGGAATATTAATACTCCGCATTACTTCAGCTTGCACTCTGTTGATCTCCGTTCTCCAGTGGCCTTGTTTACAGTATCTGAATTTTCAGCTGCATTTTAATAAGGCCCTGAGAGAAGGTCTGAGACACAGCATCTCATTGAACCAACTTCAAAACCCTGGTTAGGATTCCAGAAGGTGGGAAAAGGGTGGGCTGCTGTGCATTCCACACGGAGAGCCCTCCTGTGCGGAGGACTCTGGAGGCCATTAGGTGGCGCATTCGCCAGCTTTTTCCACCCAGCAGCGGGAGGGGGAGGAATTACCAGATGGGGTCCATGGACTGCAAGTGCGGTGGGAGGCTTTGGCTGATTTATCCTTGGCTGGTTTTTCTTTACTTTTTGCTCTGGTTGACTCAGACAGAGATTGGCAGGCCTCAGAAGGGAGAATTCAATGCCAGCATAATGATCAATCTACACTTTATTAAAGTTTGTTGTAAAAATCAAAACCAGAAGCACACACAGATGACTGATTCAGTTGGATTCATAAACTTCTTTATAAACATAGTAACATATATATTTACAATACCACAAGTAGAATTCTTCTTCAATCAGTTACAAGTAAACACAAGCAGGAGAGTTAGTTTCATTTCAGCAGAGTTCAGAGTGGAAGAGTACAGAGTGGAGACTGGAGCCACACCCAGCCTTAAGCTTAAGTTCCAGTTTTGATTCTCTGCACAGACTCAGAAGTGGTTAGCTCCCATTGGCTGACTTAGTTGCTATGCCTATTCATTGGCTGACCTTGTTACCATTGGCTCTCCCAGTTCATGAATACCTTAACTTCCCTACCTCATTGTCATCAGGTGATGTAAGTGTGCAGGGGGAGGGAGAAGGAATATTGGATGGTCCACTTGCCCCGTGGCAAAGCCACCCATGAGAGAGAGAGAGATCCACAATCAGTGGTGGGATTCAAATAATTTAACAACCGGTTCTCTGCCCTAATGATTTCTTCCAACAACCAGTTCACCAAACTGCTCAGAAAGTTAACAACCAGTTCTCCCAAAATGGTGCAAACTGGCTGAATCCCACCACTGCCTACAATGGAAAACTTTATGGCGCACCTCTTGAAACTGACATCCGTGCCAGCAGTGTTCAAGGCAACTTACAATAAATCCTAGAATGGGTCAAATGTAACCATGGTTTTAAAAGGAATGAGCACATGTGAATATATGTAGAGTATATACGGGGAGTAGAGCCAGTTTGGTATAGTGGTTAAGATGCCAGTTTTTAGTGGCTGGAGAATTCTGGGAGTTGAAGTCCACAAGTCTTAAAGTTGTCAAGTTTGAAGATCTCTGGACTAGATCATGTCTTAAATCAATTCATAGCTAATCGATACAAGACCACTCTGGACTTTCCCCCCCCCCCTTTGGAGAAAAAATAAATCTAAATTTCTTTTCTTTTCCCTCAACATGAAGAATAGTCATGATTTTTTGATTTTAGGATTTTATGTTTAGAAGAAATGTTATATATATAATATTATGTTATTAATTAGTTGTTGGACTTTAGGTTTAAGTTTAAGGGTTTTGAAGTATAAGGGGTTAGTTTTTATTTATTTTTTCTTTTATCATTATTAATATATATATTATATATTGGGAAGTTAATATTTTGATATATTGTAATATTATGTTATTAATATTGTTTGATTTTATGATCAAATTTAGTTTTTGAGGTTCATCTTTGTCTTTCTTTTATTTTTGTTTTTCTTTTTTTCTTTCTTTTTTTCTCTTTTATAATTATTAATATAGATTAGGTAAAAGATAGAGGTTTTGAGAGGTGAATTATAGTATGAGATTTTGTGTGATGTTTTTTTTAATTGTTTACTTTCTCTTTAATTATTTATGTTCTGAATAGTTTAGAAAAATTCGGAGTTAAAGATGCCAAAAAATGGGGAAATTAAGAAGTTGTTTTAACCTAATTTAAATTTATTTTATTGAATATTATGCCCTGTACTTTCTCTGGGAAGTCCGGGGGGGGGGGGAGGAAGGGAAGGGGTTGTGGGTAGGGGGGATGGGGGGGAGAAAATTGAAAAATGTTTGTACTTTGTACTTATAAAACTTTTTGAATAATAAAAAAAAGAATAGTCAAATGTACAAAAGAAGTTAGCACTTCTACCCACTGCAATGGAACAACTATTTTAAACAACAGATGATCACGATACAAAACCCGGCAGCCTTCTCTGACGCTACCTCAAATCACTTAAGCAAAATAGATGTTGATTTATTTATTTTTTCAACCGAACTTATGTAGACACAGGATCTTCTTTCCTCCCACCTCAGCTAAACAGATTTTTTTTACATTAGTCAGATGAATGCTACACCTATTAAATTTGTCCAGAACAGAAGAACAAGAAATTAGTCTGCTTCATTTTTTTTATATGAACTTGGCAAAATGTAATTTAGAGCCATAAATACAACTGCACACACCTGCTCTTCTTAGAGGTGTAAAAAAGGTATAGCAATAGCAATAGCACTTAGACTTCTATACTGCTTCACAGTGCTTTACATCCCTCTCTAAGCGGTTTACAGAGTCAGCTTCTTGCTCCCAACAATCTGGGTGCTCATTTTACCCACCTTGGAAGGATGGAAGGCTGAGTCAACCTTGAGCCGGTGAGATTTGAACAGCTGAACTGCTGAACTGCAGTGCTGCACTTTAACCACTGCACCACCTCGGCTCTAATTTCGGTATAAGACCGAAATTAACAAGGAACCCATTGCTCAACTTTCCAAAGCATTTGTCTAGGGCAGGGGTTAGGTGGGTGAACAGCCACATTTCCATCCACTGACTATTGCTGTTTGGCTGAAATAACACCAGATGTATGAATACCATTTACTCTGACCCTAGTTGGAATTTCAAAACATGAAATGCATGAAACATGAGAATGCTACCGTGGCTTGAGAATTCCAGTAGTGCTTGACAGAAAAGCTAAATTTATGTAGGATTAATTTCAGTCCACTGGACTTGTCCAGATGGTTCTTTCCAGTCTTCCAATTCCTCGTAGGTTTTCATGAAGAGTGAGTTGGTTTCCCAAAATCATTTTTTTAAAAAAAAAAAATATGTTTCAGCCTTTCTGTTTTTGTTCAGTTTTCAAAGCAAAAGGACACTATAGTTTGTAGCTTTGGAAATAAGGTTGGGTTAATTTCACCCAACACCCTGGATCGTGTACCATGCAACCATAGTTTAACCAAGCCCATTGTTTATGGAGATTCTTAGTCATCCAGGTCCGTACCTATTAACAGCGGTGTTCCCCAAGGCAGCATACTAGGACCAACACTCTTTATACTTTATATAAATGACCTTTGCGATCACATTACAAGCGACTACGTTCTCTTCGCCGATGATGTAAAACTCTTCAACACCACCGACAACACTGCTATCCTCCAAAAAGACCTAGACTTTGTGTCAGAATGGTCAAACATCTGGCAACTCCAAATCTCAACCAACAAATGCTCTGTCCTACACATTGGCAAAAAAAATCAGAACACCAAATACAAGACCTTGCAGATGACCCTCACCCTGTCAAAGACCCTGGAATACTCATATCAAATGACCTAAGTGCCAAAGCCCACTGCAACAACATCGCCAAAAAGGCTTCAAGTGTTGTTAACCTAATCTTACGTAGCTTCTTCTCCGGTAATATCACACTACTAACCAGAGCATACAAAACATTCACCAGACCAATCCTTGAATACAGCTCATCTGTCTGGAACCCACATCGCATATCGGACATAGATACATTAGAAAGTGTCCAGAGATACTTTACAAGAAGAGTCCTCCACTCCACTACTCGCAACAGAATACCTTACGCAACCAGACTTGAAATCCTGGGCTTAGAAAGCTTAGAACTACGTCGCCTTCGGCATGACCTAAGCATAGCTCATAAAATTATCTGCTACAATGTCCTTCCTGTCACCGACTACTTCAGCTTCAACCACAACAATACACGAGCACACAACAGATACAAACTCAAAAGTGAACTGCTCCAAACTTGACTGTAGAAAATCCGACTTTAGCAACAGAGTGGTAAATGCCTGGAACTCACTACCTGACATTGTGGTTTCGTCACCAAACCCCCAAAACTTTACCCTTAGACTGTCCACTGTTGACCTCACCCGATTCCTAAGAGGTCAGTAAGGGGCGTGCATAAGCCCACCAGCGTGCCTACCGTCCCTGTCCTAATGTTCCCTCTTATCAGTACCCATCTTATGTATATAAACAATGTTATATCTATGTACTGTATATTACCAACACGTACTTGACTAAATAAATAAATAAATAAATAAATAAATAAATAAATAATAAATAAATAATAAATAAATAAATAAATAAATAAATAAATAAATAAATAAATAAATAAATAAATAAATAAATGGTTGTCCCAAAGGTGCTTTTTCAAAAGGCAACTGGACAGTTGTCTTTTGAGAAAGCACCTTTGGAATACTCGAGTCCATTGCATGAATGAGAGCACAAAAAATTGATTAAGATAATTATAGCAAAGATTTAATGTGACCAGAGCCTGATTGGTGGTGCCTATTGAGAAACAACATTATCCTCTTCTAGAATATTCATGTTGCCTGATTTGCTTCACTCTCCTCAAATGTTATCAGTCTGACTCATTGTTGGCACCATCTCACGGGTAGCATCAAGAAATGATTGAGCGTCAGTAAGGTCAGAAATGCTAATTATATTTGAAAAAATGCACCTTCTATAGTAAAACTCTTCATTATTGATTGCTGGGATTTGGTTAGACAATGGCAGATGTAAGGCAAGGAAAACTCACACCTGTATAATGTTGCCAGCCATGAACATTTCCATGGGCCCTTTGTTTCATTACAGCAACATGCATATCCTTTTCAGTGACTCATCCAATTGTTTCTTGCAACTTCTTTTGTGAGTCAAAATGCAATTGGAAAACCTTTTCTGGGTCACCCACATTTTAGTAACTCTTTCATTCAGGCCAGGAAAAAAGTCATTAACCCAGTAAAGTCACATGGCCCCATTTCCCCCCCCCCCTCCTTTGTAGATTCTTTGGTAAGCATTTTAGGTTTCCTAGTGTGTGCTTCTAAAAAGGTGGGATTATACTGTAAAATACAAATATTTGAACTAACTTCAAGATCTGTTAATGCAAAAGACAAAGAATTGCAAAGCTGAAGATAACTGGCAACTTCACATCTCAACCAACAAATGCTCTGTCTTACACATTGGCAAAAAGAATCCGAACACAAAATATAAACTTGGAGGACACGACCTTGTAGACGACCCTCACTCTGTTAAGGATCTTGGAGTACTCATATCTAATGACCTAAGTGCCAGAGCCCACTGTAACAACATTGCCAAAAAGGCACTAAGAGTTGTTACGTAGCTTCTTCTCTGGCAATATTACACTGCTAACCAGAGCATACAAAGCATTTGCCAGACCAATTCATAAAAGTCCTAAAGAAAATCTCAAGAATAAAAATTGTGAAAAATATTTTGGGGGAAGAGAATCTAATCATCCATCATCCATCTACCTGCCTACCTACCTACCTCTCTCTCTCGATCATCCATTATCTATCTATCTATCTATCTATCTATCTATCTATCTATCTATCTATCTATCTATCTATCTATCTATCTATCTATCTATCTATCTATCTATCTATCTATCTATCTATCTATCTATCTATCTATCTATCTATCTATCTATCTATCTACAGTATCTATCTATCTATCTATCTATCTATCTATCTATCTATCTATCTATCTATCTATCTATCTATCTATCTATCTATCTCCCATCATCCACCTATCTACCTACCTACCTACCTACCTACCTACCTACCTACTTATCCAACTTTAAAACCCTAGAATTAAGCAAAAAAAATTCATCCTTCTGGTGGTGTTAAGGTTCCTATCCAATAATATAAAGCAAATGAAATCATCTGTGAAACATCTGTTAAGAACCAGAGTACCCAGAGGGTAAGATCCAAGCTGCTGCAGAAAGGACATCAAAGGAACATGTGGGCTAGAGTCAAAACTCCTACACTAATGAAAATATTTTTTTCCCAGGAAAAGAATATGAACAGACCTTTTTTCTTATCAAAATAAAACGATTTTCCCTCCCTTGTAACTCAGATACAAGCAAAGGAATTTTCATCACAGTCTTAATCCACACTTAGAATAATTAATCATTTACAATTCTTATAATTAATCATTTATAAATTTTCTCCCACACATCTGTAATGTCTTCTGTTCTATTCCTTTGGTGTTACATAATCTCTTTCCAGGGTGAAATTTAAAGATAAGAATAATTTCCAACTTCTCCAGAAGTTGCTCCCAATTAAGCTGGGAATTCTCTACATACATTATAGAGATAAAGGTTGACATCCCCCCCCCTTAATATTTCCTTGTGTATTACACTGCCTTTACTCTGAACAGAGGAAGAAAATCACTGCTTTTTATTGAAATCTCCTAACTGGATTTGCCTACAATTGCACAGAGTAGAGAATTTTCTCATGTCTGGCTCGTCTTGCACATCTGAATATTGAAGAGAGGAGAAAACTTGTACTAGTTGAAATTCAGCTGTCAACACAAAATAACAAAAAAAAAATATGGATTCTGCTTTGGTATGCTCTTGCAGACTTTATATAAAGATTCTATCTTGCATTCTCTCCCCCCAAAATATTTTTCACAAATTTTATTCTTGAGATTTTCTTTAGAATTTTTATGAGTGGTGCCTTTGAGTCTATGATATGGTTGAAAAAGTAGAAGGCATGGCTACTGGTTTTCTGTTACACATCTTTCCATCTCTAAATCCTCCATGGCTGGCCTTATTTTCTAGTCTGAAAGCTCCAGGGATATAAAACCTACTCTTTCTCTGGATTTAATGGAAGCCAGAGGGGATTGCACATCAATGGAGAAATTATTTATAAGGCAGGACAACAAAATTCCCATGTATTCCTTGGCTTCCAAGAACTCACTGACTGTACATTATACATGATATTCCTCCCACAAGAATTTTGCTCATAATATTTTTTGAAATCCAACTGAAAACCAAATTCTTTTTCAGCAAATAGGATGAGAAAGGGGAGGAAAATGACACAGGACAACGTTTGATGTGGTCACTCAATTTCTGTTGGAAACAAAGGGTTATTTATTTGATTTATTTATTTATTTATTTTTGTCAAGTACATGTTGGTAATATACATAGATATAACATTGTTTATATACATAAGATGGGTACTGATAAACGGGAACATTAGGACAGGGACGGTAGGCACGCTGGTGCACTTATGCACGCCCCTTATTTGTGTAGGGAGATTGTCAGTCATCATCCAGGACATGGTTATCCCAAAGGTGCTTTTTCAAGAGGCAACTGAACTTTCTTTGTTTTTCTTTGAAGACATTTCGCTTCTCATCCAAGAAGCTTCTTGAGCTCTGGGTATGTCTAATTCAGAGGTCTTCAAACTTGGCAACTTTAAGACTTGTGGACTTTAACTCTCAGTATTCTCCAGCCAGCTATGCTGGCTGGAGAATTCTGGGAGTTGAAGTCCACAAGTCTTAAAGTTGCCAAGTTTGGGGATCTCTGGTCTAATTTAATGAAAAGAAGGACTAGGCAACTTAGAGATCCAACTTAGAACTAAGGAGAAATTTCTTGACGGAACAATTAATCAATGGAACAACTTGCATCCAGAAGTTGTGGGTGCTTCAACACTGGAGATTTTTAAGAAGAGATTGGACAACCATTGGTCTGAAATTTTATAGGGTTCCCTGCTTGAGCAGGGGATTGGGCTAGAAGATCTCCAAGGTCCCTTCCAACTCTCTTATTCTGTTAGAGCAGATTAGCTGGAAGATGGAAACATCCGGGCAGAGAAAGGGAACAAAGCCGCTGAATACACAGGGAAGGATAAGAGGGAGAAAGAGGAAGTAGAAAGGAGGGGAAGAGGGAGAGGAGGGATGTAGGAAAGAGGTAGCGAGGGAGGAAGAAGGTAGAGGGGAGAGAGGGAGATAAAGGGAGGGGAGTAGTATGAAATTTAGAAGGAAAGCAGACTGGAGATAAAAGTATAAAAGGAGCAAATTAAGGATATATGTTTATGATATTTTGGATAGAAATATATAATTATGGATGTTTTGATAATATGGTATATGTATGGATATTTGTGTAAGTTTGGTGAAAAAATACCCCCCCCCCCAAAAAAAGCCGCTGAATACAGTCCTCAACTGTAAAGCTGAGTTTAAACTCGGCTCTTCTAAAAGACATCAATCACCCCGTTGCCACTTGGCATTTTCCAGCAGCGTCGTACCTGGGCCACTAGGGGGTGCTGTGATTGTTTCCAGAGCATGCCTGCCGCTGTGCAGAACCTGTGTAGAGAGAGGAACTCCTGGAAGTTTCAAGTAGCCCTTGATTTACAGCAGAAGTGCTTCGCCTTTACAAAGCCCACGACGAAGCCAGACACTGCCTGATGCTCACTGGAGAGCTGAGCTGAGCGGACTTTGCCAGGAAATGCAAGCGAAAGCAACAGGTGTTAAGACAATCAGCTGTGAAGACAAATCTCCAGGACAGCCCCTTTTAAAACCTTGTGCAGCCAACAAAGGAGGCTGCCTCTCCTCCCCCAGCAGTGGGTGTCTGAGCCTTTGAAGTACATTGATTAAGAACAGCCCTAATAGGGAAGGATGGCAGGGTGAAGCTCGTGAATCCATCAGAGTTTTGAACATTTCCCAGGGTTTTCCATGCCTGTAAATACAACCCTTTGGGCCAAATCACACACAATTAGGCTGTGTGTTGCACAACATGCTTAACTGGATGGATTACAGACCTGCATTCCCACCATGGCTTGACTCTGGTTAGGTGCTCTTCCTGGTAATTATTTGTTAAATTTAAATGTAAAATGAGTCTTGGGTGGTAGACAATATAAAACAATTTTTAAAAAACCCAAGACAAGAACAAGTGTATGTGTGTGTGTGTGTGGGTGGGTGTATGCGTGCGTGCGAGTATGCACGCTCCTGTTGGGATGATGGCTCCCCAAGATGACCAGCTCCTAATATTCACGGTGGCGCAATGGTTAGAGTGCAGTACTACAGGCTACTTTTGGTGACTGCCGGCTACCAGCAGTTTGGCATTCGAATCTCACCAGGCTCAAGGTTGATTCAGCCTTCCATCCTTCTGAGGTGGGTAAAATGAGGACCCAGATTGTTTGGGGAAATCTGCCGACTCTGTAAACGGCTTAGAGAGGGCTGTAAAGCACCGTGAAGCGGTATATAAGTCTAAGTGCTATTGCTATTCAGTCTAGACCTCAAAACACATTCAATTTCTTCCCAAAACAGCTAATGGTCCTTTCATCCCTTTGGATACACTGTGCAGAATGCAGAATGCTGCATTTAAGTTTCAGGAAGGTAGACTACAGTGGACTGCTATGAAACATCCCTGCACAAAAGGAAGTTTGTTCCAGAACCAATATCCCAAGAGATGGTTACATATTATACAGCTTCCAGCTGGAAATGCTTTAAATCGGATAGCTTAAATGGTTCTATAGCTTGACCCCCTCCTCTCTGTGGCAGCCCCTCAAATATTGGAACACTGCTATGATGTCTCCCCTGGTCCTTTTCTTCACTAGACTAGCCGTGTCCAGTTTCTGCAACTGTTCATCATATGTTTTAGGAGATTGGAAACTAAAACACACGATGAACAGTTGCAGGAACTGGGCATGGCTAGTCTAATGAAGAGAAGGACCAGGGGAGACATGATAGCAGTGTTCCAATACTGAGGGGCTGCCACAGAGAGGAGGGGGCCAAGCTATTTTCCAAAGCACCTGAAGGCCAGACAAGGAATAATGGATGGAAACTGAACAAGGAGAGATTCAACCTGGAAATAAGGAGAAATTTTCTGATAGTGAGAGCAATCAACCAATGGAACAGCTTGCCTTCAGAAGTTGTGGGAGCTTCATCACTGGAAGCTTTCAAGAAGAGACTGGACTGCCCTCTGTCAAAAATGGTGTAGGGTCTCCTGCTTGGGTGGCGGGTTGGACTAGATGACCTACAAGGTCCCTTCCAATTCTGATAATCTGTTAAAGTTGTTTTATGCGTGGATTAACTAGATTTATAAGGCTGCCCAATTCAAACAGTGTGACTCTGGGTGGTGGCACACAACAGCACGAAACAAACAATAAATTGAACGACCACAGGGTCTGCTTGGGTGGGAGGTTGGACTAGATGACCTACAAGGTCCCTTCCAACTCTATTAATCTGTATCGGTTCTGTTTCTACTGTATAATCCTAGAGCAGTGGTTCTCAGCCTTGGCCAACTTTAAGATGGGTGGACTTCAACTCCCAGAATTCCCCAGCCAGCCATGCTGTTTAGGGAATTCTGGGAGTTGAAATCCACCGTTTTAAAATTCTGGGAATTGAAAGCCACCCGTTTTAAAATTTGCCAAGGTTGAAAAACATTCTTTTAGAGAGTAAGTAGAGAAAAAAATGAATTACATCACGCTGATCATTTCACCTAAAGGTTTCTCTTCCATCCTGAACCTAAATAGGAAAGGTATATTTTTGGACCCAATCTCAACAGCAGAAAACACCTCTTTTTTATTGAAAAGTTTTAACAGTACAAAGTACATACATTTTTCTCTTTTCTCCCCCCCCTTCCACCCTCCACCCTTCCCCCCCCCCCACTCACCCTCCCCCCCCCACCCACCCCCGGACTTCCCAGAAAAAGCACAAGGTATAATTTCAAAAAGAAAAAACATAAAACTACAAATTACTAAAAAAAAGTTGTTAGTTCAAAAATATCTTTTCGCTTCTTGTTACTCCAAGAACTTGAAAGTATAATCTAAAATTTCTCAAACATCTAGCATTAATAAACTGGGTTATCTTAATCTGATACTTTTTCTGAATATATTCAGTCCACCTACTCCATTCCAATATATATCTTTCATTTGAGTGATATGCTGAAATCTTGGCCATTTCAGCCAAATGTGTCACTTTCAATGTCCATTCTTCAATTGTAGGTATATCTTCCTTCTTCCAGAAAACACCTCTTGAGTAAACTACAGCAAAGCAGCATCCTGTGCCCACCCTTTCCCACCTCTCTCAGGCTTATGGCTGTCTGGACTGACTCATCTCTTCTCCCCCCCCCACTCCCCCCCCCTTCCCTCTGTGCCACGAGGGAGGGGGCTGCGCTTGGTGATTTATCCTGGAACATTTCTTGTCTGTTGAAAGCCTGACCTCAGATCGGGTGAGATGACATTAGGAAGATGTACGAGTGTCTCTTAGCAAAAGTGCATCAGAGAAATTGACCGTGAACTGCCATCAATCTGCTGAGCTTGAGTGACATCGAGCAACAGATGGGGAATTGGGGGACTTAAAGGAATCCTGCGAAGGTCGCTGGGGAGCTGACTCAGCCTTCGCTAAACAGTTCAAAGCCATCAATCACTGTGGCTGGGGGGGGGGAAAGGAGGGAAAGGAGAAGGAAGGCATTTGCTAGAGTTCTTGTGATTCCCCTTGCCTTGAATCCCGGAGGAACCTCACTTTTTTTTTCTTTCTTTCTAGCTTCATACAGGAGCAGGAAGAGAAAATGGGCACAATTGCTTATTTTAATGTGCTGCTGGAAGGTGCCTAGCCATTGCTCAGTGATTTCCTCTCCCGAAGAGATAGGGTTCTGCCTTTCTGACATTATTCTCAAGGTGCAGGAGAATTTCCTTTAAAACATCTGTTTTGGTTTCTATTGCATTGAATTCAATATTGTATTTTAACAGAACAAGGAATGTGTTGGCCTTGCAAGGTAGACCAGACAGATCAGCTATCACCTTTACAGCCTGAGAACTTAGGGCTGTGGTGGCGAACCTATGGCACGCGTGCCAGAGGTGGCACGCGGAGCCATAGAAGCCAGCACGCGAGGGTTGCCCACCGGCAAGCCGGAAGTGCGAAAAAACGCACTTCCGGTTTGCCGGTGTGCTGTTTTTTGCACTCCGGAGGGTTCAGGGAAGCTCCCTGAAGCTCCGGAATGCAAAAAACTACAAAACAGACAAACTGGAAGTGCACTTTTTCGCGAGCCGAAAAAGGTTCGCCACCACTGACTTAGGGAATGTCCCTCCTGGCTTCTTGCTCTGCCCACTATACAGCTAGGGACTATGCTCCCTCTTATCTGTTTCCAAGAAGCACCTTTTCACCCAATCTCCCAAAGTCCTTCTCACTTACTACTTCACATGATCTTGATTCTAACCCTCCGTTAATGCAGCCTAGGATTGCATAGGCTTTCTTGGCTGCTGCTACACAGTATTGGCTCATATTTAAGTGATTCTCCACTAGGACTCCAAGATCCCTCTCATAGTTACTGCTATAGAACCAAGTTTCACCTAATCTGTACCTGTACACTTGGTTCTTCTTGTCTAAGTGTGACACCTTACTTTTCTCTCCATTAAATTTCATCTTATTAGATAGGGCCCAGTGTTCAAGTCTGTCAAAATCCATCTGGCTCTTGAGCCTATCTTCTGGGGTGTTGGCCATTCCTGGCACCTCAATGTCATCTGCAAATTTGGGTATAGGGTTTCCTGTTCAAGCAGGGGGTTGGGCTAGAAGACCTCCAAGATCTCTTCCAATTCTCTTATTCTGTTATCTGAAATGGCCTATAGCTCCCCCTAGGAAACCTATGTTGGATATTCCATGTTGTTATGGATTAAGTTAAAATGGCAATCCATTGTGAAGGGCTCAGGACACGGAAAACTGCCTTATAGCATATAATATGATGGAATTGTCCGAAGAGCTGGATGCTGGACAGTTGTTCTATTTTCTGATCACTCCCGACTGCATTGACAATAGTTTGCAATATATGAATTAAAACAGTCATACTATAAAGGACTCTTATATAGATTACAATACAATCATATATAAAATGTGCCAGATCCTCTCCAGGCATTCTATACATGGTTAATTATTTGTACAGGGTGATGGAAAGATCTCTGCTGATGGATTCAAAGAAAACCAGAGGCATAGGGAGGAAAGAAAGGTAGGAGGGAGGGAGGGAGGGGGAAGGGAAGAAAGAAAGAAAGAAAGAAAGAAAGAAAGAAAGAAAGAAAGAAAGAAAGAAAGAAAGAAAGAAAGAAAGAAAGAAAGAAAGAAAGAAAGAAAGAAAGAAAGAAAGAAAGAAAGAAAGAAAGAAAGAAAGAAAGAAAGAAAGAAAGAAAGAAAGAAAGAAAAAGAAAGAAAGAAAGAAAAAGAAAGAAAGAAAAAAGAGAAAGAAAGAAAGAACGAAAGAAAGAAAGAAAGAAAGAAAGAAAGAAAGAAAGAAAGAAAGAAAGAAAGAAAGAAAGAAAGAAAGAAAGAAAAGAAAGAAAGAAAATGAAGGAAGGGCGGGAGGTAGGGAGGGCAGAAAGAAGGAAACAGATGGAGGGAGGGAGGGAGGAAAGAAAGAAAGAAAAAAGAAAACGAAGGAAGGAAGGGTGGGAGGTAGGGAGGTAGGGAGGGCAAAAAGAAGGAAACAGATGGAGGGAGGGAGGGAGGGAGAAAGGAAAGAGAAAGAAAGAAAGAAAAAGAAAGAAGGAAGGAAGGAAGGAAGGAAGGAAGGAAGGAAGGAAGGAAGGAAGGAAGGAAGGAAGGAAGGAAGGAAGGAAGGAAGGGCGGGAGGTAGGGAGGGCAGAAAGAAGGAAACAGATGGAGGGAGGGAGGGAGGAAAGAAAAGAAAGAAAGAAAGAAAAAAGAAAGAAAGAAAGAAAGAAAGAAAGAGAAAGAAAGAAAGAAAGAAAGAAAGAAAGAAAGAAAGAAAGAAAGAAAGAAAGAAAGAAAGAAAGAAAGAAAGAAAGAAGAAAGAAAATGAATGAATGAATTAAGGAAGGAAGGAAGGAAGGAAGGAAGGAAGGAAGGAAGGGCGGGAGGTAGGGAGGGCAGAAAGAAGGAAACAGATGGAGGGAGGGAGGGAGGAAGGAAGGAAGGGAAAGGAAAGGAAACAGCTTGGATGTTGCAGCAAATGGAAGACAGATGCTGTGCACTGAACAAGTCAGGGGTCCAACACTGTTTTCATTTTATTATACTCTCTAGACAAAGATATTCTACTCATTCAAGCACCAGCAACTGAGACTAAAAGGCCCAGAGGCATGCTTCAGTTCGTTTCAATTTCTTTTAAAAAGGAGGAAAAAAGAAGTTAGCTAAATGCCCAAAGTCATAAGACTTCTTAAAAGCCAACTGTTAAGTGAGACCAACAGAACTCTCTGCTTCCAACTGGGCTAGAAATTCCATATGAACAGCTGCTTTCTCTGGGCAATGGCCTGCCTCCTTTCCATCCCATCTGGAGCTATTCAAAATAATTGGAAATGCAGATGTGAGAAGACATGGGGATGAGACAGTCCTCTCAAAGTGGAACATTGTGATTCTGATTTAGCATCTGGCTCTACAACTATCTTTTCTTTTGAAAAGAGTTAGAAAACAGTACCATGCCGTGTATGTATGATATCTGTTTTTTTTCCCTGCTTTTCAGCCTCTGAGCTCAAAATTACATCACTTCTAGTAATGCTTTTGACAACTCCCTCTGATTCAAACTAACTCCAGATTCTGGAATGCTAAACAACCTCAGTTTGCTCCCACTGTGAAATCAACACATTCATTGATTATGCTATTGGCTAGAATGGAGCGGGTCTTTGTTAAATCAAGCCCGCTGACTACCAGCTACTTTCCTGGCTTAAGTCAGGAAGTTTGCTATCATTAGGATGCAATGAAAGTGGCAACTAACTTCAGTACTGTGAAATTGTGCTCTTCTCACTGTTTCTTTCTTCCATCGCTCAATAATTTAGCAGATTGGGTTACAAGTTTTGGGCTTCTGAAAACAGATACTAGGTCGTCCTTGACTTATGCTTGCTCATGGAGTGGAGTGGAGTGGAATGAAATAGAGAGTAGAGTAGAGTAGAGTTGAGTAGAGTAGAGTAGAGTAGAGTAGAGTAGAGTAGAGTAGAGTAGAGTAGAGTAGAGTAGAGTAGAGTAGAGTAGAGTAGAGTAGAGTAGAGTAGAGTAGAGTAGAGTAGAGTAGAGTAGAGTAGAGTAGAGTAGAGTAGAATAGAATAGAATAGAATAGAATAGAATAGAATAGAATAGAATAGAATAGAATAGAATAGAATAGAATAAAATAGAATAAAATAGAATAATAGAAAATTAGAATAGGATGGGAATGGGAATGGGAATAGGAATAGGAATAGGAATAGGAATAGGAATAGAATAGAATAGAATAGAATAGAATAGAATAGAATAGAATAGAATAATAGAAAATTAGAATAGGATAGGAATAGGAATGGGAATGGGAATGGGAATGGGAATGGGAATGGAAGAGGAGAGGAGAGGAGAGGAGAGGAGAGGAGAGGAGAGAAGAGAAGAGAAGAATAGTTACTTTTTACTTGGCAACCGCTTCACCTTTATGATTGTTTGCAGCATCTTGCAGTCATGTGATCATGATTTGCGACTGTCCCAGCTGCTTTTTGACAAAAAAAATTGATGTAACTGGATTTTATTTATTTATTAAAATTATATGCCTCTCAACTCTCTGTTAAGGTGACTCTGGGTGGCTTATAAACCGTAAAAAGATAAATAGAAAAGCAATTAAAATTTTAAAACTATGCAAAATACTAGAGCCAAGGAGACAGATTCACTCTTAGCAACTATTTGCTTAACAACCACAGTAAAATGGTCATAAAATTGGGTCCCAGTCACGATGCCTCCCTTTATGACCATACTGATTTATAATGGAAATTCCGGTCCCAGTTGTGGTTAAGTCAAGGACTGTCTCTAATGCCAACAATGCCCATTCTTTCAAGGGATTACAATGCAAAGCTAAGAACAATACACGGTATGCTGATGACTGAACCTTCCAACACTCAGAAACATGGTGGGTGATCTGCTGAGCTGAACTAACGTTGAAGGAATGAAATGATCTTTGCATTGAACCATACCTGGAAAACTACACACTCCAAACAAAAATGTGGATCGGTGAGAGAAGAGAGATTTCGCTGTCTTGGGTGTAGTGGATTTGTTACAATACAAGCAGGACATGCAACCCCAATCTTCTCCTTGGGGGCCATTGAGAAGGCCGTGCCAACTGTGCAGAGAAATGTCCTGAGCAACCAGGGCACTTAACCTAAACTGTTTTTTTCTTTCAATTAAAGAGAGCAGTGGTGCCAAAAACAAGCAGCCAAAAAAGTCACCTCTTCAGGCTGACAAGATAGCAGAGGAGCCAATCAGAATCATAGTTCTGAAAATGTCTTGAGTTGATAAATAGAAAAAGTGGCAAATTACACTGAGAAGGACTGGCTCTTGATCAGGGCAGATGTCACGTCTGAGATTCCCAGAGGTGTGCGCAAACATCTGGACAACAGGAGACCAATTGTAATGGCCCTAACTTCATACCCAGCTGTCTTACCCAGATATGTGCCATATCTTCAAGTGATGATTCATCTTAACAGAAGGAAGCTCGTGATAAGAAGACTAAAATTCTGTTGGGATTTTACAAAGTAGAAAGCTCCAGAGACCTTGAGACTCGCAGACTTCCTGGTTCAGAGGAGAATTCTCCAGTTGTTTTGGATGATAATGTTGAGGCTTCACTTGAGGCCTCAGCATGTGCAAGAAAAAGAAGAAGAGGCATTTTTGCAATGTGGAAACATGGGTGTGTGTATATGTATACTTGTGTATATGTGCATGTGTATATGCATCTGTATAAGAGCTGTGGTAGTGCAGTGGTTAGAATGCAGCATTGCAGGCTAATTCCCTGCCCACTGCCAGGAGTTCAATTCTGACTGGCTCAAGGTTGACTCAGCCTTCCATCCTTCCGAGGTCAGTAATATGAGGACCCAGATTGTTGGGGGCAATAGGCTGACTGTAAAGCACCATGAAGCGATATATAAGTCTACATGCTGTGTATATGCATATGCAATTATAAATGTATAGGTATACGGTAGATATAGATACTGTATATACTGTATGTAATGATGCCTTTCTACTTTTCAGTTCTTTCTTCTTTTCCATATAAAACAGGCTTTCTTCTCTAGTCTCAGGGATGGTGGGCATTTCTGCAGAATTTCTCTTCGGTAGTTTTGAGCTTATTTTATGGTGGGATGTGATGGGGTTGTTTTCTGATGGCATTTTGAAGGCTTCTTGATTGCTTACACTTCTCACTCTGAAAAAGCCCCAAAGGAGGATTTCCCTTCCAATGTCTTCCTTTCATATTTAATGGAGGGATGGGAAGCCACAAAGGCTCCAGAAGATAAGAAAGATAACTCTACAATGAAAGACGAGGCATTTGAACATTCCCTTGATGTCCTTGTAGCTAAATCAGTGCCCAAAACACCCTATTCTGGTTATGAGAACGTTTCTGACGTTTTCTCCTTCTTTGAAAGAAATGTCAAGCGTGAATTACTTTTCATGAAATCTATTAGTAATGAAAACTAATAGAAAGAAATACATTTTGCTCTAAATGACAAATATGTGCATGTATATGTGGTGCTTTAGGTATGTAAATAGGGAGCTCAGTGATTTATAGATCCTCCTATAAAACCCTATGTGTCTTCCTCCTTTACCTTCCTTTCTAGTTACCATATTTTTCAGAGTATAAGATGCACTTTTTCCCTCCTAAAAGAGGGTGGAAATGTTGGTGCGTCTTATACACCAAATACAGCCATTTTTGGCTTCCTGAAGCCCTGCCCCACGTGAAGACGGGTGCACAGATGGTTTGGGAGGTCTTCAGAATGCTCCTGGGGGCTGGGGGAGGGCACAAACACCATTTTTGCAAAAAATGGGCAAAAAACAGCCCATTTTTCACAAAAACGGGGTGTGCAGAGGGTTTGGGAGGCCTGCAGAGTGCTCCTGGGGGCTGGGGCAGGGCAAAAAATTTTTTTTCTTACTTACCTCTTCGAAATCTTGGTGCGTCTTATACACCGGTGCATCTTATAGTCCGAAAAAATACGGTAGTGTGCATTCTCCCATGTTTCACTTTTTTGAGCTCTGGGTACCCCAATTCCCATTCACCATATTTACCCGTATTGCCTCACTTGCTGATTGAAATTGATGGGGCTTTGAATTGCAGGCTGTAAAGATTTTGTGCATAAAACTGCAGGGCATAAAAACTCCCCATAAAGAATAAAACTCATCTTTCCCCCACAATTCTTGTTCCTTCACTTCCCCTAGTAAATCTCAGCTTGGTCTTCTGATGTAGTAGCCTCCTAATCCACAAAGCCTTGACAGATCCTGCAATTAGGAGGGAGCTCTGAGTAATGGGTTTAACATGGCCTAGTGGAGACTCCTCTAACTCACACATGCTGTTTGTGTGCTGGCTTAGCGAGATCTCCTGTATTTGAAATAAAGCCACCCTGGACATCAATCAGCCCTCCTTTAATTCTACAGCTAAAGACAGGTGGAGACCATGTTACAAGACACTGGGAGATGCTAAGCTGCTACCCAAATTGGTGGTGGTGGTGAGGTGAAGCTCTTAAAACCTCTGTGTAACCCAGCAAGCATTGAGAATGAATTCAGAACCTTGGACAGCGACCGGTATAGCCCAGCAGTCTGGCAGGCTATGCTGCGTCTCCTTGACCTCACCATTATCTTAAAAGAATAACAGAACAGAGTAGGAAGGGACCATGGAGGTCTTCTAGTCCAACCCCATACTATTCTGGACAAATGGCTGTCAAGTCTCTTCTTAAGAACCTCGCCCACAATTTTTGAAGACAACCCGTCACACGGAATGATTGTTCTTACTGTCAGGAAATTTCTCCTTAGTTCTAGATTGGATCTCTCTTGGATAACTTGACCTCTGCTACTTCTTGTCTTGCCCTCAGATGCTTTTGAGAATAGGCTTGTCTATTTGTTCATTTCTTGGCTTTCCGTGATAGTTCAAAAGAGCGGAGTGGGTCTGTAAAAATGCTAGGGAGTCTTCATTCAATTGGAATGAATTGGAATTAGAAATTCTTTACAAAAAGAGAATTGTAGATAAATATTCAGGGTTGGCCTGGAGAAATTTTGCACTTAGGTGACCGAAGAATCTGTATCAATGTCCTGCATTGCATTGTTTGCAGCAGTATCCAGGCAGGCTAGAGTGGAGACAGTTAGATATTGATCATGACAGAGTGATCAAAACGTTGCTTGTTTGACTATGTGATGCGTGTTCAAAACAGATAGGGCTTCAATCACAATGATGTGGTTCTTGACTTACTTATTTTGATAGTCCTGTGGATGTCATTGATTGCGTGCAATCCTGATCTTCAACCTTCCTGGCTTCCCACATATCCACTAAACCTCAAGGGTTCTTTCCAACATGAAGGAACAACTCCAGCTGGATTTTTCAGTAGCAGTGTTATTGCCACCATTCAGGGGTGGGTTCTAACTTACCTCGCCGCCGGTTCTCTTCCTCCTGTGCCGCGTGGCTGCACCTCGTGGGCGCGTGTGTGCATGCGCAGTGCCGAAAATTCCATTTTTTTTAAAAAAAGCTGAAAACAAGATGGCGGCGCATGTGCCGTGCCAGAAACTCGGCTTCTGCACATGCGTAGAAGAAAAAAAATCAGAAAAAAAATCCAAAAAAAAGCTGAAAACAAGATGGCGGTGCATGCACAGTGCCAGAAACTCGGCTTCTGCACATGTGTAGAAGAAAAAAAAATCAGAAACCCCCCCCCCCCCAAATTAAAAAAAGATGGCAGCATCCACGGACCGGCACTGACTGCTTCATGACATCACCAGTGGGTTGCTACTGGTTCGGGTGAACTGATCCGAACCGGGAGGAACCCACCTCTGCCACCATTAACAGTGTGTCCTCCTTTTGACAATCAATAGAAGAATTGTCCATCCTATATCTCTGCGATTCAGTTCATTGTCTGATGGAGAATTTGGAATGCCAGTTTGGTCCTGAAAGATTTGTGAGCCTAGAATATTTGGGCGCTGGCCTAGGCTGCCTGTGAAATTTCAATAAATCTGTTTTCCATTTTTTGAAAACTCATTCCTTTATATGTCTCAGTCAATTCTCTACTGTCTCTCATACTCTTTTCTGGTTGTTAATTTAAATATTTTTTCCATAAAACTTTAATGTGCCAAGGACTAATTACGAGGGTTGCAGACGGAAGGCAAATCTGTTTTTAGTTTGATTGCTAGAAGAAGCAGGAGAGAAAAATCACAAAATACTTGCCTGTTAGATTATGTTTTGCATCATTTACTGCTGGGTAAATTAGTATTAGAACTAATCTGTGTGGTATACCCCTCCTGGGAGGTACCACTTCAGATCTCAAGGGATAGTACAATTGCAAATGCCTTATAAAAAGGAAAGCCATGTCCAGAAGAAAAGAAATCACTAATGTTCTATTTGAAATGCTATAAATATCTGTTTGCAGGGAAGGTGTTAAGTTTTCGCTTTGGGGACATTGTTCCTATTTGTATGTTGGACTAGCTTAGCCCTAGGTGGGCTATGTCTACAACATTTCTAAAACAAGAGATTGGCTTTTATTCAGGAAAATCTGCTCTACCTCATTAAATCAGGATAGCGGAGAATTTTGTACCTTTTAAACGTGCATTTAGCCAAGAGATTGGACTGGACGTCAGACCTCCTACATAACCCTTGATTACATAGTTCCTGATCAGTATATTCAATCCATATCCAATAAGCCACATGTCCCCTTTTATATGGTGCCAGAACCACCTCGTCCAACTTTGGCTGTTGAAATCCAATTGCAATTAAATAAAAGTGGTCAATTTCCCACTAATTTTGGAATTAAAAAAAAAAACCAGTTATGTAAAGCCTTTGGTAGATTTAATACGTCTACAAACTTAACCACCCACATCTGACCAAAAAAACCCAAAAACAAACACTGAACTGGAAGAAACTGGATGCAAGTCCAACCATTGCCTCTTCAATTGATATCATTACATTAATGTTTGCTCCCTCTGGCCCTTGGCTACTTTCTGTTATGATTCTTTACAATGGAGCAAATTACTCAGGGAGGTAGAGTCTCTTGTCACTGAAGGTGTTCATGCAGAAACTAGACAGCCATCTGTCAAGGATGCTTTAATTGGGATCCTTGCACTGAGCTAGGGAATTAGACTCAATAACCTCTTCCAACAAGCACATCACTTCGCCATTCTAATATTAGAAGCACAGCTCCCCAAGACAGAAAGGATTTCCACCCCTGGCAACAGCTGCGAATTGGACAGTGAGACCATCAGCGTGCGAGCAAACTGTGTTCTTTGCCACAGAGACTACCGTAAGCGTTTGGCCAGTGCTTTGACTCTGTAAGCCTCTTGGCTGTGGCGACATTATCAGCCACTTTCCACACACTCGGTTTCCCCCACCCACCCACCCACCCACCCACCCACCCACCCCAACAATCTTTCCACTTCCTTTCAGTCACAATTGGGATTTTCTGCTGAACTGAACTGCAGCCAATTCATTAGCAGGCATCAGAAGGCATTCGGAGCTTGCTCGCCTCTGAGGAGAAGGAATGTCAGTCCCTCACTCTGGGCTCAGCTTGAAGCCAGGAAAGGAATTCACATGGTGAGGGCCTCAGCCTGTTTTTGCTGTTGCTGTTCAGGTGGACTAAGCCTGAGCATTTAAGGATGACATTTCACTAGACAGCTAAAGAGGATAGCTGTGGTTTGCCCACCCACCCCCAGTTCAGGAAGATGAAACACAACACAGTTTTTTTTTTCTAGCTGATAGAGTGAAGAGTTTTTGGAATGAAGAAAGAAAGAAAGAAAGAAAGGAAGGAAGGAAGGAAGGAAGGAAGGAAGGAAGGAAGGAAGGAAGGAAGGAAGGAAGGAAGGAAGATTGTCTACCATGGTGAAGATGAAACACAACACAGTTTTTTCTAGCTGATAGAGTGAAGAGTTTTTGGAATGAAGAAAGAAAGAAAGAAAGAAAGAAAGGAAGGAAGGAAGGAAGGAAGGAAGGAAGGAAGGAAGGAAGGAAGGAAGGAAGGAAGGAAGGAAGATTGTCTACCATGGTGAAGATGAAACACAGCACAGTTTTTTCTAGCTGATAGAGTGAAGAGTCTTTGGAATGAAGAAAGAAAGAAAGAAAGAAAGGAAAAAAGGAAAAAAGGAAGGAAGAAAAGAAGCAAGAAAAGAAGGAAGAAAAGAAGGAAGAAAAGACGGAAGGAAGGAAGATTGTCTACCATGGTGAAGATGAAACACAACACAGTTTTTACTAGCTGATAGAGTGAAGAGTTTTTGGAATGAATGAATGAAGGAATGAAGGAAGGAAGGAAGGAAGGAAGGAAGGAAGGAAAGAAGGAAGGAAGGAAGATGATAGATAGATAGATAGATAGATAGATAGATAGATAGATAGATAGATAGATAGATAGATAGATAGATAGATAGATAGATAGATAGATAGATAGTCAGTCTACCATGGAGTAGGAAGTGACAGTATTAAACATGAATGTCTGTGGGAGATTCTCAATCATCCAGGTCATAGTTGTCCCAAAGATGCTTTTTCCAAAAGGCAACTAGATTTTCTTGGTTTTTTTTCTTTGAAAAATATTTCACTTCTCACCCAAGAACCTTCTTCAGTTCTCACTGAACTGCAGAAGCTTCTTGATGAGAAGCAAAACGTTTTCAAAGAAAAACCAAGAACATCCCGCTGCCTTTTGGAAAAAGCACCTTTAAACACGAAGGCTCCCAAAATATTTAACAGGATCCCTCCAGAAGTAGTATTATCCTTTTTACTTCTGCTAGGATTTTGTGTCAGGCAAGTGTCAACAAGTGAAGCAAGGCCATGAACATGCTTCCCTGATTGATAAGGTTGACACATTCCTAGGTCAAGCACCAAACAAGTGGCTAGGCCAGGGGTCAGCAACCTTAAACACTCAAAGAGCCATTTGGACCCATTTCCCACAGAAAAGAAAACACTGGGAGCCACAAAACCCTTCCTGTGCCTGACTATTTTTTGAGCGGCCACAAAACTATGTAGTTGAATTAAATATTCTGGTTTTTTTCTGAAACTTTTCTTTTCTTGGATTTATCCATGGTTGGCCTACCGGGGGTTGAAAAGCTCAATAAATCACGTGCCGGCGGGTGTCGCACGTTGGCGGTTGTGACACCTATTTTGAGCGACTGGGAGCCGCAGCAGAGGGATGAAAGAGCCACATGTGGCTCCAGAGCCGCGGGTTGCTGACCCCTGGGCTAGGCCCAACCATATCAAGTGAGGCAATGTTTTTGTCATCCTCAGCTGGGTTGGAGAATTTAACTAGCTAGACAGTGTTTCTCAACCTTGGCAGTTTGAAGATGTGTGGACTTCAACTCTCAGAATTCCCCAGCCAGCGTTGCTGGCTGTGGAATTCTGGGAGTTGAAGTCCACACATCTTCAAACTGCCAAGGTTGAGAAACACTGAGCTAGAATGTTAAATGGTACCGAAGAGAGCCATATTCAAGTTCCCACTTAACCATGGAGGGACACCTGGGGCAATCACAGATGTTCTCTCTGTTTAATCTCAGTTGCTCCTGTGAGGGTAAAATGGGAGGTGATTCCTTAAGCTCTTTATTAGGGATGCAGGATACAAATACAATAAATAAATACACTTGGAATTACTTCTGTGTATGATATGGGCTCCATTTTATCTTTTGCCTCCGGCACTATTTCTTTATTTGAAACATTTATCTTCCACTCTCACCCTCCACAGAGTTGAGTTTAAAATATTATTCTAAAATACAGAGATGTATAATGCAAAATAGCAGCAGCAGCAGCAGTAAAAAAAAACCAGCAATATAAAAAATATTAAAAGCATTAGAAGCTGCAAGGTGGGTAATATTTTGAAGGCTTTTTGACAACAGGAAGCCTTTACCAACTTCCAAAATTTGGCTATAGAGGAATTGAGATAATCTTGGCCTGAGAAGTCATTCTTACTCCCTTGCAATGAATCTCTGAGATTGGAGCCTGCAGCCTGCCTTACTCTGAGATGGAAGAGAACATTAGCAAAGATAATGCTGGGTGGGGAACTCTGGGAACTGAAGTCCATATCACCTCCTTTTTATGACCCCATAATCCCTTGCGGGGTGGAGTCTGGGCAACTGAATGGAGCAGAGTGTTTACTGGCCGGATGCCCTTCCTGTCGCCAAGGCGGAGTTTTGTTCAGCAGATAAATTCTCATTGTGCCCAGAGAGAAATATCTGCCTCTACCTAGGATCAAACTCAGAGCCTCCTGAAGCGAGAGCTCCACCTCTAGGCCACCGCACCACTCCGCCAGTTGAAGTCTACATACGGTAGCTTCCCAAGGTTGAGAAACACTTGTCTAAAGCTATAGCATCAATCAGGTGTTCAGGTTAAGCTATGATAGATTTTGGTAAGTTACTTTGAAGCATTCCATGTTATGAGCGAGGAGCAATTGTGCCTTGTTTCTCCCATGTCCTCCTCACCCATTCTTCCACCAAAAGTGGTGCTCCGTGGCAAGTCCTAGTACAGTGATGGCGAACCTTTTTTCCCTCGGGTGCCGAAATAGTGCGCACGCATGCTATCGTACGCACGTGCGTGCCAACACACATAATTCAAAGCCTCCCACTTGCCCCACCCCCCTGCGCATGTGTGCACGACCCCCCCAACTCCCCTGTTTCCCGACTTCCAGTGGGCCCGGTAGGCTCATTTTTCACCCTCCCAAGGCTCCAGAGGCTTTCTTGAGCTTGGGGAGTGCAAAAACGCTCCCCCCACCACCACCCCGGAGGCCCTCCGGAGGCTGAAATCGCCCTCCCAGAGCCTCTGTGCAAGCCAAAAATCAGCTGGCGGGCACGCACATGCGCGCTGGAGCTGAGCTAGGGCAATGGCTCATGTGCCAGCAGATATGGCTCCACGTGCCACCTGTGGCACCCGTGCCATAGGTTCGCCATCACTGTCCTAGTAGATTGGAAGGGACAGGATGATATAAAAGGCATTGGGAATAGTTTTGAAGGAGGAGAAAGAGTCACTACTAAGGCAACGGTCACATCAGCAGGACTTGGGCCAAGAAACTATCATAGAGAAGCATCTTGGACAAGCCCCTTTCTAGATAAAATGAGGGAGGAGGGAAGCACTTTCAGACTTATAAAATTCAGTTTCTAGAGCCATTCCAATAAAAGTAATCCTGACCTCAGTGGCATTTGTTTCTTACTCTGGTCTACTTTGTAGAGCTGACAGATACCGATTGTGTTCACATTGTACCTTACTAGGTCAGCTGCAAACATTGCAAATATAAACAAGGTTAGTTTAGCCTTAAACTATGGCTATGCGGTGTCTCCATATTAGGGATATGCAAATCTAAGCCATTTGATTAGTTTAGCATACAAACCAAGGACATTGGTTAACACAACCAGATGTGAATACAGCAACTAAGCTCATCTACTGATTTATCCAGCCTAGCATTGACTAGTGCAGGGGTAGACAATGCGCAACTGTGAGTTTGATGTGTCGCTGTCACCCGCCCTAAAGCAGGGGGCTCCCAACCTCCTCCTCGTACATCATCAATTTGTATTAAGTAATTTAAAAATAAAGTTATTGGTTCAAGACTGGATGAACAGGGAGAGGAAGGTGGAGTGAGATTTTAGAAAGAGGAGAAACATTCATTTTTTTTATCAAAACGAGTAAGGGAAAAAGTGTAAGGAAATGCTCCATCCAACATGATATTAAGGAAACCGGGCTGTTGTTTCGCATTCTTTCCAAATGCATGGTTAAAAAGTTCAAAATCTGTCCAGTCCATTTATGAATACAAGTCTACATTTTAGCAAATTCTGATTTCCACCTGATTAACTGAACAGATTTGTCAGCCATCCTTAAGTAGAAGATTGATCTTCAGAGATCTCTGGTTGCACCTGCCTTTTCTTTCTTTCTTTCTTTCTTTCTTTCTTTCTTTCTTTCTTTCTTTCTTTCTTTCTTTCTTTCTTTCTTTTTCTTTCTTTCTCTTTCTTTCTTTCTTTCTTTCTTTCTTTCTTTCTTTCTTTCTTTCTTTCTTCTATCTATCTAGCTTTCATTCTTTCTTCTCTCTCCTTCCTTCCTTCCTTCCTTCCTTCCTTCTTCTTTTTGTTATGATGTGGTGCTCTCTGAGTTTGGTTGTTTTCTTGTAGAAGTTTCATTACCCAAACTAGGTAACAACAACAACAACATCATCATCATCATCATCATCATCATCATGTTTTTTGTTATCAAGCTGGTAGGCAAAGGGGAAGCGGGGGCAGGAATGCACTTGGATGCCAGGATGCCAATATATTTGTGTTCCTGCTGCCTGCCAGAGTGTGGGTGGCCAAGGGGTTAAGCCAGATGAGATTCCTGCATTGCTATGATCAATCCACTCTGCAAATCTGACAGCCTCATCTCATCAACGACTGCAGATTGATTCCTTGACTGGGAGCAGTGAGCGGCCTTCACATGAAAAATGAGCCTTTGCACCATCAATAGAAGTTCTAATTACAACTTAAATTCAGGACATTCCTTACCACACGAGCCAGATTTATGGTGCTTCTAGGAGGGTGTGCATCCTTTTCTAATTAAAGGCGGCATGCATTGTAGATGCCTTAGTAGCAGGGGTGAAATCCAGCAGGTTCTGACAGGTTCTGGAGAACCGGTAGCGGAAATTTTGAGTAGTTCGGAGAACCGGTGGTGGAAACTTTGAGTAGTCCGGAGAACTGGCAAATACCACCTCTGGCTGGCCCCAGAGAGGGGTGAGAATGGAGATTTTGCAGTATCCTTCCCCTGACACGCCCACTAAGCCACGCCCACCAAGCCACACCCACAGAACCAGTAGTTAAAAAAATTGTATTTCACCACTGCTTAGTAGGGTTTCTCCAGGTTCTTAAAAAGATGCTGTTATGGGTACTGCTACATTGGTGAGGCATAATAGATGGGGAAAGCACTCGGATTCAACACTTTTGAGCTATTAACCAGTGAAAGGGGAAAAGGAATTCTCGGAATTGCCTAAAGAATCTCACTTCAAGATAACTTATTATTATGTAATAAGTTATAAAATATGCAACTCATGGACCATAAATGCCACCTTCTTATCCCCCATGTCCCTAAGCCCCTCTCAAGTTTGCACCAAAATTGGATAGCAATTGATATTTAAATTATTGTTATATTTTTCAAGACATATTTCAATGTTTAGTGGTCTTCCAAGTTTCTGTTTTAGGAGCTGGGGTGGGGTGTTTAAAATCTCCCTCTGCAAATGCTTTTAAGACATGACCCCACCCCATGTGTGGCATACTCTCTCGGCTATTTCATGAGAGGGCTTGGCTCAAACATGTCAGATGTGGCACTGATCAATAAAATTGATTTGGTATAGGATAATTTAAAGGGAGGGGGAATAATATTCTTTATTTGATGTCGATGATCCCATGTACATGCTGTAGCCTCAACTTCTTCGGGGTGCAAAATTTTCAAGATCAGCAGGACCTTCAGCTGTGTTCATACCAGGGGAGGGTTCTGGTTACGTTCGCTACCGGTACGCATCGCAAGCATGCGCGGAAGTGAAATTGCATCCCACCATGCGATTTCACTTCTGCATATGCTCAGGACGACATTACAAGCCGAAACACAGCTGAGGAGCTTCTCAGCTGTGCTTCGGAGGAAGAATAAAGGTCAGTATTCACACAAGGATGGGTGGGAGGGCTTTTCCCCGACAGCTCAGGATGTGGAGAAGCGCCCCAAAATGACGTCATCACCTGGCTCCTACCGGAGCTGTGCTCCGCACTGGTAGGAACTCACCACTGGTTCATACCTTTCCACTTTCATACATCTTGCTTATACAGACCTCTAAGTTGCATCTTTCTTGTCACCCATGAGAGATGACTTTCCTGTGACTCTTTGACAGAGACACCTCTGATGAAGACCGTTTCCACTGACACAGGGATAGATTTGCTATTTCCCAGTCCCCAATCTATATTACAGAAATACACCTGCACCACTGATTTAATTACAAAGGCAGAAGCAGATTACTCCAGTCGCTAGCAAAGTTCAAAAACAAATTAAGTTTAACCTTTGATTGCTTTAAAGGAACTTGGCCTTTTCACCTTCTCTTAGGAGCAAAGATGCCGTTACGTAATTTTTGATTAAGGACTTAATAGACATATTTATGTGGGGGAAAGCCCTTTGTCAATTAGGAGAAAGTAACCTTTGAGGGTGGGGCAGCAGATAAGGAATTCTGAAAATGTAATGGGTTCACTCACAAAAGGACCGTCATGGATTATCAAAAAAAAAAACAAAACCCTAAGATATTTGGCCTAGCCAGTCCCCAAACACTCATTTGCTAGATGTTAAAACACACACACACACAAATTATGTCATTTCTTTGTCATCTAGTCTGGCTGCTAGTCCATGCTGTTGCTGCCACTCAATTCAATGGCTGGTTTTGTCCTTCAAAACCTAATGGCGATTTACAATGTTAAATAAAACATAATAGTAAAACCTGATTTATAATGTTCTAGTATCCTGGTTAAGTTGTTTTTTTAATTAAAAATAATCTTTATTGAATGTGGCACAGAACCTAGCTGATTTCAAGGAGCACAATGAGTCTATGATGCTGACCCCCACCCAAGTTGTTTTAAAATTTGGTAAGCAAATCTTATTGTTTTTTAGAGTTTGTTGGCCATTCTGCTTCCTACAAACTTGTTTTTCTCCTCAAAGTTCTGTTCTGAAGCATCGATCGTTCCAAATATTATTTGAAGGAGCAAACAACATTTCTGACTTCACAGGAAAAGGAAGAAGCAGGACCATTAAAAGGAGGGGGGAACAATAAAATAACAGAATGTTCTGAAGGAGCCAAATGCACTTCAAGAGATGTCCTTTCTGCCATACATTACATTTCTGAAAGAGAAATAATGGTATCTTTTGCGCATATTAATGTTCACCTCTGGGCTCTTATTTTCTCTGGAATAAAGCCAACTGATTGCGTAGTTTCCAAGCCAGTGTGCTTAGGATTGTAGATTAATTTTAAATATGCCACTTGAATTATGAGTACCTACCACTGGCAGAAAGGTGGGATAAAAGATTGAAGCTATAACTTTCACATAAAACCGCAGCGCTGGAAGGAGGCACTCAGTCACTAACTCAATATTATGTGCAGCAATCCAGATCTTCAAGGACCATAGGAAATTTAAGTGTAGGCCTTAATTTTAATGCAGATGAGATCTAAATGTCCAAGGAATAAGACCATGGGGTGAGAGGGAAGTTAATTCAAAGGGAGTCTCACCTGCTTTCCCATCTCACCTTTTTGTAATGCTGCCTGTCCAAAAACTCTAGATAAAATCAGAATCAAACCTCAGTAACTTTGGCTTCTTCTCCTCATGAAATAGTGGTATGCCAGAACGGATTTGAGAGTTGTCACCTGATCTCTACCATAAGCTGAAGAATGTTTTATCATTCCTTCCTATCCCCTCTTTTCAATTTAAAATCAGCATCCCAAGGGTGCTGGGGGTGAGGAGATCTTATCTGCTGCTTTATAGGATGGCCCAGTCACATTAAAAATGTCTTCCTTATTTTAGTATTACAACAATTCTATTCCCATCTCCATCAAGACCACCTCAATATTGCTTGCAGGACAACTGAGAAAGTGGCAATTAAAAAAATAAAAAACAGCTTTAAAAAAATACTAACATAGCAATTTAAAAGCAAAGTATATTCTTAGATGAGATTTGCCTCTAAAAATGTTTAATGTTATTGTTCCTAGACATTTCCAATCAGGGGTGGGTTCTACTTACCTTCCCCACCGGTTCGCACCACAACGTTTTGCACACACGCGCGCGCTCCACTAGCGTGCATGCGCACGTCCCCTCATGCTATTTTGCTTCTGCGCATGCTCAGTAGCTGGAATCGGCCCAAAACACAGCTGAGGAGCTGATCAGCTGTGCTTCGGGCGAAGGAATAAAGGTCAGTATAAACCCAGGAGCGGGCGGGAGGGCCCTTTTTCAAGCAGCAGAACAGGAAAAATCTTCCAAACAGTAAAAAATTCGCAAAAAAAAAAAAAAAGATGGCGGCGCCCACTGACTGGCACCGGCCGATCCAGTTCAGTGATGTCACCAGCGGGTCACTACCGGTTCGGGCGATCCGGTCCGAACAGGGAGGAACCCACTTCTGTTTTCAATCCAATCAGAATAGATCAGGAAGGGACCTTGGAGGACTTCTAGTCTAGCCCCCTGCTCAATCAGGAGACCCTATACCAGGGGTGGCCAAACTATGGTTCTTTGAGGACCTGTGGACTTCAACTCTCAGAATTCCTGAGCCATCCATGCATGCATGGCTAGATCAGGAATTCTGGGAGTTGAAGTCCACAGGTCCTCAAAGAACCATAGTTTGGCCACCCCTGCGGCCTATACCATTTCTGCGGGAGTCCTGCGGGAGTTGGGCGGCCTATAAAAACGATAGATAAATAAAATAAATAAATAAATTTCAGACAAATAACTGTCCAGTCTCTTGTTAAAAACCACCAGTGATGGTGGTGGCTTCAGCACCCACAACTTCTGAAGGCAAACTGTTCCACTAGGGGGAACATGTTACTTGCATGAAACTAGAGGTTCTAGGGAAGATGCTTTGCATTCCAGAACAGATAAGCCATAATACTGGTTGAACACAGAGAATTTTGAAAAGGGATGTACTTGGATATGAACTTCTAGACATCGTCACCTTCTTCGTCACCTTCTTCCAATGGTGAAATCCATTTTTTTAACTACTGGTTCTGTAAGCGTGGCTTGGTGGGCCTGGTGTGGCTTGGTGGGCGTGGCTTGGTGAGCATGGCAGAGGAAGGATACTGCAAAATCTCCATTCCCTCCCCACTCTGGAGCCAGCCAGAGGTGGTATTTGGCGGTTCTCTGAACTACTCAAAATTTCCGCTACCTGTTCTCTGAACTACTCAAAATTTCTGCTACGTGTTCTCCAAACTACTCAAAATTTCCAGTACCGGTTCTCCGAACTATTCAAAATTTCCGCTACCTGTTCTCTGAACTACTCATAATTTCTGCTATGTGTTCTCTGAACTACTCAAAACTTCCGCTATCTGTTCTCTGAACTACTCAAAATTTCTGTTACATGTTCTCCGAACTATTCAAAATTTCCAGTACTAGTTCTCCGAACTATTCAAAATTTCCGCTACTGGTTCTCTGAACTACTCAAAATTTCCGCTACCTGTTCTCTGAACTACTCAAAATTTCTGCTACGTGTTCTCCGAACTACTCAAAATTTCCAGTACCGGTTCTCCGAACTATTCAAAATTTCCGCTACCTGTTCTCTGAACTACTCATAATTTCTGCTATGTGTTCTCTGAACTACTCAAAACTTCCGCTATCTGTTCTCTGAACTACTCAAAATTTCTGTTACATGTTCTCCGAACTACTCAAAATTTCCGCTACCAGTTCTCCGAACTATTCAAAATTTCCAGTACTGGTTCTCCGAACTATTCAAAATTTCCGCTACTGGTTCTCTGAACTACTCAAAATTTCCGCTACCTGTTCTCTGAACTACTCAAAATTTCTGCTACGTGTTCTCCGAACTACTCAAAATTTCCAGTACCTGTTCTCCGAACTATTCAAAATTTCCGCTACCTGTTCTCTGAACTACTCATAATTTCTGCTATGTGTTCTCTGAACTACTCAAAACTTCCGCTATCTGTTCTCTGAACTACTCAAAATTTCTGTTACATGTTCTCCGAACTACTCAAAATTTCCGCTACCAGTTCTCCGAACTATTCAAAATTTCCAGTACTGGTTCTCCGAACTATTCAAAATTTCCGCTACTGGTTCTCTGAACTACTCAAAATTTCCGCTACCTGTTCTCTGAACTACTCATAATTTCTGCTACGTGTTCTCCGAACTACTCAAAATTTCCAGTACTGGTTCTCCGAACTATTCAAAATTTCCGCTACCGGTTCTCCAGAACCTGTCAGAACCTGCTGGATTTCACCCCTGCCTTCTTCCTATCAACCTCCACATTTCCCAAATGGGAGTCAAAGAAGATGAGTGGGGGGAGGAGTAGGGCTCCTCCAACAGGGATTTCCTGATTACATCATCCTCCCCTCCCACATTAGTTTGTGGAATTATGGAGCAAAAGAAGGCAGCAACCGCTGCAACTTTGCGCTACACATTTGTTTTATGTCTGAACTGTACATGAAGCAGTGAATAGAACTCATAAAAGATGGATGCAGTCTTGTTCTTTTTGCCCGTTTTGATTTATTATTTACTTTGCTTTTTTCCCAGCCCTTTCGAGGCATTGTAAATCATCAAAATCATTTTTCTCCTCTATGTGGCTAGTTGTGGGGGCAGGGAAAAGGCAAAGGATTGTTTGGCGCTCCTTCCCCTTGGAAGGACAGGACCGGTTGTGAGGAATATGAATACAAACAGACAGACACAAACACACAGAGACATAACACACACACACCCACTCACACCCACCCACACGCATGAGAGAGGAGGGGAGAGAGTACACACTCTTTTAAATTTAAAATTGAACATTGCAAAATACCTTAGCAAAGTCTATTTGCCACTTTCGTATCTACTACAGTTGCATGCAAAAGTTTAGGCACCCGGGTCAAACTGTATGTTTCAATGAACCCCTAAATTAAGCAGGAGCAGATATGGGGTCGTGTGCATTGCAGATCAATGAACTGCCTGTCAAAGCTCACTAAAGTCTTATTATACACTTTTTACAGAGGCACGATTGAGAGGCATTTTAACAAGCTGCATCACTGTCTGGTTTGGTGGCAGCAATGCCTCAGATAGAAAGTCCATACAGAGAGTAGTGAGGACAGCCGAGAAGATTATAGGAAGCTCAATTCCCTTTATTCAAGATACTGCTTATAAGCGCTATGTGCTTAGAGCTCAAAGCATTGTTAGAGACCGCCCCCACATGCCCCCTTTATGGTCTGTTTCTGTTGCTCACCTCTGAAAGGAGGTTTCAAAGTATTTCTAGCAGGACTTCCAGATTCTGTAACAGCTGTGTTCCCTATGCCATCCTTCTGGTAAACTCAGAAGATTCGTTTTTCTCGCCATAAACATGTATAACTGGGACTATGTTGCTTCTCTGTGCCATATAATACATGTGAGTATATACATAATTTTGTATTTATTTATCTTCTCGTGTTTATGTAGTGTAAAATTGGAGGTGGTGACCCTTTAAGAGCTGTATGCAATGAAATTTCATTTTTTATGTTTTCCAATTAGTGTACATTCAAAGTGACAATAAAGTTATTCTATTCTATTCTATTCTGTTCTGCTCTGCTCTGCTCTGCTCTGCTCTATTCTACTCTCCTATTCCTATTCCTATTCCTATTCCTATTCCTATTCCTATTCCTATTCCTATTCCTATCCCTATCCCTATCCCTATCCTATCCTATCCCTATGTTTCAGTTTGTTTATTGGCCAAGGAAATGCAACACGCAGATATTTTTATTAAGGTAAGAGCCAAACCCATTCCTTCTCAGAACAGGCAACACAAGACCATATAGGTAAATGGTCTAACATCCTTCCTCCAGCGTTCTCTGCACTCTCTATGTGAATTTATACGTTATTGGAAGAGTGTTATGCTGTGTGAACTGATTTAAACAGTAAAACCTACTTCTAAAACCTGCTCCCAATCTCCCCAGGGGGCAAGACCCAGGTGACGTGTACACAGGCCTATTGTGGGTCTCTCCCCAACCCTTTCCAAAGCAACAATCTGAGGCTCCTTAACTAGGAACTGGATGTAAACTATTAGTTTCCTTTTTGGGGATTCATTCTGTTTAAGAGCCATTGCCGATTATCGCTGGGGCAGAGGTGAGTTCCTCCCAGTTTGCACCGGTTCTATTGAACCGGTAGCAAACTGCTGGTGACATCACGGAGCCGGTTCTGTTGGTGCTGGTCCGTGGACACCGCCATCTTTTTTGGGGGAAAAAATTTTTGGGGGAAAAAAAATTGGGGTGGTGTTGGAATTTTTTGCTGATTTTTTCTTTTGCGCATGCGCAGAAGTCGAGTTTCCAGCACTGCGCATGCACCACCATCTTGTTTTCAGCTTTTGGGGGGCGGGATTTTTTGGTGAATTTTTGGCACTGCGCATGCGCGCGTGCGTGAAGCACATTCGCATGCATTTGCGCACAAAGCGCGTGCCCGCACAGTGCAGCCACGTGGCGTGGGAGGAAGCAAACTGGCAGCAAGGTACTGGTAAGTTAGAACCCACCCCTGCGCTGGGGGATGGCTAATCTTAAGTATTCACATAGAGTGGAATTTTACTTCTAAAAAGCTAGGGTTCATTTGGAAGTCTGCAAATCTCAAAGTAGACAGGAATGTTTTAAATACACATATAAATCAATATAGGATCCCTTTGTACATTGCTTGCACCTGTTTTGCTCCTGTCATTGAACTAGTTTTGCTCCAAATTGAATTGGCATGTCTGTAGTGGGAAGGAATACATTCAGCTGACAGAAATGGGTGAGAGAAGATAAACTATTCTTTTTGAAAAATAATAATAATTGGTTCTTTTCCTGTCTCCATTCAGTTTGGTGACCTATTTATTCTTCCCCCCAATAGGTCCAGCCTGGGCATTGGCTCAGAAGGAGTTCCCAGCATGTAAAAGGCATATCTAGGGCAAAGCCAAATAGATCCAAGAAACACCAAGAGGGGTACAACTAGAGCTGAACATCAATTCAGAGCCTTTTAGTCAAGATGCTCTTGATGACCTGCATACTTGCTTATTCTTGTCATAAATAATAATCTCGAATGATAATTTTTTAAATTTGTTTTCTCTGTTCAAGAAAGGTCAACCCCAACTTATCATTCTTCACAAAAATTCTAGAATGAAAAGGAAGCGAGTTAGGTAGGAAATCATTATAACAGAGTAACTTTGGGCCAGTTTTTTTTAAAAGCCCTACATTGATTGAGGGTTCTTGTAGAGAAAAACAGGAGAAAGTCCTATGTATGCTACCTTTAGCTCTTCCTGGATGATTGATGGGATAAAAATCTAAACAAGAATGAAAACAATAGGATAAACTGAATCAGACGGCTCCTGCTGTGGGTTCTTAAGAACTTGCTTCAAGTTTGCAGAGTTCTCCATAAATTGAATCGAAAGATGCTGAAATCAGATCACTAGATTTTGAGGGAAAATTGAAGCAAAAAGGAAAGAATATGGAAAAGAGGGCCATCCATGGGCTGGGAAGGTTCAACACCTTCAAGATGGTGGTGACAGGGTCTATGGGTGCCTATTCCTGATACAGAATTGAGCATTCTGAGAAAGACATACTATGTGAAAACATGTATAAATATTGTTCAGAGGTAGCACAGAACTGTTATAAGGAAATATCCTTTTAGGTTCAGTTCCAAGTGGGGAAAAAGACACTGGATTCATGAAGGTTGCTTGGAAGGAAGGTTTAATGGTGGACAGGAGCACATGGCAGGAGCCCCTGTACAGAAAAGGTAACTTACATGGTTGTGTGGTGAAGAGAAAAAAGAGAGAGAGATATGCTGAGTTCCTGGTTTTTATAGTGTAAGTTGGGTCCCACCTCTTAGATTTCCTTTTCCTGTATAGAAATGTATCCCATTGGCTCTCAGACCCCCCAGGGGCATGCTGGGGTGGCTCTTGGCTTTTGTCTAATCCAGCTTTGGCTGAAATGAAAGGGCCTTGGGCTAATCCTATTATGGTTTTGTCATGCAAAAGACTTTCAGCCAGGTGAGAGGAATATGTGAGCTTAGCAGGGGTGGGGGTTTCCAAGAGGAGTCTTTTGTTTGTTTAAAAGCATGTTTCCAGATATATTCCACATAATATTTCCTACATTTTAATATCTCCTAGGATATCTCATTTCCTAGGAGAGGGGTGGGTGCTACAATCCCTCATTTTTTTTTTCAAAACATGTGAGTGCAACACATGTTTTGACACAAGCTTCAAATTGATCAGGTCAGGGAGATTTTATGGGTGCTTTCAATTTTCTCTGATGCAGAGGGGAAGACGTTGAAAGAGGCAGTTGAAAGAGGCAGCAGAAGGATTCCTTCAGTGGCTCCCAAAAGGAGAGCTTTCAATCATGATGGTCAATGGCCAGGGCAAAAGTTCTGGAAATAAATTTACAGTATCCAATTTTCCATGCCAATTATGTTCAGATGTTTGATAACACTTTCAATGAGCTCCCAGACAGGTTTCAAGCAAGCACAGGCCCCACAATATTCCCACAGCCATGGTTTACCTTGAAATCACAGGCTGCCCATTTCCAAGGGATGGTTCTTGAATCTGCCCTAGCTCTTACTTTAGTGCATCTAGGATTTGTGAGTCCAAATTGAAATTAGCCAGTGTGCAATCTAGGCTTTTCCTTTTTTTTTTTTTTTTAGAATGAGCCCTGGGACTCTTACTCCTGAGACCACCAGTGCAAAATACCCTGCTTTACTGGGCAGCAGTCAGGCCTTGGGTTTTCGAAGATCCTTTCTGCTAGCTCTTCAAGTGGGGAAATTGCCTGAGGGGATCTGTCCCCTTCCTCCATGGAATTAGCAGGGAGATATGACTGCCTGGGCTTTAATGCCACAAAGCAGGAGTCAAAACAACAACAACAAAAAAAACCAGCAAGCTAAAAGCAGCTTTGGGTGGGGGTAGGTGAAAAAGGGATAACCTCAGTCTAATTCTGAATGGCGTGTCTCTGTGTGTTTGTGTATGCAGCTACAAATTTACCTCCCACTAGACAGAAATCTAAAGTGTACAGAACTCACTGTGGCAACCACTCCCAATACAATTCTTACATGAGTACATTAAACTGATTACAATATAGATGAGACAAGAAAGAGAAACGTTACAATGAATTTCAGTGAATGAAGCAAGGAAAGAAAGAAAACAAAGAAAAAAAACTTTACAATGAATTTCTGTGACTGAAGCAAAGAAAGAAAGAAAAACTTTACAATGAATTTCTGTGACTGAAGCAAAGAAAGAAAACTTTACAATGAATTTCTGTGACTGAAGCAAAGAAAGAAAACTTTACAATGAAGTCCCCCCCTCCCCCCTAGTCTTTTCAGCTGTCTGCTGGGGATTGAAAATAGATGTTTGGTCTTTATTTGTCCATCTCAGGGTCCTTTCATTCATGTCTGCTGGGTGGCCTTAGGTGTTGGTGGTAAGGCTGGTCAGCCAGGCTTGGAAAGATCTGTTCCACTCTGGTTGATGTGATGACTAGAGGACTAGATTCAAACCCAATTCTGGCTCAAATGGATGGAATGTCTTTACTGGAGGCAGTGTCTGAGCCCATTTGCTCTGCTTCCATAGGCTTCAGGATCATGTGTGCAGGGCTGAAAGACATAAGAACAGGGTCCCTTCCCCCTTTTGCTGGTAATTCTACCACGAGAGGCATTGTAAAAGGATTAGAGATTGGGGGGGGTAGATAGCTTGCAGGCAGGGTTTGAGGAAAACAATCAACACATCAGTATCGCAGTTAAATCAATTATAACAAAATGGAGACATCACCAGGGGAAAAAAAATGAACAGACATTTCCATCTTAGCAGAGAATTGGCATCCATTAAACATCACAGAAGAGCAATATTAAAACTGTTTGCATGTACATACAGTAAATGTGAGAATGGAATTTTCCTGTAAATTAACTTAAAACATTGTCCCTAAAATTTTGGCTTTTCTTAAAAACATCGAGAGGAATAGGAAAATTGAACTCTGTTCCTTGTCCCAGATCAGGTTGGCCAGTCCTAACTGGGCAAAGACATTTTCCTTTCTTTTCAGTGCTTTTAATTTTCTAACAATTTGAAATTCATATCTCTAGGAAACAGAGATATTTTACAGTTGCAATTACTCGAGTGCGCACAAGACAAGACAAAGACGTACACAGACACAAAAACATGGACAAAGAGGATGACAGGACACACACACAAGTCCTTCCTGCCATAAATCTCAGTTAAAATTAGGGAAGGCACAAGTCTTAACAAACAAACCATGTGGTTACATATAAGAGAGAGAGAAGAAAAGAGAGAAGAAACAACAAACACCTCAACATTTTTCCTTTTCTGTTTTCTTAAGTACCTTTATTTAGCCAAATTGGCTGTTTTGTTTTGTTTTGTTTCTCTGTGTCATCCCTCAGCAAAGCCCATTTTCTACACAAGTTTCCTGCTTTTACTTTTTGCACATTCCTGTCATACAGATATATTCCTGGCGTCCCAGGTTCCAAGCCCACACAAGGGTCTCCGCCACCCTCGAACTAGAGCTTCCCATGATCCTTTAAATGTAAGGTTCACTTTGGCTTAGCTAGTGACGCGCTCAACAGTTTCAGAGACTAAAAAAAACTCTGGGAAGGACTTCCGATTCTCTCGTAGAAGTAAGGCCCCCTTCCTGTAGGGAATCTCTCTAGGTTTATCAGATCCAAAAAGGGGATCTGCGAGGACTAGCCGCCCCTGTACAGCTAGTACTAGGACCTCCACACTCACGGGCTTCACATTTAGAACTGAAAATTCTGGGGTTTGCTTTTGGGATGTGCACATAAAAACGACAACAACAACAACAAAATTTGCTTTCCCACCCTTCAATCACATACATACACACACACACACACACAGACATTCTTCCTCCTTCCCTAACAGAAGGTCCTGTGCTCTGTAAACGCTAAACAGAACTTACACAAATCAAAACAGAGAAAGAGAAGACATTGACACATAGGCTGGTAGATGAGAAAGAAACTCTATACTACCAAATGAGGATAAACAAAAATAATTCAATATTATGAAAAGCTGTATGAGCAAGAAGTTTCAGAAAAATAAAATTAAAGAATATTTGGAAAAAATGGAATTGCCTAAAGTACCAGAAAAGGACAAAAACTATTAAATGAATGAATATCAATGATGGAATTATCAGAAGCAGATCAAGAGACAAAAGAACAACCAAACACCAGGACCAGGTGGGCCAGTGGCAAAGATTTTACATAATGAGGTATTGATTGATGTAAAAGGTACCACATTCCTGAATGGGAGCAAATATTACTTTGATTCCAAAATAAGATTCAGATTTAATGCAGATAAAACTATAGGCCCAGCTCTTCACTGAATGCTGACTATAAAATATATACTTCAATAATGGCAGCAAACTAAAAGGTTCCTAAATGAATTTATACATTCAGCTCTCTTAAGCTATTTCTAAGAGACAGATTAAAAACAAAATGAGAATGATTTTAAATACATAAAAAAAAGGCACAAGAAAAGGATGCTATTGATTTTGATACTGGAAGTGCTAAATATAAATATTATGGCAGACACAGAAATTAAAGGCATGGAAACTTTGAAAACTAATTTTGCACCAAGAGAGAAATAAAATATGTTAATAACCAACCTTACTGACAATTTTGTTGTCCAAAAGGTAGAGAAGAGAACTAGAGTAGATAATTAAGTCCATACTTGACTTTAATACTTACAAACAAAGAAGAAGTTGTAGAAGGATTTGAAACTGCATCATTAACATAACAAAAAAGATTCAACACAATTGAACACACTAAAGTCTTAGATTTTAAAATAAAGCTGACCTTAATAATCTCAAGAGAAACTTGAGAAAGATTCCTTGGATGAAAGTCTTAAAGGAAAGAAGCAACTCAAGAAGCTTTGTAAACTCTGAAAAAACTTGATTATAAAAGCCAATTGCACAAAAGCAATCAGGAAAAAAAAAACCAGAAATCCAAGAAACACCAGCATGGCTGCACAAAGACCTCACTGACAAATTGAATGAATGAAGGACAGATACAAAAATGGAAACAGGGACACATAACTAAAGCAGAATATCAGCAGATAGCAAGAATCTGTAAAGAAAAATCAGGAAACAAAAGCCTTGAATGAACAACGACTTGCAACAAAGTGAAAGATAATATAAAAGATTCTTCCAATACATAAAAAAAACAAGAAGAAAAATCAAGGAAACAGTTGGACCACTAAGGAGAGAAGGCAACACAGAGAAAGCCATGAGTTGCTTAACTCATTCTTTGCATGTCTTCTTGCAAAAAGAAATGCAACCCAACTAACCAGAAATATAACTGGAAAGGAAAAAAAATAAAACAGACTGTAAACTAAAGTTAAAATAAGCAAAAACAGTAAGAGAACACCAGGTCCCAGAGTCCTAAAGGAGCTGGTAAATGAAATCTCAGAACCACTGCACATCTTAAAAAAAAAATCTTGGGACACGGGGACCACCTGAGAAACTGGGAAAAAGCTAATGTGGTTCCCATCTTCAAAAAGAAAGAAAAAAAAACAACAACAAAATTCTGAGTCCATGGTTCTAAGGCAAAGAAAGGTTCTAAGGCAGAGAACATGGTTCTAAGGCAAAGAAAAGTAAAATCCTACCCCTAGGTAAGGAAAACCAAAAATATAGATAACTATTATAAATTGGTGCAACAAATTAAAACAGATTTGGAGAAGTGGAAAAGAACCACCATAAAATGAGTATCCTGCAATGGCTAGCAGACAAAACAGGGCTGGGGGGGGGAAGGGGGGGGAAGGGTGGGGAGGAAATATCAAAGGATTTAGGAAGATACATTAACTTGGTTAAACAAAAAGCATGATTATTTTTTCCCTAAAATGATTTGTACCCAGACAACACACTATTCAATTGAAATTGGAATTTATATATGCCATAAAGTAAAATTAAAAGCAAAAATTACCCCCACACACATACACACATGCAAACACACATTTCCCAGTTTTCTATGGTTTAAAGTAAAATTTAGAGGTAGGTACTCACCTTCTTTCCAAGCAGCCCTTGAATTTTGAACTCAAAACCCCTTTAAAACCTACTTCCCAATGGCCAAGGCCTAATAAATTTATTTAGGCCTGGATCATTGAAGAGGCTAGCTTGGAAATCCAGCTGGCTCGCCAATTGTTATAAGGAAATATCCTTTTAGGTTCAGTTCCAAGTGGGGAAAAAGACACTGGATTCATGAAGGTTGCTTGGAAGGAAGGTTTAATGGTGGACAGGAGCACATGGCAGGAGCCCCTGTACAGAAAAGGTAACTTACATGGTTGTGTGGTGAAGAGAAAAAAGAGGAAGAGATATATTGAGTTCCTGGTTTTTATAGTGTAAGTTGGGTCCCACCTCTTAGATTTCCTTTTCCTGTATAGAAATGTATCCCATTGGCTCTCAGACCCCCCAGGGGCATGCTGGGGTGGCTCTTGGCTTTTGTCTAATCCAGCTTTGGCTGAAATGAAAGGGCCTTGGGCAAATCCTATTGTGATTTTGTCATGCAAAAGACTTTCAGCCAGGTGAGAGGAATATGTGAGCTTAGCAGGGGTGGGGGTTTCCAAGAGGAGTCTTTTGTTTGTTTAAAAGCATGTTTCCAGATATGTTCCACAGAATATTTCCTACATTTTAATATCTCCTAGGATATCTCATTTCCTAGGAGAGGGGTGGGTGCTAACTTCCTACAGAACAAACTTATGACTCCACATAAAAGTGTATGCAATACAGTTTAGCACGCAACCCACCTCTGTCTCTAGCAATTGCTAAGAGCAGAAGCACATGAGAAGATGGATCCAGAAAACAGGTAGCACTTGATTCTACTTCCAGGAGAAACACCTTGGGAAACCTTCTGATTCTCCGAGGCCCCCTCAGCCCACTTGAGATCCCCGCTGTAGCTCTGGAAATGGGGCCTCTCCTGATATTCTGTGGGTCTGTGGAATCATCCTGCATGAATTGGGAAAAAATGTTAAGATATTCATGAACTGGGAGAGCCAATGGTAACAAGGTCAGCCAATGAATAGGCATAGCAACTAAGTCAGCCAATGGGAGCTAACCACTTCTGAGTCTGTGCAGAGAATCGAAACTGAAAGCTTTAGGCTGGGTGTGGCTCCAGTCTCCACTCTGTACTTGTCTGAACTCTACTGAAATGAAACTAACTCCTGCTTGTGTTTACTTGAAGAATAATCTGCTAATGGTATTGTAGATTCATCTGTTATTATGTTTATAAAGAAGTTTATGAATCCAGCTAAATCAGTCATCTGTGTGCGCTTCTGCTTTTGATTTTGCAACAAACTTTAATAAAAAATTTATCTCTATCTGAAACAGTGGCACCAAAATCTGCAGTTTTATGCATTCAGGGCATGTTACTAAGGCCACTGAGCTATAGCCCTTCCTCAGAAGTCCAGGCATGATTGACAGGTTACAAAGAAACCACTGAAGTCTGGCAAAGAAACCCATCGATTCAAGTTATTGGCCAGCTCTTGCAAATGTTCCCTCCACCCAGGAGACCGGGACCATACAGATCCTTTGGGCACAGATGTTTAGAACCAAAAGCATGACAGGAAGGAAGGAAGGCATGCTCCTTCGCGAAGTGTAACAGCTCCAAATTCTGCTAGAGAAATTCATTTATCTGCCTTTTCCCTGTAGCCTCCACTGCATGAATAAATGATGATTGTGTAAAGTGATGAAGCTTCCCCTCTTTAAGTGTGAAATGAATGTTTATAGGCAGTAGGATATTAAATGGCAAGTCCGTATGTGGTTGGGATGTAGTGTGAAAGGGAGCTTCCTCTAGGCTGTGGCATGTTCCGTGGTCTCTTGGGAGAGTATCTAGACTTAGAAAATTGATAAGATTGTGCTTTGTCTGCAAATGTGTCTACTTGCTCAGAAAAAAAGAAAGAGAGAAAAAATAATAATAAAATGAAACACTTGGCAGCAATAAAGGACTGATGAATATGTCAATTCGGATTTCCTTTCTTATTTTCACCCCACCCCCCAAAAAAGTTCAAGATGTTTGCTCAAATAACAGCATGAATTGTAGGTCTATTTCTCCAATATCTATTAAAGTTTGCTTCATATGCCCAACTATTTTTGCCCATTGTTTTCCTAATATAAGCCATTATTTTCTAGGATATATTAGAATAGAATAATAGAGTTAGAAGGGACCTTGGAGGTCTTGTAGTCCAACCCCCTGCTTAGGCAGAAAACCCTACACCACTTCAGACAGATGGTTATCCAACATCTTCTTAAAAGCTTCCAGTGTTGGAGCATTCACAACTTCTGGAGGCAAGCTGTTCCACTGATTAATTGTTCTAATGTCAGGAAATTTCTCTTTAATTCTAAGTTGCTTCTCTCCTTGATTAGTTTCCACCCATTGCTTCTTGTTCTACCCTCAGGTGCTTTGGAGAATAGCTTGACTCTCTCTTCTTTGTGGCAGCCCCTGAGATATTGGAACACTGCTATCATGTCTCCCCTACTCCTTCTTTTCATTAAATTAGACATACCCAGTTCCTGCAACCATTCTTCATATGTTTTAGCCTCCAGTCCCCGAATCATCTTTGTTGCTCTTCTCTGCATTCTTTCTAGAGTCTCAACATCCTTTTTGCATCATGGTGACCAAAACTGAATGCAGTATTCCAAGTGTGGCCTTACCAAGGCATTATAAAGTGGTATTAACACTTGACGTGATCTTGATTCTATCCCTCTGTTAATGCAGCCTAGAACTGTGTTGGCTTCTTTGGCAGCTGCTGCACACTGCTGGCTCATATTTAAATGGTTGTCCACTAGGACTCCAAGATCCCTCTCACAGTTACTACTGTTGAGCAAGGTGCCACATATACTGTACCTGTGCATTTTGTTTTTCTTGCCTAAATGTAGAATTTATTTTCATCAATATGTGCATTTTTTGTAGACTTTTCCTTAATCCGCTTTTTATTGTGGGCAGACTGCTTTGTAATATTCTGAGAACGTCAAATGATAACTAAGTTTCAGTTTGGCTTGCAAAGGAAGATGAAATGAATTCATATTCAAATATAAACTAAACAGATTTCTTGCCCATCCCTGGGAGAGAGAGCTACGGATTGTTAAGAAGCAATCTCATCTGTTTCACAAAAGACTGTTCTGGAACCACTAAGCCAACCATAGCACCATTTTGCAGAAATGCTCACAAAGGATCCCAACATTTCAAATGTCCACATCTCCATTTTAATCTAGTCTAGCAAATTGTGCAAATGCAAAATCTCTGTTTGCAATTTTCCAGGGTTTTAGACTGGAGTGCTCCCCAGCTCTATCCAAAGAGGGGTGGTGGTTTGATTGGCAGTGCCCTTTTGTGCAGGGTGAGCATTTAACTAAAAGCAGGTGCAACGACTCAGCTGGAAAGCTGACAGCCTGGGTTTGAAACCTGAGTGCCATACAACGGGTTGAGCTTACTTTCCCCAGCTCCTGCTCACTTAGCAGTTCAAACGCAGTTCCGCTCTACATGGGGCTATCCTTGAAGAGCATCCGGAGACTGCAACTGGTGCAAAATGCAGCTGCGCGAGCCGTAGTGGGTGTCCCAAGGTACACCCACGTAAGACCTATTCTCCGCCAGCTGCATTGGTTGCCCATTAGTCTCCAGATGCAATTTAAGGTGTTGGTTTTTGTCACGGTGTGAATATTGTCAGTTGTATGTCTATGCAGGGTGATGCACCCCTATTCTAATATTATGGTATATTCCAATACAAGCAGAACATGTAATATGATCTTGTACGCATGTCCACATTCCTGATCCACCATTAATCACTTTTGACTTGGCTCTTGACCGGAACGGTCACGTTTTCTTAGCAAATATGTAAGTATTCAGGATTTATTGTTTTTATACCGAAATAAATATTTCTATTAGACTTTTAATCTTGGCTTTATTTCTAACTGTCTGAATTCCAAGCAAAGATCCAAATCGCCTCTATGAGATATTATTTCTCACCCAACAGTTTTAACCTTTAAAGCCCTACATGGCTCAGGGCCAGGATACTTACAGGACCGCATCCTACCACATCCCTCCCTTCGACAAGTTAGGTCCCACAGAATTGGTCTCCTCCAGGTCCCATCAGCCAAGCAATGTCAGCTGGTGGGCCCACAGGGGAGAGCTTTCTCTGTGGGAGCTCCGGCTCTCTGGAACCAACTCCCCCCAGAGATCCGGACTATCCCCACCCTGCTGGCCTTCCGTAAAGCCATTAAAACATGGCTCTTCCAGCAGGCGGGGTGATATTCATCCCCCATGTATGAATGTTGGTGTGTTTTTTTAACTTTTGTAATTTTTTAATCATTATCATTGTTTTTATTGTTCTTAGATTACGCTGTACGCCGGCCTGAGTCCCACGGGAGTTGGGTGGCATATAAGAACCATTAATAAAAATAAAAAATAATAAAAAAGCATGCAAATGTGAGTAGATAAATAGGTACCACTTTGGTGGGAAAGAAATAGCAGTCTACGCACCTTTGGCTTATAGTCATGCTGGTCACATGACCATGGAAATCTCTACAGACAACGCTGGCTTCCTCAGCTAAGGAACAGAGATGAACAATGCTCCCTACAGTGGGACTCGACTGGAAAGGGGAAAATCTTTACCTTTATGCTAGCTTAGACTGCCGAGATTGTAATTCTTGAACCGGCACAATTCAACAGCCCCGATAGGACATAGTCTGAAACTGTAGGGTATATTGGCTTGCTGGGGCTCATCAAATTTTGATCTGATCAGTGCCTGACTAGAGAATAGTGGATGCAGCATTACTGCCACATGTCATATTTTTTGAGATAGGTCAGGTCAAAAAAACAGATCCCATAAGAAATACTAGAGCTCTACTTTATTGATGTTGCTATAATAACAAAATCACAAAACCCGCATTTCCCCTTCCTTCCCCTTATACTAAAAAGAGCCAAGATCAGGATAACGTTTTTTTTCCTTTTTGCATGCTTTCTTGTTCTTGCAGACTGAGCTCATGTTTTGCTAATGGTTTCCACATTCATCTGCAAGGTCATCTCTGGCCTACACTATGCCTTGGAAGATATTAAAAGATGCTGATACGGGCATTTCCTCTGGCAAATCCAAGCACAATTTCAATTACCTAAGCTCCATCTGCTAATGCAGGTCATGTGCAGGAGCGGTCCCCAACCTTTCTGGCTTTGTGGACCGGCAATGGCGGTGGTGGTGGGGGAGAGGGAATGGCTCCACATGAGTGGCGGGCGAGCGCATGCGTGCACTCAGTTCTGTTTTCATGAGTGCATGAGTGTGCACAGCTGTTTTCTGCCACTGATGCAAGTGGAGCTACATGTTTTTGCTTGCTCACCACTTGTGCAGTCCAGTATTGGGCCATGTCCTGAGGGTTGGGGACCCCTGAAGTATGGGACCATTGACAATAGAGGGAGGGCAAAATTAGACTTGACTACTGCTCCGTTTCCTGGTTCCTGTTCCTCCTTGTTCTCTTGGAGAGCCTAGCAGAAGCAGCAGAAACACCAAGAGAGAGAGAGAGAAAGAGAGAGACAAGAAGTCAAGTGGTGATTGTAGAAGGTGTCCTCTAGGATGGGAACCTTACAAGATGCTCAGATCTGCTAATATGAGTAGGGATCAACATTATTGAAGTTCTTCTTACACCTATTTAAATACCATGGTAGTGCAAAGTTACAAAGTTGGTACTTGTCCTGATTTATAGCAATGTTCCAATATTTGAGGGGTTGCCACAAAGAAGAGGGGGTCAACTTATTTTCTAAAACACCTGAAGCAGAGGTGGGTTCCTCCCAGTTTGGACTGGTTCTATAGAACCGGTAGTAACATGGCGGCCTGGGTCGCTGAACTGCTAGCAACCTCTGGCTGGCCACACCCCAAAACCGGTCCCCCGGTTGCTGTTTGCTCTCTTGCCCCACCCGCCCACTCACCGCTCTCACCCCTGCCCGGTCGCCGCCTGCCCAATCTCCCACCCCACCCACTCACTCACTCCTCACCACCTAAGCTGCCTTCCCAGTTCCCACAAGATACCTGTCTTGCACCCCAACTGAGCTGCCTCCTCCTGCCTATAGGTAAGTTGCGGTGGTGCTAGGCCCCCTGCCCCATCCATGGAGCTTGCTGTGCCCCCCCCCCACCATCCCCACCAAGCTCCGCAGCACAAAGTCTGTAAGTGTAAGTCCCATCCGGAAAGCCTGGCAGAGAGAACAGGTTGAATCCTGTTTCTCTTTGACGCAGCACTTTCTGGACTTATCAGGACCCAAGACTCTCTCTCCCAGCAACAGAGCAGGGGAGAGAAAACAGGTCACCGGAAAACACGTGGAGGGCTCCATCATGTGCTCTCCAGGTCAGCTGCTGCTGCTTCTTTCCCCCTGCTGCTTTTGCCTGGGAAAGAGAATCTTTCACAGCACAGTGCTTTGTGTAAGTCCCATCCGGAAAGCCTGCGCTTTCCCAGGGACCTGAGGGCCTCCCCACCCCCTGCCCACCACCACCTGGAGCTCCCCTTTCACGTTTCCCCCAGCCGCCTGGCCTGTGAGGGAAGCACATGGGAGCTCTTCCTATGCATTTCCCCCAGTCCAGCGCCGGGTTGCTTCCTTACCGGTGCTGGTGCACTGCGTGCGCATCTCCACATTTTGGACACGTGCACACTCGCTATGCGCACATGCCCCTCATGAGATTTTGCTTCTGCGCATGCGTGGAAGCAAAATTGCGCCAAAATATCACGAGGGGATGCACGCGCATGTGAGATTTCAGCACGATTTTGCTTCCGCGCATGCGCAAAAGCAAAATCACCCAAAAATTCACAGAAAAAGATGGCAACACGTGCGACGGACCGGCAGAGAGGGCTCCGGAGCGGTCGCGTGCAAATTGCGCAATCGGCCGCTCCCTACCGGAGCCGCATACTGGACAGCTCCGGCAGGAACCCACCTCTGCCCCAGCCGACCTGGCCTGCGAGGGTTTAGAGCACATTTAGCACGTTGTGCTCACGAGTAAACTGCAGATTAGAGGCAGCCAGCAGATCGCTGGCTTACTTGCTCTGCTGCTCGCCACCCGCAGCACGCATTCAGCGAAAGAAACCGCCGCCTCCTACCTCCGTGCATTGAGCAAGCCAAGCAGCAGCGGGAAGAGCACAGACCTCCTGACGCAAGAAGTGGCTGCCAGTGATGCCCTCAGTGGGGAGGCTTGACCTCCCTTAGGAGCCGCGAAGCTCTCGCCACCCATCTGACACCCACCAAGCCTCCTCCCACTGCCATATTGTCAGCATATGATTTTTATAAATGATTCTCAATAATTAAATAAGAGCCGAGGTGGCGCAGCGGTTAGAGTGGGGTACTGCAGGCCACTTTAGCTGACTGTGATCCGCAGGTCAGCGGTTCAAATCTCACCGGCTCAAGGTTGACTCAGCCTTCCATCCTTCCGAGGTAGGTAAAATGAGGATCCAGATTGTTGGGGGCAACGTAAATATACATTGCTTAATGGTGTAAACCGCTTAGAGAGTGCTTGCATTGTGAGGCGGTATATAAACCTCACTAGATAGATAGATAGATAGATAGATAGATAGATAGATAGATAGATAGATAGATAGATAGATAGATAGACAGACAGACAGACAGACAGACAGACAGACAGACAGACAGACAGACAGACAGACAGACAGACAGACAGACAGACACAGACAGACAGACAGACAGACAGACAGACAGACAGACAGACAAATAAATAAATAACAGGATTCAAAAGGGCAGTGGCAATGCAGGGGACAGGTTGTTCCAAAATACACATTTTGTGTCTTATCTACCCTTGATTTTCCAGTTTGCTGCTTGACTTGTGAACAGTGTTCCAAATTTGCAGCAGGCACCTGCATTCTAATTATCCCGTAAGTACAACTGTTGCAAGAACCATTCAATTAATAAATACAAAATTGGAATGAAATTCTCATTCATCCCTAGATGGCAATCCCAAGGGGCCCAAGGCCAATGAATCGGTCAGTCGGGGTTTTTTTATCCTTGTGTTTCAAAATGATCCTTTTTATAGCTTGCCATTGTTTTCACACTCTACGAGTTCCTTGCAGTAGAAAAATAGGGTAAAAATAATTTAAATAAATGAATATTACAGATGGCCTGCAAAATCGGTACATTTATGCAAACAGATGCAATTGGCATAACTTATTCCAACTAGTAAATCTGAGCTTGGATATTTCTTATTTTAAATGCAGATGTCTGAAGTGTTTGCTGAAATGTAACACACACACACACACACACACACACACACACACACACACACACACACACACACAATATTACACAGACAGGAGATCCTTTGAAGTCAGTCTACGATCCACGATCAAGCCCAACAACAAAGAGATCCTTCTTTTTCATGCTGTTCTTGATCTCCAAGGCATCAAGAAAATAAAAATCCCCTCCATCTCCCTCCCCCCCCCGGCCAATTCCCTGGTGCCATTTCATGTTCTCTAAACCTACTGCAATAGTGGGAACAGTGTAGGCCACACAATAGAGAGCAACTGTATTGATTCACCAGGTGGTCCGTTTGAGAAGCCTCATTTTCCTTTATCCCCCCCTTTGAAACCGCCCTAGCATTTTCTTTGTTGTCCCCTGGCGACCTCGAGTGCATAAAGCAAGAATCAAATGGGGCATAGATTTATAGCAACTGGGAAAGAAAAGCATTCCTTTCATCTATTTTTTAAAAAGCAGTTTGTACATCTGGGTCAGGTCTCGGGAATCCATCCTCCCTCCCCTCCAGGAAAAAAAAGGGTGGGGGAGGGAATAATGAACTGGGCAGGGCATTTGGGGGAGGGGTCCTACAGCTTGTCTTGAATAAATCACAGAAGTCAGGGGTGGATAAACTATGGCCTCTTTAAGACCTGGGGACTTCAACTCCCAGAATTCCTGAGCAATGAATTCTGGGAGTTGAAGTCCTCAGGTTGTAAAGAGGCCATAGTTGCAGGGGTGGATTCCACTTTTCTTTGCTGCCGGTTCGCTCAGGGATGCGCCACGGGGGCGCACGTGCACATGTACAGTACTTTAAAAAAGCTTCTGCACATGCGCAGAAGCTAAAAACAAGATGGCGATGCCTATGGCACCGCCGGGAGAACCAACTCGGGGGCGTGGCAGTCCTGGGTCGCTGCCGGTTCTAGCGACCCAGCTGCCAAGTTACTACCGGTTCTATAGAACCGGTCCGAACCGGGAGGAACCCACCTCTGCATAGTTGCTCTGACATAAGCTAATTGTTTTTCATGCCTGATATCAAAGGTGCCCACAAAGGTCCAAATGCCAGGATGGCATCCATAATCACATATTTGAAGTCCTGCTTCACCTCCCCCCTCTCTTTTTTTAAAAACATAGACTGGGCTTAGATTAGGTGGCCGCCATCTTGACTCTTTTGCCCTCCCCAATGTGTTCCACTAAGTAATGCTAACCATTGCACATCTTTGCTTGAATCGTCCCCTTGAATTGATGATCCCTTCTATTCCTTGAATCTCTAATTTGCTTGCATGCTTCAAAATGTGTGTGTGTGTGCGTGCACGTGTGCGTGTGTATGAGTGTGCACATGCATGTGTGCACCAGCACCCCTTTGAGTCAGTGTTGATGGCTGAGGAATGTGTGGACTAATCCCTGGAGTTTTCTTGGCAAAACATCAGAAGTGTCTTGCTATTGTCTCCTTTCTGGGACTGAGAGAGTGTGTGACCAGCCTAAGCTTACCCAGCTGGCTTTGTTGCCTCCAGAAGTTGTGGTTGTTCCAACACTGGAGGCTTTTAAGAAGAGATTGGACAACTATTTGTCTGAAATGGTATAGGGTTTCCTGCCTGAGCAGGGGGTTGCACTAGAAGACCTCCAAGGTCCCTTCCAACTCTGTTATTCTGAAGAACAAGAAATTATGATCTACCCTGGTGCCTTAACCACTACACCAAACTGGATTGCTTATCTTTCAAAGAGAGAGAGAGAGAAATTTAAGCAAGCTTCTTGGGAGCCAGGACACTGGGGTACCCCTGTGGGAAGCCACTGCCTCCCAGGAGAATGAAATATTTCAGGAAATATTAAAAAGGCAGAATATTATCTTTCCCCTAAAAGAGAAATAGAAATCTTAAGGAAGACAGAAACTCAGCTCCAGCTCCCTGTCTCCAGCAGATATTTGGTGCCCATTGAGAAAGATTGGGCCATCCTATCTACAAAACAAAAGACCTTCAGCTCCAGGGTGATGGGATTAAGACATGACCCTCCAGATAGGATTATCTAGCAGCAGAGTTCACTGCATTGCAAAATCTCCTAAGGACATTGGATCAGCAAACTTCAACCAAACTTATCTCGGACAAACTTGACCCCATATGGCCCCACGGGAGTCTGACAGCAGTCAATAGAATACATGTTCTTGCACAGCAACAGGAAGCTCAAGTTCAAAGCCCAAGAGAAGGTATTAAAGCCACCCACTCTCAACCCCATGTGGTCAGCTGCCCAGAACCACCATTTTGCTTCACCATTAAACCATCTTTCCAATCAGCCGCCATGTTTCCAGTGTCTTTTTCCCAGCTTGGAACTGAACCAGATGGATATTTTCTCCCAACACCCCTAACCAACCTCTTGCCATGAGAAACGATCCCAGGAAGAGCAACTTTGCAAGGGAGACTACAAGACAATTGTAGAGTCTTGTCTGCAATTGTAGACAATGAACAAACCTGAAGATCCAGCGAAAGGGAAGTGCTTGGAAGGCGGTGGCATAATTGCTCCATGCAGATGTAGGCTGTAACTCTCAGAATAACACCCTGCAGTTGTAATATTCTAAAAATGCCAGAGAGGACGGGCTGCCTTTAATTCCAGTTTTAGCTCTGAAGTCCTGCATAATCAATATCTTGGCATGTTGGGATGCTCCAGGAGTTCATTTGCTTTGCATTTTTAAGCAGGTATTCTAAAGGAAGTTCACAGATTGAGGTGTAGTTATCCTTTTGAACCTTCCATTGAGGACCTGTATACTGCACGAGTCAAAAAGAGGGCCATGAAAATATTTACTGACCCCTCACATCCAGGACACAAACTGCTTCAACTCCTACCCTCAAAATGTCGCTATAGAGCACTGCACACCAAGACAACTAGACACAAGAACAGGTTTTTCCCGAACGCCATCACTCTGCTAAACAAATAATTCCTTCACCACTGTCAAACTATTCACTAGGCTGCATTACTATTACTATTAGTTTTTCTCATCATTCCTATCACCCATCTCCTCCCACTTATGACTGTATGACTGTAACTTGTTGCTTGTATCCTCACGATTTACATTCATATTCATTGTTTCCTGATTGCTTACTTGAACCCTATGACAACCATTCTTGACAAATGTATCTTTTCTTTTATGTACACTGAGAGTATATGCACCAAAGACAAATTCCTTGTGTGTCCAATCACACTTGGCCAATAAATAATTATATTCTATTCTCTTCTCAATTTAGCAACATACTTCTCTGCTCAGAAAAAGCTAGCAGCCCTTGCATGAAATTTATGGGCACAAAAAAAAGTATTAAAAGATGTATTTATTGGGGGAGGGGCAGGCGGGAGAGGAGAGACAGAAATTAATGCTTTTTCCCCCCCTGCAAAAAAGAGGAGTGCGTGGATTTTTGAATCAACACCCTTCAAATTAACATGGGGCAGAGGTTGACTGATCCATTCACTCTTCCTGGGACTTTTAAAAATCCTGGGATTGCAAGCCTTTGTCAAATGCACGGTGGTTTACTCCTGTTCTTCAAATTCTCCCCGCAAAATCACCTTTTTCATGAAGCCTTCGGCATAACACCATAAATCACATCCCCTAATAAAAACCATGCCTTTTAGAATTGGAAGCTGAACTAAATGGATAGTCTTCCTCTTCTGGGTATTAAATTTCAGATCATAACTTCCTCAGGGCAAGAAGCCACCTTGTCTGCTACTCTAAAAAGCACGGTACATACTCTTGATGCCGTATAAGCACATTAATGCTGCTTTAAAGAAATATGTTACAGAGGGCAGCATTGGTGTCGCTGTGACTCGGGTATAGGAGCATGCATACACACAGCATTACACATACACAAATAAAAATGGGGGAAATAAAATATGAAAAGAAAAATCTTACAGAATATAAATAAGGACTAAATGTACATTTCCCAAACTAGTTTGTTTATTTTTTTTATAGAAGAAGAAGAAGAAGAAGAAGAAGAAGAAGAAGAAGAAGAAGAAGAAGAAGAAGAAGAAGAAGAAGAAGAAGAAGAAGAAGAAGAAGAAGAAGAAGAAGAAGAAGAAGAAGAAGAAGAGGAGGAGCAGCAAACATAAAAATGATAGAGATTGTGATACATATGTTGTCAAGGAGAAGGGAAAAAACTCACACTGTAACAAAAGTAAAAACCCCTCATACTGTGACCTGTCATTATAACAATAATCAGTAACAATTCTATATATACTTGTCTAATGCAAATAGTCCTATAAATGTATTTGAAATATATATATGTACTTGAATAATAAATGCATGAGAAGAATATTTCCCAAGGTACTTTAATATTGGTCAAGGTTAGGCAGGCTTTAGATTGAATGTAATTTATCTAGTTTTTCACTTAGAGCCCTAAAATCTACCGATCAGACTTCTAAGTGGCAAATCATGAATAAGGAGAGACTACCAGACGTGCTCCAGGTTTATTATTTTCGATATGCCATGTTTATACTGCTTCAGTCTTATCCAACTGTATGTGGTTTACAGCTTTACATAGTAAAATGGTAATATGATAAAAGAATAACAATAGATATATCATAATAAATCCTGTTAGAACATTTGTGGCATGGCATCATTGGAAAATGCCGATCTAGTCTCCAAACCATTTCCAAAGTAACCGGGTCTAACAAATTCTTGAAAGTCAGGAAAGAATGGGCCATTCTTGCCTCTCCAGGTGTGATGACTCCCCCGGATACTTCCCCAGATGTCAGCTTGGAGGATGATGAACCAGTTCCACACACATCAGGAGGGGACTTGGTCAATGGCTCTGAGCAGCCAGCGGAGAGTGATTTGGCTGAAGCACAAGTGCAGCAGGACAGCCCTGAGACTTCAGGTAGGGAAAGCATGCAGCTGTAGCCGGTTAGTGATGAGGAAGAGGAACTGCCTTCTGCACCTGATCCAAGAACACGAAGGGCAGAGAAAAGGCAGGAGCAGCGAAGGTCAGCCAGATTACTCATGAGGAAGCAGACTCGCCCTTCTTGACGGGCTGCACCAGAAACTGGCTATTTAGCACAGCAGACAGACAGAGGCAACGTTGGGAACAATGTGTTTGTTTTCTTGCTGTGTGTTCTTGCCTTGAACTTTGGATTGTGTCTCTTCAGCTGCTGCCTTTGCCTTGCCTTGTCATTGCCTGTGGATTTGCCTCTGTCTTGGAACTTGCCTTTGCCTTTGAAACTTGTTTTGGCCTAGTGAACTGGCCTTTGCCTTGAGGACTAGTGTTGGCTTCATTTGAGTAGCCTGTGGAACTCATTGGGGTTGAGCTGGTGCCAGCACAGGGCATTGCTGGGGAATACCAATTCAGGCTCAGAAACCTTAATAAAGACTCCTTACACCTGTGGTGTGTGTGCATGAGTGGGACAGCACACAAGGCAAGCTGCTCCTAGTTAGGGGGCTCCCCAAACACACAAAGAAGCTACATTCTATGGCTCTTCCCCCCCAAAAATCTCAAAAGGTTAGGATCTTGTCAGACACTTGCTACTTATACATATGGCCAGGAGATTCTATCTAGGCCAGGAGGTCTTGAAGATTTTATTTATTTATTTATTATTTATTACTTGTATTTATATGCCGCTCAACTCCGCAGGGACTCTGAGCGGCCAAGGGATATATGACTTTATTGGTAATGATCGGCACCTTGAACTGCACTTGGGAACAAGTCAGTTTCTCTTTAAAAAATTTTTTTTAATTGAAATATAAACATTAAAAAGGACAAACAAACATTAAACAAAACACTATATGTACCTATGTGTACATATATACATGTAAACCTCTACGGTAAACGTCTTCACGTTATCTTTTTACTTATATAGATCTGTACAACTGTATATAACTATATATATCATATTTTTCTTATAATTTTATCTAGGTATAAATTAATACGTAGATACATACCTTTATAATAATTAAACTTATCTATTCCTCTATATATTCATAAGTTATATATCAGTCTAAGCATTTCTATTATTTTTTTTTCTTTTCTCCTTTCCAGCCAGTTATAAAAAGAATTCCAAATTTCAAAAAATTCCGAATTTTCTTTCTGATTTAGTTCCATTGGGGAACAAGTCAGTTTCTCACGCAGCTCCCACAGCACCAATGTGATATCATAACACTAAGTGTGACCTATTAAAGTTGTATTTTGGGTCAGCTGTAGTTTCTGGGTGGTCTTCAAATTACAGTACTTTAATTGAGAAACGATAGGTTGTGAGTTCGATCCTAGGTAGAGGCAGATTTGGGTCTCCTGCTTGAGCAGGGGGTTGGACTAGATGACCTGCAAGATTCCTCCCAACTCAACTTAATCTGTTAAATCTGTTAAATAGCCACAAGGAGTGTCCCAGTCAAAATTGGGCAAAGACCTACCGGCCATAGTTTCTACCAGACCTTCCAGCAGAAGCTGTGCATCCAGAAGGACCTTTGGATTGCCAGTTTGCTCTTCTATATAGGAAGTACAACCACATCCTGAGGCAAAGTGGTGGAATCCTCTGTGATCTCCGAATTTGGTTCTTTGCTTGCAAGCATTTAGTTACTTCACTAGGTTATAACACCAGTGAGACAAAGTTGGTATGATCCAGTGGTGGGTTCCTACCGGTGCTCTGCGGGACGCCGCACCAGTAGGAGCCCGGCGATGATGTCACTTTTAGGCGCTTTTTTTGGCTTCTCCACGTCCTGAGCTGTCGGAAAAAAGCCCTCCCACCCGCCCTTGTTTCAATACGGACCTTTATTCTTCCTCTGAAGCACAGCTGAGAAGCTCCTCAGCTGTGTTTCGGCTTGTAATGTCATCCTAAGCATGCGCGGAAGTGACATTGCCCAATGGAACGCGAGTTCACTTCTGTGCATGCTCGCGATGTGCACCGGTAGCGAAAATAACCGGAACCCTCCGCTGGTATGATCCTAGAATTGGAAGGTTCTGAATGAATAGCCACTCCCTCTTGTTTGGGTTAAGTCTAAGTCTGTTTCTTTCCAGCAGACCCTGAGAATCTGCATACATCAGATCAGGATTGCCATTGCATCTACCTGAGATAATCACCAGCAGCATATCCTGAACTGATAAATGATCTCATTTAGCAGCTTGATTCAGATGTAAAAGATGATCCAGGAGATGACCACAACATTAAGATAGCATCATGTTGACCTTGAGTTCAGGCTGCAACTAAGCATGCTTTGTCATAAAGTATTTTGCATTTCCTAGGCTAGCAGAAAACGGAATAAATGAACAGCTACTACTTTGGAGGCATGAAGCCAAAGAGAGCTTTGTAACAGCAAGAGTTTGGTTCAATATCTTCATCGGATGTACATCTTCAAGACCTGCTGCCAAGCTAGAAAATTGGTATCATTTTGTCCACAGTCAATGCAGAGCATTCAGCATGAACTGTTGAGGGATGTATTCAGTCTTGAAGATGCCACTGAGAGCTGGCATACCTGTAATTCTGAGAACCTTCCAAAATTGCCCCTCTAGAGGAGCTGGTAAGGAGGAAAGTAAAGGAACCCCAGATAGAACGGAAGTTTTAGTTTATGGAAGCATCACATATAAAAGCTCCATTTTATAAAATCCATTTTCATCAAGCCTGTTAAGGAGAATAAATCTCCATAGAGGCGATGTTGATCTTTCTCTCGGAACTCAGACATTTAGAAATAAAGCCGAAGTTAAAAGTCTAATAGAAAATATTTATTTCGGTACAAAACAATAAATTCTAAATAATTACATTCTTGCTAATTAAATGCGACCGCTCCCGGTCAGAGCCAAACCACAAGAGAATAATGGAGAATCAGGAATGCACACATGCGCATAAGATCACATCACGTGTCCTGCTTGTAATGGAATGTACCATAATATTAGGATAGGGGTGCATCACCCTGCATAGACATACAACTGACAATATTCACTACGTGACAAAGCCAAAGTAGAAGGCTTTTTGACCACCCTGAATTATATCCACCAGGTTATCTTCTTCTGAGGATCTTTCTTGGTTTGTCAGGGAAAAGAAAGGGGGGAACCGGTGACCCTGCAGAAATTACCAGATTCCAGCTCCAATCTACCGGAGCCAGCCCAGCCATGATTGGGAATGATGGGAGTTCAGATCCTACAACACCCCAAGGCTCATAGGCTCATAGTTTCCTGATTCAGACTGCTGAGATTGTCATATAATGGTCTTTTGCTTTTTTATTGATTCACTCCCCTCCACACACTTGTGATTTGACACTTTTGGAACATGCTTCAAACAGAAAATATAATTTGCACATAATAATAATAATAATAGCAACAGTTTATACTAAAGAGGATAGAACGCTTCTCAGATTGCTTGTCAGCAAACGCTTCGGTTCTGCCTTCCTCCCCATTCTGCCCATGTCCCAAAGGCCAGACCTTCGGTGCCTATCAGAGGGCTGTGCAGAAGAGAGTAAATTGACAGCTATCCAAGGGCATTACTTCTGATGCTTGTCCTCCCATCGCATCTCGCTTGACATGCATTTCTGCTAATCCCTTTTGCAACGCAGGCCCCCTGCAGCTCGAGCAGAAGGTTTAGCAGGGATCAGCTTGCAGGTGTCTCTAATTTAATCATGCTATTGGCAATGGCTGCGCTCTGTGGGATTGTTCGAAAACCCAGATTTGGGCAGGCAAGCAAAGGTGTGGAGGCAGGAAAGGCATCGCCAGAGGTGGTGAAGCCAGAACTGGCGCAGAAGTGTGTGCATTTGCACTATGAAGAAACAGCATCTAAATTTGCAAGCATCTATTAACAGTGGTGAAATCCAATTTTTTTTACTACCAGTTCTGTGGGCGTGGCTCGGTGGGCGTGGTGTGGCTCAGTGGGCGTGGCTTGGTGGGCGCGGCAGGGGAAGGATACTGCAAAATCTCCATTCCCACCCCACTCCAAGGGAAGGATACTGCAAAATCCCCATTCCCTCCCCCATCCTGGGGGAAGGATATTGCAAAATCTCCATTCCCACCCCACTCTGGGGCCAGACAGAGGTGGTATTTGCCGGTTCTCTGAACTACTCAAAATTTCCACTACCAGTTCTCCAAACTACTCAAAATGTCCGCTACCGGTTCTCCAGAACCTGTCAGAACCTGCTGGATTTCACCTCTGATTCTATTAGCTCTCTTCCGGTCTGGAGATGGAAACTGTAGTCTGATTATCTTAAGGGTGGGAACAGAGGAGGAGGAGGAGGAGGAGGAGCAGGAGGAGGAGGAGCAGGAGGAGGAGGAGCAGGAGGAGCAGGAGCAGGAGGAGCAGGAGGAGGAGGAGGAGGAGGGAGAGGAAGAGGAAGAGGAGGAGGAGGAAGAAGAAGAGGAGGAGGGGGGAGGAGGAGGAGGGAGAGGAAGAAGAGGAGGAGGAGGAGGAGGAGGGAGAGGAGGGAGAGGAAGAGGAAGAGGAGGAGGAGGAAGAAGAAGAGGATGAGGGGGGGAGGAGGAGGGAGAGGAGGAGGAGGGAGAGGAAGAGGAGGAAGAAGAAGAGGAGGAGGAGGGAGAGGAAGAAGAGGAGGAGGAGGGAGAGGAAGAGGAAGAGGAGGAGGAGGAGGAAGAAGAGGAGGAGGGGGGAGGAGGAGGAGAAGGAAGACGAGGGAGAGGAAGAGGAAGAGGAGGAGCAGGAGGAGGAGGAGGAGGAGGAGGAGGAGGAGGAGGAGGAGGAGGAGGAGGAGGAGGAGGAGGAGGAGGAGGAGAAAGACCTCAATTCTCCTCTGCTTCCAACTTTCTTTCAGATTCACGAGACTTGAAGAAGTCAAGACTGACTTGAAAGCATCTGGACGGCAGAAAACAGGGGCTCCTTCTTTCTATCTCTCTTGCTGCTGAGTTTCTTTTCCTTCTTTATTTGGGGGATTCCCCTGAGGGTGCTTAATGAAATCCTTCATTATGTTCAGATAATTATGAGTTCCTTGTTCCTGTGGCTGCCTGGAATTGCCATCTGTGCTGACAGGTAAATGCTATATCTTGACAGACCAGGTGCCTGAGAGGAAAGCTCTTACTATATTCCCAGCCACCAGACCTGGGCACCAGGAGGAATGGTGGAAAGCTGCCCAGGTTTGCTGAGAACACCTGCTCTCTCTGTCTAGCCCACCTTTCCCTACCGAACCCCTTTCGTTACAGGAGCAGGGCACGTACAGTCAGAGCTTCTCAGTCTCGCTAGGGGACCCTCCTCCCCACCCAACTCAGAGAAAGAAGCAACAAGTTTCATACACAGGCGTTTCCACTGTGAATAAGCAGCGGTTTTCTCAATCCTGCTGAACAGCAAACATTCTATTCTAATCATAATAAAGCTGAAGAAACAGTGGACAACCTAGTTAGCTGCTGCACGAAGATTATACAGACCGACTTCAAACGACGGAATATCCAAGTGGCAACAATGGTGCACTGGAATATCTTCAATACCATTTGCCTGCAAGCCAGAACGGGTGGGACCATGAAATAGACAAAATAATAGAAAATGAAGAAGCTAAACTATTCTGAGATTTTAGACGATCAAAGAAAATAGGATTCAGCCCTCGATGGAAGGGGACTGTGGGAAAAAGGGGACAGTGGGATGTGGCCTGAATCAGAAAGTTGAGTCATTCTACACATAAACCCTTATTGTCACAACCTCTCTCTAAAAATGCACAGGGAATGATACACTTGGACTTTTGATCCTTCTTGTTAGCTGAAGCAGATTCAAACAAATGCTTTGTTTTGCTCATAAACAAAGAAGAAAATACACTGTAGTGCAGTCAGTTAAGAGATCTAAATGTTCTTGTGTTGCACAACAGGTAAATTGGAAAGGTTGCAAGATCGAATCTGGGTGAGTCACCAGGACCAGAGGTTTACTCTTCCAAGTTTTCGGACTTGTGCTGGAGCCCATCTTCAGGGAACCTCTCTCTACTGGAATATTTGCTTTGGGCTATTCTATGAATTGTATTTCATAGAATAGCCCAACTCTACGGAGTGGAGAGTTGGTCTCTGACAGAAAGTCACTTGAAGAGACTAGAAGCATTTGAAATGTGGATTTACAGGTTACGTATAAATTGGGTTGACAAAATCAGAAATGAGGAGGTGATAAGCCTCCTGGGAAAGCCTAGGGAAATCATCAAAATCATAAAAAAACAAAAGTTAGAATATTTTGGACATGTGATGCAACACCCAGAAAAATACAGCATACTTCACTTAATCTTCCAAGGAAAGATTGAAGGCAAACAAGATCCAGGCAGAAGAACATCATCATGGCTTCAAAATCTAAGGGACTGGTTTCGACATAACTCGGCAGCACTTTTTTGTGCGGTTGTTGATAAAAACAGGATCGCCAACTATCGCCAATATCCGATGACGGATATGGCAGAAGAAGAAGGAAGAAGGAAGAAGGAAGAAGGAAGAAGGAAGAAGAAGAAGAAGAAGAAGAAGAAGAAGAAGAAGAAGAAGAAGAAGAAGAAGAAGAAGAAGAAGAAGAAGAAGAAGAAGAAGAAGAAGAAGAAGAAGAAGCCTCAGCTTAGTAGCTGAGCCAAGCCCTCAGCTACTAAGTACCTGATAAGCTGGTGGTAAATCAGCACTCCTGTTCACTGACAAGGGGCCCATTTCCCAGGCTTCAATCATTTCCCTGGCTGTTTTTGTGCCTGCTTATCCAACAATCTTAGTAGCTGTATTGGAAAGGTGTCTGATATTTAATTGTAGACCGAATGAATCCAGATCCAATATTATGAATCTTTTTACTTGGTTACTCAAGTCAAAGTGCAAATACAAATCTATACATTGCCTGGTTCAACAATGTTTGCTTAACTCTAGTTTGTCCACTAGCATCACACTGCAACATAAATAATTGGTTATAAACTATAGTTGTTAGATTCACACAACACTCTAATCCAAACCAACACTTTATGTGATTTATCATATTATTTATTATTGAACTGAGAATTCAAGGTAATATTCCAGGGTGAGATGGGAGGACTCCAGAGGTGGGTTTCAGCAGGTTCTGACCAGTTCTGGAGAACCGGTAGTGGAAATTTTGAGTAGTTCGGAGAACCGGTAAACACCACCTCTGACTGGCCCTGCCCCATCTATTCTCTGCCTCCCGAGTCCCAGCTGATCGGGAGGAAATGGGATTTTGCAGTATCCTTTCCCTGCCACACCCACCAACCCATGCCCACCAAGCCACACCACACCCACCGAACCATGTACACAGAACCGGTAGTAAAAAAATTTGAATCCCACCACTGGAGGACTCAATTTTATTCCCACAGTGGCAATGAGTTTCTTTAGCACTGAAATGTATTGTTGTGTGCAAACTCGAATCTGAATCCTGCTTGTCCACGTTCAACACCTGAACTGTTACATTACACCTATTGCAATGTGTGAAGACTTTGATTTTTAAATGAGTGACTCCACTTTAAAGAGTAGAGATGCTATTTTTGCACCACAGGTGTTACTTCTCACTAGGATAAACTGAGAAAATCATTTTCATTTTTCCAAATCAATATATACAATGAAACACAGTTATCCTTCAGGATTTTCATTCTTCCGCTTCTAGAATTTGTGCTTGAGATGTTGGGGGGGGGGGAATGAAACGTTGACTTCGGGTTTTGCTGATTAGATAGGTTTGTTGTTATAGAAATGCTTAGCATACAGTATATTACTGTGTAAAAATCAAAAGATGCTGCTGAAAAAAGATGTGGAGACTCTAGAAAGAGTGCAGAGAAGAGCAATAAAGATGATTAGGGGACTGGAGGCTAAAACATATGAAGAAGAGTTGCTGGAACTGGGTATGTCTAGTTTAATGAAAAGAAGGACTAGGGGAGACATGATAGCAGTGTTCCAATATCTCAGGGGTTGCCACAAAGAAGAGGGAGTCAAACTATTCTCCACAGCACCTGAGGGTAGAACAAGAAGCAATGGGTGGAAACTAATCAAGGAGAGAAGCAACCTAGAACTAAGAAGAAACTTCCTGACAGTTAGAACAAGTAATCAGTAGAACAGCTTGCCTCCGGAAGTTGTGAATGCTCCAACACTGGAAGTTTTTAAGAAGATGTTGGATAACCATTTGTCTGAAGTGGTGTAGGGTTTCCTGCCTAAGCAGGGGGTTGGACTAGAAAACCTCCAAGATCCCTTCCAACTCTGTTATTCTATTCTATTCTATTCTATTCTATTCTATTCTATTCTATTCTATTCTATTCTATTCTATTCTATTCTATTCTATTCTATTCTATTCTATTCATGTTATTACCTTATTCTATTATGCTAGAAAGAGTTGGGAGTCAATGCTTTTCTTTCTTTTTCCCTTTTTCTGTTACACTTTCTCATTTCCCCTTTCTCCTCCCCTGTTTTCCCATTATTTTCATTTTCCTTCATATTTTATATCCTGATAAACTAATAAAAAATTGATGAACCGAGGATTTTAGTTTCTCCAAATTTTGCAGTGCAGTTCTAAGATCAAAGAAGAGTTGGGATTTTATACCTTATGAAATAGATGCCCCTACATGCTTATGTAAAAAAAAAAAACACCATTGATTAAGGGAAATACTTAAAACAATGTGCATCTAAAGAAAAGTGATTTGTACTCTATGAATTCTGTATGAGTCGGTCACAAAAAGGCATACAACGGAGCGTACAATTTTTTTAAAAATACTGCACACTGATGCAGAAACCAAGAACAATGCATTTAAGAAAATGTGAAAGTGACAGATTGATTGATCAACATTGACAGCTAATCTCTATCTAAACTAGGTAACACTCTTGAACAACAAGCTCGGTCTGCAAAAAACGTACGGTGGAAACACAACTTTGGTGGGTCCAAAAGAAGAGGATGACCCTGGCAATCTGATAAATAAACACACAACCATTATTTAAGCAACACTTCTTGATAGTAACTGTCCTGTATCCGAGCCACCAAAATCTGCATTCAAAAAAGGGAAACAGAAGCACCTTTCCCATTGAATCCAAAGTCCAAAGAGATCATGGTATGTTGTAGGTATAATTGGAAGAGTTTTAGTTTCCTGTATAGAAACTCAAATACCCTTCTAATTTTCTCTAATTGTAGGGCCTGCATTGTGTTACGGGCCTTCTCCATTACTTCTTCTAACATTAATACAGGTAGTCCTTGACTTATGACCACAACTGATCCCAAGATTTCTGTTGCGAGGTGAGACAGTTGTTAAGTGAGTTTCCCCCCCATTTTACGACCTTTCTTGCCACAGCTGTTAAGTGAATCACTGCAGTTGTTATGTTAGTAACAGGGTTGTTAAGTGAATCTGGCTTCCCCGTTGACTTTGCCTCTCAGAGGGTTGCAAACTATGATTGCATGACCACTGCAACTGTCATAAGTACATGTCAGTTGCCAAGCATCTGAATTCTGATCACATGACCACAGGGAATCTGCAAAGGTTGTGAGAAAAATGGTCACAAGTCACTTTTTTCAGTGCTGTTATAATTTTGAACGACTAAAAGACTGTTTGTAAGTTGAAGATTACCTGTAGTTTTGTCTCCTCTGTCTATTTCATTCTTTAGCTATGATGAAAGTTTATATTAGAAGCCAATAGAGAAGACAAATTTCAAATGTCATTCTGCTAAAAGGTAACATCCTATTCATAAAACAAAAAAAACCCTAAACAGGATGGGTAGATTTTTATTCTGCAGAATAAATGACAAAATAAATCTGACTGCAAAAGTAAAACTTGTGTTTAAAAATATCAATATAAATGATCACGCCATAACATAATAATGACATTATTTGCAGATATTTATGACTGCTACTCATAGAGCGTGTTTAATCACTCAGCTCGTATCTCTAAACCCTTGCTAAAAATACAAAATACATTAAGGTGTTCCTTATTGTTGCGTTTAAGGCCAAGTAGTAAATATTTGCTTATTCAAATTATAAACCAAGTGCAAAACAATCTAGATTTGCCTGGCTGCATTGGATTTTAATGAACAAAACTCAACCCTGAAACAGTCCAGGGTTAGCAAAGTATATTTTCTTGAAATATTCTTGAAATATTGGGATTAGACAATTTACAACTACGCTGTCTCCAATCTGATCTAAATGTAGTTCATAAAATCATATATCAAAAAGTCCTTCCTGTCAATGATTACTTCAGCTTCAACCGCAACAATACACGAGCACATAATAGATTCAAACTTAATGTAAACCGCTCCAAACTCGACTGCAGAAAATACGACTTCAGCAACAGAGTGATCAATGCCTGGAATGCACTACCTGACTCTGTGGTTTCTTCCCCAAACCCCAAAAATTTTAACCTTAGACTGTCTACAGTTGCCCTCTCCCTATTTCTAAGAGGTCTGTAAGGGACGTGCATAAGCGCACCACTGTGCCTACTGTCCCTGTCCTACTGTCCTCTTTTATCGGTACTTTTTACTTATGTTATGTTTATACAAACAACTACTATCCTGTACATGTTTGACAAATAAATGAATAAAAATAAATTATCTTATGAGGAATTCTGATCCAGCAGGTCAATATTGTTCTAGGCACCGAAGAAAGATAATTTCAGGAACAAAGCATTTTTGCAAAACGCTTTGCTTTTATTCGAGGAGATCAAAAGTAGAGTTTACCTAAAACTGCCAAAAAGATGCTGTTATAATGGAACAATGCCCACAGTCACCAGTTCTGTCCTTTCCTTTGTGTTTGGCCTCTTTGCATTATGTCCCGTGGAGCAGGGGCGGGTTCCTAATTTTTTTACTACCACTCTGTGGGCATGGCTTATTTTGTGGGTGTGGCTTGCCAGCCATGTGACCGGGTGGGCATGGGCCTCGGGAGGTTGGCAGCGGCCGGAGAAGTGGGGGGGGGGATTGGCCACCCGCAATGCAGCCCCGCAGCGGGAGCAGCAAGACCGCGGCAGCGGGAGCAGCAAGACCGCGGCAGCGGTTCTTCTAGGAGGCTCCGTCCGGCCTGAATGCTTCTCCCCATTTGATGATCTTAGGCTCCTGCCACCTGTTCCCCCTCCCCTCAGCAGCTCAAGAAGCCTCGAATGTGCGAAAATGCCTGGGATCATCACCATGCGTTCATGGCTTCTTGGACTGCTGAAGGGTGGGGAATGGAGATAGCACCTGCCACCCGTTCTTTCAGCATCTCATGCGCTCCCTCAGCCATCCTCCCCTGCTTGGACTCACTGTGGGGTAGGAAGGCAGCGCATGCGCAGTGCCGGAAGCTCGGCTTCTGGGCATGCGCAGAAGAATTTTTTAAAAAAAATTTAAAAAAATATTTTTTTAATGGCGGCGCCCAGGCACCGGCAACCGACCGCACCGTTACTGTGACGTCACCAGTGGGCTGCTACTGGTGCTATAGAGTGGACCACACTGGTAGGAACCCACCACTGCTGTGGAGATGCAAGCTAATGGAGTGCCAACAAACCAGCCTGATGGGAATCCGATGTCTGATGGCAACCGAGCAATTCTTGCATGATGTCATGCAATTGTGCTGCAAACGTAGCAGAACTGAATTTGGATGCCCTGCTTTCTTAAGCGTGTAAATGCATCAGTACCGAGGTGGGTGGAATAGCTATGAATGAAACAAAAGGAGAAAAACTTTCAAAACAGAGCAACATATATGTATCTATGTAGGTATAATCATTACTTCTGCAATTATCCAGTGATTCGTATTTCCTCTTCACCCCACACATATCAATTTTCTTAAGATCCTCTTCTCTTTTCAAACAAATGTCACACACCTACAAAGATGATCCCATTGAAGAATTAGTACAAAAAATGCAAGACTTTTCTTTTCCACCTCTTCACGAGCTCTCTAGTTCCTCTAGAGCAGGGGTCGGCAACCTTAAGCACTCAAAGAGCCATTTGTACCCGTTTCCCACAGAAAAGAAAACACCGGGAGCCACAAAACCCTTCCAGTGCCTGACTATTTCCTAAGCAGCCACAGGACTAGCTTGTGTAATTGAATTAAATGTTCTGTTTTCTTCTGAAACTTTTCTTTTCTTGGATTTATTCATGGTTGGCCTACCGGGAGTCGAAAAGCTCAATAAATTGTGTGCTGGCGGGTATCACACATTGACGGTTGTGACACATATTTTGAGTGACAGGGAGCCGCAGCAGAGGGATGAAAGAGCCACATGCGGCTCCAGAGCCGCGGGTTGCTGACCCCTGCTCTAGAGCAGGAATGAACAACTATGGCAACTTTGCAACCTGTGGACTTCGTTTCCCAGAATTCCTTCATGGATTGTAAAGTAGCCAAAGTGGTCCACCCCTGCGGTAGAGCTGTGTAGCTTTCCTGGCTCCTCGTGCTTCAGTTGAATCCCAAAGCCATGTGTCATGAGAAAATACTTCTCCATTGGGATTTTTTTCAGACAGGGAAATTGGAACAGCCAAGGAGATGTAAGTTCTCTACCAGTAGCTCACAACTAAGGTAGCTGGATTCTCATACATAGTGACTCATTAATCAGGTTTATTGCAAGGAAAAATGGGTTAGGTGCCACAAACATGGAAACCAGCCATTACTTATCAGTGAGTATATTAAGGCACAGCCTTCTTGATCCTCTTTCTAACTGTCCCTTGACTCAGGGGGAGGTTGCTAATTGCTTAGAAATTAAAACTGAATAGCAATAGCACTTAGACTTATATACCGCTTCATAGTGCTTTACAGCCCTCTCTAAGCGGTTTACAGAGTTCAGCATATTGCCCCCAACAATCTGGGTCCTCATTTTACCCACCTCAGAAGGATGGAAGGCTGAGTCAACCTTGAGCCAGTGAGATTTGAACAGCTGAACTGCTGAACTAGCAGTAGCTAGTAGCCTGCAGTGCTGCATTTAACCGTGTCCACCTGTTCTTGTCCTGCAATATTTTGGAAATGTTCAGAGAATTCCACTACCAGAATTACAAAAAATGATGACCCAAGAAGAATAGCAGGAAGGCTATTGTTGATTCCAACAATCAAGTGAACTTATACCACTAAGAGAGATTTTAACAATATTCTCAGGTCAAGCAATTGCGAGGCAGGTTTTGGAATGTCATGAAGTAAAAATAAGGTCCACCCCCACAATATTTCAGTATTCAAACAGCTTCCGTATTTCCATTTATCATGGCCCACTGACTTCTTTTTTAAAAAAAAATAAATAAATCTCAATGGCACTGGATTCAGTGAGGAAAAAAAAGATGAAGGGAGCTTGAATGGATTTTCCTGACCGCTCATCGTCTTAAATCTGGATTGTGATCAAAGAGTTTCTTTTTGTACTTCTCCGCCTTTAGTACAACAATCTTTCATTTCCATTTTGACAGGCTGGATAATTGGGGTGTGGACTGATCTTTACTGAGACGCTTCAAAGGTGGCTCATGCCCCCCTATCCATTGTTGTCTTGCTGTTGGCAATTTCAGGCTTGTAACCAACAGAAGCAGCTGCTAAGAAACGAGAATGTCTTCCATTTGAAAATGGGAATATCCAATACGGGCACAGATAATTATTATAATTAGAACACTTTATATTACGGCAGTGTGCAATTAACTACTGCCTGCCCTGTGAGTAACCTTGACAAAGAATGAAAGTGCAAAGACTGTACCTGGAAAAGGCAGACATAAACAACAACAGAAGAAAAGGTAAACTCCCTGTAGCTTGCTTTACAATTGAGATCAGGGAGGAAAAAATTAGTCCAATTACTTCCAATACTCCAATTAGAATCAATTCCTTCTGGGTTGTTTTTTTTTTCTGATACCAAATACAAACCTGGGTCCTCATAGTGACCACATAAGTAAGTCCAAAGACATTTCTATGTGTGACCAGCATGATGTCACAGAGTGCTGTTACCTTCCCACGGAAGTGATACCTATTAGGTATAGTAGATATAGGGGACTGGAGGCTAAAACATACGGTGAATGGTTGCAGGAACTGGGCATGGCTAGTCTAGTGAAGAGAAGGACCAGGGGAGACATGATAGCAGTGTTCCAATATTTGAGGAGCTGCCATGGAGAGGAAGGGGTTGAGCTATTTTCCAAGGCACCCAAAAGCCAGACAAGGAATAATGGATGGAAACTGAACAAGGAGAGGTTCAACCTGGAAATAAGGAGAAATTTTCTGACAGTGAGAGCGATCAACCAATGGAATAGCTTTGCCTTCAGAAGTTGTGGGAGCTCCATCACTGGAAGCTTTCAAGAAGAGACTGGACTGCCATCTGTCAGAAATGGTGTAGGGCAGTGATGGCGAACCTATGGCACGGGTGCCACAGGTGGCACACGGAGCCATATCTGCCGGCACGCGAGCCGTTGCCCTAGCTCAGCTCCAGTGCGCATGTGTGTGCCCGCCAGCTGATTTTTGGCTCGCGCGGAAGCTCTGGGAGGATGATTTCGGCCTCTGGAGGGCCTCCAGGGTGGCGGGGGTGGAGCGTTTTTGCCCTCCCCAAGCTCCAAGAAAGCCTCTGGAGCCTGGGGAGGGCGAAAAAACGGGCCTACCAGGCCCACTGGAAGTCAGGAAATGGGGGAGTGGGATGGGTCACGCACGCATGTGCAGTGGGGTGGGGTGAGTGAGGGGCTTTGAATTATGGGTGTGGGCACACACGTGCGTGTGATAGCGCGCACGTGCACTATTTCGGCACTCGAGGAAAAAAAGGTTCGCCATCACTGGTGTAGGGTCTCTTGCTTGGGCAGGGGGGGAGTTGGACTAAATGACCTACAAGGTCCCTTCCAACCCTGTTAATCTGTTATTTATATTATAATTGAATATATCACTGCATGACGATAACTTCTCCAAATCTGTAGAAATCCTGCAAATTACTCTACTCTCTGCCTACTCTTCACTTTTTCCTTTATCTGGTTGTGACAGCAACAATTGTGAGATATTCGTGGAAGCCAAACCTGGGCAGAAGTAATGGTAATAATAATAACAGAGTTGGAAGGGACCTTGGAGGTCTTCTAGTCCAACCCCCTGCTTAGGCAGGAAACACTACACTACTTCAGACAAATGGTTATCCAACATCTTCTTAAAAACTTCCAGTGTTGGAGCATTCACAACTTCTGGAGGCAAGTTGTTTCACTGATTAATTCTAACTGTTCTAACTGTCATGAAATTTCTCCTTATTTCTAAGTTACTTCTCTCCTTGTTTAGTTTCCACCCATTGCTTCTTGTTCTAACCTCAGGTGCTTTGGAGAATAGTTTGACTCCCTCTCCTTTGTGGCAACCCCTGAGATATTGGAACACTGCTATCATGTCTCCCCTGGTCCTTCTTTTCATTAAACTAGACATACCCAGTTCCTGCAACCATTCTTCATATGTTTTAGCCTCCAGTCCCCTAATCATCTTTGTTGCTCTTCTCTGCACTCTTTCTAGAGTCTCAACATCCTTTTTACATCGTGGCGACCAAAACTGAATGCAGTATTCCAAGTGTGGCCTTACCAAGGCATTATAAAGTGGTATTAACACTTTGTTTGTGCTTTTGTTTGTGGGGGGGGTGTTCCCCCCCCCAATTGTGTTCTTGCAAATTTATTTGCAATTTCTCTAGAGGGATCCTTCAAATTCCTGGCCAGTTAGAAGGAGGGAAGGCCAGGAGAAATAGCGGGTGCTGTCCATGGTCTTGAAGCTTCCCATAGCTGTTCATCCTTGATCTAAAAAAAAACTTCCTAGAATAGATTAATGTGTACAATGAAAGACAAGGCAGTTTTGACCATCACACTGCTAAATCCTGCAAAGGCAAAGATATCAGCATCTCCCAACAAGAATGTCATCAAAATTCACGTCTCCTCTGAAACAAGGAGATGCTAATTATCCTTCATCAAACTGAATGAGAACTAATAATTGAAACCCGCAAGAGAATTTGTCTACCTCCCGTTAATTTCTCCTTCACACTAAAATTAGCAGATGGAATGGAAATATTTCTGGTGGTAGTTTTGATGGTTAACTACTTATGGCCAATCCTGACTTTTATCTAGAGGGCTTATAATAGCATTCATAAAGGTACAGACACTCGGTGCCACTATTGCATCTGTCACAAGAGCTGGAAGGTCTTCTAGTCTCCTAGCATACCAGTATGATGTACACTACCAAAAACATATGTTTTCAGAATAAAATTGTACCTTAGTTTTACATCTTGAGCACAACTTAGCTGAACATCGCACATTATATCAAACTATGGGTTGCATTTAATCATGGATTCAACATAATGCTACAATGCATTAAAATGGCTCGATTTATAATTCACCCAAGGCCAAATCATATGAACTCTATTACTGCTTATTATAATACATGAACCACTCAGTCAGTTATGTTAAGAAGTCCCTATTTTGAGCATTTTATCTACTTGACATGTGTGGCATGGTAGCTCAACATTAAGACACTGGGCTTGTTGGCTTTCAGTTGGAAGCCTGGGTTCAAGACCTCACTGCCACACAATGGAGTGAGCTCCTGTCTCCGCTCCTGCTCCTACCAACCTAGAAGTTTGAAAGAATGCAAATGCAAGTAGATAAATAGTTACCACTACAGTGGGAAGGTAACTGCACTGTCTGTGATGTGATGCTGACTACATGACTGTAAAAATGTCTTTGGACAATCCTGGCTCGCTGCCCCCTATAGTTGGCAAAAACTAGCAGAGTAAAATCCACAGGGACTCCTTTGCCTTTTTACCTTTATCTATTCAACATAAAATATGCCACGGTGAAATGCTGAACTGGTTCTGAGATTTTTACAAATCTGTGCCCAAAATTTCCTTTGTTGTGTTTTAAGTGGAAAACGGATAAATTTCAGAAATTTATCACCTCTCTTTCCTTCCATTATGCTGGTACCCTGTGAGCAAAATTAAAAATAAAAGAACATGTCAAAACTAGGTAAACTTTTCAATGTTTGCAGGCCGTTGGATCATTTTAAAAATAATCAAATGAGGCAGAGTTGAGTTGGAAAGGGCGTGGTGTTTTGGTGATGGTGGTGGGGTTCTTTAGAGACTCTTGTAAACAATAGTTGGGAGATTATTAGAGTTCAGCCAGATAGTATTTTAGGTTGCCACCATGGAAGAGGGTAAGACAATGTAAAGAGGAGACTTCATGGAAAAATTGCTCTTTTGCAGAAAGGAAGGAACTAAAGCAGGTACTTTAGATGGGCTGTAGCTCAGTCCTGAGTAAGGGACACTGGGTGGACAGAACGCTTAAGGAAGACCCAAGGGAAGGCAAGTTCACACAATGTTTCCCTGAGGCACTAATCACTCCTGTCTCTCTTAACTAACTTAGTTCCAGCTGAACAGCAGGAAAGAAAGAAAAAGAGAAATCAGGTGTTTTTGGTTTTTCTAGACCACCAAGTAGAGATTTCTCTCCACTACCGGCTGTCTGTGATTGGAGATTCCCTTATTAACAAATTTGCAGCCCATGGAGATGTCCAAGACTCCAAAAGTGGATGGAGAGGTGGGGAAGGTAGTTGAGTTCAGCTTGGGGGAGATCTAGTTACCAGAAAAGGAGCATGCCAACACTTCTCACTGCATATCCAATGGAAAAGATCAGCATTTTCCTTTAGTCCTCATCCATTCTTTTTCCCTCCTGTGTGTGGGTGTCTTTCAGTCAGTCTTGACCCCTGGAGGCTGCCTGAACATGTCCCAGCAGTTTCCTTAGCAAGATTTTGGAAGTGGTTTGCCATTGCCTTCTTCCCAGGGCAGAGACAGAGACAGAAACTGACACAGAGAGACAGAGAGAGACAGAGAGAAAGAGAGAGAAAGAGAGAGAGAGAAAGAGAGAGAGAGAGAGACAGAGACAGAGACAGAGACAGAGAGAGAGAGAGAGACAGAGACAGAGACAGAGACAGAGACAGAGAGACACACAGAGAGAGAGAGAGAGAGAAAGAGAGAGAGAGAGAGGGAGACAGAGACAGAGACAGAGACACAGAGAGAGAGAGACAGAGAGAGAGAGAGAGAGACAGAGAGACAGAGAGACAGAGACAGAGAGAGGCAGAGGCAGAGGCAGAGACAGACAGACAGACTGAGAGACAGAGAGAGAGAAAGACAGAGAGACACAGAGAAAGAGAGAGAAAGAGAGAGAGACAGAGAGAGAGAGACAGAGGCAGAGGCAGAGACAGAGACTGACAGACAGACTGAGAGACAGAGAGAGAGAGAGACAGAGACAGAGAGACACAGAAAAAGAGAGAGAAAGAGAGACACACACACACACACAGAGAGAGAGAGAGAGAGAGAGAGAGAGAGAGAGAGAGAGAGAGAGAGAGAGAGAGAGAGAAAGTAAGAAAGAGAGAGAGACTGACAGACAGACAGACTGAGAGACAGAGAGACAGAGAGAGACACAGAGAGAGAAAGACACATAGACACACCCAGAGAGAGGGAGAGAATCAGAGATAGAGACAGACTGGCCCAAGTCACTCAGTTAGCTTTGTGTCCAAAACAAGACTAGAACTCCCAGTTTCTAACCAGGTTCCACAACCACTGGACGAAATTGATTCTCTTTCCTCTCTTAGGCAGTGAGAATGGAAACACAAGGGGGTCCTTTTTTGAATAACAATTCCAGTCTTTTAAAGAAATCTTTCCATTAGGATATGCTTTCACGTTCACACCCCCTCCCCCAGCTCTTCTACCCTTACCTTTGACATAGACTCCCTCCCCCTGCTTTTCTGCATTGCAACCCAAACATCTTGACATCCTATTATAATCATTTAATCATCTATTTGGTTGACAGTCAATCAAGCGAGTCTTCCATCAGTTGACAGCCCTAGGACCGTCATAATTTCACGAAGCATAATGGAACATCTTTAGCTAATAGGTGCCAAATATGATCCTCTAATGAATAATCACAATATAACTGAAGGCAAGTTGAAACCGCATTGTTACTTAAGTGGCTGAAGTTTCGGCAGCATTCAGAAGGTGTGCAGGTTAAATAAAGGATAGAAGACTTTGATAAGGGAGATGTTCTTCCAATCATCTCTCCAATTAATACTGACTCCATTCAAATCACTTTTTTTCTCAGCATATAATCAAACCAGATTTTGCGGCGAATTATTAATTATGTTCATTCAAAAGAAAGCCTTGCTACCTTGAATAAGGCTCATCCCCTAGTAAAATCATTTCAAAATGGCTCCTTCACTGGTCATCTGCAAGAATTATTGGAAATACATGGATTCTATGTATACATGAACCGCAGTGGTGCAGTGGTTAGAGTGCAGTACTGCCGGCTACTTCTGCTGCCTGCCGGCTGCCTGCAATTCAGCAGTTCAAATCTCACCAGGCTCAAGGTTGACTCAGCCTTCCATCCTTCCGAGGTGGGTAAAATGAGGACCCAGATTGTTGGGGGCAATAGGCTGACTCTGTAAACCGCTTAGAGAGGGCTGTAAAAGCACTGTGAAGCGGTATATAAGTTTAAGTGCTATTGCTATTCCTATGGCTAGTTAAGCTATAATGTGGATTTTTAACCTCTCATTTTGGATGTTGCCTCAAAATTGCCACTGTTGATTTTAACGATGGCTTATAGGTGGCTATGTTATGCAAACCCAGTCGTATGATTTATTCAATAAATTGGGGTTAAGTATACCATAGTTTCGTCCAAAGTTTAAAGCCAGGTACAATGTACCAAACTGCAAATCTACTTTATTTCCAAATATTTGAATTCACAATTGTGCAGCTCTTTGACTTGCACAGTGTTGTTTGTGTTGAGGAACAGCACAGGATTTGATAAGCGGATATGGAAATTATAGCCTTTCATTCTTCAGCAAGACTTAAAACATTTTTTCAGTGACAATGCTACAATTTGGTGGGCACAATCAGTTTGAGAACTGCATGCCACAAAATATTATTGCAAATCCAGATGGACAGATATTCCTTCCTAGGGCCTTTCAATACCCAATATAAAGCACATTAAAGTAAACAATAGATTACCAGCTTAAAAGACTGGAGAAAAATATAGATAAAGGTTAGAGTTGGAGTACCCAGTTTTAATTATGCAAGATCCCTAAAATGCATGTTAGCATGAGGCTTTTCTCCTTCAGAATAGAATAGAATAGAATAGAATAGAATAGAATAGAATAGAATAGAATAGAATAGAATAGAATAGAATAGAATAGAATTCTTTATTGGCCAAGTGTGATTGGACACACAAGGAATTTGTCTTCAGTGCATAAGCTCTCAGTGTACATAAAAAATTCATTCATCAAGAATCATAAGATACAACACTTAGTGATAGTCATAGGATACTAAATAAGCAATCAGATCATACTAGGAAACTAAATAAAACAATATAAATCGTAAAGATACAAGCAGCAAGGTTATAGTCGTAAGTAGAAGGAGGTAGGTAATAGGAAGGATGAGAAGAATAATAGTAATACAGTCTTAGTAAATAGTTTGACAGTCTTGTGGGAATTAGTTGTTTAGCAGAGTGATGGCATGCGGGGGGAAACTGGGGGGGAGTAGAAGGAAGTTAGAGAAAAAGACGTGATACATCTTGGGGTAATAATTTTCCTTTCACAGTTTGGAAGGCAGCTCTCCAGTCCTGTGCAATATATACCCCTTCCATAGCAAAGAAGAAGGAATTAATCTTAGAATCTTCACCTTATAAAGAGCCTTGGTGGCACAGCGGTTAGAATGCAGTATTGCAGGGTAATTCTGCCGACTGCCAGTAGTTCGATTCTCACTGACGCAAGGTTGACTCAGCCTTCCATCCTTCTGAGGTCGGTAAAATGGGGACCCAGATAGTTGTGGGCAATATGCTGACTCTGTAAACCGCTTAGAGAGGGCTGTAAAGCACTGTGAAGTGGTATATAAGTCTAAGTGCTATTGCTATTGCTAATCAGTGCAGGGTTGGTGTTAAAGAGCTACATCTGAGGAATCTGGATTTAAGACCAGTAATCTGCCAAGGATACATTAGGAGAACTGGTGCTACTGAATAGCTGTCTCATTTTGAGCTTAAACAAGGTTGTGAAAATAAAGGGTATTGCGAAAATAGAGTGGGTCTCACCATTAGTATTGCCTGGAGTCATTTGAAGGAAGAACATTAGTTACAATGATATTAAAATGTTTAACTAGTGGTAAAAAATATGCTTGCAGCTAAAAGCTTTGATGGCATGGCAACGATGTCATCAAAGAGGACAGGATGTGTGTTCTTTTATTCTTTTGAGAGAAGTTGGAGGAATTTTTAGAAGAGAAATTAATATATCATGATCTGTGGATGAGTATTCTGCCATTGGAAAAAAAGATTGTACAATATTTTACTGGAACTAGATTCAGAAACAGAACTAGTTAAGGATTGCATGATAAAATGGGCACAAAATATTGGAGAACCTATAATGATGGAAACATGGGAAAAGATATGGGTTAGAAATGTTAAATTTACACAGGCTCAAAATTTAAGAGAAAATTTTTATAAAATGTTTTATAGATGGCACTTAGACCAAAAAAAACCTAGCTTGTATGTACCCAACTATACAACCTAAATGTTGGAGATGCAAATGTGATGATGCTACATATTTTCATATTTGGTGGACTTGTAAAAAAATTAAGGCTTTTTGGATAAAAATATGGTGGATTATACAAAATATTTTAAAGAAAAAGATCAAGTTCACACCACAGTTCTTTTTGTTGGGAATAATCACGGATTGTTCTGTTACAGAGACTAACTTGGTTTTGAATTTAATAACAGCTGCCAGGCTACTGGTGGCACAGTACTGGAAGAAGGAAGATATGCCTACTATTGAAGAATGGACACTAAAAGTTTCACATCTGGCTGAAATGGCAAAAGTTTCATCATATCTTAAGGATCATTCAAATGAAAGATATATAATGCAATGGAATAGGTGGACTGATTATGTTCAAAAAAAGTATCAGATTAAGAAGACCCAAATAGTTTCTTAATGATAAATGATTAATTTTTAGATTTTGTTGTTAAATTTTTGTGTAATAAGGAGTTAAGAACTAGAAGAATGTTAGAATCAATAATTTTTTTAGCATATTTTAGTTTTATGTTTGTTTTTGAATTATACCTTGTGCTTTTTCTGTGAAGTCGGGTGGGGTGGAGGGGAGGGTAAGAGGGGTGGGAAGGGGGGAGGGGGGAAGGGGGGGAGAAAAGAGAAAAATGTTTGTACTTTGTACTGTTAAAACTTTTCAATAAAAAAAAGAAAAAGAAAAAAAGAAAAGAACTTTTAATTTTGCTGGTGGAATTTGCTGGTGGCATAGTGGTTAAAGGACTGTATTGCAGGCAAACTCTGCCCACAGCCTGGAGTTCAATCCTGATGGGGCTCAAGGTTGACTCAGTCTTCCATCCTTCTGAAGTCAGTAAAATGAGGAACGAAATTGTTGAAGGCAATGTGCAAATAATGCTTTTGTATTGTAAATCACAAAGAGAGTGCCGTAGGGCAGTACATAAGCCTAAATGCTATTGCTATAGGGAAGGGCTCCAAAGCTGATGACAAGGGAGTAAGAGGGCCAAATGGGGACTCTGGGTGCTGCTCATCTGCTGATTAAATTTAGAGTGGAGTGGGAGTGGGAGTGGGAGTGGGAGTGGGAGTGGGAGTGGAGTGGAGTGGAATGGAATGGAATGGAATGGAATGGAATAGAATAGAATAGAATAACTTTATTGTCACTTTGAATGTACACTAATCGGCATACATTAAAATGAAATTTTGTTGCATACAGCTCTCAAAGGGTCACCATCTCCAATATACACTACATAAACATGACAGGATGGATGGATGGATGGATGGATGGATGGATGGATGGATGGATGGATGGATGGATGGATGAATACATACATACATACATACATACATACATACATACATACATACATACATACATACATACAAAATTATAACTATACCCACATGTATTATATGACACAGAGAAACAACAGTCTAGTTCGGATGTACAACTGAACTTGTACATGGCGAGAAAAACGAATCTTGCGAGTTTACCAGACGGATGGCCATAGGGAACAAAGCTATTACGGAATCTGGTAGTCCTGCTAGAAATACTTGGAAACCTCCTCCCAGAGGGGAGCAACAGAAACAGACTGCAAAGTGGGTGTGTGGGGTCTCTAACAATGCTTTGAGGGCTAAGCATATAGCGCTTAGAAGCAGTATCCTCAGAGGTGGGTTCCTGCCTCTGATTGCCGGTGCGGTTAATCGCTGAGTTCGGAGCAGAGCCGAAGACGCTGCTCGAGCCTGCTCCCGTTCGCGGAGTGGGAGCTTTCCCCGGGCACTTTCCCCGCCCGCATGGATGCCGCCAATTGCGTTCTTTTGCCCTCTGCGCATGCAGAATGCTTTGGGCATGCGCAGAGGGCAAAATAATGCAATTGGCGGCATCCATGTGGGCGGGGAAAGCGCCCGGGGAAAGCTCCTGCTCCGCGAACGGGAGCAGGCTCGAGCAGTGTCTTCGGCTCTGCGCTGAACTCAGCGATTAACCGCACCGGTAATCAGAGGCAGGATCCCACCTCTGAGTATCCTGAATAACAGAAAGTGGGCTTCCTATAATCTTCTCGGCTGTCCTTACCACTTTCTGTATGGACTTTCTATCTGTATGGACTTACTACTGTTGGCAGGGAGGTAGACCGATTAACACATTTTTCCAGACTATCAAAAGCAGGAACTAGGTATCTCAGGAAAAATAATGGTGGCCAGAGACCTTTCTCCCCTACCTGAACAGCACAGGGGAAGTGGTGTGAAGCCACTTGAGCCCAAGATCCACCTAAAGCGAGACTCCTTTCTGACTCCAGGTTCATTTTCAACAGAGGACAAGCCATTTGGGGGAAAGGAGGCAGGGTTTGCAGAGGGGACAAATCGCAAGGTTTCCTCTCCTCTTTGATTTTGCCATCCCTCTCACGCTGAGCCTGGTAATTGTCTAAGCATCTCAATTTCTGGGTTTCCCTTAATCACAGGCACACTTTGAAGATTATCTGCCTTGCCCACATGTTGTGTACCTTGTTTCTAAACTAGCAGATCCAATGGGGAGTAACAAGCACATTGCCTGCAGAGGCAACAGCAGCTAAGTGCTGGCACCCCCCCCCCCGTTCTCATTTCTCCTTCTCCACACCATTCTCTCTCTCTCTCTCTCTCTCTCTCTCTCTCTCTCTCTCTCTCTCTCTCTCTCTCTCTCTCTCTCTCTCTCTCTCTCTCTCTCTCTCTGTGTGTGTGTGTGTCTGTGTCTCTCTCCCTCCCTCCCTCTCTCTCTCTTTCTTTCTCTTTCTCTTTATCACTCTCTCTCTGTGTCTCTCTCTGTGTCTCTGTGTCTTTCTGTGTCTCTCTGTCTCTGTCTCCCTCCCTCCCTCCCTCCCTCCCTCCCTCCCTCCCTCCCTCCCTCCCTCCCTCCCTCTCTTTCTTTCTTTCTTTCTTTCTTTCTTTCTTTCTTTCTTTCTTTCTTTCTTTCTTTCTTTCTTTCTTTCTCTTTCTCTCTATCGCTCTCTCTCTCTCTCTCTGTGTCTCTCTCTGTGTCTATCTCTGTGTCTCTGTGTCTCTCTCCCTCCCTCCCTCCCTCTCTCTCTTTCTTTCTTTCTCTTTCTATCGCTCTCTCTGTGTGTGTGTGTGTCTCTCTCTGTGTCTCTCTCTGTGTCTCTGTGTCTCTGTGTCTCTCTCCCTCCCTCCCTCCCTCCCTCTTTCTTTCTTTCTCTCTATCACTCTCTCTGTGTCTCTCTCCCTCCCTCCCTCTCCCCCCCTCTCTCATTTTCCATCTTCCCTGCTCCTCCTGACTGTCCCTCAGGCTGGCCTGTCAGAGTTTGATTGCGTCTGAAACCTTGGTGCCTTCCATCTCAGTTCCGGGATGTGAAGGGGCTGCTATGAACAAGGGATGGGGGGGGGGGAGAGGCTCTCTTGTCAGCTCCTGGCAGCTCAGAGCCTTTGATTTGCACTAAAGAGGGAAATGGGGGAAATGGGAGTGATTTAGTTCCAAAGTATTCCCACAAAGTGCTGTCCCCTTTCAGACTGGGAATTGAAGCTGCCTGAAAGGTGAAGTGGTGGGAGAGGTTGTTGGAAAGCATGTGCCCCTCCTTTGCCTCCACCCCTCATGTTTGTGTTGTGTTGTCGTTTAACGCAACACAGCGTCTCCATTCTGGAACTGGGAGGGGGCCTAGAGGTGGAGCTCTTGCCTCACAATCAGCAGGTTGTGAGTTCGATCCTAGGTAGAGGCAGATGTAGGGTCTCCTGCTTGGGCAGGGGGTTGGACTAGATGACCTGCAAGGTCCCTTCCAACTCTGTTAATCTGTTAAATCTCTAGGAGACTGTGTATTCTATAAAGGCTCTATTGACATCTAGGCATTTACCTACTCTGCTTGTCTGGATACTACAACACTCGCAAAAAGGCTGCCATGAGCTAGGAGGAGGTATTAACAGATACCTTGACATTAGACACCCCCCCCCCCAAGGATAATGATCTTCTAAGCCCATTTTCCTGAGAGGTGACATCCTTCAGGGCCAGAATTCTTTCCAGGTTCTGCTTTGTTGGAAGGAGGTCATTACAAAGTACAGCAGAGAAAATTTCCAGTAGTTTTCAGCCAGTTCTCAACTGCTTTGATGATTGCGAACTTGCTTTAGGGATTAGATCATAGGTGGGTTCCTCCTGGTTTGCACCGGTTCTATAGAACTGGTAGTAAACCGGTGGTGACATCACGGAGCCAGTTCTGTCGATGCCGGTCCGCGGACGCCGCCATCTTTTTTTAATTTTTTTATTTTTTTGGATTTATTTTTTTGGATTTATTTGCTGGTTTTTGCTTCTGTGCATGCGCAGAAGCTGAGTTTTCAGCACTGCGCATGCACCTCCATCTTTCCGGCTTTTTTGCTATTTTTTGCTGGTTTTTCAGCACTGCGCATGGGCGCGCACGACACAGCCACGGGGCGCACAACACGAGCGCAGCCATACGGCGCGGGATGAAGTGAATCACCGACGAGGTAAGTTAGAACCCACCCCTGGATTAGATGTTTTTTTGTTCCATTTTTATTATTTTAATAAATAATTCAAGTGGTGAATATACCTAACAGTCCTTCCTCCTCCTTTTCCCCATAACAACAACCCTGTGAGGTGAGTTGGGCTGAGAGAGATGGACTGACCCAAAGTCACCCAGCCAGCTTTCATGCCTAAGGTGGGACTAGAATTCATAGTTTCCTGGTTTCCAGCCTGGTGCCTTCTTGGTTCTTTCAATGGAGAAGAGACTTTGGAGAAACTGTCATTGGTGAAACTGTCATTGGTCATTGAAAGGTGACTTACAATGTAGGTTACTTATCCATGAAATGTAATTTACAAATATTAGATTACAAAAATAATTCAAGTAACAACAGCCTTAAGAATAAAAGTAAACAGGAAACTGATGGAAAAGAAGGGGGGAAGTAGGAGAACGAGTGGCAGAGCCTGGGAGGGTGGAGTCAAAAGAGGCAACAGCCTAGAGTCTCTACGTTGTCACAAGCAGACTAAAACCAACCTGTCTAAAATTCCATTAACCCTTACAGTATCTAGTGCCAAAATAGGGCTAACCCTTGGTTGACTAGATTCCTGTGCATAGGCATGAGCAATAAATTAGTTTAACTGGAACTTAACATGTGACCCTGGTTTTTCCCACCTGACATGGATAGAGCAGCAGTATTTACAAATACATAGTTTTTATATATACATATATATTTTATATATTTTATATATTTTATAAATACATAGTGAGATAGGGACTTGTCTATCCTGAGCATGTGAAGACAGATTCTGGCAGACTGAGCAGATGAAACCCACTAGAATAGGACAACGGTCATGAAGGCGGTCTCTGCAAGCGATGTGGTACGCTAAGAGCACGGCAAGACAAGAAAGATGCCCTGGTCAACCACTGCGCACAGCCCATCTCCAACTGTCTCGACAATTGTTGTGCTATTTGGAGCAAGATAGAATCTGGGAAGAGAGAGTGAGGCTGACTATGCGCACCTCTCCCTCACTTTAATCCAATTCATGCGCAAGTCTTGACATCCCCCCCAATTGATAGATGTCAAGGTCCTCTTCGAATACGATGGATGAACAGCATCACAAATACATTAAACAAAAAACTCTTACAGTGAGTGATAAACTGACACAATGAACTGGATTCACATATCATACCCGGCTACAAAAAAAAAAACCCATCCCAAGTTTACCATCCCAGAGTTTAGCTATTATGCAGATGCATCTGGGAGGTTTGTTGAAGTAACCTGGTTGAACATGTTTTGTGAACTCAGCCACAGACACTTTGCAAAAGTTTGCGTGCCGGTTAATGACCACATTAAAGTGAAGTGACTTTGCAAAAGTTGTATAAAAACCCAACCCAAGAAATTCACATGAAAAAAAAAAGACGACTGAAGGGGAGAAACTCAAAGCCAACTTAGCGACAAACTATGATCAGATAGATTGATCCCTTCTGGGAGTCTCTGACGAAGGCTGCAAAAAGAGTTTCTTTCAAACAGAATATGGTGCTGCGATGTACCACAGGTCCCTAATGGGGACTCCACTAAATACGAGGGTGAGTCAAAACGTAATGCCATTTTCTTTAGGACAGGTATAATTACCAACACAGGAACATGTAGCATGCATCAAAATGAAGCTGGTCTCCTGTGGATCACATCCCTACTTCTCAACATAGTCACCGTTTCTCTCAATAGCAATGTTCCACTTTCGAATGACAGCATGTATCCCTGCCTCGTAAAATTCTGTTGACTGTTCTTTGAGCCACTTCTTCTCTGCAGTTTTCACTTCGTCACTGGAATAATAATCCTCCATACTCACCAGATTTAGCGCCTTCAGACTATCGTCTCTTCAGCGCCATGAAAGAGGGTTTGAGAGGCAAACATTATTCCAGTGATGAGGAAGTGAAAACTGCAGTGAAGAAGTGGCTCAAAGAACAGTCAACAAAATTTTACGAGGCAGGGATACAAGCTCTCATTCGAAGGTGGAACATTGCTATTGAGAGAAACGGTGACTATGTTGAGAAGTAGGGATGTGATCCACAGAGGACCAGCTTCATTTTGATGTATGCTACATGTTCCTGTGTTGGTAATTATACCTGTCCTAAAGAAAATGGCATTACTTTTTGACTCACCCTCGTATTTATCAGCCAGAAAGAGATATAAGGTCCCTGCTGGAAGAAAAGTGAAGACAAAAAAGTGGCATTTGACACCATTTCTGTGATGTTGGCAATTGAGGGACAGTTGCCTTTCCTTTAGTGGTAATGGTTTCAGCACAACTCATGTGGTCTTCTGACTCTCCTCTGTATTACAAAATGCACAGGTACAGTATATGTGGTATCTCGCTTAATAGTAGTAACTGTGAGAGGGATCTTGGAGTCCTAGTGGACAACCATTTAAATATGAGCCAGCAGTGTGCTTCAGCTGTCAAAAAAGCCAACACAGTTCTAGGCTGCATAAACAGAGGGATAGAATCAAGATCATGCAAAGTGTTAAGGCAAGGCCACACTTGGAATACTGCATCCAGTTTTGGTCACCACGGTGTAAAAAGGATGTTGAGACTCTAGAAAGAGTGCAGAGAAGAGCAACAAAGATGATTAGGGGACTGGAGGCTAAAACATATAAAGAACGGTTGCAGGAACTGGGTATGTCGAGTTTGATGAAAGGAAGGAGTAGGGGAGACATGATAGCAGTGTTTCAATATCTCAGGGGTTGCCACAAAGAAGAGGGAGTCAAACTATTCTCCAAAGCACCTGAGGGTAGGACAAGAAGCAATGGGTGGAAACCAATCAAGGAGAGAAGCAACTTAGAACTAAGGAGAAATTTCCTGACAGTTAGAACAATTAATCAGTGGAACAACTTGCATCTAGAAGTTGTGAATGCTCCAACACTGGAAGTTTTTAAGAAGATGTTGGATAACCATTTGTCTGAAGTGGTGTAGGGTTTCCTGCCTAAGCAGGGGGTTGGACTAGAAGACCTCCAAGGTCCCTTCCAACTCTGTTAATTCTATTCTATTCTATTCTATTCTATTCTATTCTATTCTATTCTATTCTATTCTATTCTATTCTATTCTATTCTATTCTATTGTATTCTATTCTCTCTTTCTCCAATTGGTAGAGGCAGATTTGGGTCTCCTGCTTGGGCAAGGGGTTGGACTAGATGACCTGCAAGGTCCCTTCCAACTCTGTTAATCTGTTAATCTGTTAATTGGCCAGCAACGCATCTCCCTCTTGCATTGAAGATTTATTCTCCTTGTCAGGAAAAGGAGTCATTTTTGACTGACTGGACTGCAGTTTTCTTGGCAAGATTTTTCAGAAGTGGTTTGTCATTGCCTCTTTCCTGTGGCTGAGCGAGAAAGAGGTACTGGCCCAAAGTCACCCACCTGACTTTGTGCCTCAGGTGGGACTAGAACTCATGGTCTTCTGTCTCTAGCCTGGAACTTAAACTATGATACCAAATGTGCTCCCAGTGAAGATTTTACAAGGGAAATAAAACAAATAAGCATCTCACTCACAGGTCTACATCACCCCTAACCTCCCAAGAGAGGGTGCTATGGAGAAGGACACATTAGTCCTGAATGTGGCATATTTATACTAATACCCCCTTTATAGAAACAGTGTAATTATGGAAGGCAAGATTCTGCCAGCACATTTTTAATTATAATTTCTACTATTTCATCAAGGAGTAATTAATTACATTGTCTTTAATCAGTTGTTTTACGAATCCAGCAGTGCGCAATATTTTCGCAGGCATAGAGTAGGCAGCTGCTCTTTCCTTCTGCATGACTTAATTAAGGTAAATAGCTTGTGTTGTTGTAGGGGGGGAAGCTGAAAAGTAAGACGAAAAGGGAAGAAATGTTTTCTGAGGAAGGAAGGAAGGAAGGAAGGAAGGAAGGAAGGAAGGAAGGAAGGAAGGAAGGAAGGAAGGAAGGAAGGAAGGAAGGAAGGAAGGAAGGAAGGGTAGGAAGTTAGCACCCATTCCTCCCCTAGAAGAATGAAATATTTCAGGAAATATTAAAAAGGCAGAATATTATATTTCCCTGGGTGAGAAAAGGAGAAATGCTCAGAAGCTATTTTTTGATTGCTGCGGGCGTGCGCGCACGCTACGACCCTGAGCAAACCAGCAGCAAAAGAATCCAAAACTCACCCCTAACTTCCATGGATCAATTGTGTTAAAGGGTTTTTTTTTTATGCTGGTCATTTTTACACTTGCCTTTGACTTTAGTGGCTATTGAGATGTCGACAATTTTGTCTGTACAGAATTTTTTTATAGATTTACTGATGGGTGTGGTTTGGTTGACATTCCTTTTCTCTATTGTGTTTGACCGCTCAAGTTGGCTAACAATTAGCAAAAAGAAAAGATTGAAAATAAAAGTAGACCCTTTGCGCAGAAGCAAAAATTAGATGGCGGCGCCCACGGAGACATCGACAGAACCGGCTCTGTAATGTCATCACCGAGTTACTAACGGTTCTAAAGAATGGGTTAGAACCGGTAGGAACCCACCTCTGATGGAAGTACCATACCTACTTACGTGGGTCACCATTGTAGAGCCAGAGCATTCCAACTTAGAAGACTCTCCAGAGAGGCTAATGTTAGAATGATGAAAGAAACGTTGTGGTATTTCATCAGCAGCTCCATCCCCTTTGGACAACAGGTGGACAACAACATGATACAGAAAAGGGGGAGAACTTGCATTGTAAACACCAAAAGAGAAATATTGGGATTTTTCCCTTTGCTTCAAGAATTCTCCTTCAATACGACAATACAGCTTGGATCACTCTATTGTTGACCTCTCAATAACAGACTCTGTTGGCCTTAATCTTGGTAGCCATTGGTAATATCAACTGTTTACAAAAATTTATGAAGGAGGCCAACTAATTGGTACAGAGAGAACTTCTAAAGCTCTTCAAAGTGACCTTCCCATGGTACAAGGCTTTCAACAAGTCTCCCTCCTTGAAAAGGGCACTTAGAGTTATTGTGATGTACTTAAGTACCCACACGCACACACAAAAATCCCCTGTCCTGCAGATGCATCATTCTTGAAAAAGTGGCAGGTGGAGGAGGGTCACTATCATTGTCATGACCAAGATGCAACATGCAATTAAAGCTGGAAGCAATTCTGCTCTGTAAATCATTGACACTATGACTGGTCAGTTTAGCAGAGCGTGGAGTAAAGATCTTAATTACAAGGAGACCAAAGCAAAAATTAGATTATTTATTGGGTAACATGAGTGCTTGAGTGTATGGTGAAAGAGTCAGAGGGAATAAGAGAGTCATTCCAAAAAATCCTGCCAGGCATTTAATTATTTAGAAAAACACCCACAGATATGAAAACAACCTTCTCCAACCTCATACATTCCAGATATGTGGGGGACAACTATTCTCAGAATGACAGTCAGCTGTGATGTCTAAAAATTGTAGCCATGACACATCTAAAGACATCTGATGAGAGAAGGCAGAATTGTAAAAATCCCCTTTTCAAGAAGAACAAGAAAACGAAAATTGTATTACACCCTAGGGTGGGATTTGTTGTCCTTGCTCTTTGAATACATTTTAATGCTGGTTCAGGAATTCTGGGAGTTGAAGTCCATAGGTCATAAGGGGGGCCATAGTTCCCCACCCTTACTCTAAACCAGAGGTCTTCAAACTTGGCAACTTTAAGACTTGTGGACTTCAACTCTCAGAATTCTCCAGCCAGCATAGCTGGCTGGAGAATTCTGGGAGTTGAAGTCCACAAGTCTTAAAGTTGCCAAGTTTGAAGACCTCTGCTCTAAACTATAGATAGGTGTGGAAATATTTTAATAACACTAAAATTCCTACATGAATGCCACTGGCTATTTTTTAAAAGACATACAGTTAAAATCCAGGACTATGAAAAATGATCCTTGGAAAATATATAACACAGGTAGTCCTTGACGTAGAACCATTCATTTAGTGACCACTCCAATTACAATGCCACTGGAAAAAAGTCATTTATGACTGTTTTTTTTTTTACATGACCGTTGCAGCAGCCCCAGGGTGACATGATCAAAATCCAGACGCTTGGCAACTGACTCATATTTATGACAGTTGCATTGTCCCATGATCGTGTGATCATCTTTTCCTAATCCTAATCCTAATCCTAATCCTAATCCTAATCCTAATCCTAATCCTAATCCTAATCCTAATCCTAATCCTAATCCTAATCCTAATCCTAATCCTAATCCTACCCTACCCTATCCTATCCTATTGTGGTTACCGTCTTAGGTTATTAAAAAGGCAAGACAGAAGAAAAGCATCAAGATGGTATTCAAGAAAATCCAAAAAGTCAAGATGGCAGCCATTACTACAGAACCACAGCCAGTATGTTAACTTTTTTATGTCCCTGCATCTGGGACATGACCAGCAGGAGGGGGAGGGGAAATGGAAGAAGGACGAAAGAGTGAGGCGAAAAAAAAGATGGGTAGTTCTGGTAACTTTTTAACTGTGAGGTAACTAGGTTTGGTCTTGGCTAAGGGCTAAGTGGTGAGCGGCATCACTTGATGTTTTCTCTCGCTTGCCTCCCTTTCTTTGTGTTGGCAAAGACAGCAGCATACGAGTGCTGTGTGGTTGTCACGGCAACAATGGATCGCCAAATTGCACAGCAAAAAGCAAGCCTCCGTATATCTCCGATTTCCTCTTCCTGCCGGCACTTTCTAGGGGATTTCGATAATGCCATCTCAGGCCAGCTGACCCCTCCTTGCGCACGGGAGTGAATTCCGAACCCACTCCGCTTTCCTTTCCTCCTAAGGGACACATCTTCGTCCCAGCATGCACGAGTTAGCATGGTTATTTATTGATATAAATCACTGCCACCATCACTCTAGCCTTCTGTCAATGAATGTCACTCAAGGTGATAACCTCCAGTAAGTAAACTTCAAAAATCATTTAGGCACACTGCTAAAATAATCTGCCCTCTCTTGGCATCAATAAATGGCAGTTCAGGCACTTAAAAATCATGGAAATATATAAAAATTAAAACCCCATCAAAACGCAGTTAAAAGATTGAACACATTCCAAGAATACAAACCATACCCATCAAGCAAGTAGACAAATTTATGAAAGTCCTGTCTCAGTGGTGGGATTCAAATTTTCGGTACTACCGATTCTGTGGGTGTGGCTTGGTGGGCGTGGTGTGGCTTGGTGGGCGTGGCTTGGTAGGTGTGGCAGGGGAAGGATACTGCAAAATCTCCATTCCCTCCCAATCAGCTGGGACTCGGGAGGCAGAGAATAGATTGGGGCAGGGCCAGTCAGAGGTGGTATTTACCGGTTCACTGAACTACTCAAAATTTCCGCTACCGGTTCTCCAGAGTTGGTCAGAACCTGCTGAATCCCACCTCTGTCCTGTCTGAATGAAGACCTTCTCTGGTTTTGATTTGCCAGTGGAAGCACAAAAGGGAAAGTGTCAGCCTGACCTCAATTGCCAAGAACTTCAGGAGCTTTTCTAGCCAAAATAAATATTTCTAAGGGTGCAGTTGTTGTCCAGGTGATACAGACTCTGTATATGTACGCATAGATACCCCTATCTTGGTAGAGACCCTGATTAATGCTACCATATTCCTAGTACGCTTGTCTAGTTTTGTCACGATGTGAATAATTGCCAGTTGTGCATCTCTACTATTTCTAGATTTACTGTATTTCCTAATCAAGCAGACATGTGATATGTTTTACTACGCATGCGTGCATTCCAGGAGTTTTTGTCTCCTCCTACTTCTTCTCCTTCAAAGCCTCGCCTGAGGCAGACGTGAATCCTTAGCTGAGAAGATGTAGCTTATTAAAGGTTTATTCTTTTGTTACTTTTGTACTAAAATAAATATTTTGTTAATTAGAATTGAATCTCGATTTTATTTTCTAAGTACGAATGACTTCAGGGAAGCAAGATCCTAAATCGCCTCTTGATAGGAAATTTCCAGATTGATAGACCCACTAGGTCGACCTACAAAGAATATTTTAGGAAGTTGAAAACAACAATTTGTTGCTTTCTTGATTCTTCACTGTCTGTAGAAGAAGATGAGAAGGATGGAATAATCTCATGGTCCGTGAAAGCACATAATGAGCTGAAGTGGTGCAGTGGTTAAATGCTGCGACTGCAGGCTGACTGCTAGTTCAGCAGTTCAGCTGTTCAAATCTCACTAGGCTCAAGGTTGACTCAGCCTTCCATCCTTCTGAGGTGGGTAAAATGAGGACCCAGATTGTTGGGGGCAATATGCTGTAAAGCACTATGAAGTGGTATATAAGTAAAGTGCTATTGCTATTGCTATATAATACTGGGAACTTTTAAGTTTAGAGGTGGGAATGGATACTTTGCAATCCTCAAATTATAGTTGGCTGGGTGCGGTTGAATTGTGTAATCTTGGCCTACAAGGAAGGAGTGTATGAGTGAGAAAGGGGAAGAGAGGGAATTGTTCAGCGGAATGAGATGTAGGAGATGACCAGGCTGAGCCTGAGGGAGGAGTCAAATGTGTCACTTGTCCCTTCATGCCCACAAGAGATGTAAATCCAGCCTGCCTTGAAATCCATTGATTTTAATTTAGCACCAATTTGCCTTGACCATTAGTAGATCAGATTCTTGTACATAGATTGCATGGAATACACTCACAGTATCAGAACAGTATAAGTCCTCACCAGGGGTGGGTTCCACTTAACTTCCCTACCGGTTTGCATCGCAACAGAAGTCACATCGTGCAAAACACCTGGAAATGACCCTCTGCACATGTGCAGAATTCTTTGCGCATGCGCAAAGGGTTTTTTTTTGCAAGCAGTGGTGACTGGAGGACTGGTTCGGGAGCGTGGACCACCGGTCATCGCTGCCAGTTCGGCGAGCGGTGGTAAATTTCCACTACCGGTTCTAATGAACCGGTCTGAACCGGAAGCAACCCACCACTGGTCCTCACCGGCCATTAATGGAACAAACTTGAGATTCTTTCTCACTACTTCTTCCCTTCCAGAGCTGGGCATGTGTTTACATAACAATGGTTGAATGTCTTATTCAAGTTCATACTTCTCTACACCGCTTAAAGAACTCGCTACACTGCAAAGGAGGACTGGAGAGTCTTCTTAGGAGTTTCCTTGTTGCCACAGTTACTCTCACCCAGCATTAAAAAAAACCTTACTGAAATCCGTGTAGATTTTGCTTCTTGATTTTGCCCAGTTGCAAGAGTTTGACCCAAGGGTTCTTCTGATGAATTCAAGTTACTCTCCTACGAATCTAGAGTTAGACGTTGATTCTGTTGGCTGCTTATCTCATAAACAGCATTCTCCATCCTGGGTGGAGCTAGCCGCCAAGAGTGGGTATTGGCACAGCCTTCCAGCCAATAGAGACTGAGTCTGGAAAAGTATAAATAGCGGCTCTAGGCCCTGGTTCCCCCTCTTTTTGACTCAGTCTAGCCAACGACTTGTGCCTTTTTTTCCTATCGATTACTGCAAGTATATCTGTTTTTTTCTCTATTCCACTAAATCTATATCCTTTTCTTTCCCTGTACGAGCCCCCCAGGCATTAATTTCTGTCATAATCGCATGACCCTGGGTGAAGGCAGTCGGCCGCAAGTCTGACTGCCGCTCGCCCCTCCAGCCAAAGGCCCAGAGCAACCTTTGATTTTTGATATTTTTATAATTTTTCTGTAATTATCATCAACTATACCGGCTGTGTGAGGGAGTGGGAAAGGGCCCCGCAGCGCCAAGGGGGCCGGCGGTGGCCTACCGCACGCCTGGGCATTAAGGCGAGGCTGGCACAAGGTGCCCAATATAGAGAGACCTGGACTGTCCTTTTTTTTGGCCGTTTTTTTCCCCCCTTGTGGCTGATCGCAAGGAGAGCCGAGGGGCCAGCGACAGCTAAGGGACCTAAACTCCTTTGAAGTCTCTCTCTAGGTCGGCCGGACTCGCGCAAGCCGTCCGCACCGACCGCGAGCCTCCCGATCCCCAGCTGACTGACCGAAATAACTTCTAACCGATCGGGAGAGCCGCAGGCCTCGCCCGTTACTCGGCCGGATTCGCGCAAGCCATCCGGACCGATAACGAGGCTTCTGTTTCCTCTAATTGTCTTGAAGCCTGCGGAGCGTGGCCGGATCGGCGCAAGCCATCTGCGACCCCTCCCACACTCCGAAAGACAGCTGATCGATTGCGGGCTAGATTGGCGAAAGCGATCGACGCCCAGGCCCGACGGAGCTCCAAATTACCGCCTGACAGCGTTCTCCGAGGCCGACTGACAGCTGGGAGCAGCAGAGACCTGAAGGTGCCGCTTTCTGCCTTCGACGCTGACAGCGCTCCAGCAGTGCCCCCCCCACCTTCGCTGAAGCCTCTCAGCCTTTACTTACCTCGCAGCTAAGTGCCTGGCCTCTACAAAGGCCTCTCCTGCCCAAGCCGACCGTTTCCTCTGTGACTCGTGGCCGGCGGCCATTTTGAATTTCAAATTAGGCTAGGCGGCCATTTTAGGTGTGGGTTGGGCCTGGCAGCCATTTTGAATGTGGAGTGTGGCAAGGCTTCTCTAAGCGGCCATTTTGAGTGTCTCCCAGTTTAAAAAAAAAAAAAAAACAAAAAACAAAAAAAAAAACAAAAAAACAAAAAGAAGAAAAATAAGAAAGACTTTTAACTTGGGAATTTATTTTTGACAAGCCTGCTTTCTAAGCATGGCTGAGAGAAGTCACCGCTCTGGCAAGGCCAAGGCCAAGACACCAAGGCCGCAAACTGACCAGACTGAACCAGCCAGGGCGGCCTCAGCCGAGAGGGATCGGTCCCCCATCCGACCTCACTCGCCTAGCCCTTCAACCAGGGACAGGGCCACTAGTGACAAGCAGGGTCCGCTGCCAACTGACAGGGGTGCCAGCAGACAGGATAGGGAATCCTTAACCAGGCACCCACAAACACGGTTCCCTGATAACGTCTCCATTGACGATGCCAACCTTCACAAATCTAGGACGGATGTCTGGGGCCCGAAGGGGACCCGCAAGGCGACAGCCCCAACTAAGAGCTCTGCCAAGGACCCTCTCCGGTCCAAGGCAGTACAGGACAGGATTGACATGGCAATTAGGCAGGGCATTGAGGCAGGCATCAGAGCTATGGCCGGAACGTCTAAACAACAGACAATTACGGCTAAGCATCCACAAGACCAGCACAGGGCGGATCTATCTTGCCCTGAGCCTGAGGAGGAGGAGGAGGACGAGGAAGATTCCTCTGATCCTCTGATTAACCTCCAAGATGACTCTGATTCTGAGGAAGAATTAGGTATCACCATTCCTGAGTTAGCCATGTCGGATGACGAGGACTTGGGCCCAGAACCTGCAGTCTCCTCTGCCCTTTTTCAGCCTGCTCTTTTCAGGTCCTTATTACATAAGGCGAAAACCACGGCCAATTTAGTCACTCCGTCCGGGGCTTCTGATCAGACACCAGAACCTGACCCCATGTTTGAGCCCACGGCATCACAGACAGATGTGGTCCCGGCCCCAAAGCTTTTTGTGGAAGAGGTCCTGAAACAGTGGCGGAACCCAACATCTGGGTCCCTTTCCAATGCAACTGATAAACGCTTTTATAACGTTGACTCTGCTTTGGCCCAACACCTTACAGTGCCACCCGTGGACAGTCCGGTCCTGACCCTATTCACCAACGGTCAGATGCCAGGGGAGCCAGAGGAGCTTCTTCGCCCGGAGGACCGCAGAGCTGAGGCGACTCTCCAGAGAACGCACCAGTCGGCCGCATGGGCGTTGCGAGCCTCTTCCACCGCTTCCTTCTTCTGTCGTACGTCGGTTAAGTGGCTCTACGCTCTCCAGGACCACCTGCCACCATCTGATCTTCGGGCCCACCAGGATCTTAACAAGCTCCTGGCAACGGCCCAATTTACGTCTGACGCCACCTTACAATCTGCCCGCTTTGCGGCAAGGGCCATGGCGTCCGCAGTGGTGACCCGGCGTCTAGCTTGGCTGCGCAGCTGGCAAACTGACGCTAAGTATAAGTGGAAGCTAGCCTCTAGCCCCGTAACGAGCCAGGCACTGTTTGGTGAGCCACTTAACCGCATATTAGTAGAGACAAAAGATAAGAAGAAGGTCCTTCCTTCTACTAGCCGTAAGGGTCCGTCCCGTTCCACCTCCTTCCCCAGGAGGAGCTTCCGTGGGGCTTACCAGGGTAACAATAGAGCCCAGGGACCATCCCAGTCTAACTTCCAGGGGCAGACCCAGGGCCAATTCGGCTCCCGTCAGAGGTTTTCTTCTGACAGGCCGTTCCGGGGCAACCAATTCAAACGGCCCTTTAAGGGGGCCGGTGGTCGCCCCTTCCGCCGGAATAAATAGATCTCCGGCCGTTCCTCCCATAGGGGGTCATCTGGCTCTCTATGCCAGCCGATGGGAGGAAATCACCAATGACGCATGGGTTTGCCAAACCCTGAAGTCAGGTCTTTCTCTGGAGTTTCTCTCCACCCCCCCGAGGTTCTTCCTGCGATGCCCTCTGTCTTCAAATCCACAAAAACGTGTTCTCATGAATCAGGCCATCCAGCACCTGTTGGACATTCGAGCCATCCATCAGGTGCCTGAGAACCAGCAGGGGCAGGGCTTCTACTCCATTTTGTTTGTAGTGCCCAAATCCTCGGGAGGGTGGAGAGCAATATTGGACCTTAAGCGCCTCAATAGGTACATAGTCCACAAGAAATTCAAAATGCACACCCTGCAGTCAATTCTGGCAAGTATTAGGAAGGGGGATCTACTGTCATCCATAGATCTCTCGGAGGCTTACCTCCACATCCCAATTCGGCCATCTCACCGCCAGTACTTGCGGTTTTGCTATGCAGGGGTGCATTATGAATATGGGGCGCTCCCCTTTGGCCTGTCCTCAGCGCCAAGGGTTTTCACCAAGGTCTTGGCGGCCTTGACCGCTCACCTCAGGTCCATCCCCATTAGGATCCAGTGCTACCTGGACGATATTCTCATCTCCTCAGCCTCTCCTTCTCAGGCTGAGAGAGATGTTCAGGTAGTGCTTACCACCCTTGACCACCTCGGCTTCTTGGTCAACCGACCCAAGAGCCAGCTTAACCCATCTACCAGGATCGTCCACTTGGGGGCTATCATTGACTCCCTGGAGTGTAAGGTGTATCTATCCCAGGAACGGAGAGACAGCCTATTGGATTTAACCAGACAAGTTCTGAAGCTAAATTTAGTTCCGCTGAACCTGCTGTCTTCCCTCCTGGGGAAGATGATTTCGGCTATTCATATAGTCCCATGGGCACACCTACACTCCAGGGACCTTCAATGGCTCCTTCTCCCCTATCAACGTCAAGGTCGAGCTAACGCCCCTACAAAGGTAAGGCCTCAGGCCTCAGTCAGGGAGTCATTAAAATGGTGGACCACGTCTGCGATTCACAGGGGCACCTGTTTCCTTCCCCCACAACAGATTGTTGTCACCACTGATGCTAGCCTGTCAGGGTGGGGGGCCCACTCAGGTTCTCTGGTGGCTCAGGGTACGTGGTCGCAGTCTGAGGTGTCCCTCAGTATCAATATATTAGAGTTAAAGGCAGTAACACTTGCCCTGCAACAGTTCCTCCCCCTTGTAGAGAATTCACACGTACTGGTCCTAACGGATAATGTGGCCACCAAGGCACACATTAATAGGCAAGGGGGAACCATGTCTGGCCAGCTGATGACCGAGGCCATGCAACTAGGCCTCTGGGCTGAACGTCACTTGTTGTCACTTGAGGCTGAGCATATATCGGGGGTAGATAATGACACGGCAGACTGGCTTAGCCGCAATCAAATAGATAATTCTGAATGGAGCCTGCATCCCACGCTATTTCACCAGCTAGTGCGGCACTTTGGTCAGCCAGTGATAGACCTATTTGCCACCCCTGGCAACGCTCAGCTACCCAGGTTCATGTCCAGATACCATTCGCAGGGGGCGGAAGGGACCGATGCCCTCCGCTGTCGGTGGCCCCGAGGTTTGCTTTATGCCTTTCCTCCAATTCCCATCATTCCGCAGGTCATCCGGAAATTGTTGGACGAGAGAGCCGAGATGGTCCTTCTGGCGCCCAACTGGCCAAGGAGAGCTTGGTACGCCGACCTGGTCTCCCTGTCGCTTTCCCCCCCCATGGAGGATCCCTCCGACAGAGTGGTCGCTTGTGCAGGGGTCAGTGCAGCATCCAGAGCCTCACTGGCTGCAACTGACCGCCTGGCACTTGAGCGGCTCACTCTGACGAGCCGCCGGGTTCCCGAGGACGTCTTGGAGGTCTTAATGGACTCCCGCAGGCCGTCCACACAAAGAATTTATGCTGCCTCCTGGAGAGCTTTCTGCTCCTGGTGCGCCAAGGAAGGGCATTCCCCATTAGATCTGTCAATCATAAATGTATTGCAATTTCTCCGTCAGGGGCTGGCCAAGGGTCTTTCCCCTAGCACTCTCAGGCGTCAGGTAGCCGCCTTGTCTACGGTTCTATCCTGTCCATCCCTGGGGACACTCTCTGCCCATCCCCTGATCTCCAGGTTCCTGAAGGGAGCTGTCAATCGATGCCCCCCAGTCATACACAGGTACCCCACCTGGGATTTGACCAGGGTGTTATCAGCACTCACAGGGGGTGTGTTTGAACCTTTGGACTCCATCCCTCTAGAAATCCTGTCATACAAGGTAGTTTTCCTGGTGGCGATTACTTCTGCCCGCCGCATCTCTGAACTGGCGGCTCTTTCTGTTAGGAGTGACCTTTGTGTTTTCCACCAGGACAGGGTGGTCTTGCGATTGGACCCCACCTTTCTTCCGAAGGTGAACTCATATTTCCACCGGGCTCAGGAGATTGTACTGCCCTCCTTTTACCCCACTCCTTCTTCTGACATTGAAAAGCAGTGGCACCTCCTGGACGTGAGGCGAGCACTGGACATGTACATTCAAAGGACCTCTGCCATTCGCAAAACCGAGGCCTTGTTTGTATCTTTCCACCACACTTCCCTGGGGAGGAAAGCATCCTCTGTCATGGTGGGTCGGTGGATTCGCACTGTCATTACTGTTGCCTATGAACAGCTTTCTCTACCACGGCCCACCAGAATTACGGCCCATTCCACGCGCAGCGCGGCCACCACTGCTGCCTGGAACACAAGGGCTTCCATTGAGGAGATCTGCCGAGCTGCCACTTGGGCTTCTCCTACACCATTTGTCCGGCACTACAGATTGGACGCTTTCGCCTCTCAAGAGGCAGACTTTGGGCGAAGGGTGCTGGAACAGGTAACTTTGAAGGGTGGCGGTCCCAGCCAGAATCCGGAGGCCCTCCCTGGGGACTGAATTACTTTGGTATGTCCCACTCTTGGCGGCTAGCTCCACCCAGGATGGAGAATGAGACGTTGTACTCACCTGAGACGTCCATTCTCGTCCGGTGGAGCTAGCCGCCAAGTCCCTCCCTGTGTTTTTTCTGGCTGGACTAAAGTTATGTTAGTATGAGTCATTAGGTATTTAGGCCCTAGTTTCATAGAATGTATTCTCAAGTCTTAGGTAGTTAGTTTTAGGTGCTTAGGAGTACTGCTCTGCAGGGTTGGTTTGTCACATTAACCTATATGTTTAATAAAGTTGTTGCAGTTTTTTTCGGCACATCGAGTCTGGCATTCGTTCCTCGTCAAAAAGAGGGGGAACCAGGGCCTAGAGCCGCTATTTATACTTTTCCAGACTCAGTCTCTATTGGCTGGAAGGCTGTGCCAATACCCACTCTTGGCGGCTAGCTCCACCGGACGAGAATGGACGTCTCAGGTGAGTACAACGTCTCAATTTAGCAAGAAACCTGAGAAGTATTTCAAATCATTCAAAGAAACCCTACCTTAATGAATTTCAGAGTAAGGAATCTGTATAGCTTCTCAAAATTCTGTACTATTTTGGATCAGTATTAATGGCAAATTCTGTGTAGTTCTCCCTTCCTTGATCTAGGTGGAGTTTGATATGATGCCCCCACCACCACCACTTTGCCTTGGGAGTGTGTCAAGGTGCAAGCAATCAAGCTCTCATATAGGAGCTGCAATTTATGGCAATGATTAGACGCAGGGGTGAAATGCTCCCGGTTCGGGTGGGCCAGTTGGTCGTCGTAGAGCCGATAGAGCCGATAGTGATTGCAGTGCGAGGCTTCTCCCGCCCGCTTCCCCCACCCGCCTGGACGCCACCATTTGGGTTCTTTTACCCTCTGTGCATGCGCAGAATGCTTTGTGCATGAGCAGAGGGTAAAAGAACCCAAATGGCAGTGTCCAGGCGGATGAGGGAAGCAGGTGGGGGAAGCCTCACGCTGCAATCGCTATCGGCTCTATCGGCTCTACGGCGACCGACTGGCCCGCCTGAACCGGGAGCATTTCACCCCTGGATTAGAGCCCTAATATGTGCCTATATGGCCCATTCAAGGTGCTTGAGTCTTCCCTTGAGTCAGGTTTATGTTCACACAGAATGAACCAACCATCCAGATGCACTGTGGAATCTGGGGCCATACCTGCTTGCTGAGGAATCCAGCTGCATTGCAAACAACCCCTTTGTTAGTAGCCTAGAGGCCCGGTGATAATAAATGAGTCAGGAACACATCTGTACACAGCGGCAATGCCCCTTGCCAAGCCACGGCGCAGCAGGATCACTCTCATCTGTCTCTCTTTAAGGGGAACAAATGGAAATGAGTGAATCAATTAACACAGCCCATTAGCAAAATGTCAGAGCCTTCAAAGCTTACTTAACCCTTCCCTAGGCTGCCCTGCTGCAGTTGGCCATGCCTTGGCTTTGATGCTGGCAGAGGACTCCAGCCACATTGCTCACAAATTATGCCAGCACAGAAATAAAAGCCAAGAAAGAGAAGGAGAGAATGCATGGCAGGATGAAGTTAACTGTGATGGCATGCGGGAAAGACTTTGGGAGATGGGGCAAAGAGACATTGCCAAAGGAAGGGTCAAATAAGAGAAAGCAAAGCCTTCAGCTGTATAGGGGTTAGAGCAGGAGGCTCAGAAGAGTTTCTCAGGCTGTAAAAGAGATGGAGAATTGTACCTTCAGACTTGCAAGCTTCTGTTAACTAGCTTTACAGTAAATTAGAATTATGCCAGCTCGTACTGATCCCTATTTGGTTAACCGATGAGGCCAACACTACTATAGGACACTTGTTCTACCAGACCTTGGGCTTTTTCTGTCAAGGTGAGCTTCTGGTGTGCTTTATATAGAATATTGTTTATATTCCCACATTTGCTTAATGTATGGTATTCAGCCCTTCTTAATAGTTGAGTCTAATTAATCTAAGTCAAGAGATCCCTGGTAGTTCCTCATTTGCATTTGCTTTGCTGGCTGAGGAATGGTGGGAGTTGAAGTCCACAAGTCTTAAAGTTGTCAAGGTTGGAGACCCCTGCTGTAGACAATCCTGGATCAGACATACTTGCTCTAAAACAACTCCAAAATAAGGAGCAATTGTAGTGTACAAGAACACTGGCAAAAACCTCACCTCTTCCCCACGTGTATCTTGCCATATTTGTATGTATGGAAAGTTGGCTCACCAGCAAAGGAGTTAAGAGAGGAATTCTTGCCCAGGGCTGTCGGTGATACCGGCGTCCCTTGCCATTTCAAAAACATTATTCAAGCTATCAAGTGTATTAATGGTCTCCTATTTATCTTTTCAATAATGCCTTAAGGTGGGAGAAGTTGACTGACAATAATTTCCCTCAGGCTATAAAGCTGAGGAGAAACTCTTTGCAATCTATGCGAGTTTTGCATGCGTTGCATCATAAATATATACTGCCTCAGTATATATTTTTTTAAAAATGGCATAAAAAACAGCATCTATACTTCTTCTAAGTATGTGCATTTATATATATATATATATATGGTGATGTCACAATGATGTCACCGAACCAGATCGGTCGGTGCTGGTCTGTGGGAGCTGCCATCTTTTTTTTTATTTTTTTATTAATTTTTAAAAAAAATTAAATTTTTTTCCTTCTGAGCATGTGCAGAAACCGAGTTCCGGGACTGTGCATGCGGTCACCATCTTTTTGGGGGCTTTTTTTTAAATTTTATTTTTTTCAGATATTTTGTTACTGTGCATGCGTGCGAGCGCAAAGCATGCGTGCGCCCACACGGCGCGGGAGCGAGTGAACCGGCAGCGAGGTAAGTTGGAACCCACCCCTGGATCACGTGATGACCCACTTAACAATGAATTTTTCAGTCCCCATTGTGTTCGTAAGTCAGGGACTATCCGTAGGCTTATTTCTGTCTTATAAAATTCTCCCCTATAAAAGGGCCGCTTGGCTTCCATTTATGACCCCTCAGCCAACATAAATCTCTAACACTGCACTTGTGGACTTTCTCCCAAAGAGAGCCAGCTTTAAATCCCCATCTGATTATGGAGTTCACCGAGTGACTTGGGAGTTAGTCACTCTTTCTCTGTCCCAATTTACCATACAAGGTAGTTGTTATGGGGATAACATTTTGCACTGTGTGTGGATGAAACTGCCTGAGTTTTTATCGGTATCCCAGGAAAGAAGCTGTGAGTGTGTTTATTCACGCACCATAGAGAGTCTCTTGCACTGATGAGCTTCTCAGCTGAGGTGTTAAAAAAATCATTTTTTAAAGCTTTGAAACGGATATGCATGCTCCCTTCTTTTGCTCTCTTTATTCCCCAGCAAAGCTACTCTCAAGAGTGGCATTTTATTTTATTTTTTTGCCTTCCTGCTCCCCTCCCTTATGCTAAAGCGCCAATGAGGGAAGGCTGGGTTATCCAAGATTGGATACTGATTAATCAGGGGAAATGACTAAACAAATATTAATTATAAAATGCAAGATTTCCATCAAGGAAAATGCAATTAACAGACATCTATAGGCATCAGTAATTATCCCCAAATATCTTAGAAAGATCAAAACAGGACTCATAAGCAAAGAGGCAGAGTTAGTAAATTGCAGATTTGCAGAGCAACCTGCCGTTCCCAAACGGTTTCTTTGCTGCTCTTTTGAAGAAATGGCTTTCCACTTGTGTTTGTTTGACACAACCCACACAACCAAGCCATGTTAAAGCCTAGCAGATTCATTCACACCCAAGATTAAGATTAATTGTGGTTTGGCTGTTTGCCTACATGAATCTAACCCAATTGTTTATATTATGCTTCTGTTTAAACCAGTGGTTCCCAACGTGGGGCCCATGCAGTGGTGGGTTCCTACCAGTGCGGTCCACTCTATAGCACCGGTAGCGGCCCGCTGGTGATGTCACAGTACCGGTGCGGTCGGTTGCCGGTGCCTGGGCGCCGCCATTTAAATTTTTTTTTAATTTTTTTTAAATTTTCTTCTGCGCATGCCCAGAAGCCGAGTTTCCAGCACTGCTCATGCACTGCCTTCTTACCCCACAGTGAGTCCAAGCAGGGGAGGATGGCTAAGGGAGCACGTGAGACGCTGAAAGAACGGACGGCAGGACCTATCTCAGTTCCCCTCCCTTCAGCAGTCCGAGAAGCCATGAACGTGCGGTGATGATCCTAGGCATTTTTGCACGTTTGAGGCTTCTCGAGCTGCTGAGGGGAGGGGGAATGGGCAGCAGGACCTATCTCAGTTCCCCTCCCTTCAGCAGTCCGAGAAGCCACGAACGCGCGGTGATGATCCCAGGCATTTTCGCACGTTCGAAGCTTCTCAAGCTGCTGAGGGGAGGGGGAACGGGCGGCAGGACCTATCTCAGTTCCCCTCCCTTCAGCAGTCTGAGAAGCCACGCCCACCTGGTCACATGGCTGGCAAGCCACACCCACAAAATAAGCCACGCCCACAGAGTGGTAGTAAAAAATTAGGAATCAGCCCCTGGGCCCATGCCCCATAGGGGGACAATTCAATTTTTAATGGGGGCAATTGGAACCTTGTTTAAACCAAGTTAATGGCCTTTTAGGCTTCCTGCATGTGAGTAGGAGTTAACTTTTTGAATAGTAAGAATTATATGTCACGGGGAGCGGGGGGGGGCATCAGGATTTTAGAGATGCTTAAGTGGGGCATGGCCCAAAAAAAGGTTGGGAACCACTGGTATAAACCAAGAATGGTCGTTAAAATCTGTGTCTTCCAAACCAGCATACATCTATCTGCTCAAATCTACATTTCGCAGAATTGCATTCTGCAATCTGCAGCATTCTGCTGTTGGAAGAAATAGCAATAGCAATAGCACTTAGACTTATATACCGCTTCATAGTGCTTTACAGCCCTCTCTAAGCGGTTTACAGAGTTCAGCATATTGCCCCCAACAATCTGGGTCCTCATTTTACCCACCTCGGAAGGATGGAAGGCTGAGTCAACCTGGAGCCGGTGAGATTTGAACAGCTGAACTGCTGAACTAGCAGCCAGCTGAAGTAGGTTGCAGTGCTGCTTTTAACCATTGCACCATCTCGGCTCTTACCTACTATCCATCTCGTTCAGTTCTAAGCCGGGAGAAAAACACTGGAAATATGGAGGCTGATTGGAAAGATGGTTTAATGGAGAAGCAGAACCACATGGGTTTGAGGTCCTGGGCAGCTGACCACATGGAGTTGAGAGTGAGGGGCTTTTATACCTTCTCTTGGGCTTTGAACTTGAGCTTCCTGTTCCTGTGCAAGAACATGTATTCTATTAGCTTTTGTAGCGGGCATAGCTGGCTCTGTAGGTTGTCTGAGCTAAGTTTGGTTGAAGCCTGGAGGGTGATGCAGTGTCCCCAGGAGTGAAATGTGGTGAGCTCTGCTGCTAGATGGTAGAGGGTTAATCCTATTATGTCCTATTATTATGATGGGATTATGTCTTAATCCCATCACCCTGGAGCTGAAGGTCTTTTGTTTTATAGATAGGCTGGCCCAGACTTTCTCAATGGGCACAAAATATCTGCCGGGGGCTATTAAGAAAGACTTGGGGGCTGCTTTCTGTCTCCAAGAGCATGTTTCTCTATTTCCCCTTTAGGGAAATATAATATTCTGCCTTTTTAATATTTCCTAAAATATTTCATTCTTCTGGGAGAGGGTGGCTTCCCACACTGCATTCCTACATTTATTTAGCACATGGCATATCATACATGGACTTGCAATATATATTACCATTTCACCTAGATTAAAAACACAATAAAATATGAATGTTGGAAAGATCTACAGTATATTCAGATACCAATGTCTAGGCCAACTAACCATTGAAGCGCAGCGTCGTTACAATGCACAACAATACAATACAATCTAGGCTAAAAGCTGATTAAGCAATGGGGAGTTAGTATGCTGCAGTAAATCCAGCTTTTGTGTTAACATGTGTTCCAGATAAGAGCATCACCTTATACTATATTCTGCTTTAATTGTTTCAGTACCCTTTTTGTGAACACATCAACGACAGTATGTCAGGTTAATCTGAGTTTATAGTTAAGCCTGTTGGCCAAACCGTGCCTCAAATTAAAAATAAGAGTGCATTGAAAAGAGTGTAAACTCACATTCATCTTCACAAGAACCCTATGGAGAGGTTCTAGACTGGGTGTGAGCAGGGATCCTTTCAGAATTAGTCCGGTGCTCTGACTGGGAACAGAATAACAGAGTTGGAAGGAACTTTGGAGGTCTTCTAGTCCAACCCCTTGCTCAAGCAGGAAACCCTATAACATTTCAGACAAACATCTATGGAGATTCTCAGTCATCCAGGTCATAGTTGTCCCAAAGATGCTTTTTCAAGAGGCAACTGGACTTTCTGGTTTTTCTTTGAAGACGTTTTGCTTCTCATCCAAGCTGAAGAAGCTTCTTGGATGGAGAAGCAAAAGGTCTTCAAAGAAAAACAAGGAAGTCCAGTTGCCTGTTGAAAAAGCACCTTTGGGATTTCGGACAAATGGTTGTCCAATCTCTTCTTAAAAACCTCCAATGTTGGAGCACCCACAACTTCTGGAGGCGTTCCACTGATTAATTGTTTTTAAGTGTCAGGAAATTTCTCCTTAGTTCTAGATTGCTTCTCTCCTTGATTAGTTTCCAACTATTGCTTCTTGTTCTGCCTTCAGGTGCTTTGGAAATTAGATTGATCCTCTTGTCTTTGTGGCAGCCCCTTAGATATTGGAGCACTGCTATCTAGTCCTTCTTTTCATTATTTTGTGGCATAAAATTGCACACTTTGTGTAATTTTGAAGACACCTGTAAGGCTAATCTCTTAACAGCTCTGGCCCCCATGTATCATACAGGTTTATCCACCCCAGGAACGCAAAGTATTATTCCATTCCAAGCGCCTCTAAGAAAGTGACTTAGCAATTATTAGTAAATTATAATTCATTCAGATCTATTTCCAAGTGGATGCGTTTCCATCTGTTACTGTTGCAGTATCGGTATTCACTTTTCTCCTGTTTCTGCCTCATATAACTTTATTTTTTTAAAAAAACACATACACACACTCACTTTCTGGCAGTCTTGAATATAATTTGGTGGCAGGGGAAAAAAATAACCCTTTACATATTGTAATGCTTTTGCATAAACAATTAAGCATCCTGTGAACTCTCTAATCTCAATTACATTATAATACACCAGAGTTGAATAATACAAGGACCCACTTCCATACAAAAAGCGTGGATTTTTTTTTCCCCTGAAGTTCTCCAAAGGTTATACCTTTCAATGGGGCTGAAGTGGAGGATTATTAAATATTTTTTCTCTGGAGCAAAGAATAATTTGAAGCAATTTGGCTGGTTTAACAACAAGGATGCAAAAACAAGATGGCGACCGCATTCACAGTGCTGGAAACTCGGCTTCTGCGCATGCTCAGATTAAAAATAAAATTCAATAAAATTCAAAAAAAAATCAAGAAAAAAAAGCCGAAAACAAGATGGCAACCACATGCACAGTGTCGGAAACTCGGCTTCTGCGCATGCTCCAAAGAAAAATAAAATTCAATAAAATTCAAAAAAAAATCAAGAAAAAAAAGCCGAAAACAAGATGGCAACCACATGCACAGTGTCGGAAACTCGGCTTCTGCGCATGCTCCAAAGAAAAAAAAATTCAAAAAAATTCAAAAAAAATTCAATTTTTTTTAAAAAAAGATGGCGGCGCCCACAGAGCGGCACCGACCGAACTGGTTCCGTGACATCATTGTGACATCACCAGTGGGTCGCTACCTGTTCGGGTGAACCGGTTCGAACCAGGAGGAACCCACCTCTGTTCCGGGTATAAATAAGCAATCAAATCGTATTAGGAACCAGTCAATATAAACAGTAAGGATACAAGCAACAAAGTTACAGTCATACAGTCATTAGTGGGAGGAGATGGGTGATGGGAATGATGAGAAGATTAATAGTAGTGCAGAGTTAGTAAATAGTTTGACAGTGTTGAGGGAATTATTTGTTTAGCAGAATGATGGCATTCGGAGAAAAACTGTTCTTGTGTCTAGTTGTTCTGGTGTGCACTGTTCTATAGCGTTGTTATGAACCTCACGCTGATTCCAAATCCATCTAGAATCCCTTCCGTGTGGCTGCTTGGAAGATTCCATCACATTCCTTTTTCACGATGGTTTTGCCCTTATGGGACCGGCATGGTAGAAATGTTGACTCATATAATGCTCTATTGTTTATTTTATAGGAATTGCTAAGCTCTGCTGATTTATGGCGTCCTCCAGGGAATGCCAACAGGGAGCCTGACTAGTATCTGTATTATCTATTAGCTGATCTCTTTGCCGATATTACCTGTAGAGCTGCTAAATTTTGTGCCTTGGTATGTGTCAGTCGTTGTTCTTTGGGCTGCGAAATTCCTCTCCTGAGCTTTATTATATACTCTTGTTTTGTACTTTAGCTCCATTTTAGTTGCAAACTGCTTGTTGTCTGTAATAAAAAATTATCTAACTAGAATACAATTATGCTTCAGCTGTGTGACACTTTGCTGAATTTTGCAACGAGAGTTCTTCACAGAAAGAAAGAAACATTGGACAAAAATATATATATACTGTATGTGTGCAACAGGAAAAGGTGGTGGAAATGTTTACGGCAGTGTTACATTTAGAAAAACTACTTGGGAAAAAAAAAACCAGGCACATCTAAGGTGGTTCTGCAAACAAAATCACACAAATTAGTGTACCCAGGAGAGCATGTAAGTGTTCATGCATAAAACAAAAAGTACTGAAGCCGGATTTAAGATGGGGAAAATAACATCAACATGACAGGCTTGTTTATATTTAGCCTGGTGCAATTGGAAGACCAGGAACCACCAACAGCCCAGCCCACCTCACAGGATTGTTGTTGAAGGAGAAAATAGGAGACGGAAAGGATATTATGTTCACCACCCTGAGGTACAGATAGTCCTTGACTTACGATCACAGCTGAACCAAAACATTTCTGTTGCTAAGTGAGACATTTGTCAAGGGAGTTTTGCCCCATTTTACGACCTTCCTTGCCAGCGTTGTTAAGTGAGTCGCTGCAGTTGCTAAATTAGTCACAGGGCTGTTAAGTGAACCCGGCTTCCTCGTTGACTATGCTTGTCAGAAGGTTTACGAAAGGTGACACCGCAACCGTCATAAATGTGAGTCAGTTGCCAAGCGTCCGAATTGTGATCACGTGACCATGGGAATGCTACAATGGTCGTTAAGTGTGAAAAAATGGCCGTAAGTCCCTTTTTTCAATGCCGGTCACTAAATGAACTGTTGTAAGTCGAGGGCTACCTGTACTTATGTTTCCAAGTAGGCATCCAATGATATTTTTTTCCTGCCTATAGTCCCTGTTTTTCATGCTACAAAAAGAGGAGGAGGAAGCAAGAGGTCCGTCCTACTCTTCATCTTGCCTGTATCTGTCTGTCTGTCTGTCTGTCTGTCTGTCTGTCTGTCTGTCTGTCTGTCTGTCTGTCTGTCTGTCTGTCTGTCTGTCTGTCTGTCTGTCTGTCTGTCGTCTGGCCATCTGTGTAATCCGGATTTTCTCTCCTAATGGAGGAAGGGGTTGCATTGTATAGATCTATCTCCCACCCTCCCGAATGTTCCGTGGGCTGTACTCTATGGGCTTCATTAACATGCAAATTAGCACGAGCTGACTGGCTCGTTTAGCTGCGACTGTCTTTCAGACAGTCACGCAACAATTGAAATGCTAATCGGGTTGTAGAAATGGATGGGGCTTCACTCGCTTTGAACAGAAGTGCAGACGAGGCCAGGTCTGAAGTGCTGAAATCTCACTTCAACCACAGGGCTTGGAAGGTTAAGTACTTCTCCCTTGCTGCTCACCGGTTCCCGGATGAGTCTCCAGGGTGTAAAAAGTGGAGGTGATCTACACCAGGGATCTCCAACCTTAGCAACTTTAAGACTTGTGGACTTCAACTCTGGGAATTGAAGTTCACAAGTCTGAAAGTTGCTAAGGTTGGAGACCCCTGATCTACACAATAGCCAACCTTCCTAGGGTAGAATAAAAGATCTGGGAGATTGTGAGGCTAGTTTCCAAGAGCATATAAATAGTCCTCGGTTTACCACCATTCCTTTAGTGATCGTTCCAAGTTCCAAGGCACTGAAAAATGTGACGACCGTCTTTCACATTTATGACTGCTGCAACATCCTCATGCTCACGTGATCAAAATTTGGGCGCTTGGCCACTGGCATGTGCTTATGACGGTTGCACTGGTTTTTTGGGGGAGGGTGTCACGTGATCACCATTTGCAACCTTTTCAGCCGGTTTCCAACAAGCAAAGTCAACGGGGGAAGCCAGATTCACTTAACGACCGCATCATTCGCTTAACAACCGCAGTGATTTTTGCTTAACAATTCTGGCAAAAAGATCATAAAATGGGGCACAACTCACTGCCTTGTGTAGCAACAGAAATTTGGGGCTCCGTTGCTTAAGAGTAATTAAGGTATTATGCCCCATTTATACAGGGAGTCCCAGCCAATGCTGTGTGACGTGCAAATCCTATTCAGGATTGTCCATTGCTGACGTGGAAGTTCAAAGCCTGGTACCTATTCCATTGGGTCATTTATATGTCTTCCTATGACTGGCCATTCAGCGATCCATTTTTTCTTTCCATCGGCAGGCATGAACCTCCATCATCCATTATTAGACTTATCACAAGCATTTTTTTTCAACATTCTATTCTTCCCCCAACAACCCTCTGGGCCAGAATGGGACAATTGGCCGCAGTCACATCGCCCTGGCTACTTCACCCTGGTCCCCCTGCCCCAGTCAACCCATCGTGGTCGCCTCTCCCCCATTGCATCACCATAGCTGCCCATCCCTGATCACACCACCAAGGTCTCCATGCTGGCTCAGGAATTCTGGGAGTTGAAGTCCACAGGTCATAAAGTCTCTATAGTTGCCTACCTCTGGGAGTTGGCATTATCTACCTTCCTTTTTCATTTTTCATTAACCAGTAAAGCTCCAGGTAACATCTGTCTGGAGTCAAGCTCAGTTCCTTCAGGTCTCAAACTCAAGGCCCGGAGGCCAGATCCAGCCAGCGGGGTGCTTAGATCTGGCCCCCAGGGCTGCTCTGGAAACAGCGAAGGACCGGCCCATGGTACCTCTGCCAGTGAAAACAACAGGCCCTTCCAAGCTCTGTTTTCGCTGGCAGAGGGTTGCAGGAGGCCGTCACAGCCGAAAATGGAGCTTGGGAGCCCATTTTCACTGACAAGAGCACTCGGGCCACCACAGGTGCCCCCGACACGAGTGACATCGAGCTGGCCACACTGGGCACGCCCACCCTGGCCCTCTCAGGTCAAACACAATCCTGATGCGGCCCTCAATGAAATCGAGTTTGACACCCCTGTTCTAGTGCCTCCATGGACATAACCACATTGCTTTCTTGCCATCAATAAGGAATCGTTTTGCAAATATTTGCTATGGGAATTATTGTTTTCTAACTTCTCAGTCTAGTCTACAACCCTGGGGCTCTCCTACTGAAGTACTAACCAGGTCCAACAAGTAAAGTTGGCTAGGTGGTGCCAACAATTGTATCCACTCTTTACCTCATGCCGCCACAATCCTATATCACTGGCTTTGCCATACATTGACATTCAAAGCATGTGCCTAGGACCAGGCTGCCTCCTGGCAATTGAACATAAGATCAGACTGAGAATTAAGTCTCGGTACTACTCCTTAATAGTTCCTTTATCTTTGCCCATATTATTTGCAAGAACAAGATAGATAGCAAATTACAGCTGGGGCGGTAGAACTACCATCATTCGGTGCTAACCCATTTGGTTTTAAAATTGCAGCCTTCAAACTAAGTGGAAATCAGAGTCGTTCTTTAAAAAAATATCAATTCTGCAACCCATTAGAGCTGAAAAACATAGAGAATTGGGAAAGAGGAAGTTTTAGTTTGATTTTAGTTTTGATTTTTTTAAAAAGCAACTCTCTCCTTCCCAAAAAAGCCCACCCCATGCATCTGATTTCTGTTTCATGCAGTAGCATTATAATCTAGTTTTATTTTAACATTTTATTGTATTGACTTTCTTTACTGCTGGATACCTTTCGTGGTACTGTATATAAGCGAGTACCTATTGGTGCACTACTATAAATTTTTAAAATAAATGTTTTTAAGAGACTCTTCTGGATGCCAGTACAACACACTTTCTCTTTTTAGAGAACTAAATGTTCTTTAACACATATTTATTCATTTGTTCTCTCCAAGAAACACAAGCTAATATCCATGGATCTCTACCCTGATATTACTTTATAATGTTCAACAATTCTTTTATATGTGAACAAGGCTATTACAGCTTTTTCAACAAGCTTTAGTTAAAGCAGGGGTCAGCACAATTTGTGAAATTGCTCACACATTATACTCAGCCCAAAAGTGGCTTACTTATTTTTGTCTTGAGTAAACCCTGTCACTTTAATTCAGAAGCCATGGATTATGGCTTAGTATATTTCATAATAAACTCCTCCAAATTGGGTTTGCTCAGTAAAACAAGGCTAAGCAAACTATAGCTGGTATAGTGTTTGACCCAGCCTAAATCAGATTGGACCATCTAGCTTTGTTATGATCTGCTAAACCATAGTGTTGTCTGCAGTGTGTGAATTCAACTGTCATTTCAGGCTTCAAACATGAATCTTTCCCAGCTATGCCAGACAACTAACTCAGGAACTTTTGCTTTCAAAGGAAAAACTATGTATCAGCGCTCACATCTGGACATTCAACCAACCTACTATCTTTAGATTAGATTAACAGAGTTGGAAGGGGCCTTGTAGGTTATCTACTTCAATCCCCTGCCCAAGCAGGAGATCCTACACCATTTCTGACAAATGGCAGTCCAATCTCTTCTTGAAAGCCTCCAGTGATGAAGCTCCCACAACTTCCGAAGGCAAGCTGTTCCATTGGTTGATTGTTCTCACTCTCAGAAAATTTCTCCTTATTTCTAGGTTGAATCTCTCCTTGATCTGTTTCCATCCATTATTCCTTGTCTGGCCTTCGGGTGCCTTGGAAAATACCTTGACCCTTTCCTCTCTGTGGCAGCTCCTCAAATATTAGAACACTGCTATCATGTCTCCCCTGGTCCTTCTCTTCACTAGACTAGCCATGCCCAGTTCCTGTAACTGTTCTTCATATGTTTTAGTCTCCAGTCCCCTAATCATCCTGGTTGCTCTTCTCTGCACTTTTTCTAGAGTCTCAACATCTTTTTTATAGTGTGGTGACCAAAACTGGATGCAGTATTCTAGGTGTGGTCTTACTAAGGCTTTATAGAGTGGTATTAGTACCTCATTTGATCTTGATTGTATCCCTCTGTTAATGCAATTTAGGATTGCATTGGCTTTTTTGGCTGCCGCCGCACACTGCTGGCTCATATTTAACTGTATTTAACACTAAGACTCCAAGATCCCTCTCACAGTCACTGCTATTAAGCCTGGTTTCACCCAATCTATATGCGTACTTTTGGTTTTTCTTGCCTAAGTGTAAGACTTTATTTTTCTCTACATATTTATTTATTTATTTATTTATTTATTTATTTATTTATTTGTCAAACATGTATAGGATAGTAGTAATTTGTATAAACGTAAGTAAAAAGTAACGATAAAAGAGGACAATAGGACAGTAGGACAGGGACGGTAGGCACAGTGGTGCACTTATGCACGCCCCTTACAGACCTCTTAGAAACGAGGAGAGGTCGACTGTAGACAGTCTAAGGTTAAAGTTTTTGGGGTTTGGGGAAGAAACCACAAAGTCAGGTAGTGCATTCCAGGCAGTACTGGAATACTACAAAATACTACTTCACTCTGTTGCTGAAGTAGTATTTTCTGCAGTCGAGTTTGACTGCATAGTATGAACATACTATGTTTGACTGCATAGTATGTTTGACATAGTATGTTTGACATAGTATGTTTGACATACTATGTATGTCAAACATACTATGTATGTATGTATACATACTATGTATGCATGTATACATAGTACAGTTTGACTGCATAGTATGAACATACTATGTTTGCATTAGGATAGTGTAGAATAGTAGGATACATTTCATCAGCTGAACTGAGTGACCTCACGCACACATGTTAAATCTGGTCACTTTAAGCTCTGGTAGTGCATGGTGATCTGTTTTTATTTTGTGAGTTCCTATGTGAAGCCAGCCTTGGTTAATCTATAATTAAATCATAGAAATACAGAGCAACTTCGGAGGTCTTCTAGTCCAACCTCTTACTCAAGGCAGGAGACCTTATACCTATCCAGTCACATGGTTGTTCAGTCTGTTTTTGAAAACCTCCAGTGATGGAGCATCCTAGGAAACAAGCTATTCCATTGATTAATTGCCCTGTCAGAAAATTTCTCTATATTTCTAGGTTGGATCTCTCTTTAACAAGCTTCCACCTATTACTTCTTTTCCTGCCCTCTGGTGCCTTGGAGAATAAATCAATCCCTTCTTCTTTGTGACAGCCCCTCAAGTATAGGAAGACAGCTGTCATATCCCTAACCCTTCTCTTTGATAATCTAGATATACCTAGTTCCCTCAACTATTTGTCATATGATTTAGCCTCCAGACCCTTTATCATCTTTGTTGCTCTTCTCTGCACACTTTCCAGGATCTCAACATCTTTTTTGTATTGTGGTGACCAGAACTGGACACAGTATTCCAAGTGTGGTCTCATCAGCACGGTAAAAAAAATTGTACTATCATTCTTGTCTTGATGCTATCCCTCTGTTGAAGCAGTCTAGGACTGCACTGGCTTTTTACACATATTGTGTGAAGCCCCCAAAAACATGTTAATCTAATAACTAAGTTAAGCATTGGATGCAAATCTCATCGGTGTCTTCCTTCTGGATGGTCATGTCCACTTTCACTCCATTCCTAAACATATTGGCGCAGTGGTTGGAGTGCAGTACTGCAGGCTATTTCTGCTGACTGCTGACTGCCTGCAATTTGGCAGTTCAAATCTCACCAGGCTCAAGGTTGACTCAGCCTTCCATCCTTCCGAGGTGCGTAAAAGAGGACCCAAATTGTTGGGGGCAATATGCTGACACTCTAAACCGCTTACAGAGGGCTGTAACGCAGTGTAAAGTGGTATATAAGTCTAAGTGCTATTGCTATCAAAACTTTCGTGTTCTCATTCTCTTTGAATTCCTGGAGCTCCGAGGCTCTGCCTTTCTCCAAGTTGTTTTTAATTTCACAACAAGCCATAATTATGCTTTAAGGACAGAGGGCCAGCAAACTAGAGTCCTGTTGTAGACTGTTGGGGGCAAAATCTAGCCTAGAGATATCCCTGAAATGAGAGACAAGAGAGCACTAAGCCACCTGTGGATGGCATTTCCTGTAAGTCCATGGCCAGGTGGTGAGAAACAGCTGCTAATGTCAGACCAGCTTCTCTCCCAGCAGAAGTTAATGGCTTCTCTGCTGTGAAGGTCACCTCATTAAGAAAAGCAAAGATTTCAGTCACCCACTCCAGGGGTACAAGGTGGCACCCTCCCAGTGAAACTTGACCTTTTCAGCCGGCAAGTGAGACGGGCAGCGGCACGCGTAAACCTCGCCGCCACCCAAACAGCATTTTGTTTCTTAGACACCTAACATCTCCCAAGCAGCAGTTTTGAACTTTTCATTCTTGCCGCTTGTCAACTCCTGAAGGCTGGAAAAGAGAGGGAAATAGAGGTGGGGGGAAAGCTGTCCTGGTTGGCCATTTATTGATACCGTAGTCAATTGTTGAAGATTCCTTTTTTTTCCCCAGAAGGAACTCAACTTCAGAGATCTGTTCCCACTTATCATGAACCACATGGTCATCCCAAAGGTGCTTAAAAAAACACCCCTGCAAGACCGCCTTCTACCACACACCTCCCAGCGACCGGTGAGATCCCACAGAGTTGGTCTCCTCCAGGTCCTGTCAGCTAAACAGTGCCGGCTGGTGGGACTGCGGGGGAGAGCCTTCTCTGTGGCTGCCCCGGCTCTCTGGAATCAGCTTCCTCCTGAGATCCGCACTACCCCCACCTTACTGGCCTTCCGGAAAGCCATTAAGACCTGGCTTTTCCATCAGGCTTGGGGCCATTGGCCTTGGCGACAACTAGCAAGGTCGGCCCAGGAGTGTATGGATGGTTGTAATTATTTTAAATTTAAAATGTGTTTTTTAACCTGTTTTTTAACTTTTTTATAATTGATATATTGATTTGTATTTCTTCCTGCTGTGAGCCACCCTGAGTCCTTCGGGAGTTGGGTGGCATAGAAATATAAACAAACAAACAAACAAACAAACAAACAAACAAACAAACAAATAAATAAATAAATGTTCTTCATTTTTTCTTTGAAACCATTTTGTTTCTCATCAAAGAACCTTCTTTAATTCTAAGTTCTTCCACTTGAACAGAAGCTTCTTCAGTTTCAACTTCAATTAGAATTGAAGAAACTTCTTCAAATGAGAAGTGAAATATTTGCAAGCAAAAACAAAACAAAACTCCAAGAAAGTCCAGTTGCCTTTTGGAAAAAGCACCTTTGGGACATCCATGACCTGGATGATTGGGAATCTCCATAGACATCAAACTACATGGTCCATCTTTGGCTTGTTGGGAATACCATTCCATGAGCTCCTCACTGAGGAACCAGGGACCAGTAAGCAATGGTTTATTTTATCATGGTTTGTTGAGTACCCTGGTTTGTGAATAAGCCACAGTGTCTGAATTCATGTGGCATGGTAAATCAAAATCACATTATGACTTAGCAGTGGGACATGGTTAGTGCAGCTGCCCGGCACCTCCAATTGAGCTAAATGCTTGGTCTCTCCCTGAAAGGCAGTGGTGGGTTGCTACTGCTTCACACCAGTTTGGGTGAACTAGTAGCGGCGGGGGTGGGAGGCTCCGCCCACCCGCCCGGACGTCATCACGGAGCGCGCACATAGCAAAGGTAAGTGATACCCATTACTGCTGAAAGGCACCTAGGAAAGAGCAGAAGACTTCCTAGTTTCTGTTGAGTAACACTACAGGGAGAGGCAAAATGATAAGTACCGTATTTTTCTGAGTATAAAACGCACCTTTTTTCCCCTAAAAGAGGCTGAAAATTTGGGTGTGTCTTATACTCTGAATGTAGCTTTTTCAAAGCTTTTTTCCCCCAGCCCTAACGAGGTGCTAACGATCTTCCCAGCTTGCAGGATTTTTTCATTGCTACTCTGAAGAAGTTTTTTTCCAGCCCTAAGTCTTTGCAGGCTTGTTTTCATTGCTACTCCCTCCAAAGAAGATTTTTTTCAGCCCTAACTGGGGATAAAATAATGTGCTGAAGCTGACCAGACTAAGGATGCTAGCCAAATGAATACCTGGTAGGTAGATTTTTTCCCCCTATTTTCCTCCCCAAAAACTAAGGTCTTATACTCTGGTGCGTCTTATACTCCAGTGTGTCTTATACTCCGGTGTGTCTTATACTCCGAAAAATACGGTAATTTGAAGGCAACATTAGCTACCCAATTGCATCATGGAGTGTGGGGGGGGGGAAGCAATACACACATTTGCACCCCTATTCACAAGCTCATACTCCACCATCAGCTACAGCCGTGTTTTTCAACCTCAACAACTTTAAGATATATGGACTTCAACTCTCAGAATTCCCCCAGCCAGCATGCTTTAAGATGTAAGAATCCTGGGAGTTGAAGTCCACGCATCTTAAAGTCACTGAGGTTGAGAAACACTGAGATACAGCTTTCTTTTTGATAGAGAGGGAGAAGGAAGCGCCCCGTGACCCCGTTTCTTCTGCCAATCAACCACTCAGTGGGGAGAAATCAGGAATTCCTGCTGCTCTTGGATGTCACTGCACATGGCCTGGGGAGGGAGAGATTCCCTACCTATGTGCAGAGAGAAAATGATCATCATCTAGACTCCAGGAGTCCCTTCTGAGGACCCATTTTCTTTAAAATTGGTATGCCCCTGGCAACCTTTCAAATAAAGCAGCGATTCTCGAAGTGTGGTCTGGGGACTCCTGGGGTCCCTATAAGCCTTTCAGACAGTCTTCAAAATAAAATAAAAAATATGTTTAAATATCTTAGTTTAAGTTTTTAATAAATATTGGTAGATATCATTTTCATTTAAAGACCCCATAATCCCTTGCGGGGTGGAGTCTGGGCAACTGAATGGAGCGGAGCTAGCAGAGATTTTTTTAATGGCCGGATGCTCTTCCTGTCGCCAATGTGGAGGGGTTTTTTCTTTTGTTCAGCAAATATATTCTCAGGGTGCCCAGAGACAGAAATATCTGCCTCTACCTAGGATCGAACTCACAGCCTCCTGATTGTGAGGTGAGAGCTCCACTTCTAGGCCACCGCACCACTCTCATTGATAGATATAACCCACATAAACCAACGCTCTTCGACAGGGGTGAGCAACTATTGGCTCTGCTGGCTCAGGAATTCTGGGAATTCCACAGGTCATACAATTGTCATAATTGCCCATCCCTGCTCTTTGAGGTCCTCAATTTTTTTTAAAGGATGTAAAGGGGTCCCGAAAATTGCTGAAATAAAGAAAGATTTCTTATGGAGGAGAATTCTGGGCAAAATAAATGAAATATTGGGTCTTGAGCAGTGGTGGGTTCCTACCGGTGCGGTCCACTCTATAGCACCGGTAGCGGCCCGCTGGTGACATCACAGTACCGGTGCAGTTGGTTGCCGGTGCCTAAGTGCCGCCATTTTTTTAAAAAAAATTTTTTTTACTTTTTTTTATTTTTTTCTGCGCATGCGCAGAAGCCAAGCTTCCAGCACTGCGCATGTGCTGCCTTCCTACCCCACAGTGAGTCCAAGCAGGGGAGGATGGCTGAGGGAGCACGTGAGACGCTGAAAGAACGGGCGGCAGGAGCGATCTCCATTCCCCTCCCTTCAGCAGTCCGAGAAGCCACGAACGTGCGGTGATGATCCTAAGCATTTTCACACGTTTGAGGCTTCTCAAGCTGCTGAGGGGAGGGGGAACAGGCAGCAGGAGCCTAGGATCATCGAATGGGGAGAAGCATTCAGGCCGGACGGAGCCTCCTAGAAGAACCGCTGCCGCGGTCTTGCTGCTCCCACTGCGGGAGGCTGTGTTGAGATGGCCAATGCCCCCCCCACTTCTCCAGCCGCTGCCAAGCTCCCGAGGCCCACGCCCACCCAGTCACGTGGCTGGCAAGCCACACCCATAAAATAAGCCACCCCCACAGAGTGGTAGTAAAAAAATTAGGAACCTGCCCCTGGTCCTGAGTGGGAAAACGAGATCCACGGGCAGGGCGGATCCTGCTCTGTCTCATTCTCCTTCAGCGAAGGCAAGATGCGCTGGTATTTTTTGTGTGCTCCATCCGACTGTGCTGGTCTCCCTAAAGATTGTGCTTGCAACAGGCTTCTGCTGTTGTGTGCTTTCTGGGTATTTCTCCAGCTGGAGAATTAATCCTTTGCGAATGCAAGGAATTCTACCTAATTGCTCCCTTCCTGTGCTTAGTGTGTGGTTTTAATGGCTGCTCGTGCACAGAGGGCAGTGGCAAGTGGGCTGCTGAGCCCTTCGCACTTACCTTCCTTCTTGCAAATGAGAAAAAGCTCACCGCCAGCATCGTTACGGCCAGGGAAGGGATTTTTTTCGCCGTAGCACCTGGTCTATAGGCTCATCCACCTGCAGAGATGAGCACAGAATCCCTAGATTCAGACAGAGTGGGAAAAGGAGGCGGAAAGAGAGAGAGAGAGGAAAAAGGAAAGAGCAAGAAAGAAGATATCCGGCAGAAGCTGATGGCCAGGCCTGCTTAACAGAGATAATCAGATAGCGTTGTGCCATTTGCTTCCAAGAAATGCCACCAAATCTCCTGGGGTCTGATAGCTGCAGCTTCAGCTGCCCTCGGATCAAATTGTGAGCGCTCTTAGCTAGCACCAGGGCAAGGGTTCAGGTCTCTCTTGGCTTCCAAATTGTCAGTCCCTACAGCATTTGCTGGTCATTGCTGAATGACATTCCTGGCCTCCTTTATAATGTATTGCACAATTATTAAGCGTTCCACTGGTCTTGTTTAGTAGTTCCCTGCCCAGTTGGGGTCTTCACATATGGAAATGGCTCAATGTTTGGTTTATCAATGGAATAGAAGGAAGCTGACCAGGAGTGGGTTCCTAATTTTTTTACTACCACTCTGTGGGCGTGGCTTATTTTGTGGGTGTGGCTTGCCAGCCATGTGACTGGGTGGGTGTGGCTTACCGGTCATATATTAGTTATTTCAGAGAGATGTTACTACTATTTTTGCTATTTTATACCTTACATGAAAAGCTTTGCATACAAAGTGTGTGTTACACCATGGCAACACAGCAACCTTTATATGCAGAAAATGCTATAGTTAAAAGACAAGCAAGTCTCATACAGCATTTTTGGTTTCAGTCATGGATTCCTTAGACGAAAATATTGAGGACTGTTAAAAGAACAGTATCTTTTAACAGTCCTCAATGTTTTCGTCTAATGAATAACAGTATAAAACTGTATAAAATTAACAGTATAGAAGGTTAAGCTTTCGGAAAATGCCCACTTTGGGAAGCTTTAGGCAAAAGCGAAGGAAAAGTGTCAAATGCGAGCTTCTTATTATTTTCAAGTGAAGGGACGGGGAAAGACTTAATTTTCAGGTTTCTGGGCATGCGCAGAATAAATTTTTTAAAAAAATTTAAAAAAAAATTTTTTTAATGGCGGCGCCTAGGCACCGGCAACCGACCGCACCAGTACTGTGATGTCACCAGCGGGCCGCTACCAGTGCTATAGAGTGGACCGTACCGGTAGGAACCCACCACTGAAGCTGACCCTTTTAGCCACGGCTTTCAAAAAAAAAGATGCTTGGCTAAAATGGCTTTGCGGATTTTGTTTTTGGACATATTTCAACCATCTTATGGCAAAAGGCAGGTTCTGCGTGCAGGTCACATCCTGGCATTACTTCGAAGGAGGAGATAAGTGGACTGTAGGAAACTCACCTGCTTGAAGGTCTGTGGAGATCTGCAAGTCAGAGTCAACTAAGGTAGTAAGGTTGGAGTTCTTCTAAAGAAGGTTCTACTCTCACAATCCCCTGCCAGTGATCTTGCGGGTCACTATTAGGATTTTGTGTCCAAAACCTCTTGACATCACTGGGTTGTCTAATCACTAGGTTTGTCTATGGAGAGCCTCAGTCATCCAGGTCATGGTTGTCCCAAAGGTGCTTTTTCAAAAGGCAACTGGACTTTATTTTTCCTTGAAGACATTTCGCTTCTCATCCAAGAAGCTTCTTCAGTTCTGAAGCTTCTCACTTCCTCCTTCAAAGTAATGCCAGCAGGAGAAGCTAAGCAAAAGGTCTTCAAGGAAAAACAAAGTCCAGTTGCCTTTTGAAAAAGCGCCTTTGGGATAATCACCCAGTTGTTGAATGGAGAAGGAAGTCAACCTAGTTAAGTAAGGCAGCTTTCGATCATCCTGCAACCCTTTCATTTTGTTTCAGCCAATTTGCTGCATCATGTGCCTTGCAGGCTATTAATGTAATGCCTCACTGCTTTTGTACCTTGGCCTTAACCCAACAAGCATCACACCATGGATGAGTCTGCTGTGAAAGCAAAAAAAAAGGGGGGGAGAGAGGAAAAGTCCCCACACCTAGTCGAGAAACATATCCACCAACACTTTACGATTGAAAAATGAAAGCTATCTCTGTTCCTACACCAAGTATCACAGTGAGGAATCTGCCTCTTGCTCTATGTGAATTCTGAAGACACCTTAGATCCGTGATGGCAAACCTATGGCACAGGTGGCACGTGGAGCCATATCTGCCAGCACGCAAGCCCGTTGCCCTAGCTCAGCTCCAGCACGCATGTGCGTGCCCGCCAGCTGAATTTTGGCTCACACTGAGGCTCTGGGAGGGCGATTTCAGCCTCCGGAGGGCCTCTGGGGTGGCATGGGGGGAGCATTTTCACCCTCCCCAAGCTCCAAGAAAGCCTCTGGAGCCTGGGGAGGGCGAAAAATGGGCCTACCGGGCCCACTGGCAGTCGTGAAATGGGGGAGTGGGGGGGTCACGCATGCATGCGCAGGGGGGTGGGGCGAGTGAGGGGCTTTGAATTATGGGTGTGGGCACGCACGTATGTGCGATACCGCGCACGCACTATTTCGGCACCCGAGCAAAAAAAGGTTCGCCATCACTGCCTTAGATGATGCTGTGTGTATTTACTCTGATTGTTCTTCTCTAACTCCTGAATTGGGTTTACTGTTAAGTTAAACTCTATAGGGTTAGTCTTTCTTAGGCAAACCGGTAGCGGTGGTGGTAGGAGGCTCTGCCCACCCGCCTGGACGTCATCAAAAATGCTCTGCGCCTGCGCGCTCCCGTTCCCGAACTGGTAGCAAAGGTAAGTGAAACTCACTACTGATCTGAGTCTTGTTGGACCACACCAACAGCAACTGAGGTCAGCATCTTACTTTTCATAGTAGTTAACCAGGGGTCTCCCAGAGGACTCAAAGACCCTTAAAAGAATTGCCCCCCCCCCCGACCAATTAATATTTTGTCAGTAGCCTTGTGGCTCTGAACACAAAACTCCATAGATTTTACACGTGCACATACACCACTCAATCATATATGCACCAGATTAGCTACAGACTTAGCAGCTTAATTTGAGTAACATCATAAATTCAATCTTGATTTAAGCTTTCTGTATTTAGTGCACTGGGTGAACGTATGCTATTTGTTTATAGTGCAGAGTATTATGTAAATCCAAAAATCTGGTAAATTTAGTAATCTGTCATATAAACACAGCCCCATCATCCTTACAGCCAGGTCCCCATGCTGTGGTAAGCCATAACATGTATGACTTATTGGATAAACTTTGATAAGGGAACCAGATGGCTACAAACGAAAGGGAAACACAATTGTCAGATTTCATGGAGTAGTCTATTCAGATTCTCAGTCATCCACGTCTGCCTCTTGCTCTATGTGAATTCTGAAGACACCTTAGATCAGGGGTCTCCAACCTTGGCAACTTTAAGACTTGTGGACTTCAACTCCCAGAATTCCTCAGTCAGCTTTGCTTTGGTTTTGCTGGCTGAGGAATTCTGGGAGTTGAAATCCACAAGTCTTAAAGTTGCCAAGGTTGGAGACCCCTACCTTAGATGATGTTGTCTGTATTTACTCTGATTGTTTTTCTCTAACTCCTGAATTAGGTTTACTGTTAAGCTAAATTCTATATTCTATTCTATAGGGTTAGTCTGTCTTCTTTATAAAGAGCATATGAGCCAGTGGTGGGTTGCTACTGGTTCACACCGGTTCAGGCGAACTGGTAGCGGTGGTGGTGGTAAGCTCCGCCCACCCGCCCGGACGTCATCAAAAACGCTGTTTCAAAGGTTCTTTTCCAAAAGGCAACTGGACTTCCTTCATTTTTTTCTTTGAAAAACATTTCACTTCTCATCCAAGAAACTCCTTCAGTTCAGAAGAGAAACATTTTCAAAGAAAAACCCAAGGAAGTCTATTTGCCTTTTGGAAACACATCTTTGGGAGATTTCATACAGTCCCATTTCTGCCTTTCTCTGATCCCATCTCCCGAACTTCTTTGCTCTGCTGTCTTCCTTGGAGCTGACACAAATTTCATTTAATGCTGCCTTAGCAGGAAATGATTGCTTCCACCCAGCTCTCATAATTAAAATGGAGTAATGAGTGCTAATGGATATTTATTTGACTGTTACCTTGTCATGCATTTATTGATGCAAATATATTCAGAATCATTAAATGCTTTATCCAGCCCAACAGTTCACAATCTCGGTGGGGATCTCAGTTCCTGCCACCACTTTGGCCACAACACGGAAACAAAAGAATGATTCCATCTTTGCTTTCTAAAGAGCCTTTTCTCCCAACACTATTTTTCTCCATGAGGCAAAAGTCTCTTTAGGCTGTGCTCTGAAATACTTCCTACAAATCCCATGTTCTGATTATCTAAAACACATGAACTAAGAACAACCTTGCTACAACCTAGTGTTCTTCAGATATGCCCAGAGGACCAAATCTAGAATTCTTAGCCAACTATCGTGTTTCCCCAAAAATAAGACCCTGCCTTATATTTTTTTTGAACCCTGAAATAAGTGCTTGGCCTTATTGCCATGCACTCAAAAGCCCGATTGGGCTTATTATCAGGGGATGTGTTATTTTGAGGGAAACACGGTAGCAGATCTGGGGAGCTCCTGGTTGAAAAGGCTTATCTATGAAGTTGTTGTTGTTAGTTGCGAAGTCGTGTCCGACCCATCGCGACCCTAGGGACAATGTTCCTCCAGGCCTTCCTGTCCTCTACCACCCCCTGGAGTCCATTTAAACTCACACCGACTGCTTCAGTGACTCCATCCAGCCACCTCATTTTCTGTCGTCCCCTTCTTCTTTTGCCCTCAATCTTTCCCAGCATTAGGCTCTTCTCCAGTGAGTCCTTCCTTCTCATTAGGTGGCCAGAGTATTTGAGTTTCATCTTCAGGATCTGGCCTTCTAAGGAGCAGTCAGGGTTGATCTCCTCTAGGATTGACCAGTTTGATCGCCTTGCAGTCCAAGGGACTCGCAGGAGTCTTCTCCAGCACCATAGTTCAAAGGCCTCAATACTTTGCCGCTCAGCCTTCCTTATGGTCCAACTTTCACAGCCATACATTGCAACTATGAAGTAAGTTTAGTTACACCTAGCAGGTTTTATGATTGATATCAAGCAAGAATATTGGCCTGTAGAAGATCTCTTTACTGACTTTACTGAGCATGCTCCATAACTATGGAGTACTGATAAAAATGGGGGCAAAGTGGAGGGGGTGGAATAGTTTGGAAAAGGGTACAGCTATTTGGCTGAAGCCCTAAATTCAACACCATCCTTTTAATTGCAGCCATTTAGCAATGTTCACTTCAAATTTATGCTAGATCTCTTTCACTTGACTTTGCAAGTACTATGGGGAAATGTAAGAATTAATGCTCAAATAATTATACACACTTATTTTTAGGTTTATATGTATGGATAATGACTCATATGGAGTAAGAATAATTCCTAAGGACTGAAGCTTGGATGAGATAAGAATAGCAAACTCTTCAGTAGGGGAACTTCTCTTGACACTTGGAGCCACCTTAAGATAGATTAAAATTGCTTTTGATTTTAGACCTCTTGGAATGGGGATTTACCACAGTTAAAAGCAAAACCAACAATGGGAAAATATCCTAATTTTCTCAAGTTATCTATGAGGACTCAGTCAGCTAGATGCAGATGATTATCCTTCTCCAAGGAGTTATTTCAAGATTTTCCTCCAACTGACCTGAATTCCACTGACTTTTTCTGACTTGGATGGGAGACAAGAAAATCCTGTTGATTTGATTCAGTGCCCGTGGCTCCAGTGACAGACAAAAATGTTTGCCACATCAACAGAATACTTTACGTACTAGAAACAGAATACCTTACGAAACCGGACTCAAAATCCTGGGCTTAGAAAGCTTAGAACTACGTCGCCTTCGGCACAACCTAAGCATAGCTCATAAAATTATCTGCTACAACGTCCTTCCTGTCAACGACTACTTCAGTTTCAACCACAACAATACGCGAGCACACAACAGATACAAACTCAAAGTGAACCGCTCCAAACTCGACTATAGAAAATACAACTTTAGCAACAGAGTGGTAAATGCCTGGAACTCACTACCTGACTCTGTGGTTTCGTCACCAAACCCCCAAAACTTTACCCTTAGACTGTCCACTGTTGACTTCACCCGATTCCTAAGAGGTCAGTAAGGGGCGTGCATAAGTGCACCAGCATGCCTACCGTCCCTGTCCTAATGTTCCTTCTTATCAGTACCCATCTTATGTATATAAACAATGTTACATCTATGTATATTACTAACACATACTTGACAAAATAAAGAAATAAAAATAAAAATAAATAAATAAACCACTATTAATTGTGTTGTAGGGACAGAAGAGTTCTTATATGCAAGAAGGACCACTCTCCTCAGGGAAGTTTTGTCAACTGTGTTGGTTAGCAATTTACTATTTCAACTGATCCATAGTACCAGATCTAGCATAACTCTATAAGCAAAAAACTAGGCCTCTTTCTTTTACAGGAGAGAAAATGTGGAAAAGGAATACCTAAAAAAATTTTTTTTTAAAAAAAAGCACTCTGAAATTGTGGCTTGGCTTGATAGCCCAGATCCATTTTTCCATTAGTACGAGGATGAGTCAAAACGTAATGCCATTTTCTTTAGGACAGGTATAATTACCAACACAGGAACATGTGGCATACATGAAAATGAAGCTGGTCCTCTGTGGATCACATCCCTACTTCTCAACATAGTCACCGTTTCTCTCAATAACAATGTTCCACTTTCGAATGAGAGCATGTATCCCTGCCTCGTAAAATTCTGTTGACTGTTCTTTGAGCCACTTCTTCACTGCAGTTTTCACTTCCTCCTCACTGGAATAATGTTTGCCTCTCAAACCCTCTTTCATGGGGCTTTCAAACTTGTGGTTCTTGATTTTTTTGATGTGCAAAGTTCAGTTACCAGTCCTTGGCTGTGATGGCCTTCCATTTCTCCCTTCCACAATTTTACAATGAGTATTACAAGAAACTGGGGCTTGTGAAAACATATATTATGATGATCTCCCTCCATTGTTGAAGGAGCCCAGGAAGTCCCGTGCTGGGGTAAAATTGTAGAAACTGATGGGTTTACTTTTTCAGCAAGCTCTTGAAATTATATCCTGGCCTAAGAGATTCCCAAATCTCCTTCACCATCATATGTTTGAATTTTGCTATTAACATCATGAACCCCCAGGCAGTCAAAAACCAAAACTATACCTAATCTATGGTGCCACCTCCCAAATAATTTTGTCATTAACATTTAAATATGGCTAAGCTCATACAAGCTTGCCACATCTCATTCAATGATGGTGTCACCCTGGGCTTGTCGTGCATTCTCAGTTGAAATTTTATGGAGCTCTCATCGAGATGTTGACTTTTCATTGCCTAAATCAGGGGTGTCAAACTCAAGGCCCGGAGCCTGATCTGGCCCATGGGGCTACCCTGGAAACAGCAAAGGAATGGCCCACAGTGCCTCTGCCAGGGGTGGGTTCCTGCCGGTACGCTCTTACCTGTTGGTTGCCGCAGAACCGAAGAAGCCGGTGGCATTCACGGTGCGGGGCTTCCCCCGCCCGCTTTCCCCTGCCCACCTGGACGTCGCCATTTGCATTCTTTTGCCCTCTGCGCAAGCAGAATGCTTTGTGCATGCACAGAAGGCAAAAGAATGCAAATGGCTGTACTAGGTGGGTGGGGGAAAGCGGGCAGGGGAAGCCCCACGCCGCGAACACCACCGTCTTCTTCAGTTCTGCGGCAACCAACAGGTAAGAGCGTACCGGCAGGAACCCACCCCTGGCCGCTGCCATAAAAAACGGAGATAGTGAGAGCCATATGTGGCATTCCCGAGGTCTGTTTTCACTGGCAGAGGGTTGCAGGAGGCCATCCAGCTGAAAATGGAGCTCACAAGGGCCACGTGTGGCTCACCCAAGCTCCATTTTAGCTGGCAGAGGATTGCAGGAGGCCGTTGCAGCTGAAAACGCAGCTCGCGAGGGCCATGTGTGGCACTCCTGAGGTCCGTTTTCTCTGGCAGAGGATTGCAGGAGGCCGTCGCAGCTGAAAACGGACCTCGGGAGCCCGTTTTCACTGGCAGAGCACTTGGTCCACCACAGGCACCCCTGACATGTGTGACGTTTAGCTGGCCATGCCCACCTTGACCACACCCACCACACACCCCTGAGGTCAAACACAACCCTGATGCAGCCCTCAGTGAAATTGAGTTTGACACCCCTGGCCTAAATAATATTCCAAGCTATATTATATACTATATGAAAAATGCTTTCTGGAGTAAGATGTTTCCCCACTGTCCTGCAACCCTTCTCTCTTTCTCATCAATATTACTCATCTTACTTCAAGAGAGAGAGCCTCAGAAGATTACCTCAGACTAGTAGAAGAGATCCAGTGCCATGGTGCTGGGTCTAGTAAAACTCACCGCGGCCAAATCACCATCTCACCATGGCCAAATCCTGAGTTGTCCCCTTCCAGTGGTGCCAAGCACCCAGTGTGTACCAAGGGCATTGAGATGCCACACTTCTCTGCCCACTGCAAAAATGCTAAGCATTGGCCGCAAAAAAAAAAAAAATCCTGGCTGGTTTGTGTGACAATGATTATCCAGTGACTCCAGGCATGAAATGCAATTAACCTCCTCTGCACAAGAATAACCAGTAGTGTTAACATCAGTCACCTCCTAACAACAGCTAGGCCATTTCCAATCTGAAAAGGAAGAGGAGAAAACAGAAACAGACTTAAGAGCTAGCAGAAAAGCTCCAGGGCCCCAAGCTCTGACAGCATCAAAGCTTCTTGCCTATTGCTAATGGGTAAGTGGTTATTTTTTGATCCTGAACTACATGAGAAATTGACGCTGTGGCATACTCGCATTTAAAAATAGCAGGGAAGATGTTTTATTGGAACGTTTGGGCTAAACACGTGTGAGAAGAAATATCCATCTGGTTCAGTTCCAAGCCAGGAGAAAGGCACTGGAGACAAAATGGAGGCTGGAGGCTGATTGGAAAGTGGGTTTAATGATGAAGCAGAACCACATGGGTTTTGGACAGCTGACCACATGGAGTGGAGAGTGGGGGGGGGTTATACCTTCTCTTGGGCTTTGCACTTGAGCTTCCTGTTCCTGTGCAAGAACATATATTCTATTGTCTGTTGTAGGGGTTATGTAGGGGTCATAGCTGGCTCTATAGGTTGTCAGAGCTCCCAGGTTTGGTTGAAGTTTTCTGGGAGGGGTGCGACTGAAAGGGTGTTGGGCAATTCCTATTGTGGCTAAGGGCTAATCCTATCTTGTTCAGACTTTGCTGCAGGGAATTTCCTGTCTTGAAGGGATTTCTGCCTGCAGTATTTGCTTTGCCTATGAATAGAGCTACCTAGATACTTGGCTTCTTTCAATAAGCTCTTTATCTCAAAAAGTGCTGACATCTGCTGAGGGCTCTTAAGAAAGGTGGTGGTTGCTTTCTCCCTCTTAAAAAACATGCTTCTCCATTTCTCATTCAGGGAAATACAATATACTGTCTTTTAATATTTCCTAAAATATTCAAGAGGGGTGGGTTCTAACTTTCTACACACGGGATCAACACTTTAAATCAGGTGATTTCTGATGTTGTTTCAAATCTTTTGACAGGTTGAGTGTTGAGCAAGACTTCCCTATGATATTCCTTTGACAATATATACAATTGAAAGATGCATTAATTAAACAGAATGGTGCAGAAGCTCTAGCAGCTTCCAACACACATTCAGTTTTAGGATTTTAAGTGCATTTTTAAGGGATGCTGCACTTGAAAGGAAATAAAAAATCCAATTTTATAAAGACTTTAAAAGTCAAATGAAAGCTAATAACAAATCTGAATTGGGTTTTGAAGTACTGGAATATCCGGTTTTGGAGAATCAATGGATCCAGGTGTGATGAAAAAATGAAGTATACTAATGATTTTAAAAATGAAATTAATTTTTCAGAAAATACAGTTTTGTGTTTATGGGATACTCAAAAGTGGATAGTTAGTTTTTATGTTGGCATTTTAAGAACTGATTCTTTAACTCATATGATTTGACCTTGTCCAGTTATAGCCTTGTTTTGGTTTCAAATCACAAGTCAGTACAATTCTGGGAAGAAATATTATAGCTAAGGACTTTAATATGATGTTGAACCATATTTCCTAAAATATGGAATCTGTCATTTCATCCACATCTTTGGCTCTGTTGAACTAGAGCCATGGTGAATTGGATCATTCTATATAACTACAAAGAAATTTAATCTCCTGGTTTTATGAAATGGAGCTGGGAGGTGAGTTGGCCATCTATTTTAAAAATGTTCCTGTATTTTAAAAATGAGATAATGGTGCAATATGTTGCTAATGGTCTACATTTAATAAGTCTTTTTGATGAGACAGCTTGGTCTAGTGGTGAAAGCAACCAAGCTAAAAAGTGGGAAACTGTGAGTTCAAGTTCTACCTAAATCATAAAAGCCAGCTGAGTGACTTTGGGTCAGTTTCTCTCTCTCAGAAACTCCCGTTAACCCCGAGATTACGAGGATGCTGGGACATGTAGTTTAATAACAAACAGGAAAGCACCAGGTTGGGGAAAGCAAGTAGATAGATCAGGGGTGAAATTCAAAAAGAAGATATACTAATTATTAGCAATAGCACTTAGACTTATATACCGCTTCATAGTGCTTTACAGCCCTCTCTAAGCGGTTTACAGAGTTCAGAATATTGCCCCCAACAATCTGGGTCCTCATTTTACCGACCTCAGAAGGATGGAAGACTGAGTCAACCTTGAGCCTGGTGAGATTTGAACAGCTGAACTGCTGAACTAATAGGTTGCAGTGCTGCTTTTAACCACTGCGCCACCTCGGCTTATTATACACAAAACAATAAAAGGGGTACACAAATACTTACATAAGAGCAATAAGACTCTTATTGCTCTTATGTAAGTAGTTGTGTACCTCTTTTATTGTTTTGTGTATAATAATTGGTATATCTTCTTTTTGTAGGTCATTAGGGCAAAGAAGTGATAGTGACTTGGCCACACCCACTCAGTCACATGACCACCAAGCCACACCCACCAAGCCATGCCCACAGATCCAGTAGGGAAAAATTTTGAATTTCACCCCTGTACACTCCTCCTCCTCTCTGGTCTGAGGAAAAATTGTCTTCCACAAAACCGGTCTCTGGTGCAAAAAAGTTTGGGGACCACTGATCTATGCAGTCATTAATAGTAGACAACAACATGATGGCACATAATCAATCAAAAGTTTGTTTTAATCACCTGTACTTACTTTATCATCATTGCACCTCGTACAACGAAATTAAATGTTATCTTCAGCGTACATTATACATAAGAAAACTATAAAAATTAAAATTAAACAAAAACACACATCGTTCACATTCTATGCAATTGAATTGGAAACCCATGATACTGCATTAATATTGCACTTTACTGTAGAATTCAATATAGTTACTGCTCTGGGATAGAAGCTGTTTTTCAGCCTATTTATCCTTGTTTTTATTGTCCTGTACCGTCTGCCAGATGGTAATAGTTTAAAAAAAAGGGTGCCCAGGATGGGATGGATCTTTAAGAATGTTTTGAACTTTCTTAAGGCAACGGGGGCTATAAGGCTCTTCCAAAGAGGGGAGGGGGCAACCAATGATCCTCTGGGCAATGATGTTAACCCTCTGGAGCGCTGTCCTATCTGCCACTGTGCAATTGGCAAACCATACACAACTGCGGTAAGTTAATATACTCTCTATGGTGCAGTGGTAGAAGGTCACCAGCAGTTTTTCGTTCAGTTGTTGTTTCCTGAGAACTCTCAGGTAGCATCACCATAATATCACCATAATATATCTAGGCTTTCTTTCTCCACCGGATAATCACTGGCTTTTTCCTTCTGTTGGTACTGTGGTTTGTCTTTCGTATAACATTAAAAGCTAAGCTCCTTGCCCTACTTTGCAGAGTGGCTCGCACCCAGCTCTTTGCTTCTGCATCTTTTTCGGTACCAACCTTGGCAACAGGCAGCAAAACAATGGGTGTCCATATCTTTTATCACAGAGAACTGTTGCTTTCCCAAGCTTCCATTGCCTGTCCAAACTACTATATTGCTTTAAACAAAATTTCAGTCTGCGAGTTTATCCAAGCACATTTGGCTTATAAGCGTCACCTTCTCAGGAGTCGAGGTGGCACAGTGGTTAAAAGCAGCACTGCAACCTACTAGTTCAGCAGTTCAGCTGTTGGAATCTCACCAGGCTCAAGGTTGACTCAGCCTTCCATCCTTCCGAGGTGGGTAAAATGAGGACCCAGATTGTTGGGGACAATATGCTGAACTCTGTAAACCGCTTAGAGAGGGCTGTAAAGCACTATGAAGCGGTATATAAGTCTAAGTGCTATTGCTATATAAGTCTAAGTGTTATTGCTATATAAGTCTAAGTGTTATTGCTATTGCTATTCAAAAACTGGCACTTCCTGCATATAGCGTCTGAAGGCTCAGATCTTGCAACAGAATCTGGAATAAGGGCTAATGCAAACTGAAGGGGAATTTTTTTATAGAAATTATCATATAACTTTTACGTTTCAGGAATTGCTATGAATAACACAAAACATTCACTCACTCAGTGAGGATAATGCCGGCTGTCAAAGCAAGCGCCCTCACTCTGCATTGTCTTGATAGTGTTGGCTATATACTGTCAAAACACGAACCAGCTTTTTATACAATTCCTGAATGGTTAGAATTGGTACCAAGGGAAGCATTGTTTCATGTGTTGGAAGGAGGGGGCAGAATGGTATGTGGATCAATTGATAATGAATAGCTTGGAAGTAAAGTTAAATATAAAGAACACTTTATCTCATTAAGAGCATGCCTATTCTTCCGAATCAAAATTAGATAGACATTCTGTGTAGCTTTCACTACTTTCCTCTCCTGGCTGAAAGCAACTTTTCACAAAGACCTTCCCTCCAACTTTTCACAGAAAACTCTCTTTGTGAAGCATTATAACACCTCCGCTGCTCCCCAACAGAATGGCAGCATCCTTTCATTTGAGGACGTGGGCTTCTGAGGTGGCTCAGAAGTTTATTCTCAGCCAAGCAGAGCACTAGTTCTCATTACGTGAAGCCCAGAAGAGTTTCACATTACATAAAGGCCACAAGACACTGCCTGTGTGCCACAATGAGGAGCCACAAGCTTTATCACACATCACTTGTAAGTGCTACGGTTGGTTAGTACTATACTTGACAGGTAACAGAATAGCAGAGTTGGAAGGGAGATCTTCTAGTCCAGTGATGGCGAACCTTTTTTCCCTCGGGTGCCAAAATAGTGCGTGCGCGTGCTATCGTGCGTGCGTGCGTGCCCACACTCATAATTTAAAGTCCCCCCACTCGCCCCACCTCCCTGCACATGCATGAGCGACCCCCCCCACTCCCCCATTTCCCGACTTCCAGTGGGTCTGGCAGGACCTTTTTTTGCCCTCCCCAGGCTCCAGAGGCTTTCTTGGAGCTTGGAGAGGGCGAAAACACTCCCCCTCGCCATCCCAGAGGCCCTCCGGGGGCCAAAATCGCCCTCCCAAAGCCTCCGTGTGAGTCAGAAATCAGCTGGTGGGCACACACATGCGTGCTGGAGCTGAGCTAGGGCAACGGCTCGTGTGCCGGCAGATATGGCTCCGTGTGCCACCTGTGGCACCCGTGCCATAGGTTCGCCATCACTGTTCTAGTCCAACTCCTGGTTCAAGCAGGAGACCTTATACCCAGGGGTGGGTTCTGATTTTCCTCGCTGGTGGTTCGCTTCCTGATGTGCTGCGTGGGTGCACGCATGTGCATGCGCAGTGTAAATACCCAGCTTCTGCACATGCGCAGAAGCAAAAAACAAGATGGCGGCGCCTATGGCACCACCAGACATGACAGGCCTGAGTCGCTGCGAGTTGCAGCGACTCAGGCCACCAAGTTACTACCGGTTCCATAGAAACGGTCCAAACCGGGAGGAAACCACCTCTGCCTATACCTAAGGTTATTGTGATGACCCGGGGCACCGCACAGAAATAACACAGGCAGCTGGCAGTTCAAACCGCCCCTTTATTGCTCCAAATTTCCCCAAACGCTCCCACGATTCTGGCAAGTCCCAGAGCAAAGTGATGACAAACAAGCCCACACCCCTCAAGCAGCCTCTTGCTGGAAATAGTCCAGCCCAGTGCTATGTATGCCACGGCTGCACAGCGATAAATCCAGCAGGGCAAATCAAGGAGTCCAGGAAGCAAAGGATCCAGGTAATTAGTCCAGAAAGCCAGAAAGAATGCAAGGACTCTTGGAAAGTTCAAACGTCAGCACTCAACACTTCAGGGACTCAGCATTTGTTCCCAACAAACGCCCTTCCTCACAGCGTCTCCTTAAGCCTCATTCCCCAGGTGTGCCTTGTGAAGAGGGGCGAGGCACTCTTCCCCCAAGTAGCCTGCTCAGTTTGCGTTGTTCTCGCCTTCTCTCTTCTCTTCGTGCTCTAGGATCAGGAAGAGGGGGGTCCTTGCTCATCACCCGAGCACTGTCTCTCATGTTCATCTGGGCCCTGTTCCTCCCGGTCTACAAGCTGTTCTAATCCTGAAAGGCCCTGACCTGACTGGACCTGCTCTTCCCCATTTTCCTCCAAAGCCAAGGAAGCCTCCTCCTCAATCTCTGTCGGCTCAGGTTCCAGCTTGTCTTCCCGCCGCAGATTCAGGCTCCAATGGGGGCATGACAGTTATAGATATGGGTGCTGAACCTAAAATGTACGATCTGATCTGCTATGGAGGCATTACCCTCATAATAATAGCAAGGGATAATTAGGAAGTCATAATAGTGACTCTCAATTTAGTCTTTTAAAGAAAAGGAGATGTACAAGGGGTCTCTTGACATGAATTAACACAGGGGTCCCCAACCCTCAGGCTGCAGTGCACTACCGGGCTGCAGTCCATTCAGAAGTAGCTTTAACAGATCTTTAACAGCTTTAATAGATTAACAGAGTTGGAAGGGACCTTATAGGTCGTCTAGTCCAATCCCCCGCTCAAGCAGGAGACCCTACACCATTTCTGACAAATGGCAGTCCAATCTCTTCTTGAAAGTCTCAAGTGATGAAGCTCCCACAACTTCCGAAGGCAAGCTGTTCCATTGGTTGATTGTTCTCACTGTCAGAAAGTTCCTCCTTATTTCCAGGTTGAATCTTTCCTTGATCAGTTTCCATCCATTATTCCTTGTCTGGCCTTCAGGTGCTTTGGAAAATAGCTTGACCCCCTCCTCTCTGTGGCAGCCCCTCAAATATTGGAACACTGCTATCATGTCTCCCCTGGTCTTTCTCTTCACTAGAATAGCCGTGCCCAGTTCCTACAACCGTTCTTCATATGTTTTAGTCTCCAGTCCCCTAATCATCCTGGTTGCTCTTCTCTGCACTTTTTCTAGAGTCTTAACATCTTTTTTATAGTGTGGTGACCAAAACTGGATGCAGTACTCTAGGTGTGGTCTAACTACGGCTTTATAGAGTGGTATTAGTACCTCACTTGATCTTGATTGTATCCCTCTGTTAATGCAATTTAGGATTGCATTGGCTTTTTTGGCTGCCACTGCAAGTGTGCCGCTGCAACTTCACGGGCAAGTGTGCACGTGCACACAGCTCCACTTACACGTGCAGCGGGCAGGTGAGTGCGTGTGTACACAGCTTCATTTGTGTGAGCAGTGGGCATGTGGACTCATCCCTTCTCCTCGCCCCAGTTTGTCTGCAAAGGTTAGAGATTGCTGGATTATCAGATAACAGAAACAGATTAGTTGGGGGCGGGCAGTGTCTTCTGCTGCTGCCAATATGCAGCAGTCTTCCTTGCACAACCAAGCCTTTGGACTGGGGTTAAAAATCACAGTTCATCACCTTCTGATGCACAAGCAAAATGCCTGTTGTGGCCATCCTCTCACAAAGCTGGTTGCGTCCAGGCAGGGTCTAGTCAATGAACAGATTGCAACCATTTCAAGGAACAACCTTTGGTGACCTGACCATTCTTTGCTTCGGTCCCAGCATGACCGCTTTTGAAAAGCCCCCCTGGGAGCCAGGCCAGCTCTGGCGTTGCCAGCAAGCACGTCAAAGTCACGTTTTCCATGCAGAAGGGTTAATTGCTCACATCTCGCTGCTTGAGCTTTGCAGGTGGCTTCACGCCGCTTGAAAGAGTTTGACCGTGTTCTGTGTGTTGCCAGGCCTGCCGAGACAACAATCAATCATAAGTAGTTCAGGAAGGGAACTTGGCAGGAAGGAAGCAAAGCAGACCCAGCTGACCTCTCTCAGGTCACAATCCCACTGCTTCTTGTCAAAGGCAGACAGGTGAGCTTTCATCCTGCTTGAGCCACTGCAGGTGAGACCGTAGTCAGACATGTCCCATTATCCCAATCGCCACGGGAAATGTCCCATGGAAATAAGGTGGTTATTCTGCTTCAGTGGGCAAGGTTATAATCATGTCATCTGCCTACAATTAGCTGAGTTGGTGGCACACAGATGACATTTCTCATTTTTCAACCCCACTCCGATATTTCTGTTCCACGGGAAGGTGAAGAGGGACATTTGTAAACACATGAATCTTCTTGGCTTAATGACTGCAGGATTAAGAGGTTCCTTTAACTATGCTTCTGAAGCTTAATTCAAGTGGAAAGTTTGATATGGACCACAAACTAGAATGCCAACTCATGAAAATTTAATCAAGGAGGAGACTCTGACCATTGAGTGGTTGAATTCACATAACAGACTCACTTTAGCTTAGCATCCCATGCAAAACCAAGCTCTGTGGTTACAACTCAATTAATCCAGAAAAGCATAGCAAATTCTGGTTCATTTGACCATGGGTAAGCATTTCATATAGCAAAAGGATAATTGCTCCAATCAAAGTCAGTACTCATACACTTTGCATTACAGAGCAGGTCTTTCAGATTAAGGATTGTTGTTTTCTCAGGACTTCCGGTTTGGCGTTCGGCGCCGATGGCGTTCCTCTTTCAGGGCGCCTTTCCGACTCCCGGCCAAGCCGCCAGAACAGCTGTCTGGTGGCTTGGAATCTCTCTGCCCCGGACATAGGGGAGAGAGGAGAGCGTGGCAGGTGGGGTAGAGCCCCCCTAGTGCCCTAGGAGCCATCCAGGGGCGCGAAGGGAAGGCTCCCCAGGTAGCCTGCCCCTAGCTCCGGGAGCCTGGAAATCTCCGCTCTTGCGGAGCAAGCTGCCGAAGCCGCCACTGCTTCTAGAAGAGGATTTATAAAACTTTTTTTTTTGTGCATCTAAAGAGGCAGACAGAGAGAACCAGGGGCTTTGCTGGGCAAGTATGGATTTTCCCCCCCTTTTTTTAAACCCTCGGCTAACTTCTATTCGAAGAAACAAAGTAACATTTAACATGCAACAATATGGCGTTTGAAGGAGGAGAAGTGAAAGTGATTTCCGTTTTGCTTGTGGTTTTTTTTTCTTATGGAAACTCTTTGTTCTGAAAACTGAAAACTGGCTGTCCTTCTTATATTCTCTGATAACTGATAATTTTTTTAAAAAATAAGGATTATTCGCCTTTGAAAGTGGAAAGTATTTTTTTAGAGATCTGGCTTTTTAAGGCGTTTTGAAGAAGTTGGGAAGAGAAGTGAAGGTGATTTTTGCTTTGTTTGTTTGTGGCTCTTTTTCTTATGGAAAATTATAACTTTGAAAACTGACTTTTTTTTCTCTGTCTCCTGATTTTGGAAAGTAAAAAACTCTCTATCCTTTACATTGGAAAGAATTTTGTCTAGAGTTATGGCTTTTTTCTATACTTCTCTGGAAATATAAAAATAGTTTCAAGTTTGGAAAGATTGGGTTTTTTTCTGGCTTTTCTCTTGTGGAAATTTTGAAAACTGATTTTTACTCTTTGCTCCGTGACTTTGGATTATAACAGCAACTGATAATTTTACTAAAATAAATAAATTATAAAAGACCATTTGCCCTGGAAATTGCAAGATTTTTTTTCTTTTTAAAGATTTGGCCCTCCTTTGCACTTCTTTGGAAGTATAATAAAGAAGAAGTGAAAGTTATTTGTGTTTTGCTTGTGGTCTTTGGACTTTGGGAAATTTTTGAATTTGAAAACTGGTTTTTATTTTTGATTCTTAATTTTGGATTATAACAATTGATAGTGATTTGGCGTTTTTAGTGTAATTTTTTGGAACTACAACAATGGCTTCAAAGTTTGGAATGATTGCCTTGAATAAAAGGCCTATTTACCCCTCCGCTTATACTTCTAAAATGCAACTTGCTACTGAACCAACACCTCCACAAGTTTTGACATCGGAAAATTTATTAAATACTTTAAAGATTATGAAACAAGACTTAATTTTGGAATTTAATCAAAAAATTACTGAAATAGAAAAAAATACAGGACGCTTTAAAGAATATGGAAAAGCAGCTACGGATGGATATGTTAGAGGTTTGCAAAGGTTTAGCAACAAATGTTGATTTTTTGGAGGACTGTATTGAAACAAATAAACAAGCGTTGGCAACCTCGGTGGAATATATAAATAAATTTAAAAAGGACATTGCAAATTTTGAAACAGAGGTGTTGATGTCACAGTTTAGAAGAACGCAATTTGCTATTAGAGTAAGAGGGTTGAAAGAAGGTTTATATGATGATTTGAAAGGAAGAATGATTGAGGCCTTGGTACAGGTCTCTGGAACTTCTAAAGATGAGTTGGCTACACAAATTGAAAAGATATACAGGGTCAACTCGTGGCACACAAAACAAAAACATTTACCAAGGGACATTGTTATATATTTTACCACAAGAGTCTTACGGAACAGAATTATCCAGGCGACGTTTAAGAATAATCTTCAGGTGAATGGTCAGGAACTTAGGATTTGGAAAGAAATTCCCTTTAAAATGCTTAAAGCTAGAAAAGAATGTACTTTTTTGATTGATGAACTTAAAAGATTGAATTTACAATATAAATGGGAAGCACCAACAGGAGTTACGGTGAAATTTTTGGAGAAAAGATACCGGCTGAATACGATAAACAAAGCTACCGAATTTTATGTTAATATTTTAAAGGCTGATATATCTAAAATTCCAGAAGAAAGACGTATGAATGTAGAAGAAGACAAGGAGGAAAAGTCATCCTTATCGGATCAAAATGAAATAATCTCAAAGAGTCAAAGTGAATCGCAGAGCCAGAGAGATGTGAAAAAGGAGATGGAGCATTGGGATCAGATGGAAGATGAGCTGATAAATTCAAAATCATCAAGATACAAAAGGAGGCAACCAATAAGATATAAAGAGAAGTAGTGTTGATATGTATTAGATGGATGGAGATAATATAATTGTATTTTCTTCTTCTCCTTTTTTTATTGTTGTTTCTTCTTTTTTTCTTTCTCTTTTTAAAAGAAATTTTTTTTTCTTTTTTCCTCTTTTTTAAAAATTCTTTAAGAATTGGAATTTTTAATTTTTAATTAAAACTATTAAGTTATAAATTACTACAATTAGATTTTAAAATTTGTTTTAAAGGAAGGATTTTTTTCATCTGCTTTAGGTTTTTGTTTTTCTCTCTCTCTTCTCTAGATTTTTACTATTATTATTATTATTATTATTATCATCATTACTATTGTTATTATTTTTATTGTTATTATTATTATTATTAATATTAACATTACCTTTAAGGATATCTTTTTATTATGAATTAACAAGTTGTTGAACAATATTATTATGTGGTTATGATGAAATTCAAAAGCTTTATTATTTAATATGTAGACATGTAATATTTTTTTTATTTGAGCTAATAAGTTGTTGTATAATAATGTTGTTATGTGAAATTTAAAGGTATTATTATTTAATATTTTTTATTATGAATCAAAAAGTTGTTGTATAATAATATTATGTTGTTATGATGAAATTTAAAAGTTTTATTATTTAATATGTAGACATGTAATACTTTTTTAGTTTTACTTGAGTTAATAAGTTGCTTTAGAATAATATGTTGTTATGATGAAATTTAAAGGTATTATTATTTAATATCTTGATATTAGCTATGTAAAATTTTCTCGGTTTTAGTTAATCATGAGATTATTATTATCATTAACGTTTTTTTTAAAGATTTAGTATTATTAATAATTTTCATAGGTCTAGAAAGTTGATTGAAAGGAGGAGGGAGAAACTGTTTTCCTTCCTTTGTATAACCCAGATTATATATATTAATATATTTTTATTTTTTATTTTTTAGAATTATATGGGAAATAATATAAAATATAGAAATTTAATGATGTTAGCAATGTGTAATTTGGAGTTGAGGGGTTTTTCTTTTTTCTTTTTTCTTCTGTAATTACTGATATTATGCCCTGTGTTCTCTCTGGGAAGTCCGGGGGGGAGGGGGGGAGGGAAGGGGGTGGGGGTGGGGAGAAAAATTAAAAAATGTTTGTACTCTGTACTAATAAAACTTTTTCAATAAAAAAAAGGATTGTTGTTTTCTGGCTTAGTTCATAGTTTTTATTTTGTCCAAGACATATAGATAATGTATGTAGCTCTCCCATTATTTTACAGTAACTCAGTTCTAGTTAACTCACTGGCCAAGTCCACATTTTATCCTAAGCCAGTATTTCACAGCCTTGGCAACTTTAAGATGTGTGAATTTCAGCTCCCAGAATTCCCTAGCCAGCATGCCTTAAACTACAATGTTATTTGCTTTAGTTTATGATCTCATCTATAAAGTTTGCTAAATCATGGCTGGTGATTTAGCATTATATGTGGAACTATTGTACATGTAATAAATTTTGATTGCAACAATAGTTCACATGAACCATGAAACCATTTTAGAGCCAAACAAAGATCTGAAATTAGGAGTCTCTACTCATGGCCTTAGATCCCAGTTGCTATTCCATATATTGTTACCTAAAATAGTTTTCAAAAATAAGTATAGCTAATTACAGTAATATAACATAGAATAATGATAGCTAAGAGGCTGGTCTCATTTTCACTAAGCATGGTGAAGTCTTCCCTTCTTTTCCAGGAGCTACAAGCTCTCATCACTCAGCCACCCAAACTGCAGTTGGAGGGAATAAAAAGGACTCATAACAAACCATCAGGGACATAAACCATCAGGAACAGCCGCTGTCCAAGATAGGCTAGGCTAGCCCCTTCTGTCCTGTCCTTCCTGAGCCCACACTGCCTTTCTCAGCCCAATTTTCCAAGCAAGGAGGAGGAGAGAAAATGCGTTAGAATCTAGGATTTATCATGAGTCGTCCTGCTGACTCACGGCTGGTGGGTGTCGTGCAGTCCCACGGAGCTGCCTGATGTTGAGACGTGTCGTGAGCAAGCAGAAGAAACTCTGTCAGCTGCTCGCAGAATGATGCAAACCTCTCTGCTGGCATCCTTGGGCACTGTGCCAAGGAAATAAACAGGAACCACGCCATTGCAAGACAGCCAAACTGCTTTTGGGGGGAGAACTTCAGAGGAGGGTAGCAACTTTTAAGCACAAAGGTAACGCATGTTTAGTGTGCATGGTGGCCTAGCGATTAAGACCCTGGGCTTGCCAACCAGAAGGCCAGCAGTTTGAGACCCAAGCATGACACATGATGGGTTGAGCTCCCCTCCTGCCCCAGCTCCTGCAAACCTAGCAGTTCAAAAGCATGCAAATGCAAGTAGATAAATAGGTACCATTTCGGTGGGAAGGTAACAGCATTCCATGTACCTCGGCATAGTCATGCCAGCCACAGAAATATCTTTGGATAATACTGGCTCCCTCAGCTAGGAAACAGAGATGAGCACTTCCCCTAGAATTGAACATGACTGGACAGGGGAAACCTTTACCTTTAATACATTTTTAGACATAGTAATTTTCAAGAAGGGTTGGTTACAGAAAGGCAGCAAAATCAAGAAAGAAAGGTAAGAAAGTAACTTGAATTGAATAGCTGATAGGAAAGTTACGGTATATCTTAACATAAGAAACACAACGTGCTCTCCAGATGTTTTAACCTATTTGGTCCCACAGACTAAGCCTGATTGAAGTGTAATTCTAACATATAGAGGTATCAAGTGGTTGTCCATTCCAACCCCATTTCTTGTCAATGCTGAAACCAAACAAAAATAGGCAAATCAGTCTATTTCCAGTCCATACCATTAGGGCTTTCATCTCTCTATATAAAAGCCAAATACCACTCACACATCATCATGAAATCTCCAGAACCGTAAAGCCTACAAACTTGAAACTTGGCACGTATGTTCCTCTTGGCTTCTAGGTGCTCATTAAGAAATGATTTTTCAAAATGACCATCAGATCATTAGTATTTCTTATATTATTATTAACATGCTCTGATGCTAAAGAGTTAGACGTTCTACTCTCCCTCCTCACCTGAAAAGAACTCTGTTTCAACTGCCAGTTGCCTCACATTCCATTACCTCAATTCAAACTGGCAGACGTTCCACTCCTTCACTCAGGAGCGGTCTGGGGCAATTTAACTACTCATTAATTTTCAGCTTTAAGTGTCAATTTATCAAGCCCAATCACATAGTTTCGTAGCGAACCATGGGTATCCAGCTACTACTTTATTCATAAATCTGTTCCATCCTATGTGCATGTTAATTGCTGGTAGTAAAAAAAAGGCAATAAAATAGATATTATTTCAATATTTTTGAGCAGCACTCAATATATTTTAATGCATTTGGATGCACAACTTGGAATTAACCAAAATCTCCGCCACCAAAACTTGGGGAAGGGTGACCTCCAGAACATTCATTCAGGTGGGCATATAGGGTCATACTGAAAAGCACAATGATCCTACACTCAAACTGAAAAGTCTTCTGGAACCCAAATCAGCCCATGCTGCATCCAGCGAGTGAGAGATCGCTTTAAATTCGCCACTTAATGTAGAGTTAAGTAAGAGAAGAACTTCTCTTAACAGTTGTTAAAGGAAGAAGATGCACAGTGGCTTCCCAAGGCAGTCAAAATAACTGCTGCTGTTCCCCAAACTGGGTTAACTCTAATGCATTTTTAATAAAGCCAGGGAGGATATTTTGCACAGACTCCATTTATGGTCTGAGGACCTGCTGGTGATGTGTTAATAGCTCTGGAGGAAGTGTAAAGGGATGGGGAAGAAGGACCTGATGGCTGTTGCATAGGGATTAGGGAGCAAAGGAGAAATGCGGTGGCCCTTTCTTAGGAAACAGCTAAACCGAACTACTTTGACAAGAGAAAAAAGGAAGCAGAGCCAAGAAAATCCTGGGGGGGGGGGGGAGAGAGAGAAGGAGAGAAAAAATAAAGGCAGACAGACCAGTGCAGGTGCCAGGAAAATGGGAGAGTCCACAGTCCCTCTAGACATTGTCCTTGATGCTTTAAGATTCTCTCAATTAAAAAAAAGCAAACAAACAGGAAGCTGGAAAGTTGCAAAACAAAGCAAGGATCTTTAATATGACCTTCCTGAGGACGTGTGCAGGGGTGAAATGCTACCGGTTCAGCCCGGTACGGGCGTACTGGTAGTGGCGGCTGCCGGTGGTTCGGAGAACCGGTAGCGGCGGCAGCACAAGGCTCTACCCACCTCCCCAGACGTAGCCATTTTCTTTTTTTAACCCTCTGCACATGCGCAGAGGGTGAAATAGTGTGCGCGACAGTGGCACGCGCACAAAGCGCACACTTCCGAACCGGTAGGGAAGGTAAGTAGATTTCACCGCTGGTCACGTGTGTGATCTCAGGTAGCCACAGAGAGACATCCATGGAGTTTATTTTCATGGCAGCAATATGGAACGCAAGGGTGTCTGCAAGAAGGGTTAAAAAAAAAGTCAAGATGGTAGCCACAGCCATGCCTTTGAATCCCCGATGCATGTAAAAAGAGGGCAGAACTTTAAACACATGGTTGTGAGTGCCTTCTTGCCTTGTTCATGCCCAACCATGCTTCCCTAGACAATGACTTTGTGAATTGGGTTGGGTTGAGACGAAGGCCCTGGCCCAAAGTTACCCTACCAGTTGTGTGCCTAATAGAGGACTGGAATTCAAGGTCTCTTGGTCTCTAGTCCAGCACTTCCAGCCTGACACCAAACTGGTTGTTTTCTAGCTGATCTGGGATTTAGCCCTCGTTTCACTTCCTGGGGCACCCAGAGCCTGGAACATTGCATCTCTTTGCTTATCGCTTGGCTTTAACTCAAAAAGGAGCTTTTGATACAGCTTACAACACTGCACTGTGCCATGTGGCTTGAATGGTTTAATAAGGCTCTTTTTCTCTCCGGCTAACTTATGCCCTTGAAAAAATGAAATGAAATTAGGGGGAAAAATAATTGGGCTGCAGCTGCAACAACCAACCTCAAATGCTCCTCTGGGCCATGGGGCTTTTGAACTCTCCCATCGCAAGCCCTGAGCAGTGGCGGAGAGAGGCCAACTGGGGATCAGAGGCAATTGTTCTCTGACTGCTGCTGGAGGAACAATTCCAGCGAAACAAGCCTCTCTTTGAGGAAAGGAGCAAGAGGAAAAGGCTCTCTTGGCTGGGAGTTGAGCCGGCTTTAGAAGCTGGTCTTTAGAGACAGATCTGTTCTTTCCCCACATTTTAAAAAAATCTGTCTCCTTCCATCAGGGGTGCTCAGGAGGTGTTAGCAGAATGAATGTAGTGGAACAGGCAGAGCCGAGGGAGGAATTAAACAAGTCATCAGCCTGGAGTCATTACATTCCCACAAACGTTCTAAGTTCAACTCCTCTTGAATTCTGTTGATCTTTACCTACTGCCAATTTAGCATTCTATGTTAGTTGACTAGGTTTGAGCAGTGATGGCGAACCTTTTCGGCACGAGTGCCGAAAAGGGAGCACTTTGCATGCACGCACATGCGCTGTGCACACACACTCATCTGGGGCACGACCAGAAAGAGGGGCATGCGCACTCTGAAAAATTTACTACTGGTTTCCGGCGCGCGCTGGCGCACTGGCCAGCAAGTCTTCCAGTTTCTGGCACTGCCGCAAGCACAATTGTTGCATGCGCATGCATGCCAGAAATCCGGAAGAGGAACAGCCGACACTTTGCATGCCAGGAGACATGGCTCCATATGCCACTTCGGGCACGCGTGCCATAGGTTCGCCATCACGGGGCTTGAGTAATAAATCTCTTTGACTGCAACTTAATCTATGGTCCTGATTTATTGTGCCTGACAATGAATTGTATCACTCAGGATCATCATGGGAAGTTTCAATGGCAGAAGGACTCAATGCTGCAAAACTGCTTGTATCCCTGTTCAGGCAGAGAGCTCTGGCTAATTTTGCCCAAGTGCTTAGATCTTCCACCGTCCTTTTCCATCAAATCTTTCTTCAGGAAAAAGGCCATAGTCTGCAACATACAGATTTCTATACAAAGGAAGAATAGATGTCTTCTTCTCTGAATTTCTCTCTAGCTATTCGAACTCTCTAGTTTTCCAAACTTGGCAACTTTAAGAGGTGTGGATCTCAACTCCCGGAATTCCCCAGCCAGCAAGCAACATATGTTTTTTTCTCCCTCTATCACTTTAAATGACCGGTGTGTACATGGGCATTGATAAAATGCTTCCAGAAAGGAAACCACGTTTTGATTTTACATGGAGATGCATCAAGATTCTTTGCTTTGCATGTGTTTCTCCGGAACACTCCATTTATCCAGCAAACACCATACGAAACTGGATGTGGTGCAACCATATATACATTTAAATTAGGATCGCTTTTTTATTTGCAGAATTTATAATCAATTGGATTATATGCTGGTCTTATGGGAAAGGAGAAAGGGGGTAAATGATCTATAAGGTGAGCAAATCCCATCTCCATAATAATAGTTTCTTTAAAAAAAATAACTTTGGGCCCAATCAACTCATGGACTAAGACATTGGGAAGAAATCCAATCCATCTCCCCTTAACAAAGACATTCTATCATAGACCAGGAATGGTGTCTTTTTGCATTTCTCTAATTAGTTTTGGCTAGGGGTTACTGTCTTTCCTTTGGAAAACTCTAGTTTTGTGGATGGAATAAGAAGGGGGAGAAGCCAAGGAGGCTGCAGTCTAGTTGAAAGAGGATCGTATGTTGAAAAACAGGACGTTGCTTTGGAAACAAATAAAAGGGCAAGAACGTGATTCCCCATTCCTCAGCATTTCTTCAAAATTTTCCTTTCCTTTCAGAAGCAAGCTCTCTTTCATCCAAGTAAATAAAAACTGGTTGGGGGGAAAAAGTGGGGAGAGAAATGTCTAGTATGTCTAGACATACTAGATATACTAATAAATATGTCTAGCCTAATGAAAAGAAGGACTAGGAGAGACATGATAGCAGTGTTCCAATATTTGAGGGGCTCCTACAAAGGAGTTTGGGTGGATAAAACTAGTTCCCAAAGCACCAAAAGGCAAGACAAGAAACAATGGATGCAAACTAACCAAGGAGAAAAGCAACCTAGAACTAAGAAGAAAATTCTTAATGATAAGAGCAATTAACCAGTGGAACAGCTTCTTTCAGAAGTTGTGGGGGCTCCATCACTGGAGGCTTTCGAAAAAAAGACTGCACAACCATTTATCTGAAGTGGTACAGGATCTCCTGCTCGAGCAGGGGGTTGGACTAGAAGACCTCTAAGGTCCCTTCCAACTCTATTATTGTATGAGTTAAATCAGTTGGATACTACTCTGTTTCCCCCAAAATAAGACATCCCCTGATAATAAGCCCAATCGGGCTTTTGAGTGCATGGCAACAAGGCCAAGCATTTATTTCAGGGTTCAAAAAAATATAAGACAGGGTCTTATTTTCGGGGAAACACGGTATATTAGCTAAATAGATGGTTTCTAAGTACACAAAGGGCTCCAGCATCTGCCTGTCACTTGTAATCTTTTTACTGAACATGATTTATTTTATTTTATTTTAATTACATGCCCCCCATTCCCTTAACAGCTCTGGGCAGCTTTCAATACGATGCACAATAATTGGGCACATTCAACTCTCACCGACTTTGCTCTTCAGGAGCCAAAATATCTCCAAATTTACTCCCGCCGTTGACTAAGCCCTTGCTTCCTTGCTGCTAAAAATCTGTGCCCAGCAACTGATCTGTGCAATTAGAGAAAGACTAAATGAACCACGCTAAGGGGCATCTGGAGCCAGCCACAAGAAGTCACGTAACCGGACAGCCGTTCTCATCCATTATAGAAGAGCATTATTATTTGAATGCAAAAATTCAGCCTGGACTTCAATAAAGGCCTGTCCTGATGAAGTTGAGAGAAAGGAAATCTTCAGAGGAGATTCACTAACTCTGCAGCATAAATTACTCCAGGTAAATATGCAGCTGCCATGGTCTTCCTGCCACTGCAGCTATCAATCAGGTGCTGATAAAGAAATGAAACAGTAGTAATTTCCCTGCTTTTTTGTCATTTCCCAACTTTACAGAGAAAAGACTGTATCTCAGAAAATACCTTGGGATAAAAGAAATCCTGAAAGAATAGAGGATCCCAGAACAGGATTTCAGTGCCATTTTATACTATCAAATCTGAAGGATGTTCTATTGACCCAAGTCCAATCAGAATAACAGAGTTGGAAGGGACCTTGGAGATCTTCTAGTCCAACCTTCTGCTCAAGCAGGAGAGCCTATACCAGTGATGGCAAATCTTTTTTGGTTTGCGTGCCAAAAGGAGGGGTGCAAGGGGGCGCACATGCATGCCCACAGCCATAATTCCATTCTTCAGGTTGGGAAATGGGCCATTTCTAACCTCCAGAGGGCCTCCGGGGGGTGGGGAAGGCTGTTTTCACTGTCCCCAGGCTCCTAGAAAGGCTCTGGAGCTTGGGGAGAGCAAAAAATGCTCTCCTTTACTGCTGGAGAAACTAGTGACGGTCTCTTCCGAGTCTTTTGTCTCTCCCACTATCCAGTTCAGGGCTATGCTGTCTCTTATCTGATTGGTCTTTTGGCAGCATCTCTTGCAGGGGTGGGTTCTAACTTGCCTCGCTGCTGGTTCACTTCCTCCCGTGCCGCGTGGCATGCGCAGTGCCGAAAAATAAAATAAAAATCCCCTCCCAAAAAAGCCAAAAACAGGATGGTGATGCATGCATAGTGCCGGAAACTCGGCTTCTGCACATGCGCAGAAGAAAATAACCCAGAAAAAAAATTATTTTTTTTTTAAAAAAATGGCGGCATCCACAGACCAGTACCGACCGAACTGGTTCTGTGACATCATTGTGACGTCACCAGCGTGTTGCTACCGGTTCGGGCAAACCAATCCAAACTGGGAGGAACCCACCTCTGATCTCTTGGCCCCAATCTCCCGAAGTTTTCTCCACATACTGTCATAAAGGCCATAAGGAGGACCCGGCTGTGCTACAACAAACTGAAAGACATTAGAAAGAGACCAGTTCCTTCCATACCACTGTGGCTTTTACTCCCCAAAACAATGGTTGTCCTCACGACAGTACTGTCAACTTCAACATCCTGCTAACACTTCTTTCATCTATGTCTTACTTCATGTTATCAACACTTCTCTGCTCAGATTAAAACAAACAAACCTGAGTGGTTTTGCTCCAGAGCTGTCAGGTTACCAATCCCAACGAAGGACCTTCTGGAGCAGTCAAAACCCAAGACCTGGAAAGTGGGGTGAGATAAGAGCTCCCTCCAGTATTGTTACAGACATTACCCTGTCCCAAATCCAAGGAAAATCTAGGCTCCACTGCGCTTTCCACTCCATGGCAGCTGAGCTGAAGATCAATCGGCCCAAATCGCCAAGACTGTCATAGGATCAAAGAGACTTGGAGCTGCTTTCTGATTGGCACAAAATCGTCACACGGGGCTGGTAAAGAGAGGCAGAGGCAAATTGCCTTAAACAATCCAAGAACAAAGGCAGAGTTCTCCCTAGGACGCTTTTAAAACTTTTCCCCTCCAGCATAGGGAAAGGCAGTTCCTGCCTTGCAAAGAGGGAAATTGCCCAGAAATGGGCTGAGAGAAGGAGAGCATCTTCCAGCAAAGTAAGACTCGTTCCAGCTTTTCCAAAGTTTTAAAGAGAAGAGACATTCCATGCCTAGAGGGCAGTGGAGCAATTTTGATTTTAGAGAGAGAGAAAGAGAAAGATGACTTGGGAGAAGTGAGCTTTAACAACTCCTGATACAGTCCCTGGGCATTCATTAATGTTTCATGGTGCTTTCAATTATTGCCTCCTCTGCCACTGCCGTCATCTGTCTCTTCAAATCGACAGCATAATAACCACTCAAGCAGAAATCCACTCTGCTGTCTGCCCATCCCCTCCCCAGCCTATCCCCACTCCTGCCTAGCCAGAGCGACTAATTCTCCTCCAGATGCCTGCCAGGAACTCTCAAGGGGCTCAGCCACCGCCCAGCCCTGCCCTTACCTGGCTAGGCAGGAGGAGGGAGAAGGAGAAAAGCTGGTGGGGGGTGGCAGCCATCTTCTGCAGGAGAAAGCAGGTGGTTTTATTCCTCCACCTTCCAGCTTAATCTCAACCCTCTTCCCTTCCATGCTTCAAAATCTGTACACACAGCTCACTTTGACAACTTACAGCCTAAAGGCATCAGATGCTGGGATGAAATGGGACCGCCCTCCCAGGCTCCTTTCTGAGCAGATACCCAGGCTACCAATTTGTGTCCATAAAATACTATTCTACCAGGGAATCCTAAAATGAGGAGGAGGAGCGACTTAGACCATCAAGCCCAATACTTTATTTATTTTATTTTATTTGTCAAAACCAGTGGTGGGTCCCTACCAGTGCGGTCCACTCTATAGGAATTAAGAAATACTGGAAAAAAATACAAAATTGGATCGAGGAGATAACAAAACAAACTATAGAACTCAAAATAAGAAATTTTCTTATTAGGAATAATGAAAACAAAAATAAACAAACCAGCTCAATACCTTACACTTCATATAATCACAGCAGCTAGAATCCTATACGCTCAACACTGGAAAACCAACACAATACCTACCAATACAATGTTAATAACTAAGATATTAGACTGTGCAGAAATGTGTAAACTAACAATGAAACTACAGGATAAAGAAGATTCAGAATATTATAAAATTTGGGACAATTGGTACAAATGGATGGAAAAGAAACAAACAAAATAAATAAACATAATACTTTAAGGGTGATCAAGAGAATAATGAAATTAAAGTAGACTGATGATAAATTGGGAAAGTAATAAACTAGATATTGAAATGATAATGATACGCAAAAGCTGTAATATATATGTATAATCATTATTTTATTTTTTTCTTTTTCTCCCTTCTTTTGTATGTTGATGTATGTACTTTTCTTTTTTTCTTTTTTTCTTTCTTTTTTCTTGTTTAGATATGTATATTCTCAGAGCATATTAACTATGAAAAGATATAGTGATATATAAGTTGGATATGTATATAGATATTTACATATATATGTGTACATTTTCTCTTTTTGTATGTTTCTTTTTGTATGTTTTTTTCTGTATTATGTCTTTTTGTAAATTTTAAAATAATTTAATAGAAACTATTTTTTTTTTAAAAAAAGAAAAGAAAATGGGAACCGGACATCCATCCATTTGGATAACTTTCCAAATTAGCTGTCATCTTCATTTTGTCTAGAGTAGACTTTCCAAAAGCAGGTTTTACCATGGAGTAAGCATGGTTAGCAATAAGACAGAAGTTAGATTGCTCATATTCATAATCTCCTCCACCCTAACATTGCTCTGATTTAAAAGAGAAATATCATATATCTTGTTCTAATGGGGGGGGGGAATGTAACTAGGTAATCAGTATGAGCCATGGTGGTGCAGTGGTTTGAGTTTTGTAGGCTAACTCATTGCTCACTGCTAGGAGTTCAATCCTGACCAGCTCAAGGTTGACTCAGCCTTCCATCCTTCCGAGGTTGGTAAAATGAGGACCCAGATTGTTGAGGGCAATAGGCTGACTCTGTAAACCGCTTAGAGAGGGCTGGAAAGCACTGTAAAGCAATATATAAGTCTAAGTGCTATTACAATTGCTATTGCTATACCTTTGGATATATGGTACATAACTTCAATCTTTGTTCTCAACTCACCTGTTTTTTTTTCTCAATATGCAGGACTCAGATGTGTTGGGTCTTCCAAAAAGGACCTTCCTACATGTAGAAGATCTCATAGTCATCCTACTGAAAATCTACCCTTTCAGCTGATTGACATAGAAATGCCTAGCTATCCTTGTAAGCTAATAGTACTCAGGAAAGCTAACAAAGCATAGGAGATGGAACTGTAAATGTATGTATTGATCTGATGTATAGATTTGATGGTCATTTTGCCAAAAGCTCATTAAGTAGATGTAGGCCACTCTAGGCCTAGTAGCAAAAAAAAATTGGTTAGGATTCTCAAAGCAGTCTCTCCTTTTTTTAAAACCACTGCTAACAGAAAGAAGAAAGGGCACATCAAATGGATAACAGGACCTTGTCTGCAATATTCCAGGCTCCCACTAGATAGCAGCAAAATACGCTCATTTGCATCTATTTGCTTCCATCTAGTGGGCATATAGAAATTTACATACAGATTCTCTAGTACAGGGGTTCTCAAGGCCGCGACCCTTTAATACAGTTCCTCATGTTGTGGTGACCCCCAACCATAAAATAATAAAATTGTTAGGAAAATCAGGGGTGGGTTCTAACTTACCTCGCTGCCAGTTCACTTCCTTCTGCGCTGCGTGGCTGCGACTTGTGGCCCCGCGCGTGCTTTGTGAGCGCACGCATGCGCAGTGCCGATTTTTTAAAAAAAATTGGGGGGGAGCCAAAAACAAGGTGGCAACGCATGCACAGTGCCGGAAATTCAGCTTCCGCGCATGCTCAGAAGTTCCCATGGTACAGATTTTTTTTTTTTGCTGTAGTCTATTTGCATGTGGGTGGATCTGCCTGGAGATGGATAGAGAAGCGGTGTCTCGGTTCCTAAGACCATCGGAAATATGTGTTTTCCGATGGTCTTAGGCGACCCCTGTGAAAGGGTCGTTTGACCCCCAAAGGGGTCGCGACCCACAGGTTGAGAACCACTGCTCTAGTGCACTAGAGCAGGGGTGTCAAACTTGATTTCATTGAGGGCCGCAACAGGGTTGTGTTTGACCTCAGGGGGCCGGGGTGGGCATCAGCGATGGGTTGCTACCGGTATGGCACGGTTCTATGAGCCAGTAGCAGCAGCAGGAGGCTCCACCCACCCTCTCTGGATGCTTCTGCGCAGGCGTAGAAGCGTTGCATGAGCATGCAAACTGGTAGCGATGGGCATGACCAGGGTGGGCATGGCCAGCTCGACAACACTTGTGTCAGGAGCACCTGTGGCAGCCCGAGTGCTCTGCCAGGGAAAATGAGCTCCTGAGCTCCGTTTTTGGCTGCCATGGGCTCCTGCAACCCTCTGCCAGTGAAAACGCTCTGCATTTACTGGCAGTGCCAGTCCTTCACTGTTCTAGGGCAGCCCTGCGGGCTAGATCTAAGTACCCCGTGGGCCGGATCTGGCCCCTGGGCCTTGAGTTTGACACCCCTGCACTAGAAAGAAAATGGGATGGTCCCCAAACAGAAAAAAATGGCATGAATACCGCTCCGGTTCTGGCCCCACCTAGGGCTTTCTTTGCCCCGAATCCCTCTGCTTCAGCCCTTTCTCTACAAACACTACAGGAGAACATTTCAAGAAGTGTTTTGAATCCTCAAAAATAATTTATCTTTATACTAAGCCTTGAGCACGCGTCCAAATACGTCGCCGTTTGAGCACATTTTGCCAAAAAAATAAAGGGGAGGAGGGAGAAAAGCTGGACCCTGCATATGGAGATGAATATATGAGATTGGCTCCCCACGAGCAGGGATCCAACATGGGCAGGCTTTTCCGGCAGTTACCAGATGGTCGCATGAGTTGGCCCTCAGTCATCCATGGGTAGATTCCAGTTTTCCATTGGCACAGGCGACTTTCGTTCCTCTGGCTTCCCTCATCCCTCCACCAACGTTTTCTTTTTGCACAAATTGGGCTCACGACAAGACCGTTTTGAAAGCCTTGCACGGATTCTGCCCAGCAAGCACCAAGCCTAAGGTGAGCTTTCTTCATATTGATCTGGACAAGGGCGAAAACCAAGTCTCTGAAAGGCTGGAGACATATAAGGGAGTCTAGATTGGCAGCCGAGAACTTGCCTTGCAGAAGGAAAGTCACAATCCAAACTCTGCCTGGTGATTTCTGTTTAAAAGAGCAGTTCGGAACAAGGTTGAGGTACCTAGAGACGGCATACGCAACCCTCTCCTCTCCCCACAACCTTTCAAGTGCAGAAATTGGAGGGCACGACGGAACATTGGCGGTGTGCTTTCCCATCTTTTTCAGGCAGGGAGACCCATGGAAACCCCTTTGTAAGTGAACACACAGACTAAAACAAAAGACTCCCCCCAAATTTAAAAAAAAACCTTATCCAGGCGTCCAATGCTACGTTTCCCAGTTTGCATGATTGATTTAACATCTACCCAGTTTAACTCTGAGAATGCCTCGAGAGAGGAATAGTTCAAGGTACTTTCTTATGGCCTGATCATTAGTGATTCCTCTACCAAACCCCCTGGTTTTAACCTGCTCACTCTGTCTGGACTAAATTGAACAGAATTAGTGTGATACTGGAAGAAGTGCCTCTGCCCTCTACCAGTAGGGATGGAAAGATTCCCCTTGTTGTGATTGTGGTGCCGATATGCAAACTATTAAACATATTATGCAGGATTTCTCATAATGTTCATTCTATGGATCTTCCCTAGAAGATCTGCATGAAGCAATTCCAGAAGCGATTGCCTGGGTAGCTGAATTGGACATTGGTCCAATTGGTGACTGCCATACCCCCATAGAAGTTTTGTATATAATTATGTCGCTTGTGCGTATATGTTTACTTCTGTATTGTCATGTTCTCATCATAAAAGGTACAGGTTCCCCTCGCACATATGTGCTAGTCGTTCCTGACTCTAGGGGGTGGTGCTCATCTCCGTTTCAAAGCCGAAGAGCCAGCGCTGTCCGAAGATGTCTCCGTGGTCTTGTGGCTGGCATGACTAAATGCCGAAGGTGCACAGAACGCTGTTACCTTCCCACCAAAAGTGATCCCTATTTTTCTACTTGCATTTTCACATGCTTTTGAACTGCTAGGTTGGCAGAAGCTGGGGCAAGTAATGGGAGCTCACTCCGTTACACGGCACTAGGGATTTGAATGGCCAAACTGCCGACCTTTCTGATCAACAAGCTCAGTGTCTTAGCTGCTGAGCCACTGCGTCTCTTTCCGTTCTCATCATAAGTTTAGCTAATTAATAATAATTGCTGACCTCAGCTCCTTGCTGCCTCCATTGTGGCTACTGGTGACCTCTTTCACATGTAGAGTTCTGTCCGTAGCTCAGCAAGTAGTGTATGAATCCCACAACATCAGCTATACATCAGTTGTGGGTAGATGGACAAATATCAAAGCTTACCGCAGACATGACAGGAGAATTTTCATGCATGACAATTTTCAGACATAAGGAACTTCCAATTCCTGTACTGAGATGGGTTTCATAATTGCTGATGGCTCAAATAGCATCGGAGGAAACCCAGTTCTGGGAGGCCTGCATAGGAATCAGGGGCTGGGAATGCACAACACTCTTCACCTGACATGGTGACCTGGAACAAGCCACGATGATGTCACATACATTGTGACATCACCTTGTAGCTTGTGTGAATTATGTAACTTGGGTCAGTGATGTGACACAAATGACTTGCATTTCTTCATCTGTATTATGTGATGTCATCCCAACACACATGGTGTCCCTTGTCTGCCTTGACATGCCTTAGATGGCCTTGTAGTCCCTTAAAGATTTGCAACTGCACTTAAGCATCAAACTAAGCTATATTACCTTTGCAGTAATGTGCTTCTCTGGTGCTTGACATTTTGTGCAAACACAACACTTTGGTTAGTTTGTGGCACAAGGCATTGTGCAAATCCCTTTAATAACCAGGTTAAGCAAGTGATCTCAATCCAGCACTTTCTAGCCATGCCAGTGGTAGATGATTAGTGTAGCTGACTTCTTTCAGACCAATCAGACATATAATTGCAAGCATCACCAGATTAAGACAGAACAGTGCTGTTACACCAGATGTCCCTGGGACATTAAGAGTTAAATAATTAAAAATGCATTTGAATACATTCATTTGACTTTGCATTCCATCCGGTTCCCTATGTCACTTTTCTTCTGCCAAGATGACTTTGGTTACACACAGCCAAATATTTTGCGTTGCACTTTGCCATTGTGTTGGTTTGGCAGACAAATTCCTACATGGTACATGCCATATGTGCTTAGAACAGGGGTGTCAAACTCAATTTCATTGAGGGCCACATCAGGGTTGTGTTTGACCTCAGGAGGCCATGGTGGGCGTGGTCATGGTGGGAGTGGCCAGCTCGACGTCATTCATGCTGGGTGTGCCTGTGGTGGCCTGAGCGCTCTACCAGCGAAAACGGGCTCCTGAGCTCCGTTTTCAGCTGCGATGGCCTCCTGCAACCCTCTGCCAGCGAAAATTGAGCTCATTTTTGCTGGCAGAGGCACTGCGGGCCGGTCCTTCGCTGTTTCCAGGGCGGCCCCATGGGCCAGATCTAAGTACCCCATGGGCCGGATCCGGCCCCCAGGCCTTGAGTTTGAACCCCTGGCTTAGAACTAAGATCATCTACCTTAACGTCCTGCCTGTTAACGACTACTTTAATTTCAACCGCAATAACACGAGGGCTATCAATAGATACAAACTAAATGTATTCCGCTCTAATCTTGATTGCAGAAAATACGACTTCTGCAATAGAGTAATAAATGTCTGAAACACTCTACCTGATCCTGTTGTTAGTTTCTCTAACCCCCCATACCTTTTACCTTAAACTGTCTACCGTGGACCTTACACGTTTCTTAAGAGGTCCTTAAGGGGGCGTGCATAAGCGCACCAACGTGCCTACCTTCCCTGTCCTACTGTCCCCATTTGTATGTACTCATTTTATGTGTTTATGGCTATGTTTTGCTTCTTTATATCCATTTATTTGTGCCATTATTTTCATATGTCCTGTTTCCTTGCACTTGTTGACAAATAAATAAATAAATAAATAAAATAAAATAAATAAAATAAATAAACTACAATTTTAAGATGTTTCAGCCAGGTTCACCATATCTAGACCATCTCAAGCCTGGGACCATTGATATAGAAAAATATTAGTCTCTAAACAGAGCAACAGGAGTGGCGATCTCTATCCACACACACCCACACCAGAATTCCTCAGCATGGCACACTTAGATTGCCACACAGTGGTGTGTGTGTTTTTCTTTTTATAGAAATGCTTCTTCTCCTGATTCTACATCCCATTTTAGTTCTGCAGAATAACTCTCAAGTTTTGGACGACAACTCAGAAGATAGTTTTACTCTTTTGGAAAGACACTAGTGCACCTGTTTTAAAATCTTGGATGGAAAACATATTTACACTAACTACCTATCAATTAGTCTTCTACCAACACTGGGAAATCTGATCAATATTATTCCAGGTGGTCAAAGTTTAGTTTGTTGTGAAGACTTGACTACTCTGATATACTCATATGTATTCATCTTTTGTTTTTAATTTCTTTTTATATCTTTACATTTTTCTTTTCTGCTTTGCTTTATTTTACTCTCTTTATTGTTATTTATTATTGCCCTGAGTGATCATTTTCTTTTTATCCTACTATTTCATTTATCTTATTATCTTACAGAGCAGTAAAAAAATATTTTTTTAAAGGCCTGACCATTCAGCATTCAGATAAAAGGCATTCCATGAAAAGGTTTTAGGGTTGGAGTCCATTTCATTCTTTTCCCCTTGGAGATTAAATCTTTCACAGTTGTTCCAAAGGTGCTTTTTCAAAAGGCAATTGGGCTTTTTTTGTTTTTGCATGAAGACGTTTCGCTTCTCACACAAGAAGCTTCTTCAGTTCTGACTGAATGGTGGAGAATGGCAATGCTATCGTTCAGATGACTGCAAGGAATATAAATCCTTCCATCCTCCCCCATTCAGTCAGAACTGAAGAAGTTTCTTGGATGAGAAGCAAAATGTCTTCAGTGAAAAACAAAGAAAGTCCAGTTGCCTTTTGAAAAAGCACCTTTGGGACAACCATGACCTGGATGACTGAGGATCTTTCATAGATGGTTTCAGCCCATCACCATGAAAAGTAAACATGAACCAAGTGGGCTAAATAATTTTACACAGAATTCATCTAGACACCTAGAAGAGCAACATTTTTCCCCCTGACGGCCATGTTACATCATAGTTAACATTTTTTTAAAAATGATCTAATGTGTTCTGAACAGGATCAATTTTGTAGTGCAAAAATGGAAAATTTGAGCAATAGATCATAAAGCTTTTAGCTTAGACTTTGGGGATTTTCCCAGATCATCCCGTCTGAGCACTGGCCATATTCCAAATAATTATCTTCTTCTAAAAATTGATAGAAGGGATTTTTTTTTTGTAAAACCTGCAATAGAAAAATGCTAGAAAGGAAAAGTAGTTTTTTTGCACATCAAACCAAAAGTCTTTCTTTTATTCTTTCATTTTTAGTTTTGTTGCATCCACAGTGTTTCATCTCCTGAAAAGAACACCCATCCACTACATTATGATGGTGACCAGCAGGTGCAGGTTGCACTTTCCTCGCTACCGGTGCGTTGCCATGTTGCGCACGCACGCGCTCGCTACGTGCACGCGCCCCCTCATGCGGTTTTGATTTTTGCGCATGTGCAGAAGCAAAATCTCACCGAAATCTTGTGAGGGGGTGCGCAAGCACGCGCAATTTCAGCAATTTTTTGCCCCCTGCGCATGTGTGGAAGCGAAATCTCGCCAAAATCTCTTGTGCACGGGTGTCCCCTCGCAAGATTTTGCTTCTGCGCATGTGTGGAAGCGAAATCTTGCTAAAATCTCTCACGCACAGGTCTCCCCTCACAAGATTTTGCTTCTGCGCATGCACGGAAGCAAAAAATTGCTGAAAAATTCTGTAAAAAAGATTGCGCTGCGCGATGGACCGGTGAAGACGGCACCAGAGCTGTCGTGCAAATTGGGCAATCGGCGGGTCCCTACCGGAGCAGCACACTAGACCGCACCGGTAGGAACCCACCTCTGGTGACCAGGTTATTGCTGGAGACATAAACTCCTAACATGAATTTTCTACCTTTTTCATCATTGAATTGTTCAAGAATGCTATTTTACAGAGTAGTCAATAAATGACAGTTGTCGGAAAAGCCTAAAATTATTCTTCAATGTGCTATTTAAAAGATATCATGTCCCCTGTAGATTTAAAGCCTTCATTAATATTATAAATAGCTGCAAAAAATACTTATAGAAAACACTGGGAAACAGAAGAAGCACTTAAACTAATGAACTGATAGAGAAAGTTTTGAAAATAAACGTTGCTGGTGAACTTTTTCATGAGAGGTCATAGAATTCTGGTAAAGATTATACAACAAACACCATTGCCAATTTTTAAAAGTGTAAATTTCAGGATAAGATACAGGCAAAGTATCTTAGTTTCCCACCTTATATTCCTGATAGTGTTTGCTACAAAAATACCACAATAAAAATAGAAACGCTAATGCATCAGTTGCATTTTGAGAGCTGGAATCAGGAATTTATATCTGTGAAGAAAACAAGAGTGTTTGGGAACCAACCCTAAATAGGCTTTCTGTCCGATTCAATTTCTTCCTAGGCAAAATGGATCCATTTTTCTGAGTCGCTGCTCAATTGTCACAAACCATTATTGCATTCTATCTTCTCTCATAATCACCATATCAAGTCAATTATGGATTGCGAGCCCATTTATAATTATTATGATGTCCCAATATATTTTCTGCTTCTCATTTTCTCAGGTCAATTCTGTCAAGAGATTTGAAGATCTTGCTTTCTTAGAAGTCACCCTAGATTGTTACCCAGAGAACACACATCTTTTCTCTTTTAATGGTTGAAAAGATGAAAAAAGCCATGTTACACTCAACGGAATCAGTATTCTGTGGCTTCTGCTGCTTCTCTTAATAGGAACAGATATATATATTACACATATAGACAGTATAGTTTGTTGACTATAGAAAACTGCCTGGATGGTCCCAGGAGGGGCCCAAAGGCAAAAGGAAGCTGTGATGTTTCCTTCCATACACCAGGATGACTCGACAGAATAAACATATATAACCCTTTCCTGGTGAAGAGCTGATAGGGAAGAGAACCTTGTGGCCTAGAGGTTAAACTTCTGCCTTACAAGCAGACTGCCCAGGTTCAATTCCCACTAAGGGGTATGGCTATCTGACGAGAACAAAAATAGCTCAAAATAGATCTATAATAGTCTCCCTTTATTTTCATTTATCAGCAAAAAAATGTCACACACACACACACACACACACACACACACACACATCTATCTATCTATCTATCTATCTATCTATCTATCTATCTATCTATCTATCTATCTATCTATCTATCTATCTATCTATCTATCTATCTATCTATATCTATATCTATATCTATATCTATATCTATCTATCTATCTATCTATCTATCTATCTATCTATCTATCTATCTATCTATCTATATATGAGGTAGAAACAGGTGGTGCTTGCATTGTGATGTCATAGCACATGGGTTTTCCTCCTATTTTGGTACCTCCATGGCTAACAATGGGGAAAAAGTAAGAGGGGAGGAAGGAGCATCCCAGAGGCTGCTTGTTCATAACAAAAGTCTTGTACTTTGCTTGCCAAGGTAGATCTTTTGTAAAAGATGCTTACTACGTTCCAGATGAATCCAAGGCCTCCATATGTTCCTCAACCTTAACAACTTTAAGTTGTGTGGACTTCAGTTCTGGGAGTTGAAGTGCACAAATATTAAAGTTGCCAAGGCTGATGAACGTAGGGCTACTGTCTTAGGGCTCTGGACTGGACTGCAGCTGCATGGTTCTACGAAAAGAGGCAGCTGCTTTAAAGAGCTACCAATCACTGATATACTTCTCTTTGGATGCAAGTCAATTCCCATTGTTGAGGTTGTGTTTCCTGCTCAGTGCATCTCTTAAAATGTGTGTGTGTGTGTGTGTGTGTGTGTGTGTGTGTGTGTGTGTGTGTGTGTGTGTGTGTGTGTGAGAGAGAGAGAGAGAGAGAGAGAGAGAGAGAGAGAGAGAGGGAGGGAGGGAGGGAGGGAGGGAGGGAGAGGTTGTCCTCCTGATGTAAGATTAGGCATTTTGTTCTCTGCAGGCATACAGCCAGGAAAAAGAAGCTTCTCTGTCCCTCCCCCAGCCAGGCTCTTTACATCCACTAATCCTTAGAAATGCTAAGATATTTAAATGTGGTATTTTCAAGGGTAATCAACGTAATAAAGCTGCTTGGCTGCCAGTCCAATTTCATTCGCTCCCTCTTGCCAGATTGGTAGGGATTGAATCCAAAGGGAGGGTGCAATTAGGCTAATGTTAGGGGTCACTCAGAAGGCCGGCCCGCCATTCAGGAGGATTTAAGCACGCGCACACATTGTCCAAGAGCAAAGAGCCCAGCTAACTCCAAGAAGAAAAAAACCTGCTAGTCCCATAAGAAATGGCTCTGCCCTCCTCCATAACAAAAAAGCACAACCTTTCCAATATCAAAACAGTGAAAAAAATCAAAGTTTATGTGTATGCAAATGGAATGAATGCTAATTATTCTCATTGAATTTCAGTGGGGGGAAAAGGGAATTTAGAATTCCAATAGATACCACATTGGGGAGGGGTTAGGTAGAGAAATGGCAGCAGGGAGCAATCTGCTCTTGGTTTCCCCCAATCTCTCTCTTGCACACCAATATTCTCCCCTAACAGTCTTCGTATCACCCAGTGAACCAGTTAACCCAGGGGTGAAATGCTACCGGTTCGGCCGGTAGAGGCGTACTGGTAGCGGCGGCTGCCGGTGGTTCAGAGAACCGGTAGCGGCGTCAGCGCAAGGCTCCACCCACCAGCCCATATGTCACCATTTTCTTTTTTTTAACCCTCTGCGCATGCGCAAAGCCTTCTGCACATGCACAGAGGGTGAAAAAGCGCATACGATGGTAGTGCGTGCAAAGCACACGCTTCCGAACCGGTAGGTAAGTAGATTTCACCACTGAGTTAACCCATTTTCTGCATTTGCCCTATCCATATAGCCATCAGGTCAGCCTCTGGCTTGTACTCCATATTGATTAACCATATCAAAATAAAACATTACAAACCAAGATGAACAAACCAAGCACTTCAGATTCCATGAATGTGACCAGGAAGTGTGTTATGCAAGTACAATCCTCCAGTGCTTTGCATTTTTGTCTCTCTGAATTTGGGATTCCCTTGACTTCACATATCCCATCACCTATGTGGATACCACTGTTTAATATGCCTAGTATACTCATCTAGACAACACCTTCTCTATGGCCTACAATGAGCACATCAGAGATTAAAACCCAGGAAAATCTTCCTCAGGTCAACAGAAGTCTTCGAAAAATGTGAAAGCAGAGTGGGCCTATGGAAAATTAGATTAGAATAGAATAAAATAGAATTACAGAGTTGAAAGGGACCTTGGAGGTCTTCTAGTCCAACCTCCTGCTTAGGCAGGATACCCTACACCACTTCAGACAAATGGTCGTCCAACATCTTCAATGGTCGTCCAATAAAGGGAGACTATTACAGATCTATTTTGAGCTATTTAGCTCTCATCAGATAGCCATACTCTTATTGGGATTTGAACCTGGGCCGTCTGCCTTATAAGGCAGGAGCTTAACCTCTAGAACACAGGCTCTATTCCCTATCAGCTCTTCACCAGGAAAGGGTTATATATGTTTTTCTGTCGTATCATCCTGGTGTACCCAAATATGGGAGAAAGCATCTATTTCAATAAAATGGAGAGATTCTGCCTTCCACCCTCTCCTGTGAAATTATTCCTTCCCTCTCAAGGCCTTGTAACTTTTGACCACTGGGGGGGGGGATAATTTTTAAAAAGGACAATCCCATTGCAAAAAGGTTATCCATCTCTGGTGTGCAGGATGACATATTAATACCATTGTCATTTTGATGGAGAAGTCCCTGATGGTTCACATTTCAGCTTTCCTCTCTTGTCTGCCTCTGATTCCTGAAATGAATATTGAAAAAATTCACACCTGTTTTATAGAAGTCCTTTCTGAGCTACTCTGTCTCTCTGCCAAACATCTGGGTTAATATCCCCAGAGAGTTGGAAAATTGTGTTAATAAGATTTCAGCTGGTCATGCCCGCATGTTAATTAGTTTATTGTGAACTCAAAAAAACTTCAAAAAAGGAATCAAGTTCACCCAGAGGACAACTCTCCTGATTATGAAAAGCAGCTTTATTCATAGTGAATAAAGTTGGCCAGTTGTGGTTGATCCATTTGAGTTTCCATCAGTGCAATACAGAGGTGGGTTCCTCCCGGTTCGCACCGGTTCTAAACCGGTAGTGACATCACAGAGTCGGTTCTATTGGTGCCGGTCCATGGATGCCGTCATCTTCATCAATGACTTGGACGAGGGGATAGATGGGGAACTCATCAAATTTGCAGATGACACCAAGTTGGCAGGAATAGCCAACATTCCAGAAGATAGGCTTAAGATACAGAAGGATCTTGACAGACTTGGACATTGGGCGCTATCTAACAAAATGAAATTCAATGGTGAAAAAAGTAAGGTTCTACATTTAGGCAAGAAAAACAAAATGCACAGGTATAGTATATGTGGTACCTTGCTCAACAGTAGTAACTGTGAGAGGGACCTTGGAGTCCCAGTGGACAACCATTTAAATATGAGCTAGCAGTATGCAGCAGCTGCCAAAAAAGCCAACACAGTTCTAGGCTGCATTAACAGAGGGATAGAATCAAGATCACGTGAAGTGTTAATACTACTTTAGAATGCCTTGGTAAGGCCACACTTGGAATACTGCATTCAGTTTTGGTCACCACAATGTAAAAAGGATGTTGAGACTCTAGAAAGAGTGCAGAGAAGAGCAACAAAGATGATTAGGGGACTGGAGGCTGAAACATATGAAGAACGGTCGTTAGAACTGGGTATGTCTAGTTTAATGAAAAGAAGGACTAGGGGAGACATGATAGCAGTGTTCCAATCTCTCAGGAGTTGCCACAAAGAGGGAGTCAAACTATTCTCCAAAGCACCTGAGGGCAGAACAAGAAGCAAAGGGTGGAAACTGATCAAGGAGAGAAGCAACTTAGAACTAAGGATAAATTTCCTGACAGAACAATTAATCAGTGGAACAACTTGCCTCCAGAAGTTGTGAATGCTCCAACACTGGAAGTTTTTAAGAAGATGTTGGATAACCATTTGTCTGAAGTGCTGTAGGGTTTCCTGCCTAAGCAGGGGGTTGGACTAGAAGATCTCCAAGGTCCCTTCCAACTCTGTTATTCTATTCTATTCTATCTTTTGGGGGGATTTTTTAAATTTTTTAAAAAAATTTTGCTGATTTTTGCTTTTGCGCATGCGCAGAAGCTGAGTTTTCGGCACTGCTCATGCGCCGCTATCTTGTTTTTGGCTTTTTGCCCGGGAAGATTTTTTGCTTGTTTTTCGGCACTGCACATGCCACATGGCACGGGAGGAAGCGAACAGGCGGCAAGGTAAGTTAGGACTCACCCCTGGCACAATATCAAGCCTTGTACAGGTAATCCTTGACTTATTAACAGTTCATTTAGTGTCTGTTCAAAGTTGCCACGGGTGTGGAAAAAAAGTGACGACTGCTTTTCACACGTACGACCTTGCAGGATTCCTTGATCAAAATTCAGATGCTTCGCAGTTGACTCATATTTATGACGGTTGCAGTGTCCCAGGGTCATGTGATCCCTTTTTCCAACCTTCTGGCAAGCAAAGTCAACGGGGGAGCCCGATTCGCTTAACAACCGTGTTACTAATTTAACCACTGCAGTGATTCCCTTAACAACTGCGGCAAGTAAGATTGTAAAATGGGGTAAAATGGGGTAAAACTAAGAGATTTCTCACTTAGCAGCAGCAACTTTGGGCTCAATTGTGGTCGTATGTTGAGGACTATCTGTCCAAAGTATTTAGCTCTTAACCATGGACGAGGCCATGTATTCAGTCCACTTTGAATTTCCATTGAAACTAGAGCAGGGGTCCCCAAACTTGACAACTTTAAGACTTGTGGACTTCAACTCCTAGAATTCTCCAGCCAGCTATGCTGGGAGTTGAAGTCCACAAGTCTTAAAGTTGCCAAGTTTGAAGATCTCTGAACTAGACTTTCAATTTTCCCAACAATGGACTCTCTAAACAAGAACAGGGGGAATTGAAAGGGATCTGTTTGATGTCAGGTGCAAGGCTTGACAAAGAGTTTCCTCTTAACCCAACATTCTCAGAAGCCCACTAATCTACCCTCTGCCCAGGAGCATCCAACTACTCTGACATTTACTCTACTGATTTCAATCCTTAGGATGTGAGAAGCATACTCTCTCTCTCTCTCTCTCTCTCTCTCTCTCTCTCTCTCTCTCTCTCTCTCTCTCTCTCTCTCTCTCTCTCTCTCTCTCTCTCTCTCTCTCTCACACACACACACACACACACACACACACACACACACACACACACACACACACACCAGCCACATTATCTGAAAGTTATTTGGGCAGGATGCAAAAATGGGTGTAGGGCTCTGCATGCAGTTTGCCCACCCAAATCTTGAAGGTTAAAGAAGTGGGCCCTTCCCCTCTCCCTCCCCCAAAAAGATCTCCTGTCCAATTTGCAGCAGATTCAAGAGAAACGTCATGTTGATTTTACAGCTGAGAGAGGAAGACAAAACCTTCATCCAAGCCCCCACCCCCCCGAGATATCCTGGGACACAATCCAAGCATTCCACCAGAAGCCTTTGACATTATCTGCTACCAGATCCTTTCCAACCAAGATTTATATTTGTAGAACACATTATGGGGGGAAAATGTAATAGATTAAGCAACGGGAGATGCCAGAATTTGGACCCTGGGCTGCAGCGTGCTTTGTGTGCCCCCTGCCACAGCTCTGGATTTCTGATCCCTGCCTTGACTCTCTGAGCCAAAAGAAATTATGAATTAAGAATGGAGCAGCTCTCTGGCTGAGCCGCTCTTGGCAAAGAGCTGCCTTCGTTCCAGACCCTCTGATGATCTAAGGCTGATTATTCAAAACATCCTCCAGGTTTCAAACTCTGCTCCTACTTTGCTGAATCCCTTCCTCTCTGGGCCCCGCAAGACGAGGACGTGAGTTGGAGCCGGGAGACAATGGTGGTTATGAAAGCGATGAAGGGAAGCCAATCCGTTTTGTGGCAGCCCTGGGCCAGCAGGAAAAACAGCTGCCGCACGTGGGAAGGGAAAGGAAGGAGGGGGTGGGTGGGAAAGGGAATAAACAATTTTTAATAGATCGAGGGGGAGGGGAGGACCACAAGTCAGGCCACTATATTAATTCAAAGAGACAGGAAGTATCTGTGTGGGAGATTTCCAAGCAGGAGCCAAAAGGAGAGCAACAAATTGATTTGGATCTCCAGGCTGTAGTCCACGTTTGAGTTTTTATTTTATTTATTTATTTATTTGTCAAACATGTATAGTAGTAATTTGTATAAACATAAGTAAAAAGTAACGATAAAAGAGGACAATAGGACAGTAAGACAAGGACGGTAGGCAAAGTGGTGCGCTTATGCACGCCCCTTGCAGACCTCTTAGAAACGAGGAGAGGTCGACTGTAGACAGTCTAAGGTTAAAGTTTTTGGGGTTTGGGGAAGAAACCACAGAGTCAGGTAGTGCATTCCAGGCATTGATCACTCTGTTGCTGAAGTCGTATTTTCTGCAGTCGAGTTTGGAGCGCTTTAACATATTAACAGAGTTGGAAGGGACCTTGCAGGTCATCTAGTCCAACCCTCTGCCCAAGCAGGAGACCCTACCTAGGATAGAACTCACAACCTCCTGATTGTGAGGCAAGAGCTCCACCTCTAGGCCACAGCAGCTGTACATTTAGTTTGAATCTATTACGTGCTCGTGTATTGTTGTGGTTGAAGCTGAAGTAGTCATTAACAGGAAGGACATTTTGGTATATGATTCCAATGAAGTTGCCACGGGTAGCCCCTGAAGTTCAGCCCCGAGGAGGGTCTTCTCTCTCGTTCATCCAAAAGGTCATCGGGATAAATATATAAAATGCACCTATCAATCTGTGTGTGCACTTCCCTCTAAACGTATCCCCAAATGTATCCTTGATTGGCATGCATGCTTCAGCGCGCTTGCTCTCCCTTTCCCTTTCTTTCAGCTAGCAAAAGAACCGGTGAGGTTTAAACCATTTGGCTTCCCCTGAAAGCAGCATCGCCATCGGCAAATTGCAGCAAAGGTGAAAGAACATCCACAAAGGAGTTTTCAGACAGAACTCGGGGAGGCGAACCGCTCTTTGCATTCCCGGATTTGCCCCCAGAGTGATGCAAGGTCAAAGCAGGGAAAATAGAAGATTAAAACAGCGATGGCTCCTTCTCCGTTGTGCTGTATTGTTGCAGGAAACTGTTTGGGGGAAACCAATATTTCCTTCCACAATGTTGCCTGTTTAGTATTCTCCTAACTGCCTGGCATAAAAGTTGGGAGAGACAATCTGGAGAACTTTGGGGACCCAGCACTGCTTAAAGAAGAGATGCGCCTAGGAGACCATCAAACACCGCCGAGGGCTCCCTTAATTCTAATTTGACATATTAGCAAACCAAGAAAGAGCACAAGCTGTTGAGTGTCTTATGTTTTTAGCCAAATGCTTTTTTCCCCCCTGCACCTTCCCCTTCCCCCAAATTTGAATAAATGTTGCCGTGCTCTCTTCCCCAACCCCTGCCACCATCAACTTTGCTTTGCTCATGTCCAGAGGCGCGTTGCACCAGCGCCATGCTGGATTTGGGAGTGTGTGTGGGGGAGGTGGGGGAGAGAGAAAATGTCCCACGGTCCACACCCAATCTGATTCCACCTTGTCTTGGTGAGCCCCTTTTGAATGCAACACTCCAGAGAGCGGAGCGAAGAACACAATGCCTGGAATTTATTCTGCAGGAAGAATGCTGGAGTTATCAATGTAGAGCAGCAGTGAATAAAGATGCAGCACAGCCATCTTTGCCTTTGATGTACAGATGATAGCTTCCCCCCCCTTTTTTCCCTGTGCATTTGAGTTCTTCTCCCCCCCCCCACTCCTGCATCTCTTTCTCCATTATGCCCGCATTATTACAAAAATTGTTTGGGGAGGAATATCCTCTCCCTTTTGTTGGCTGTTTAGTATTCTCCTAAACAGCCTCGTATAGGAGTTGGGAGAGACCATTCGGGACAAATTTGGAGACTCAGTGAAGGTCCCATCATTTATTATTTATTTATTTATTTATTTATTTATTTTTTATTTTTTATTTTTTATTTTTTATTATTTTTTATTTTTTATTTTTTATTTTTTATTTTTTATTTATTTTTTATTTATTTATTTTTTTATTTTTTATTTTTTATTTTTTTATTTTTTATTTTTATTTATTTATTTATTTATTTTTATTTTTTATTTATTTTTTATTTATTTATTTATTTTTTTATTTATTTTTTTTTAATTAATTTATTTATTTATTTATTATTTGTTGCATTTGTATGCCGCCCACTCCACAGAGACTCTGGGCGGCTCACAACAGTAAAAATTCACATGCAACAACAAATATTTAAAAAAAAACATTAAAAACAGTAGATATTAAAACATTTAAAAACGTTAAAAAGCAACAATTTAAAAACCCCATACAATTAATTCATTCATGGGGCCAAGAGTGCTCGATGTTGTATTAAAATCATTGGCCCCAGGCCTGTCGACAAAGCCAGGTTTTTAATGCTTTTCTGAAGGCTGGCAGGGTGGGAATAATGCGGATCTCGGGAGGTAGTATATTCCAGAGAGCCGGTGCTGCCACAGAGAAGGCCCTCGTTCGTGGGCCCGCCAGCCGACATTGTTTGGCTGACGGGACTACCAGCAGACCAACTCTGTGGGCTCTAATTGGTCTTAGGGAGGTATGTTGGAGAACATACATATATTATCGGTGGGCACGATGTCTATAAGCACTACTTCCCACCCACCAACCTCCCCAAATAATCCCGTTTATAGAGTTGAAAAAGGGCTGTAATTGTGACATTATTCTCACACCTAGAATCACCTGAGCCTCAAACCCCCACCACCACCACCACCTGAAGGCTCGTTACTGGAGTCTTCACTTGGAATGCTGCATTTATTGACTGCACCAGCCCTGTCACTGCCAATTCATTTATTACACCTATATGATTTCCCAACAGTCAAATCTGAAAACGGTGCTGATCCTTCATCCGTAACAGGGGAAAATAATAATTATCCTACAACGTCTAAGCCACCTTATTGGCTGTAAAATGTGAATGAGCAGGTTGCTCGCTGGACAGCAAGCCAGTATTCCTCTACTTGCATATCCAGACAAGGAGAGGTGCAACTGCCAGGGCCGTCTTAACAGCATTATGGGCCCCGGGCAAAGCAGTGTCCTGGGGCCCCTACGACAACTACTCACAGGAATAAAAATGTAAATGGCCGATAAAATTAAACATACGTATATTTATTTTATTGGCACTTCCAACCAAATCGGTGTTGAAACATTAAAAACATGCTGTGCAGCAACAACTAATCAGCATGATAAACATTTGAACAATACACGAGGCTTGAAAAACACAATACTCAGTAAGCCATACAGATGCTGTATTTATATGATACAAGGTGCATTGAAGGGTTAACATGCACAGATTAGTATGGGACCCCTATGGTCGTGGGGGCCCACGGGCAAGTGCCCATCAGCCCTGGCAACTGCTCCTATCCTGATTAAGACACTATATGAAGAGTATCCAGAGATTGCAACTGGTGCAAAATGCAGCTGCGCATGCTGTGGTGGGTGTTTCAAGGTACACCCACGTAACACCTATACTCCGCCAGCTGCATTGGCTGCTCATTGGTCTCCGGGTACAATTCAAGGTTCTGATCATCATCTTTAAAGCCCTGCATGGCTTAGGACCAGGCTATCTCCGGGACCGCATTCTGCCTCATTCTTCCCTTCGACCGGTTAGGTCCCACAGAGTGGGTCTCCTCCAGGTCCCATCAGCCAAACAGTGTCGACTGGCGGGGCCTAGGGGGAGGGCCTTCTCTGTAGGGGCCCCTGCTATCTGGAACCAACTTCCCCCAGAGATCCGAATTATCCCCACCTTGCTGGCCTTCCAAAAGGCCATTAAGACATGGCTCTTCCTGCAGGCGGGGTGAGTTTGAGATGACTTTATATCGGATGTCTCCCCCATGTATGGATGGTGTTTATATGTTTTTAAAAATTGTTTTAAATTGTCGTTTTTAATGATTTGTTTGGAGTTTTTATAAATGTTGTACGCCACCCTGAGTCCTGAGGGAGTAGGGCGGCATAGAAAAACTGCCAAATAAATAAATAATAAATAAATATTTCCAAGCAGACTGGCCAAGCACACAGCTGAGATGGTTTGAACATAGTGAATCAACATCTATGGAGATTCTCAGCCATCCAGGTCATGGTTGTCTCAAAGGTGCTTTTTCAAAAGACAACTGGACTATGTCCCCCTCCCCCCCCCCTTGGGAAAGAAGACGTTTCACTTCTCATCCAAGAAGCTTCATCAGTTCTGACAGGATTGGGGGGAGGGGGGAATGGAAGGATTATATTTATTTGCAGTCGTCTGGTTGTTAGCACTCTCAGTGAGAGCTGTTGGGGCCAGATGGGGATTTATCTGTGCTCTCAGGGTCACCTGAATCTGAGTGCAAATGGGTGTGGAATCTTCTTGGAACTGCTGTTGTAGACAGAAGATGGGGGGGTCCTATTCCTCCCCCTCTGTTGAGGGAGGGCTGTTCAATTCTAGCATCTTTCAAACCCATGATCCTCTCTATCCAGATTTCTATGTTCTTCCTCTACCTTCTTCCTCAAGGAAAAGGCGTAGTCTAATTGCCTTTTGAAAAAGCACCTTTGAGAGTGAATCCATATTTTTGCAAGAGACTTTCCCTGCACCTCCATCTTCTATCTCCTGCTACGGCTATTTGTTATGTCATAAAACAGAACTCCCTTCTTTTTTGGCAAGTTACCCGTCCTCTGGATGGCATTTTAGTAGAAGGCTACCCCTGTCACTGAAGCTGGAGACAGAGGGTGGATTCAGATTAAGTGAGTTGCTTTTAGATACGACAGGGGCCAAAGGGACATTGTATTCGAGGGGCCAAAGGGATATTGGCCCCTCGAATACAGCTCACCTGTCTGGAACCCGCACTACATATCGGACATTAATACAATTGAGAGAGTGCAGAAATATTTCACAAGAAGAGTCCTCCACTCCTCTGCTCGCAACAGAATACCTTATTCCACCAGACTTGAAATTTTGGGCTTAGACAACTTAGATCTACATCGCCTTCGATCTGATCTAAATGTAGTTCATAAAATCATCTGCCACAATGTCCTATCTGTCAATGAATACTTCAGCTTCAACCGCCACAACACACGAGCACACAATAGATTCAAACTCAATGTATACCGCTCAAAACTCGACTGCAGAAAATACGACTTCAGCAACAGAGTGATCAATGCCTAGAATGCACTACCTGACTCTGTGGTTTCTTCCCCAAACCCCCCAAAATTTAACCTTAGACTGTCTACAGTCGACCTCACCCCATTCCTAAGAGGTCTGTAAGGGGCGTGCATAAGCGCACCATCGTGCCTACCATCCCTGTCCTTCTGTCCTATTGTCCAAATTTACCTATACATACTTTGCTTTTGTTTATGTTTATATCATACCTGTTATCTTGTACAAGTGTTGACAACATAAATAAATAAAATAAAATAAATAAAAACATTGTTTCCAATGTTGATCGTGGCAGGAACAAGTCAGAGCTTATAACATGCTCCCATGCATGACTATTCTGAAGCACCATCCCAATGGAAGTTCAATTCACAGGACAGGGATCGAAACTCACTCCCCAGCCAGCTAGAGTTTTAGTGGTTTGGGTGGGAATAGAGTCTCGAGAGAGGCAAACCACTCCTATTTCCAACCTAACACACAAAAAATAAACTGCTCCAAATGATAGTGCTGAAATTCAGCAGCAAAATGGCTGAATTCCAACAGTGCAATGTCAGGTAATTTGGCAAAATTAAGAAAGGAAATTAAGTGAATTACTCCCAGAGGACCAGGGGGCTCCACAAGGAATAGCTTTTTTTTTTAAAAAAAAATCAAGTTGACAGCAATAACTGTGAGGCTGAAGTTTCACTTTTTTTAAAATGTGCTTTGCAAAAAAAAAAGGTGGAATTTCCATCACATTGTGGCTCCCATCTTGTTACCTAACAACTCTCCAGAGAACTTCCACTCCCATTTGTTTAAAATTCACAGTGGGAAATGGACATATTGTCATGGATTTTTGATGTCCCGAACTTGTGAATCTATACACAGCCCACACGTTGCGTTGCTCACCTACGCATTACAATTATACATTAAAATATACATTAAAAATGCATCCTGCTAAACTTTACAGAAGTGCATTGTTCTATTGCAAAACGGCTTGGAGAAAGTTCCATCTGTGGTCTGGGAAAACGTTGATGGAAATGCATATAGATTTTTTTGGGGTGGGTGTGTGCTTTCTCTTTTTAATCACAGATTGAGGCAGACGCAGAGTGCAAGAAACTTCAGGTTGAGAAAACGAGGCTGAGCCAAACCAAAGGTGACACATTCATTCATCCAGCCTGCCCAGCAGGAACAGAGGTGTTTCCCCTGCATGCCAAGATAGCAAGACTCTCATTGGCTGCAAACTCCCCCACCCACCCCCGTTAACAGCTGCCTCTAAGCAAGAGCGTTCAGATTATTAACAGAACACACTTGATCCCTGCCAATGTCCTGTCTACGGCATCTCACTGTTTGCATTTATTGCATGGGGATGGAAAGGAAAATAGAACCACAGTTGAAAACGCAAGAAACCTCAATGCTCTCAACACCCCAACTGTGGGTGGCAAGGCTTGGGTTCGGAGCCTCCTTTTCTCATCATGCTTGCAGGCTCTTTCGTGCCATGGCTAGCCTACTTCACAAGGCTGTTCCACCTACTGTATCTGGGGAAATCCCAGATGGTAATACTGTACTGCTAACCAGAGCATACAAAACATTTGCTAGACCAATTCTCGAATACAGCGCATCTGTCTGGAACCCGCACTGCGTATCGGACATTAATACAATTGAGAGAGTCCAGAGATATTTCAAGAGAAGAGTCCTCCACTCCTCTGTTCGCAACAGAATACCTTATTCCACCAGGCTTGAAATTTTGGGCTTAGATAACTTAGAACTACGCCGCCTTCGGTCTGACCTAAGTGTAGTACACAAAATTATCTGCTACAACGTCCTACCTGTCAATGACTACTTCAGCTTCAACCGCAACAATACACGAGCACACAATAGATACAAACTTAAGGTAAACCACGCCAAACTCGATTGCAAGAAAATACAACTTCAGCAACAGAGTGGTCAATGCCTGGAATGCTCTACCTGACTCTGTGGTTCCATCCCCAATCCCCCATAACTTTAACCTTAGACTGTCTACCGTTGACCTCACCCCATTCCTAAGAGGTCTGTAAGGGGCGTGCATAAGGGCACCAGCGTGCCTACCGTCCCTGTCCTACTGTCCCCCATTTATTCGTATGCATTTCCTGTACTCATAATCATGTTTATACTTATATCTGTTACCTTATATATGCTTGACAAAATAAATAAATAAAATAGAATAAAATAAATCTGCATTAAAAACTTTGGAAGAAAGTCAGGATAACAATACAAGGGAGGGGACAAATAAAAGCTATTTTTCTTTTCTCTGCCAGGATTTGACAAATGCCCAACCTGGTGATGGTGGGGGGGGGGGGGGGGTTAACTTTCATGACAGAGGAAAATCAAGTTAAAGAGGAAGGAGAGTAAATTCTTGAAAGCAAGATAAAGAATCTTCATGGTTACCATCTTACAACTTCAAGTTGGAGGGATTTATACCTCCTGCAGAGAGAGGGACAGTATTCTTTAGGAATGAAAAACTTCATTAAAAATCACTATCCCTCTGCATCTTAAGGTCCAGGTTGCTGCTACTCCTCCACGTACCCAGGGCGGGTTCCTCTTACCTGCCTACCAGTGTGCTGCGTGCGCATCATCTCATTTTGTGAGCGTGCACGCTTGCTATGTGCGCGCATCCCCTTGTGCGATTTTGCTTCCGCGCATGCACAGGAAGCAAAAAAAGCCCAAAAATTCCAGAAAAAAGATGGCGCTGCGCAACGGACCGGCGAAGACAGCACCGGAGCCTTTGTGCGCAAATTGCATAATCAGCGGGTCCCTACCGGCATGGCGCACTGGACCGCACCAGTAGGAACCCACCACTGCACGTACCCCCTTAAAAATGGAGAGCAGTATCTTTCTAATCAAGCTGGAAAAACCTAGTACTATTTAGTACATTGGATTAGAACCACAGAGATTCTAATTAATGTACATTTTTGGTTGGTAGGATAGTATTTTAAACCAGGCTAATGTCACCTTGAGCTACTAAAGGAAAAACTAAGGAATGAAGGTACCTTTTTAAAAAAAATCTCTTTTTTTCTTGGTAGTAGCATGAACAGGCTTCATTAAAAAAGCATTGCACAATAAAATTATGCATGGAATCAAGAATCAAATGTGGAGGGAGAGAGAGAGAGAGAGAGAGAGAGAGCTTGGGGTTATCTGATGAAATTGCTCGGCAGGGGACCAGGGTGGACAAAGCAACAACTTCTTTATAAAATGCTTAATTAAGTGATGGAATGGGCTTACAGAGATGTGCTGGTGGCTACCAGTTTAGAGAGTTTTAAAGTGGAGGGATTAGACCAGTCTATGGGAAAGAGGTGTAGGAAGTTAGCACCCACCCCCCTCCTAGAAGAGTAAAATATTCTAGGAAATATTAAAATGGCAGAATATTATATTTCCCTGGATGAGAAAAGGAGAAACATGTTTTTAAAAACAAAGCAGCTCCCTGCAGCTCCCTGCCCTCCACCCCTTCAGCTCCAGGGTGATGGGATTAAGACATGGCCCTCAGGACATGATAGGATTAGCCCTCTACCCATCTCGCCACATGACACCTGGGAAGATTACATCACCCAGCAAGGCTCAACCAAGCCTGGGACACAGACAGCCTACAAAGTTAGCTAAGACCCCCGCCCCCTGGGAGTCTGACAGCCAATGGGATACATTTCTTGTGCAGGAACAGGAAACTCTAAGGCAGGGCCCAAGAGAGGGTATAAATATATCCCTTGCTCCATTCCATGTGCCTTTTTTTGCCCAGGACCTCACAACCATGTGGTACTGTCCACCATTAAACCATCTTTTCAAGCAGTCTCCATGATTCCAGTGTCTTTCTCCACACTTGGAGCTGAACCCAGATAGACATTTCTTCCAACAGAGGTTGCTGAAGACTATTAGACATGAAGGCAAAGAGGAAACACAATGACAGGCAGTGGGGAGAATAGAGAGGGAGATTTTATCTTGCTTTCTTAGAACCCTAGAATCTGGAATAATCTAATGCATCATTTTTTAAAAAATCCTTCTGGTAACTCATCAAATATAGAATTTACTGCTCGGAGATGGTATGATGGCCATCAACCTGAATGGCTTGTATGGGGTGGCGGGTAATTTGTTGATGAATTACTAGAGAATTCAATTGTTAGTGGTCCCCAGTCAAGACAGCTGTGTGTTACCTCCAAAGATCAAGTGTTGAAGGAGTATGTACAGGATTGAATAACTGCATTCATGTCTGTTTCCAGGTTTTGCAATTGCATCTAATTCAAGCTAGAAATAAGGAGAAATTTTCTGACAGTGGGAACAATCAACCAATGGAACAGCTTGCCTTTGGACGTTGTGGGAGCTTCATCACTGGAGGCTTTCAAGAAGAGATTGGACTGCCATTTGTCAGAAATGGTGTAGGGTCTCCTGCTTGAGCAGGGGGTTGGACTAGATGACCTACAAGGTCCCTTCCAACTCTGTTAATCTATTAGATCTCTTAGATCTCCTTGGTCACTGTAGACAGGAACATTAGCCATTGCCACCAAGAGTTCTTCCCATAGCGACACCACTATCACTTCCATGCCTTTTCTAGGTTTATCCTATCAACACTATAGAGCCGAGGTGGCGCAGTGGTTAAAGTGCAGCACAGCAGTTCAGCTGTTCAAATCTCACCGGCTCAAGGTTGACTCAGCCTTCCATCCTTCCGAGGTCGGTAAAATGAGGACCCAGATTGTTGGGGGCAATATGCTGAACTCTGTAAACCGCTTAGAGAGGGCTGTAAAACACTATGAAGCGGTATATAAGTCTAAGTGCTATTGCTATTGCTACTATTCAGAAGGTGACTTCAGAGAGACGCAACCTTCTCTCAATATACCTATTTAAGGAGCCTTTCAGAAGAAAGCCTATTTGATTGGCTGGTGGGACATCAAGATGCCACAGAGCCAAGGTACAATGAAGAAGTCAGCCTGACCATGTAAGGAGGACAACGAATAGTGATTGCCCCCAGTTTGTCTTCTGTTCCAGTCTACCAGCATTTAGACTGCTTCGATCTACTTAGTGATAAGGTCACTGCAGTCGGTCACTCCAGTGCAGTCCAGCTATTCTTCACCTCTAATAATAACTCACCAGATTGCCTAGCTGCAGTACCAAAGTCAAAAGGCCGTAAGGGTTGGACTGAGAAATTCTTACTGTGTTGATCCAAAATGAGAAATCCTGCCTTGCTGTCAAGCGCAGGAAATCAGGAATCCAGGCAGTTCAAAAGAATATATGAGCATGGGTGGCGCAGTGGTTAGAATGCAGTACTGCAGGCTACTTCTGCTGACTGCCGGCTGCCTGTAATTTGGCAGTTCAAATCTCACCAGGCTCAAGGTTGACTCAGCCTTCCATCCTTCCAAGGTCAGTAAAATGAGGACCCAGATTGTTGGGGACAATATGCTGACTCTGTAAACTGCTTAGAGAGGGCTGTAAAGCACTGTGAAGCGGTATATAAGTCTAAGTGCTATTGCTATTGCTATATAGGTTTATTGTAAGCTTTAGCTCTCTGCAAGAATCTGTAGTACTAACAGTCAAAGCAAATTGGCAGTAGATAAGGAATTCCAGGTGGGCTGGACTTAGATCTCTTGTGGGTGCAATTGGACTCATGACTGATGATGCATTTGACGCCTCCCTCAGGCTCAGCCTGGTCATCTCCTACAGTTACCTTCTGTATCTAGAACTCAAGTCTCTTGCTTCCTCTCCCCATGAATCTTTGCAAGGAAACCCATCTGCCTTCCACATGCTCACATGAATTAATTGGCTCCCACCTGTTCTTCACACTGCTGATAATGCTGATATACTCTATCTCTCTCTCTATATATATATACACATGTGCTTTCTTTCCCAAAGAACAGAGCAAATATATCTTTCCCCCCAAAATGTGTGTGTGTGTGAGTGATAGAGAGAGAAAGAGAACAGGATGTGTGAATGACAGCAGCACTCTGCTTTCTTCCATCCAATCTGAGCTGCTACCTCAACTCCCCAAAAATCAAGCCATTTCGCCACACACCTCGGATTAATTTCCAAGGGGATTTGCTCTGTTAGAAAACAACCTCTGCTTATGCACCAAGGACCCTTTTAAGATTTCAGTCCAACATGGCCGGATGACTCATCTAGGAGCCCCAGAGGCAAAAGGCTGTTTGCATCTCTAGTGAGGCTCAGCTTCCAAGCCCCCCTGCATTGCCTTAATGGACACCTGCTTTTCTAAGCAACGACTCAAGGAAGTCACACACAAAAAGCAAGTCCTGTTTTTTTTTAATTAAAAAAATCGAAGTTTGGGTGAGGCGTCTCTCTCTCTCTCTCTCTCTCTCTCTCTCTCTCTCTCTCTCTCTCTCTCTCTCTCTCTCTCTCTCTCTCTCTCTCCCACCCCTCCCGCAACCCCTCTCCATTTGCTTGCAAGGAGTTAATGCTCTGATCTGTTGCGTGCTTTCTGATGAGGCGAGACTTGACACGCTGCGCCAGAATAATGAAATGCAATACACATTAATAGGACCTCCCACTGTTTGATCGCTTCTGCTCCAGTAGCCCCATTGAAGATTTCACTTTTCTTTTAACAGTCACAATAACAGAATGTGACATTAAGCCTTTTACATGTGGCAATTTATTTTAAAATATTGGGGCACTCAAAACAGGATCCAGAATGTTAAATAAGATATGCATGAGATGGAAATCAGAGCAACACGGCTTGGAAGGAGACAAGGCCTCAGACGGAGTGAAAGAAGCTCCGCTTTCATTCTTAATTGCTGTTTAAGGCACAAAGGCAAAGATGAGCAGCAAGAGGGAAAAAGGAAGAAGAGGAAAATGTTCTCCACTTCTACTAGATGTGGAATTGCTGTGAGTTTCCTAAGAGGGGGAGAAAATTCATTTATGTCCCAAAGCTGCAGGCACATAAAGTTCCATTCCATAGGGCTGACCTTCACCGGACGTGTGTGTGTGTGTGTGTGTGTGTGTGTGTGTGTGTGTGTGTGTGTGTGTTTAAGTGTGTAACTTGTGCAAGTGTGTGACTCGGGAGCATCACCTCAGATACACTGGGCAACCTGGAATACATTGCAAAAGACGAAAATGCAAAAACGAACTGCATCTCCCAACGGAATACAAGTATGGCTGATGGGAGGGATTGTAGATTTGAAAGCTCGGCTCCAGTGTTTTCTCCACCCGAAACATGTGACTGGGTTGGATTTGAACATTCATATCAGCTTTAAACAGAAGCAATTTGTTTTTCTTGGAACCATTTCTCCTCCGACCTTTATTAGAGATGAGTTCTCAAACTCTAGGTGTAGGTAGAGCTGAGAGATGTTTGAACTAGAAGTCTGAACGCTGTTTTACTAGAGGGATGTCAGCCCTGCATGCAACCTGCGGAGAATCCATTAGAATACTGGGATTAGACAATTTACAACTACGTCGCCTCCGATCTGATCTAAATGTAGTTCATAAAATCATATACCAAAATGTCCTTCCTGTTAATGACTACTTCAGCTTCAACCGCAACAATACACGAGCACACAATAGATTCAAACTCAATGTAAAGCGCTCCAAACTCGACTGCAGAAAATACGACTTCAGCAACAGAGTGATCAATGCCTGGACTGCACTACTTGACTCTGTGGTTTCTTCCCAAACCCCAAAAACTTTAACCTTAGACTGTCTACAGTCGACCTCACCCCGTTTCTAAGAGGTCTGTAAGGGGCGTGCATAAGCGCAACACTGTGCCTACCGTCCCTGTCCTACTGTCCTATTGTCCTCTTTTATCGTTACTTTTTACTTATGTTTATACAAACTACGGTACTACTATTCTATACATGTTTGACAAATAAATAAATAAATAAATAAATAAAATAAATGTCTGTGTAGTAGCCACACAGGTCCAAGTTCTTAGGTGTTCCTCTTTCTAGAGGAAATGTTGCTCATGTAGAAACCAGGAGACGGTAAGTTCTAGTTCTGCCTTAGGCCAGAAAGCTGGGCAGGCCTTCTCTCTCATTCCAACCCATCTCACTGGATTGTTCTTATGGGGGAAATGGGAAGAGAATATTACATATGTTTGCTGGATGGATGGATGGATGGATGGATGGATGGATGGATGGATGGATGGATGGATGGATAGATAGATAGATAAAATCTAACAATAATTATAAGTAGAGAGAAGGTTTGGGGAGAAGGTATGCAGAGTCTTGTCTAGCAGACAAATTACGATCTAAAGAGGAGAATACTCCAAAGAACATTAAGTCCTAAACTGAGGACAATAAACGTGGACAATCTTTTTAGAGTCAGAAGGCTCTCTAAGATACTTTCTTTTTCCAGTACCAGGAGCCACAGAGGATGTGGTAGAGATTTGGCAAATCACCTAAGCAAAGAAGCGAACAATTTTGGCTCTCATTTTTCTATGTTTAGGGTACAAAAAAAATCAGCTATTTTGCCAATAAATTTCATGACTATGATCTGGAATGATGGGGCTGTAGGTGAAGAAACGCAGGCAGCCAAAGGCCTTTTTCTCCTGTTTTATAATCGCCCAGTTCCATCACTGGCTGCTATTACCTTGTATTTTCTATTGCAAAGGGAAAAACAGTTCAAAATGGGGTTTTGAGCAGCTAAATGATTAGCAACAAGGCAAGTTAAGTGGTTCCTCTTCCCTAACCTCCATCAACTCTCTCCACAGCCTGAAGCTGCCTGCTACAGAAGGTGTAACAACTACAGGACTACATGTCAGCTTGAACTTGTCTCCTAAATACTGTGTGGACACATCTGGGTGATTTTCAGGGCAGCAAAACAATTCATTGCTTTCTTCCAGGATGTCTTCCCACAGACATATACTCCCCAATTTACTGGCGGGATCTACAGCTTTTATGATGGTCAATCATCTATCCATCAAAGAATTAATCAAGTCCAAACCAGCTTACCTTTTAAACAGGTGCTTCTACCTGCAGAAGTCTGCAAAGCAGCCTTCAATCCACATGAATTTCTCAGCTGATCCAGACTGCTTCAATGCCCTCTTTTGAATAGGTTGCTGAATTGATCGAATCCAATTCGGACCTGTGAACCAATTTGAAAAATGGCATAATTTATATTCAAAGGTTTTTGATCATATGAAAAATTGTGTATGTATCAGTGTGAAAGCCAGTCAAATTTCTGAATAGAGTCCAAATCTATTCAAAGGCATCCAATTTAGCATGGTATACTATTTTGACAACTCAGTGTCATTTGGCCCTACGTAAAAAGTCTTTGCAACCCGATCACCCAACACTTTCTCCCCAGTATGACTCAACATGTGGAGAAAATGTGCAAAATTCCCACGTCTGCCCCCTGCCTCTACAAGCACATACAGATCATCTGAATGATTTATTGACTAAGATTTCTGTCACTGAGCAGCAGGTCTAATGATAAGATACCCAGAGGCAGATGGATGTTCCTCTTTCAGAACACTAAGTTATGGAATCAGATGATCTAAGTTTATGATACTGCTTTGACATATTCGTTCCTCTAATTTACCTTCTGCCTTTCCACACATAATACTCAAAGTGACTATCAAATATATATATATATATATATATATATATATATATATATATATATATATATATATATATATATATATATATATATATATATATATATATATATATATATATATATATATATATATAAATGCAATCCAAAATTTTTAAAAATCATAATTTTAAAATGAATATTAACATTAACAACTAGTCATTTTTGACATACTAGGAATGAGTTGGAAATTGATAAAACCCACTGATAAAAGCTGAACTGAGCCTGGCTTTTTTAAGGGAATAAATCAGTCAGGTGAAGAGGTGTAAAGTTATTGAGAAAATGCAAATAATACCATTTTCTCTCCATCTTGAATTATATATTGAATACAGTATATATACCATAGTATATCTTAGCATTCCCCCCCTTAAGCCAGAGGTGTCAAATTCGATTTCATTGAGGGCCTCATCAGGGTTGTGTTTGACCTCGGGGGGTCAGATGGGCATGGCCAAGGTCGGTGTGGCCAGCTAGATGTCATTCATGTCAAGGGGCACTTGTGGTGGCCCAGGCGGGACTGGGGGATCCTCCTGCAGCCCTCTGCCAGTGAAAATGGAGCCTGGGAGGGCCGTATGCAGCCCTTAAGCTGTTTTTGCTGGCAAAGGCACTGCGGGCCGGTCCTTTGCTATTTCCAGGGCAGCCCCATGGGCCAGATCTAAGCACCTCATGGGCCGGATCCAGCCCACGGGCCTTGAGTTTGACACCCCTGCCTTAAACTAACTGTCAGCCTTCCTGAGTAAACCAGACAGGAAACACAACTAGATCAACTAAACCTACTTTCATTGTAAGACTACATTAACAGAATCTTGCAAGCTGGAAAGTACAAAACTTCCTGCCACCACTTTTAACTGATTGGTCCATTAGGACAAGGTCCTTTCTAAGTTTCTTTCCTTGATTGTTAAGTCACTGGAAGCTCCTGACTCTCTTGTCAGCCACTCCTAGCCAGTATCTCAACTCTCCTCTTCCCACAAAGTCATTCCCACATTCTATTACCCTATCTCCCCCACAGAAGTATGCCCCAGAGAAGGATTCCAACACCCATCATCCAAAAAACACTCAGAAGCTCTAGTTTAACAACTCCAAGAATAGGAATAGGAGAAACTATTTCCATTTTTCATATATCCCATCATAAAGCTCTGTGAACCCATTTCCTTGTACATATGTCTTTAATAAATTATTATTATTATTATTATTATTATTATTATTATTATTATTATTATTATTATTATTATTATTATTATTATTAATAATAATAATAATAATAATAATAATAATAATAATAATAATAATAATAATAATAATAATAATAATAATAATAATAATAATACTTCCTGAGGATTTTATAGTGGTTGCTATAGGGAGCGGTGCTCATTTTGGTTTCAAGGCCATTGAGCCAGTGCTGTCCAAAGACATTTTCACAGTCACGTGACCAGCACGACATCACAGAGTGCTGTTATCTTCCCATCAAAATGATACCTATTTATCTACTCAAATTTGCATGCTTTCGAACAGCTAGGTTAGCAGGAGCTGGGATGAGGATGGCAGCTCACTCCATCACATGACGCTCAGGTCTTGAACCTGGGCTGCCGGCTTCCCAGTTGACAAGCCCAGCATCTTAATCACTGAGCTACCACCCCACCCACAAAATGAACAAATAGTTAAATAGTTAACCTTTTTGTATGCAAGCTAAGAAATAAACCACACTGGAAGGTTTAAAGAAATACACAGTGCAAAGGATCCAACCCATGTAAGTCACTAAAGCAGTGTTTCTGAACCTTGGCAGTTTGAAGATGTGTGGACTTCAACTCCCAGAATTACACAGCCAGCAACGCTGGCTGGGGAATTCTGGGAGTTGAAGTCCACACATCTTCAAACTGCCAAGGTTCAGAAACACTGCACTAAAGAGATGTAAATTAAGACACAATGAGAAATGAGGCACCAATGAATGTTTGTCCCACCATTCAATGGTGAACCACCAGTTCCTCCACCTTCATATCTGCACCTCTATACATGTCTGGTTCGGTTCTGCAACCCAACAAGACAGAAAAAGACTTCAGAGGATAATCAGAACTGCAGAAAAAACAATTACTGCCAACCTGCCTTCCATTGAGGACCTGTATACTACATGAGTCAAAAAGAGGGCCGTGAAAATATTTACTGACCCCTTGCATCCTGGACATAAATTGCTTCAACTCCTACCCTCAAAATGATGCTATAGAGCACTGCACACCAGAACAACTAGACACAAGAACAGTTTTTCCCCGAATGCCATCACTCTGCTAAACAAATAATTCCCTCACCACTGTCAAACTATTCACTAAGGCTGCATTACTATGACTATTAGTCTTCTCATTGTTCCTATCACCCATCTCGTCCCACTTATGACTTGTTGCTTGTATCCTTACGATTTATATCAATATTGTTTCCTGATTGCTTATTTGTACTCTGTGACAATCATTAAGTGTTGTACCTCATGATTCTTGACAAATGTATCTTTTCTTTTATGTACACTGAGAGCATATGCACCAAAGACAAATTCCTTGTGTGTCCAATCACACTTGGCCAATAAAGAATTCTATGCTATTCTATTCTATATCTGCCTTGCTAAACGCCCCCGATTTCAGTTACATTATGAGAAAATTCTGCAGCAGAGGAATAAGGGAGGAAAAGGTGATTCCTATAGGATTCAAAGGAGTTGGAACTGAAGATGCTGAAGGCAAAAGTAATCCAAGTGTTGCATATGGACCACAGCAGGCTTGGAAAGAAACCACCTTCTGTTGCTAATAATGGGCTGCCATGCCTATTTGGATCAGCATAAGGAACACGAGCTGTCAGAATATGATTCCCTAAATGAAAGTGGGTCAGGAAAATAACAGTGTGGAGAATACAACGCCACTTCTGAATGTGTGGCACTTACCTAGCGGTGGAGAGTGCCTCCACCTGATGGTCTAATGAGAGCTTTCTAGCAAAAGCTGTGACTTATGGCTATCGTTTATCCTATAGGTCAGTCTCTTGGTTAAATTTCTAATAAGGGTCTCTCTTCCCATGGGAAATGTGTTTATCTTCCCAATTAGCAGTCATGGGACTCAAACAATCCTTATTGCTCTACTTTCCCAGAGTACAGACTGCCCCACGCTAAAATCCCCTGTGTGCATGCAGACTCTCTGCCTGCTGGTTGTGCTTTTCAGACCATTTCCACATGCCTGAATGACTCTGGAAGTCCTGTCACTGCAGTTACGGTCTGTTGGTCAAATATCTAATTCAGGAAATGCATAATATCTACGTGTCAGGCTGTAATGGCTCAGATGAAAGAATCAGTTTTGGAATGTGAGTAGGATGAAAAATCAAACACAGTGTTGGCCTGTGCCGTCCAGGACCATCAACGTCTCAGGAAACCAGACAAAGAATAGTCCTCCACTCCTCTGCTCGCAACAGAATTCCTTATTCCACCAGACTTGAAATTTTAGGCTTAGACAACTTAGAGCTACGTCGCCTTCGATCTGATCTAAATGTCGTTCATAAAATCATCTGCCACAATGTCCTACCTGTCAATGACTACTTCAGCTTCAACTGCAACAACACACGAGCACACAATAGATTCAAACTCAATGTAAACCGCTCGAAAACCGACTGCAGAAAATACAACTTCAGCAACAGAGTGATCAGTGCCTGGAATGCACTACCTGACTCTGTGGTTTCTTCCCCAAACCCCATAAACTTTAACCTTAGACTGTCTACAGTTGACCTCACCCCATTCCTAAGAGGTCTGTAAGGGGCATGCATAAGCGCACCATTGTGCCTACCGTCCCTGTCCTTCTGTCCTATTGTCCAAATTTATCTGTACCTACTTTGTTTTTGTTTATGTTTATACCAATACCTGCTATCTTGTACAAGTGTTGACAAATAAAGTAAATAAAATAAATAAATAAATGAAGAGGATGATTACATTTTGATCTGTACTTAATTCAGCAGGTGTGGGTCAGTCCATTTATATGAAGATGGACAAATAATGATTTCTTTAAGTGTCCTCACTGTCCGGGCTCTGGAACTGACATAACCCTTTCATTTCCAAGGGGCTTTTAATTTCTTAGGTGGATATTATCACATATTAGCTAGACTGAGATAAGACCTAGATCTTGCCTTGACCCCAGACAGGGAATCCTAGAAGACTTTTCCAGAGCATCTCCTGGAAGAATTCTCCCAGCAGAATTTTTTCTGGAAGACTGGAGTTCATTGATTAATCTAGAACCGGTTTTCAAGATCCCCTGGCTTAGACAGTTCCTCCTCTTCTTCAGAAGAAAAATTATCCAGAAAGGTATGTTTGAAGAAAGATCCAGAAGTTCCTCCTCTTCAGAAGAAGAAAAATTATCCAGAAAGGTATGTTTGAAGAAAGACTCAGAAGTTCCTCCTCTTCAGAAGAAGAAAAATTATCCAGAAAGATATGTTTGAAGAAAGATCCAGAACAGTAGTGGGTTCTAAAACCCATTGCTACTGATTCGCACACATGCTTGCGCGTGTGTGCAATGCTTCTGTGCATGTGTGATCACAACAGTGTGTGATTACAACAGTGATCGGCCTCATTCGAGACAATGATGAATCCGCATACAGACAGGAGGTTGAACAACTAGCCTCGTGGTGCAACCGGAACAATCTGGAACTGAACACACTCAAAACCGTAGAAATGGTGGTAGACTTTAGGAGAAACCCGCCCATACTTCCACCTCTTACAATATTAGACAACACAGTATCAACAGTAGAGACCTTCAAATTTCTAGGTTCTACCATATCGCAAGATCTAAAATGGACACCTAACATCAAAAACGTCATCAAAAAAGCACAACAAATAATGTTCTTTCTGCGCCAACTCAGAAAGCTCAAACTGCCCAAGGAGCTGCTGATACAGTTCTACAGAGGAATTTTGAGTCTGTCATCTGCACCTCTATAACTATCTGGTTTGGTTCTGCAACCCAACAAGACAGACACAGACTTCAGAGGATAATCAGAACTGCAGAAAAAACAATTGCTACTAACCTGCCTTCCATTGAGGACCTGTATACTGCACAAGTCAAAAAGAGGGCTGTGAAAATATTTACAGACCCCTCACATCCTGGACATAAACTGTTTCAACTCCTACCCTCAAAACGATGCTATAGGGCTCTGCACACCAGAACAACTAGACACAAGAACAGTTTTTCCCCCGAACAGCATCACTCTGCTAAACAAATAATTCCCTCAACACTGTCAAACTATATATTATTAAGTCTGCACTACTATTAATCTTCTCATCGTTCCCATCACCCATCTCCTCCCACTAATGACTGTATGACTGTAACTTTGTTGCTTGTATCCTTACGATTTATATTGATTGTTTCCCAGTATGATTTGATTGCTTATTTGTACCCGGACTATCATTAAGTGTTGTACCTTATGATTCTTGACGAACGTATCTTTTCTTTTATGTACACTGAGAGCATATGCACCAAGACAAATTCCTTATGTGTCCAATCACACTTGGCCAATAACATTCTATTCTATCTATGCACAGAAGCGTCCCGGGCGGGTGGGCGGAGCCTCCCGCCACCAGCGCTACCAGTTCGCCGAACCGAGCCGAACCGGGAGCAACCCACGCTGATCCAGAAGTGTTCCTTCAAATGCCACCATTCCTCTGAAATACACTGAGTGTGATAGAGTGTGTCAAGGGTGAGAAAAGAAGAAGAGTATCTAGACACAAAAAAATCAGCAGATGACAGAAGCTGTTTCTGGCTTAACATAGAAACTTACCAATGAAACCTGTTCTGTCGATGGAGATTGTCAATCATCCAGGTCATGGTTGTCCCAAAAGTGCTTTTCAAAAGGCAACTGGACATCCTTGGTTTCTTCCTTGAAAACATTTCACTTCTCATCCAAGAAGAATTGAAGAATAGCAATAGCAATAGCACTTAGACTTATATACCTCTTCATAGTGCTTTACAGCCCTCTCTAAGCGGTTTACAGAGTCAGCCTATTGCCCCCAACAATCTGGGTCCTCATTTTACCCACCTCAGAAGGATGGAGGGCTGAGTCAACCTTGAGCCGGTGAGATTTGAACAGCTGAACTGCTTGTTGGAATATTCATGACTGGGAGAGCCATGTGATTGAGTCAGCCAATTGGGCTGAAGTGTTAATTGAGCATGTCCAGAAACTTAGCAAGAAGAAGGGTGTGGTTTAGTCTGTCCACCATTATACTCCAGTATGAAAACATCTCAACATGTGATGAAACAAAGTTGGTATTGTTAATGTTTTATTCTACTTATAAAGAAGTTATTTGAATCAGCAAAATGCAGTTATCTTTTGAAGCTTCTGATTTATTGCGTAACTCTGACAGGTTATGGGCCCAGAAATCGCTCAAGAAGTAAAGTTAAAACTGCATTGTAATTTAAAGCTGATAAGAAGCTGTCTGTGTTGTTAAAGGAACAGGCAGACAAGAAAAATAAAGCAGGATGGCTGCTGCTATGGAATTTAAAGACAGTCCAATACCCAAATTGGGGAAGAAAAATTATTTAATTTGGGCTGCAAAAATGGAATGTTTTTTGAAAGCAAAAGAATTATGGGACATAGTAGCAGACCCCCCGCAAGTGCTTGGAGCAGCAGATCAAAAGGCTCATGACAAAGCTATGGCTTATCTTCTGTTAAGTCTGGGGGATGATCAATTCTTAAATGTAGCTGAATTAAAGTCTGCAAAAGAAATATGGCAGAAATTGAAAGCAGTACATGTCAATGTTTCTGCGTGTAATGTGGTCCAACTTTCGAGAAAGCTTTTTAGAGCCAGTATGCAGCCAGGAGATTCTATGGAAGATCATTTAATGAAAATGCAGTCTAATTTTCTAGAATTGGAGCAACGTGGAGTAAAGTTTCCAGAGTCCCAAAAGGTTTTATTAGTGTTAAATAGTTTGGATCAGAGCTGGGAGACTGTATCAGCTATTTTTGAAAGTAAGCCAGAAGCAGATTTGAATTTGGAGGCTTTGAAATCGTGTTTATTGAATGAATATGAGAAAAGGCTTTTCAGCCATGCTGATGGAAAATTCCATAGGCGGAGGCCCAACAAGGAGTACAGTGGAAACTTACAGCAAGTCTCCAGCAAAATTTTCCACAAGCTGCCTATCTCTAGCAACAGCCGAGGTGTCTGCAGACAAGAGGAAAGCAGAGGTAGGAGAGATCAAGTTACACAGCCACAATTCTGCAAGCAAGATAAAAAAGCATGTTTCATTTGTGGAGAGACAAATCATCTGCAGAAAAGCTGTGCACAGAGAAGAAATATGCAAGACAAGAGACATTATTTGCAAGGACAGATTGCAGTTGCAAAAGTTTGTTATAATAACAATAGAGACAAATGGTTGATTGACAGTGGGGCTAGTCAAACAATTGTTAATAATTCTGACTTATTTTCCAGATTTTTTCCAGGAAACAATGAAGAAGTGGCCTTAGCCAATGGTCAAAAGGCTAAAATCATTGGAAGAGGCGATGTGCAAATTCCATATTTGAAATCCAGGTTTACTGATGTGTTATGTGTACCTGAAATGGAGCATAATTTGTTAAGTGTGTCTAGTTTAGACAAGCAAGGTTATGAAACCATATTTGTTAATGGGAAGTGTATCATCCAAAGAAATGGGAATGTTTGTGCACAGGGCATAAAAGAGGATAATCTTTATGTGTTGCAGGGAGAAAAGGTTCCACATTGTTCCCAGATATTTAAAAATGTAGCAGAACATAATTCATGTGTTCATCTTCTGCACAGACGACTTGGTCATGCTAATTTTAAGGTTGTTCAACAAATGAAAGAATTTGCAGAAGGATTAGATTTGAAGGGATGTAAGGCATATTTGGATTGTGCAGTATGCAAAGCATCGAAATCCAAAGCATTCCCAGTTAGCAAGTTTAGCACAAGACAAACCACAAAAGCTCTAGAACTGGTGCATGCTGATTTAATTGGGCCTATGCAAACCAGTTTGGGAGGAGCAAAGTATGCGCTGGTTATTGTGGATGACTACAGCAGGTTTGGGTTTTGCTACTTACTTAAGAGTAAAACAGAGGTGCTACAGCAATTTAAGCAATGGTTAAGCTTTGTAGAGAGAAGGTACAAACAACAGGTATGTCAGTTGCAAACTGACAGAGGTGCTGAGTTTATGTCAACAAATTTTCAACAATGGTTGAGACAATTGGGAATAAGACACAGGCGCACAAATCCTTACACACCGGGGGAGAACGGAGTGGCTGAAAGGAGGAATGGTGTTTTGCAAACAATGAAAGACTCATTACTGGAGGATTCTGGTATGAGCAGGTCATATTGGGGTGAAGCCATACTGACTGCCAATTATTTAGTAAATAGGTTGTGGAGTTCATCCATCAATAATACTCCATATGCAATGCTATATGGGAGAAAGCCTTCTCTAGCACATTTAAAAATATTTGGAAGTACTGCTTGGGTACATATTCCAAAGGCAATCAGAAGAAAGGGACAACAAAAGGCTAGAAAGCTCAGATTTGTGGGCTATGAGCCAGGCTCAAAAGGGTATCGCTTTAGCGATGGAAGTAAAAGGATAGTGATTTCAAGGTCTGCTAGTTTTGCAGAACAAAATTGGAACAGAATTGATGCAAATTCTGAAAATGTCTCACTTAGTGACGGTGATCCACTTAGCGACGGTGATCCACTTAGTGACAATAACTCATGTAATGATGGTGAATCATTTACTGAAGGTGTCAATGTTCAGGGAGGAGAGTCTGAACAAGATATGAAGCCAGAAAAGCTTGAAACACAAGAACAGGCAATGCCACGTAGGTCAGAGCGTAGGAACAGAGGGGTTCCGCCAGACAGGTATTCTGCCAGTAAAGTTAAAGTGTGTAATGTGTGGTATGAGCCAAGAAACTATAAGGAAGTATTGGCATTACCAAAAGTTGAACAAGAAAAGTGGAAGGAAGCCATGGATAAAGAGATGAAATCCATGGGAGATCATGAAGTGTTCACATCTGTGACTTTGCCACAGGGTACGAAAGCTGTAGGATGTAAGTGGGTATATAAGAAAAAGGTATTACCCAATAATGAAATACAGTATAAGGCAAGATTGGTGGCACAAGGTTTTTCTCAATTAAAAAATGTGCACTATGATGAGGTGTTTGCACCAACTGTAAAAGGTGAGAGCATAAGACTAGCACTGGCATTAGCATCAGCTTACAGGCATAGAATTTGGCATTTTGATATAACCACTGCATTCCTCAATGCTGAATTAGAGGAAGAAATTTATATGGTTCAAGCTCCAGGGTATGAAAATAAAAAACCTAACATGGTGTATAAATTGAACAAGGCCATTTATGGGCTGAAGCAGTCAGCCAGAAATTGGAATATCTGTCTAGATACTGCATTGAAAGGTCTTGGGTTCAAGAGTTGCAAAGCTGATGGTTGCATATACACTGGAAAGTTACAAGGTGGGAATTGTCTACTATTAGCATTTGTGGATGATCTTTGTTTCATTGCAAAGGATGCATCACAAGTTAAAGAATTTGCTAATAAGTTAGAAAAGAAATTTGAATTAAAGAATTTGGGAGAAATAAAGAATTATCTTGGTGTAGAGATACAAAAAACTGAAAAGGGTTATATTCTCAGTCAAAGGAGAAAAATTGAACAATTATTAGAGAAGTATAACATGAAAGATTGTAATATTGCTCCTACACCTATGAGCACAGATTTTTACAATAGTTTGGGTGAGGACAAAAGTGAAGCCTGTGATCAGGAGATATATCACTCTGCAATAGGGAGTCTGTTATATCTGTCACAGTGGTCCAGACCAGACATAGCTTGTGCAGTGAGCATCTTAAGTCGCTTTACTGCTACACCTACAAAGTTGCATTGGATGGGTGTGAAAAGAATTCTCAGGTATTTGAAGGGAACTGTGAATTTGGGTCTTCAAATACAGGTCACTGAAGAATTAAAATTGAAATGTTACGTTGATAGTGATTATGCAAATGATGTAAAAACCAGAAAGTCTAATTCTGGAATTGTAATAATGTTTGGAGGGGCTTTAATTGGTTGGAAGTCCAGAAAACAAACAACGGTTGCTATTTCAACTGCTGAAGCAGAGTTTATTGCATTGTCTGAGTTATGTTCTGAAGTAGTTTGGTATGTACAGTTGTTACAAGATTTAAATGTAAATGTAAATGAAGCTGTAACTGTTTATGAAGATAATGCTGCTTGTATAAAAATGGCAACAGGTGACAGAGTGAAGAACAGAAGTAAACATGTGGACATTAAGTATTGTAATGTCAGGGAAGCTGTAAAAGAAAAATTGATACGTTTACATCATTGTTCTTCAGAGGATAATTTAGCAGACATGATGACCAAACCATTGGGTGGCGTCCATTATAGGAAATGTTTAAATCCAATAGGTTTGATGTCTCTCCCAGTAATGAAGGGAGGAGTGTTGGAATATTCATGACTGGGAGAGCCATGTGATTGAGTCAGCCAATTGGGCTGAAGTGTTAATTGAGCATGTCCAGAAACTTAGCAAGAAGAAGGGTGTGGTTTAGTCTGTCCACCATACTCCAGTATGAAAACATCTCAACATGTGATGAAACAAAGTTGGTATTGTTAATGTTTTATTCTACTTATAAAGAAGTTATTTGAATCAGCAAAATGCAGTTATCTTTTGAAGCTTCTGATTTATTGCGTAACTCTGACACTGCTGAACTGCAGTGCTGCACTTTAACCACTGTGCCACCTCGGCTCTTAAATGAGAAGCAAAATGTTTTCAAGGGGGAGGGAAAAAAGTCCAGTTACCTTTTGAAAAGCACCTTTGGGACCATGAAATCTGTCATGGAAATAGCCTGGCAAAAAGAAAACCAAAAGCTTCAAAGAGTCCCTATTTTTATGAATACATAAAGGTGGGCTGGAAGATCCCTATCTGCGTTTTTAAATTCTGGGCCCTAAACCTCGATTCTTGGAATTAAAATTCATTTAAAAAAAAATCATCCGTGTGTGAATCTTGTTTCCGGGATCCATGTTCTGCAGTTAAAGCAAATCTTGAAGCAGATGTAGCAACACAGTGCTCTCCTAGATTTTTGGAGTTCAATCTGGCAGCGTGGGCAATGCGGCGAAATCACAGCCAAATAAGGAAACAGTGCCCAGAGAGCCTTAATCAAAAGGATCCATTCTTTGAAACAAACTGCCAGGCCTGGAAACCATCTTGGGCCTTGGATCTTTAGGCCTGCCACATTTAGTGCTGTGGGAAACTGGGAGGGGGGGATTGTGTGAGTGGGGAAATATAGTCAAAATAACATTCCTTTCTCCGAGAGTCAAGGTCACTCTGCCCTGCACCTGGAGGGGTGTGCCTGGGAGGCATCTCCAGTTGGGACGGTGCATTGATTGGACAATGTGATGGACATTTGGGTGCAGGGGCAGGGACTTGGACTTCCTTTTGGATGTGGAAAACCGGAAACTTTCAGATTCGGGTTTTCCCAGATGTGTCAATATGACATCTCTAATAAAATGGAACTTTGAGGAAACTCAAGCCTCGGAGTTTTCTTTCGTTGGGGGTGTTACTTGGAACCCTGACACAAACATGGTGGCCAAACATGCCAACTTCACCAAGGCTTAACTGCACATATCTAAATAAATGGGCCGGACTGAGCACTAACAAGTCAGGACAGAGAGGTTAATAAGCATGGAGGGATAAGTGTGTCTCACTAAAGCTGACAAAGGTGGGGAAAATGGCAAAGCATGATTCTCGGGCTGTCAGCCTTCACGAGAAAAGAGTCAGCATGTCAGGTCACTTGACAGTGATGCAGATCTACTGACTTTCAAAGACCATCTATCAGCTATCCTAGGAAAACTGTCCAGGAACATCCGATGCAAGCAGGCATTGGCTACTCAGTCTTCTGAAATGGCTTTGATATCCCACTAAGCTGTCCTGTTGCGAATGTTCAGCACCTGGTTAGGGTAATCCATGGCTCATTGTGCCCATGATAACTCTAATGCAGGGGTCCTCAAATTACGGTCCACGGGCCGGATACGACCCGCCGAAACCATTAATCCAGCCCACGCGGGACCATGAGTCTGCCCTGCCCACATTGCCTCACCTACCCGCCGGCCCCCACCTGCCTTTTGGAGACCAAGGAGGGCAAAAATGGGCCCGCCTCCAGAGAGAGAGCGAGAAAGAGAGAGGGAGAGAGGGACACACACACACACACACACACACACACACACACACACAATCCCTCACCACCACCCCAAGGCAGCCATATCCCTTCACTAACCTGCTTTCCACCCCCAGGAGCATAACAAATTAAAGTTCAATTTATGTGTATTGTTTAATGGACTGCTAAATTGGCCATGCCCACCCAGTCACATGACCACCTAGCCATACCCACCCAGTCACATGACCACCTAATCACATGACCACCTAGCCACATCTACCCAGCCGGTCTGGTCCCCCAACAGTCTGAGGGACCGTGAATTGGCCCCCTGTTTAAAAAGTTTGAGGACCCCTGCTCTAATGCATTTGTAGCTTGCAAAATGAGAAAAGAAGCCATTCCTTTGGGGCAGAACAATCACATTTCTTAGCCTCACTATCTTGCTAACTCGGCTTCCAGTTTTGCTTTTAACCAGAGAACATGATTTTATACAGAAAACAAGCGTGCTAATTCATTTGTGGCTAGCTGGATAGAGGATCAAATAATATTCTACTTCATAAAGATGTATGTGCGTGGTAGGATAAGGATGTATTTAAAAGGAGGGAAGCAACCTAGAACTAAGGAGAAATTTCCTAACGGGTGAGAGCAATCAACCAATGGAATAGCTTGTCTTCAGAAGTTGTGGGTGCTCTATCACTGGAGGTTTTCAAAAAGAGACTGGACAACGATTTGTCTGAAATGGTATTGGGTCTCCTGCTCAAGCAGGGGGTTGGATTAGATGACCTCCGAGGTCCTTCCAACTCTATTATTCTATGTTCTAAAAGAGGATGGATTTAATCTGTATCAAACACTGATTAGAAAATTAGAGGTAGTAGGTAAGAGATGTAAATCATGGTTTATTTTGTACATGTTGAGCAAAGCCAGAGAATTGAGGTTTACTCCATTACAAGCCATGGCCTAGCATGATGATGCACCTAGCCTTACTGATTAATGGCCAAAAGAGAAATTCTACTCACACCCATGTCAACCCAAATGCATCTGGAGAACATAAGACTGAAGAGGACTAAGAAAGATATTCACTTGTCTCTAAATATATTGAATGATGCCTCTCCAATTAAAACCCTCCCTGCAGCAATCTCTTAGGAAATATGTCTACATTAACAACACAGTCACATCCTGATTGAACACAAACACACAACTGAATGTGCAAACTACAGATCTTGAAATGTTGGGGTCCCAAGAAGCAATGCAACAGCTGAGCTGAAAGCCATGACAGACATTGGGCTCATGTCTGCAAGAAATTGCATCCTTATACTATATATGTCTGGAAAAAAAGACAGTTGTATATCGGGGTGGGTTCTGGTTTTTTTCGCTCCCAGTTCGCTCCTTGACGCGCCACGTGGGTGCTTTGCACGCGGGTGCTTTGCGCGCACGCATGCGCAGTGCTAAAAAGCCAAGAGAGCAGGTTCGGGGGCGTGGCAGGCCTGGGTCGCTGCTGGTTCCAGAGACCCAGGCCGCCAAGTTACTACCGGTTCCATAGAACTGGTCCGAACCAGGAGGAACCCACCTCTGCTGTATATGTAATAAACAATGTTTTAAAGCATTTTTTAAAAACAGGCTGGAACACTTAAGCCAGTGCTTCTCAATTATTTTCTGTTACGCCCCCCCTAGGAAGAAGTAAACATTTCTCGCGCCCCCAACTCTCCGATCTGGGCCCCAATGGAATTTTAGTGTTAATATTTATTATTTTACTTATTATAAGCTGCAAGCAAACTATTGGCTGGGGAAGGCTGCTCTGCCCACTTGCCTGGGAGTAAGTCACACTGAACTCAGTGGAGCCTGTTTTCGGTTAGGCAGGCATAGGCTACCATGGTTAGGGCCCTCTTTTGACACAAGGCCAGGCCAGCTTAATCAAGCCGATGTTTTGGTGTCGCCGGCCTGGCCCACAAGTGCCGCCTCTGCCGGGCATCACAGCGAATGGTGTGGAAGGAGGCTTTAGGGTGCCGTTCGAAGCTTTTGCCCAGCTGCAGAGGATGCCACGCAGCCACCCCGCCCTGCCTGGCTGCCTTCTCCTCCAGGCTCAGAGCAGCGTGCAACTGGGAAAACACTCCCCATCTGGGGGAATCAATCGAGAGGGACCACGCATGTTCCCCAGGGTCACACGCGCGCCCCCGGCATCGCTCCGCGCGCCCCCAGGGGGGCCCACCTTACTATTTGAGAAACACTGACTTAAGCCCTTCAGAGTGACATCACTTCCCTCTATTACAATTGCAAATTTACAAAAGCTTACTAGGAAATTAAACTTAGTGTACATAGGACCGGGCTACTAAAAGAAAGAGTTTAGAATTCAAAACAGAATCTAGAATGCTGCATGCCCAATGCCATCAAATCATCTGTATTCCTTTTCAATTGTAGGTAACTGGGGTTGGAGTTTTTTGGGGAGGGGGGAAAAAAAGCTGAAAAGCCAAAAGAGCTCATGCCCTCATTGTGTGCATTGAAAGAATAGCTAATCTACTTGCGAAGCATACAGATTTTTTTAACCCTGGAATTCCCTTAGCAAGAAACCCACAGAAGTCTGCTCTGCAAAAGGTCAAGCTGAAGGCCAAATTTTCCAACCAACTAAGCACCTAATGCTTCAAACCGTGTCATCTATGAGATGCTTCCACCTGATTACTAATCTGGAAGTAAAAAACAACAACAACAGGAGGCAGCATTTTGGAAAACTGATTCTGCATGTAATGCTGCCTTAGGCTGATTCGGCTCATTGATAAAACTAGCCCAATATTCTTATACGTACAGTGGCTACAATAGCTCTGGAGATATTTACCTGGGTGAGTTCCCTAACCGTGCCTAGTGTAGAGATGGAGATATATGTCAATGCTATTTCCTATCTCTGCAAATCCCTCAATAACCAACTTCCCACTTTTGCATTCTGTCCCTTTCAGATTGGGCCATTTCCACATTAGTTGGAGGATTTGTAAATGGCTTCGTAGGGGACAGATCGCCACAGCTAATGGTGAGCTTTTCTTTGTTGGAGGGTCCTCAACCAGAGGATGGATAGTCTCCTGACAGATGTGCTATAATGATTCTTCTGAGCAAGGATGACTTTATATGAACAGAATAGAACAGAGTTGGAAGGGACCTCGGAGGTCTTCTAGTCCAACTCCCCCTACTCAAACAGGTAAGCCTATCCCATTTCAGACAAATGGTTGTCCAATCTCTTCTTAAAATCCTCCAGTGTTGGAGCACCCACAACTTCTGAAGGCAAAATTTTGACTCCCTTCCAACTTTATGATTCTATTACAGTATCCTTGTACATAACTCACATTTAGTAGCATATGACTTATTGTGCATCTTCTTATAGACAGTTTTCACCAACACATTGAAATATGCACTTACTGTTTCAACTCCTACCTTCAAAATGACACTATAGAGCACTGCACACCAGAACAATAGCAATAGCAATAGCACTTTTCTTATATACCGCTTCATAGTGCTTTACAGCCCTCTCTAAGCGGTTTTACAGAGTTCAGCATATTGCCCCCAACAATCTGGGTTCTCATTTTACCGACCTCGGAAGGATGGAAGGCTGAGTCAACCTTGAGCCTAGTGAGATTTGAACAGCTGAACTGTTGAACTAGCAGTCAGCCTGCAATGGCTGCATTTAACCACTGCACCACTTCAGCTCCTAACAAGACACAAGAACAGTTTTTCCCCGAATGCCATCACTCTGCTAAACAAATAATTCCCTCAACACTGTCTATTTACTAAGTCTGCTATTTATTTACTATTAATCTTCTCATCGTTCCCATCACCCATCTCCTCCCACTAATGACTGTATGACTGTAACTTTGTTGCTTGTATCCTTATGATTTATATTGACAGGTTTTTAATATGATTTGATTGCTTATTTGTACCCGGATTATCATTAAGTGTTGTACCTTATGATTCTTGACGAACGTATCTTTTCTTTTATGTACACTGAGAGCATATGCACCAAGACAAATTCCTTGTGTGTCCAATCACACTTGGCCAATAAAAAAAAATTCTATTCTATTTTTGAATTTTGCAATGGGTAACTCTTTATGTATTGATTTCGACATGTAAAATTAGACAAGGTTGCAGGAAAAAAAATAAGGAAATATCCCTCGCATTCAACCTGGAGATATCATAGGATTAAGCATTCATGCAAATTAAAGAAGAGAAAGCTAAGAGGGAGACACAATAGCAATTTTCCTTTACATGAAGGGATGTGAGAAAGCAGAAGGTGTGGATTTATTCTCTAGAGGACCTGAAGGTAAGACAAGAAGCAATAGATAGAAGCTTTGTAGAAAGACAGACTTGAAATAAGGAGAATTTTCCTACTATGAGAGTGGTTAAGTCTCCTAGAACAGTGGGTGCTCCATCACTGGAGAACTTCAAGAAAAGGTGAGACAGCCATGGGTCCTAGATCAGGGGTCACCAACCTTTTCGACCTCAGGGACCACTAAATTCGTAATTTTAAATCCCGCGGACCACTAATATGATCTGCCTAATGACCGGCTGGGTGGGCGTGGCTAGTTAGTCATGTGACTGGGTGGGCGTGACCAACTCGATGTCACTCATGTCAAGGGGCGCCTCGCCAGCCTCTACTCACCCCTCCCCTCCCAGCCACTCCTCGCCTCCCCACCCGGGCTCCTTAGGGCCCTAACAGGAAGCAGTTGTTGGAGCTAAGCAGCCACCATGAGAAAGAGTTGGCAAAACAGCTGGCTCAGTTCAAATTGGATCTGACCGAGAAGGAGGCTCAGCAGAAACACCTCACTGAGGACTACGTGCATAGGCTTTCCAAGCAGAGGGAAGACCTAAGGGAGTGCAAGGCCAGGTACCGGCGCCTGGAGGCTCAGCGGGCTGAGATGGTCAGCCAGTTCCAAGCCATGATGCAGTCCCACTGGAACGAGGCCCTCTGGCTCTTCGCCACCAGCGGCACTTCTCTCCAGCCTTGGCCCAAAGCCCCGCACCAGGAGGCTGAAGCAGACCCCAAGTCGGAATTTCTCCCCCCCCTCTGACCCGCACAAAAAGACCCCGAAGGGGGAGACTCTCTGCTGCAACACAAGCGTTCATTGCACGTATCCAGCCCAGAGGCCGCAGTTTGAGGACCCCTGATTTAGTGCAATATAAAAAAGGCAAATAATTTTTCTGCGGGCCACCAATATTTTCTTGCGGACCACCAGTGGTCCACGGACCACCAGTTGGTGACCGCTGTCCTAGATGAGATGAGGATTTCTGCTCTGGGTACAGGGTGGACTAGAAGATCTCCAATGTCCCTTCCAGTCCTATGACTCGAATCCCCTTTGTGCTGCCACTTTCCACTTATATTGTATTCTAGGAAGTCAATTAAGAGATTCCGATCAATCGATGCATCCCCTGGCCTGGCCCCCAATATCCGGCACATTTACATAACTGTCCCAAAGCCTTCAGATGGGGGAGGGGGCAGCCCTCAGGTAGAAAGGAGGGGGGCAGAACTCCCCCTCCCCCAGCTGCAGAAGGCCAGTAGGAACCCTGCCACTTTTCTGCTTCCTAGCTTGGTGGCAAACGCAATCCACAATTTTTAATTTGCCAAGAAAGCCCTCTTCCCCCGTTTTACAGGGACAGAAGGGGGACTTTTATGTGCAATCTGTATAGCTCTCCAGAAAGCACTTACATTTATGACGTTCATGAAATTTATAGCCAGTTGGCAGCGCGACGCGCTTTCCGCTCCTTTCCTGCCGCTGTCCCTGGCAATGTGGCAGGCTGGTAATAAGGAAGCCTCGCATTCAAGTGGCATAAAAGGCATTTTCGACAAGTTAGCCTCCTGCCCAATCTTATAAACTCTAACAAGTCTATAACAAGCAGGCAAGATCTCTTTAGAGCCACGGAAAGAGAGAGAGAGAGAGAGGAGGAAGGAAGGGGGCAAAGTGGGAGGGGGGAGAGAAAGGAAAGAAAAGAGGGGAGAGGGGAAAAAAAAACCTTTTCAGAGATTGCTTTTGCAACAAAGCCTACACCTTCCTTCTAATTAAGGTTAAATAGCTCCATGTTTTCTGGCCAATTTCATTCTTTCTCCCCTCATTCCCCTCTTAACAAGGCAGCCTTTAAAAAGGCATCGCTAATTGGTGTCTGGTTCACACGTACTACGCCTGCTTTGATAGTCGGTTAGCTTGCCTTTCCCCATCAATCAAAGTTCCTCTGAAAAGCCAGGCTAAATAAGCACCATGTGTCCCTTTGCAGGGCACCGGGAAACCCGGACCCCATTCCCCAGCACCCACAATACTTCCCACATGTGCCTCCTAGCTGTAGATGACCCCCCCATCTCAAAGACCTTTGGGGAAGTGTCAATAAGGTGGAGACCTCACCCTGATCCAAATGCGCTCGGTGGGTGGCATAAGAATGGGAATGGGGAGTCACTATGAATGTTAGAAGCTCTTTGTTGGAGGGGAAGATGTGGGGGGAGACATGGAGATTGAGGCTGTTATTATGGAGATCCAGGTATAAAAGGGGAAAAAAACCCCCACTACTGTTGATAAGGAGGCAAGGAATAACAGAATACCATCAGGATAGAGTTGGAAGGGACCTTGGAGGTCTTCAAGTCCAACCTCCTGCACAAGCAGGAGACCCTATACCAGTGGTTCTCAACCTTCCTAATGCCACGACCCTTTAATACAGTTCCTCATGTTGTGGTGACCCCCAACCATAAAATAATAAAATTATTAGGAAACTCAGGGGTGGATTCTAACTTTACCTCGCTGCTGGTTCACTTCCTCCTGCGCCTTGTGGGCACGCATGCGTTTTGCGCACGCACCCATGCGCAGTACCGATTTTTTAAAAAAATTGCAAAAAAAAAAGCTGAAAACAAGATGGTAACGTATGCGCAGTGCCGGAAATTCGGCTTCTGCGCATGCTCAGAAGTTCCCATGGTACAGATTTTTTTTTTGCAGTAGTCTATTTGCATGTGGGTGGACCTGCCCAGAGACAGATAGAGGAGCGGTGTCTCGGTTCCTAAGACCATCGGAAATATGTGTTTTCCGATGGTCTTAGGCGACCCCTGTGAAAGGGTTGTTCGACCGCCAAAGGGGTTGCGACACACAGGTTGAGAACAGCTGCTCTATAGCATTCTGGACAAATGGATGTCAAATCTCTTCTTAAAAACCTCCAGTGATGGTGTGCATCTACAACTTCTGAAAGCAAGCTGTTCCATTGGTTAATTGTTCTCACTGTTAGGAAGTTTCTCCTTGGTTCTAGGTTGGATCATGCTGTTTCCATCCATTACTTCTTGTTCTGCCTTCAGGTGCTTTGGAGAATAAGGCAATTCCCTCTTTTCTCTGACAGCCCTTCAAATATTGGAAGACCGCTGTCGTGTCAGCCCTAACGATAGGATTGGTGGGTTAGGTGTGCGCTCGGCAGCCCACTGTACGAATGCATAAAGAACAGAAATCATAGAGATAAGATTGAGCCAATGAGGTCGGAATGGCTTTTCTCAAAAATCTAGCCCAGCCATCTAAAAATGGCAGGGGCCTTAGTTGCAGATTGGACATCATCCACATTTCCCCTTGGATTTCAGCTGTCTTAACTGATTAAAGTTCACAATTACTTTGTAAACCTACAGTTGAACTAAAACATGGTGCCCTACCAGTGGTGGGATTCAATTTTTTTACTACCGGTTCTGTGGGCATGGCTTGGTGGGCGTGGCTTGGTGGGTGTGGCAGGGGAAGGATACTGTAAAATCCCCATTCCCTCCCGATCAGCTGGGACTCAGGAGGCAGAGAATAGATGGGGGCGGGGCCAGTCAGAGGTGGTATTTACCGGTTCTCCGAACTACTCAAAATTTCCACTACCAGTTCTCCAGAACTGGTCAGAACCTGCTGAATTCCACTTCTGTTCCCTACATGTTAAAAATGACAATGAGCAGCTACACACACTGACACATACTAGCCCTGGACCGTTGGTGATAACTCAGAGCATTTGGGACAACCCTGGGCGGCATTGAATTAAATTTTAATGTGACAGGGAAAAAATAATTCCACCAGTTACATTTAAGACATTTTAGTTATATTTATATTGCAATTTGGACTCTTGTCTTCATCAGCCTGAGGCCACCAACTTGTTTAAAGATGATCCCAGGCCTCACTCCAGGATCAGGCACAACCCTCAAACCAGTGGTGGGTTCCTACCGGTGCGGTCCACTCTATAGCACCGGTAGCAGCCCGCTGGTGACGTCACAGTACCGGTGCGGTCAGTTGCCGGTGCCTGGCCGCCGCCATTTTTTTTAAAAAAAATTATTCTAGGCATGCCCAGAAGCCGAGCTTCCGGCACTGCACATGCGCTGCCTTCCTATCCCACAGTGAGTCCAAGCAGGGGAGGGTGGCTGAGGGAGCGCGTGAGACGCTGAAAGAACGGGCGGCAGGAGCTATCTCCATTCCCCTCCCTTCAGCAGTCCGAGAAGCCACGAATGCGCGGTGATGATCCTAGGCATTTTCGCATGTTTGAGGCTTCTCGAGCTGCTGAGGGGAGGGGGAATGGGCGGCAGGACCTATCTCAGTTCTCCTCCCTTCAGCAGTCCAAGAAGCCACGCCCACCCGGTCACATGGCCGGCAAGCCACACCCACAAAATAAGCCACGCCCACAGAGTGGTAGTAAAAAAATTAGGAGCCCGCCCCTGCCTCAAACCTAAAAACAGATCCTTTCCCCCTTCCCCCCTCTCCCAATCTAGATCCAACCAAACTAGATTAATCAGTACTCTGAGTTTCTATATCCCGATGTACAATACAATGTAATATAATACGGACTCTTCTGGGAGACTATCTTAATCCTTCTACTGAAGCACTTCACTGAGGAGATTTCATTGCCTTGGTTATGATTTAATTGTTTTTAAATGACAGTTTTACATAACTTGGTTTTGCATCCTTATTGGCAGACACCCAAAGCACAATTTTTGACAGAAGGATGAGGTATAAATCCAATCAATAAATACTACAGTTGTGTCACCAACTTGCCTGCTTTGTGGATCTAACCAAGGCTGCTTTTTCACAAGGTGGGGGAGGGAATCTTCACTTCTGTGGCTGCTGAAACTTGACACAAGTGCTTCCTTCGGAAGCTTGCGAAGGAGAGAGCTCTGAAGGTCACATTTTGGTGGCTCCGAACAATGGGTGAATGGCACACCTGCATGGGAGAAAGTTGCTTTAAATGACACACCTGGTGGGGGCACCCAGCAGTTAACAGGTGTGAATTGGTAGCTTGCACGCTTGCTTTTCCTACCCTTATGATATATAGTCCTTTGTTTGGTTCCTGCTGCTCCCTTGGCTTGTGCCTGGCCTCCTGACAAATCAATCTTCCTTTTGCTAGGAAGAAAGTGAAAGCATTCTTGGAGTCTCCTAACTCCCATGCAAAAACCCCTGTTTTTAGCACAGGAGGAGAAAGAGGAATTGTCACTGTGTTCCTGCATCCATATTGATGCTTGCAATCATGGAACTTGTTCATCTAAGGCAGTGATGGCTAACCTTTTACTCGTCGTGTGCCGAAAGTGCGTGCGAGAGAGACAGCACATGTGGGTGTGTGCCAGCACCCATAATGCAATACACGTGCGACACCCTGTGCGCCCCACCCCTGCGCATGCACATGTGACCCCTCAGCCCCCTGGCTCATGCGCATGTGACCCCCTGCGCTCTCCCCGCCCCCCCCACATGTGCGTGTGACCCCCCCCATGCCCCGTTTTGGGCCTAGCAGGCCTCTCTGCAGCCTCCTGGCCTCCCTGCAGCAATTTCCGCTACCGGTTCGCTAGAACCAGTCAGAACCGGCTGAATACCATCTCTGCAACCCCCTCTTCAAACAGGAAGCCCTAAACCATTTCAGACAAATGGTTGTCCAATCTCTCCTTAAAAACTTGGAGCATTCACAACTCTTGTTGTTCCACTGATTAATTGTTCCAACTGTCAGGAAATTTCTTCTTAGTTCTCGGTTGCTTCTCTCTTTGATTATTTTTCCATCCATTGCTTCTTGTCCTGCCCTCAGGTGCTTTGGAGAATAGATTGACTCCCTCTTCTTTGTGGCAGCCTCTTAGATATTGGAGCACTGTTACCATGTTGCCTCCAGTCAACTCTAAACTATACATAAATGTACGTAGCTTCAGCATTATTTGCTTTTCCATATCCCCTTGTTTCCCTACACACTAAGCAACTTACTTTGCAGTTTAATAATCACTGTTATATTCATTAATTTCACACCATCAGGAGTTAGATTACTAGAGGCTGGGTCCCTCCAAGCTTACGGTTTAATACAATAACTGGACCAGCCTTTCTGGTGTTGAAATACTATTCACCATTATCATGGCTGGGGCCTCAGTGAATTAAGCCATGCATCTGGAGGGTGTGCAGATTTGCAAAGAGGGTTTTTCCCCTGTCATTTTCAGCATCTAAAATTTTGACATGGAATACTTATTTACCAGCATTTATTAAGATTGTTGGAAAAGTCAGTTCCTGACACAGGCATATAAAATCCCAGAGAGGAATCACAACAGGAAATACATTTCCCTCCATCACAAAACTAAATAGTCAGAGGAAATCCAAATGCAACTCCTTGGGATTTGCTCTGCCATAGAAATCTGGATGTGCATGACATGCTGTAGCTCATACAAATTCACACCCAATTGCTTGTCGCCATAGACACAAGTACAGTGGGATAAAATATGTCCTTCAGCGTGGACAAGGATGGATTTGGACAATGTCACACTATTTGGGTCTGACTCAAGAAACTAAATTCTCCCCTCCTCTGTGCACCTTCAAGTCCCACAGGGCCACCAAATTGCTTAAGGACCTGCCAGTTTTGCTTCTAGCATGCATGCTGTCCTTTCTGCTAAATGCTGAGAATGAATTCCTTGGCCAGGTATAGTGCACTGCCTTTTCTCCCTTCCTCTCATTTTGATCAGAAGCTTTCTGAAAGAGAAGAGGAGAAAAGGAGAAGAGGAGAAGAGGAGAAGAGGAGAAGAGGCGAGGCGAGGCGAGGCGAGGCGAAGAGAAGAGAAGAGAAGAGAAGAGAAGAGAAGAGAAGAGAAGAGAAGAGAAGAGAAGAGAAGAGAAGAGAAGAGAAGAGAGAAGAGAAGAGAAGAGAAGAGAAGAGAAGAGAAGAGAATTCTTTATTGGTCGATTAAACACACAAGGAATTTGTCTCTGGTGCAGAAGCTCTCAGTGTAAATGCAAAGCAACATAATAATAATAATAATAATCATAATAACGATAGTCTCAAATATGTTTTTTTAAAGGCAACTGGACTTTGTTTTTTTCCATTGAAGATGTTTCACTTCTCATCCAAGAAGCTTCATCAGTTCCTCATCTGATGAAGCTTTTTGGAGAAGAAGTAAAATGTCTTTGGAGGGCGGGGACAAAGAAAATCCAGTTGCCTTTTGAAAAAGCACCTTTCAGACCTGGATGAGTGGGAATCTCCATAGATATGATGATGATGATGATGATGATGATGATGATGATGATGATGATGATGATGATGATGATGATGACGATGATATTGCCATACAACATAGATGAATATAGAATAGAATAGAATAGAATAGAATAGAATAGAATAGAATAGAATAGAATAGAATAGAATAGAATAGAATTTTATTGGCCAAGTGTGATTGGACACACAAGGAATTTGTCTTTGGTGCATATGCTCTCAGTGTACATAAAAGGAAAAAAATACATTCATCAAGAATCATAAGATACAACACTTAGTGATAGTCATAGGTTACTAAATAAGCAATCAAAGCATACTAGGAAACAAATAAAACAATATAAATCGTAGAGATACAAGCTACAAGGTTATAGTCATAAGTGGGAGGAGATAGGTAATAGGAAGGATGAGAAGAAGAATAGTAATGCAGACTTAATGAATAGTTTGACAGTGTTGTGGGAATTAGTTGTTTAGCAGAGTGATGGCATTCAGGAAAAAACTGTCCTTGTGTCTAGTTGTTCTGGTGTGCAGTGCCCTATAGCGTCATTTTGAGGGAGAAGTTGAAACAATTTATATCTGGTCTGTAGATATTTTTAAAGCCCTCTTTTTGACTCGTGCAGTATACAGGTCCTCAATTGAAGGCAGGTTGGTAGCAATTGTTTTTTCTGCAGTTCTAATTATCCTTTGAAGTCTGTGTCTATCTTGTTGGGTTGCAGAGCCAAACCAGACAGTTATAGAGGTGCGGATGACAGACTCAGTCATTCCTCTGTGGAACTGTATCAGCAACTCCTTGGGCAGTTTGAGCTTCCTGAGTTGGCGCAGAAAGAACATTCTTTGTTGTGCTTTTTTGATGACGTTTTTGATGTTGGGTGTCCATTTACTTAGACATATACTTAGACATAAGACAGTACTGTGAGGATTAGGTGTTCAGCAGAGTGATGGCACGAGGGGAAAAACTGTCCCTGTGTGAAGTTGTTTTGACATGCAATGTCCTGCATCGGCATCCCGAAACAATTTATGTACAGGAAATGAGGGATCTGCAGATATCTTCTCAGCTTCTTTCTAACCCACAGGTCTTCTATAGAAGGCAGGCTGGTTGCAATTGGGTTTTTTTTTCTGCAGTCCTAACTATCCATTGGAGTCTGTACCTGTCCTGTTTAGTTGCTGTACCAAACCAGACAGTTATAGACGCCCAAATGACAGATTCAATGTGACAAGGTTGAGCAATGGAAGATGCACAAAAATGACGGGATGCCAGCTTATGACAGGTTGTAAGCACCCCTCGGTACGCATTAATTTGCCAAGATGCTCCCAATATGGCACATCTCCTTCTTCGTTAGCAAACATTGCTTCTTCTGTCCCTCACCCCACCCACCCACCCCCGTCTCCTGTTGTCTTGTGATGATAGGCAGCCTAGTGCTCTTGCTATACAGTGAAAGCATGCATTACACCAGGCAGAATGTTGGAAGCACCAAATTGTAAGGAAGAGCCTTTGAAGATAAAAATTCATTATGCAAGTCTCTAAACATTGTTCAGAGCTTTCATCTATCCACCTACTTAATATAGAGGGGAGGCATCATTCACTCCTTCTGTGCTAGCAACAAGTTTCCTTGTTCTCAAATGCCTCTTTCCACCCTCCAGACATGAACGTCTCTGCACCTAGAGAGGTAGTCCTTGACTTACAACCATCCATGAGTGACCGCTCAAAGTTACAACAATACTGACAAAAGTGACTTGGGACTGATTTTCACATTTATGACTCTTGCAGCATTCCCATGGTCACGTGATCAAAATTTCAGTCTTTGGCAACTGGCGTGTATTGATGAGTTGCACTGCCCAGGGTGTCACGGTGTGAATATTGTCAGTTGTATGTCTATGCAGGGTGATGCTCCCCTATCCTAATATTATGGTACATTCCAATATAAGCAGAACACGTAAGAGCCGAGTTGGTGCAGTGGTTAAATGCAGCACTGCAGGCTACTGCTAGTTCAGCAGTTCAGCTGTTCAAATCTCACTAGGCTCAAGGTTGACTCAGCCTTCCATCCTTCTGAGGTGGGTAAAATGAGGACCCAGATTGTTGAGGGCAATATGCTGAACTCTGTAAACCGCTTAGAGAGGGCTGTAAAGCACTATGAAGCGGTATATAAGTCTAAGTGCTATTGCTATTGCTATTGCTATATGATGAGTGTGCATGTGTGCATTCCTAAACCACCATTAATTCTCTTCTGCCTTAGCTGTTGACCTGAACGGTCGTGTTTTCTTAGCAAAATGTAGTTTATTCAGGATTTATTGTTTTTGTACTGAAATAAATATTTTCTATTAGACTTTTAATCTCGGCTTTATTTTTTCTAACTGTCTGAATTCCAAGAAAAGATCTAAATCGCCTCTATGAGATATTATTCTCACCTCAACACAGGGGTCGTGTAATCGCCATTTGTGACCTTCCCAACTGGCTTCCGACAAGCAAAGTAAATGGGGGAAGCCGGATTCGAGGTGATTCACTTAACAACGGTGGCAGAAAAGCTTGTAGAATGGGGCGCAACTCACTTAACAGCTGTCCTGATTAGTAGTGGAAATTTTGGGCTCAATTGTGGTTGCAATTTGAGGACTATCTGTAGTCAATTTCTCTAGAGGAACCCAAAGGTGCTTTTTTCAAGAGGCAACCGGACTTTCTGGGTTTTGTTTGAAGACGTTTGGATTTTCATCCAAGAAGCTTCTTCAGTTGTGACTGGATGGTGGGGAATGGAAGGATTTATCAAATGGGTGTGGAACTGCTGAAAGGACTGTGTTGTAGACTGGACATAGATGATGTCATATCACTCCCCCTCTGTTGAGAGAGGGCTGTTCAATTTTGACATAGATGGCCTCTTTGATCCCTCTTTCAAACCAGAGGTCCTCTTTGTCCAAAATGTGGACTTTGCTATCTTCAAAAGAGTGGCCTTTGCCTTTTAAATGCAGATGGACTGCTGAATCTTGCCCCGATGGGTTTGTTCTCCTATGTTGTGTTCTCTGGAGGAAGTGATGCTGGCCAAGCTACATATGGTGATAGCTTCACTGGTTTGGTCTGGCTTTAGCTCAGCCATCCTGAGCCCTAGACAGACGCCCTGAATCACAGTCTGCATTAACACAATACAACTGATCTAGGTCACTACTCCCCTAGTCAACACATTTATGCTCCTCCATGTACTACCAGTGTACTCATCATCATCCAGGTCAGTATTGGCGAACCTTTTCGGCACTGAGTGCTGAAACGGGAACGTGAGCACACGCAGGCGTGCTGGAAACCGGAAGAGCAGCCTCTTTCCGGCATGCGCATGCACTCCGGCCAGCTGGTCTTTGTGTGCACATGCGTGCCAAAAACCGGAAGACCAGGTGGCCGGCGCGCATGCTGGAAACCAGAAGATCATCTTCCTGGCGCATGCATGCACACCAGGCGGCAACTCTTCCGGTTTCCAGCGCTCCCGCCCATGCGAAGATCAGCTGGCTGGAGCGCGGGAATCTGGAAGAGCAATGGGCGACGGCTCTGCGTCCCCAGAGAGATGGCTTCCGGCATGCATGCCATAGGTTCGCCATCAAGGATCTAGGTCAGTGATGGCGAACCTTTTTCCCCTCGGGTGCCGAAATAGTGCGCGCACGCGCCATCGCACGCTCGTGCGTGCCCACACCCATAATTCAAAGCCCCCCACTTGCCCCACCCCCTTGTGCATGCGGGCGTGACCCCCCCACTCCCCCGTTTCCCGACTTCCAGTGGGCCCAGTAGGCCCGTTTTTTTCCCCTCCCCAGGCTCCAGAGGCTTTCTTGAAACTTGGGGAGGGCAAAAACGCTCCCCCCGCCACCCCGGAGGCCCTCCGGAGGCCAAAATTGTCCTCCCAGAGCCTCCGCGCAAGCCAAAAATCAGCTGGCGGGCACACACATGCGCGCTTGAGCTGAGCTAGGGCAACGGCTTGCGTGCCGGCAGATATGGCTCCGCGTGCCACCTGTGGCACCCGTGCCATAGGTTCGCCACCACTGATCTAGGTCCTCCCAGCTGCCACATGCCTATTATTTAAGAGTCCTTAGACTTGTTGGTGCTAAAAGGAAGCTCTCCTTTGGCTTGACTGAGAGTTTGGATTGCATGATGTTACCCCCCCCCCCCATCCTTTTCTAAGTCATGTCATGTGACCAAAACCTAAATCCTGCAGATTTTCTTTATCCAGGCTGGCTCAGACTTCTGTATTTGTAACACACCGGGAAGGAACCAGGTCAGGGAAACTTGCTTGGAAGTAACGAGTCGATATCCTTCTGTTGCTCTAATAAAGGAGAATTTCAGCCAGCAAGATGCACTTGCACTGGGTCAAGGCCCCTGCTTCCTACAATGATGCTTTTCACAAGAGAGACCCCCTGCCGTGGCTCAGGTAACCACAAGAAGGAACTTATCATCCCTGACTGTAAGTCACAGCGTTGGAAGCTGTTGGAATTTCTAACCAAAACTTCCAGACAAAGCTTGACAGCGGAAAGACCCTGCTTAACACACCAATGACACTTTTGTGACATTTGTTTCCTCCAGTTCAAGAGTCCCCATGTGGGTCACTGGGGCAATGTTTCCTGTAAGATCTGAAAGCGTAGGTGGGAAGGGCCCACTTTTCAGCAGCTAGGGGCAGGAAACGAGATTTCTACCTTTTTTTTAAAAAAGGCTTTGTGATAGGGAGGCATTAATTAAGCATTTTTTTTCTACTCAGTTTAGCATTTTGTTTCCTTGTTTCAAGCTACCTTGAGGCTACCATCTTACATATCTCACAGTGCTTCAAAATATCATTAATTCAAATGGGTTTAGATCCTACTGCTTGGTTAAAGGTCAGGACATGGTGCTTGGGCCTCAACAAGTGTCCCAAAGCATGAATCACCTGATGCAAACTTAGCTGGGAAAGGTCCCAGGTAGATTTTTCTGGAGCACACAGATCTCACATGTACTAGATTTGAAGGCAAGGCAGCCACTGGTTTTCTAGTGGTTTCTGTATACAAGTAGTCAACTATAGTTGAGCCCAAAATTGAATGGGTGAACCTGCATTGAATGCTCCAACACTGGAAGTTTTTAAGAAAACTTGACAACCATTTGTCTGAAGTGGTATAGGGTTTCCTGCCTAAGCAGGGGGTTGGACTAGAAGACCTCCAAGGTCCCTTCCAACTCTGTTATTCTGTTACATTGATTCTCCTCACTCTCTGTATGGCAATACCCCTTTGGCAAAGACCATGATTTCAGAGTGCTCAGACACAGTTCCATCACTTCCTTGTGCCCTCCTAATTCCATCATTTTCTTACAATTTATATTGACTGGTTCCTAATATGATTTGATTGCTTATTTGTACCCGGACTATCATTAAGTGTTGTACCTTAGGATTCTTGAGGAACGTATCTTTTCTTTTATGTACACTGAGAGCATATGCACCAAGACAAATTCCTTGTGTGTACAGTCACACTTGGCCAATAAACTTCTCTCTTCTCCTTCTCTTCTCCCTCTCTTCTCCCTCTCTTCCCCTCTCCTCTCCTCTCCTCCCCTCCCCTACCCTGAAATTGTCTCCATAGCCAAAGAGAAAAACACCAGAAGGTAAGAAAGGACATGGGGGTGCTTTCTTCTGCCTCTGAGCAAGTCAATGTTCAAGTTACTTTTGGGGGGGGTGCTCACCCGCAGCCAGGCCACTTCTCACCATGTGCCATCTCTGGGATGCAGTGCTGCTCATAAATAAAGGGTGAGTGGGGGGGGAAGGGGAACAGTTCTTAATCTTCATTCAAAAGCTCACCGTATCACAATGCTGCCTCGCAAAAGCCATCTTATTAGCCCCAAGTGCAAAATGCTGCCTTTTCTTGCAGAAGCTCATTAATTGCAGGTCACCATTCAACAAGAAAGATGAGGCACTTGAGTTCTTCAGGCCCTCATTAGCCACAGAGCTGAACAGTATGTGTGAAATTAACAGTCACCTGAGTACCTCTATAATTTCATAATTATTAGGCCTAATGGGTTAGTCTCTGCCAAATAGCTTTAACTCCTCCTTGGCTGGTTCAGAAAACTTGTATTTGCTTAGGAGGGGAGCCCTGTTGAACAGACCGTTATTTCTCCTTGCCTTTTAAATTTAATTTTATTCATTTATTTGGTGTTTTTTTTTGCTAGAAAACTCAGTAATTGTGCAAGCCTGCCACTGGTACCATATACTGTTTGTAATTTTAACATATGTTGAGTTTTTAATTATTTATACCCCAAGTGCCAGAGAAACAGATACCCTTCCATCCCGGGGAATGTGGGTGAAAGAGCTTTCTGCAAAGGGAATTTAATTGGCTTGAAAATGTGTTTGCACTCTGCATGTGTGCATACATTTATATTTGGGCATGTGTGAGTGTGTGCACAAGTTGTGCCTTTGATTTATCTAGGGGCTGATTACATTATTCCACATGCCCTAGTTTTTATCTTGCCTTATCTAAAATGCAAGCAGTAAATTAATCAGAGTGGGTTTTGACTTTTTGACAGCAATAGATCTTTAAACTGGCCTTGGTTTGAATGGTACATGAAAATAGATTTAAAATACATTGCAGAGTAGGTTACTATCTATGAGAAACCAGCCAGGATAGTTATTCCACAGAGAGGATACTGGCAACTTAAGGCTTCGAGTAACCACCTAAACCTCTTTCTCTCAACCATTAGAGCTTTGTCCGATAACAATTGCTGGCTTTGCAACTTTTGGGGATAGTGACACGCCACATAACATTGACAGCTGCTTCATAACAAAAATATTTCTTCCAAACAAGACTCTCATACAGCCTTCCTTAATAAGATGCATTGAGATGAAAGGGGTAGGGTTACACGAATCTCAGCAACTGAGCTATTTTCAATTTACAGCCAATTTACCCCTCCAAGATGTTTCGGGTGGAGACTCCATTATCAGTGAAAAGAACTGTCTTCTTGTCAATTCAAAAGAAAGCCACTAGAAAGCAAGCAAGAAGTCTGTGGGTCATTGGTTACAAAGCCGTCTCCTGAATCCTTCCCTGTGAACTGATCGTTGCAAATAAAAACATGAAATAAAAACCTTAACATAAGCATAGTAACAGTTTTAAAAGTGGGACCGCCTTGCACCATCTTCTACAATGTACCCTCAGACATTTTGCATAACCACCCTTCCTTGGTGAACCTTGCTATCCACAACAATTACCCTTCTCGGCTCCAACTCTAAAACTGGTAATACTATCTGCAACTCCAGGGATCTTATTTAGCCATCAATCTAATTTGACCTTGCCCTACACAAGAGATCATTTTAGACCTGTCTAATGATCTATGCAGCTTGCTGGGGAAGAGAAGACATGTATTATATTATATAATGTATAATGTATAATTATAATATAATATAATATTATTATTATACATTATATCACATGATAGCAGTGTTCCAATATTTGAGGGGCTGCCACAGAGAGGAGGGTGGTCAAGCTATTTTCCAAAGCACCTGAAGGCCAGACAAGGAATAATGGATGGAAACTGATCAAGGAGAGATTCAACCTGGAAATAAGGAGGAACTTTCTGACAGTGAGAACGATCAACCAGTGGAACAGCTTGCCTTCGGAAGTTGTGGGAGCTTCAACACTTAAGACTTTCAAGAAGAGATTGGACTGCCATTTGTTGGAAATGGTGTAGTAGGGTCTCCTGCTTGAGCGGAGGGGGGGGGTTGGACTAGATGACCTACAAGGTCCCTTCCAACTCTGTTAATCTGTTATGGGTAATAACCCTCAAATAATTATTCAAATAAAATAATCCTAGTTTCAGTCTAGTTTCAAAAATGTTAGTAAGCCATCCACTCATGTCTCTAGAAGAGCTGCCCAGGTCTTCCCAGCTGCCTACTACAGAGAAAGGAAGTGAAATAGACAAAAGAAGAAAAAAAGGGAGTGGTCACAAAAATGGATGCAACATGGGGAAAAGAGATCTGTTCAAGGTAGCTTCTGATGGACTCAAGAGACATTCCTCACCTCAACACTGAGGCTGAGAAGGGAGTGACTTCAAACACTGAAATGTTTACCATACTCTCTAACCATTTGGCAATTACGTATCCTAAATATTAGGAGTGAAGCAGCAGGGATACTGAAAATGTAGATGTAGAAATAGGGAGGGGCGCCCTAAGAGCATTGTTCAAAGCCAAGCACCTGCATGCTCACCCCCCCCCAAAATATGAAAAAGTAAACATTTTAGCGAGTACATAAAATGGTGTGCATTCAGTGATCAAACACATTATTTTTTTTTAAAAAAAGCAGAGCATTAAGGCAGTGGTTGAGAGGGCTGTATTTTAAACACTTAACTACCCATCTTCATTATTCCTGACTGAAGAGCGACTTATGCAAGACTCATTTTCAAGAGGTTCAAGATAGACTAAAGGAACTGTTTTTAAAACCAGGGTAGAGTTCACTTGTAGCAGTAGAACGTGGGGAAAAAAAATAGCTTTAATTTATAGCAGCTAGATCTATCCGCCGCTGGCTTCAACAATGCAGACAATACATGATAGAATAATCATTTGAGGACAACCACAGAAGAAGTTTTCAGAAGGTGAAAATATGACATAACAGGTCAGAGGTGGGTTCCTACTTACCTTGCTGCCGGTTTGCTTCCTCCCACACCTTGTGGGCACACCTTATGGACGCACGCATGCACAGTGCCAAAAAAGAAGCTGAAAACAAGATGGTGACCGCATGCACAGTGCCGGAAACTTGGCTTCTGTGCATGCTCAGAAGAAGAAAAAATGCAAAAAAAATTCCCCAAAAAATTCAAATTAAAGATGGCGGCGCCCACTGACCGGCACTGACCAAACTGGGTCGGTGACGTCATCGTGATGTCACTAGCAGGTTGCTACCAGTTCGGGCGAACCTGTACGAACCGGGAGGAACCCACCCCCGTAACAGGTCAAGTAAATCGAAGTCCAAGAATGAAGCAGACAAAGCAAACCTTCACAGTTAAGAGCATAACACTGAAGTCCTTGAGACTACATTTTTGGGGCCTACCCAAGGCCCAGCTGCAGCTCATAAAGTATCTGATTAGAGGTCTTGTGAGGAAGGGTATAGCCAGGAATGGAACTTTAGTCAGGAACATTTTATCCCTTGGCCCTTTCTCACTTACCTAGTATCTGAACTCATCTATTCTCAAAGACTCTCTGGACGGCCTGTTTAATGATGACACAAAGTGTGCCTACAAAAATTGCTTCTGTCCACACAGAATTTAGTGTGTGTTTAGTAATTTTCCACTTCAACTATCTTAAATTCTAATTTGGCAGTCCTCAACTTACGACTACAATTGAGCCCAAAATTTCTGATGCTAAATGAGGCATTTGTTGACTGAGTTTTGCCCCATTTTACAACCTTTCCTGCCACAGTTGTTAAATGAATGGCTTGTTAATAACATGGCTGTTAAGTGAATCTGATTTCCCCATTGACTTCACTGGTCACAAAAGTCACAAATGGTGATCACGTGACTCTGGGACATGGCAGCGGTCTTAAATATGAGTCGGTTGCCAAGCGTCTGAATTTTGATCATGTGACCGTGGAGATGCTACGTCAGTCATAAGTGTGAAAAATGGTCATGTGTTACTTTCTTCAGTGCCCCTGTAGCTTTGAACGGTCACTAAACGAACTGTTGCAGGTCGAGGATTACCTGTAAATCATATTTCACAAACCGTAATGGCTGGGCCTCCACACGATGTCTTAATATCAAACAATCTGTCTCCAGCTTTCATTCCAATGGTGAACTCAAACTGTGTGAAATTCCGCCACAAGTTGGATGAAGACGTGTGTCAAATGACAATAAGGCCTTTTTGAACATCTTTTTTTCCCCTCAGTTCCCTGCGTTGAAGAGACCGAGATAAGGAGGAAATGTCCTCTCACCCCACTTAGAGGCCTGTGAAGCAGCACTGTGAGTGATATTTCACCTTACCTCTCCTTGGCACATCTGTCAACTTCTGCTAATTAACCGAGCTTCCTGTCACCTTCCATGCTGATATGAAGGAGAGCATAAACCCCCCCTCCCCAAACAAAATAAAATGAGAAGCTGAGGGGAGAGAGGGAAAGAAAGAGAGAGGTGAAGGGATTCTACAATTATAAATGATGTCAGGCAGACTTCCGTACCATAGAATGCATTATAAGCACTTAAAAAGCTAACCATTCTGTCTTCTTTCTTTGGTATAAATAATGGCCTTTTTTTATGAATAAATCATTCAACAAGGTCTCTGAAAATAGCAGGGATTTGAAGCACAATGTCTCCAACTAGTGTGTCTCCGTGTGTCTTTGGGTGTGTTTACTAGGACAGCAGAAAACTCAAACCAACTGCTTCATTGCCTCTGATACACCTGTTGTCACTTGAAACCACAAGTAATCCACCAGGGAGGCGAAGTTGGCGGTTGCAAGCCGGGAGGGCAGCGCACACCCATCCGGCCAAGCTTTGATTGCACCACAGTTCCAAATGACTTCCTCTCAGGAATGGAAAAAGAATTATTTTGGATTTTCCCCCTCCGTTTTGCAAACAAAGTCAAGCTTCTAAATTAGAGGTGGGGAACAATGGTCCCTTTATGACTTGCGGACTTCAATTCCTAGAATTCCTGAGCCGGCTCAGGAATTCTGGGAGTTGAAGTCCACAAGTCATACATAAAAGGCCACTGTTCCCCACCCCTGTTCTAAATCAAGATGCAACTACTAACAAAGGTTGAATGCTGTGTTCACATTGGCGGCATTTTACGTTTCGGGAGGGCCCTTCAGGGTCAGTGGGTTTTTGAAGCCCACGGGCACCAGGGAACATGCCACAAGGCCATTGCAAAGCAGATGTGACTTGGGGATGTAGAATTATAGAATAACAGTTGGAAGGGACCTTGGAGGTCTTCTAGTCCAACCCCTGCTTAGGCAGGAGACCCTATACCATTTCAGACAAACGGTTATCCAATCTCTTCTTAAAAACTTCCAGTGTTGGAACATTTACAACTTCTGGAGGCAAGTCGTTCCACTGATTAATTGTTCTAATGTGACCAGGGATGAGACCAGGGGTAAGAGGAATTACATTGCTCCCCAATGTCAACGACATCTAAAGCTGTATGGCACATCCTAAGTCAGAAGTCTTCAAACTTGGCAATGTTGGAAATGTCATCAAATACCAGGTTCCTTTTATCATATGTGGTGGACATGTGCAGATGCCAAAATGTATTGGAGTTTAATTCAAATGTGGATAGAAAAGATGTTGCAACAGTGTATAGAGTTGAGACAGGAGATATTTCTGTTGGGTATTTTACCAGAGAAATATAGCAATTATATGTCTATAGAAATAGACATATAATTACAGCAGCTAGAATTGTATTTGCACAGAATTGGAAAGCATCAAAAACCCTTCCGAAAGGGAGGTAATTAGGAAGATATTGGATTGTGCGAGATGAATAGATTAACAATGATAATCAAAGATAAGGAGGATTGAGAATATTATAGTATTTGGGGGAAATTTTTTGACAATGGAAAATTAATATGGGTAGAAATTAATTAACGCCAATTGAAATGGAAGGAAAGTAATAAGAGCCGAGGTGGCGCAGTGGTGAAAGTGCAGCACTGCAGGCTACTTCAGCTGACTGCTAGTTCAGCAGTTCACCTGTTCAAATCTCACCGGCTCAAGGTTGACTCAGTCTTCCATCCTTCTGAGGTCGGTAAAATGAGGACCCAGATTGTTGGGGGCAATATGCTGAATTCTGTAAACTGCTTAGAGAGGGCTGTAAAGCACTATGAAGCAGTATATAAGTCTAAGTGCTATTGCTATTGCTATAAGTTAAAGATTTGAGACCCAGGCGACAAAAATTATTTGTTGTATGGAAGCAGCGTTATATTAGCATAAACATATACCTAGAATGATGATGTATAGAGGTATTAACATAGAAGAGAATTAAGGTTACTGTTAGTATTATGAATTATGGAAATTTAGTGAGATGAATTGCTCGGATGTTACCCATAAGATATATATGAATGGATATACTCTGGGGGGAAACAAGAGGAAAGAAGAGGGGATAGAGGAGAGGAGAGAAGGAAGAGAGGAGGTAGGGAGGTTAGAAGGAAGAGGAAGGAGGTGGAGGGAAGGAAAAGAGAGAGGTGAAGAGAGGTTGAGAAAGAGGAGGAGAAAGTTAGAGGAAGGAAGAAGAGGGAAGTAGGAAGAAGGGAGAGAAGGAGAAAGAAGGTAGAGGAGAGGAAGGGAGGTAAGAGAGAGGGGAGTGATACTATATGGTATAGAGGAAACAGAAGAGCAAATTGATATCGATATAAGTAAGATTATTTGTTTATTTGATAATAATGTATAAATATATATGTTAATACCTGATAAGATGTTATGGTATATGGATTGATGTATATATGTGGAATAATTTTTTTTTAAAAAATGCAAAAAACCCCATCTTGCCAACTTTAAGACTTGTGGACTTCAACTCCCAGAATTTGAAATCTGGGAGCTGAAACCCACAAGTCTTAAAGTTGCCAAGTTTGGGGACCCCTGTCCTAAATGATGCTCCTGCAATCAAGGAAGAAGCAAGCTTTGGGAGAAGTGAACATTTAACCTGTGTGCTTAACCCGACTGAGTATTTTTCATGTTCAAATCGTTCCTTCCTTCCCTCCAGGGTTACAGTTATAGGTTAACCTTCAAAATCCCAGGTCTGAATAGCAATAGCAATAGCACTTAGACTTATATACTGCTACATAGTGCTTTACAACCCTCTCTAAGCGGTTTACAGAGTTCAGCATATTGCCCCCAACAATCTGGGTCCTCATTTTACTGACCTCAGAAGGATGGAAGACTGAGTCAACCTTGAGCCGGTGAGATTTGAACAGCTGAACAGCTGAACTAGCAGTCAGCTGAAGTAGGTTGCAGTGCTGCTTTTAACCACTACGCCACCTTGAAATTTAGCAAAGGCTGTATTATGATGAATTTAAGTATGACATGGTCGCTCTCCCCTAAAGTTCCTATCACTTCTACTCCCTCAGTCATTTCGTTTAGCAAAACAAGTTGGGAAAGTCATGAGTCGTGCGCTTTCTCACACCACAGTCAGTTCGTAGAGCTTCTAAGCAATAGGATGGTTGACCTGGTCTTGATTTATTGTACTGGGTTGCATTGTGGTTTTTAAATACAGGTAGTCTTCAACTTACAACAGTTCATTTAGTGACTGCTGAAAGTTACAATGGCACTGAAAAAAGTGACTTATGACCATTTTTCACTTACAACTGTTCCATGGTCACATGATCAAAATTTGGATACTTGGCAACTGGCATGTATTCTCCCACTTTCTGACAAGCAAAGTCAATGGGGAAGCCAGATTCACTTATGATGTTACCAATTTAATAACTGCACTTAATAACTATGGCAAGAAAGGTTGTAAAATGGGGCAAAACTCACTTAACAAATGGCTCTGCTTAGCAACATAAATTTTGGGTTCGGTTTTGGTCATAAGTCGAGGACTAGCTGTATATGAACCCATGTTTACAGCTTCAATATGTTGTGTGAACTCAAACAGTCGTGGTTCATTCAATATATCTTGATTAAATCCACCGTGATTTAGCATAACTGTACAGATCTAGGCAGGCAGAAGACACAAGGGAGATAAGGCAAAAAGAGCATTAAGGGATCAAGTAAGGGACTTGAAGATCTTCCCTCAGTTTTCTTGAGAAAGATTCAATGGAGCATTTCATTTGTTTCACCAGGTTTTGTGGCTCATAAAGTTGTGTTATTTTTATCACAGTTTGCCATCTGGAATTGAAATTTCAACTGTTGCAAAGAAGGAAAAATAAAGAACAGGGGATCCTTGGTAAATTCTAGGAAGAAATTGCTCGGGGAAGATTGTTGAATAATGATGTTTAAATATGGTTGTTTGTATAGGTGAGGATTGGTGAACCCCAACTCGTTATCTACAAGCTATGATTCCCCAGGTCAGAAATGCTTTTCTAAAGTCTTGGAAGCCCTCAGGCAGAATTTTAAAAACAATCTTTTTCTCACCTCCTTGTGGATTATCTTCAGTTTAGTATATTTTTTATGCTTATCTTTTAGGTTGTACCTTTTTTAAAATATTTCCAAATAATGACACATTTGTTATTTTAACATACTGCAAGTTTGGGACAAAACTGAATAGCAACGGGAAAATGCATATGAAAATGTCCAGCCTTTTTGCTAAGGATTACATATCCATATTTAAGAGCCGAAGTGGCGCAGCGGTTAGAGTGCAGTACTGCAGGCCACTTTAGCTGACGGTGATCCGCAGGTCAGCGGTTCAAATCTCACCGGCTCAAGGTTGGCTCAGCCTTCCATCCTTCTGAGGTAGGTAAAATGAGGACTCAGATTGTTGGGGGCAATATAAATATACATTGCTTACTGGTGTAAACCGCTTAGAGAGTGCTTGCACTGTGAGGCGGTATATAAATCTCACAAATAAATAAATAAATAAATAAATAAATAAATAAATAAATAAATAAATAAATAAATAAATAAATAAATAAATAAATAAATAAATAAATAAATATTTGCAACCCAATGTAGATTCACACATTCTATGAAGCAGTTGGTAAGTTAGTAACACAGTTGTTATGTGAATCCGGCTTCCCCATTGACTTCGCTGATCAGAAGTTCGGAGAAAGGGATCACATGACCCCGGGACACTGCAACCGTCATAAATATGAGTCGGTTACCAAGCGCCTGAATTTTGATCATGTGGCCATGGGAATACTACAATGGCTGCAAGTGTGAAAAAACAGTCACAGGTCACTTTTTTCGGGGCTGTTGTAACTTTGAACGGTCACTAAAAGAACTGTTGTAAGTCAAGGACTATCTGTAGACCACCATCAGCTGGGTTCAGAATAGGCTACACCAAATATTTTGGCAAGGTACCAACCAATCCTTAGGTCCGCATCCACTTTATAAAAATGTTCTCATTTATCCATTGATCTTATGCTATGGGTCAACAGTGCTTGGAAAGTTTAGAAAACTGTCTCTTGCCTTTGGCCATCAAGCAAGCTCACTTGCAGAGGTGAGAGCCAAAGAACAGCGGCTTGATTCATAAGAGACTCATTAAAATCCATAAGAAGAACGCTTGAGGAAGATCAAGGAAGAAAGAACTACGCAGAGGTTCAATAAGGGGTGTTTTATGCTACCTTAGAGGTAAATCCGGGATCTTGGAAACTGTAAGAAGAATTTTCCCAAACTTATTTACAGAGAGATTACTTAGGTGAGGTTTTTTTAAAAAAAACATGATTTGAAATACTGTTTCCCAGTTTTCTTGTCATGTGGGCTGAGATGCCATTTATGAGATAAGCTGCCTTGTAGAAGGAATAAGGAATGGCCTTGAGGAACAGACGGAAGAGTCGCTACCAAGGCAATGGTCAGATAGGAGGGGCTGAAGCCTGGACCAAGAATTTGAGAAATCATGTCAGACAAGCCCCTCCGTAGTTCACAATAAGGTAAAGTGTGGAAACCGGGAAGCACATTCAGACTTGCAAGGTTCTTTTACTGTAGCTGTAAATTTAGATGGTTTGCTTAGTTAATGGTTAATTTGGTGCTTTGAGGAGCCAAGGTGGCGCAGTGGTTAAAAGCAGCACTGCAACCTACTTCAGCTGACTGCTAGTTCAGCAGTTCAGCAGTTCAAATCTCACCGGCTCAAGGTTGACTCAGCCTTCCATCCTTCTGAGGTCGGTAAAATGAGGACCCAGATTGTTGGGGGCAATATGCTGAACTCTGTAAACCACTTAGAGAGGGCTGGAAAGCACTATGAAGCAGTATATAAGTCTAAGTGCTATTGCTATTAATACCGAGAAGAGGGGGTTTCACCTACTCTCCAAAGCACCTGAGGGCAGGGATTAACAAGAGAGATCCAAGCTAGAATTATGGAGAAATTTCCTGAGAATGAGCACAATTAATCAATGGAATGGCTCACCTCCAGAAGTTGTGGGTGCTCCAGCGCTGGAGGTTTTAAAGAAGAGATTGGATAGCTGTTTCTCTGAAATGGTGTAAGGTCTCCTTTTTGAGCAGGAGGTTGGACTACAGGACTCCAAGGTCCTTTCCAATTCAGTTACTCTATGACTTCTTTCAGGGGTAAAATGCACTTACCTTTCCTACCAGCTCGCTAATGTGCACGCGCCTTCTGCGCATGCGCAGAGGGTCAAAACCAGGAAGTGATGACGTCCCAGCCTCCTGCACCGGTGCTACCGGGTCACCGAACCTCCCGCCGCCAGCGCTACCAGCACGCACGAGCCGGATAGAGCCAGCTGCATTTCACTCCTGACTTCTTTGTTGTGTGGATCCAGTCTGACTGATAAATGTATGATTCAATATACCGTGCAAAATAAGAACATGAATCCATTTCAGTGGTGGGCTTACATAGTCAGAGCGACATTTGTTTGCATAATACAGGGGTGTCAAACTCGATTTCACCCCCTTTTCAGGGGGCTGCAGCAGCCTCCTGCAACTCCCTGCCAGCGAAAACACAACTTGGGAGCCTGTTTTCTCTGGCAGAGTATTCGGGCCACTACAGGCGCCGCCAAAATGAGTGATGTCGAGGTGGCCATGCCCACCCGGGCCATGCCCACCCCACCCCACCGAGGTCAAACACAACCCTGAAGCGGCCCTCAATGAAATTGAGTTTGTCTGTTTTGGCAATATTTCTCTCTATAGGCACAATAAAGGTGAGTGTGCTTAGAAGAACCTCAATGTATCTTTCTTGGTCAAGCCAGACACAGTCTCAGCTCACTGGGAAGAAAATATTGTATATAATTTGGTTCCTTCTTCCTTTTTCTGGGGACTACAGCCAAGAAATTAAAAGACGCTTGCTCCTGGGGAGGAAAGCTATGGCAAATATAGACAGCATACTAAAAATCAGAGACATCACCCTGCCAACAAAAGTGTGTATAGTCAAGGCTGTGGTTTTCCCAGTTGCAATGTATGGCTGTGAAAGTTGGACCGTAAGAAAGGCTGAGCACCAAAGAATTGAGGCCTTTGAACTATGGTGTTGGAGAAGACTCCTGCGAGTCCTTTGGACTGCAGGGCGATCAAACCGGTCGGTCCTAGAGGAGATCAACCCTGACTGCTCTTTAGAAGGCCAGATCCTGAAGATGAAACTCAAATACTTTGGCCACCTAATGAGAAGGAAGGACTCACTGGAGAAGAGCCTAATGCTGGGAAAGACTGAGGACAAAAGAAGAAGGGGACGACAGAGAATGGGGTGGCTGGATGGAGTCACTGAAGCAGTCGTTGTGAGCTTAAATGGACTGCAGGGGGTGGTAGAGGACAGAAAGGCCTGGAGGAACATTGTCAGTAGTGGGTTCCTACCGGTGCGCTCTCCGCCTTTCTTCGCCGCCGAGCCGAAGAAGCTGGCGGCGTTTGCGGCGGGGGCTTCCCCCGCCCGCTTTCCCGGAACGCCGGGATGCCGCCATTTGCGTTCTTCTGCACTCGCAGAGAGTGCAGAAGAACGCAAATGGCGGCATCCCGGCGTCCCGGGAAAGCGGGCGGGGGAAGCCCCCGCCACAAACGCCGCCAGCTTCTTCGGCTCGGCGGCGAAGAAAGGCGGAGAGCGCACCGGTAGGAACCCACTACTGAACATTGTCCATGGGGTGGCGATGGGTCGGACACGACTTCACGACTAACAACAACAACAACCTTTTTCTGGCTATGAACCTACTCAATTGCAAGAAGTGATGAACTCCAGTCAGCTCTTTGAGGGTCAGGCAACTGCTTCCAGACGCATCAGTCAAGGGACAAGGGAGTTGGACCACAACATTTGCGGCAGCCCTGGGAGTAAATGTGTTAAGAAGCTCTTTGCCAAATTGTGGGTGGAGGAAGCTGACTTCCAGGGCATGTTCCAAGTAACTCAGAGGACCTTAAGGGGGCATGTTTCTGTCATAAAACATTTCATTTGTAGGAATCTTGGATGCCTTTGAAAGAGTTTCTCCTCGCTGTTATTAATTAAAGCAAAAGAATGCCCATATGGAAAGAGAAACAGTCAAGTTATATTTTTGCTAAATACGCAGCACCATATGGTAACATACAGAAAATTGGCCACATTGGCGGCTTTGGCTATATTGGACCATATGGTCTATTGAGCTTCGCAGTTTCTTTGTTGTGTGTTTGTCTTTCTCCCAAAGAGGGCAGTGTCTTATGGGGTTGCAAGGGAGCAGCCAAGGCAACAGGGCCCATAACACACTTTGAAACCAGGATGGGCATAGATCCAGCTCTGCATTTTCAAAGGGAAAGTGCCAAGCGCAGGGACAGTTTTCTTCAAAGCCACCAAAATGTGGCATGACTAGGAAGGGTGGGGCAAGTAGACAAGGGGCTCTGTTTCCACAGCAGAAGTCAACTCTGCTGGGAAAGAGGATGAGAAGCAGATGCAAAGCACGAAGTGATGCATGTTTTAGAAATGTTGAGACTTTACTTTCAAAATGGAAATGTGAGCCTCTTTCCCAATGATCCATCAGCTGCTTCCAGAACTGCTTTTGCTGGTCCATTAACTCGCCCTTTGTGGGAGTCTCCAGAACCTTTATGCTGGTGGGCACATCAGGAACGGTTGGAGCATGTTATAGGCACACTCATGCAACAGAGCCCAAATAAAAGAACCCCTGAAATGTTTAGCTCTGATATAAAGAGAGTTTGGATAATGAAACGTCTGCAAGAAAACAACCAAGTTCAGAGAGCATCGAGGATCCTGATATAAAAAGAACATATCATGAACTTTTATCACAGATGCAAACAATTCACCAGTTAACCCAAGATCAGAGTGGTGGGAAACACCAGCAAGTTTACTTTGCTAGGGTAAAAGAGTTTGGCATGTTTTCCCATATAGACAGTCATGCCATGATGGTAAATGAATAAATGCATTTTAATGTCTAAAGTTGTGGTCCCCCCTCATCTACATATGTGCACACACACACTTGTGTTTGTCATTAATAGTATGAAGGGAAAAGAGAGCCTAAGGCAATTGAGCTCCAGACAGCCTAGTTTTATAAAATCAGGGCACTGCATAAAAGTTTTGGTAGACATGGAACTATCTTCATCAATGACTTGGACGAGGGGATAGATGGGGAACTCATCAAATTTGCAGACAACAGCAAGCTAGCAGGAATAGCCAACACTCCAGTAGATAGGCTTCAGATACAGATGGAACTTGACACCCTTGAACATTGGGCGCTATCTAAAAAAATGAAATTCAATGGTGATCAGTATATGTGGTACCTCGCTCAATAGTAGGACCTGTGAGAGGGATCTGGGAGTCCTAGTGGACAACCATTTAAATATGAGCCAGCAGTGTGCAGCAGCTGCCAAAAAAGACAACACAGTTCTAGGCTGCATAAACAGAGGGATAGAATCAAGATCACATGAAGTGTTAATACCACTTTGGAATGCCTTGGTAAGGCCACACTTGGAATACTGCATTCAGTTTTGGTCACCACGAGGTAAAAAGGATGTTGAGATGTCTAGAAAGAGTACAGAGAAGAGCAACAAAGATGATTAGGGGACTGGAGGCTAAAACATATAAAGAGCGGTTTGATGAAAAGAAGGACTAGGGGTGACATGATAGCAGTGTTCCAATATCTCAGGGGCTGCCACAAAGAAGAGGGAGTCAAACTATTCTCCAAAGCACCTGAGGGTAGGACAAGAAGCAATGGGTGGAAACTAATCAAGGAGAGAAGCAACTTAGAACTAATGAGAAATTTCCTGACAGTGAGAACAATTAATCAGTGGAACAACTTGCCTCCAGAAGTTGTGAATCCTCCAACACTGGAAGTTTTTAAGAAGAGATTGGATAACCACTTGTCTGAAGTGGTGTAGCGTTTCCTGCCTAACCAGGGGTTAGACTAGAAAACCTCCAAGGTCCCTTCTGTTATTCTGTTATTCTGAGCATATCTCATTGGAAGAAAAGGACCTACTTGCTGGACTCAAAAAATGGGACTAAGGCACCACAAAGGGTTTTGAGGCACATATCGCAATAGACCATTCATTTGCAACCCAAAGTCATCTAGATTGGCCAGATGCTGACCTTGGTAGTCCACTTTTCTAACACAGTAGTGTTATCTACTGAAAACAGCTTCAGTGTTATGGCAGCAACTCCACTTAACACACACAGAGAGACAAGTTTACAGATGTCATGTTGATGCAAAAGTTGTAGATCGTTCTAGATTCAATTAGATATCTAATTATATATAAATGTTTGTTTGGCTTATCTTTGTTATTTTTGTGACTTTTTCGTTTTTATTCTTTAACTGTGAGGAGCTGAATGTGTATACTACATATGTACTTTTGCCTGTGTTCTCTCTTGCCTTTTTTTTTTCAATCTGTAAAGTAATCATTAATTTCGGCTTTCCTGCGTTAATTTGCCTATAAATAGAACTTTATTTGGTCTATTTTTATTTCCCTTTTCATTGCTATTCCTCTGTGGAATTCTTCAGATAGAGATAGCAAAATTTATGATCAACTATGTTGCTCAACTTTCCCTTCCCTTCCCTTTTGGTTACTTACGTCTTTCAGGTCAGGTGGGGGAAAGGAAGAAAAGGCCAGGAACCCCTTCCTGACTCTTGATGTTTTCTTATATTAAAACTCTTTGAGTAATTGCCAGGTACATAGTTTGAACTGTGGCTTGCTTTACAGTACTCTGTTGACCAAAAGTTTGCAGCCTAAGCATCACCATCTGCAATATTTAAAAAGCTGAAAGGTCCTTGGTAGTCATTTTTCTCTAGGGAGTTCCAGGACACAGGATATTTTGGTGGAAGAGCCATACTGGCTGGCTCTTTTTTCTCTTCCCAAGGACTCTGTCAATAATAAAGCAGAGGGCAGCATCTGAGACGTGATCTTCAAAAGCAGGGTCAGAATTCTTGGATTGGGTACCAGGAAAACCCAGGAAGATAAGCTAAGAAATCAATTCTGAAAAATTCCTGAAAGAAGGCAAAGGTAAATAAAACTATGACAGATAGATAGATTATATAAAAAGAGCCGAGGTGGCGCAGTGGTTAGAGGCAGTACTGCAGGCCACTTTAGCTGACTGTGATCCGCAGGTCAGCGGTTCAAATCTCACCGGCTCAAGGTTGACTCAGCCTTCCATCCTTCCGAGGTAGGTAAAATGAGGACCCAGATTGTTGGGGGCAATATAAATATACATTGCTTACTGGTGTAAACCGCTTAGAGAGTGCTTGTACTGTGAGGCGGTATATAAATCTCACAAATAAATAAATAAATAAAATTTTAGGTACAATAGGAGTCAAGTTCAAATGTTGGGTTAGGATTGAAAGAGCCGAGGTGGCACAGTGGTTAAAATGCAGCACTGCAGTTCAGCAGTTCAGCTGTTCAAATCTCACCGGCTCAAGGTTGACTCAGCCTTCCATCCTTCTGAGGTAGGTAAAATGAGGACCCAGATTGTTGGGGGCAATATGCTGACTCTGTAAACCGCTTAGAGAGGGCTGTACAGCACTATGAAGTGTTATATAAGTCTAAGTGCTATTGCTATTGATATTGGGGAGAACCAGGTTCTAGGACACCTTCAGCCATAGAAACTCTCTGGGGCACTCTAAGCTAGTCCCTCCCTCTCAACCCAAAAGTCAAGGTGGGGTAACGGGAAAGGTGCTGATCTAGAAATGGGGACAATCAGGTTCAGAATCAGATTCTAAAATCAGATCACCTAAATCAGAGCCATGATTAAGGGGCCGAACCTCTGTGAGGTGACTGGGGAAGGGGGGGAGCCGCCATGTCTCAGGGATCGCTGCCCGTGTTTGTGAGGGAACACGCAGTTGGGCTGCGTCCTGTGCTGGCCACACCCATCCCCTTCACTAGGGCTTATTTTTGGGGTAGGACTTATTATTAGGCAAAAAAATCAGGCTAGGGCTTATTTTTGGAGTAGGTCATATTTTCGGGAGAATTCGGTAGAATCATATGGTCAGAATCTAGAACCTGATTTTCAGAGGATCAAAATCTGGTTCCAGAATGAGGTTCTCAACCATGGAAGGAAGCTCCTTGGATTGGATATTGGGCCAGTCACTCATTCAGGACAACTTACCTCACAGGGTTGTTAAAATGGGAGGAGGGAGCAAATGTACATTGCTTTATTTCCTGTATACGAGTCGGGATATAAATCTAAATACTTTGTGAAAATGGTCTGGATCTAGTAAGGCCAGATGGTTCCTCCTGCTACCAATAAAACTGGCACTACTACTAGTGTTTAGCTGCAGCAAAGAGAGAAAATTGGGGCTCAGAAGATAATTAAAGAGTTGCTTGATAGTGAGATGGGTTGCTCATAAACTTAATGAATAAATAAATAATTTGTATTGCTGGAGAAGGAGTCAATGTGGTACCTCCCTTCCAAATCCTACGCATGATTAAATATTAAACACCAATATTGACAACAGCCAAACATTTACCAACATTCAATAGGTCATGGCTTTTCAGGCCCCTGCATCCCACATCACACAACACGCTCCTCCTCGTCATATTTAAAACAAATTTTATTCATGAAAATATGCTGTACAATGCACTATACACAGTTCTTTACATTGCCACATACACAAAAACTAGAATAGCACAATCAAGGTTACATTGCGTACAATATATGTGTGGTGAGAGATAACAGCCTGTTGAAAACCCCCTAAGCCCACCCCCGCCCCGGCATCTGTACAGTTATAAATACGAGGAGGAGAAAGACACACTTTTTTTCTTTTAATTTTACTGGGTGGGGGAAACTTGGTTTGGGCCAACCTTCTTTGCAAAACATCGGGACATCGGGACGCCCCTTCCAATGAGGGTCTGGGATTTCACAAACCCCGTTGCTTTATGTTCCCTGAAGCAGCCTTGCATTTCATGCTTCTATTTCTCTCCTGCCCCGTGGTGCTATGAAGCTGACGCAATCTATAAGGCCAGGTAGAGATGGCCACGCTGGTCTGCTATGGCTGCACTTTTGTCCAGAGCTCTAATATGGGCAACACAAGAACCACGTGTCTCATTTGTGCAAACAGCGGAGTCTTGCAAAGTCACCACTGCCAACATTTGGTGGCAAAACGATGGGTTTTGGAAGCCTCGGGTTTCTTTACAAACAGGCCATGTTCACAGAACACCCGTAACCTAGAGATTGGATGAATCCATTTTCCGGTTTGTACAACACATTGAACCATAAACTAACCAAATGGCCTGGGTTTACGCAACACACTAAGCCACAAAAATACTAACCAAGGTTAACACTAGTCAAGCTTAGCATGTTGTGCATTGGCAGCCACTGACTGCATTAATTGGGTTAAATCTTTTGGGTGAACATAGCCATAACATCTCAAAATAGGTGTGTCAGCTTTTGGGAGACTTGATATACCTACTATATTTTGTTTCGGCAGTGGCCTTAGAACCTCCCAACTTTCTGGAAAAAAATAGGCTAAATATTTTGGCCCCCAACCTTTATATCTATGTCAGTCTCCTATGACCTTGAAACATGGCACCTATACCAATCTTGGTGTAATAAACAAGACAACTTTGCCCAAGAAGAGTCAGCCACACAATCTAATCAGAAGTCACACAGCGATCTATGGGATGCCAAGACTATGTTTGCACTTGATTTGTTTAAATTTGTTTTATTGAATAAACCGTAGGTGGTTAAGCTTGCCCAATAAACTAAGCCAAAACATTACTCACTTTATAGCTTAGGACAGGGGTCAGCAACCTTAAACACTCAGAGAGCCATTTGGACCCGTTTTCCACAGAAACGAAAACACCGGGAGCCACAAAACTCTTCCCGTGCCTGACTATTTCCTGAGCGGCCACAAAGCTAGCATATATAGTTGAATTAAAGGTTCTGTTTTCTTCTGAAACTTTTCTTTTCTTGGATTTATCCATGGTTGGCCTACCGGGGATCGAAAAGCTTAATAAATTGCACGTCGGTGGGTGTCGCACATTGGCAGTTGTGACGCATATTTTGAACGACAGGGAGCCGCAGCAGAGGGATGGAAGAGCCACATGTGGCTCCAGAGCCGCGGGTTGCTGACTCCTGGCTTAGGACATTGTTTATCACCAACCTGAGCTGCAGAAGGCTAGTGTGGCTGCTCTTGACCTCATATAGAAGATATGACAGAGTAATAGAATACAGAAGATTGACTTTTTTTTAGTTTGATTTCTTTTTCAACATCTAGACATTATTTGCCATGAAACGTATCTTTTGTTTTGGGGGATCTGCCCTGGTTTCATGAGTTCTTTTATGCTGGCTTCGGTAAGAAAATGAAACGGAGCATGTTTGGAGCATCTTTTTCATTTCTTGTTATGTGAGTGCTGCCTTGGTTGTGTGTACAGGTTGAGTGGTTGAGGAACCTGTTCTATTCGCCAGGTAGGGATGTCCACAGGGTATGGTCAAAAAGCCAGCATGGGAACCACGATGATGCAATCAAAGCCCCACCTCTTTTGGATGAGCAGAAGCAATCGTGCACCCGAAGCTCCGCCCCCTTTACATGGGCACACATAAGAGCCGAGTGAGTTTCAATGGAACCATTGTGGCTGCCATCTTGGTTTTATATCTACCATACCTTACAGTTGTTCTTGTTCCTGGGGAGTTTTTAGGAATTTGTGGGAAGGAGGGGAAGGAGTGAAGAATAGGCCCTGTGAATATCAGTACCGAGCGATTGCCTCCAGTTATGATTACAGAATCATTCCTTCAACGGTAGAGATATTGGCTTTTTTTTACAGAAAATGTTTAAGCATCAGATTGCTGACATGAGTTTGAGTAAGTCTGTCTAGTGAGACAAACAATAATTCCTCTACTTGAGAATAAATTTTCCACTATCCCTCCAAACATGTGAATTAAACTGAATCCTGGATGGAAAAAAAATAAGAAAAGAAACTATCATAAATACAGGCATGACCAAAGAATGTGGGGTGTTTTTTTTTTGAGCGGGGGCATCCTAATTTTGCACTCAAAAAGGAACCATTCAGCTTGATTAGAAACACAGACAATATTCCACTTTGCTGACCCTTGTCCTATAGACTGAAAGGCCTGGGAATTTAAACAGTCCTGAAAGGTACTTGGAAGATGCCACAATTTGATTGATCCCTTAAATCTGGGGAGGGGCAAGAATTAGCCTCAGATGGGCTCTACTGATTTTGCATGAGTTTTCCTCCATGAAAATAGGGGCAACAACCCTGTGTCCTTCTAGTTAAAAACATTTCCAGCGATTGTTTTGAATGCTTCCAGCTTGCACTAAAGTGCTAAACTTTTTTTTTTTTAAAAAAAATAAACCTGTATATTGGGTTGTTTTGAAGACCTGCCTGGATCTGGGGTTTAAAATGGGTTAGGCAGCCTGCAGTGATGATAATTCCAACCGTGTTCTCATTTCAGATATGCGTGGACTTGAGAGCATGAATGTACATGAGAAAGGGACACAATGAATGTTCTGCTGAAAGACTCTGTGGAACTTTTTACCCTTCCTCACTTCAAATGACAAAACTTTTGCTTATTATTGCAAGGTGAGCATTTCAAGAAACCAAATGTCCATGTTGGGTCTCTGTGTAGCAAAGAACACTCAGGAATGAGACAGACAGAAGCCGAAAGAAGGCTAATAATGCCAATGAGATCTTAGGCAGGTCCCAGATATTTAGCCTTTTCTCACATTGACCTTGGCATCTATCCATCATCTATCATGCCATGTCTGGATAGAACTCTAGTTTTCTCTCATCACCTTGTGGTTTGCGTTCTTCGTGCCTCTATTCTAATAAAGCCAATCTTTTTTTTCAGATATTGTACTTTCTTTCAGCCCATTCAACTCTGGGCCTTCAGTTATCTTTGCACGGAAGAAAAGTTATTACCAATTTCCTCCTGGTTCCAGATTGCCAGGAATAATTACTTTCTAGAACCAAAATTTATTATTAGGGGGTATTATATTAGCTACCTGTTAGGTTCAGCCTTGCGAGTTTCATTATTGGAGGTGCAAACGCTGAAAATAAGCTGCCACCAGTCCTTCCCATTCCACCTTCCTACTTAACCTGCCCATCCCAGCAGCAGCCATCTCTGCCACAATGCCAAATGCCATGTGTAAGTGCAAACTGCACATATCTGTATGCTGGAGCAAATGGTATCAGGGCCCATTCTCCCACATGGCCATGTGCATGCACACTTCATCCTGTGAGCTGTTTCTGTTGCAAACCCAGATGGCATGAAAATGAACACGAAAATGAGCAACGTTGATGGGTTCGGTTCCTGTTACACCCCATGTCTACTGGGCAATGCAGAGCCAGTGGCTAGATTTATAGCAATCAAACACATGGTGGTTGTTTTTTCTTTCTGCACCAGCCATGCCACAAATACCTCAGATCTATTTTTCCTACCTGTTGAGCAAATCCTCAGCGATCCGGCTAAAAGGATGGAGATATAATGGAGCTCCCGCACGATAAACCTAGGTTTCACATGAAAAGTTAGTCCTTCCCTGTTGCTGTTGGCAGCTGCATAAAATGGGGGCCATATACGGGCAAGGAATGAGCGAGAAGAAGAAATCAAATTAGAATTTAGATAGTTAGGAAAGTGAAAAGCCAGCGGAAAACTTGTTCTAAAACTTTTTCATGGAAGCCATCTAAGTCAGCTGCCCCCAAGCTTTTGGGCACCAGGGACCAGTTCCGTGAGAGGTCTTTCCATGGACCGGACGTGGCGTGGTTTTGTGTGCTGCCTGCATCCCATGGATGGGACTTGGCTTGTTTGCGTGGCCTGGTTTCTGGCATGCCACGGCCCAGTGCCAGTCCACAGACTGGGGGTTGGGGACCAGCAGTGGGTTGCTCCTGGTTTGGCGAACCGGTAGCGGTGGCGGGAGGCTTCGCCCACCTGCCCGGGACGCTGCTGTGCATGCGCAGAAGCTTCTGCTCATGTGCAGAAGTGTTGCGAGCGCACATGCGAACCGGTAGCAACAGGATTCAGAACCCACTACTATTGGGGACCTCTGATCTAAGTTAGCATGAATGCTTGGCAATAGCTCTAGACTGTTTTTCAGGTTACACATCACCTGTTCCCTCTTTCTGTGCAATAGTGCAAATGCCCAGGGAAGGAGGGAGAGAGGGGGGAAGGGGAAGCGACTTTGCAATGCCATGGCTAAGTTGTGCCTATTGCACACATCAAAGACAGATCCGACTTACTGCACAATACACCTGGCACAAGGCGGGAAGCCGCCGGTACCTGTCAAAACATTTTACCCTACATTGTGTATGTTTGTGTGTGTGTGTGTGTGTGTGTGTGTTTGTGTGCATGTGCATGTGTGCGTGCGTGCGTAGTGTAGTGTCATTGTCAAGTTTCAACAGATGGCTCTAGCCTGGCTGAAGAAATGAAGGCAAAGAACAGAAGAAGAAGAAGAAGAGAGAAGAGAAGGGCTGAATGATGGAGGAAAGAGTTCTGTTTCCCCAAGACCCTCTTTGCCCCACTCACTACTGGGCCTGAGCAGCCTGAATGGGCCTCATCCAGGTACCCAGCTTTGATTGTTGGGCTGTGGGGCGCTGGGCAAAGGGGCCACGTTGAGACCGTTTTGTGGCGGAAGAGCCGAGTCAAAGTTGAAGTCCATCTCGTCGCTGTCCATGAAGTCATTGAGGATGATGGACTCCACATCGCATTCCAAGCTCCCGTTGAACATGTCCAAGTCTAGATCGGCTGGGAATCTGTCCTGACTCAAAACAGGGGTGTGCATGGCTTCTGGGTAAGGTCCCTGCAAGGAATCTAGCAAGCTCATGTGCGCCCCCTGGTTGCTGACATAGGAATGGAGATGCCCGTGGTGAGGCATGTTCACCATGCTGCAAGTGTCACCGGGCAGGCTCATAAGGCTGATTGGAGAGGGTAAGGCACTGTTGTTAAGAGGAGGGTGATGGCCAGCTGGTGATGGGTGGTGGTATAACGTGTTGCTCTTCATAAGAGAGGACGAGTGGGGAGGGTAGGGGACCAGGCCTATCTCACCGCCTCCACCCCCACCGCTACACACCAGGGCGTTTTGTCTGTGGCCGCGAGGCAGGCCCATGCTGTTGGCCGGGGGCAGGTGCGGCTCCCCCTCCTTGTGCGCGTAGGAAATGGAGGAGAGCAGGTCCTGCAACGAGGCGTTGCGGTAGGAATTCATGGGGACGAAAGTGGCCTGCTTGTTCTCTTGGATGGTCTGCATGGGCAGACGGCGCATGATGCTCATGGCAGGCTGGCTATAAATAGTCCCAGAGTAGGTGTTCCCGCCTCCTCCCCCTCCCCCGCCTCCTGCACCCACGGAGGAGCACTTGGAGCTGAAGCCAAAGTTGGAGGTCCTGGGCCGAAGTCCTCCAGCAGAAAGCGGCTGGGCTGGGCTCATGCTGTAGTTGTCCTGCAGGTCATCTAGAAGGCTCTCTCCCAGGCTCTCGTTCAGGTTGATGGTGCCGGTCAGATCGGTCAGCCTGGGCATCTCCACTGAACAGCGGGCGTTCAGGGAGGGGGACAGAGTGCTCGAAGGGCTGGGGTACATCAGCGGGGAGGACGGGGTCCCGTCATCCTCCTCCAGCTCATCCGGCTCATGGTTGGCCATGATGGGGGAGAGGCGACCACTCAGCGTGCTGGCCGAGGAGTTGGCCCGTGTCCGGAAGTCAGCCCAAGCGTCATATTCCTCGCCGGCATGAGAGGTGGGACTCTCTGACCATTTGGCCTGCTGGCTAGCCGGGCTTTCCTCTCCTCGTTCCTGAGCGGTCTGGCTCTGCTTTTTCCGACTGGCTTTGCCCTTGATCCGCAGGAACTTGCTGTTGTTGTCCATGGAGACGGCTCGTCGGCGGGGCGTCTTCCCGGTTTTGCCACCTTCGGGGTTCAGCATCCACCAGGAACTTTTGCCGGTGCCTTCATTTTGCACACGGATGAAGCGGGTGTGCAAGGACAGGTTGTGCCGGATTGAATTCTGCAAGCAAAACAAGACCAAAAGAAGAAGAAGAAAAAATCTATCACTGTTGGTCAGAAGCAATCCTCACCTCTCTCACTTGGCATTCTTTCTGCTTTCTACCATCCCCCAAAGTCACCTGTCACCTGGCTTTACAGTTGACATTCAACAAACTTTTTCAGTTCCACTTGGGGTTAGCAGAGTGCCCCAGCGATGAAATCTACTTACCTTCCCTACCGGTTCGGAAGCGCGCGTGCACGCCACCATCGTGAATGCTTTTTCACCCTCTGCGCATGCTCAAAGGCTTTGCGCATGAGCAGAGGGTTAAAAAAAAAATGACGACGTCCAGGCGTGTGGGTGGAGCCTCGCGCCACCACCACTGCCGGTTCTCCAAACCATCGGCGGCCACCGTTACTGGTACACCCGAACCGGGCCGAACCAGTAGCATTTCACCCCTGGAGTGCCCCCCCCTTTTCTCAAATCAAGAGACACATTTGGGATATAAAACACCACCCTGCTCAAAATGGGGAGCATCGAAACAAAGACTGGGCATAGCCAGGATAAAAATAAATAAATCGGATATAAACTTAATTAACCCCCAATTAACTAAATTAAATATTCAGTTAACATGATTATACTCAAATCTCCTTGAAGCCAAACTCAACTCCTGGGGACTTCCTAAAGGTATCCTTGTCGTATTCTTGGAAACAGCGTGAACATGATTGCCATGGTCTTTTCCTGCAACATCATTAGGTCATACAGGTAGTCCTCGACTTACGACAGTTCATTTAGTGACTGTTCAAAGTTACAACAGCACTGAAAAAAAGGTGACTAATTACTGCTTTTCACACTTACAACCATTGCAGCAACATCCCCATGGTCACGTGATCAAAATTCAGACGCTTGGCAAGTGATTCATATTTACGACAGTTGCAGCGTCCCTGGAGTCACCGGATTCCCCTCTTGCGACCTTCTCACAAACAAAGTCCAGGGGGAAGCCAGATTCACTTCACAACCATGATGCTAACTTAACAATTGGAGCGATTCACTTAATAGCTGTACCAAGAAAGGTCATAAAATGGGGCAAAATTCACTTAACAAATGTTTCACTTAGCGACAGAAATGTCGGGCTCAATTGTGGTTGTACGTGGAGGACTACCGGTACACATGCAATAATTTTTCACTTCTGCTGCATCAGAAAGTAGAGTTGAGAAACAACTTTTGGAAGGTCTCCAAGCAGGGGTGAAATTCAGCAGGTTCGGGAGAACCGGTAGCGGAAATTTTGAGTAGTTCGGAGAACTAGCAAATACCACCTCTGGCTGGCCCCAGAGTGGGGAGGGAATGGAGATTTTGCAGTATCCTTCCCCTGCCACGCCCACCAAGCCACACCCACCAAGCCACACCACGCCCACCAAGCCACACCCACAGAACCAGTAGGGAAAAATTTTGAATTTCACCCCTGTCTCCAAGGGTGTTGCCCAAGGTTTTTGGGAGGACATATGCAACCCTGGGCCTTAGCTAATTGAAACAAAGAGGAAATGATAACCAGTTTGGTTCAGTAGTTAAAACACCAGGCTAGAAACCAAGAGACTGAGCGTTCCAGTCAGGGGTGAAATTCAGCAGGTTCTAACAGGTTCCGGAGAACCGGTAGCGGAAATTTTGAGTAGTTCGGAGAACCTGCAAATACTACCTCTGGCTGACCTCAGAGTGGGGAGGAAATGGAGATTTTGCAGTATCCTTCCCCTGGAGTGGGGAGGGAATGGAGATTTTGCAGTATCCTTCCCCTGGAGTGGGGAGGGAATGGAGATTTTGCAGTATCCTTCCCCTGGAGTGGGGAGGGAATGGAGATTTTGCAGTATCCTTCCCCTGGAGTGGGGAGGGAATGGAGATTTTGCAGTATCCTTCCCCTGGAGTGGGGTGGGAATGAGATTTTGCAGTATCCTTCCCCTGCCACGCACACCAAGCCACACACACCAAGCCACACACACAGAACTGGTAGGGGAAATTTTTGAATTTCACCCCTGGTTCTAGTCCTGCCTTAGGCATGAAAGCCAACTGGGTGACTTTGGGTCAATCATTCTTTTCTCAGCCCAACTTGCTCACAGGGCTGTTATTGTGGGAAAAGTTAGAGGAAGAAAGGGTATTAGGTATGTTTGCCCCCTTGAGATATTCATACAAGTAATAAAGGCAGGAATACAAATAAATAAACCAAATAAACAAACACCAGTGGAGCAAGGAAGGCAACCAATATGTGACCTGAAGCATCGGCTACACCAGACATGTACCAACCTTCTTTATGCAACTCTACTTCCTTGAAAAGAGAAGATTTAGCTGATTTTGAGTGTTTGGGAAGTTAATAAGCTGGCTATGAAGGGATAACCATTTTCAAGATCTTTCCCCGGGGTTAAAAATATGGAGAGAGCCAGCTCTGTTTCTCAACTTCAGTTGCCATGCTATGTTGCTTGGTGAATAGAATAAATTAAAATAAAATTGCCATCAATTTGGCATGCTGGGCTTTTTTTTTTCTTTCCTTTTTCTTTAGGAAGGGTAGAATATAAATAAAATCACTGACCCAAACCTCTCCTTGAGGGAGAGAGGCGGTCTAGAAACATGAAGCATAAAAAAAGAAAAGAAAAGAAAATTGAATATAAATTTCTCAAGAGTCTTTACGATGAATCCTTCACTTCACTTCATCCCACAGTGTTTTTTCTCCATCTCGTTAGGGGAATATTTAGTGAGAAATAAAAAGGAGCAAACTATCGCAAGTGCTAAGAGATGATCAAATTCTGGAGTTTCCACAAAGATCTATCTGCTGCCATTTTTGCAGTAAACTTTTGTGGCCCAAATCCTGATCGGTCATATCCTGTCTTCTGAGATTAAAGCAAGCACCGTATTTTTCGGAGTATAAAACGCACTGGAATATAAAACGCACCTTAGTTTTTGGGGAGGAAAATAGGGGAAAAATCTGCCTACCAGGTATTCATCTGGCTAGCGTCCTTAGTCTGTTCAGCTTCAGTACATTATTTTATCCCCTGGTTAGGGCTGAAAAGAATATTTTTCGAAGGGAGTAGAAATGAAAACAAGGCTGCAAAGACTTAGGGCTGGAAATAAACTTCTTCGGAGGGAATAGGAAGCTGGGAAGATCGGTAGCACCTCGTTAGGGCTGGGAAAAAAAGCTTCAAAAAAGCTACGTTCGGAGTATAAGACGCACCCAAATTTTCAGCCTCTTTTAGGGAGGTAAAAGGTGCGTCCTATACTCCGAAAAATATGGTATATCCCTCTTTCCACTCTCATATCCTTCTGGACTTCAATGCTTTTAAAAGATGAAAAGTTAGATTGTCTCTAAAAACAACACCCTGAATTCTCCAGCCAGCTGTGTTGAAGTCCATGCCTCTTAAAAGGGCCAAGGTCAAGAAGCACTGATCTAATGTGATAAACTGAGCATAGGCTTATACAACAATGTTGTAAGTCCTCGATTTACTACAGTTCATTTAGTGACCGTTCAAACTTACATCGGCACTGAAAAAAAGTGACTTATATGACCATTTTCCACACTTATGATCATTGCGGCCTCCCCATGGTCATGTGATCAAAACTCAGACTCTTGGCAACTGACTCATATTTATGATGGTTGCGGTGTCCCGGGGTCATGTGATCCTCTTTTGCGACCTCCTGACAAGTCAATGGTTCACTGAGTTGAAGCCAGATTCACTCAACAACCGTGTTACTAACTTAACAACTGCAATGATTGACTTAACAATTGTGGCAACAAAGGTCATAAAATGGGCAAAACTAACAATAAATGTCTCACTTAGCAACATAGATTTTGGGCTTAATTACGGTTGTAAGTTGAAGACTTCCGGTACATAGAAGTCAAGTTTTTTGCAAATATTTTTCTATGCTTTTATTCTTTCTCAATCTCTCTCTCTCTCTCTCCCCCTCCTCTCCCTCTCTCATCTCTCTCCCTCCCTCCCTCTCTCTCGCTTTCTCTCATCTCTCTCTCATCTCTCTCCCCTCTCCCTCTCTCTCTCACCTCTCTCTCTCTCATCTCTCTCTCTCCTCCTTTCCCCCCTCTCTCTCACCTCTCTCTCTCTCTCTCTCTCCCTCTCTCTCTCTTTTTCTCATCTCTCTCTCCTCCTCTCCCCCCTCTCTCATCTCTCTCACATCTCTCTCCCTCCCTCCCTCTCTCTCGCTTTCTCTCATCTCTCTCTCATCTCTCTCCCCTCTCCCTCTCTCTCTCACCTCTCTCTCTCTCATCTCTCTCTCCTCCTCTCCCCCCTCTCTCATCTCTCTCACATCTCTCTCCCTCCCTCCCTCCCTCCCTCTCTCACTTTCTCTCATCTCTCTCATCTCTCTCCTCCTCTCTTTCTCTCATCTCTCTCTCTCCCCCTCCCTCTCTCTCCCTCCCTCTCTCTCCCTCTCTCCTGAGCTTGATGCAGAGTTTTATGGAACCCCAAAGCTGACACTTATCACCTGATGTGTGCTCAGTGTTGAGTGTTCCTTTTGTTGTGTTTGTTGTCTGGAACTGGGCGAAGGCGGCTGCCGGGCTGAATGTACTAAGCGAGAAGCTGCACATACAGACAGGGGGATGGGCTGGAAGAAGGCACAGGGGTCAAAAATCACCCGGTGAGAGGCTGGCGAGGCGACTGCAGAGTTTGGATCCGTGCCTTTGTCCAGAGGCATACTAATGAGCAGGCAAGAAAGTTACAGAGGCCCATAGATCATATTATGGAATGGCTTGCTTCTCTGCACTTCATTTATTTGGAGACTGCTTGCAGGCTGGCACTCTGCCAGCAGCCACCAAATCCAAGTCTACAGAAATCAATCTCTCGCTGACTGATTAAGCCATGTTTAGAACTAATTGCTCCTTCGTGTGTGGGGAGAATAAATTATGGGCTTTCATCTCGGCATCTTTAAAATGCAATAGCAGGTAGGGCCTCGCCATTAACTCTTTCCATCCCGCAGTGCAGGAGACGAGGCATGCCAACTTGGAAACCCTTGAGGAGGAGAAGAAGAAGAAGAAGAAGAAGAAGAGGAAGAGGAAGAGGAAGAGGAAGAGGAAGAGGAAGAGGAAGAGGAAGAGGAAGAGGAGGAGGAGGAGGAAGAGGAGGAGGAAGAGGAGGAGGAGGAGGAGGAGGAGGAGGAGGAGGAGGAGGAGGAGGAGGAGGAGGAGGAGGAGGAGGAAGGATGGAGGGGGGAGATGGGAGAGCGGCATCTATCTAACATGAGTGCCTTCCCCTTCCATCCCACCAGCCACAACAGGGGACAAGAGGTATGCACCGTCCCTTGTACAAATGCTAGTTGGCTTTACTGATCTTCCCAGGACGAGCAGTCCTTCTGGGTATCTCAAAAATGTATGGCAAGTAGCAAGGAAGATTTAATGAATCACCTCCCCCAATAATGTGGCTGGGCCCCCCCCATCGGCCACAGTATTCCAGCTGGTGGGGTCCAGGGGAAGAGCCTTTTCTGCCATTGCGCCTGCCCTTTGGAACATCCCCTCCCCCCGTTGAGATTGGCTCCAACCCTCCTGACCTTCCATAAGAGCTTAAAGACTGGGGTTGGGGCTTGGGGCTCCAACAGAGGGGTTCACATTTGGGGGGGGGGTGATAGATTGGCAGCAGATCCCACCCTCTCCCCCTTCTCATCATACTCCCTCCCCCCTTCCCTCCCCATCTTTTTAGCTAGGTTGATTTTTTTTATAGCATTGTATTTGTATTATTAGGTTTGACGTAGATTTATATTTTAATATTGTAAACTGCTCAGAGTTACTGCATGGTAAGATGGTCAGCTAATAAATTTTACAAATAAATAAATAAATGGAGGCAGGATATTTTTACGTTCTACTCCACCCCCTCCTCGCAGACATGCCAAGCTCTCTCTATCTCTCCCTCCCTCCCTTTTTCTCTCCCTCCCTCTCCCTCTCTTCATTCCTCTCTCCCTCCCTCCCCTCCCCCTCTCCATTTCTCTCTACCTCCCTCTCCCTCTCTCCATTTCTCTCCCCCTCCCTCCTTCCATTTCTCTCCCTCCCTCCCTCTCCCTATCTCCATTTTTCTCTCTCTCCCTCCCTCCCCCTCCCTCCCTCTCTCCATTTCTCTCTTCCTCCCCCTCTCTCCATTTATCTCCCTCCCTCCCTCTCCCTCCTTCCCTCTATTTATCTCTCTCCCCCTCCCCCTCCCCATTTCTCTGTCTCCCCCCACCCTCCCTCCATTTATCTCCCTCCCTCTCCCTCCTTCCCTCTATTTATCTCTCTCCCCCTCCCCCTCTCCATTTATCTCTCTCCCCCTCCCTTCCTCCCTTCCTCTCCCTCCCTCCCTCTCCCTCTCTCCATTTCTCCCTCTCCCTCTCCCTCCCTCCCTCTCTCCATTTCTCTCCCTCCCTCCTTCCCTCCCCCCTCCCCCTCCATCCCCCTCTCCATTTCTCCCTCTCCCCCTCCCTCCCTCTCTCCATTTTTCTCTCTCCCTCCCTCCCTCCCTCTCTTCATTTCTCTCTCTGAGAGAGAGGGGGGGAGGGAGGGAGGGAGAGAGAGAGTGTGTTGCTGGTCTCTGAACTATGCCTGCCCTGAAAGTCTAGCTCAGATTAAGCCCTGCTTCTTCCCTCAGGGCATCTGGGAATTCAGGGGGACACATCTGGAGGGCACCAGGCTGCAAAGAGTCTTTTCCCCAACGTGACCCAGAAAAGCAGAGCATTTTTAAACCCAACCCGAGAAGAGCATGAACAAGATCAAGGTTAGCTGCCTGTCTTTAAAAATAAGACTGTCCTTTTTCTGAACTTGTTGCCTTTGAAAAAGACTAGGAGGGACACGGTTGAGGGAAGTAGAAGAATGGTAAAGTCAACAGGTAAGACGGAGAGGGTGGATCAAAGAAATTACAAGCCATCCTTGGAAAAACAATGAGATATTATCAAAGAGGGTCAGCATTCATTCATGAGCGAATTGAGCCTGTCTCAGTCATAAACCAGCACAGATCATCTCCTTCCAATCTTTCCCTTGAGGTATATTGCATTTTTATTGAGAGCCGAGGTGGCGCAGTGGTTAAAAGCAGCACTGCAACCTACTTCAGCTGACTGCTAGTTCAGCAGTTCAGCAGTTCAAATCTCACCAGGCTCAAGATTGACTCAGCCTTCCATCCTTCCGAGGTCGGTAAAATGAGGACCCAGATTGTTGGGGGCAATATGCTGAACTCTGTAAACCGCTTAGAGAGGGCTGTAAAGCACTATGAAGCGGTATATAAGTCTAAGTGCTATTGCTATTGCTATTTTATTCTATTTCAATGGCAACAGTGGTGGCAAAACTCTACAGGTAGTCTTTGACTTACAACCATCCATTTTAGCAACCATTCTAAGTTACAATGGCACCCCAAAAGAAATTGCTTACAACCCCTCCTTGCACTTATGACTGTCATAGCATCCACACGGACATATGAGCAGAATCCGGGCCCTTGCCAACCAGCAGCTAGGTATGAAGGTTGCAGTGTCCCGGGGTCATGTGATTGCTACTTGTGACCTTCCCAGCTGGCTTGTGACAAGCCGAATCAGAATGGGGGAAGCCGGACTCATTTAACAACCACACTATTCACTTAATGACTGCAGTGATTCGCTTAACAACCATGGCAAAAAAGGCTGTGACTCATTTAACAACCACCTTGCTTAGCCATGGAAATTCTGGTCCTAGTTGTGGAGAACAACCTATACCTATATTTTAAATTTATTTTTGGCAGATTATATGCAAATCCCGGTTCTAGCTTTTAGCCTTGCACATAGGTGGCTGTCTTAAGTAAGACTGCAAAAATCGAAATGTCACTTTGGAGGTGTTAAGGGATACTTTCAGAGAGAAAACCCTGGAAACTTAACAAGTGACTAATTACTAGAGAAGAAAATGAAGTGTCCAGTGATATGATCAGGTGTATGCAGTGGTGGGTTCCTACCGGTGCGGTCCACTCTATAGCACCGGTAGCGGCCCGCTCAGGCCACCACAGGCGCCTCCGACACAATTGATGCCGAGCTGTCCATGTCCACCCTGGCCACGCCCCCCCGCCCCCCCAAGGTCAAACACAACCCTGATGCAGCCCTCAATGAAATCAAGCTTGACACCCCTGATCTAGACCGAGCCAAAGAGTAGAGGCCCGGTGGCAGCTGCTACTTCCTATTCAGGCATACCGCAGCTCCACGGAACCGGCTCTGTGGTAACCTCCATGAAAGATCCAGGATTATGAAAATGGTCGGTTCAGCTCCCCCCTTTTTTTCCTCCCCCACGAAGAAGAAAAAGCAACAGCAATACCTTCATTTTATGCATGAGGAGAACTGCCAGAGGCTGTTTCTTGCAAAGAGATGTCGTCCCCCTCTCCCCACTGGCCCCCCATGGCCTCTTCAGAAAGAGATGCAAGACACCAAGAACTACACAGAAGCATGATGGAGGTGACAGTGCATCACAGGCAGTAGGCAGAAGAGCTGTATGGGGACTCCACATTTCTGTCGAACCTGACAGCCCGCCAGCTGCTCTGAAGAGAGCCAAGGGAAGGGCTGGAAGAAGAAGCGACAATACTTTCTAAGAGTGGCTGGGTGAACTGGGCCAGTCCACTCAAGCTTGAGGCTGCACGACTCCGGCAACACAATTCCTCTGAGAAGCATAACAAGAGTAGTCAGGATGGAGCAACAGCCAAGCAACATATCTTGGCCTGGTTGTTACTGGCAATCACCTGTGGCGAAGACTATAGGTCAGTGATGGCGAACCTATGGCACGTGGAGTGATATCGGAGGGCACGCGAGGCGTTGCCCTATGTCAGCTCCAGTGTGCATGTGCGCGCTGGCCAGCTGATTTTCAGCCTTGGGGAAGGACGTTTTGCCCTCCGGAGGCTTCAGGGAAGCTTCATGAAGCCCCGGAGTGCGAAAAATGGCACAACAGGCAAACCGCAAGTCCATTTTTCCAAACTTCCGGTTTGCCCGTTTTTTCACCGTCCCAGGCTTCAGTGAGGCCTGTGCCCATGTGCGGGGGGAATTGTGCGCATGCACAGGGGGCAGCGCAGGGGTGCGCATTGGGGGGAGGGAATGGGTGTGGGCATGCGCACACACACCTTTTGGCACACGAACCAAAAAAGGTTCGCCATCACTGCTATAGGTAGTCCTCAACTTACAATAGTTTGCTTACTGGCCATTGAAAGTTAGAACGGCGCTGCAAAAAAGTGACTTATGACCATTTTTCACACTTACAACCATTGCGGCATCCTGATGGACACAGGATCAACATTCAGACGCTTGGCAGCTGACTCATATTTATGACCGTCCCGGCATCATGGGAATCCTCTTTTGCGACCTTCTGACAAGTGAAGTCAATGGGGAAGCCAGATTCGCTTAACAGCCGTGCTACTAACTTCACAACGGCACTGATTCACTTGACAACAGTAGCAAGAAAGGTCGTAACACGGAGCAAGACTCAATCAACAAATTTCTCACCTAAGAACAGAAATTTGGAGCTCAATTGTGGTCGTAAGTTGAGGACCTGAATGGGCTGCATTGTGTTTTCTTATAGGCTGCAACACCACTTTGCAAAGAAAACATTCAACCAGACCTTTGGACAGATCCTTCAATTTAGCCCCATTGTGCTCATTCATACTAGTCTGGAGGAAATGTTCTATAGCACTTAGACTTATATACCGCTTCATTGTGTTTCACAGCCCTCTCTAAGCTGTTTACAGAGTCAGCCTATTGCCCCCAACAATCTGGGTCCTCATTTTACTCACCTCGGAAGGATGGAAGGCTGAGTAAACTTTGAGCCGGTCAAGACTAAACTCCTGTCAGTGGGCAGAGTTAAAATATTTTAATGCCACAGGCAATTTAAGATGCTCTATTTTAAAAACTAATTGGTTTGAGATGTTTTTCCTGCTTTGTTATTTTATTAGATTTGGATTTGCTATTTTAACATATTTTTCCTTTCATATTGGTAAGTTGCTATGAATTGAGATATACAAATGCCTTTATTTAAAAAAAATCTTTATTTTTTTTAAATACTCAGCAGCTGTGTTCATATAACAAATTTAACTTGATTACTGAATTAATTATTCTGTCAGTTTATAGTACCTTAATATGTAAACTAAATAAACAGGGTGGATATGCACAACACACTAAGACATAATAAAGCAAACCGCATTTAAAAATAACCAACCTATTCAAGTTGTATCAATGCAGTGACTCAAGTTTTAATTGCCTTGGCTAAGCACGGTGGAAACCCAGCACTTCTGAGGGGTTCTTGGTGATCTTTGAGCTTGGTTGTTTTCTAGCAGACATTTCATTACCCAAATTAGGTAACATCACCTCTGCTATCTTACCTAGGATAATGAAACATCTGCAAGAAAACAGCCAAGCTCAGAGTACCAAGTACCTCTCATTTCAACCCTGAGCTACATTTCACAGCTTACCTTTCTTCTCAAGTAAACTTTTGCTTTTGACTAAATTTAATGGATATGATGGCTTGGGTAGAAGTTCTTTTTACTTGCCACTTGCACATGTCATGAAAGCCTGAAGTTCACAAACTTTTCCATTTAGGCAAAAAATGAAATTATGGTGGTGGGTTTAGAGACATCTAGCCCTGAAATCATGATTGACAACAGAGCAGGAGTGGCCATTAAGAGGAGCCAAAATAGAGCCGAGGTGGCGCAGCGGTTAGAGTGGGGTACTGCAGGCCACTTTAGCTGACAGTGATTCGCAGGTCAGCGGTTCAAATCTCACCGGCTCAAGGTTGACTCAGCCTTCCATCCTTCCGAGGTAGGTAAAATGAGGACCCAGATTGTTGGGGGCAATATAAATATACATTGCTTACTGGTGTAAACCGCTTAGAGAGTGCTTGCACTGTGAGGCGGTATATAAATCTCACAAATAAATAATAATAAATAAATAAATAAATAATTAGGCTGCCTGGCCTCCACGAATGGCTGCGTAGGCACCGGCGGTTGGGCCAGGAGAATGAGAGCAGAGAAGGGAAGGATGAGGACCTCAAGTTTAATTAATTGGACGGCAAGAAGCCTATTTGATCTTGGCACGGAGTCTATTGCACCAAGAGATCAGATACTTTGGTCCTGAGAGGCAGTGATGGAGATGATCTCGCCCTGGGGAGTCCAGCAACTTTGCCACCACAATGCCACAGCACAATTATTTTTATTTGTGAATCTGGATGGCAGGCTTTGGCTGGGGAGTCTTCTTCTGACTCAGAGAAAGTGAGAAAAGGAGAAGGGTGTTCTCCACCTAAGCAACACCCACGTAGCATTCCCCGTGTTGTCTGCTGTCAGCTGAGTAACACTGAGAAACATGGGAACAAACAATCACCCCCTTCCATCATGTATAACCATTAAAAGGGGAAAAAGTCCTCTAAGGTTTTAAACTTGGTGAGACAAGGATGTTTCATGCTCTGGAATCTGTGCCGAATTTTTGTCCTGGCACAAGGCCACTGGTCCTGCAAAAGGTTTTTTCCTCTGATGGTGCTCAGCCCGTAGAGCAGGAGTGAGGAAATATGGCAACATCATGACCTGTGGACTTCAACTCCCAGAATTCCTGAGCCAGCATAACATAGTTGCCCAGTCCCTCGGGAATTCTGGGAGTTGAAGTCCACAAGTCATAATGTTATATCATAATTGGCCACTCTTGCCATAGAGGAAGCTTACTTCTGAGAGACGCAGATTCAATGGGTACCTTTGCAGATTGTCTTTGAGTTGAAATGATTAAAGGTCTGGAGACTAAAACATATGAAGAACAGTTGCAGGGACTGGGTTTGGCTAGTCTAGAGAAAAGAAGGACTAGGGGTGACATGATAGCAGTATTCCAGTATTTGGGAGGGCTGCCACAAAGAAGAGGGGGTCAACTTATTTTCCAAAGCACCAGAAGGAAGACAAGAAATAATGGATGGAAACTAATGAAGGAGAGAAGCAACCTGGAATTAAGGAGACATTTCCTAACAGTGAGGACAATTAACCAGTGGAATAGATTGCCTCCAGAAGTTGTGGCTGCTTCATCCCTGGAGGTTTTTAAGAAGAGTCTGGACAGCCACATGTCTGAAATGGTATAGGGCAGTGATGGCGAACCTATGGCACGTGTGCCACAGGTGGCACGCGGAGCCATATCTGAGGCACGCGAGGCGTTGCCCTATGTCAGCTCCAGTGCTGGCCAGCTGATTTTTGACCTTCCAGAGGGTGGGAGAGAGCCCATTTTTGCCCTCCCCAGGCTTCAGGAAAGCCTCCGGAGCCTGTGGATGGCAAAAAATGGACCCAACGGACCTATCGGAAGTCCGAAGACCTCAGTGAGGCCTGCGCGCATGCGCGGGGGGCCCCCATCATGGGGGGGGGTTTGTGAGCACATGCACGGGGGAGGGCATTGCATTATGTGTGTGGGCACGCATGTGCACATGCTATCACGCACATATGTGCCCTTTTAGCACCTGAGCAAAAAAAGATTCGCCATCACAGGTATAGGGTCTCCTGCTTTAGCAGGGGGTTGAACTAGAAGACCTCAAAGGTTCCTTCCAGCTCTGCTGTGACTGATTGATTAAAATGACCTAAAGTATTTTTTATAACAGAATAACAGAGTTGGAAGGGACCTTGGAGGTCTTCTAGTCCAACCCTCTGCGCTTTAAAACTTTAAAGTTCACCACAAGTTTTTGAGATTGGCCTTCTGAAAAAACGGTGCTGAAAGGATACAGATAGTCCTCGGCTTACGACCATCTGTTGAGTGACCATTCAAAATTACAACGCCATTGCAAAAAGCGACTAGCAAGCAGTCCTCGCACTTGTGGCTGTTGCAGCATCCCCACCGTCGTGTGTAACCGGCATATATTTCCAACAGTTATAACGTCCTAGGGTCTTGTGATCACCATTCGCAACCTTTTCCCACCGGCTTCCGACAAGCAAAGTCAATGGGGGGGAACCAGATTCACTCAATGACCACATGATTCACTTAGCAACTGCTGTGATTTGCTTAACAACCATGGCCCAAAGATTGTAAAATCAGCCGTGACTCACTTAACAACCAGCTTGCTCTCTCTGACTCACTTAACAACCAGCTTGCTCTCTCTGACTCACTTAACAACCAGCTTGCAGGCTCTCCTACAATTTAGCAGAACAAGAATGTTGGCGGTCCATCTCAGAACAGCTATTATTTTTTTAAAAATAGAATTGTTATACTTATTTTTACGCTTTCTTCACAACACTTTGAAATCCTCTTCTGCAGGGACCCTCAAATATAACCGTGCTCGACTAACTAATTAAAATGATAAGAGGAAAGACACAGTAGACTCTCTATGTAACCACAGCCCTAACCAAGGTTTATGGCTTTTGCTGCCCCCATTTTGGAAAAAGAGGATATATTGCTACAAAGGCGGCCAGGCCCCCTCCCTGTTTGATCCTAAAGCAAGCATTTCTAATCATTTAAGATTTATTATTTAAGTCCACTGGAAGGATTAAGGGGGAAAAAAAACCAGTTTTAGTACCTAATGGTAGTTTATCAAGCTGTACCGATATGCTGGTGTTTTTTTTTAACGCTATGCTGAATTTTATTGATCTATTGTGTTTTTTTGTTGTACTATTATTGCCTTTAATTGAATTGTGCAACGCCTAGAGAATTTATTTTATGAGGCGTTTAATAAATGTAATAAACAAAGAAATACATAAATTTCACCACATACTTTTAAAAAAAAAAACTGCTCCAGTATGGAGAAAACAGGGATTTTATTATCAATGTAGATAGTAGGTGAAGAGTCCAAGGATTGAAATCCTCTTAGTTTTATGCCAAGATCAAGATCAATAATGCATATTCCCATGGCTTTAACTTTTTCTATATACTGTATAAAACTGCTTGTATGAATGCTAACTGAATGGCTTGTCTTCAAGGTGGCCCCGAGTGACTATTTCATCACTCACTGCATCAGGCTGAGATGCTGCCTTAGTGAAGGCCCAGATGCAAATAAAATGCAAAATGCAAATGAAATACAGAGAACCCAAATAAAATACAGAGTGCAAATAAACTACAGGGACAGGTAGAGCTTTGAAGTGCACATCCAAGAATTTCAGCCGAATGAGCAAAAGAGCCTCCGGGTTTTAGGGAAGTGATACACTCTGCCATTTAAGAAGAGGAATCATATTAATCCAAGCTCTAAAATTGTGTGTGTGTGTGTGTATTTATATTATTTATGTAGACCAAGTCCTGAATATAGAGTCTGCATGTTTGCAAAACTAGTTTAGCCAAGATAATAACACAGACACCAACCTGCTCTGTACAGGTAGCCTTCGACATACGACCACAATTGAGCCCAAAATCTCGGTTGCTAAGCAAGACAGCAGTTAAGGAGGTTTTGCCCCATTTGACCAGCTTTCCCGGCACAGTTGTTAAGTGAATTATTGTAGTTATCAAGTTAGTAACATGGTTGTTAAGTGAACCTGGCTTCCCCCACTGACTTCGTTTGTCAGAAGGTCACCAAAGGCAGTGGTGGGTTTCTACCGGTTCGCCCAGGTTTGAGCGAACTGTTAGCAGCGGCGATGGGAGAAATCCCGGAAAAAAATCCCAAAAAAATTTCCATTTTTTTTTAAAGATGGCGGCGTCCACGGACCGGAACTGACTGAACCGGTTCTGTGACATCGTGATGTCACCAGCGGGTTGCTACCAGTACGGGCGAACCGGTCTGAACCGGGAGGAACCCACCTCTGGCACAGAAGTACCGTGCGCCCTCCCGTTCCCGAACCGGTAGCAAAGGTAAGTGAAACCCACCACTGACCAAAGGCGATCATGTGACCCCAGGACACTCTGTTGCCAAGAAATCCAAATTTTGATCACGTGACCTTGGCGATGCTGCAACGGTCGAGTGAAAAACGGTCATAAGTTGCTTTTTTCAGTGCCGTTTGTAACTCTGGTCACAAAATGAATGGTGGTAAGTCCAGAGCTCCCTGAACATAATTTTCAGAATTCTTTTATTTAGTTCCATGACATCTGTCATGACAGGTCTCCAAAGATTCAGACAAGTGGTTTTTTAATTGGAGATCACTTTAATCAGTATGATGCAGGGAATATCATATGTACCCAGCCAAACGGTGATTTCCCCAATTAACCTGGTCACATGAATTGGAATGAGTGTTAGGGAAGAAAAGGGGAATGGAAGGAGAACAAGAAATGTTGCTAGCTGATTCCAAAGAGCATAACGAGTAGTTTTGAATGGGTGAAGAAGATGATCTTTGTTTATTACGATATCTCTTTGGGAACTTACAGGATTCTAGTTACTGATGTATTTAATTGATCTGGGCACCAAGTTGCCTGTTGAAATTTAGGGGACTGGAGACTAAAAGATATGATGAACGGTTGCAGGAACTCGGCATGGCTAGTCTAGTGAAGAGAAGGACCAGGGGAGACATGATAGCAGTGTTCCAATACTTGAGGGGCTGACACAGAGAGGAGGGGGGGTCAAGCTATTTTCCAAATAGCCAGACAAGGAATAATGGATGGAAACTGAACAAGGAGAGAATCAACCTACAAATAAGGAGAAATTTTCTGACAGTGAGAACCATCAACCCATGGAACAGAAGTTGCCTTCGGAAGTTGTGGGAGCTTCATCACTGGAGGCTTTCAAGAAGAGACTGGACTGTCATTTGTCAGAAATGGTGTAGGGCAGTGGTGGCGAACCTTTTTCGGCTCGCGTGCCAAAAATACGCGCGCGCACACCCACCAGCGCTCCCGCGTGCCACTACCCAAAATGCAATGCGTGGGCCCCCCTGCGCATGCGCACCCACACCCACATGCACACGCCTGCACCATGCACGCGCCCGCACTGCGCATGCGCACATCTACTGCACACGCGCAACCGCCCCCTCCTCCTGCTGCCAGCCTCGCGCTCCGGGCAGCAGCAGGAGTGCGAGGCTGGCAGCAGGAGGAGGAGGGGGCAGTTGCGCGAGCCGCCCAGCCTGCGCAACCGCCCCCTCCTCCTCCTGCTGCCAGCCTCGCGCTCCGGGTGGGGATGGTGGGCTACCTGTGCCGTCTGGAGAACCTCCAAACATGCGGTCTTGCTGGGGCTCCTCCTTGCTTGGAGCCGCTTTTCTCCTGCCGGCAGCAGGCTCTCTGCTTCCCCACCACCCCAGAAAAGCGGCAGCAGCGGCAGCTGAAGGGAGAAGGGAAAGATTCGCTTGAGCTTTGCAAGCAGCCGAAGTGAAGAAGCTGAAGTTCAGTTTCGGTTTCGGGTTTCGGGTAGCTCTGCGCATGCGCGCCAGAAACCCGGAAGTAGAGTGATGGATCCGTGGCGTGCCAGGCGAAATGGCTCCGCGTGCCACCTGTGGCACGCGTGCCATAGGTTCGCCACCACAGGTGTAGGGTCTCCTGCTTGGGTGTGGGGTTGGACTAGATGGCCTACAAGGTCCCTTCCAACTCTGTTAATCAAATTATCTGCTAAATTTGTGGGTAGGAAAAAGTGGACAGACCATTTGTTCAAATTTCTCCAGAAGAGAAACTCTCCAACAACGTTTCCAGGAGAGGATTCCGTCTCTAGTGACGGTAGCACCATTCCTGGAAAACCTCAAGAAAGGAATCTCTGCCCCCCCCACCCTCAAAGCATCAGATGATGCCCCTTGATTAACCTTTAACTAAGTATTAAAAAAAATCACACTCAGCTCATGAGAACGTGAACGTAACACGTTCTGTTATCAATTCAATGACAGCTGTCACTGAGAAAATGCCATCTCCATCCAGCATTAGCTATATAAACAGGTTCATCTTTCGTGGCCATTGGCTGCGTTCTTATGTATAACTCAGAATCCTGCAGAGGAGAAGTTGGGAGCAGAGGTGGATGAAACCCATGTGAACTGCAGGCGACGGGAGCAGAGAAGAGGCGAAGCACCAGGTTGCCCTTGCAAGCAAACAAAGCCTCTGCCAGGAAGGAAGGAGTCCACAGGGAGGGAGAGGGGACAGCTGCCACCACTCAGCTCAGCCTCCAGAGAGCCGCTCTGCCAAGCCAGCATGCCCCATGTGTGAGAAATAAGCGGAGAGCCAGCTGTTCTCAGCCAGATTTGGTAGCTCAGTAAACACTCAACCAGCACTCCGCTTCAAGGCCACTAAGCCCCATGCAGAAAATTGGTTAATTGCTGGGAAAGTCAGGAGGAAAAAGCGCTAGGTTTTGAAGGCAGTGGATATCAGCATTCGCACATTCACACCGATCAGGCCCATGCACTGCCTTCTTGCTTTCCTTCTAACCGGGCTGTGCCTGGAGATGGGGCAATCTACGTACTTCCTAGCCTAGATGCTGAGTTCAGCTGGGTGTGCAGTGATTTACCGCTGAGCTCTGTATAGGGAAGCCCCGTATCTGGAACCAGCAGCCACCACTCTGCCAAGAGTGATGCACTGTTCCGTCAGATGTCGCGATCCTTTAATCCCGATTGCAAAAGGCAGACAAAGAGAGAAGGGGAGAGACTCGCACGGAGCCAAAATGCTGCCACTGCTGAATGAGTGTCCCCCACAGCAGAGATGTGGAGTTAGCCAGAGAAATCCTGGATCGTGAACGTGTTCCAAATGGGGTCCATCAGGCAGGCAAAGGCCTCTGACAGAACCCCACCCTCCCCCACACTGTCAGAAGCCAAGGAAGACCATCTGTTACGCGGGCTTGCAGCCATCAGAGTCCCCTTGCCAGCTGGGAAGGCACAAGCTGAAGGGAGTAATCACTCCAGACTTGCAGGAGGCTGTTGTGTGAATGGGCGCCGGGGAGCTGTGCGCCAGGGTGACTGCTGGTGCCTTCCCTCCCCTCCCCTCCCCCCCTCCCCCCCTCCCCCAGAGCTTTCCTCCAAGGTGGCTGGCTGTCAAGGGAAAACAGCCAGTGTGAAATCAGTCTGATTAGCAATTAGTCCCATTGTAAAAGGATTAAGGGGAGGACAGGCGAAGGCATTGTTCTGATGAGTGACTTGACTATCAAATTGCATCTGGAACAAGCTGCCCTTGATGCTAGTTCTCCTGGTGTCCTTTACGGCCAAGTTGGTCAACAAAGAAACCCGCCCATGCTTCCACCTCTTACAATACTAGACAACACAGTATCAACAGTAGAGACCTGCAAATTTCTAGCTTCAACCATATCGCAAGATCTAAAATGGACACCTAACATCAAAAGCGTCATCAAAAAAGCACAACAAAGAATGTTCTTTCTGGGCCAACTCAGAAAGCTCAAACTGCCCAAGGAGCTGCTGGTTCAGTTCTACAGAGGAATTATTGAGTCTGTCATCTGCACCTCTATAACTGTCTGGTTTGGTTCTGCAACCCAACAAGACAGCCACAGACTTCAGAAGATAATCAGAACTACAGGGAAAAAAATTGCTGCCAACCTGCCTTCCATTGAGGATCTGTATACTGCACGAGTCAAAAAGAGGGCTGTGAAAATATTTACAGACCCCTCACATCCTGGACACAAACTGTTTCAACTCCTACCCTCAAAACGACGTTATAGAGCTCTGCACACCAGAACAACTAGACACAAGAACAGTTTTTTCCCAAACGCCATCACTCTGCTAAACAAATAATTCCCTCAACACTGTCAAACTATTTACTAAGTCTGCACTACTATTAATCTTCTCATCATTCCCTTTACCCATCTCCTCCCACTAATGACTGTATGACTGTAACTTTGTTGCTTGTATCCTTACGATTTACATTGACTGGTTCCTAATATGATTTGATTGCTTATTTGTACCCGGACTATCATTAAGTGTTGTACCTTATGATTCTTGACAAACGTATCTTTTCTTTTATGTACACTGATAGCATATGCACCAAAGACAAATTCCTTGTGTGTCCAATCACACTTGGCCAATAAATTCTATTCTATTCTATTCTAATGGTGGGCAGTGATGGGCAGCAACCTGCCAGAATGAGAAATGCAGGACAACAACGATTAAAATGAACATTCTGCCAAAATTGCTCTACTTCTTCCAAACCATACCCATAAAATTAGATAAAAAATTCTTTACAGAATTGAATAAAATTACAATAAAATTCATTTGGGCAGAGAAAAAGGCAAGAATAAAATTAATAGACCTTCAGGATGAGAGAAGCAGAGGTGGGATGGGGGCTCCCTGATTGGAGACTGTACTATAAAGCAGCAACTTTAGTATGGGTCAAAGAGTGGATCAATCTAAGAAACAAACGATTACTAACATTAGAGGGACATGATCTATCAAAAGGATGGCATGCCTACCTATGGGATAAAGAAAATAAACAGCATACATATTTTAGGAGACACAAAATAAGAGAAGCCTTGATGCAAGTATGGCAAGAAATTAAAAGAAAACATTACATGAAAATCCTCAATGGAAGCAATAGTCTACCCAAATACCTTAGATGCAAATAAAATGGTTAACTATCAACAACTTTTAGACAGGTCAGCGGTTCAAATCTCACCGGCTCAAGGTTGACTCAGCCTTCCATCCTTCCGAGGTAGGTAAAATGAGGACCCAGATTGTTGGGGGCAATATAAATATACATTGCTTACTGGTGTAAACCGCTTAGAGAGTGCTTGCACTGTGAGGCGGTATATAAATCTCACAAATAAATAAATAAATAAATAAATAAACTTTTAGACAGCCAAGGGAATCTTAATAGACAACAATTGGAAGACCAGGGAATAACGATAGATTGGTGGCTGTATATGCAAATCCAATCACGATATAAAAAAGATAAAGAAGAATATGGATTCGAGACAATTCCACATCAATTAGACAAAATATTAATGGGCCCAGATGAAAAACAAATAACAAAAATTTATAGCTATCTACTAGAATTTGATAGAGCAGAAGATATAGTAAAAGGAGTTATGGTAGCATGGGCAAAAAATATTGGACATAACATAGAATTAGAAGACTGGGGGAAAATATGGAATAGAAATTACAAGATAACTAAATCGGCAAAATATAAAGAGAATCAGTATAAAATGTTTTATAGATTGTATATGGCACCAGCAAGATTGGCAAAAATCTATCCAAACCTGGAACCAAGTTGTTGGACAAGGACAAGGCACTTTTTACCATATATGGTGGTCATGTACAGAAGCAAAGAAATACTGGGTAAAAATTCATAGATGGGTCCAGGAAATAACAGGCCTTCAAGTAGAATATACACCAGAATTATTTTTATTGGGGATTACCAAGGGGGACTATAATAAAGCTGTCACATACATTATTTTACATATTATAACAGCAGCCAGAATAGCATTTGCGCAATGTTGGAGACAAAAGAACACACCCTCGGAAAGTTTGGTAATAAAAAAAATATGTGATTGTGCTGAAATGGACAAACTAACAATTGAACTGAAAGGACAAATGAATTCGGAATATTACGCAACATGGAAGAAATGGTACGAATGGATTGAGTATAGAAAACGAGAAACAAAAGAGGTAAAATATAAGAGGAAGTAAAATGTATATTTGAAAAATATGGAATATATGGATTTGAATGAAAAGAGGTGTAAATATTATGTATGAAATATTCTTAAACTTGAATGTAATGATATGTAAAGAATAGACATGTAAATAATAGGTAAAGGAGCACAGTTATGTATAAAGTATGGAAACTTGTTAAATGAAAAAACACAATAAAAACTTTATTTAAAAAAAGAGAGAGAGAGAGAAATGCAAGACAGAAGTTGTCCAGAGAGTTGACCACACACAAAAGTATTAGTACCCAACTGGCAGGTATGAGATGGTGTAGTGCCCCCACCTTCTCCCCCCACCTATCCAGGCAGGGTTCCAGGAAGACAGGGTTCCAACTAGGAGTGGAAGAACTGGATGGCCCAGGATTCTTTCTCAGCTTTGCATCTACCATTTATAAATACCACTCTTCATCAAGCTTCACTATCGATCCTCACTGTATAAATACATAAATAAAACAAATACGATCCGAGCTAACCTAAATTGCCCTTTCTATAATCGCGTAACATTCTAGGGAGAGGAGAAGGTCACACTACAAAATCACAGGAAATATTTTTAAAAGGAACAAGGCAATAAATAAGAGCAAAGGTTGGTCAACCCTACAAGACCCCGACTGCGTTCACACAATGGGTTTCACCAACTTGGGTAAAAAGTGTAGCAGATGCATTCACAAACGTTCAACGCCTGGTTCATATGACGACGATTGGATTTTTCTTTGCGACATGGTATGTTTTGCAAATCCAGCCTGTTGTGGTTCTTCTACTAGTCAGTGTTTCCCAACCTTGGCAACTTGAAGATGTCTGGACTTCAACTCCCAGAATTCCCCAGCCAGCATTCGCTGGCTGGGGAATTCTGGGAGTTGAAGTCCAGACATCTTCAAGTTGCCAAGGTTGGGAAACACTGCTACTAGTCACCTTAAGCATGTTGTTGTAATGCAGTGCAATGCAAATGCCACCAGAGCTAATACTAGCCCACAGAAGCCCACAAACAAGATCAGCAACAAAATGTTGCAGTGTGGAATACTTTTTGCTTCAGATTGCTGGTTCTCTGTTCCTTTCTCTCCCTCCAGCCCCCCTCCCTTTTAAAAAAAAGCCTTTTATTTCTCTATGTGTGCACCTTTTACCATTTGATGGCCAATGAGCACTCTGGGCTGTCATCTGACAGCATAGTTTTCAGAATGATTTTTACCCAAATAATTTTCCGGTGATATTTGCTAAAAAAAACCAGGAAGAGTCCAGTAGCACTATTTCAGACTGACATATCTTATGAAAAGGCATAAGGTCTCATGAGCTCCGTGTATGCAATGCTGAGCTATAGCTCCCCAAACCTTATGCCTTTTAATAAAAGTTATTAGCCTAAAAAACATACTAACCGACTCCTCCTGTTTTTCAGATGTGGGGGTGTTTTTTGCAAAACTCAGCAGTATTCTCCGCCGATGCCTCTCTTGTATGCTATTTTGCTATTAAAGCAACGGCATTCCTATCTGAATTCTGGAAATAAAGGGAAGGAAGATATCTGCACTACATATCCGGCTGAAAAACAATTTAACTGTCAGGAAAATATAGTGCCTTGCCTTATAAATCTAAAATGCAGAACAATTCAAAACACGGAGAACACTTCTTGTTATTCCCTCTGCCAAAAAAAGATTGTGGCATTGGGGAAAGGTACAGAAAAAGGATCTCCAAGACAATCAAATTGATTGGAATCTCCCTCCCCCCCCCCCCCAATAAACATAGGGAAGAAAGAGAAAAGCATTGGGGATTTTTCAAATTGAGGAGAAAGACAGCTACCGTAAGTGAAGACTAGATCAGTAGTAGTTGTCCATGACTTATAACAGAATGGGATGGGATGGGAGAAGAGGAGAGGAGAATAGAGAATAGAGATGAAGAGAAGAGAAGAGAAGAGAAGAGAAGAGAAGAGAAGAGAAGAGAAGAGAAGAGAAGAGAAGAGAAGAGAAGAGAAGAGAAGAGAAGAGAAGAGAAGAGAAGAGAAGAGAAGAGAAGAGAAGAGAGAATAGAATGGGATGGGATGGGATGGGATGGGATGGGATGGGATGGGATGGGATGGGATGGGATGGGATAGAATAGAATAGAATAGAATAGAATAGAATAGAATAGAATAGAATAGAATAGAATAGAATAGAATAGAATAGAATAACAGAGTTGGAATGGACCTTGGAGGTCTTCTAGTCCAACCCCCTGCTTAGGCAGGAAACCCTATACCAGTGGTGGCGAACCTTTTTCGGCTCGCGTGCCAAAAAGGGGGGGGGGCGCTCGCGCACGCTCGCGTGCCCACACCCATTCCCTCCCCCCCACGCATGCGCACAACACCCCTCCATGCTGCCCCCTGCGCATGCGCACACACCCCCACCCCCGCGCAAAGGCTTACCGGAGCCTGGGACAACGAAACCGGCAAACCGGAAGTGCGAAAAAAACGCACTTCCGGTTTGCCGGTATGCTGTTTTTTGCACTCCGGAGGGTTCAGGGAAGCTCCCTGAAGCTCCGGAATGCAAAAAACTACAAAACGGACAAACCGGAAGTGCGGAAAAGTGCACTTTTCCGCACTTTTGTAGTTTTTTGCATTCCGGAGCTTCAGGGAGCTTCCCTGAACCCTCCGGAGTGCAAAAAACAGCACACCGGCAAACCAGAAGTGTGTTTTTTCGCACTTCCGGTTTGCCGGTGGGCAACCCTCGCGTGCGGGCTTCTATGGCTCCGCGTGCCACCTCTGGCACGCGTGCCATAGGTTTGCCACCACGGCCCTATACCATTCCAGACAAATGGTTATCCAACATCTTCTTAAAAACTTCCAGTGTTGGAGCATTCACAACTTCTGGTGGCAAGTTGTTCCACTGATTAATTGTTCTCACTGTCAGGAAATTTCTCCTTAGTTCTAAGTTGCTTCTCTCCATGTTTAGTTTCCATCCCATTGCTTTCTTGTCCTTCCCTTTAATTTAAATTCAATTAATGACTGAAGTCACAATGGCACTGAAAAAGGTGACTTATGACTAGTCCTCATGCTTACGATCATTGTAGCATCCCCAGAGTCACATGATCAAAATGTGTGCACTAGTCACCAGCATGTATTTATGACCGCTGCAGAGTCCCAGGGTCAAGTGACTGTTATTTACGACGTTCCCAGTTGGCTTCTGACAAGCAAAATCAATGGTGGGAAACTGGATTCTCTTAACGATTGCTTGATTCACTTAACAAGTGCAGTGATTTGCTTAACAACGGTGGCAAGAAAGGTTGTAAAATCAGGTGCAATTCGCTTTTAACAACCGCCTTGTTTAGCTATGTAAAGTCTGGTCCCAATTGTGTCTGTAAGTCAAGGGCCACTTGTACTGTTGATGTTTAGGTTCACGCAATCAGCTAAATTAGACTAAAATGGCTCAGCACACTGTGGGAACCCAGTTTAGAATCATTACATAAATCAAAACTATGACATCAACCTGTCATTCAGCTTATTCAACAGAGTATATTTTATGACAAAGTGTTTTGTTAGCAGTGATCTTTTGAACTCACCATTCACCCACACTCAACAAGGAGAAGAGGAACAGCCAGAGGGTCTCCAAAGATAATTTCCAGATTCAGATATGATAAGACTGTAACTCCTATTGTATGCCGCCCTGAGTCCTACGGGATTGGGCGGCCTATAAGAACTTTAAATTAAATTAAATTAAATTAAACTCTTTCAGTAACTTAACAGGTGGTCCTCGACATATGACCACAATTGAGCCCAAAATTTCTGTGGCTAAGCAAGACGTCTGTTAAGTGAATGTTGCCCCATTTTACAATCTTTCTTGCCACAGTTTTTAAGTGAATCTATTGTGGCCTGTCGGCCTCTGACCCCTCCAACAGCCGAATCAGGTGAGGAGAAGGCGTGGGAGTCAGGTCCAGCATCAAGGCAACCTGAGAGCTCCGAGGGGGAAGAGGGAATGGAGCTGTCAGAGAGATAGAGACAGAGACGAAGTCTGGGCTGTCCCTCAGCCCTCAGATGGAGAGTCAACAACCCCCAGATCTGGAGGTGGCTGATGAGGAAGGAGGAACAGCTGGGTCCAGTGCCTGACGCGCGGATGCACAGAAGGCAGAGGAGAGGAGAGCAGTGGAAATCCGTGGGCTGATCCTTGGGATGGAAGAGCCACCGCTGCTAGCAAAGCCCCACCCTAGCTCTGGGGATAAAAAGCAGGGGACGGAGATGTATAGATGTGGCAGACAACTATTCATCTCCCTGCCGGACAGATTTGTTCACCTGCTGTGAGAGAGAAATGTTTTGCCGGGGCTGTTGGCGCTCCTAATAAAGGAATCATTGCTTCAACTACAGAGGGATTGTCGTGTTTGGGGAGCTGGGTCAGAACAGAATCACTGCAATTGTTAAGTTAGTAACACAGTAGTTAAGTGAATCTGGCTTCCCCAATGACTTTGTTTGGTCACAAAAGATGATCACATGACGTCGGGACCCTGCGACCGTCATAAATATGAACCAGTTGCCAAGCAGCTGAATTTTGATCATGTGACCATGCAATGGTCATTCGTGTCATGTCACTTTTTCCAATAACTTTAAATGGTCACTAAACAAACTGTTGTAAGTCAAGGGCTACCTATACAAAATCAGTCAGCAGCTACAGCCTTATGCCTTTTAATAAAAATTGTTAGTCAGGAAAGGTGCTTCCAAACTCCTGATTGGCTTTTTTGCTAACATGGCTAATATGGTGTCCTACTGTACTGCTAATCCCCTCCTGCCGTGATTTCACATTTACGTTAAAATGAATCAACATAGCTGCATTTGTTGTTGTTTTTTAAATCTCTGCAATCATTGGGTTATTTCCTTGTCTTCCTTCCTTGTGTTTTTAAACGTGTATTTTGGATATTATTATTATTATTATTATTAGTCACCCCAAGAGTTGCCATTGGGCAGGCAAATGATACATTTTAGAAATAAAAATAAATAAAATTAATAGCATGAGTAAGGGAAAGAGGCCATATCTTTCCTGCTGGCAAATCACACGGTAAGCCTTGGGCTGGTGAGATGCTGCCTCCTGCAACCGAGAGAGGCCCGGTTTTCAGATATTACCTCAGGAACACTTCCCTGAGGCACTTTATTGCAATGGGAATGCCTGTTCTGGTGTCCGTCTCAGTCATCCAGGTCATAGTTGTCTCAAAAGTGCTTTCCCCCCCCCTCTCTCAAAAGGCAACTGGGCTGTTTTTTTTCCCCCATGAGGAATAAGAAAACATTTTGCTTCTCATTCAAGAAGGGTACTAACTTTCCTTCCATCCAGTGGTGGGTTGTAAATTTTTTTACCACTGTTTTGCACGCGTACTTGCACGCACAACGCTTCTACGCATGCGCAGAAGCGTCCCGGGTGGGTGGGTGGAGCCTCCCACCACCAGCACTACCGGTTCTAAGAACCGGTCCGAACCGGGAGCAACCCACCGCTGCTTCCATCCCCTCGTCGTCAGAACTGATGAAGCTTCTTGGATGAGAAGCGGAATGTTTTCTTCTTCTTCCTCAAGGAAAATAAAACGGCCCAGTTGTCTTTTGAGGGGAAAAAAAACCCAAAGCATCTTTGAGGTTTCTTCTGGCGGCTCTGAGAAAGACCGAGAGTCGATAATAGGAGACCCCAAAATATCCACACCTGTCTTGCCCACAGGACTAGCTGGGTGCAGAAACTACCAAAAACTGCATGCACAAAGGCCCCCAGAAGTTAAGGAGGTTATGAGAAGCAGAGTCATCTCTGCGCCTTTTATTGCTAAATAGGCAGCCTCTGCTACTTTTCTGTCTCTTTCCTGCAGGAAAAGTCATGCAGACTACAGTAGACAGTTCCCCTATCCCAGCACACTTCTGCACACACACACACACACACACAGAGAGAGAGAGAGAGAGAGAGAGAGAGAGAGAGAGAGAGAGAGAGAGAGAGAGAGAGAGAGAGAGAGAGAGAGAGTCTGGCGGCTGCACACAGCAAGATTGCCTCTCTCTCTCTCTCTCTCTCTCTCTCCAGCACACCACGTGCTTGTCCTGAAATGAACTGGTGAGAAGCAGCTGTTGGTCTAGACTCTAGACCGAGGGGCCTCCAGGCTGGAATTGCCCACTCTGCTCCCTGCCAGCCAGAACAGTTAAACTCTCAAGGATTTTCTGCTATGAGGAAAAAAAACGAGAAGCGTGGAAAAGCGATCGAGGCTGCAAAAGCAGACTGAATTAAAGGGCCTGTGGCTGTCACATCCCAAGGCTGTTCTACGTGATGTGACAAAGCTGCAGAAGTTCCAGTGATGAAATCCAATTTTTTTTACTACCGGTTCTGTGGGCGTGGCTTGGCTTGGCGGGCGTGGCTTGGTGGGCGTGGCAGGGAAAGGATACTGCAAAATCCCCATTCCCTCCCGATCAGCTGGGACTCGGGAGGCAGAGAATAGATGGGGGCGGGGCCAGTCAGAGGTGGTATTTATCGGTTCTCCGAACTACTCGAAATTTCTACTACTGGTTCTCCAGAACTGGTCAGAACCTGCTGAATCCCACCTCTATAGAATTATGCACTTTGCCCCACCTGGTTTTCTAAAAAAAATTAGGCCGGAATAACAGAGTTGGAAGGGATTTTGGAGGTTTTCTAGTCCAACCCCCTGCTTAGGTAGGAAAAAAGCAAGTCCTATTCATGCACACACACATGCACATGTGTCACCACAAACACACACACACACACACACACACACACACACAGAGAGAGAGAGAGAGAGAGAGAGAGAGAGAGAGAGAGAGAGAGAGAGAGAGAGAGAGAGAGAGAGAGAGAGAATCAGGTAATCTTTGTTTAGCAAGCATAATTGGGACCAGCAGCTCGGTGGTTAAGTGAAGCAGTCATTAAGTGTTCCAAAGGTGCTTTTCAAAAAGGCAACTGGACTTTCTTGGTTTTTTTCCCTTGAAAACGTTTTGCTTCTCATCCCAGAAGCTTCTGGAACTGAAGAACAATCAAGACCTGGATGATTGAGAATCTCCATAGACATTCAGTCACTAAGTGAAACCCCAGCTGTGGTTATGATCTGACTTCAGTTTTTCCTTTGCTTTTCAGACCTGCTAAGGTCGTAAGCATGAGGACTGATCGTGAAGTTATATTTTCATCACTGTCATGAATGCAAACGGCTGCTTAGAAAAATGCAGTTATTAAATATAGGACTACCTTATTTTTTTTTTTGCACACAGGACAGCCTTTTCTCCCTGGTGATGTTTCTGCTGTCACTTCTCAGCATATAAAATTGTTTTGCTGTGGTTCTGTTATTTGGTTTTCCACAACATCCACTGTCACTTTGAAGGGTTATCAGCGGCAAAGCACTCTATGATGTTAAATGGAATAAATAAAATATTTCCCTGCTTGGCTTCTCAATGGTCTGTTGGAAACTTCAACTCAAACCATGATTGGGCACTTTGTACACAAATCCGATCTTCCCTAGATTGATTTCCTCCTGATTTAGTGCCAATCCATCCAGAAGCACCCCTCATAGCTGACCAATTAAAGCTGCACCCCTTCTTAGGGCAAATGTTTAAATAAAGGTGGGCTTTGATCACATAACTGTGGCTGCAATCTTGATTTTTCTATCTCCCCCCCCCCCTCTGGTCCTTGCAAAAACCCTCAGATTCAACCTTAGACTGTGAAGCATGGGGCATTCTCCATTCTTTCAGAATTCCTGTGCAAAATCATAATCTCCCCTTTTCCCTCTTTCTAGGATATCCTGGATGGGGCAGTCATTTAAAGATACTTTATGTTCCTATTTACAGAATAACAGAGTTGGAAGGGATCTTGGAGGTCTTCTAGTCCAACCCCCTGTTCAGGCAGGAAACCCTATAGCATTTCAGACAAATTGTTGCCCAATCTCTTCTTTAAAACTTCCAGTGTTGGAGCATTTACAACTTCTGGAGGCAAGTCGTTCCACTGATTAATTGTTCTAACTGTCAGGAAATTTCTCCTTAGTTCTAGGTTGCTTCTCTCCTTGATTAGTTTCCACCCATTGCTTCTTGTTCTACCCTCAGGTGATTTGGAGAATAGCTTGACTCCCTCTTCTCTGTGGCAGCCCCTGAGATATTGGAACATTGCTATCATGTCTCCCCTAGCCCTTCTTTTCACTAATCTATTTAATCAGGCCAGATAAAGTCTTAGCAGCTGCTTCCACACAACCTACTAAGTTTTAGTACTTTCATTCTTAGATTTGGTTTGGTTTGGTGGAAATTTAACAGGTTGTGCAGATCAAACCTACTCAGTGAATCTGTGTTAAGTGGAATATGTGAACCCCAGAACTTAAGTTCATTCAGAAACCAGATTAAAGCGTTTCTGTGAAGGATCTCCAACTAGTGCTGCATTTGATACTTTGCATCTCTGCCTATATTATAATTGTGTGCTTGATAAGATGGGTACATATGCATCCAGCGGTGAAATCTACTTACCTTCCCTACCGGTTCGGAAGCGCGTGCACCACCGTCACACATGCTTTTTCACCCTCTGCGCATGCGCAGAACGCTTTGCGCATGCGCAGAGGGTTAAAAACAAGAAAATGGTGACATCCAGGCATGTGGGCGGAGCCTCGTGCTGCCGCCACTACCAGTTCTCCAAACCACCAGCAGCTGCCACTACCGGCAATGTTCCCTCTAAGCTGCGCGGCTGCGCAGCCGCGCACATGATAAGAAAATGCCGCACAGCAGTTTCCAACTGCCACGCGTTGTTTTCTAATGTCAGAGGGAACATTGATCACTAGCCGATCCGGGTGGGTGGGGGGTGGGGGAAAGGAGCCTTCAATGAAGAGAGGCGGAGGCAGCGGACGGCGGAGAACGTGGGTTTATGGCTTTAACACTTGACTCCCCAGGCGGGCTCCGCTGCTAGGGAGAGGAGGAGAGTGAGATCAAAGGCTGCTGCCCACCAGCTTACTCTTCATCCAGGGAGGCCAGTTCGGTCCCTCCAGAAAAGAAAACGCCATGCAGCAGTTTCCAACTGCCGTGCAGTGATTTTCAATGTTAGAGGGAACATTGGCTATCAGTACGCCCGAACCAGGCTAAACCTGTAGCATTTCACCCCTGTATGCATCCCCATCACATACACAATTGCTTCCCAGATAGAGCGGGACTCTCCATAGAAAGATATGTATTGGAGTTTCCCCATAAAAACACTAGGCATGATATTCAGAATTCATGCACATCAATGGGCAACTTTGTCTGGAAGAAGAATACATTGGGAAATGAGGCTTTTGCTTGCTAGAAAGGCATCAGATGGAGCTCATTTTATCTTTATTTCAGAAAATGACTGCAGAAGGCGAAGGTCATTCAGATGACAGAGAGCGCCATCTCTGCCAGTACCTGTCCTGATAGCAGGCCACTTGCTTAACAAGTCAGTTCCCCGGAGCAGTCACAATGCGTGTGATGCTGGCTGACCAGAGCAAATGGTGACAGGCTGCTAATGAGGGTTGAGGTCGCACAAGCCAGTGGCGCCCACGATGGTGGGCTAATCATGGGCATTCCTTCAAAGTTAATTGCCATTTGTTTATTTCGCACACAGGCAGGCACCAAGCACACACGCCTTATGGAAAATGTTGGAAAGAAAAGCCTGGGACACACGAATCCAGATCGGCTTGGATGGGCATTCAGGATGAGGATATAATTTAAAAGTCCACCTATCATTCACCTTAGTTCAATGGGCTTAAATCTGGAATAGCAGAGTGGATCTTCTCATATGTCCTAAAGGTGCTTTTTCAGGAGGCAACTGGACTTTCTTGTTTTTCTTTTGAAGAGGTTTCGCTTCTCATCCAAGAAGCTTCTTCAGCTCTGACAGGATAGTGGGGAATGGAAGGATTTATATTCTTTGCAGACAGCTGGTCATTTGCATCCTTTTAGAGCAGTGGTTCTCAACCTTGGCAGTTTGAAGATGTGTGGACTTCAACTTCCAGAATTCCACAGCCAGCAACGCTGGCTGGGGAATTCTGGGAGTTAAAGTCCACACATCTTCAAACTGCCAAGGTTGAGAAACACTGTTTTAGAGGGTCGCTGAAGCACTTGGAGAAAAAACAAGAAAGTCCAGTTGCCTCCTGAAAAAGCACCTTTGGGACAACCATGACCTGGATGACTGAGAATCTCTACAGATCTTCCCATACGCACCAAGTAACACATACAACTGAATCAGCCTTTTCTAATTCAGCACAACATGATGTGCAGTTGTTCGACTGAGATTATAGGAATGGTCATCCAACCCAATGGAGGATCTTCGACAGATTTTCTACATTTGATGTCATCACAATGGTGGAGTATAACTAAACTCCCTAGAAGTGATTTTAAATCTGCTTTCTTCTCCCCACCCCCAGCAAGTCAATTTTCTCCCTCTAAATTCAGTACTTAAATTTACTACCTAGCCTTTGGAAGACTTTGGGGGGGGGGCTTGGATTTAAGTGACTGTTGTCATTTGCAATTCATGACTCTGCAATTAGCACCTTCTGACTTGCCAATTTTGAAGTCAGGTGCAAATAGATTTTGAGCTCTGCCAGTCTTAACTAAATGGGGCTAGGTATTGAGCAGAGTTGTAGCTAGCAAAAATTAACATGATTTTTGCATCAGCTCTGAGCACCACTTAGAATCTTAGCCAAGAACTCACACCAGTGAAAACTGATGTCACATCCACATCCTCTTGTTTGAATATTAGGCCAGCAACCTCTAAAGATTTGTATGAAAATATGCCAAGATGTCAATTCAGTGCCTACTGATATCTGTTCCATTGAACTAAAAAGTATGTAGCTGTGCCGTATTAGGTATAGAATCCTCTCAGCTAAATCAAAAGTATACAAACTCCAACCATATATCAACAAGAATCACTGGACTGATTAAGAAATTAGTAAGAAGTGATGGACTCGCTTTCGACAACATAACAAAACAAGGTTCAACAGAGCCGGATAGTTTTCCGGTTCAGCGTATCTCAGGAACTCAATCATTTGCTTAGCAGGTTATGTGTAGCAGTATATTATTTTCATCCATAAATTGGATTAATTGGTCATCACATGTTGTGTGAATGATCCAGGGGTGGGTTCCATTTACCTTCCCTACCGGTTCGAATCGTGACGGAACTGCGCGTTTTGCTTCACTCACGCGCGCACCCCATCACATCGCACAAAACACCCGGAAATGACCCTCTGCGCATGCTCAGAAGCCTTTGCACATGCGCAGAGGGTTTTTTGCAAGCCGCGGCAACCGGAGGACCAGTTCGGTGAGCGGTAGTAAATTTCCGCTACTGGTTCTAAAGAACTGGTTAGAACCGGCAGCAACCCACCACTGGAATGATCATTATATTAGGTTCTAGGGCATGTCAAATTTTTCAACTTTCAATTCAAATATAAAGCCAGATTTGAGAAGACCGCAACAGATCGCAAATGCCACATCTTCAAAGAAGTTGAAGAAAGAGTGGATACCCCAGTTAGCTGCTGCAAGAAGATCACACAGACTGACTACAAACAACAGCACAGCAAAGTAGCAACAACAGTGCATTGGAATATCTGCAAGAATACCATTTGTCTGCAAGCAAGAACTGATGAGACCACAAAGTAATGGAAAATGAAGAAGCTAAAGTGTTTTGGGACCTCACCATTCAATTAGAAAAGTACCTTAGTTCAATCAGAACAGAGCTGGAAGGATCTTAGAGCTCTAGTCCAACCCCCTGCTCAAGCAGAAGACCCTATACCATTTCAGACAAGTGGCTGTTCAATCTTTTCTTAGAAACCTCCAATGATGAAGCACCTACAACTTCTGAAGGAAAACTGTTCCACTGGTTAATTGTCCTCTCTGTTAGGAAGTTTCTCCTTAATTCCAGGTTGCTTCTCTCCTTCATTAGTTTCCATTCATTGTTTCTTGTCTTCCTTCTGGTGCTTTGGAAAATAAGTTGACCCCCCCCTCTTTGTGGCAGCCCCTCAAATACTGGAATACTGCTATCATGTCTGTCACGATGTGAATAATTGCCAGCTGTGCATCTCTACCGTTTTCTAGATTTACTGTATTTCCTAATCAAGCAGACATGTGATATGTTTTACTACGCATGCGTGCATTCCAGGAGTTTTGTCTACTCCTATTTCCCTTCTTCTTCAATGCCTCGCCCGAGGCAGATGTGAAATCCTTAGCTGAGAAGATGTAGCTTATTAAAGGTTTATTTTTTTGTTATTTTGTACTGAAATAAACATTTTGCTAATTAGAATTGAATCTCGGTTTTATTTTCTAAGTACGAATGACTTCAGGGAAGCAAGATCCTAAATCGCCTCTTGATAGGAAAATTCCTATCTGACAATGTCACCCCCAACTTCTTCTTTTCTCTCTCTATACTGGCCATATCCAATTCCTGCAACCGTTCTTCATATGTTTTTGTCTCTGTCATATAACACCCCAGACGTAACAACGATCTATTAAAAAGACAAAAAAAATGTCTTGGTAGTGTGGATAGTGGGTGTGGCAGTGGCTGGAGACAGCAGAATAGATGAGAAAGAACTGGAGGAAAATCACAAAATACATGCTGTCTGGGGAATTCTGGGAGTTGAAGTCACACATCTTAAAAGTTATTGAGAAACACTGACATGGACCTTTAAATCATCAGGAGTGGCTGTTAGCCACGTTTGCCAGACATTACAGAATAGGAGCTGAGGTCCATCTTGGCAAAGGCTGAATTAGCTCAGGTCCCGCTTCCTTGTGCCGTCCCACAGTTATCCCTGTCTGGGGCAGAGTCAGCGAGAAAAAGAACCAAAGTAAAGTGGCAGCATTTAAGCTATTCAATCCTGAGCTGATAAATCTGTCTTTTCATCCTTAATTAATTCTCTAACTCCCCAGAAATGCTGCTCTTGCTGTGATAATCTTTGCTCACAGCAGCACAGCCTGGGCCCAACGTGTCTGCGTAATCCATTATGGGAAAAGCTTCACAGACGAAGAAAGATCCGGGCACAGGTGCCTCCCTGCTCCATAATCCTGGCCTCCTCCTCCCTTTCCCACTGGTGCTCCGGGGCCACCTCCCTGGTATCACCTGCTCAGGAAGACAGCAAGCCAGGCAAAGCCATTTTTTGCAGACAAAACATTTTCTCTGAAGAGGAAGTTGATTTCAGGGAACTTCAATGATTCCCTGGGAGGTTTGCCTCCCACTTCCCAACTAACATATCGCAAACCCGTCTGCAAGGGGCAGAGTTTGCATCACAACATTACGATCTATACCAATAGAAGGGAATATTTGTAGTTCACAGTTGAACTGTGGGGATTCTTGGTGCTCTCTGAGCTTGGCTGTTTTCTTGCAGACGTTTCATTACCCAACTAGGTAACACCATGGTTCCTCATTAACTGATGATGTTACCTAGTCAAATAATGAAATGTCTGAACGCAAACAACCAAAAGACCATCAAAGATCCCAGATTAAGATGTATGGTTTGCCTGTTTTCATTCCCTCATCCCCTGGCTAACCACCAGATTGCAAGAACACAAGCGAGCGGTCTGACGAGGAGACACGAAATCATTGGTAGCCTCACACTGCAATGAACAAAGACATGCATTCCATTTCTCAGCTACTAAGATTGTTGGCCGAGCAGGCACAAAAACAGCCAGGGAAGTGATTGAAGCCTGGGAAACGGGGCCCCTCGTCAGTCAACAGGAGTGCTGATTTACCACTAGCCTATCAAGTACTTAGAAGGCGAGGCTGGGCAGCACAAGCAAACGACAGCCAATGACCTAAAAGCCAGCCATCAACACAACATCTAAAAAGCCGCATATAACAGGCACTATAAATACCGCACAGAGAACAGCATACAATCTGCTAGAGAGAAGTGCTCTGAAGATGGGCTCCAACAGGTGTCCGAAAGCTCAGAAGACAAAAACCTCTGGTCCCAGTAACCGACCCAGATTAGATCCTGCAACATTATCCTGGGACACGTATATTTGCCTTCATTCATGAGGGATAATGATGATGATGATGATGATGATGATGATGATGATGATGATGATGATGATGATGATGATGATGATGATTAACAACAACAACAACAACAACAACAACAACAAGAAGAAGAAGAAGAAGAAGAAGAAGAAGAAGAAGAAGAAGAAGAAGAAGAAGAAGAAGAAGAAGAAGAAGAAGAAGAAGAAGAAGAAGAAGAAGAAGAAGAAGAAGAAGTTGTACGCCGCCCTGAGTCCTTCGGGAGTTGGGCAGCATATAAAAATAACAAAATAAATAAATAAATAAATAAATAAATAATAAGAAGAAGAAGTTGGAAGGGACCTTGGAGGTCTTCTAGTCCAACCCCCTGCTTAGGCAGGAAACCCTACATCACTTCAGACAAATGGTCATCCAACATCTTCTTAAAAACTTCCAGTGTTGGAGCATTCACAACTTCTGGAGGCAAGTTGTTCCACTGATTAATTGTTCTAACTGTCAGGAAATTTCTCCTTAGTTCTAAGTTGCTTCTCTCCATGTTTAGTTTCCACCCATTGCTTCTTGTTCTACTCTCAGGTGCTTTGGAGAATAATTTGACTCCCTCTTCTTTGTGGCAACCCCTGAGATATTAGAACACTGCTATCATGTCACCCCTGGTCCTTCTTTTCATTAAACTAGACATACCCAGTTCCTGCAACCGTTCTTCATGTTTTAGCCTCCAGTCCCCTAATCATCTTTGTTGCTCTTCTCTGCACTCTTTCTAGAGTCTCAACATCTTTTTTACATTGTGGCGACCAAAACTGAATGCAGTATTCCAAGTGTGGCCTTACCAAGGCATTATAAAGTGGTACTAACACTTCACGTGATCTTGATTCTATCCCTCTGTTAATGCAGCCTAGAACTGTGTTGGCTTTTTTGGCAGCTGCTGCATACTACTAGCTCATATTTAAATGGTTGTCCACTGGGACTCCAAGGTCCCTCTCACAGTTACTACTGTTGAGCAAGGTACCACATATTTATTTATTTATTTTATTTATTTGTGAGATTTATATACCGCCTCACAGTGCAAGCACTCTCTAAGCGGTTTACACCATTAAGCAATGTATATTTTTACATTGCCCCCAACAATCTGGGTCCTCATTTTACCTACCTCGGAAGGATGGAAGGCTGAGTCAACCTTGAGCCGGTGAGATTTGAACTGCTGACCTGCGGATCACAGTCAGCTAAAGTGGTCTGCAGTACCTGCCTCTAACCGCTGTGCCACCTCGTCTCTTCCCATATACTATACCTGTGCATTTTGTTTTTCTTGCCTAAATGTAGAACCTTACTTTTTTCACCATTGAATTTCATTTTGTTAGATAGCGCCCAATGTTCAAGTTTGTCAAGATCTTGAGACTATCTTTATCTATCTGTATCTTGAGACTATCTTCTGGAGAGTTGGCTATTCCTGCCAACTTTAAGCATCTTTAAGCTTAACGGATCTTTATGTCCACCCAGAGTATCCCGAGACCCCTGAAGCCTTTCCTCCTGTAGTTGGCCAGTGGGACCAAAGGAAAATAGGTTCTCTTTCTGCCTGTTCCTTGAAGCAGCCTGACAAGCGTGATCATCAACCACACCTTCAAGGGCACAAGAGGGTGCTCATTCACTACATTCTCCTTGGCCCACAGTATGGCATCTCCTTGCGACAACATCAGTGCGGATTAGTAGGAGCTCTTCCCCTGCTTGTCATGGACACTGGCCTGCTGTTTCCTCCCTCCTCCCCTCTCCACAGCCCTGTCATTTGGAACTTGGCTCACATCTCATTAGTGTGCTTAATGAGCAGGAGACCGCTAGTGCGTGGCAGGCAACCTTTGCCTACAGAAGCTAAACCTGTCTAGTTTGGATTAAGGGGGAAAGGGAGCCGATCATCAATGCATTGCTCGGCTTCTTCTCTCCATCCTACCCGGGGGAGTGTGCCAGACAAGACAGATCACCGGAGTTATATGAAGCCCTGAAACTCTTTTCCATCATGTCCATGTTGGCCGTGTCTGTCTTACACAGCAAGGTCTGGCAGCTGCTTCCCACTTGAGATTTAGCCCCACTGCCCGCAGGTGAATCAGCAAAGGAGAAATAGAGAAACAAAAGAAATATGCTGGGTCCTTCTATGGAGGGAGCACGCAGGGCAGCGGTGGGTTGCTTCTGGTTTGGACCGGTTCTTAGAACCGGTAGTGCTGGTGGCGGGAGGCTCCGCCCACCCGCCCAGGATGCTTCTGCACGTGCCCGCCAGAGGTGGGATCCTGCCGGTGCGGTTAATAGCTATTGTCGTTCGCAGAGCGGGAGCTTTCCCCGGGCGCTTTCCCCACCCGCATGGATGCCGCCAATTGCGTTCTTTTGCCCTCTGCACATGCACAAAGCGTTCCGCATGCGCAGAGGGCAAAAGAATGCAATTGGCAGCATCCATGCGGGCGGGGAAAGCGCCCGGGGAAAGCTCCCGCTCCGCGAATGGCAGCAGCGTCTTGGGCTCTGCGCCGAACAACAGCTATTAACCGCACCGGCAATCAGAGGCAGGAACCCACCTCTGGTGCGCGCCCCAACCAGTGGCAAAATTATTTACAACCCACCATGGACGCAGGGTCATTTACCTTTAAGACATGAGGACTTCAACTCCCAGAATTCCCACAGGCAGCATTTGGAAGTTGAAGTCCACACATCTTAAAGCCACCGAGGTTGAGAAACCCTAATTTAGTTCAGCTCTTAGCTCAGTGCAGGACAGAACACAACAATCCCTGTTGAGTCTTTATTTAAATACATCTACAGTATGTAGTCCACTTTGAGGTCTTCACTCAGGCCCACCTTCTGATCATCAGGGCCACCAGACCTTTCACCCTTAGTTTTGGGACCAGTTGTGATCTCTAAGTGAAGATTACCCTCTTCGTTCCTTATTTCTCAGACTCAGGGCTGGGACGGCTGTTTCCCAATCAGTCCAACTTCCTCTCTCCTGACCACAAACCACAAAAGCTATTTTCAAACCGACAGGAGAGGCGACTGACGTAAAGTCAACCGCATCAGCCACCCACCCCTGCTCCACCCTTTCCCATTCTCACAGCGACACTTGGAAGTCGAGCGTGCCACAAGGGAATAAAAAAGCAAAGTAACAACTACAGGGTGGTGCACGATAAAAGTGCTCGATGCTCCACTGAAATGCGGAATGTCGTGAACACTTTTGGAGCATGGGAATCTTTGCCGGAAGATGAAAAGGTTATGCCAATGTTGCCACAAAAACCTTCTTCCCTCTCCCATGGTAGTAAGTAACCCTTGAGATGAACCAGAAAAGGTCACTTCAAAGTGATTCCAGCAGACTCAATGAAGCACCAGTTCAACCAAACTAATCTTGTTGGTAGGCTTCAGTGGCGGGTTGCTACCAGTTCACCTCAGTTCAGGCAAACCGGTAGCGGCGGCGGTGGGAGGCTCCGCCCACCCATCCTGATGTCATCACAGTCGATCTGCGCATGCGCAGAAGGTTCTGCGCATGCACAGAAGGTTCTGCGCATGCACAGAAGGTTCTGCGCATGCGTAGAAGGTTCTGCGCATGCGCGTTCACAGTTCCGAACCGGTAGCGAAGGTAAGTGAAATCCACTACTAGTGGGCTTCCATAATATTCTAAACCACTGTTTCCCAACCTTGACAACTTGAAGATGTCTGGACTTCAACTCCCAGAATTCCCCAGCCAGCATTCGCTGGCTGGGGAATTCTGGGAGTTGAAGTCCAGACATCTTCAAATTGCCAAGGTTGGGAAACACTGTTCTAAACTATATATTTGTCCAGTAGCCTGGGTTCACATGGCATGCTATCACAGTCAATGTTAACCAAGCTTAACATATTGTGCAAATGCAGTATGAAGATTGGGAACTGACCTAGCTACGGGGTATTGTGTGAACAAAGGCACTAGGTATGGCTTGGATGTAGTGATTAATTTGTTAGGCATCATCAAGTCAGTGTTGACCCTTAGCAACCGCAAAGCTATGTCTGTTCCCTGAGCAGAAGTAATTGTGAGGTGCCTCAATAATTTGGTGCTTAGAGAGATTTGTTAATATTGCATTGTTTATACTTTTTGTTAGCCTAGGATTAAGTAGACAGTGTGGTGGAACCACAGGCCGAAGGAGAGAAGGCCACTCCATAGGAAGTAAAAAGACATTCCAGGTTAGAGTCTGTTTGGGAAAGGAAACATGTGAGATCAAGCCCCTAACTCAATATTGGCCATTTTGCAAGGAAAGGCAGACAAGATTCTTGCAATATTGGCGATCAACAATAAAATGTCTTCTTGGTCTTATTCACAAGTGGTTCTGGTTGCTTGTGCCTGACAGATAACCATGTAAAATAGCTAAATAAATAAACAAGGACCAGTTATTAGCTCGCCTACAAAAATATGACAGGAAAGATTCATGCTTCACACAAAGAAACAGAAAAAGTTCTATTCCTGGTATCTATTCTCAAGAAAAAATGGAAAACAATGGTGTGAAAATAACTTCAGATATGAGGCAACATATGTTTTCATTACACCACACCATCTATATGTAGGCCTATACGCCAACTTACAGACATAGTAATCTGGATCGTGCACTACTCTAAGCCATCTTTTCTTTAATCATTCTTTGCGAAATACACATTCGGCAACATATCGTGTCAAGCCACAAATAGTGGTTTACGCCCCCAAGGATTGAGTTCGCACACTCCAACAGACCACACAACAGCTGGGAAGGCATATACATACCTGGGTGAGAGAGGAAAGGAGGGAGGCCCATGGTAACTGAGATAAAGTGAAAGAGGGGAGGGAACTGCATCAAAGTCTTTTGTTGCCTTTGAACCAGCAATTAAGAGCAACAAAGATGATTAGGGGATTGGAGGCTAAAACATATGAAGAACGGTTGCTGGAACTGAATATTAGCGTTGCTGGCTGTGGAATTCTGGGAGTTGAAGTCCACACATCTTCAAACTGCCAAGGTTGAGAAACACTGGTCTAGTCTGATGAAAAGAAGGACCAGAGGTCACATGATAGCAGTGTTCCAATATCTCAGGGGCTGCCACAAAGAAGAGGGAGTCAAACTATTCTCTAAAGCACCTGAGGGTAGGACCAGAAGCAATGGGTGGAAACTAATCAAGGAGAGAAGCAACCTAGAACTAAGGAGAAATTTCCTGACAGAACAATTAATCTATTCTAAACCCAATGTAGTTTCTGTGCGAATCACCTGACATAGCTTAACCATTTCAGCATGCTGCCTTGACCCATAAACTCCATGTATCTATCTTTTCAGGCTTGAGCTGATGTTCCTGTTCATCTGCTCCAGCTCATCCTCCCTCCTCCAGGGCGAGTAAAACCACCAAAACATGTGGACAGCATCATCAAGTCTGACCCTGCAAGCTGCCACCAGTATGTCATTAAGGATCCACCAGTGTGGGCTGCATTTGCTGTATCCATTCCAGGCACATTATATTCTGGTCCTCCCAGTTAAAGAGACACATCCAGGGCTGGGATCTTCTTGCAACCCCAGGTTAACTGTTAATTAGCAACTGCTGCCACTGCCATCTCTGCTGGCAACCCTGCCTCTGATGAACCGCTCTTCAGACGGGTAGGCAATTGACTGGCGACTGATTAGATGCTTGAGCACAGCCTCCTCCGGGCTATTTTTAACCACGCTGCCAGCGGGGCTCTCCCCGTCAAGATGCAGAAATCAGCTTGGGGGGGGTGCAATCTAGGAAACAGCGGCTGAAAACTCCATCAGGGGAACAGGGGGAACCCTGGGGGCAAGTCCTCTCCAGGTTATTGCTTCTTCCGTTAACGGCTGGACCAAGTGAAGAACAGATTTCTGCAACAGGAACAATGCAATTCAACTCGGGGTTTAGTTAGGTGTTTTTGGAGCATAAAAGGTAAAGGTTCCCCTCGCACATATGTACTAGTTGTTCCTGACTCTAGGGGGTGGTGCTCATCTCCGTTTCAAAGCCAAAGAGCCAGCGCTGTCCGAAGACGTCTCCGTGGTCATGTGGCCTGCATGACTATAAATGCCAAAGGCGCATGGAACGTTGTTACCTTCCCACCAAAGGTGGTCCCTATTTTTCTACTCGCATTTTTTTAACATGCTTTCGAACTGCTAGCTCTCTCTCTCTCTCTCTCTCTCTCTCTCTCTCTCTCTCTCTCTCTCTCTCTCTCTCTCTCTCTCTCTCTCTCTCTCTCTCTCTCTCTGAAAGTTACTGAAAGATCATGACGTTAGATTGGCATCCACTTATACCAGTAGTCCCCAATGTTTTGGCTTCACGGACCGGCAGTGGCAGCGGTGGCAGGGTGGGGTAGGAATGGTTTCGTGCATGCAACCTGATAAGATAAGATAATCTTTATTGTCATTGTTTTTTTACTGTGAACATACTGGTACACCTTAAAAATGAAATCCTGTTGCCTGCTCTCAAAAGAAAGTATATATACATACAGATAATAACACATTTATACACATGCTATATACATACATACATATATACATACATACAGTACATACATACCAGAGGTGGGTTCCTCCCGGTTCAGACCGGTTCTATAGAACCGGTAGTAACTTGGCGGCCTGGGTCGCTGGAACCAGCAATGACCCAGGCCTGCCATGCCCCTGAGCTGGTTCTCTTGGCAGCGCTGTAGGCGCCGCCATCTGTTTTTTTTGCTTCTGCGCATACGTAGAAGCTTTGTTTTAGCACTGCGCATGCGCCCACCCGTGCGTTGCATCCCTGAGCGAACCGGCAGTAAAGAAATCCGTAACCCACCCGATACACACACATAATCTACACACACACACACACACACACACACACACACACACACACACACACACACACACACACACATATATATAATTAATCACTGTCCATTTTGAATACATAACGGAAAGAGGAAACTTGAGAGTTTACAAGGTTGATGGTATATATCCCATGCATGTGCAAATAAAGCTTTGCACACTCACCCACCTATTGCGTGTCCCAATTCTCAATGGTACACGGTCCAGTACCAGTCCGTGGACCAGGGGAACCCTGAACTATAGAATCAAGTTATAAAATTCATGAGAGAATGTCATAAGGGCCAAGTAGACAATAGAAGAAAGGAGCTATTCATAATTTCTGCTTCCCCCAAGGTCTGTTAAGTAAAAAAAAAACCTGACTTGGCAAAAGAAAACAACTGTTCCATGCTCCATGTTGGATCCTGCAAGTAACTTTTTGGAAGCTTTGATGCTATTGTGACATGTATTTTTTTCGGTGGGAGCTCTCTCATCCAACAAAGGTAGGAACGATGATATTAGTGGCTTCCATTTTTACACAATAGGGATCAAATGATGCTGTCAAGATAAATGTATATACAAGTAATCCTCGACCTACGAGGACAATGGAGCACAAAATTTCCATCGCTAAACAAGGCATTCGTTAAGTGAATTTTGCTCCATTTTGCTCCATTACGACCTTTCTTGCCACAGATGTTAAGTGAATCACTTCGCTTGTTAAGTTAGTAACACGGTTGTTAAGTGAATCTGGCTTCCTCGTGGACACTTTGCTTGTCAGAAGGTCGCCAAAGGGGATCACATGACCCTGGGACACTGCAACCGTCATAAATACGAGCCACTTGTCAAGCGTCGGAATTTTGACTCACATGACCACGGGGCTGTTGCGATGATTGTAAGTGTGAAACATGGTCATAAGTGACTTTTTTCAGTGCCTTGGCAACTCCGAATGGTCACTAAATGAATGGTCGTAAGTCAAAGATTACCTGAATATTCTGGCTTTCCTTCTTCAACTACTTAGCTTCTAGCAGAGTCAGCAGTGGGTTGATACCGGTGCGGTCCAGTTCTACGAACCAGTAGTGGCGGCGGTGGGAGGCTACGCCCACCCGTTCTGGGTGCTTCTGCGCATGCGCAAAAGCATCATGCGTGCGCACAAGCACGTGAGTGAACCGGTAACGATGGGATTTAGAACCCATCACTGAGCAGAGTGTAGGTCTTTTGGGGTTGTCCCAAAGTTCTTAACTGTCTTGCCAATGGAAGCCGATGAGATATAATTGAGGCCAAGGACATTGTGGGGCAGGGTGGTGGTGGAAATAAGGCATGAAAACATCAAGATGATGGCTGCAACTCCACAATTAAAGCCCTGCCACTTTTTAATGTGTACCATGACGCACATTAAAAAAAAAAGAGCAGAGCTTTGACATTGCGTTGGTGAAGCAAGAAAATACCAACATTTGAAACATCAGTCAATGTAGGCTCCAGTCTCTGTGTGTGTGTGTGTGTGTGTGTGTGCATGCGCGCGTGTGCTTTTTACAGGGGAAAAGCTGGAAGCATGGGTGGCATTTTTTATAACACTTGCATGCTTATTACCTTAGTTGTCATCCCCTAGAGACAGAAGAGATGATGAATGTAAATAACATTCTGTCTATTTCTGACATTCCCACTGTGAGTGCTGTTGCCGGTTATGGAACCCAAATGGCACCACTCCCATGCAAGAGAGAGAAATATCAGTCGATGCTGGGAGAACCCCGAGACTTTAGAAAAGAAAAACTTATCTTGAGAAGGATGGGAAAACCCCACAAAAATGCCCTAAAATGTCTGTGAAGCTTTAGAGGCTAAGAAATGCCGATTGCCAGAGAGAAGAGGGGAACGCAATAGAATACCAATGAAGAAGACATGGCTGGCTGGCTGCAACAGCTAGTAGAAATATACTGCACATGTAATATATTGCTTCTCTGTGAAACAAGATTTTGATAGAAATACTGGTCAGTAACAATCATGCCCAGATGGGCTCATAAAGGAAGAGAAACAGTCCTTCAGATTTAAGATCTCTCGGTGGCCTAGCGGTTAAGACACTGGGCTTGTCGACCGGAAGTTTGGCGGTTCAAGACCCAAATACTGCATGATGGTGTGGGCTCCCGTTCTTGCTCCACCTCCTGCCAACCTAGCAGTTTGAAAGCATGCAAATGAATAAATAGGTACTACATCAGTGGAAAGATAGCGGCATTTAGCCGTGGTGGCACAGTGGTTAGAATGCAGTACTGCAGGCTAACTCACTGCTCACTCCAGGAGTTTGATCCTCACCGGCGCAAGGTTGACTCAGCCTTCCATCCTTCCAAAAGTCGAAAGGCGGTAAAATGAGGACCCAGATTGTTGGGGGCAATATGCTGACTCTGTAAACCGCTTAGAGAGAGCTGTAAAGTACTATGAAGTAATATATAAGTCTAAGTGCTATTGCTATTCTCTGCACTTGGGCATAGAGCAGGGGTGGGTTCTAACTTACCTCGCCGGTGTGCTTCCTCAAGATGGCGACCGCATGTACAGTGCCAGAAACTCAGCTTCTGCACATGCTCAGAAGAAAAATAAAATAAAAAATTAAATTAAATTAAAATTAAATTAAATTTTAAAAAAGAAAAAAGAAAGCCGAAAACAAGATGGCGACCGCATGCACAGGCCGGAAAGTTGGCATCTGCACATGCTCAGAAGAAAAAAAATTCGGAAAAAAAATTCAAAAAAAATTCAAAAAAAATTCAAAAAAAAGATGGCGGTGCCCATGGACCAGCACCGACCCGGTTCAGTGACATCATCATGACGTCACCAGTGGGTCCCTACCGGTATGGCCGAACCAGTCCGAACCAGGAGGAACCCACCTCTGGCATAGTGTCATGCCAGCCACATGGCCACAGAAGCGTCTTCGGACAATATTGGCTCCCTCGGCTAGTAAAGAAAGATGACTGCTGCCCCCTACAATTGGACATGACTGGCAGGGGAATCCTTTACCTTTACCCTTTTAAGACCTCATAACTGCCCCCAAGTCAATACTTTGTGCCCCAATCAAACCAGCCTACAGATTTTTTTTAAAGGTATTGGAAGCATCCAAAATTGATAATTTATTAAATATTGCAATCTGTGAGTGACACAGTGGCTTAGAGGTGAAGACGCTCATCTCACAATCGGGAGGTTGAGAGTTCAATCCTAGGCAGCGACAGATGTTTCTCTATCAGGGTGCAAAGAGAAAATTTGCTGCAAACTCTGCATAGGCATCAGGAAGGGCATCCGGCCAGTAAACGCTCAGTTCCATTCAACTGCCCCCAACTCCACCCCGATAAAAGGGATTACAGTGTCATAAAAATAAAAAAATAAAACTACTCCAATCTGCAACAACTGACACTTTCAGATACTTCAAGCATATCCAGGTAAAACACATTGCAGTACTCAAGTTGCAATATAGACCCGAGACCAGATGCTCCTTCAGACACAAATATGTGCCCGTTTTCCTTGCGCAGGTGTCAACCTGCCCTTCCAATCCTCTGAATAGATAGATCAGTGTTTCTCAACCTTGGCAACTTTAAGATATGTGGACTACAGCTCCCAGAAATCCCCACACTGGCTGGAGAATTCTGGGAATTGAAGTACACGCATGTTAAAAGTTGCAAAGCTTGAGAATCGCTAGAATAGATACTAGTTCCTTTTTCACCCCACCCTCTTCCCATTGGAACTAAGATGTTAACGGGCCTTGGGGACCTTGATTGTGGAGCCTGTATTGTTTTAATTGGCACAGATGTTCTGCTTGCCGCTGTCTTCTCCCTGGGCAGCCCGAGCAGAGGGAGTCACAAAAAACCCCCTGTTGACAGTCACCATGACAAGGACAAAGGTCTCCCAAAGCACTCTCGTGGTGAAGGAGCACCGCATGCAATGGGGAAGGAGAGGAGGAAGGCAGGACAGGTTCCCTGGGCACAAAGCATTAGCACCATGACAACACACCTCAGCACTCCAAGCCTTGCAGATAGATGAGGACCGGCAGGCTTGTAACCAGCAAGAATAGTACAACTATGGACTGTGACCCACAATCAGCCCAAATTTTACAGCACAACAAAGAAACAACGACACAAAAATCCTATAGACTCCATGGTCCATTTTCAGGCTATTTTATGTCTTCAGTCATCAAGTTGCTATACACACACACTCCTCTTTTCTTCACAAGACAGTGGTGGGTTGCTACCGGTTTGCACCGGTTCTGCGAACCGGTAGCGGCGGCGGGAGGCTCTGCCCACCCGCCCGAATGTCATCAAAAACGCTCTGCGTGCTCCCATTCCTGAACCGGTAGCAAATGTAAGTGGAACCCACTACTGTCACAAGAAGAATAGAATAGAATAGAATTCTTTATTGGCCAAGTGTGATTGGACACACAAGGAATTTGCCTTTGGTGCATATGCTCTCAGTGTACATAAAAAGACAAGATACATTTGTCAAGAATCATAAGGTACAACACTTAATGATTGTCATAGGGTATATTCTATATTCTGTATTCTAACTCACCATCTTCTGATTTGTAGCCTGATGCCTTAACCACTAGATCAAACTGTCAGATTTCAAGAGGTCTTTAAGGTAATTTAGAGGAAAATCCAGAAACTTGGAAATCACCAATGGCATCAATTCATATTCCTAAAGGCTCTCTGAAATCATTACATTTCCATCACCCCCACCCAAATCCATGTTTTCCAGATATATCAGGTTGTGCAATTTGATTCACTATATAAACTCAAAAGCAACGGGTTAGCAAAGTTGTCTGCTCCAAAGACCATCCAAAGACACACAATTACACTAGACCAGGGGTGTCAAATCAAGGCCCATGGGCTACATCCAGGCCACGGGGTGCTAAGATCTGGCCCATGGGGCTGCCCTGGAAACAGGGAAGGATCGGTCCACAGTGCCTCTGCCAGGAAAAATGGAGCTCATTTTCACTGGCAGAGAGTTGCGGGAGGCCGTCCCACCTGAAAACGGAGCTTGCGAGGGCTGCACACACACACATGGGCTCTGTTTTCACTGGCAGAGGGTTGCAGGAGGCCATCCCAGCTGAAAACGGAGCTCGCGAGGGTCGATCATGTCCCCCCAGGCTCCGTTTTCATTGGCAGAAGGTTGCAGGAGGCCATCCCAGCTGAAAACGGAGCTCGCGAGGGCCGCACACACACACACACGGGCTCCGTTTTCACTGGCAGAGGGTTGCAGGAGGCCATCCCAGCTGAAAATGGAGCTAGTGAGGGCCGCACACACACACACGGGCTCCATTTTCACTGGCAGAGAGTTGCAGGAGGCCATCCCAGCTGAAAATGGAGCTCGCAAGGGCCGCACACACACACCCGGGCTCCGTTTTCACTGGCAGAGGGTTACAGGAGGCCATCCCAGCTGAAAACGGAGCTCGCGAGGGCCGCACATGCCCCCCCCAGGCTCCATTTTCACTGGCAGAGGGTTGCAGGAGGCCATCGCAGCTGAAAACGGAGCTCGTGAGGGCCGAACACATCCCCCCAGGCTCGGTTTTCACTGGCAGAGGGTTGCAGGAGGCCCTCCCAGCAGAAAACGGAGCTTAGGAGCCAATTTTCGCTGGCAGAACGCTCGGGGCCCCACAGGCGCCCCCGACATGAGTGACGTCAAGCTGGCCACGCCCCACCTACTCCCCCCCACCGAGGTCAAACACAACCCTAATGCAGCTCTCAATGAAATAGAGTTTGACACACATAATTCAAGTGACCATCTGTCCCATAGATTTGTAGCTGCCATTACAGTGAGAAGATCAGTTCTGGCTCCTTGTCTTTCATCTTTTGGGCTCCTTAGAAAAAAGATCCGATTCTTAATATAGGTATGGATTTTATTTATTTATTTATTTATTTGCTTATTTTGCTGCTGATTGCAATTAGCTGTTGCAAAACATTTCACAACTCTCATCATCTTGGACAGTGTCCCACCCTTCCTCCCCCACATTTATCAGGGCTTTTTTTTTTAATATATCTTTAAAAAATCTGAGTTCTTTACGCCCACCTCCTCTTCAGCTTTCTTGACTTTGTTATCTTCTGTTCCACAAACACCCGCCTATTTTACCATCCCACGGTGTTATCTTTTCAACAACCCTCTCGCCCCCCCCCCATCTCTCTCTTTTTAACTTTTAGTTTTGCAAACCATAGCACGAGTGAGTGGTGTCTGGGAAAGGCAGATGTCTAACTAGGTGTAAATTTAGCACAGATTAAAAAAAGACCACAGCAAAAATGCTCAAATGAGACCTATAAACAGGAGAACTGTAGGAATTAAATGCCCACTGAAAACAGGACACAAGTGAAGGTTAGGAGTTTTAATTTAGCAGCAAGTCTAATGCTTTGCCACAAAAGATTACGTATCCTATCCCGGGCAGTTAAGTTAAAAGCTTCACTTGGCAAACAGAATATTTTTCCAATACTTTGGATATTGGTTGTCCATCAGAATAGTCAATTCGGGGCTAGAAAAATATTTAGTCTAGGTTCATGCATTATAATAAACTAAAATGTGATTTGTTCAACTTTAGGTTGGTGCTATAGGTAAATAGCAATAACATTTAGATTTCTATACCACTTCACCATGCTTTACAGCCCTCTCTAAGCAGTTTATAGAGTCAGTAGATTGCCCCCAACAATCTGGGTCCTCATTTTACCGACCTCAGGAGGATGGAGGGCTGAGTCAACCTTGAGCTGGTGAGAATCGAACTGTTGGCAGTCAGCAGAATTAGCCTGCGATACTGCATTCTAACTTCTCTGCCACCGCGGCTCTTCTAAACCTAGCCATTTAATTTCTAAGCCATGAACCTAATCAGCTCAGTCTATTCCGCAATAAGCTGTAATACTACAAATCAGTCTGTAGTATTGTGTAATAATTATTATTATTTTATAAGAGAGACAAAAAAAATCTGGATAGTGGAACCTGGAGACAGCAGAATAGAAGAACTGGAGAAAATCACAAAATACAAAACCTGCAAATAAAAATAGAACGACTGTGGCAAAAGAAACAAAGGTAGTACCAATAGTAATAGGCACCTTGAGAACAATCCCAAAAACAACTGGAGTATCACTTGAATACCATCGGCATTGACAAAATACCATCAGTCAATTGCAAAAGGCAGCTTTACTTGGAGCAGCTTACATCCTGCAATGATAACATTCAACACACTCAAACAACAACATTTGCCTATCCCTGATCCTTGGGAAGGACATGATAGGTGGATATAAATGCCAAATTCAGTCTAAACATTTGGTTGACTGTGTCAACCATAATAACCATAACAAAGTATTACATAAAAGATCAAGGAGAAATGAATGAAAGATTAAATCTGGCAATGGTTTACAACCGGAACACTTTAAAAAAGGAACTGAAGGCTTGATTTTGGCTGCTCAAGCTATTTGAACTAATGCAGTCAAGGCCAGAATTGAAAAATCATCAAATAATTCAAAGTTCAGATTGTACAAATTGTAGATCATATACTCAGCTCATCCAAGAAGACTGCACAAACTGATGATAAATGATGACATAACACAGTCATCAAAATGATTCACTGGAACATCTGTAAAAATTGTCATGTACCAGTAATGAAAAAAAATAATAATATTTTAATGTGTGCCATTTTAAAGTTTACGTATTTTAATTATTTTTACTTGTTTTATAACTTGTAAGCTACCCAGAGTCACCTTGTAGGGGATATGAACAGCATAAAAATAATAATTAATAATAAAATAATAACTGGTGGGAATACTTAGTTTAAAAAGTAGTTGAAAATGAGCAGGTTAAAATATTGTGAGATTTCCAAATACAGAATGATAAAATCTAGGCACCAGACACCAGATATAACTGATTCAAAAGAAAAAACTATGGATAATTGATGTGGCAATACCAGGAATAGAAGAACTGCAGAAAATCTCGAAGTATCAAGTTCTGATTTTTCAAAAGGCAACTGGACTGGTTTTTTTCCCAGAGGAAGAAAAAGAAGACATTTCACTTCTCATCCGAGAATCTTCATCGGTTCTGGCCAGAAACGATGAAGCTTCTTGGGATGAGAAGCGGAATATCTTCAAAGAAAAACAAAGTCCAGTTGCCTTTTGAAAAGGCACCTTTGAGACAACTATGATCTGGATGACTGAGAATCTCCACAGATACCAAGTTCTGAAAATTGAAATGGAAAGATTATGGCATTAAACAGGCCATGGTGGTCACAGTGGGTATCAGCACACACTGGGTTCCATACCAAAAAAATCTTGGACAGCACTTAACAAAATCTGTGCACTGACAACATTTCCATCTGCCAGTTGCAAGAGGCCACATTGCTTGGATCTACACACATATTACGTCAATACATTACAACATTGTAGGTTTTTGGGAAGAACTGAATGCATAGAAAGGCCAACACCAACCAGCTAAAGAACTGGCAGCTGCAACTTCGCATGGTTGGGGGAGCAGATATTAATAATAAAAATCTTCAGTGTCAGATGTTAGTATTAAAATGTTTGTATTAAGCTCACTGCAATTTCCATTTGCTCCAAAACGCCAGTAAATTGGAAATTAAGTGCTTAATAAGCATGCAACATAAGCTCTAAAGACTTTGCTGAGCTTCACACGCTATTATAGCTTCAGAAGTGACACTCCTTCCAGCTACAGTTTGCATTGGAATTTTGAAGCTTGGCTGAGATGTGTCCAGACAGAGTTTGAAGATCTGTAACTCTCTCAATCACTTTATCCACCAGCCTGTTGAAATTATATCTGGTACATACAGAGGGGAAAATTAAGCCAGGCCAATCTTTTAAATGGGGATTGCGAAACCCGTGTAAAACTGATTAGAAGAATCAAGGACAGATTGGCTGATAAAGGCTGCCTGTGCTGCACAGGGAAAATCAAACCCTGGGTGTAACTGATCAAAAAATTGATTACAATTGAGATCAGGTTTGCTGATGAACTCTATGAAACTTCCTGGAGAGCTAAGAGGGAGGGGAGATCAAACAGAAGCTTCCCAGCAAGAGGAAAACAAATTTGCCCCCAAGTCACTTAGTCCAGCCCGACTCAATTTCTCTAACTTAGGTTCAACAATATTGCAGTCTGCATCTCAGAATCCATTCTAGGCACAGGTGAAATCCAGCAGGTTCTGACAGGTTCTGGAGAACCGGTAGCGGAAATTTTGAGTAGTTCAGAGAACCGGTAGCAGAAATTTTGAGTAGTTCAGAGAACCGGTAGCAGAAATTTTGAGTAGTTCGGAGAACCGGCAAATACTACCTCTGGCTGGTCCCAGAGTGGGATGGGAATGGAGATTGTGCAGTATCCTTCCCCCAGAAGTGGGGAGGGATTGGGGATTTTGCAGTATCCTTCCCCTGGATTTGGGTGGGAATGGAGATTGTGCAGTATCCTTCCCCCAGGAATGGAGAGGGAATGGAGATTTTGCAATATCCTTCCCCTGCCATGCCCACCAAGCCACACCAAGCCCAACACAAAACCGGTATTAAAAAAAAATATTGGATTTCACCACTGATTCTAGGTCTTAGGTTTCCCCAAAGATCTTTAAATAGCTTTAGTCGTTCAGAGTTGGGACCATGGCTGAGAATGTCCAGGTTCTTTCTGCTTAAAACCAGATCTCTAAGAAGGGCACTGATGAACTACAAGTCCCAGAATCCCTCACTATTGGCCAAGCCAAGCACTTGCTGAAGCTGATATTCAGCAAAATTGGGGGAGAAAGGGCACAGCTTCTCCATTCTTTTTCACTCAGGACTTCCAAAAGTGAAAACATTGTTTGAAGTGAACCCAGAAAAGAAAGGAAAGAAGCTTGGTTAGCTCCACACCACAGGGTGTTTTATCAGTTCTGTCCCTTGGATTCTCCGTGCCTGTGGGCATCTACAATTGGACTGCTCATTAAAGACAGACCCATGTAGAGTAAATTACAGAAATCTTAAACATGCATTGTATCATTAATCCTTTCTTCTATGTCAGAGAATGCATGTGCAAAATTCTGCATCTCTTGGGAATTTATACTGCATCTCTTTTCTTTTTCTGCGCTTAAGTTTTGTACGTTTCCCTCTCCCTCTCTCTATCCCTCCTTCTTCCCCCTCCCTCCCTCTCTCCCTCTCCCTCCATCTCTCTCTCTCCCTCTCCCCATCCCTCCCTCCCTCTCTCTTTCCCTACCTCTTCTCCCTCCCTCCCTCTCTCTCCCTCCCTCTCCCCATCCCTCCCTCTCTCTCTCTCTCTTGCCCTTCCTCTTCCCCCCCTCTCTCTCTCTTTCTGTGTGTGTGTGTGTGTGTGTGTGTGTGTGTGTGTGTGTGTGTGTGTGTGTGTGTATTTCAGTTGTTGGATGATAGAGTTACCTGCTTTTGTAAACCATTGGATTCTCTCAGCTAACAAATAATAAACAGGGGAGGTACATTCTGAACGCTTCTTTTTGGTAGATGTTTGTTTCTACCTGCATGTTTTGAAGGCAACCTTGCTGGAACATGTTTAAATCCAGGTGATGCCTTGATAACAGGACCACTGGGGAACCTCATGCGTGCTGCCCAGCGCTCAGTGGATCAAGGTTAGGAATTAGAACAGCAGTGCAATTAAGTACTTATAGGTGAGCTCTGCACAAACCCGAAAACCAGGCGGCACCCTCATTCCAGGATAGCAATTACCACGGGTGCTAGTTGATCACTCGAGAGCTGATGCCGTGGGGCTCTATTTCCCCCAAAGGAGCCGACAAAGCCGTGGGCTTTCTAACAGGCAGAGTTTTAATTACCCCTCTGCGCTGGTCACCAGAAGCCGAGCAGAACATCTCGCTGAGCCAACCTGTAATTTTTGCATGAAATTACAGTATTCTCTCCCCTGGGTTCAATTGCCTCCACCAAGAGTTCTTATAGCATCCCCATCATTAGAGCACAACCGAGCGCACTCTTCTCGCAAGGGAAACCCGGGCACTCCTCCAGCACACGCCCTTCCCAAATTGCTTGTGGGCCGTGGCAAGTCAGCACAGGTTGAAGACCAGAGGAAGAGTGACATTGCCTGGGTTGCAGAGGAAACTGGCAAGGATCCCATCCTCCGTCCCGACTCCTCCTTGTCATGAGAAGAACTTGGGACAAATGGGGGCATGAAGTCACGTCCCAAGGAATGGGAGGCCTTTGGCAGTAGATAAGATGCTAAACAGCTGCTTATTTAGCTATTGTTCCACTGATTAATTGTTCTGTCAGGAAATTTCTCCTTAGTTCTAAGTTGCTTCTCTCCTTGATTACTGGTAGTTTCCACCCATTGCTTCTTGTCCTGCCCTCAGGTGCTTTGGAGAATAGCTTGACTCCCTCTTCTTTGTGGCAGCCCCTGAGATATTGGAACACTGCTATCATGTCTCCCCTGGTCCTTCTTTTCATCAGACTAGACATACCCAGTTCCAGCAACCGTTCTTCATATGTTTTAGCCTGCAGTCACCTAATCATCTTTGTTGCTCTTCTCTGCACTCTTCTCAACATTTTCTTTTTATATTCTGGCGACCAAAACTGGATCCAGTGTTCCAAGTGTGGTCTTATCAAGACCTGACATCTACCACCAGAGAGCTTTGCTCGGCACACAGGCTTATAATCTTGATGGCATCAAGGGGAAAACAGGAGCAACGTTGTTACAATCTTCCAGTCTGCTAAGAAGTTTTAGCTCTGATGTTGACAGTAGGACACTTGATTTCAATCTGGAGCATGTTTTTGTTTTGAAATTGTGTTCCTTTTGCCAATGGGCTTTTTCGTTATCAGATTTATAACTTGACTATTGTCCAGAAGCATTAAGTGGAAGAGGTTTCCTTTTTAAATTATCCCAACCAAAAAATATGAGAAGTATGTTGGGCTGAATGAGAAAATGTGACTGGCCCAAAGATTCTAAGAGCAGACTAGAATCTGGATTCAGTGCTTCCAATCCAGAGTTGGCAACAATGGCCTCTTTACAACCTGTGGACTTCAACTCCCAGAATTCCTGAACTAGCATGGGTACCTCAGGAATTCTGGGAGTTGAAGTTCACAGTAGTTAAGGGCCCTAGTTGCCAACCAACACCTTAACCACTATTTATTTATTTATTAGTTGTTCTTGTTAGTCGCCCAACTCCCGTAGGACTCAGGGCGGGGTATAGCATAAGAAAGAACAATCAGTAAAACTAGCTAACACACCACAGTAAAACACCACAGTAGCTTCTTGAATTTTAGACATTACCATTAATTACTCAGAAAATTCCATATTATTATTGTAAAGAAATATAAATCCCATGGGGAAGCCACTGTCCATCTTCAGTCCTGGCCTGGAGAAGAAGAAGGTGAATTTTAGAAATCTATGAGCTCAGACATTCTTTATTATGTCCTTTTTACCTCAGGACTAAAAATTGAGCTATCTGAATATACAGCGCAGTTCCTGATTAAGTTGATCAGTTAAGCGCAACCAAATTAAATTTTCTAACTTTAAAAAAACTCAAACTTTGGGGTGGGCTTCAAAGACAGTGCATAAATCTATTACTAATAAAAGAAAGGGAGAAGAAGGAACATTGTTATGGTCAGTTTGCTACGATGCCTGATCCATAAATCAGGGCACAGCGGTCTGTCACAGAGTAGATTTAATGCAGTGTTCAACAAGCAGAGGAAAGAGCCTTGAGATTTGTCTAATGGGAAGGGAGGAGGGGAAAGGGGTTTAAGTCGGCCTGCAATGTTCAATCAATTAATTGGTCAGGACCAGGGGTGGTTTTCACTTACCTTCCCTACCGCTTCGCAAATGTGCCCGTGCCTTCGCACATGCGCAAAGCCTCCCGCGCATGCTCATTACTTGTGCATGCGCCCAGCCGCAAAAATGTGGCTAAATAGGACGGCATTACGTCTGGATGGGTGGGCAGGGCCACTGTCAGTCGGCACTACCGGTCAGGGGCGGGTTCCTAATTTTTTTACTACCACTCTGTGGGTGTGGCTTATTTTGTGGGTGTGGCTTGCCAGCCATGTGATCTGGTGGGCGGTGGGCGTGGCTTCTCGGACTGCTGAAGGGAGGGGAACTGAGATAGGTCCTGCCGCCCATTCCCCCTCCCCTCAGCAGCTCGAGAAGCCTCGAACGTGCAAAAATGCCTAGGATCATCACCGCGTATTCGTGGCTTCTCGGACTGCTGAAGGGAGGGGAATGGAGATAGCTCCTGCCGCCTGTTCTTTCAGCGTCTCACGCGCTCCCTCAGCCACCCTCCCCTGCTTGGACTCACTGTGGGATAGGAAGGCAGCGCATGCGCAGTGCCGGAAGCTCGGTTTCTGGGCATGCGCAGAAGACATTTAAAATTTTTTTTAAAAAAATTGTTTTTAAAAAATGGTGGTGCCCAGGCACCGGCAACCGACCGCACTGGTACTGTGACGTCACCAGCAGGCCGCTACCAGTGCTATAGAGTGGACCGCACCTGTAGGAACCCACCACTACCGGTTCTCCTGAACCGGTCAGAACCGGCAGATTACTACCTCTGGTCAGGACACAGTTTGGCAACCTGAGAGCTATTTCCGCCTGCCCCAAACACACACCCTTTTTTCCCCCTGAAACCCCCAAAGCTCCCTAAGTTTGCAACTTTGATTGCAAACTGCAAAATCGCAACTCTAATGGTATGTGGGAATGACTTTGGGACACAGGAAAAAAAAGCCTCAGACTAGCCAGCAGAAATTTCTCAGCCTACAAAAGGAAATGAGGTGTGGGAAGGATTTTAGAAGGGGACTTCCTGCTTTTTCCAGGGAGTAAGAGGAAAGGAAAGAAGAAATGATTTCAGTCTTGCAAGATTCTGTTAATGTAATCTTACAATAACAATAGAGTTGGTATTGAGCCGTGGTGGCGCAGTGGTTATAATGCAGTATTGCAGGCTAATTCTGCTGACTGCAAGCAGTTCGATTCTCACTGGATCAAGGTTGACTCAGACTTCCATCTTTTCAAGGTCGGTAAAATGAGGACCCAGATTGTTGGGAGGCAACATGCTGACTCTGTAAACTGCTTAGAAAGTGTTTTAAAGCATTATGAAGCGGTATAGCAATAGCAATAGCACTTAGACTTATATACCGCTTCATAGTGCTTTTAAAGCCCTCTCTAAGCGGTTTACAGAGTTCAGCATATTGCCCCCCAACAATCTGGGTCCTCATTTTACCGACCTCGGAAGGATGGAAGGCCGAGTCAACCTTGAGCCGGTGAGATTTGAATAGCTGAACTAGCAGTCAGCTGAAGTAGGTTGCAGTGCTGCTTTTAGAAGTATAGAGGTATAGAAGTATATAAGTCTGAGTGCTAGTGCTAGTACTAGTGCTATTCCTAGAGTTAATATTCCTTCATCTGGGACTACCCCGAAGGGCTAACAACAGCACAGTTCTTCCCTTAAAATAAAGAAGTAAAAAGAATATGTGTTCATCCTCAATATCTTAAGACAGTGTTTCCCAACCTTGGCAACTTGAAGATGTCTGGACTTCAACTCCGAGAATTCCCCAGCCAGCGAATGCTGGCTGGGGAATTCTGGGAGTTGAAGTCCAGACATCTTCAAGTTGCCAAGGTTGGGAAACACTGTCTTAACAGTTATTTTGGAAACATTGGATGTAGAAGTACCAGCCTTAGGAAAGTTACCTGCACATACAATTCAATAAGCAATCAGCAACTCATTTGAGAAATGCCATCCCGATTAAACACAGGCAAAGAATTGTTTTTTGTACAAAGAATATAAGCATCCTTTTCAGAAAGAGAAAAAAGTAAGCTTTTAAAGACTAGATCCCACTTTTTTTTAAAAAAAAATCCCATTTAGGAATGAAAGTCTTTTTTTTTAATAACACCTCCCAGGATCCACAACTCCAGTTTCTGTAAAGCCGAGTAGTTCTCTGCATTTCAGGGATATGGTGTTAACCCATGCAAATGTATGCAAATTTAATCAAGAGATGAATCCAGCTTTCCCCAGATAGTGACCTTCAGGTGTGTTGTCAGAATTGCTAGCCAGCTGGGAACTGACACCTGCAACTTCAGGACCCTAAAGATAGGCCTAGCATTTGGAAGGCCATGATCCCTGGTTAGCTGGGTCACCAGCTGGACAAAGGCCAAATACGGAGCAAGAAAGAATAAAATTAAAAGCCAGGAGCCCAGACAGGAATCAGACTTCTAGCCTGTCTGTGGTTATTTTGACCCAGCCTTAGCAGAAGCAAGAAACAGACTCCTTGTCACGAAAAACCCCTCTTTATTTACCTCTTGTGAATTAATTGCATTCACCCACAGAAAAGTCCAGGCAATAGTCCATCAAAGAGTTAACTGCAGTAACAGACCTTATCAGTTCCTTGCGATAATTGTAAGGCCAGCCGAAAGGCTGCAAATTAAGTTCTGGCAAGCAGTCTTTGTGGCACGAAACACAATGAGCAAAATCATCAGAAATACGAACTGTTGTCTCCTACGACAACCACTCCCCTTTCCTTCTATTTATTCCCCAGCCAGGGAGGGGCCATTCAGTGTGTGCTTTGCTTCCCGAGTCGACTCCTTGTCCTCTGTTGTTCCTCTCTCCTAACTGCTCTGCACATACGTGCATCTGGAACAGGCCCCAGCTGTTTTTCCTCCTCACTCATCTCAGCCTCCAAAGGCAGCTGCCTCTCCGGTGGCTGGGAAATATCAGACGGCCCTGTCTCTATCTCTGCGTCCAATGCAGAGCATCCATCAGAGCCTTCCCCCGGACTCCAGAACTGGCCCAAGTTCCTCCCCAACCTCCTCATCTTCCAAGTCTGCCGCCAGCTCTGCTGGCAGCTGGCAGGCCACAACAGTGGTCATTTCCTCACTTTGCTGCAGCGTTTGTGCATTAAATTGGAAGTGGAGGAAATAGAAAAGATGGATCCATTTCAAACATTTGTGTTTGGTCTGTTGCCAAATCTAGTGACAGAAGAGTGTTCCAGCTAACCTACCTTATACTAATGGCCGAGCAAAACCAGAATATAGATTGCTTCATTTTCTCTTTGTTGGCTGAACTCAGTCTACATCTGCCTATCATTCCCCAGAGTTTAGAGTAGTTGGCAATTTGAGATTCCAGTATAAAGCAGGGTGTGTGTTTGTGTGTATGTGTTTGTGTAGTCAATCTTCTAAATGACTCCGTCCATTTTTATCATCTTACAGATTGAAGGTGGGACTTTCCACATGTCTTCAACCATTCAACAATATCTCTTTTCCCAAACAGCAGTCCTGTAATCTGCAAGTCCCCAAAATTAAAAACAAAAACAAAAAAACAACCCTGAACCCAAATTTTAGCACTGAATTGGTTTTTGTTTTGTTTTGTACCATGGCAAAAAAAGAAAATGAAAACGATTGTCCATGGAGACAATCACGGAAATCTAATTAATGTAGTGTGATCCAAAATAAAAAATTAAATCAAATTTAATTGTTGTGGTTCTGGCAATTATTTGGCCCTGGGCTCACTCAAAGAACACACACTCCTTGGTTGTAAAACTTACACGTACCTACGACTGAGGTGCAAAATAAAATCAAGTGCATAATCTATGAAAAAAATAAGAAATCCGTACCTTATTTCATAGGCTGCAGCAAAATTAGTGAAACGTTTGCATCGGACAGAGTATTCTCTAAAGACTTACAGTATAAAATGCAAAACTTCCTAAAAAACTGTTTCCAGTGCTTTTATTATGGCCATCTATCTCTGTGGCACAATCAAATGTTTATATAGCATAGAAAGAAAGAAAAACCTCTGATTGACTGCACATGCCTTTTGGCTTCAAGTATTTTCTTCTGCAGAGTTGTCACATCGGTTCTGAGCAAGGCTTCATTATATGCTGCCATTTAGAAAGACAATATCAATACAGAAGAAAAATGCAAAATGCCATATATTTTTTTCTTCTTCTGAATAGGACCAATCAATTCATTAATTTTAAGGTTTTCAGACATTCAAACATTGATTAAATTTGCATACATTTTACATGGGCTAGCACAATATCCCTGAAATGCAGAGATATATTCTACTCTACGGAAACTGGACTTGTGGATCCTAGGAGGTGTTATTTACTTTTTTGAAGTTTACAGACTAGTGTACTGGTACAATCAACAATATCCCATTTCTTTTTACAAAAATCAAAATTTTATTTATTTTATTATCAAAATTGTAAGGAAAAAAAAACCCAGGTTAGAGGAAAAGGAGATAGTTTGCTTTACAGAATGAATGTAGGTAATCCTCAACTTACAACTATTCGTTTAGTGACCGTTCAAAGTTACAATGACACTGAAAAAAGAGACTAACGACCAGTTCTCAAACTTATGACTGTTGCAGCTTTCCCATGGTCATGTGATCAAAATTTGGGAGCTTGGCAACTGGCATGTATTTACGCAGTTACAACATCCTGAGGCAGGGGTGAAATCTACTTACCTTCCCTACTGGTTTGGAAGTGCACGCACCGCGCACGCACCGTCATCACATCCGTTTTTTGACCCTCTACGCATGCACAGAAGGCTTTGCGCATGCGCAGAGGGTTAACCAGGAAGTAACAACATCCGGGCGGGTGGGCGGAGCCTCACGCTGCCGCTGGTACCGGTTTGCCGAACCACACGCCGCCCCCGCTACCGACACACGTGATCCAGATAGAACCGGCAGGATTTCACCACTGTCCTGAGGTCATGTGATCACCCTCTGCAACCTTCTCAGATGGCCTCTGACAAGCAAAGTAAATTGGGGAAGCTGGATTCGCTTAATGGCCACATGATTCAGTTAACAACTGCCTTCATTCGCTTAAAAACCATGACACAAAGGGTGTAAAATCAGCCACAACTCACTTAACAACCACCTTGCTTAGCAACAGAAATTCTGGTCCCAATTGTGTTTGTAAGTCAAGGACTACTTGTATACGGACCAGTGGTGGGTTCCTACCAGTACGGTCCACTCTACCGCACCGGTAGTGGCCGACGGATGACGTAATTTGCGCGTAACACCGGTCTGTCCTGCATGCGCAGAAGCAAAATCTCGCAAGGGGACGCCGAAATCTCGCACATGCACATGTCCCCTCGTGAGATTTTGCTTCTGCACACGCACAGAAGCAAAATCGCATGAGGGGCATGTGCGCGTAGCGTGTGTGCATGAAACATGGAGATGCACACGCAGCGCACCGGTAGCAACTTCGAGAGGAAACCGCCCCTGATACGGACATACATACATACATACATACATACATACATACATACATACATACATACATACATACATACATATATATATATATATATATATATATATATATATATATATATATATATATCCTACATACCCATACCCATACCCATACCCATACCCATACCCATACATATACATATACATATACATATACATACATACATACATACATACATACATACATACATACATACATACATACATATATATATATATATATGAATGTTTGGGGAGTGAAGTATGGCAACAGCATGGCCCACCTCCAGTAAACTGTAGAAAAAAACAGAATTTGGAAAGGCCCAGTTGGTTCTTCTCTTTTGGAATTCAAACCATTTGGAGGGTCTATCTTTAACAAGCTGAGAATCTGAAACATGTGCTATTGTTCAAAAGCTGAGAAATTTAAACATAAGGGTAGGATAAAAGACCAAGCTTCAGAAACTTGTTCCAAAAATTGCTGAAGAAACATCAACACGTAGGACAAATGCGTGGTAGGAAGGATCAGCTTGTAACAACGGGGATGGATTCGATCCGGCTGAAAATGTTTACCAATTTCATTTAAAGACATCTATGGCCATAGTGGGTTCTAAAACCCTTTACTACCAGTTTGTGCACACGCTCGCGACGCTTCTGCGCATGCGCAGAAATATTCCGGGTGGGTGGGTGGAGCCTCCCACCGCCGGCACTACCGGTCCTTTGAACCGGGCCGAACCGGGAGCAACCCACCACTGATCTATGGGCCTAAAAATGTTTTATGATTATTGTCATGTTCCAATGGTTACTTATGGCTCCGAAACATGGACTCTGAAAAAGGCAGATAGGGGAAGGGTTTGAACTGTGGTGCTGGAGGCAACATTTGCACATCCCACAGACTGCAAAAATAACAAACAATGAAGTCCTAGACCGAACCTCACCAAAAATATCACTTGAAGATGGGCTCTCCAAACAGAGGCTGTCATACTTTGGTCGTGTTAATGAGAGCTGACTCACTCAAAAAGTCAAACGTGCTGGGAATGATCGGTGGGAAAAGGAGAAGGGGCCGGCCTAGTACCCACTGGCTAGACACTATACAGGATGGCACTGAGATGACTATGGTGGATCTAAAGGAGGCGATGTGAGACAGAGGGGCATGGACAGTACTGATCCACAAAGTGGCTGAGGATCAGGCATGACTGAATGCCGATGACGCAAAAGATCAGGAGCCCGGGCAGGGTTCAAAAGCGCTGTAAGTTTATTTCATGCTACTTCTACACAAGAATCACAACTACTAGCTGTCAAGGCAAATTGGTGTCGGATAAGAGTCAACAGGTTTCAAGGGTAGGGGGCTGGACTTAGGACTCTTACAGAGCGTAGAGATTCCAAACTGATGATGTGTTTGACTCCACCCTCGGTCTCCTATATCATGGCCAAGTGGATCAGCGTAAGCAAGGAAGTATATTGCAGCCTACTCTTAATAAAGCAATAATAGATATCTCAGACCAAACTATCTTTAGCAGAGAGTTTGTAGATAACAGAATAACAAGTTGGAAGGGAGCTTGGAGGTCTTCTAGTCCAACCCCCTGCTCAAGCAGGAAACCCTATACCCGTGATGGCGAACCTATGGCACGGGTGCCACAAGTGGCACGCGGAGCCATATCAGTGGGCACGCGAGCTCAGGTCCGGCGCGCATGTGCGCACCGGCCGGCTGATTTTCGGGCCTCCTGGGCCCACTGGGAGTCAGGAAACAGGCTGTTTCCAGCCTCCAGAGGGGGTGGGGAAGGCTGTTTTTGCCCTCCCCAGGCTCCTAGAAGCCTGGAGAGAGCAAAAAATGGGCGTGCCATTGCATGCTGGGAGTGGGGGGGTCATACGCGCATGCGCGGGGGTGCATGGAATTATGGGTGTGGGCACGCACACATGTGATCCCACGCATCCCCCCCCCCTTTTTGGCACGCGAACCAAAAAAGGTTCGCCATCACTGCCCTATACTTTTTCAGACAAATGATTGTCCAATCTCTTCTTAGAAACCTCCAGGGATCGAGCACCCACAACTTCCGGAGGCAAGTCGTATATATCATGGAGCTCTTTAAAGTGTTCAGACAGACTCCACTGTCCAGTTTGCAAGAGACAACCTCTCCTTTGCCCCTCCCCAAACGATAAATAGAGAACAAGGGTAGGGCTTAAATCAGAGGTCTTCAAACTTGGCAACTTTAAGACTTGTGGACGTCAACTCCCAGAATTCTCCAGCCAGCATAGCTGGCTGGAGAATTCTGGGAGTTGACGTCCACAAGTCTTAAAGTTGCCAAGTTTGGGAACCCCTGGCTTAAATCTTACCTCTGAAGAGATTTTCAACACCACTCCTCCTTCCTTAGAGTACATACGCTGTAGGCAGAAACAGAAATGGCAAAGTCCCACAGAGAAAAGTATTCATTCACAAAGAGAGATTGAGAGCCATTCCCTGTGGGAGCTCCAGCAGAATTCCAGTCCAAAAGCGCTTGGATAGGAACAGGGGAGCGGCCGGCCATGAACCAAATCCCTTTGAGGAAGAGCCAGCTTTTTTATTTTCCCACCCCATGATCTAAAAAGTCCATCTGGTCTTCTTCCAAGCCTGCACACAAAACCAGGCATTCGGCCATGGAGGAGGTCATGAAACACCTCCGGAGGCCTTAGCAGATCATGCATTCCCCCTTCTCTGCATATATGGCAAGAGCACAGTGGCACGGATGTTGTGGTGTAAAAATACAGTATACAGGAGACTTACGACCACGGCTGTGCTCAAAATTTCCATCACTAAGCAAAAAACAGTTGTTAAGTGAATGTTGCCCATTTTATAGCCTTGCTCCAGTTGTTAAGTGAATCACTGCAGTTGTTCAGTTAGTAGCACGGTTGTTAAGTGAATTTGGCTTCCCCATTGACTTTGCTTGTCAGAAGGTCGCAAAAGGGGATCACGTGACTCCGGGACACTGCAACCGTCATCAATATGAGTCGGTTGCCAAGCATCTGAATTTTGATCGCATGAACACGGGGATGCTGCAATGGTCGTAAGTGTGAAAAACTGATGTCATAAGTCACTTTTATCAATGTCGCAGTTTTGAACGGTCACTAAGTGAATGGCTGTGGAGTGGTGCGGTGGCCTAGAGGTGGAGCTCTTGCCTCACAATCAGGAGGGTCTGAGTACGATCCTAGGTAGAGGTAGATATTTCTCTCTCTGGACACAATGAGAATATATCTGCTGAACAAAACTCCGTATTGATGACAGGAAGGGCATCCGGCCAGTAAACACTCTGCTAGCTCCATCCAGTTGCCCAGACTCCACCCCACAAGGGATTATGGGGTCGTTAAAAGAAGATGACTAAGTGAATGGTTGTTAAGTCAAGAATTACCTGTATGAGGCCATGTGTTCATTTGTCTGAAATGGTGTAGGGCCGTGGTGGCGAACCTATGGCACGCGTGCCACAGGTGGCACGCGGAGCCATAGTTGAGGGCATGCGAGCGTTGCCCACTGGCAAACCGGAAGTGCGGAAAAACGCACTTCCGGTTTGCCGGTGAGCTGTTTTTTGCACTCCGGAGGGTTCAGGGAAGCTCCCTGAAGCCCCGGAATGCAAAAAACTACAAAACGGAAAAACCCGAAGTGCGGAAAAACTCACTTCCGGTTTGCCGGTGAGCTGTTTTTTGCACTCTGGAGGGTTCAGGGAGGCTCCCTGAAGCCCCGGAATGCAAAAAACCACAAAACGGACAAACCGGAAGTGCATTTTTCCAAACTTCCGGTTTGCCCGTTTCGTCGTTTTTTACCATCCCAGGCTCCGGTATGGCCTTTGCGCGGGTGTGTGTGTGTGCGCGCATGTGCAGGGGGCAGCATGGGGGGGTGTTGTGCGCATGCGTAGGGGAGAGGGAATGGGTGTGGGCACACGAGCGCGCGCTAGCGGGAGCACCCCCCCCTTTTTGGCACGCGAACCTAAAAAGGTTCGCCATCACTGGTGTAGGGACTCCTGCTTGAGCGGGGGGGTTGGACTAGATGACCTACAAGGTCCCTTCCAACTCTAGCAATCTGAATCAATCTAATCTGAATCTGAATCTGTTCAGGTGCTGGGCTAAGAGACTCAGGTTCAAAGCTATCTTCAGACATGGAACCTCATAGCTTTGAGGATCATTTGCTTCTCTCAACCCAACTGGCCTCGTAGGTTGAGTGAAGTTGTACTCTCTATGTAGGCTGCCTTTCGCTCCTGGAGGAAAAGGGTCCAAATCCCACAAGCACATAATGCAGTATGTAAGCACATACTCCAGCAACATCTGTCAGACTTTCTGCATTCCTTCAGCTACTGCGAAAAGAAGAGGCGGGACAAGACGGGTCTTTGTACAATCCAACCTCCCAATGGTTTAGAATGGGAAAGGAAGTTGGCAGCATTATCTCTCTTCCACCAAAATTTGAAATATGCTTTATTGGAGAATAAAGGCAATGCCAAGCACAGGAAATCAGGAGTCAAGGTGGTTCAAATGAATACAGGTGTATTGCATGCTAACAGTCTCTGCAAGAATCTGAGCACCTAACAGTCAAAGCACATTGACAGCAGTTGAGAGTCAACGGAATTCAAGGTGGGCTGGATTTAGATCTCTTGTGGGCATGAAAGGATTCTAGACTGATAACGTGTTTTACTCCTCCCTCAGGCTCAGCCTGGTGACAGCCCTTGACTTACAACCATTTGTTTAGCAACTGTTTGAAGGTACAATGGCACTGGAAAAAGTGATTTCCAATTCTGGTTAAAGACTCAGAAGATATAACAGTAGCTGGTGCCTGAAATTGCCTGTGATCTAGGAAAACAGACCGCATATGCGATAAATAGGTTACTTGTTCACAGGTTTTCCGCACCAGGCCAAGAAACATTGAGCATCCATTACAGTAATTATTTCTCAACATGTATCTGCCTGCATTTATATAAGTTAGCTTACATGATGATTCCCCTTTATCCTACTTCTTAACCAATATTTATGCTCCTTTGAGGATGAAGGTTTGTTCCAGTAGTAGGATTCAAATTTTTTTACTACCGGTTATGTGGGCGTGGCTTGGTGGGCGTGGTGTGGCTTGGTGGGCGTGGCTTGGTGGGCATGGCAGAAGAAGGATACTGTAAAATCTCCATTCCCTCCCCACTCCAGCGGAAGATTACTGCAAAATCCCCATTTCCTCCCGATCAGCTGGGACTCAGGAGGCAGAGAATAGATGGGGGCAGGGACAGTCAGAAGTGTCATTTATCGGTTCTCCGAACTATTCAAAATTTCTGCTACCAGTTCTCCAGAACTGGTCAGAACCTGCTGAAACCCACCTCTGGTTTGTTCTCCGAGCTTGTGGGTTGATTTCCGAACATTTCATTACCAGTCTAGGTAACATCTTCAGCGGAGTTTAGGGGATGACAGTGTTCTTCTGTTTATAAGGGCTTTAGATGTGAGTGTGTCAGGTGGCTTTGCGCATGCACAGGTGGCTTTGCGCATGCGCAGAGGGTTAAAAAAATTAAATGGTGACGTCCAGGTGGATGGGCAGAGCCTTGCACTGCCGCCGCTACCGGTATTCCGAACCACCGGCAGCTGACGCTACCGGTATGCCCCAACCTGGCCGAACCGGTAACATTTCACCCCTGTAAATCCTTCCTATTTATGACCCTTTATGAAGGGACATCACCTAATCTCACAGGGTTGCACGAGGCTCCCACAAGTTGTGGCAGAACTTGGAAACCTCCAAAAGTCATTACTAAATTGTAATTTTTAAGAGACAGAAAGGAAACCAATCAAATCCAGGAGTGGAGAGTAATTCTATTAACCACATTTAATTTTAATTAAATTAATTTATACTGGACATATTTAATTTTAATCAGACTAATTTACACTGGACTTACACTTAATTTTAATCACTTAAGTTTAAATGAAATGAAATCAATTTTGTTCTTGTCCCGCCCGCCCACCTGCTACTTTTTTGAAATACGTGCTGTGCAACATGGTCTTTGGTCTGGAAAGTGTTTGTTTGTTTGTTTGTTTGTTTGTATTTGTAATAGTTGCCCAAATTCAATGGACTATGTAAAAATAGCCAGCCTCAAGATTCTCACACAGACCAGTTCCTACGTCTCCTCCCTCCCATCCCCAATCCCATTGCTCAGTTGCTGGATGGGCATGGCCATGGTGGGCATAGCCTAGTTGGCCTCCTGCATCATGGGGGGGGCATTTTTGCCCTCTTGGGCTCCGGAGGCTTTCCTCGAGCCTCCGGGAGGGCAAAAATGTCCTCCCCAGGCTCCAGAGGCCCTCTGGAGGCCGGACTTCCCAAAATTCCAGTAGGCACATTTTTCGCCCTCCCGGAGCCTCCGCGTGTGCCCTGCATCCAAAACGGGCAGCGTGGGGACTCCTGGGAGGGGAGGGGAGGGGTGGGGTGGGCAGGGCCAGCCAGGAGTGGGATTTGGGGGTTCTCCAAACTGCACAGAATCTTAGCTAGAGGTTCTCCTGAACCCCTGCGAACCCCCAGCAACCCCTGGGACTGGGAGAAAAAGCTAACAGTCATGGCTTGATTCCCACAATACATTTAACCAAATCAAGCCTAGTAGATTCAACCAGCATGCTAATATTGGTTAGTTTTATGCTTGGATCAGCTGCATCCGTATGTGAGTGAGTGCATGATTCAAGGGCACTATATGAACTATTGCTTGAGTTTATGGTTCAAAATATATTGCAATTTCAGAAAATGATTTAATTTAAAAATCATGCTAAATGTATTTTGTGAACATGAATGTTAATGCCATATGGCCCAGGAAGATCAATAAATGTTAAAATTTAAAAGGTAAGATGAATTGCGCAAATGATTTCTTCCAGGTTTTTTTATCAGATAGTTAAAAAACAAATATAATTCCCATTGACACTCACAGATGGCTATCTCACTATTTCTCTGCCTGCATGAATCTAAACAGGCAAAGTGTAATTTGCAAACTGTTAGAAAAGGCACCAACAAATAATGATTCTGGAGTTTGGGGGTATCAATAAAAAACTTTGTATGATATAAATGTAACATGTTTATAAGTGATTTCATGGCATTTGTCCAATTATTTAATAGAATTTGGAGTTGACTTCTAAATTCAACACAGGGGAGAGAGAAACCTATTTGGTGTTTTGCCCCCTAAATGCTACAATTCTGACTTTCACAGTGACCAAGTTCTCTTGCCAACTACACAGAGGAGATATATAATGGTGAGGAGAGCAAGTAGAGACTTCCATTTCTAGGATGGTATAAGTACTCCTGCCTTGGGCAGCAGGATTGGACTAGAAGACCTCCAAGATCCCTTCCAGCTATATGATTCTGTGCTTCTCTAAAATTAAAAATGAAATTTGAACTGTTGTTCACTTAAAATAGCCTTCTGTGTTTCAGTGTCCTCCAGGCAGGGGTCTCCAACCTTGGCAACTTTAAGACTTGTGGACTTCAACTCCCAGAGTTCCTCAGCCACCTTTGCTGGCTGAGGAACTCTGGGAGTTGAAGTATATATAAGGACTGCATTTCCCATAATTCATAATCACATTGGTTAGGGTTAGAGTGGTTGGGGAATTTGGGCAGATGCTGAGAAATGATGCACCCAAATAAATGGAGCTATTTACACTGATGTTATTACCATCCAAAGAAATTTGATTTGTCCAAATAAGGCAAAAATAATGGCCAAGAGGAGACAAGAAATTATATTTTATGAGGCCAGAAAGAAGACTGGAAGGATCTTTATCCAGAAGACGGAAGGATATATGATAGCAGTTTTTAAATCCCAAAGATGGGTCCCAGAGAAGATTTGTTCTCCATTTCCTTAAAATGGAGAACATGAATTAATGGCCTTACAATATGAAAGCTGATTTCAGCTGAATATTATTAGCCAAAGAAATTCCTATCCACAACAGCAGTTCCACTCACGAATCAGTTATCCAGGAAAACTGAGCTCTCTTTCATTGGATGTGGCCAAATGGAAGCGAAAGAACCATCTCTTTGGGAAGCATTGATTTTGATTCCTGAACTGAGAAGGGGTTGGGCACAATATCTAAGATGGCCCTGTGACCATCCAATATAACTTTCGTCCATGATCTTGGTGGCAAGCCCTGTTGTGGGGAGGGAAGATCACTACCGTATCAATGAGCCCCTCGGGAGTTGGGTGGCTTAATAATAAGCTATAAACTGGAGGTGAGGCCCAATCTCTCTGATGAAATGGATATGCCACTCCTACTGAGATAAGGGCTGATCTAAATCTTTCAAGGCCCTATCTTCATTTCACCTTTATCTGCCAAAAGAAGCAAGTGCTTTGAGGCCAGCAGGGTAGAAGGGGGGGGGAGTTTATAGATGGATGGGTGTAAGATGGATGGATATATCACAAAGATTCAGAGCTCTGCTTGGTTTAGACCAGGGTTGTCAAACTTGATTTCATTAAGGGCCGCATCAGGGTTGTGTTTGACCTGAGGGGGAGCTCGATGTCACTCGTGTTGGGGGCACCTTTGGTGGCCCGAGCGCTCTGCCAGCAAAAACGGGCTCCCGAGCTCCATTTTCAGCTGCGACGGCCTCCTGCAACCCTCTGCCAGTGAAAACGGAGGTCAAGAGGGATGCCCGCAGCCCTCCTGAGCTCCATTTTCACTGGCAGAGGCACCGCGGGCCAGTCCTTTGCTGTTTCCGGGTGGCCCCATGGGCCAGATCTAAGCACCCCCACGGGCCAAATCCGGCCCTCGGGCCTTGAGTTTGACACCCCTGGTTTAGATGAACTAGTTTTGGGAATGCTTTGGTTGCCGCTGCATCTATGCAGGAAAGGGCGTGAAAGTTAAAACTAGCAAGGGAAAAAAAGGAAAGCCAAAAAAAAAATGCCAGCAATAGGTCACCAAGCGTGGGAAGAGGGGAAGATGATACGTCAGTTTTGGTACAGCTGAGCAAGTCCATTTCCAACCATCCTCACCCTTCTCCAGGGGACGGGTGTGCCCGGTTGGCAAGAAATGGCACTACTGCTGGCAAGGGGGCAACTGCTGCCCTCACCATGTAGCTTCCATGCCCAGATGCTCCCACCACTCCCAGCTCTTATATAATAATAATAACAACAGAGTTGGAAGGGACCTTGGAGGTCTTCTAGTCCAACCCCCTGCCTAGGCAGGAAACCCTACACTACTTCAGACAAATGGTTATCTTGTGCAAGACCACAGCCAGACATGTCCCACTAAAGCAGTGTTTCCCAACCTTGGCAACTTGAAGATATCTGGACTTCAACTCCCAGAATTCCCCAGCCAGCATTCGCTGGCTGGGGAATTCTGCGAGTTGAAGTCCAGATATCTTCAAGTTGCCAAGGTTGGGAAACACTGCACTAAAGGAATCCTTAAATAACATGTCATGGATCAATATGACATTGTTATCAATAGTTAGGAAAAAAACTCCCTGAACACTTTTTGCTCATAAATAAAATAACATCTGATAACCACAGACATATATTCACCAATCCCATCAGTCCTAACCATCAGTATTAATCCTTAACAAGGAAGGAGCGTGTGGTATGGGTGTGTATTGAGTTCATACACGCACACACATACACTCACAAGCAGGAAATGAAAACTGGCCTCCTTTTCTAGGAGGTGGCAATATCTAGATGACCTTGGTTGACCATAAAAAGCAAGCAAGCCAAGCGAGGCAGGAGGTCAGTCAAGATTTCATGGGATCCCATCAAGAAATCTCAGAGCTATAGGCTAGGACTGGGAAGATGATCAAACCATAGTTTTGGAAGAAACTATGGCAAACATCCAAATATGTCCATGGAGTCACCAAGACCTGAGCAAGCATTTACCTTTTACCTCCTTTTCTCCCCTTTAAGCTGTGGTCCTTTTAAGAATGCTTTGTTTCCCCAGCCTAGAGGTGCTTTTTCAAGAGGCAACTGGACCTTCTGGTTTTTCTTTGAAGACATTTCACTTCTCGCCCAAGAAGCTTCTTCAGCTCTGATAGGACAGTGGGGAATGGAAGGATTTATATTCCTTGCAGACAGCTGGTATATAATATATAGGAATATAAATCACTCCTAGTCCTTCATTTCAATAAATTAGACATACCCAGAGCTGAAGAAGCTTCTTGGATGAGAAGCAAAACGTCTTCAAAGAAAAACCAGAAAGTCCAGTTGCCTCTTGAAAAAGCACCTTTGGGACAACCATGACCTGGGTGACTGAGAATCTCCATAGACATTTCCCCAGCCTAGATTATTGGGACAGATCCACCAACAAAAAAAATGCCCAGAGCATAAAAGAGCCTGAGCTTTTCAGGCAAGTGTGCTGAGTCATGACACTTGGCCTCCCTAGAGTCCACTACATGCCAATGCAGAACCACACAGTCATTGTTAAAACTTCTGTCAATCATTCCTTCAAACTCTCATTTTTCTCTTTTTTTCAAATTGCAGTTTCTCTGAATCATGTTCAACACACACACACACACACACACACATATAAAACACTTACACTACTTTGCATATTACGCAAGCATAGAAAACTGACATCAGAAAAAGACCTAATGCTCCATTGAATTTGCCCTTCGAATTTTTTGTTTTCTTTTTATGCATTTATTATTTTTAATTTATTTTTTTATTTTTATTTTTTTGTCGGGTTAAACTCGGTTACTGATGACTGACCCACTATCTCCACTGGAAGTTGGTTATAAACAACCTATAGCTCATTTTTCTGTGAACTGTTTCTCTCCATGTTTTCTTGTACCATAAACCAAGTACCATCCAGAAAAACACAAGGGGCAGATTTGTACAAGTCAGTATAGCATTACTGTAGGTTTGCTTAAATTTAGCATAGCATGTGTGAACCCTAACTTTGTGGCTTACAAACTACATTTTAGGACCGTGTATAGTGTAGTGAGTGAAGCCTGCATGGGTTGGCTTATTGTGTGAGCCAAGTTATAGGTACCTCACTTTTAAGAATACAGATATTCTCACATGCATATATGAACTCACCCTCCTTATTAGCCTGCAAGGTAAATGGCCTGTTTAGAATAAAGTGAGCCAGGCATGAGCCCAGTACAGTTCTATTAACAGATTACTGAGCTAGGAGCGTGTTAGGTGCTTCTCATTTTGGAAGATCTCCTGTTTTAAGACTGCCACACAGAAAATTAGCCCCTTTATAAAGGGTTTGGGAAATTGTGAATGCTCACTTAAAATCACAGTTTGAAGGGAGAATCAGCCAGAATTAGCGAAGTGGGTAGAGCATGAAATCAGGGTTCTCCATGAAACTTGGTGGTGATGCTAGGCTTGGACTATTGACAGTGGCATTCTAAAGTCCAGCTTGCATTGTCCAAGCAATGCATTCTTGGACACACACAGTCAGAGGGGGCTTGGCCCTGCTAGTTCTCAACATAAGAGCCAAGCCACAGAGGCCTGCCGCTTCCTTAGCTAAGAGACAATATGGGAGATTTGTTCACCCGTATTCCTCCTAGCTTTTCCTGGGAAATAGAGGCCCAAACAAGTAGTCGAATACAGTGTGAGTCACAGGCACAGCCCACAGCCTGGCAAACATCCTGTGCATTCCTCCAGAGTACTGCATCTCAATCTTGGCAACTTGAGGAAGCCTCCACTTCAACTCCAGATGTCTAGACTTCAATTCCCAGAATTCCCTAGCTGGATGGGGAATTCTGGGGGTTGAAGTCCAGGCATCTTCAAGTTGCCAAGGCTGAGAGAGAGGGAGGGAGGGAGAGGGGGAGAGAGAAAGAGAAAGAGAGAGGGGGGGAGAGGGAGGGAGGGAGAGATTTTCTGCCACCCTGCTTACCTTTGTAAAAGAGAAAGGAGAGGGGAGGAGAGGAGAGGAGAGGAGAGGAGAGGAGAGGAGAGGAGAGGAAAGGAAAGGAAAGGAAAGGAAAGGAAAGGAAAGGAAGGAAAGGAAAGGAAAGGAAAGGAAAGGAAAGGAAAGGAAAGGAAAGGAAAGGAAAGGAAAGGAAAGGAAAGGAAAGGAACTTCATATGCAAACAGTGCCACACATATCCCTGGCAATTCCAGGTGAGGTTTGGAAAAATCCTGCATGGTACTCTGGACCAGAATCTTTCCAGATGTTTGGATCAACAACTGCTATCACCCCTTAACACTGCACTGCCAGATGGCGCTGACGGAACTTTATAGACCAAACCATTTAGAGGGGGGAACCATGTCGGAAACATCCAGCAAAGGTAACACACAATTCAATGGACCGGCATGTTGACTTGCCAGGATTCAGTTAGAGAAACTGACTGAATGACAGCCAGTTTGGCATCATGGTTAAGGCACCTGGCTATAAACTAGGAGAGCAGGAGAAATACAGTAGTCCCACCTTAGGCACAAACTCAGCTGGGTGACCTTGAGCCAGTCCACCCCCCCTCTCTCAGCTCTAGGAAGACAATGGCAAAACCAGTTCCAGGGTCTCACCAAGAAATCTGCATTATTCCGGGCAAGGAATCAACACTGGCTCAAAGGCACCAAATAAATACATAAATAAAAAGCTCAATGACAGAGCTAACAAGAAAAGATCAGGGGTGGGCTGCTGGGGGTTCGCAGGGGTTTGGGAGAACCTCTAGCTAAGATTCTGTGCAGTTCGGAGAACGTCCAAATCCCACTCCTGGCTGGCCCCGCCCACCCCGCCCCACCCTTCCCAGGAGTTCCCACACGGCCCGTTTTGGATGCAGGTAAGTGCAGGGCGCGCACGGAGGCTCGGGCAGGGCAAAAAACAGGCCTACCGGAAGTTCGGGAAGGCCGGAAACGGGCTGTTTTCTGCCTCCAGAGGGCCTCCGGAGCCTGGGGAGGCCATTTTTGCCCTCCTGGGGGCTCGAGAAAAAATGCACCACCACCCCCGCCGTGGTGCAGGAAGCTGACTAGGCCATGCCCACCATGGCCACAACCACCCAGCAACTGGGCAGAGAACCCCTTGCTAAAAATTTTGAAGCCCACCCCTGGAAAAGATCCCTGGGATTCAATAGCACCTAAGACCTGCTGACAATGCCTATAAAGAAGGGATGAAGCCCATAATATATTAGTGTTCCAGGATCCATTGCCAGCACAACCAATGACAAGGGTTGTTGAGAACTGTAGTTCAATATAAGTAGTCCTTGGCTTAAAAGAGTTCATTTAGTGACTGTTTTGAAGTTGCAACTGAGAAAAGTCACTTATGGCGGTTTTTCACACTTATGGCTGTTGTGGCATCCCCATGATCATATGGCGGATCATAAAGTTGCCCAAACTTGGCAACTTTAAGACTTGTGGACTTCAACTCCCAGCTGGAAAATTCTGGGAGTTGAAGTCCACAAGTCTTAAAGTTGCCACGTTTGAAGACCTCTGTGATTGAGATTCAAATGCCTTGGCAACTGTTTCATATTTATGACAGTTGCAATGTCACTTTTGACGACCTTCTGACAAGCAAAGTCCATGGGGAAGCCCGATTCACTTAACAACCGTGTTTACTAACCTAACAACTGCAGGGCTTCGCTAAACAACTGTGGCAAGAAAGGCTGTAAAATGAGGCAAAATTCACTTAACACATGTCTCACTTAACAACAGAAATTTTGGGCTCCTTTGCGGTCATATGTCGAGGACTACTTGTTCCCTTTTCTCACTCCTATACATAGTTTGGGGGAGGGGGTGGAAACACTGTGGAGGCCAATCCAGGACACGGCAGGTTTTTATTCCTCCAATAAAGTAATATTTACTGCACAATCATGGAAAGTTAGTCATTTGTAACCCAACTGGGCCGGTGAAGGGGGTTGGCATTTTGTTTGTATACTTCCCTGGCTGTTAATATTTCTGTGTACGGGTGTATGTTTTGCATCTTTTACGATATTTTAACTACGTATGCTGCCTTGAGTCTTTCTGATTTTGTTCCTTCCATAAATCTATTATCCTCCTCCTCTCCTCCTCATCCAATGAGAACCTTGGATTTCCTCCAAGGTTCATTCTGTCTGTCACTTTAGAATTGCTTTTCTACACCATGCAGGGGAAAGAAAGATGAACCGCAATCGAGTGTAACCGTTTGCAAGACTACAACCCACAAATACGCACACACGACAAAAAAAATAAAAATTGAATGCACCCTTTATTCCCTTTTTCAATCTTGAAAATCCGGTACAGTCCTGAAAATGATGGGCAAGAAGTAGCAGTCTAAACTATTTCAGTCTGTAGCGAGGAAACCTCATTTTAAAAAGTTCCCTGTGTATATTAAAAAGGATTTTTAAAGAAAACCTAGGAAACCTGAAAGGCAGCCTATAAGGAACACCGTTTTATCATTTTAGTGGAGGGAGTATGCCCTGCTATCATATCATCATCATCATCATCATCATCATCATCATCATCATCATCATCATCATCATCATCATCATCATCATCATCATCATCACAACAACAACAACAACAACATTGGAAGGGACCTTGGAGGTCTTCTAGTCCAACCCCCTGCTTAGGCAGGAAACCCTACACTACTTCAGACAAATGGTTGTCCAACATCTTAAAAACTTCCAGGGTTGGAGCACTCACAATTTCTGGAGGCAAGCTGTTCCACTAATTAATTGTTCTAACTGTCAGGAAATTTCTCCTTAGTTCTAAGTTGCTTCTCTCCTTGTTTAGTTTCCACCCATTGCTTCTTGTCCTACCCTCAGGTGCTTTGGAGAATAGTTTGACTCCTTCTTCTTTGTGGCAACCCCTGAGATATTGGAACACTGCTATCATGTCTCCCCTGGTCCTTCTTTTCATTAAACTAGACATACCCAGTTCCTGCTATTTAGAGTTCTCCATTCCATCGAGCTACCACAGGATTTTATTGCTTTCTTTCCTGCATGTCTAGACGAGGCCCAAATCCACACCCAAATAATGATTAGACATCTGATTGCCATGCCCCACCACTACCACCCACATCCCCTTATATCCTCCATACTGTGTCTGCATTCATTCCATGTAGCCCAAGGAGGTGTGGAAGGCTGGGATAGTCTAGACGTGCAGAAGAGAGTCTGGAACATGGCTGATGGTCTGTGCTGCGTTGAGCTTCAGGAAAGTCCCTCAATGCCGGGCAAAGAATGGATGAGCCATCAGACATTCCCCAAGGCCGCACATTCAATCTAGTCTCTATCTCCAGCCAGGCAGCTGTGCAAGGCTAGAACAACTCACTACAGCTGTCTAAGCAATGAATTTTCCTGAGGTTGATCACAGGCTGGGTTTGCAGTTTTGACCTCATCATTAAGTGACTCGACTGCCCGATGATAAGGAATGTTACACACACACACACACACACACACACATCACTGGCTTCACTAAGAAGGCTTCTTCTGAGCTCAGAAAGGGAGGATGGAACTGAACTGAGAAGTAAGAAGAGTGATTCAGAAGAAGACCCAGCTAAGCCGTTGGAAAGGACCGACAAATCTATTTATGCAACAGAGTAGGAATAAATGCAGCTTGGTCTGCAGGATGCTTCTCTTATGGCCTACTAAAAAGCCAAAGGAGAGTTTAAAAAAGAGATTCTTGCCAAGACTAAAGCTATTATATGTCTACCTCTTTTGTTGAGGATAAGCAGCTCAATAATATACAACCAAGCCTCTCTGAGTGGCACATTTATAGCTAGGCATACACTGCATGGCTTAATAGGGTTGAAAACCTAGGGCAGATTGATGGAGATGTTATGTCTATCAATGTGACAACTGCCTCACTCTCTGAACATGTGATGCTAGCATAGTTTCAAAGCTATTTGCCAAGTTATTCTCTCTCTCTCTCTCTCTCTCTCTCTCTCTCTCTCTCTCTCTCTCTCTCTCTCTCTCTCTCTCTCTCTCTCTCTCTGTGTGTGTGTGTGTGTGTGTGTGTGTGTGTGTGTGTGTGTGTGTGTGTGTGTGTGTGTGTGTGTCTCCTCTTGTAAAAGATCTTTTTGGGTCATTGTAGATTCAGTAGATTGTTGACTAAGATATATTTCAGAGCCATGTTTTATCAGTTTTTGCTGTGGAATATTAACAAGGAAATGTGCATTGTAAAAACTGATTACAAAATGATGACACTGAGTAGATTGGCTTTTCTCGAAGAAGAAGAATAGAAGAATAAGAAGAAGAAACAACCTGCATTATGAAAGCTACTAGAGAATGAGGAAGCATCAAGAAGATAAAGGGAAAGGCATCTTTTCAGCCTCTTTCCCCCACCCCCCAAGGAATGGTTGGACAGGAAATAATTTAATTAAAAGAAAAATAACCTCAATGTGAAAGAATGTAAAAAAAAGATGATTCAATCTTTTCAGACAAAAAAAATTTAGACTTAAAGCCACTAGAAACTTGAGCCTCTAATTGCAAGCGTCTTTAAGGTATTATAGCGATAGCACTTAGACTTATATACCGCTTCACAGAGCTTTGCAGCCCTCTCTAAGCGGTTTACAGAGTCAGCATTTTACCCACCTCGGAAGGATGGAAGGCTGAGTCAACCTTGAGCCTGGTGAGATTCAAAGTGCCAAATTGCAGGCAGTCAGCAGTCAGCAGAAGTAGCCTGCAGTACTGCACTCTAACCACTGCGCCACCGTGGCTTTTACCTCATTACCTGGTCTTGAAAGGTGTTACAAGAATCCTTCTAAATTTTGGCTAGCCTAGATTAACACAGCTCCCCTTCTACGAGGCTGCTTTTAAATCCAACATTTGATCTTAATCAGGGGGCCTTCACAACAGTAGTGGGTTCTAAATCCCGTCGCTACCGGTTTGTGCGCACGCTCATGCACGTGCGTGATGCTTCTGCACATGTGCAGAAGCATTCCGGATGGGTGGGCGGAGCCTCCCACAGCCGCCGCTACCGGTTCGACGAACTGGGCTGAACCGGGAGCAACCCACCGCTGCTTCACAACCTTGAACCACCACACCCATCCTATAGAAACACCTCAGGCTTGGACACAATGGCTGAAGATACAGTAAATAGCAATAGCACTTAGACTTATATACCGCTTCACAGTGCTTTACAGCCCTCTCTAATCAGTTTACAGAGTCAGCATATTGCCCCCAAAATAAAGAAGTTGTACTCCACAATTACAACTGCCACGAGAAGTTGTCATTCCTATGGGGGATACTTCATGGAGGAGGATACTTTGACCGCTAAGTGCTACACGACTTACCGTATTTTTTGGAGCATAAGACGCACCTTATTCCTCCCTAAAAGAGGCTGAAAATTTGGGTGCATCTTATACTTGGAATGTAGCTTTTTCGAAGCTTTTTTCCCCAGCCCTAACAAGGTGCTAACGATCTTCCTGGCTTGCAGGATTTTTTTATTCCTACTGGTAGTTTTTTACCAGCCCTAAATCTTTGCAGGCTTGTTTTCAATGCTACTCCCTCCAAAGAAGATTTTTTACCAGCCCTAAATCTTTGCAGGCTTGTTTTCATTCCTACTCCCTTCAAAGAATATTTTTTTCAGCCCTAACCAGGGGATAAAATAATGTGCTGAAGCTTACCAGGCTAAGGACGCTAGCCAGATGAATACCTGGTAGGTAGATTTTTCCCCTATTTTCCTCCCCCAAAACTAAGGTGCGTCTTATACTCCGAAAAATACGGTATCTCAAATCATTATTTTTAGTATCAGGAAGGAACCAAACAAGCGGGTCTCTTAAAAAGTGGAAGGGGTTAACTTCCCCAACCTGATATTTTCCAAAGAGGTTGAGGCTGAAAGCGCCAGAATTCTCTGCTAACCTGGCCAGGCTATCTCAGGTCTTCCAGCCTCAAGAGGGTAGGGGAATTATGGGATGCCTCCTGGCAGTGCCTCGGGAGCCTGTTGCTAAGCCTTGGAAACACCCTCTCGCGCTGTGGGTGGGAGAAAACACAGGTTGAGTCTTAAGCAGGAGAACAGTAAATTCCATCTGTACAAGTCAATCATATAACAGCAAAGCTTTGGACGAAGCAAAAAACCATGCATCTGACAGAAGGGGGCTGCCAAACTCAGCATCTCCCCACCCCCCACCTGTCAGGACTTAGCTTCCGGATTCTGTGTTACCCAGGAAACGGCTGATGACATTGCAACCACCTTAGAGCCAAGCAGGGAAATTCTCTGCTTTAGGTGTTAGGGATGCCTTCTACTGTTGCCAGGGAAACGCAGAACCCTGAGATTGGGTCCTGGCAGGTTAGCGAAGAGTGGATGTTCAAGGCAGCGCCTTTCTTTGCTTTTAACCTTGCATGAGCCGTGTTCTTCTGGAGGGAAAGAGGGCAGCAAGCGTTCCTTGTTGTAGACAGTCCGGGTTGAGGTCCTGTCATCCCCTGCCACTGCTTTGCAACTAGCCCCTTCTTTACCGCATGGATTACTTATCCTTCGCACGGTGGTTCCTGGAAAATGCAGTCACTCCAAGTTTGAATCTCTCCACAAAAATAGGGCATGCACACAACTGCACCGCCACGGAAGAGGAAAAGGGAGAAAAAGAGATATATCTCTCCTTTTTTTTCCAGACTTTGACATCACACAATTCTTCTGCCTGTCTAGAGTGGCTCGTCATTTTCCATTGCAAGCTATTATTGACAGCCAAAATACAGCTGTAAAGGCAATGAAAAGTATCCGGTAATTGCTTAAGGGAATGTAAGATCGACCTCTGGCTATGTGCGCTTTAGCAATCCACATCTCTGAGGTGATCCTGCCAATCTTTCCAGGATGTCTTATGGAATAAAATCCTCCCCACTCCTGATCTAGAATACAATTTGAACTATTGCACAAAACTTTTAGTTAGAGAGAAACTGCAGCAGAGAAATCAGACTGGGGCGCAGAATAAGGGTTGAAGCGAACAATGCATCTTCAGTCTCTTACAATGTGTGGCCTCCCCAGAAAAAGCAACCCAAAAAAATATCTGAAAGGATTTCTCAGTATTCATTTTGTACCGTCTTTTGCTGCCCTTCCCTCTTTCAGAGTTGGCCTTGGATGTATAAGGTTGGCTTGGAATCTGGCTGATTCTTTGGGGCACAACTGGGTGAACTTTTGCACAGGGAAATCCATGACTTCAAAGCAAGCAATTGTCTGTTTCTCGATTTGTATCAAGTCAACAGAAAAAGATTTGCTAATCAAAATCCTCCTCCTGTGATTATTGACTAATGAGCCAAGTGCATAAGGATTACAACTCCCAGAATTCCCAGCCAGTATTGACTAAAATGTAAGCCACATCTACCAATACTTAAGATAACAGGTTAGAGAAGGTTGGATTAAGCCATTCGTCCTATTCTGTTCTTCAGTCGTTGATTTAGTGGTTCCTGCGTCTATTGCATATGACTCTGTATGATTAAAAATCAGCTACGTTTTTATAAAAAGCATTTCTCAAGTCCCTGGGTATGTCACACTTCGTAGTATTATTAGCAATCCCTTACCTGCAACTATTTTAACCTATTAACTCTACTCTCACAGCAGAAAGGCTTGTCATGAATAATGTGTGTGGATGCATACTAGGGGTGAAATCCAGCAGGTTCTGACAGGTACTGGAGAACCGGTAGCGGAAATTTTGAGTAGTTCGGAGAACTGGCAAATACCACCTCTGGCTGGCCCCAGAGTGGGGTGGGAATGAAGATTTTTGCAATATCCTTCTCCCAGGAGTGGGCTGGGAATGGAGATTTTGCAGTATCCTTCCCCTGCCCACCAAGCCACACCCACAGAACCGGTAGTAAAAAAAATGGATGTCACCACTGATGCATATCAAAACTATTGCTGAACTTTAACCGACACCTCTCCAAAAGCCTGGATATTCCCAGCAGAAAATGACTTCTTCGGGTCATTTTGCAATTTTGCGAGTTTTCTGTTTTGCAAGTCACTTTAAGAGACCTTTCTCCAAGTCATTTTGAGGGATCAATCCCTCCACGTGCTAACTAAAGTTGGCTACACTCCGGTGAGGCACCATGTTCCGGCAAGTCAAAATTTGCTCCTTCCTAAATTTGTTTCAGGAGAGCTTAGCTTTTAGAAAAAGCTTTTAGAAAAGTTAAAGCTTTTCTAATAGATTTTCTCTGGCTAGTAATGTGTCCCTTCTGCAAGCAGACTGAAGAACGAGCTTGCTACAACATTGGCCATGCCCATTCCTAGGTCCAATTTTAAAAAAATAAAAATAAAGAGGAGTAGGAGGATGGCAACCTGATAAATGGGCACTTCAAAGGAAAGCACTGTAGGCAGTGGCAGGTCCAGTTGAGTAATATCACAGAAACAAATCCTTGAATAAGAAGAACAATTTGGATTCACACACACGCAAGTGACATCAGGATAGCCTCTGATATTCCAAGAATGGTTGGCAAGATGTGTCTGGTTGAAGTTGATGCTGCAGCCATCATTGCAGCTGTAATCCCATGGTGTAAGAAGGGCATGAGCAACTCCCAGGTGATCCGAGCCACAAGGGCTCAAAAACTTTTACCTATAATGGCAAAACTGACATCATCTGGAATTCTTTCTTAGTCACTGTACAATCTGTGTAGCATTTTTAAAATGGGCTTGCTGCTTTTCTACGGTCCAAAGCTCTCTTCATACATGCCTGCACTTACATAGTTAGTTAATCACTCCCAAGTTCTAGAACTGAGAAGATCAGGTACAGGTACCTTCAAGGTGCACCCCTGCCCTAGACGGTCAAACAATACAATTGGAGTGTTGGTTGTCTGTGGGGTGTTGGTTGTAAACTTTAAAGCCCTATATGGCATGGCCCCAGGGTACCTAATGATCTGTCTCTTCCCAATGGGACTAGCCTGCCCCACTCGTGCCAGTAGAAGAGGCCTGCTCCGCTAAGATCCCATCCACTAAGGAATTTCAGCAGGCGGATTCAAGGAGAAGATCCTTTTTTGCTGTGGCCCCATCCCTGTGGAACATTCTATCACCAGTGATAAGAACTGCTTTTGGCCTTCCAGAAGGATACTAAAACTTAGCTTGATGGTTGGTCTGGGGCCCTGAGGGCAGCGCTCATTGCTGGAGATGGTTGACAGGGTAAGGAGACCTCATCTCCATCCTGCCTGTCTCTTCGTTCTGGTTTTAGTATAGTTTTTTTTTAATCTTGATCTGTATAACTTTAATATTTTAATTATTTTTCTACTTATTTTACAACCTGTAAGCCGGGGTGGGCTGCTGGGGGTTCGCAGGGGTTCGGGAGAACCTCTAGCTAAGATTCTGTGCAGTTTGGAGAACCCCCAAATCCCACTTCTGATTATTATTTCTTACACTTACCATCACTTGAAAAGGAACGCATTATTACTGAACGGGGAAAGGCTTAAACGTTAAGATTTTCATCTGTTCTTACCAGACGATGAGGCAGCTGAGTGCTTTTAGTTAAACCCAAGGCAAGAGCAGAAATTAAATTTAGCTTCAATTTGATAAAATCTAAAATGTGCCTATTTCTTTAATGACATTTTGGCTGCGATCCTATGGAATGTGGAACGGTGTTTCAGGGCCCAGGGGTTACTTAAACGGCCTCCTTTCCATCTGCAGAGAGAAATCGGGACCTAAAATCACCCTGTCTTAATAAAAATGGAGCTCTCAAATTCCACACAATATTCTTCTGAAGGTATTGGGAATATCAAGGCATGTGGAATAGAGCTATTGGATTTGGGCTGCTAAAATCCAGACAGCTACAGGTGGTCCTTGACAGTTCACTTAGTAACCATTCGAAGTTACAACGGCACTGAAAAAAGTGACTTATGGCCATTTTTCACACTTAATACAACCGTTGCAGTATCCCTGTAGTCATGTGATCAAAATTCAGACACTTGGCAACTGACTCATAGCACTACCTGTATTACATGACTACAGTCAATACTGCTTGGCCATCTAATGCCCTAAATTAAAGGATGGTGTCAGAAATGAATTGCAGAATCCAGTATTCTCACAGTCTATTTATTATTCAGTCTTAGCCACAGAAATCCTGGTTTGTTTGCTCCTTGTTCCAAAACCCTCATAAAATCAAGGCATTTTTGCAAGAACCAATCTGGTTCGGTCACCAGGACCAAAGGTTTATTCTTCCAAGTTTTCGTATTTGTGTTGGAGCCCATCTTCAGGACTTTATCTATACTGGAATATGTATTCTGGGTTATTCTATGAGTCGTAGTTATGTGGTGCCTTCCTATTGGTTGATTGGTGTCTTGATGGCCGGTGATTGGCTGCTGTTTTCTTGGGCTGTTGAGTCCACGGCTCTTAAGCACCTGATAAGCTGGTGGTAAATCAGTTGATTGACAAGGGGCCATTTCTCTGGCTATCTTTGTCCCTGCTCGTCCAACAATCTTAGTAGCTGCGGAATTGAATGTATGTCTTTGTTCATCACAATAGCAATAGGAGCCGAGGTGGCGCAGTGGTTAAAAGCAGCACTGCAACCTACTTCAGCTGACTGCTAGTTCAGCAGTTCAGCTGTTCAAATCTCACCGGCTCAAGGTTGACTCAGCCTTCCATCCTTCCGAGGTGGGTAAAATGAGGACCCAGATTGTTGGGGGAAATATGCTGAACTCTGTAAACCGCTTAGAGAGGGCTGTAAAGCGCTATGAAGCGGTATATAAGTCTAAGTGCTATTGCTATTGCTATCCTGGGACAAGTATATTTGCCTTCATTCATCAAAATATTTTTTGCTGAAGAACTAACCAAGATTTTTTAAAAAGCCAACCTATTGGAAAGCATCTCCTCTGAATTTCAGAGCGGTGATGGCGATCTAGTTTTGCCTACTGTATTTTCATCGGCAGCAGTAGCCTCAACCGTTCTCTGAAATTTCCAGCAGACAGTTTTTCCAAGACTATGCATTTTTTTCCACTGGAGGTGCCAAATACTGGACTCGGAGGTGTTTGCGTAGCTGTAAAGCAAAGCTCCTTTTTTTCAATCTCGTGCTCTTTGTTTCAAATTCTATGTGTGGGTTTTATTTTTTGTGGTTTGGAATTGTTTAGTAGTATTTTCTTCTCTTGAAATATTGCTTGCTGCCTGAAAAGCCATTGCTTGACAGCTGGAACGGAATTGTTTTAATAAGTACACAAATAAATTTGAAAAAAAGGAAATATTTTGCAACTTGGGGAAAAGAGATAGTAAAGCAAATTACGATTTTCAGCTTCAAAGTTTTCAACAGGCTGATAAAAACTACTTGTTTTATTATGAATTTGCCCTACTACTCTAATCTATAAGATTATGGATTATAGATTTCCACTTTTCACCTAGAAAATTGTTTTTTTTTTCACATAGGTTCTAATGTGTCACTTCAAAATTGTGATACCTGTTTTCTTTTTTTATTTATTTTTATGCCCTTTTAAATTTTTAAATTTCTCTATTTTGTAGTTGTTTTACTCATGTAATATACTTTTTAATGAAAGTATTGAAAAAAAAAAGTTATAGCTAGTTCTCTCAGGAATGAAATTGTCTCTGCAAAAGTATATTTAAAAATAACATTGTTCCTGGCAACAATATGATGAGCTGAAGTGGTGCAGTGGTTAAATGCAGCCATTGCAGGCTGACTGCTAGTTCAACAGTTCAGCTGTTCAAATCTCACTAGGCTCAAGGTTGACTCAGCCTTCCATCCTTCCGAGGTCGGTAAAATGAGGACCCAGATTGTTGGGGGCAATATGCTGAACTCTGTAAACCGCTTAGAGAGGGCTGTAAAGCACTATGAAGCGGTATATAAGAAAAGTGCTAAGTGCTAATATGGAAGGAGTTTGCCACTGTCTTCCTGCAGGATATTCGTGATTCCCCTGTCAAGTTTATAAGACTCGATTGCTTCTCATCCAATAATCAATCAAGTCTGATTCAATTTATCTTGGTCAAGATCAATCCAAGTGAATTTGGTGCTGCGACTTGTTATGACAAACCTCATTTTGAACTCAATTCCTAGACATATCCATATATTTTGAAGCTAACAATACAGAGGTAATTCGCTATCACCTTTTTCCAACATGTCTTTTCTACAGCTGTGGGACTCCTGGTGGTCTCCCATTCATGTACTAACCATATTAGACTCCTCTAGCTTGTGGAGATAAACCAAGCTCAGCTACGTTGCTGCCACCTAGCTGGGGCTTAATATTTCACTAATTTTAGTGCGTTCTAGTGATTCATTTTAAAATGGATGTTTCTATCTTTAGTTCTGACATTTTTTAAAAAAAAAATTAGCCAAATGTCATTTCGTTTTTCTCACTGCCATGCACTAACCTGGTGCCTTCCAGAATGTTTCCCACCACTCACTCCAGTGGTGGGTTCCTACAGGTGCGGTCCACTCTATAGCACCGGTAGCGGCCTGCTGGTGACGTCATAGTACCGGTGCGGTTGGTTGCAGGTGCCTGGGCACCGCCATTTTAAAAAAAAGTTTTTTTAAAAAAAAATTATTCTGCGCATGCCCAGAAGCTGAGCTTTCGGTACTGCGCATGCGCTGCCTTCCTACCCCACAGTGAGTCCAAGCAGGGGAGGATGGCTGAGGGAGCGCGTGAGACGCTGAAAGAATGGGCGGCAGGAGCTATCTCCATTCCCCTCCCTTCAGCAGTCCGAGAAGCCACGAACGCGCGGTGATGATCCTAGGCATTTTTGCATGTTTGAGGCTTCTCGAGCTGCTGAGGGGAGGGGGAATGGGCGGCAGGACCTATCTCAGTTCCCCTCCCTTCAGCAGTCCGAGAAGCCACGCCCACCCGGTCACATGGCTGGCAAGCCACACCCACAAAATAAGCCACGCCCACAGAGTGGTAGTAAAAAAATTAGGAACCCGCCCCTGACTCACTCACATAAAATACTCCATAACAAAAGTAAATAAATGAGGTCACTCCCCTTTCTTACGTAGTAAAATAAGGGGGGGATTTGTTTATCTATTTGCCTGCCTCCCTCAGATATTTTCAGATAGAGGATTGCTAGGGAGGACTGCCAGTCTCACTGGATTTATCCAGCCAACATCTGCAAGTCACACTGGATTAAGGTAATCCTGTTAGAGAAAGCTCATCCATCCCATAGATGAATTGTCCTGTTGTACAAAATGCAACGTAGCAGTTCTGTCCCATCAGAAGGTGGGGTACATCTGCTTCCTGCCTTTAGGAATACAGAACGTCCAATCTAATCCAGCCGCACAGTTAAAAACACGCTGCCTGTTGGCTTTTTCGTGAAATCTGATTTTTATTTTTCCTTTTAAAAAATAATAATAATAATAAACCACATTAACAATAAGCCTGAAAGATAATACTTGATCACGATCCATATTCCAGATAAGCTATTCTCGCTCGGAAAGCAACAGAGGCAGGCCAACAAGACGTCCCCAGATGACCAGGCAGGACATCAGCCTTGCTGCTGGCCGACTGACCTAATGGGGACGCTATTTCTCCAACCATTTTGTACTGACTTCAACCCCAAAGAAAACCTTCCACCTCCTGCTGCCGCAGGGAGGCTTGGCCGTCTTGAATGAGGCTCATTATGCACACAATTAGGCATAGCGAAGCAGCACAGCCCCCCCTCTAAACACAAGTATGCATGTGTGCGCACACACTGCACACACCCCAGGGCTGAAAAGCCTCTCCCAGCCGGGGTCAGCAATGGTCTGCCAAGGAGATGGCTTCCTCCCAGCTCCACTGTGGAATGTTCCAAATAGCAGCACAGGCCAGGCCAGGACACCCTGTGCTCATTTTCATCCCGCGTGCTGCACCCGCCTGGCCTCCTCCTCCTCCTCCTCCTCCCCCCCTCCTTCTCTACAGGGTGAGCTGCCAGAGCTGTCACTCAGAAGACAGGAAGCTGCCTAACCCAGGGAAAGCAATCAGCAGTTCGAACTCCAGCTAGGTCTCAGGCAGAAAAAGGCTTATCTTTGTCCTTAGCAACCCAGGAAGTTGTGATAGATGGCCTGGGTGGACATACCATACGATTTGCTTTATTGATTTGCTTTATTGAATCAGCCAGTTTGGTCTAGTGCAGTGGTTTTCAACCTTCCTAATGCCCGTGACCCGCCCCCGCGCCCCACCATGACCCACCCCGCTGCTGCGCCCGCCGCCGCGACCCCCACCCCGCCGCCGCCATTTGGATTCTTTTACCCTCTGCGCATGCGCAAAGCGTTCTGCGCATGCGCAGAGGGTAAAAGAACCCAAATGGCGGCGTCCGGGCGAAGTCTCCTGACCCCTGTGAAAGGGTCATTCGACCCCTAAAGGGGTCGCAATCCCCAGGTTGAGAACCGCTGGTCTAGTGGTTAAAGGCACCAGGCTAGAAATTGGGAGGGGGACTATGAATTCAAGTCCTGTGTTTGGCATGAAAACAGGGTGGGTGATTTTGGCAAACTCATTGAGTTCGAGATCGTGAGCTCTAATCCTGCCTCAGGCATGAAAGCCAGCTGGGCCAATCACCAGGAGACTGTGAATTCTAGTCCCACCTTAGGCCTAAAGGCTAACTGGGTGACTTTGAGCTAATCACTCTCTCTCAACCCAACCCACCACAAAAGCTTGTTGTTGTGGGGAAAAGAGGAGGAGGAGGAGGAAGTATTAGGTATGTTCATCACCTTGAGCTATTTATAAAAGTAATAAAGAAATTTAATATTTTAAGAAATATTAAAAACAGATACACATACTGGGTTCCACAGCACGTTAAGCCACAACCTGTAGTTTAAGAATCTGGTGCACTTAATACGTTAAACCAGAAATGGGCTGCTTTTGCCGATTCGGAAGATTAGCAGTCTTGGCATGATGACATGTCAAGGCTCTTCCCCACAAATGGATGGGACAGAGCCCATTTCAAGGAAGTGATGGGTGACTTAAACTTGCAGAGGTCTCCAACCTTGGCAACTTTATGAGGTGTGGACTTCAATTCCCAGAATTCCTCAGCCAGCATGGCTGGCTGAGGAATTCTGGGATTTGAAGTCCGCACCTCATAAAGTTGCCAAGGTTGGAGACCTCTGACTTAAAGCATTTATCAGATCTTACTTGGGGACACATCTAGGACCTTCCGAAAACAACATAGTTCCAGCTGGGGAATTCTGGGAGTTGAAGTCCATACATCGTCAAGCTGCCAAGTTTGAGAAACACTGACCTAGAAGTTCTCCAAGTATCACTTTTCCCTGGTAGGACTGAAACTTGACATGGTCTTAGTTCACAGAGTACCTTAAACCCTGGTTTGTTTTAACCAGAGTTTGCTAAACAACTGACACAGTCCCATTAGTTCCTTCCTATTTTCCCATATTTTTTTTCAAGATTCCCTTCATGTGCCAAAGTTTGAATTAGAGACATTGCCCAGATGGCTAACTAATAAATTTTTTGAAGAAATCCTTTCTGATTGAGTTCCAAAGAGAGAAAAAATGCTTCTATGAACCTGCAGAGTGCATTTCCCTCAAGGCCTCTTAACCAGAGGTGATATTCAGCCGGTTTGGGCCGGTTTGGGCGAACCGGTAGTAGCGACCTGCCCCAGTGCTATGCCGTCCTATTTAGCCACATTTTCAAGCTGCGCGCATGCATGCAAGCTGCGTGCATGAGCAAAGCGCATGCACAGAAGGCTGCATGCATGTGCGGAAGGGGCGTGTGTAAACAAAGTGATCGCGTGCGCACATGCTCACATTTTCAGTGCTGGACGAACCGGTAGGTAAATTATGTGAATCCCATCTCTGCACCTAACACGCCATAGGCACAAATTCTTCCCATGGAGAAAGTGAACCGAAAGAGCTTTTGTTGGTAAGGGTTATAATTATCAACATTTACTGTATTAAAAATTAAAACTGTTGCATTTGCTGCACTACCACCTATCAAAATTGTTTGATGGAATTTTAATACAAGCTGGCAGATAATCTTGATTTCACAGACCTCTGAGAAGGTCCTGGGGAGGGGGTAGTGAGGTCCTAGTAGTTTCTTGGGGTCCTTTGAGTGTCCTAGTGGTTTTTCCTCAAAGTTTACTCCCCACCCCACCCCAAGATCAGTCAAGGGCATTTCGGTATTATATTGACTGACATATGATCCACCCTCATTTTAGCCTGGCCTGTGTGTTATGTGAATGCATCCAATGGGTGAAATCAAGCGTTGCCTCTACACAAGCACAAAAATTTGCTTGTTTGCAAATGTCCTTCCTGGTTACTGGTATCAAAAGGAGCTCCAGGTGTTTGCTTATAACTTGTATAATAAGAAAAAGAGAAGGGGGGGGACTTTAAAATTATAGGACTGGGGGAGAACGGCAGACACCCTCATTCCCTGTGCTTCAAACCAGCCTTCCTTAATCCGACGACGTGTTTCAGATGTACGTGGACTCCAGCTGCCAGAATTCCTACGGGGTGGGGGATTGTGTGACATTCACATGGGTGCAGCCAGGATACTGTAATTTTTCTTGCACTTGGGATGGAGAAGAGAGTTGTGGAAAACTTTCTTTTATTTTTCTTCATGAGCTGAAGCCCAAACTGAGGCGTGTGGTGTGCCAGTTTTGCACATTTCTCACTTCAAAACCACAAAGAAACAATCAGCAAATGTTCAACATTTGTGGACAGAAGGGGCTCTAAGTTTTACACTTCGGGGTCTGCGGGCCTCTCCCTTTTGCACTAAAATTCACGTGTACCATCATACACGCGCACACGCACACACCTGTTAAAGTGAGCTGCAGTTCAGAAAGCTTTGTGCTTTTTAATAGAAATTGTTAGTTGGGAAAAGTGCTACCAGGTTTTTCGCTTTCACAGACACACACACACACAAATTGTGATCTCAAGGACACCCTTCCTTTGACAATCCAGGAGGTTTCTATGCTGTAGCAACATAGCTCAGCAGCCCAGAACTGATGATTTCTTTTTTTATACAAAGAATGACACACACACACACACACACACACACACACACACACACACACCCCACAACCATTTTTTTTCAGCTTGTTTACTCTAATAGGCCTGGAAATAATGAACAGGCTCTCATTTCTTCCTCAATGCAACATTCCAAAGGTGCATTCCAAGCCCAGCATTTGGGCACCTCAAGAGTTAAGGGCCGAAGGCACCCATTCTTTGTCACAAAGCCCTCTCCTTCCCCCCACCCACCCACCCCGCCATGCCATCCCTTCGCTGAGCTGCTTTCCAGCACGGGAGGGAGAGGTCCTTGCCTCCATCCGTCTAGCAGCTAAACCCCTGTCGCCATGGGGGCATTAGCACCATTACTGCAGTCTGCTCCCCAGAGGAGAGTGAGTGGATCAAAGGGTTTTAGCTGCAGACGGCTGCTAGACAGAGCTGGAGTGTCTTCAAGGTAGTAGCCACTTGAGGTTACAAATGTACTTTTGGCCTGCAGCTCTCTCAAATCAAAATTTTGCAGGGGCTTTATTCCTGTTAACCCATCACAGGCAGAGCACATTGAACTCCCGGGCAAAAGTAGGAAGGGAAGTGGAGCTGTGGCTACGGAATCCAGCAGGTACCGCTGTGCTCTGCTCCTATCAGGTGTATATCATCATCATCATCATCATCATCATCATCATCATCATCATCATCATCATCTTCATCATTATCATCATCATCATCATCATCATCTTAAATGCTAGTATCGGTGTAAGTTAATATAATGATTATGCCACCAACATTTCATCATGGTTCCAGAGCACGGGCCCCCCCACAGAGTGGGTCTCCTCCAGGTCCCGTCAGCCAAACAATGTCGGCTGGCGGGCCCTAGGGGGAGGGCCTTCTCTGGGGGGGGGGCCGTGCTCTGGAACCAACTTCCCCCAGAGACCCGAACCATCCCCACACTGCTGGCCTTCCAAAAAGCCGTCAAGACATGGCTCTTCCTGCAGGCAGGGGGAGGAGACTAGCTCCATCTGAGCTCCCCCCCAAGTATGACTGATGGTGAATCATTTTCTAACGTTTTGTATATGTTTTAACTGATGTTTTAATCGTGGTTTATTATTAGTGTTCTCATAAAATTGTTGTACGCCGCCCTGAGTCCCTCGGGAGTAGGGCGGCCTAGAAGAACCAATAATAAATAAATAAATAAATAAATTTCATAGATGAAAATAGGGAAAAATTAAAAATGGAGCATTGCCTTGCCAGTGTCCACCAATACACATACAGTCTGACCTAGGCACACCTGAAGGCTTTTTCTATCTGATGTATGCTATGTTCATTTATCCCTGGATTGGTTTTTCCAAGCAAGTGTGCAAGTCAATGCAACACAACACTTATTTTAATTTAAACATGTGAAATATAGAATAATGTTGCCACCTGTTTTTCTTCGTCCAAAATTAGACAAAACCAGAACAGCCTAGAAACACATTTGGCTGCTTTTGCTATTATTGAACATGCTCAGGCATTCAGGAAGCAGGCGCAGGTAGTCCTCAACTTATGACCATTTAATGATTCATTTAATGACCAAAGTTACAACAGTGCTGAAAAGCAATTACTTACATCCAGTCCTCGCACTAATGACCATCGCATGGTTATATGGGCACTATGCTGCAGCATCCTGGGGGTCACATGATCCCCAATGATGATCTTCCCAACTGGCCTCCAACAATAAAATTCAATGGGGAATCTTGATTCAATTAATGACCATGTGATTCATTTAATGACCATGGTGTTTTTCTTAACGAGTTTGGCATAAAAAGTCATAAAATCTGGGTGTGACCAGCTTGCTTAACAACAGTAGTTCCAATCCCAGTTGTGGTCATAAGTCGAGGATTATCTATCTGTGCAAAGTCAGACCATGTCATGTACAATTGCCTGTCCTGATTGCACTCACATATCATTTTCCCCACAATCCACTGAATCTGACTATGAATAAATGGTTTGCATACACTCTCGTACAAATCAAAGTTAGCATTAACCAAGGCTTAGCATGCTGTGCAAATCATGTCAGGTTTTTAACCAGCGTAACCAAGCACATTGTGGGAATACAGCCACTGACTTAAATACGTTTCAGAATTTAACAGAATACCTGAGTTGGAAGGAACTTTGGAGGTCTTCTAGTCCAACCCCCTGCTCAGGCAGGAAACCGTATACAGACAAATCATTGTCCAATCTCTTCTTAAAAACTTCCAGTGTTGGAGCGTTCACAGCTTCTGGAGGCAAGCTGTTCCACTGATTAATTGTTCTCGCTGTCAGGAATTTTCTCCTTAGTTCTAGGTTGCTTCTCTCCTGGATTAGTTTCCACCCATTGCTTCTTGCCTTGCCTTGATGACTCCCTCTTCTTTTTGGGCAGCCCCTCAAGTATTGCAAGGTTGCTATCATGTCACCCCTGGTTCTTCTTTCTATTAAACTAGACATACCCAATTCCTGCAACAGTTCTTCATGTGCTTTAGCCTCCAGTCCCCTAATCATCTTTGTTGCTCTTCTCTGCACTCTTTCTAGAGTCTCAACATCCTTTTTTTTTTACATTGTGGTGACCAAATCTGAATGTAGTATTCCAAGTTTGGTCTTACCGAGGCATTATAAAGTGGTATTAACACTTCATGTGATCTTGATTCTATCTTATATTCTATTTCAGCCATATTTTTTTTAGCTGCAGAGATAATTAATCTTGGGCAACTAGGTCTCTTCCATTTGACTATTTTGGGCAGTGTAGGGGTTTTAAAGGTAGTAAGAAAGCAACTTACCCTAAATTGGGCCATTGGACCATTTAAAGCAGGGGTCTCCAACCTTGACAACTTTAAGCCGGGCGGACTTCAACTCCCAGAATTCCCCAGCCAGCTGGGGAATTCTGGGAGTTGAAGTCCGCCCGGCTTAAAGTTGCCAAGGTTGGAGACCCCTGATTTAAAGCAATACTGTACTTGTACAGACTAGTAGCCGAGATGTTCTCCTCATAGCAGGGGCAGGTTCCTAATTGTTTTACTACCACTCTGTGGGCGTGGCTTATTTTGTGGGTGTGGCTTGCCAGCCATGTGACCGGGTGGGCGTGGCTTCTCGGACTGCTGAAGGGAGGGGAACTGAGATAGGTCCTGCCGCCCATTCCCCCTCCCCTCAGCAGCTCGAGAAGCCTCGAACGTGCGAAAATGCCTAGGATCATCACCGCACGTTTGTGGCTTCTCGGATTGCTGAAGGGTGGGGAATGGAGATAGCTCCTGCCGCCCGTTCTTTCAGCGTCTCATGCGCTCCCTCAGCCATCCTCCCCTGGTTGGACTCACTGTGGGGTAGGAAGGCAGCGCATGAGCAGTGCCAGAAACTCGGCTTCTGGGCATGCGCAGAAGAAATTTTTTTAAAAAAAATTAAAAAAAAAATTTTTTTAATGGCGGCACCTAGGCACCGGCAACCGACTGTACCGGTACTGTGACATCACCAGCGGGCCGCTACCGGTGCTATAGAGTGGACCGCACTGGTAGGAACCCACCACTGCCTCATAGGGAGAAGGACAACATCATTGATTTAATTAGAAGCCTGAAGCAGCAATCCTATGCAAACTTCACCAAGGAGTAAATCCTCTTGAACTCACGGGGATTTGTTCCTCACTAAACAAGCTTAGCATCATTCAGCAAGGGAATCATAAATGCCTTTATAATTCCTACCCCCCCACCCCCCCCCACCCCATTTCTCTGATTCAAAGGCAGTTGTGGGGTTTAAACCCTGGGCACGGACCTTATGCACAATCCATTTTTATGCAGGATGCCGAATTCATACACTCCTCTCGAAATGGATGGCGATAAAGTTGCTCTCGGGAGGTCTGCCCTAGCAAACAGAATGCATCTGAAAAGCCACCACCAAGGGGTCAAAGCATCCTGCTCTCTGTATTAACCAGGCTGTGTTATGCAAATAGAAATAGTTCACAGAATCCTCGTTTTTTTCCTGGTGCAGAAACTGGGCTTGCAGTGGTTCCCCAAAAAACCTTCTTGCATTAACTCAGGATAGACACAACATAAGGAATTCCCCCCCCCCCCCGAGAAGCAGACAGGAGTCTTCACTACCACCTCTCCAAGTTGACAAATGCATCTTGGCCCCATCGCTGGGCCTCAATCACCCTCCTGTCTGGGAGCCCTTGGCAGGCTGAGACGGAGCTTCTGCAGACAGAAGAACCAGCATGAAGAGAAGGGCATTTGACGATCCGTAATGGTGCCATCAATTATTCAGACACTGCCCTCCTCCTGCAAACAGCGTCTGAATCTCAATTCTTCCACAAATGCTTGGTTAGGGGCCATTAACTCACTCAGGAAGGAGCTCGCAGGGCTTACATTTGGGGCTGCCTTCTTCTCCATCGCAGGACCAATCTCCAAAACAACAGCTCACCATCAACAGAGATTGCAGGAGGGAAGAGTCAGAACGATGGGTATGGGGGCAGCATACCTACCATTGCCCTCTATCCCCTAGTTCAGGGCAGAGGTGGGTTCTTCCTGGTTCGCACCGGTTCTATAGAACCGGTAGCAAACCACTGGTGACGTCACGGAGCCAGTTTTGTCGGTGCTGGTCTGTGGACGCTGCCATCTTTTTTTTGGATTTTTTTTATTTTTTTATTTTTTTGCTGATTTTTTTCTTCTGTGCATGCGCAGAAGCCGAGTTTCCAGCACTGTGCATGCACCACCATCTTGTTTGCAGCTCTTTTTTATTTTTTTATGAATTTTCAGCACTGCGCATGCGCACGCAGCCACGCAGCATAAGAGGAAGCGAACCGGCATCGAGGTAAGTTAGAACCCACCCCTGGTTCAGGGGTCCCCAAACCCCAGTGTGTGGACCAGCCTTGGTCTGCAGCAAGCCAGAAACTGGGCCGCAAAAACAAGTGAACAACACAGCATACAAAAAAATGCCCCCTCCAATCTGTGGAAAAACCTCTCTCCACAGAACCAGTCCCTGGTGCCCAAAGGTTTGGAGGCTGCTGTCCTAGTTACGTGTTCCCCAACTACACAGAGTCCTCTTTGAGCAACTACAATTGGTACCAACAACTTGGTCATTAAGCAAAGTGTTCACTAAGAGAAACAGCAACTCTGCCTATGCTCTTACTTCACTTTCTTTGCTTTACTGACCTACGAAGGTCGTAAATGCAAAGAATGGGTCGCGGTGACTTTTTCATCCCTGTCATAACTGCGAACAGTCGCTAAATGAGGAAGTCGCTAAACAAGGACCACCTGTGGCAGAGTCACGCCCTGTTGCAGGGAGCCTGTTTCTGGTAAATCACTGCCTTTAGTAAATATCTTAAGATGTCTTTTTTTTAAAGGCTCTTATGTCTGAATATGTTACATGAGGCCATTCAGAGCAGGGGTCTCCAACTTTGGCAACTTTAAGACTTCTGGACTTCAACTCCCAGAATTCCTCAGCCAGCAGAGGAATTCTGGGAGTTGAAGTCCACAAATCTTAAAGTTGCCAAGATTGGAGACCCTCAATTTAGAGAATGAGACTCCCTTCTGGGGATTTTTGAACTTTAAATCTCCTTTTAAAAAGTGGAAATGGGAAAAGGAATGTGTGTGAAGATATTCATCTATACAAGCATTCTGATACTGCCCCCAAGACTGCCATTTTCTCCTGTGGGCAAATTCTGCTTTGAATTGCTTGCCACCAATTGTTGGGCAGTTTTGTTTCTCTAACATGTCTGTGGGCAAACTTTTTCTTCTTATTATTTGAACGCTTGTTCTCACCCTCTTCCCGATGGCCTGATTGAAAAGTCAAAGGGCTCTTTCTAAGAACGGCCTGTTAAAGGTCACAGGAAACTAAGCTAAATGTAATTTGCAGGCCTTGGACTGCCAAGTTGCCTTACCTTTATTTTAAACCCAAAAAAAGAAACAATTACTTGGCTCTTAAAATATCCCAGGAAATTACACTGTACCCTTGGATAGATATTTAAAAATGTATCTTTGGACTGTAACAGGGATTTTAAAAACATGGTACTATTTAAAACGTGAAAGCTTGCAGGGAATGTCACACAACCTATAAATGTGAGAGGTTGCAGGGGATGCTCAGGAAACAGTAGCAGGCTCGCCCCAAATTCATCACCTACAGCTATATCTAGCTTCAAGCAAATTCTTTAGGATATTTCCTATTGCCTCCCTGCAACACCTCCATTATCACCTTACTTCCCTTTGGAAGGTACAAAGGCCAGAGGCTGCCTCACTTGTAAGCCTATGTGAATAATATTCTTATTTCGCTCCTTTGTGGGAAGATGAAAGGGTTAGAGGCAGTATCTTCTGGGAAATCAAGATGTATCTGCTCTCAACCAGGGGCGGGTTCCTCTTACCTGCCTACCGGTGTGCTGCGTGCGCATCATCTTGTTTCACACGCACACATGCTCGCTACGTGCACGCGTCCCCTCGCACGATTTTGCACAGGAAACAAAAAAAAAAGCCCAAAAATTCCAGAAAAGAGATGGTGCCGTGCAATGGACCGGCGAAGACGGCACCGGAGCCGTCGCGTGCAAATTGCGCAATCGGCGGGTCCCTACCGGAACGGCGCACTGGACCGCAGCGGTAGGAACCCACCACTGCTCTCAACCATCAGAAGAAGAAGAGGTACTGTGATGCTGTTTAAGAGGGACTCTGGAGAAGAGGTGCAGCATAGAATGAGCAGGCCAGCTCTTAAATGTCTATCTTAACACTTTATGCTCATCTCATTTATTTGACTTTTTTTCCCATTTAGGAAATTGGGTGGACATATGGCCAAAGCTGCATCCAAAGTCAGTTGCTGTCTACACTTTCCAGAACTTATGGCCTCGTGCACGTCTCCTATTGAATCGTTAAGATTACTCGCCAAATTAAAGCCACTCCTTTTAGCCTATGCAACAACTTTTTCATCAAGTCTCCTGTTTTGTTTTATTTCCTGGAGCGGTTAAGCAGCTGGATCAAATTCCACAGGGATGTACAAATTCATCGCTGTTTTCCCGAATTACATCCAAATGACACTGAGCTTGCAATTTGAACTGTCCCATACAACACAGAATAACACAGTTGGAAGGAGGTCATCTAGTCCAACCCCCTGCTTGAAAACAAGAGTCTATACTATATAGTCTACAGTGACGGTGAACCTTTTTTGGTTCGTGTGCCAAAAGGGGGGGCACGGGGGGGCGCACGCATGCGTGCCCATACCCATAATTCCATGCACCCCCCGTGCATGCATGCATGACCCCCACCCCGCTCCCGGCATGCGATGGCACGCCTGTTTTTCGCTCTCCCCAGGCTCCAGAGCCTTTTTAGGAGCCTGGGGAGGGTGAAAATGGCCTTCCCCCCCCACCCAGAGGTCCTCTAGAGGCCGGAAACGTTCCACTTGCCAACTTCCCGTTGAACTGGAGGTTCCATTTCTTTGCTCTCCCCAGGCTTCAGAGCCTTTCTAGGAGCCTGGGGAGGGCAAAAACGGCCTTCCCCACCCTCCCGGAGGCCCTCTAGAGGCCAGAAATGGGCCATTTCAAGTTGGGAAATGGGCCATTTCTGGCCTTCGGAGGGCCTCCGGGGGGTGCGGGTGGGGAAGGCCGCTTTTGCCCTCCCCAGGCTCCTAGAAAGGCTCTGAAGCCTGGGGAGAGAAAAAAAACAGGCTTCCCCACCCCCTCCAGAGGCTGAAAACAGGCTGTTTCCCGACTCCCAGTGGGCCCGAAAATCAGCTGGCTGGCACGCGCATGCGCGCCAGACCTAAGCTCACGTGCCCATCGATATGGCTCCACCTGCCACTTGTGGCACGCGTGCCATCGGTTCGCCATCACAGGTCTATACCATTTCAGACCAATGGCTGTCCAATCTCTTTTTCAAAGCCTCCAGTGATGGGGCACCCACAACTTCTGAAGGCAAGCCATTCCCCTAGTTTTTTTCACTGTTAGGCATTTTCTCTGTAGTTCTAGGTCGGTTCTCTCCTTGATTAGTTTCCATCCATTGGTTCTTGCCTTGCCTTCTGGTGCTTTATTGCGCAACAGAGTATGTAGGGACGTGTGGCTGCTGTGTAGATACCAAGAACTGGGCAATCGAGTTTCTCCAGCAACCGACAGCCAACTTTTCCAATCCGAAGAACTGGCTGGAGAAGGCCTTGCAAAGAGCTGCCAAAACTGACTTACAAAAGCCAAAGATTGCCTGGAGCCATGCAGGTGGGTGAATGCCAAATCTGCCATTAAATCAGGATAGGACTCTCCTGCTCACTGGTATTTCCCAGTTAGGAATCTGCACAGTCGCTTTGCAGAGTAAGATGGGCGGCACATAAATTAAAATAAATAAATACAGATGAGTGTTCAAAATTAACCCCTTTGCCTCCTCCTCCCCCTTTGCCTCCTACCCCTAATTCAGCCTAGCAGAATTCTGAAGCTCTTAACAGCTGTCTGGAAGCTTGGCTTACACACAGCTTCCTCTGCAAGCATTTGCTTTCTTTTATTTTATTTTTTAAAGGGAAAAAGAGCAGGACCGCAGCTGAGCCAAGAATGATGTCGGGTAAGTCTATCCTATTGCCGGGATTCCAGAGCTGCCTGGCTGGCTGTGAAGAGGGTAGTGGGAAAGGCAGCCGCATGGTTGCTCTCCGCCTGCCAGGGGTGCTCTGAGGACAAGCGGTGGGAAGCAGAGAGGCAGTCCTGTCCAGATGCAGCTTGCAAGCTTTCGTGCCTAACTTGCTCGAGCTGCAAAACCAGTTGCTACTCGGGAGGAGTTTTCATGCAAAAGCAGAGTGTGGGAGAGGAGACTGGAATCCTCCCCAGAGCTCAGGTTTGCTCCCACCGTCTTTATTTCTCACAATCAGCGGAGTCCAGGAGGTAAAAGAATAAAGGGCCACAAAAGCCACTGGTGGGATCGTGCCGGGGTGAAATGCTACCGGTTCAGCCCAGTTCAGGCGTACCGGTAGCGGCGGCCAATGGTGGTTCGGAGAACCGGTAGCGGCGACAGCACAAGGATCTGCCCACCCGCCCGGACATCGCCATTTTCTTGTTTTTCACCCTCTGCGCATGCGCAAAGCCTTCTGCGCATGCGCAGAGGGTGAAAAAGCATGTGCGCTTCTGAACCGGTAGGGAAGATAAGTAGATTTCACCACTGGATCATGCAGCACTGTTTTATCCTGAGTCACCTATTAGCCTATTTAGCCCAGATTCCCACAACCTGGGATTCTCTATCAATGTGGGTTGAGTCCCAACTTATCCCAACAGTGCAGCCATTCCATGAAGGTACAGTTTCTATGCAAGACTCTGGTCTTTCAGAAGGTGGTGACTGATAATTCTCAGGGTCTTTTGCTAAGGCCACCCTGGTTGAGTTGCAGTCCAGTCTCTCATCTTGAGGAGTGTAGGTTAATAGCAATAGCAATAGCACTTAGACTTATATACCGCTTCATAGTGCTTTACAGCCCTCTCTAAGCGGTTTACAGAGTTCAGCATATTGCCCCCAACAATCTGGGTCCTCATTTTACCTACCTCGGAAGGATGGAAGGCTGAGTCAACCTTGAGCCTGGTGAGATTTGATCAGCTGAACTGCTGAACTAGCAGTCAGCTGGAGTAGCCTGCAATAGCTGCATTTAACCACATGTTATCTAAGCCACATGTTCCTCTGGGTAGGTGGGCGGTTGTGGACAACTGCCCTACACATGAAAGAGGTCTATCCAAAATAGGATTTATATTTTGAAATCATCTAAAAGGTCCCAAAGGTGCTTCTTCAGAAGGCAACTGGACTCCAAGAAAGTCCAGTTGGGTTTCGGAAAAGCACCTTTGTGACAACTGTGACCTGGATGATTGAGAATCTCCATAGACATTCCAAAAAGTCCATACTTTTGATTTTTGGACAGTAAGGCAAATCAGTTAATAATGTTAGAAATTATTTTGGGACCTCGCGTTTCCCCCAATATGCTGACAATCTTCTATCAGAGTGGAGAAAGGAAAACAGATTACAGGATTATGCTGAGCGGGTAGAAGCATTAAATGATCATTATGGACCTCTTGTTGCCATTAAAGGTCTTGCTCTCATCCATGTGATATCGGGTAACAGTTACACTTCCTTCTAGAGCAGACTTCAACAATCTATGGTCTGTGGGCCACATTTGGCCCTTTGGCTATCTCTGCCCGGCCTGCAGTGACAGTGAAGGACCAGGGGAGACATGATAGCAGGGTTCCAATATTTGAGGGGCTGCCACAGAGAGGAGGGGGTCAAGCTATTTTCCAAAGCACCTGAAGGCCAGACAAGGAATAATGGATGGAAACTGATTAAGGAAAGATTCACCTGGAAATAAGGAGAAATTTTCTGACGGTGGGAACAATCAACCAATGGAACAGAAGGTGCCTTCAGAAGTTATGGGAGCTTCATCACTGGAAGCTTTCAAGAAGAGATTGGACTGCCATTTGTCAGAAATGGTGTAGGGTTTCCTGCTTGGGCGGGGGGTTGGACTAGACTAAGAGCCGAGGTGGTGCAGCGGTTAGAGGCAGGTACTGCCGGCCACTTTAGCTGACACTGATCGGTCAGCGGTTCAAATCTCACCACTCAAGGTTGACTCATCCTTCCATCCTTCCAAGGTAGATAAAATGAGGACCCAGATTGTTGGGGGCAATATAAATATACATTGCTTACTGGTGTAAACCGCTTAGAGAGTGCTTGCACTGTGAGGCAGTATATAAATCTCACAAATTAATTAATTAATTAATTAATTAATGACCTACAAGGTCCCTTCGAACTCTGTTAATCTCTCTGATGGTGGAGACCATGGCAGTGGCCCTATGGATTCGACCCTCCTCAACAGTCCCAGATTCACACATGGCTCCTCGGGAAAATTAACTGACCACCCTTCTTCTACGGTCAACTTCAGCTGAGGGGAAGACAAATCATTGGGGCTGTGATATTAACACAGAGATTCACCTTGTCCTTATTCCCTCCCGTCTCTCCCCGGCTGTTCTTTCAAAAGAAAAATGCATTAAGCCCTACCATGCATGCCACAAGAGCAGAGTTTGGCTCTTAGACTTTGTGACATCTATGAAAGGGCTCTGACTCAAAAACAAAAAAAGCCACCGCTCCTGTTACATACCGCGTCAGGCACTGCTACCTTTGTGCCCAGATCAGTCTTTCACACAACTGTCAACCCTCAGTGAAAGCCTTGAATGTTTGAAAGTCAACAGAATGACTTCCCTAAAATGCTGCCGAACAGCCTTCACCAGAGGCTGCTTGTGATCTCCAGCTTCTTCCGGTGCACAAAGGAGGCAGCTTCCTCTTATTCCTCAGTCCTATCATCTGCTGGCTGAAAGATAATGGAAGGCTTAGGATAAAATGAAAGTCTGTTGCAAGGGCGAGCAACTCTGGCCCCTTTACGGATTGTGGACTTCAATTCCCAGAATTCCTGAGTCAGGCTGGCTCAGGAATTCTGAGAGTTGAAGTCCACCGGTCTAGAGGTGGGTTCCTCCCGGTTCACCCGAACTGGTAGCAAACCATTAGTGATGTCACAATGATGTCATGGAACCAGTTCGGTCGGTCCGGTTTTTGGGGGGTTTTTTTCTTCTGCACATACATCGCCATCTTGTTTTTGGCTTTTTAAAAAAAAATTGGGGGGGGGATTTTTCGGCACTGCGCAGCCACGCAGCACGAAGGGAAGCGAATCGGCAGCGAGGTAAGTTAGAAACCACCCCTGCACCGGTCATAAAGGGGCCAGAGTTGCCTACCCATGGTCTGTTGTTTATCCCCTTCCCTTTTGCTGGGCTAACAAGGCCAATAGCTATATTTTCTGATCAGCCCTAGGCTTCTCCTTCCTGCAAAAGAAAAGGGGCATTTCCTTTGCCTCTTCTGAAGGCAATTCTTAGATTTTTGTCTTGAACCTAAAGGTCATCTCCAACCACAATCAACATTCCCCTCCCCCATTGAAATCATTTCCCTCCTTTTTTTGCCCGAGGTGCAATTTGCAATCATACCTTCCTTTGTGCTGAGTGTCAGCAAGCTTGACAGCTGCCACCATATTGTATGTGCCATGTGTGCTGATTAATAATCAGAAGATGTGATGGTTAAACAATGAACTCAAGCCTTGCTAAAGAGAAGAAGCAGTCGGTCTAATGTTGGCCCGCAGAAGGTGGGTCAACTGAGGCAACTGGACTTTCTGGTTTTTCTTTGACGACGTTTCGCTTCTCATCCAAGAAGCTTCTTCAGCTCTGACTGGATAGTTTGGGAACGGAAGGATTTATACTCCTTGCAGGCAGCTGGTCATTTGCATTCTTTTGGAGAGTTGTTGAGGCCACTTGCAGGTCTCACTTGGAGAGGGCTGTTCAGTTTTGACGTAGATGGCCTCTCTCAAGAGAGGAGGAGGGATACAACATCATCTATCTCCAGTCTACAACACAGTCCTTTCAGCAATCCCAAGAATGCTCCACACCGATTTGCACTACTCAGGTGACTCTGAGGACACAGATAAACCTCCAGGTGGCCTCAACGACTCTCTAAAAGGATGCAAATGACCAGCTGTCTGCAAGGACTATAAATCCTTCCATTTCCCCACCATCCAGTCAGAGCTGAAGAAGCTTCTTGGATGAGAAGCGAAACGTCGTCAAAGAACAAACCAGACAATCCCGTTGCCTCTCGAAAAAGCACCTTTGGGACAACCATAACCTGGATGACTGAGAATCTCCATAGGTATATAGGTGAGGGAGACCACTTCATATCCATAGAGTACACCCAATTCGCTTTTATAAGTTGGCAGACAATCTACAAACAATGAACAAAATGTTGGCAGATGATAAAAGTGCCTTCAAAACATTAAGAACAGCAAAATGAAGAAAAATCCCAGCCCAAACAAGAGACAACCAAAAATAGTGCAAGGGAATATATATATATATATATATATATATATATATATATATATATATATATATATATATATATATATATATATATATATATATATATATATATATATATATATATATATATATATATATATATATATATTGCATATATAGAAAAGTCATCTCTTCAGTAAGAGTGTGCCAGCAGTGAAAATCAAAAGACACACTGTGACATGCATTAGATTTTCCTTTACAGACAAGAGAGCGAGGCTGCTTTAAGATGGCATTTTAAGAAAGCTTTTGTGTAATAAATCTCGTGGCCATTTAATTGGGAACACCTTTACAAACAATTAATTAATCATGCTGGGGACTGAAGCTGGCACATTCTAAATGCAACACCAGGTGCCCCCGCCATTCGAAGGCCTTACTGTCATCTGAAAAGTGGCTGGCTGGGAGAGAAGCAACAAGCTTTCTTCATTTGCAACACCGAGGTGGTGGAATTCTCTGCCAAGGAATAGGTATTTGTTTCTCTCCCCCCCCCTCCCTTAATGGTGCATTCCAGAGGTGGGTTCCTACCGGTTCTAACCGGTTCTTTAGAAACGTTAGTAAACCGGTGGTGATGTCACGGAGCCGGTTCTGTCGGTGCCAGTCTGTGGGCGCCACCATCTTGGATTTTGTTTCTGCGCATGTACAGAAGCTAATTTTTGCTTCTGCGCATGCGCAGAAGCTATTTTTTTTTATTATTTTCCAGGAAGGGACGAGCGCGCAAAACGTGCACTTCCGTCGCGATGCGAACTGGTGGGGAAGGTAAGTAGAACCCACCCCTGGTGCATTCAAATATTGTTAGGTTTCTTTTGTGCATTTGATTTGTCTTAATTTCTTTCACCGCTGCCCCCTCCCTCCCTTCCAGCTCTGTAGTTTAATGAAGGATTAGACAGCCTCTTTTTTTTGTATTTCAGAAAATCAGTTCTATTTTGCTGCAGCAAACTTAAGAAAACATAATGTCTTCTGATAAAAAATTGGATCGGCGGAACAAGGGCCACCAGATTCCTCCTGATTTTTGCCACTTTAGATTATTTATTTATTTTTATGTATCAAATAATCCCATCTCGCTCTGAAAAGCGACCAGGGCTGTCCTTCTATCATGCCCCCCTTTCCCGCCCTCCCCCCCACCAGCTTTGCAGTTCTGTCCAAAGCAATTTTAATGAATCGGTTTCCTTATTCTTCAACCGTCGGTTGAGGACAGAAACCTTCTGGTAAACGTGACCGTATTAAATGACTGCTTCTATTAATTGCTTATTTGTTTACTTTCAGAAAATGCCTGGGTTGGAATGTTGTTTGAAGAAGCTGCCAAAATGCCGGGTTCCTCTGAACTTCAGATTTCGAAGAGCGCCTAATACACCCATCCGCAGATTTATACGCAAGGACAGCAAGACGTCCTATTGTGTCTATTGCACACCTTCAACCATTTTATACTGCATTTTGAACTGCTGGAACGAGTCTGTTTCCCTCCTGAACGGCAGCTGCCCATCAGTCTTCTTGGAATGAATGTGACGGCCAAGTTATAACAGATGAAATAAATATAGTACAGTTTAGAACAAATGGAGCGGATCCTTCAAGAGGCAGCCAGCAGTGGATTATGTCAATTGTTCTGGATTGGAGAATCCGGGTTGTTACGACTTTACTTCTCCTAGGTTCTGTAACGTATCCAAGTCTTCTAGCAAGGAGGACTAAGTTCTAACTTAGAACTACGTCGCCTTCGGCATGACCTAAGCATAGCTGATAAAATTATCTGCTACAATGTCCTTCCTGTCAATGACTACTTCAGCTTCAACCACAACAATACACGAGCACACAGCAGATACAAACTCAAAGTGAACCGCTCCAAACTTGACTGTAGAAAATACGACTTTAGCAACAGAGTGGTAAATGCCTGGAACTCACTACCTGACTCTGTGGTTTCGTTACCAAACCCCCAAAACTTTACCCTTAGACTGTCCACTGCTGACCTCACCCGATTCCTAAGAGGTCAGTAGGGGGCGTGCATAAGTGCACCAGCGTGCCTACCGTCCCTGTCCTAATGTTCCCTCTTATCAGTACCCATTTTATGTATATAAACAATGTTATATCTATGTATATTACCAATACGTACTTGACAAAATAAATAAATAAATAAAAATAAATAAATAAACCAGGGTTCTAACCAGCTGGAGAGAGACCACATTTGAATGCGAAGGGAGAATGGGTGTCTCTCAGAGCCCCCCTCCAGGCCTGAAGAGACGGGGGTGCAGCCCTTACATTGTTCTGGGGCCCATGGAGCTCAAAGGGGGCCCATGAAGGGGAATTTTTTTTTAGATTTTTACAAAACCAAATTTTTAAAAAGAAAAACAATATTGGATATATACTTCATACTCTATACTTTGTGTGTACTATACACAGTATAGCAAAACCGCCTTGCAGCCTTGTTTGACATAACCTTTATTAATCTGAAACTCAGTGAACAGTTACTTATGCAATTTATTGAATTTTAATTTCATTACTTATTTATTTAAGTTTGCCCAAGTTTGGTTTCATTTTGTTTATGAATATATTTTATATTTCATTTCAGTTTGTGAATGGTTATGAAATGTCATCTCAAAAATCCGGAGCTCAAAAAACGCAAGGAAAAGCAGAAACATGAGATTAATAAAAAGGGGCGACAAATGTTTTTTTTTCCAATTTGGCGTTAAATGCAAAACAAGCGAAACTAACCCAAACATGAAACTTTAAATTCAGAACAATGTGAGAGAAGTACAGAATTGAAACAAAGGTCGGAATCTCATGAGGCCAGTTTGGATTTTCAAGAATCATCAGATCAAGTAAATTCTCAATTTAAAGATATGTGTCCATGTGTAGGTGAGGGGGGGGGCATATTAGTCTTGTTCCGGCACTTAATAATCCTCTCGGTGGTCCTGCCTCCATCCCTGAAGGGGATGTACTTCTGAAAGCTTTTGCATTTCCCCCCTAGCTGCTGAATCCCGACAGACATACACCCAGAGAGAAAGAGAGAGAGAGACAGACAGACAGACAGACAGACAGACAGAGACAGAGACAGAGACAGAGACAGAGACAGAGACAGAGAGACAGACACTCAGGAACTGGACTAACTTCCCCCAGAGATCCGAATTATCCCCACCTTGCTGGCCTTCCGAAAAGCCATTAAGACGTGGCTCTTCCTGCAGGCAGGGTGATTTTGAGACTACTTTTCCCCCATGTATGCATGGTGTTGTATGTCGTTTTTAAACTCTTTTAAAATTGTTTTTAATCATTTTAATGTTTAGTTGTTCCTTAAAATGTTGTACGCTGCCCTGAGTCCTCAGGGAGTAGGGCGGCATAGAAGAACATCTAAATAAATAAATAATAAATAAACTCTCAGCACAATGTTCCTGCTTCATACCAGCTCTACAACCTTTCTTGCATGTGCCTTCTAGTACGTGTGTTCCCAAGCCTTTGGGTGCATTTCTTTCTTTCCTTCGACAAAACAAAACAAGCCCTGAGAGCACATAAAGACTCATTTCCGCCTTGGCAGGAGCCGGACTCAGAAAGACCTCCATGCACTGGGGGGGGTGGAGGGGGGCAGGCAGTCCAGGCAGAAAAGCTGCCAAAGAGCAAACAGGGCAGCATGCCTGTAACAGCAAGCAAGACCGCCAGCCCTAGCCACGCTATCTGGAGCACTGTGGCATGCGAGAGGATGCTAGTTGCTGGCAGTGCAGGAACGAGGTCGTAGGAAGGCCAGCGGACTGGAGGAATCCAGATAGAAGGGAGAGGAAGACGGACCGCAAATGGTCACCTGGAAAATCCAACTCTCCCTCTTTTTCTCTGTCTCTCTCTCTCTCTCTTTCTCTAACACAGGAGTGTCAAACTCAATTTCATTGAGGGCCGCATTAGGCTTGTGTTTGATCTGTGGGGGGCAGCTCGAAGTCACTTGTGTTGGGGGCACCTCTGGTAGCCCAAGCGCTCTGCCAGTGAAAATGGGATCCTGAGCTCTGTTTATTTATTATTTATTTTATTTTGTGAGATTTTATGCCTCACAATGCAAGCACTCTCTAAGCGGTTTACACCAGTAAGCAATGTATATTTATATTGCCCCCAACAATCTGGGTCCTCATTTTACCTACCTCGGAAGGATGGAAGGCTGAGTCAACCTTGAGCCGGTGCGATTTGAACTGCTGACCTGCGGATCACAGTCAGCTAAAGTGGCCTGCAGTACCTGCCTCTAACCGCTGCGCCAACTCGGCGACGGCCTCCTGCAACCTTCTGCCAGAGAAAACGGAATTCGGGAGGGCCACGAGGCACCACAGGCTGGTCCCTCGCTGTTTCCAGGTGGCTCCACGGGCCAGATTTAAGTCTTGAGTTTGACACACCTGCTCTAACACAAAGTCCTTCAATCGAGATGTCTATGGAGATTCTCAGTCATCCAGGTCATGGTTGTCCCAAAGGTGCTTTTTCAAGAGGCAACTGGACTTCCTTTGTTTTTAGCAATAGCAATAGCACGTAGACTTATATACCTCTTCACAGTGCTTTACAGCCCTCTCTAAGCGGTTTACAGAGTTCAGCATATTGCCCCCAACAATCTGGGTCCTCATTTTACCCACCTCGGAAGGATGGAAGGCTGAGTCAACCTTGAGCCAGTGAGATTTGAACAGCTGAACTGCTGAACTAGCAGTAGCCTGCAGTGCTGCATTTAATCACTGCGCCACCTCGGCTCTTTTTCCTTGAGGATGTTTCGCTTCTCATCCAAGAAGCTTCTTCAGTTCATGGCCCAACCTCTAACAGGCTACAGCCACTTTAGCTCCCCACACCCAATTTAGCCCTAAGGGAGGGGACTTGGGGCTTGGATAGACTGAGGAATGGGAGCAGCTAGGGAACGGAAGAAGCTTCTTGGATGAGAAGCGAAATGTCTTCAAGGAAAAATAAAGTCCAGTTGCCTCTTGAAAAAGCACCTTCATCCAAGACTTTCCAGAGTCAGATCAAGGCAGTGGTGGATTGCTACCGGTTTGCCATGGATTGGGAGAATCGGTAGCGACGGCGGCAGGAGGCTCCGCCCACATGCCCAGACGTCTCTGCGCATGCACAGAAGCGCCACACACACACACACGCAAGCACGCACGCTCCCAATAGCAAACCAGTAGCGAAGGTAATTGAAACCCACTACTGGATCAGGGTCTTTCAAATCGGGCAGATTTGGAGGAGGAAAAAATTACCAAAGACGCCAATAGATCTATACTCAGGTCAGATGATTGCCACAGCTTCTTAGGGAACAGCTGCAGTAAAGATCTGCTCCTTGGAGACCTGCAGCAGGTGCTAGCTTTGTTCCACCCCAAGCCTTCCTCAGTGGAGGAGGCAGGTGTTACTCTGAAGGAGGGAGGCAGGTGCAGATAGCTCCCCAAAGCCCCTGGCTCCCCAACCAGACAGAGCTGTTGCTTACAAACATGGGGCTTCAGAGAGGTCCGGCTGGACTGGAAGGGTTATTTCTTGTTTTAACTTGCCCTGCCAAAATGTAATTTTTTTAATTAAAAAAAAATAGTGTCGTATTATCTACCTGGGCACAGAATAAGGAACGGGACAGCTCATTCTTGGCTTGTTCCAACGCCAGTAGTGTAAGATTTCTATAACTTTTGAGCTTCCACCTGTATCGATGTCTCCTCCCAGAATTCACAACACTGGACAAGTTGATCAGGGAGTTCTAAGGAACTGAAATCCAACCATGTGGATTGCAGCCAGATTTGAGAAGGCTGCGTTAAGCTAATCTCCATCTGCAAAATATATATATATAGGATTTTTTGCTGATAAATGAAAATAAAGGGAGACTATTATAGATCTATTTTGAGCTTATTTTGCTCTCGTCAGATAGCCATACCCCTTACTGGGATTTGAACCCAGGCCGGCTGCCTTGCAGGGCAGCAACTTAACCACTAGGCCATAGGCTCTGTTCCCAATCAGCTCTTTCACCAGGAAAGGGTTATATATGTTTTTCTGTCGTGTTATCCTGGTGTACCCAAATATGGGAGAGAAAGCATCACAGCTTCCTTTTTGCCTTTCAGCCCCTCACTGGGACCATCCAGGCTGTTTTTTATATAGCCGACACACTAATCTATATGTGTAGGATATAAATAAATACCAGAGCAAGCAGCAGTTCTGATTCAGGACTGGTCAATTTGCTGCTGAAAGTCAAAAGCAAGGATATATGCCTCTCTCTTTCAGTGTCTCTAAGTCAGAGGTCTTCAAACTTGGCAACTTTAAGACTTGTGGATTTCAGCTTCCAGAATTCTGGGAGTTGAAGTCCACAAGTCTTAAAAGCTGCCAAGTTTGGGGACTCCTGCTCTAAGTGATGCTTGTCCTTTGGCCGCTGACTCCTGGACCCACAGAATGACTGAGCCAACTGCAGAATAGGCCACAACAAGACCCGTTAGTTCACTGTTCCATGTGCTGTGCAAACCTTACCAGAGGCAACTGCTTGGCAGTCTGAGGCCTTTGTCTCTTTCTGCCTAATGGTAAGGCCACTCCCGCGCAAATCTTATTATATGCTAAACATCTGCCATCAGAAGGTGAGACGCTGGTAATCCCCAGGCTGGCATTTTTTCCTAGCTTGGAGGATAAAATAACATGGGGAGCAGGAGGGATGCTTAGATTGTGGGAGTTAGCACCCAGGCGCAAGAGCAGAACTAATGAAAAAGTTGCCAGCTATTGAGGAAACGTCTTTCCGAGGGGTTGTTTCTTGAGCCCAAATCAGTTCATATCTGCCAAGTTGGCACACAATCATCACTTTAGTGTAAGGTTTGAGTATCTCACCTGTGCTCAGAAACGAGAGTCAAAAGAGGCATTGTGTACTAAGCAGAATAACTCTCTCCTTTAGCTCCTATCAAGAAATATTACCTATCACGACTGTTCAAGGTAGAAGTGAGGAGGAAGTGGTACAGATCAGATTCAAATGAGATAGGATAGCCTTTCAAGAAACCGGATGTTTCTAGGTCCACCTGAAAAAGGCAAATGATATAGCACTCCACCTGAGTGTGGTCTCCTGCATAAAGGGGCAGGGTTTGAAGTCAGACTCATTGACTCACGTGGTTTTTAATCCAAATTCTTTTTTTTTAAAAAAAACACGCACACAAAAGTTCAACAGTAGGTGAGCAGAATGTCACGTAGTGAATATTGTCAGTTGTATGTCTATGCAGGGTGATGCACCCCTATCCTAATATTATGGTATATTCCAATACAGGCAGAACACGTGATATGAGTTGTACGCATGTGTGCATTCCAAAACCACCATTATTCTCTTTGACTTGGCTCTTGACCGGGACGGTCGCATTTTCTTAGCAAAAATGTAATTATTCAGAATTTATTGTTTTTGTACCGAAATAAATATTTTCTATTAGACCTTTAATCTCGGCTTTATTTCTAACTGTCTGAATTCCAAGCAAAGATCCAAATCGTCTCTATGAGATTTATTCTCACCCTTAACACAGAAGGAAGGCCTGGAATAACCACTGGAACTGCAAGTTTATTATCTATCTTCTCCTACTATTGAGATAAAACAGTTTGACCTCTTAAGTCTCAGGGTATTTCCAAACTAACATCTTCTGGCACTATTTAAGTAGTCCTCAATAAATCATTAAAAAAAATCTCTCCTTCCTATGTTTAACCTGTATATTTGAAAATAAATAAAAGCAAGGGAGAAAGAGTATTCGTACATGCTCTTTCTTGTCTCGTTACATTGTGTGTATGTGTGTGTGTGTGTGTGTGTGTGTGTGTGTGTGTGTGTGTGTGTGTGTGTGTGTTCATATTCCTGTCTTTGGCTCTGAAAAGGGATTAAATTCAGTCAACAAAATCAAGAAACGGTGTAATACAGAAAAAAAACCCGTGATCAATACAATGTCAACAATAAAAAACACATTATTAAGCCGGGCATCATACAATTAGAATGCTTTGTTATACAAAATCATTCTTCTTTGCTACTTGAAAACATCACAGAATTAGCTTTTGGGCAGACATCCCTGGCAAGGATTTATTTTAGCCTTGACTAAAAAAAAAACCACTCCATGTATATATCTCTGTTTAGGTTTTCTAATCTTGTGTAGAAAAATTAATAAACCTAAGAAAATGCTCCGGCTTCGGTTCATATATCCATTCCAACAATAAAGGCAGAAACCTTGCTTGATTCAGATACAGACTGAGTGAACTTCTGAGCTCCAGACTCAAAGCTGAATTCCTGCAGAACCAATTCAAGAACCAACCCTGGCATTCATTCCTCAACAGAGTACAGATAACACAGAAAATAGTCTCTTCTAAGTGGAATTTGGAGCCCTCTTTTCTCTCCATCTTTCTGCCTTAGTGGCAGCCTTGCTCCAAAGCATATCTTGAAAATCTACACCTGTAGAAGCCTAAACAGCCCTCTGCCTAATTCCATCGCAAGTAATTAATTCAGATCTCTGGGAAAGCTATCTGTCCTCCTTTCACTGACGAGAGAGAGAGAGAGAGAGAGAGAGAGAGAGAGAGAGAGAGAGAGAGAGAGAGAGAGAGAGAGAGAGAGAGAGAGAGAGAGAGCCTTAGGAAGTTAATGAAAGGGAAAGAAGAGGTGGAGAAACAGAAAGAGAGAAGGAGAGAGGGGGAGAGGGAGGGAGGGAGGACATGGGAAAATGGAATTATAGAGGGTGACCTCACCCAATGTTGGGATGTGCCTCTCACCAAATTACCTTTAAGGCTGCTTATCCCAATAGATTCAGGATTCTCCAGTCCAAATGATCATTGCCAAGAATTCTGGGAATTGATATCTGGAGACCATCAAGATTAGGAAAAGAATGTCAGCCGCCATTGACTAAAGAGTGTTTATGTCATCCTAATAAAGGGTATCCACCTTGGTGAGATGAGCGGCATAGAAGACTAATAATCAATCAATAAAAATCTTTTATGATCCAGTGGCTAGACTGGATCCATTAGATAACTTCATTTCCTACAAAAGTGTAGTTGTTGTTATTCATTTTATTATTTCAGTAGGTAGCCACAGGGAGGGGACTCTGTAAAGCAACCGTCCCTCAGCCTATGTTCTCCACATGGTTTGGATTGCAATTCTTAAAACACTCAGCCAACATGATCAATAGTGTGATTGGGTAATGGAAGTTAGCAGTACACTTATTCACAACCATAGGGCTTAGTAAAATTCATATAAAATTACAGATAATTCTCGCTTAGACACCACAACTGGGATCAGCAACCTGGTTGTTAAGCAAAGCAGGTACTAAGTGAAACCGAACATCAGGCACAAAGTCTATACACATCAGGCATCGAGCCTATACACAACAATTTGGTCAACATTACATTGGCACCAGATAAGAGTCAACAGAATTCAGGAGGGGTTGGACTTGGAGGACTTGTGGTAACGCAATGATTCTAAACTGATGATGCGCTTAATTCCACCCTCAGCTCTTCCTCTTTCTCCTACATCGTGACTGCGCTTCTGATCTGACCTCAGCTTTCTTTTGCTTAAGAGGCCTGCAAAGGTCATAAATGCGAGGATTGGTCATGAAATAATTTTTTGCATCTCCTTTATAACTTCAAACGGGCGCTAAACAAGATAGTCGTAAAATGAGAATGATCTACACAAGAATCACTATAAATTCAATCCAACCCGGTTAAAATTAACAGCACTATCAACATCTGCATTCATAATGAAATTAACACCTTGGAGAAAGCGATGTTACAAAAGGCTGCAATGTATATGGCAGTAAACTGCACACCAGCTAGCTAGCGTTTCGCAAATGAATCAGATATGGAGGCTAAGTGGTATATGCAAAAAGGGGGAATGGGTTTTAAACAAGATCCGGATATTGGCCCTCGTTGAATCATAAAGAGCTAAACAAAGGTTAAAACAAAAGAATTATGCATCCCAGTGCTTTTACGCTCATTATTAGCCTGATGTCCCACAAGAAATTTAACCAGTGGGACTTGCAATTAATACCTGTAATATAATAGACCTGATTATAATAACTGGGATAATTACATTATATCCAAGGAGGATGAGAAAGAGGGTCTTGCAAAACAAGTCCTTTGTCTTTGCTTCACTCTGCCTCTGCCTTGCAGGTAATCACTAGCAACACCAGGCAAACCCTTTTTTAATGGACTCTTAATAATGCTGTAATTTCCTTTTGCAGTGAAAGTTTTCCAAACAGTCGAAGAATCAAAACAAAGCAATGATTGCTTCTATTAGCATTAAATTCCACTTTGAGAGCAAGAATAAATCAAACAGGAGATTCAATTCAGGGCAGAACGATAAAAAAAGAAGAAGCCAATAATGATTTTTTAATATTAATAAGAAAAATATATTATTATGCACTCTTAAGCATTTAAACTTCTAACCCAATCAGTACAAAGTGCGGAGATAAATCAAGGCCGCAGAATGGAGAGTCACTTCCAGGACAGAAGAAATAAAACAGCAGCCATCATCTATGGGTCTCAAGCAGGTTTGACAATTTTAAAGGGAGGCATGTGGGCGGGAAGAGGGGGGAGAAAGGAAGAATTTACGAGGCTGTCATTTTCCTAACAAGCTTGTTAATCCTTTGTCTCTGTCCAAGGAAAATAGAATAGGGCCGCAGTCCAAAGAAACCTTGAATTAACCATAGCCATGACGTTTCTAGCTCCCTTGCACTCGTTCAAAAAAGGCGATATGGGGCAGATAACTTGTTCCTTGCATCATTTATTAGGTGAAGTTTGCCACTATTGTTTCATAGACAATAGGCTAGACCCAATTTCACAAGTTCAAAAAGCTCGCTGAAAATAATTACGTATGCAATACATAAACAAGTTGGCACGTTGAGTAGTTTCTACAATGTTCTGCAACCTGGTGTCTCCAGACTGTTTTAGACTACAACCTCCCTACTCCCCGATTGTTGACCACACTGGCTAAGAACTTGGGGAAATACAGTCTCAACTTGTCTGAATGACTCTTTTTTTACAACCCTATAATCCCTTAATTCAGGGTAGAGTCGGGGCGACTGGATGGAGGTGAGCGTTTACTGGCCGGATGCCCTTCCTGACACTATGCAGAGTTCACAGCAGATATTTTTTCTTTGCGTGCTAGAAGAGAAACATCTGCCACTATCCAGGATTGAACTCCCAACCTTCCGAGTGGGAGGTGAGTGTCTTCACCACTAGGCCACCATGCCACTCTAACTTCCCCCAATGACAACAGGTTGGAAAAGGCAATGTTAAACCCAAACAAATGGCAGTGAAATCTGGATGGAAAGCTTCGCATAAGACTATTTCTCCACCAGATACTTGTGGCATCTTTTAGCATCATCCGTCACTGTGCCAATATAAAATAATGAGGACAACTGTTACATCATCTCTGTTAAGGAGTTATTGTGCTGTTGAGCACATACACAGCGAAATGTGATTGTTGCAGTTTGATATGAGTTGCTATTCAGTCAATAAACAGATACGTTTAGTATATACAAATAATTTACTTAAAGTAGTAGCAAAGTTTAATAGGAAGTCCAAGTCATACACAGTAAGTCAGTCCATATGAAGAATCTTCTTCTTGCCTATCTTTGTTTTAACTAGCAAACAAAGATTACAGCTAATAAACAAATCTATACTATCACAGATAGTTACTCTTTTCACAGCAGCTCTTCACAGTACTTTCACACAGACACAAAGTCAATTACTCAACAGTGAAGCAGCAGAGATAATCAGCAGAGAGAGTCAACACTCCGGAACACACTATCATATCGCACATCGCACATTGCATTCTGAGCATGCTCTCTTGCTTCCTTTTATAGTAATCAGCCTACAATGCATTTAAAGCAATATACACATAAACATTGATTTGTGGCTTGTTCATATATTAGCAAACCCAATCGTTTGAACAGAGTTCTAACAATCTCAATGACAGCAGGTGACATCAGAAGATGGTGTAAAGTGAATAGTAAGGAAATGACCTAAATAATGAAGCTTGTTGAATTTCCATGGTTAGGATTGGACACTGTGAGCTTGAAGGAACACAAATATGAGTATTGTGTGCAGAAAGTACTACACTCCCTGGTAGCTTCAACGAAAAGAACCAAATAGCAAATAATACCATATCCAATAGAATATTTATTGTTTATTATTCTTGTAGGGCAACTTGGAAGCCCTACCTATCTGAACAATAAGCTTCTTATAAGCTATAAACTCAAGATCTCTGGCCGAGACCCTAGCTAATCAAGGCACAGGACAGGAATAAATGGAAAAAACGGTTTGATCTGCTAAAAGGCCACTTTTAACAGTAGACATTTAACTGACCTCAACTTGCAGAATTGTTGTGAGGGTAAAATGGGGAAGAGTTAGACTGCTCTGAGCTTTAGCAAGAATGGGAAATAAAAGTGAAGTCATAAATACAGATTTTTAAAGCAACTGCACATTATAAGAGTGACATGTGACCCTTACAATGAAAAATGAATTTACTCTGTTATGAATTAATCTGCCCTTTACTGAACCCATTAAGGCTACAAGAGTGCATGTCTCCTCGCTGTGCAATTCTGGAGTGTTGGATTACAGTTCCCCAAATTCTTAAAAGACAATCAGAAGCTGTGTGTGGAACAGAACTTTTGAAAGCTGCGATCCCGTAATGGTATGTGGGAATGACCTTGCTAGAGCAAGGAGAGGCAACCAAGAAAATAGTCAGATAAAAGGGCAGCTTAGCCCACATCAGGAACGAGGAAGTGGTGGGATTCAAATTTTTTTACTACCGTTTCTGTGGGCGTGGCTTTGTGGGCGTGGCGTGGCTTTGTGGGCATGGCAGGGGAAGAATACTGTAAAATCCCCATTTCCTCCTGATCAGCTGGGATTCGGGAGGCAGAGAATAGATGGGGGCGGGGCCAGTCAGAGGTGGTATTTACCGGTTCTCCGAGCTACTCAAAATTTCCACTACCGGTTCTCCAGGACTGGTCAGAACCTGCTGAATCCCACCTCTGGAACGAGGAAAGGGCAAGAGGGTCAGAAGAGAGCCTCGCTAGTTTAGGATGAGGGCAGGGAGATAAGTATTTTCCAATTTGCAAAATTCTGTTAATGTACACTTTACAAGCAAACAGAATTAGTTCATCTGGATAAGTTCCCCGTCTGATCTACTGATCTACACTGTAAGACTGACATCAGTTTTACAGATCTGAAAGTACTTCTCCCCTCTCTTTACAGCATAAAAACTAGGGAGGGTCTCTTGCCCCACCCACATTCCTGCTGAGGGCCAAACTGTTTTTTATATGACTGTTCCTTCGGTTGTGTCTCGTTGCTGTCTCCCAAGGCCATTCCCACATACCATTACAGGTCTTAACCTATTTACCAGCCAAGAGGCTTTGAAGATAAACTAACCAACCTCTGACCCACTGGGTCATCCTTACAAAGGTATTTCCTAACCAGATTTCTCAATGCCATCAACAATGAGGAAAGTTTCTAATGCACTGGCTACTCTGGAAAAGTTCTTAAAAATTCAGATATTCAGAGATGCATCTGCCTTGAAAACAGCAAAAATGCTGGCCACTGACGCAGAACATGTCAGGTGCAAACAATCAGGACTATTTGTAAGATTACTAAGTGTAGAATATTTATTCTAGCCTATACACAAGAACCTGATCAACTAAAGTTTAACAACAAATTGATGCCAGATATAAGGGTCAGCAGAATTCAGAAAACATGGACTTGGACCATTTGTGGAAACACAATGACTCTAAACCGATGACACATTTAACTCCGCCCCCAGCTCTGCCTGCTCTTCTCCTACAGCTATCTGTTTATATTGATCCTTCCCATTTTAGGCTGTCACACTGGACAAGTGTTACTGGAAGAAGGCCTGTGACAACAGGGTCATTGACTGCCAGATTAAAGTGTTATATGAAATTATCGGGATGTAGGACAGAATTAACCCCTGCACTAAATGTATTACAGATTAAGTTACATGTAATTGCAATTACATTACATGTAATTGTAACATACAGCAATTAAGAAATAATGTTCCGGTATAGGACAAAAGATGATACGCCATCACTGCAATTTAATACAATCTCTCATCCAGGAACAGCCTTTTCAGGTAACTAAATTTCTACAAAGCGCAAGTCCAAAACATATGCATGATTCTATACTCTCTCCTCAGATAATCAGAGTAATAAGGGGCCGTAATTTTCATTGCTGAAAAGTTGGTTTTGTATTCATGGATTTGAAAAGCCTTGCTCATTTCATCCCATTGTGTTCTACTGCCAAACTTGCCAAAGGAACTAAATTACGGAGCCATTTTTTGAAAGCAGGAACCCAACGCTTCCTGTCAAACTGCAACATACCAAATGCTTTCTGGGTGCCACCATACTGATAATCATCTTCATAATATCTCCCTCCAGCTTGTTTCCTACTGGATTCCAAATATGTTTCCAGCTGATGACTCATTATTATTTTTTTGTCAATCTGACAGATTGACAGATTAATTGATCCATCGAGCCAAGCCCGTGATCAGCAAGGCCACATAGGTATCAAAGAACCCTCCTAGAGAACCGGGATGACTCACTGCGGAATTGAGTGGCTTGATTTAATTTCGAAATAAATCACTTCGTCAACGGGACCCAATGTGAAATGATGATTTCAGAAGAGAATGTCATTTTGAGCTTTCAAATGTCACACAAAACGGTGCTTGTTTTTTTTTTAAAAAAAAAGTTTTTGCTTACTTTAATTTCTCACTAGGGAGCATTTAAGGGGAACACGCAAAGAGAACATGAGGATAATTGCACTTTCCAACTCAGGATCCTAGCAAGTGGTATTTAGAGGCATATATTATATCTGCTTTGGAAATATGACATACTCCTTATGAGCTGAACCCAGTTCTTCATTAACCTGCCCTCCAAACTGAGGAAGTGAGAATTAATCTCACAGAGGCGAAATAGATCTTTCTCCCAGAATTCAAACATTTAGAAATAAAGCCAAAGTTTAAAAGTCTAATTAAAATATTTATTTTGATACAAAAACAATAAATTCTGATTGTTTACATCGCTGCTATAAAATGCGACTTTCTCAGTCGAGAGCCAAGTCAAGAAGGGGAGAAATGGAGCTTTAGGAATGCACACATGCGTACAAGAATATTATATCACGTGGTAGGAATGTACCATTATAATAGATAGGGATGCAGCTCCCTACATGTACATACAACTGACAATAATCACACCGTGACACAAACTGATAGTCATCACCACCCCTTCTGACAGCAAATTCTATAATTTAGCTAAAAGGATAATTAGAACTGCAAAAAAAAAACCCAATTGCTACCAACCTGCCTTCCATTGAGGACCTATATACTGAACGAGTCAAAAAGAGGGCTGTGAAAATATCTACAGACCCCTCACATCCTGGACATAAACTCTTTCAACTCCTACCCTCAAAACGATGCTATAGAGCACTGCACACCAGAACAACTAGACACAAGGACAGTTTTTTCCCGAATGCCATCACTCTGCTAAACAAATAATTCGCTCAACACTGTCAAATTATTTACTAAGTCTGCACTACTATTAATCTTCTCATCGTTCCCATCACCCATCTCCTCCCACTAATGACTGTATGACTGTAAAAGTGTTGCTTGTACCCTTACGATTTATATTGATTGTTTCCCAGTATGATTTGATTCCTTATTTGTACCCGGACTATCATTAAGTGTTGTACCTTATGATTCTTGACGAACGTATCTTTTCTTTTATGTACACTGAGAGCATATGCACCAAGACAAATTCCTTGTGTGTCCAATCACACTTGGCCAATAAAAAAAATTCTATTCTATAATTTAGCTAAGATGGGGGGGAGGAGAATAAAAGTTTTTATTGTCCAGGGCATGTTACTCTGAGGATAATATGTTAAGGACCGCATGCAGATTTTTTGTGCTGGAACAAAGCCTGTAATGGGTAGGTGAGGTAATCTTGTTTTCTTTTTTCTTTCTTTCTCCCATTCATTTGTTCCTCTCTGTTCCATTCCACCATCTCTTCGGTCCTCTTTTTTTTTTTTTTGCCTTCTATAAATTGAGGTGCATGCAAAATTGAGCCCACCTGCAGTCCACTGCAATCACTGCTAGAGAAGTGTTAGATAAACTCACATGTTAGTCTTTTTGGTTCTGGTAGCTATTTATATTGTGTTTCGGGTTCACTTTTAATCCTTCTGTTCACTTCCTAGACTAGAGTGGTGTTTCTCAATCTTGGCAACTTTAAGATGTGTGGATTTCAACTCTCAGAAATCTGGGAGTTAGAATCCAGGCATTTTTAAATTGCTATTGTTGAGAAACACTGGCCCGGAGTCATTGTATTGTGTGATGGGCAATCAAATAAGGAAATAAAGTCACTGAGCCAACAAGTAACCAAATTGCCTGGGTTTACACATCAGGGAAGAAGAAGAAGAAGAAGAAGAAGAAGAAGAAGAAGAGGAAGAGGAAGAGGAAGAGGAAGAGGAAGAGGAAGAGGAAGAGGAAGAGGAAGAGGAAGAGGAAGAGGAAGAAAGAAAGAAGAAAGAAGAAAGAAGAAAGAAGAAAAAGAAGAAAGAAGAAAGAAGAAAGAAGAAAGAAGAAAGAAGAAAGAAGAAACCAAACCAAGGTCTGTTATGTGAAAGTACTTAACCGGTTCTCTCCTTCCTTATTTCTTTTATAAATAAAGAAAAAATTGATTTCTAACTTCAGCTAATTGCCAAAAAGCATAAGGCAGAGTGTGTCATGCAACATTCAAAATACATATTTTTAAAACAGCCAGCTAGGCATTAAAGCACCACACCCAACCATGGTCAAAGATTGCAAGATTATCACCAGATCCTTTAAAAGATGATGCATTACACATTCTCAAGAATTTTTTTGTTTTTTGTAGGAACCTGTTACAGTCAGATTATGAACACAGTTAATTCAGAAGCCGCCATGAAGTTACTAGCAGCTTGCAATAATGTGGGGAAATGCGACTGATCCAATAATAACCGTCCATCTCCAAAACAGAGGAGGTCATACTTGCAAAAACAAAGGCAGAACCTCCCTAATTTTGTCTGTGAAAGGTGGATCTCAATCTTGCTTTGACAGCATAACACACCTGTTCTTCTGGCATGTGTCCCTCAAACTGGCAAGTTCTGGAGACGCATGGGATCAGCGCCCTGCTAATTATAAATCATTAAAAATGCAAATCTGGAGGCCAGAAAAGGCCCTAAATCTTAACTCATCCACTGTCAGTTGCTAACAAGATTCTCAAATGAAACCCATTTGAATAAATATGAGGGTGCAGCAGAGGGGGGAAATTATCGCAGGAGATGGGCAACTGATACCGCTGTTGGGAGAATACGGAAGGCATCATGGTAAGATCCCATTATTGGTCAACGTGATGAATAAAAAAATGGAGAACAGCATAAAACAGCAATATCCTAGGAAAGTGCCTTTTACTGCATGAGATTATTGTTCCATCTAGCTCAGTCTTGTCTTCAACGATGGGAAGCACTACCCTAAAACCATCTTTCCTGGCCTGGTGTATTTTCTATTTCCCAATGATTCCGGCTTTGACAAGGGATTATGAGAGTTGACATCCAACATTAGAAAACAGCAAGTTAGGGATTTTGGGAATAAAGAAGGGCTGTCCAACCTTGACAACTTTTAAGACTTGCGGACTTCAACTCCCAGAATTCCCCAGCCAGCATGGGGAAGATTTAGAGTTGAAGTCCACAGGTCTTAAGAGTTGCCAAGGTTAGACACCCCTACTGTAAAGCTTCAAACTGGTATCTTTCCCCTATCAGGAACCCTATCTTTAGATCTTTGGCATACAAACAATGTGCTGTGCTACCATGTCATTTCTCTACTCTGTGGTCAGAAAAAACACAGAATGTTCTTCTTCCATTTGTTCTCTGGGAATCACGGAGTGCAATTGGGCTGACGCCCACAGGTATGTCAACATTTGCTTTCTTACAAAAAAACAAGAGTTTCCAACAGCAGTAGAGTCACCTTTCAGCTCTACTCCCTGATTGGAGATACTAATATGCAAGAAAGAAGTTGGTGGACAATGGCATCTAGCAACGCCATAGTTAAACCAAGATTATGATTGACCTCACCCCATTCCTAAGAGGTCAGTAAGGGGCGTGCATAAGCGCACAATCGTGCCTACCGTTCCTGTCCTAATGTACGCATATATTCATACCTCTTCTACTCTTATTCATGCTTGTAATATTATATATATATTCAATCATGTTTTACTGTTTGTACTTTGCTTATATTCATTTATGCTTGACAAAATAAACAAATACAAATACAAAAACACAAATTTAAGTCATCTTAAATACAATTGTATATACTCAGCTTCAATCACCATGCGGCACCCAGTACTACATTTAGTCTTCAACTTACAACCATCCATTCAAGTGATCGTTCAAAGTTACGACAACGCTGAAAAAAATGACTCACGATTGGCTTTCACACTTGCGACCACTTGGCAACTGGCCTGCATTTATGGCGGTTGCACTGTACCCAGGATCACGTCATCTGCATAGTATAACCTTCCCAGCCGGCTTCTGACAAATGAAGTCAATGGGGGAAGTTGGATTCATTTAACAACGGGGTGATTCAGTTAATAATTGCAGTGGTTCGCTTAACAGCTGTGGCAAAAAAAGGTCGTAACATGGGGCAAAACTCACTTAAGAACTGCCTTGCTTAGCAACAAAAATGTTGGTCTCAATTGTGATCGTAAATCTAGGGCGACTGTTGCATTCAGAGACACCACTTAATAAGGACAAAAGCAGGTATCCTTCAAAATCAGTGATGGCGAACCTTTTATTCCTCGGGTGCCGAAAGTGTGTGTGTGCATACTATAATGCGTGCATGCGTGCCCACACCAATAATTCAATGCCCCCGATGCCCCCCACCCCCCTGTGCATGCACACACGAAACACCCCCCCGTGCCGCCCCGCCCCCTGCAAATGCGCGCATGACCCCCACTCCCCCGTTCACCAAGTTCAGGTGGGCCCCGTAGGGCCGTTTTTTGCCCTCCCCAGGCTCCAGAGGCTTTCTTGGAGCCTGGGGAGGGCAAAAATGCCCTCCCCCACCCCCACCCCAAGGCCCTCCGTAGGCTGAAAAGGCCCTCCCATAGCCTCCGCACGAGCCGAAAATCAGCTGGCTGGCGTGCACATGTGTGCTGGAGCTGAGCTAGGGCAACGGCTCACGTGCTGGCAGATATGGCTCCGCGTGCCATCTGTAGCACGCGTGCCATAGGTTCGCCATCACGGTTCTAAATTCTACCTGGGAAACCTAGCGTTCTTCTCCCCAGCTACCACAGAGTTGGCAGCTATTCAAGATGGTCCCTTGGCTGACAGATCAACTACTTTGGTTTCTTCCCAAACAATCTAGCCAGCAATCTTCCATGATAGTGTACCTGAATGATGGTTCTCATAGCAGCTGGTGCCCAAATGTGTTTTTTCCTCCTCCCTACCTTTCTCCCCTTTCATGCCAAATCTCTTAGGATAGTGATTAATTGGATTCAAACATCATTCTAAGCCACAATATAGTATGTTTGGGTTTGTCTTAGCACAAGCTGCAGACCAGACACAATAATTAAACTATACCAATAGCACTTAGACTTATATATCACATTACAGTGCTTTACAGCGCTCTCTGGATCATGGCATCCGACCCTCTCAATTCCTGGCAAATAGATAGGGGAGAAATGGAGGTAGTGACAGATTTTATTTTCCTGGGCTCCAAGATCACCGCAAATGGGGACTGCAGCCAAGAAATTAAAAGACACTTGTTCCTAGGGAGGAAAACTATGGCAAATCTAGACAGCATACTAAAAAGCAGAGACATCACCCTGCCAACAAAAGTGTGTATAGTCAAGGCTGTGGTTTTCCCAGTTGCATTGTATGGTGCTGAAAGTTGGACCATAAGGAAGGCTGAGCGCCAAAGAATTGAGGCCTTTGAACTATGGTGCTGGAGAAGACTCCTGCGAGTCCCTTGGACTGCAAGGCGATCAAACAGGTCAATCCTAGAGGAGATCAACCCTGACTGCTCTTTAGAAGGCCAGATCCTGAAGATGAAACTCAAATACTTTGGCCACCTAATGAGAAGGAAGGACTCACTGGAGAAGAGCCTAATGCTGGGAAAGATTGAGGGCAAAAGAAGAAGGGGATGACAGAGAATGAGGTGGCTGGATGGAGTCACTGAAGCAGTCGGCGTGAGCTTAAATGGACTCCGGGGGATGGTAGAGAACAGGAAGGCCTGGAGGAACGTTGTCCATGGGGTTGCGATGGGTCGGACACAACTTCGCAATTAACAACAACAGCCCTCTCTAAGTGGTTTTACACAGTCAGCATATTGCCCCCAACAATTTGGGTCCTCATTTTACCCACCTTGGAAGGATGGAAGTCTGAGTCAACTGCCAAATTGCAGGCAGCCGGCAGGCAGCAGAAGTAGCCTGCAGTACTGCACTCTAACCACTGTGCCACCCTGGCTCATGATTAAACTATGGTTAATAGCTTGACATTCTGTATACTCTCACCTACTCTGTCTTCTCAACAAACCTTTGTCAAAACATGCTGATTTAGCATCATTTATGGACCTAGTCTATTTATCTATCTAGCAAGGCTCTACTCCGGATAAAGCTCTCTTAATACTGTATCTCAGGAGGTCTTCTATGTAACTTACAAGTAACGTCTTCATTTAACTCTGAAAGCTGACCATTGAATCTTCTTAAGTCCCTGCCTTAAACTATGAGTCTGCTTAGTCCTTCCAGCAGATCTTTCATCATGAGTTATTCTGCATTTGCTTTTAACGCCATGTACCTTAATCCAACTAAGTCCCTTTGACTCACTATAATTGACTTGAAGTGCAGCTAATTAAGAAGTGAAGAAAAACTAAGGCGAAGTGGTCAGTCCTGGAATATTCGCTCTTCACAGCCTGACCCTTCTTCTCCCCTGTTCATATTCTGAATGATCCTGGATCGGGGAAAGGCCCTGCTACAATTTCTCTAGATGAAAAGTCTACATAGTAAGTCCTGGTTTCTTTCACAGGACAGTTGAAATTCACAGGACAGTTGAAAACCAGAAGTTGTGAATGCTCCAACACTGGAAGTTTTTAAGAAGATATTGATAACCATTTGTCTGACGTGGTGTAGGTTTTCCTGCCTAGGCAGGGGGTTGGACTAGAAGACCTCCAAGGTCCCTTCCAACTCTGTTATTCTGTTATGTTCTGTTAAATCACAATCTTATTAGGAAGTCTATCAATGAATATTGGCTTATGCTAATAATAGTAAGCAGGAGAAGAAATTAAGAGAAGGCAACTGGGTGCTTTCCAAATAATTTGATCTGTAGCCACCAATAGTTCTGAACTGTGATATTGTGGCTTGAGTTTCCAGATATTTAGTTCCTACCAGCTTTGATCATATCCATGTTAGCTGTGATTTACAACTCTTATCGGTTCTATCATGCTAACTAGGACAAACTTTAGGGCAAAATACGTAGCTGGCAGGAACCAGGATGCCTGTTGATGTAAATAAGAAGAGAAAGGCAGCAAGGACAGAAGCCAATATCCCCAATATCTCCACTTTTATGACCTATCTAAGATCATTTCATGCACCACTATGCGTGAAGTGAGTCTCTCCCGGTATAGGGTTCTGATACTTTACCACATCTACAAAACCTTTGGATCCTAATTAATTGAACAGTGATGTTAGATCACTTGTTTCCTTCATTGGCCATCATAATTTGTGCAGGCCAGGTGCTGTGTAAACACCCATCAATATACTTGCTGGTGCACATACTAAACTATTTAGCTTCCCAAACTCTTCAAAGACGGACCAGGTAGGCAATGTTACAATTGTCCAGTCTGGATATTTGGGATACTAACCAAACGGAAGCCATAATATCTTATGTTGCAACGGGCCCTTCAAGTCTAAACGGAGCCACAAATATTCCAAGCTGCAAATAGAGTTTCTCAAGGTGGTATCATTCTTGTTGAAAACCACTCCCCATTTCCTGCCTAGGAGCACACACTCCCGTTTACCTGGATGAATACTCCATCTGTAAGCCCTCATCCAGTCTCTTATCTCCCCTCTTATCTACCAATTCATCAGTCCTCTCCTCAGCCGTGCACAGGACTAGGTGCCCAGAGCTGGCAGTCTCCAGAAAATATCAAACTTTCTCTACACACATACACACACACACACAAACACACACACACACAAAACACCTTGGCCCAGGATCCATTCACAAATAAATCCCAAACGTGAACATTATGTGCCCACTTGATGCTGTGGAGGGGGATTTAAATTCCCGCTTTTTCTACCCTTAGCTAGACAAGGTAAAACATCGAATAAGATTTAAAAAGATCCTCTGCCTTTTCCATCTCTCTCTCTCTCTCTCTCTCTCTCTCTCTCTCTCTCTCTCTCTCTCTCTCTCTCTCTCTCTCTCTGTGTGTGTGTGTGTGTGTGTGTGTGTGTGTGTGTGTGTCCGTCCCCTCAGAACAGTGTTTCCCAACCTTGGCAACTTGAAGATGTCTGGACTTCAACTCCCAGAATTCCCCAGCCAGCGAATGCTGGCTGAGGAATTCTGGGAGTTGAAGTCCAGACATCTTCAAGTTGCCACGGTTGGGAAACACTGCCTTAGAAGAAAGCACTAATCAGAGCCACTCCAAGAGTCTAAGAAGCAAAGGAAGAATATTTATGTCATGCAGAGGGTAACATAAAGGCCGGAGGAAGCTCGGGGCAGCTTTTGAAGAACTCTGGCGTCTCGGGAGCGTCCAGAGCAGGGGGAGATGGAGACAGAGAAACTGAGCAGACACCTTTGATTTGTTACAAAAAGAGAAGGGGGGAGAGAGAGAGAGAGCGCTAGAGTAGGTTCTTAGAAGCTGCTTGCCACCTGGATGGATGCCAGGGCCTCCGGAGCAGACGTGCCAAGCTGTAATTGCAGACAGACAGCTTTAGAAAGACGAGGCATTTATTTATTTATTTTACTTGTTTTAAGGTAATGAACTGGTCTCCAGTCTTCAGGTTCAGAAGTTCAACTGCCCCGCCCCCCCGCCCCGCCCCCTCCCCTCCTCGTCTCTCTTCGTGCCCACCACTTCTCAGGGCTTGCCTCTTTCCCACCGGGCTGACCTCCCTGAATTCAGACAAATTAGCCGAAAGCAGAAAAGGAGGGCCTGCCCCTTCTTGTTTTGCCAAGACTGGATGGAAATGAAGTAAGACTCCGGGGGCCATCTGCTCATTCATTCCCATCTGATTGAGGGGTGGGGCAGTGATAGGCCCTGCTTCACAAACAAGCCTTCAGTTCAAAAGGCTGTAGAGAGCCTTGCCAATATATTTATTTCTGAATTTATATCTTGCCTTCCTGGGTAATCCAACACTCAAGGCAACAAGAATTTTTTTAAAGGAAATCTGAGAGGTATCATCTTCCTAAGCACTGGAAGAGGAGGTGCGCAATGAACCTCCCTGCAAGAGAAGGTCCTTTCTTGCAACAGGAAGGAGAGGCCATCTTCAGAAGGACCTTTGCTGAGCCACGTAGCTGACCAGGGTCTTTAGAGGAAAGGCAATCTCATAGATAGTCAAATCATAAACCATTTAGAGTTTTAAAAGTCAAAGATAAACTTAGATTATTGCCTGATAGGCAACTGATAGCCAAGGCAGACCTTTCATAGATGCTCATGCGATCCCTGTGCTTTGCATCAGTCAGCAGAGAATAGAATAGAATAGAATAGAATAGAATGGAATGGAATGGAATGGAAGGGAAGGGAAGGGAAGGGAAGGGAAGGGAAGGGAAGGGAAGGGAAGGGAAGGGTAGGGTAGGAATAGGAATAGGAATAGGAATAGGAATAGGAATAGGAATCGGAATCGGAATCGGAATAGGAATAGGAATAGGAATAGGAATAGGAATAGGAATAGGAATAGGAATAGGAACAGAGTGGAGTGGAGTGGAGTGGAGTGGAGTGGAGTGGAGTGGAGTGGAGTGGAGTAGAGTAGAGTAGAGTAGAGTAGAGTAGAGTAGAGTAGAGTAGGAATAGAATAGAATAGAATAGAATAGAATAGAATAGAATAGAATAGAATAGAATAGAATAGAATAGAATAGAATAGGAATAGGAATAGGAATAGGAATAGGAATAGGAATAGAATAGAATAGAATAGAATAGAATAGAATAGAATAGAATAGAATAGAATAGAATAGAATAGAAGAATAGAATAGAATAGAATAGAATAGAATAGAATAGAATAGAATAGAATAGAATAGAATAGAATAACAGAGTTGGACGGGACCTTGGAGGTCTTCTAGTCCAACCCCCTGCTCTGGGGAAGCCTCTGGGAAGCTAGAATGGTCTACAATGGCCATTTTCCTCTATTAGCCACTTTTCGGCTCTTTTACTTGGGGATGACATTAATGCAAAGAGCTCATCAAACAGCAGTGATGTTTGGTATATTCAAGAATATTCAGGTCAAGCAAAAGTAGGCACTGTAGCGCTTGTAGGCACCCATGTATATTAGGGGTGCAACAGCCTCTATGCTTTACTCAATTCCTTTCTTTGTTGATTAAATGCTGGCATGCCTCCAGATATAATAATAAACATGTGGTAGGTAGCTGAAACCTAATGTTTTGTGTAGAAAGTACGCTTACCTGTTCAGGAAACAAAAAAGAAAAGGTTGTCTTTGGGTAAAGGTGTACTTTTTGACTGAAAAGAATTCAGTCAAAAAGCACACCATTATCCAGAAACAACCACCCCAGTCAAAGTGTGCTCTTTGACTGAACATACCCACCATGTTATCACTTTATCATCTGAAAAAGTCTATTACTCACAGCTGTGATTTTATGCAGGTGCCATAAGATGTTCTGAACACCCATTTGATCCAAAGCCTTCCTATCCCTGAGATTTAAAAAAAGGAATTCTGTGGCTCTACCACCCAAACAAATGACCTATCCAGAAGAACAATGGATATGTATATGTGTATCAGTTATTCAAGGGGACACGGTGGCTCAATGGCTAAGACGCTGAGCTTGTCGATCAGAAAGGTCGGCAGTTCGAATCCCTAGTGCCGCGTAACGGAGTGAGCTCCCATTCCTTGTCCCAGCTTCTGCCAACCTAACAGTTCGAAAGCACGTAAAAAGTGCAAGTAGAAAAATAGGGACCACCTTTGGTGGGAAGGTAACAGCGTTCTGTGTGCCTTCTGCGTTTAGTCATGCCAGCCACATGACCACGGAGAACGTCTTCGGACAGCGCTGGCTCTTCGGTTTTGAAACGGAGATGAGCACCGCCCCCTAGAGTCGAGAACGACTAGCACATATGTGCGAGGGGAACCTTTATCTTTACCTTATCAGTTAGTCAAAGGACAGTGAGTTCATTCATGCTTTAATAACTTGATTTTAAGAAATTATTACTATGGACGTCTTTCCGGGTTATCTTTTTCACTAGTGCCTAAATTTAAATGCTGGATATCTAAAATATGTATGTGCCTGGAAATGCCTGTGTAATTTCTACGCTCTGCAGACGAACCCTTTGATTTCCTTTCCTGGTATGTGAGTTCAAGGCAAGGTCTTACTTGAGTTGTGGAAGTAGCAGCGTGGGCATTACGCAAGGTGTGAAGAGAAAGCTCAAACAAAGCTTCCCCTTCAAAGCGGGTTCAGGGTATTTCCACATTTTAGTTGGCCCCTAAAGAAAACAAACTCACGTCTCCACCTTGCTTTGTCACTGTGCTTCTATGCATCTTGGAAAAAAGAATCTTCCACACTGCTTCTACGCAAGGAGACCTCAGTGGTTTTGTTAGACACAGGAGATAATGAAATTTGAAATTAATGTCCCAAGAAATTTCCTCATTGCCATCTCCTCTTTTAATCCCCAATATGGCAGGGTCCTTTGGGTGCAACCAGAAGCTTGTTAGCCACCCCAGAGATTCATCCAGACATTTCTTCCCTGGTTGTATAATAAGAGGGTTTTGAACAGCAGCCAGCCTGTCTCCAGCAAGTCCCTTTACCCACTTCCTCAACCCACCTCTGCTATTTTCTCCCCTCTTCACAAAGAGAGCCAGGTAAACAGATTGAAACATTCATTATGCCCTTGGGCACCAACTAACAGCTCTCCAGGCAAGAATTCAGCTGGTCTTTGCCAAGCAGTCTTCAGTTCCTTCCAAATCGGCAACTTAATGTGCCTCAGTCAGAATATTCCTAGGCAGTTTGCTCCATAGAATGCTGTAGATTTACAGAGGTCTTCAAACTTGGCAACTTTAAGACTTGTGGACTTCAACTCCCAGAATTCTCCAGCCAGCAATACTGGGAGTTGAAGTCCACAAGTCTTAAAGTTGCCAAGTTTGATGAGTCCTGCTGTAGAATCAGACACACAGAACTGGAGAGAGAGAGAGAGAGGCATTAGGGTTTATGAATGTCATTTCTGAATTGCAGGATATAAACTTCAAAATAAAGTGTGCCTCTCACCAGACTGCAAAGTCACCGATTCTCAACGCGGGCAGATTTATGACTCTGCCGTTTGGGCACAATAATAACAGTTTCGCATTCCATCAGCAAACTCTCGTCTTTATAATTCCTTTTAAAACCTGTGGTTTTGGATAGCCTTGCGTATAACATTAAGTCATGCTTTATATCACCCCATGGTTTGATCTGTTGTTCATGGATCCCATTGTTCATACTGCATATGCTGAGCAAACCATGGATTTCCAATTTCCGTAGTCTGTGTCACCTACAGTCACCTTGCCTCACCTGCCCCCCTGTCGGCCACAGGGCTTTGCTGCGGTTTTTGTGTTTAAAAGTTTGGGACTGCCAGTTCAAAACTAAATCAGAATTACCCGCCAAAGAAGGAAGGTATGAAGAGGAGACACGTGGGAAAAGAAGTACAAAAGACTAGAAGAGAGAAATGGAAAAGTCCTGTGCTCTGTGCCGTTTGCCAAAGATCACACCCTTCTACTTCAATATAATTAACCCAGATTGCTCCATAAGCACTATAATCTGCTTCATCCATAAGCATTCACTCGCTGATGATATGCAAATCTTTGGGGAAGCTGTGCTCCTTATATTCATGCATTGTTGTTGTTGTTAGTTGCGAAGTCGTGTCCGACCCATCGCTACCCCATGGACAACGTTCCTCCAGGCCTTCCTGTTTTCTACCATACCTCGGAGTCCATTTAAGCTCACGCCGACTGCTCCATCCAGCCACCTCATTCTCTGGTCTCCTGCTCGAGTAGGGGGTTGGACTAGAACAGTGATGGCGAACCTTTTTAGGTTCGCATGCCAAAAAGGGGGGGTGCGCGCGCTAGCGCGCGCACGCACACCCACACCCATTCCCTCCCCCCCACGCATGCGCACAACACCCCCCCATGCTGCCCCCTGCGCATGCGCACACACACACACACACCCGCGCAAAGGCCTTACCGGAGCCTGGGACGGTAAAAAACGACGAAACGGGCAAACCGGAAGTTCGGAAAAATGCACTTCCGGTTTGTCCGTTTCGTTGTTTTTTGCATTCCGGGGCTTCAGGGAGCTTCCCTGAACCCTCCGGAGTGCAAAAAACAGCTCACCGGCAAATCGGAAGTGCGTTTTTCCACACTTCCGGTTTGCCGGTGGGCAACGCTCGCATGCTCTCCGCTATGGCTCCACGTGCCACCTGTGGCACGCGTGCCACAGGTTCGCCACCACGGGACTAGAAGATCTCCGAGGTCCCTTCCAACTCTATTATTCTATGATTCTATATCTGGAGGAACACCAGGATGGTAAAGACTGAACTAGTCTGCATTTTCTATGTCGATGTACATAATGTTCTTCTACTTACTGGTGGTAATACCATTCAGTCAATCTCAAGGTACTCCTATTGATTGATTTATTATTTCACATAATCTCCAGGTCATCCCCATTAGTACAAAAGGCAAGGCATACATTCAAGCAATTAATAATAAATAAATAGGATTGACCTAAGGAGCTTTGTTTGGCCCATAGCCATTTCTTGTTCCCTTTTTCTTAGTACCCTCTAAGACATTCACAAATCTCCGATCATATAAATCAAGAGATACACAAGCCTGAGGCCTCAGGATGGCCAGGTGGTCAAGAAAAACGCCGGTTATTTTCCCCGAACTGTAAATTTTAATGGGACGGAAAGGGAAAAAATTACATGGGAATGAAATAAGATTGAATGTCATGGTTTTCTTGCCCCATCCTTTGTTTTCTGGAAGGAAGACCCTAGTACACCAATCAAAAGAAAGAGCCGAGGTGGCGCAGCAGTTAGAGAGCAGTACTGCAGGCTACTTTAGCTGACTGTGATCATTTGAGTTCAGCTGTTCAAATCTCACCGGCTCAGGGTTGACTCAGCCTTCCATCCTTCCGAGGTAGGTAAAATGAGGACCCAGATTGTTGGGGGCAATGTAAATATATACATTGCTTAATGGTGCAAACCGCTTAGAGAGTGCTTGCACTATGAGGCGGTATATAAATATCACTAATAAATAAAATAAATAAAATAAAATCCCCAAAAGGCCCTTCCACATAAAAAAAATACATTGCACACTTGATTATAATATTCCTTCAAGGTTTAGCAGGGCTGACCTTTTAAGAGCCGAGGTGGCGCAGTGGTTAAATGCAGCACTGCAGGCTGCTAGTTCAGCAGTTCAGCTGTTCAAATCTCACCGGCTCAAGGTTGACTCAGCCTTCCATCCTTCCGAGGTCGGTAAAATGAGGACCCAGATTGTTGGGGGCAATAGGCTGACTTTGTAAACCACTTAGAGTGGGCTGTAAAGCACTATGAAGCGGTATATAAGTCTAAGTGCTATTGCTATTGCTATTTAACTGGCAGTGCTGAGAACTCAACCTAGAACTCAGCAGAAACTTGGAGACTGAGCTACCATTACAGCTATAGAAAACGAGCCAGGATGGAGCTAAACTCTATTTTGAAGATGCTTCTCTAATCTGACAAACTTTATAGCCCAGGATACATTGGGGAAAAACATGTCAGCTTTCTTAATCATATTGGGTGTGGCCGGCCTTCCTTTCCCATCAGTGGTGCATGAACACGAGGAACCAAGTAAAAAGCAAAGAGACCCTTCACTGGGGCACAGAAATGGATTGTCTCCCTCACCTGCAAGAGCCTTGAAGCCCTTCCATTAGCAGAGAGGAGGACACTGACAATCATGATAGACCAGGGCTTCCCAAACTTGGCTTTGGGCACTTGGTGCCGAAAAGGTTCGCCATCACTGGAATAGGGTCTTCTGCTTGAGCAGGGGGTTGGACTAGAAGACCTCCAAGGTCCCTTCCAACTCTTGTTATTCTCTTTCCTTTGTGAGATAGGACATGGCATGGAGTCCATAGAACAGATGATGAAGTGGGGTAGAAGAGCATGATGCAATGGAAAAGTGTGGAAGGAAACTGCCGTAACAATCCAGAAAACACCATGTATTCTAGAACAGGGCGAAAGGGAATCAGGTTGGAACTAGTGAGAGGCACATGTAGGAAACAAAGAGTTGGGGTTTGGAGGGAGGGAGAGCAGAATATATCACTGGCTGCCTGCCTTGTCTTCCTTCTTCCATGCTCTCAGACACAAACAGAGTGCTAGGAATCTGGGTTTGCTACCACCCAGAGGATCTGAGAGATAGTCCTCTGGCGCCTAGGGAGCACCTAGCAAACAAATCCTTGAAACCTTGACAGGGGAGGTGCCCAAACCCAGCTGAGCTCTAATCCCTGAATGGTAGCCTTTTCCATTCAACCCCCATTCCTGCCCTTCCTTCCCAACTAGCATGACTCCCTCCTAGCAATACCTCAGCTGTTTTTCTCCTCCAGCCGTGAAAGCAATCTTTGTATATCTCTCTCTCTCTCTCTCTCTCTCTCTCTCTCTCTCTCTCTCTCTCTCTCTCTCTCTCTCTCTCTCTCCCCCTCCCTCCCTCCCTCCCTCCTTTCTTTCCCCATCTGTCTGTCTGTCATCTCTCTCTCTTTCTCCTCTCTCCCTCCTCCCTCCTCTCTCTCCCTCCTCTTTCTCCTCCCTCCCTCCCACTTCTCTCTCTCTCTCTCCTCTCTCCTCTCCCTCCCTCCCTCCCCTCTTTCTCCTTCCTCCTCTCCTCTCCTCTCTCCCTCCCTCTTCTCTTTCTCCTCTCTCCTCTCTCCCTCCCTCCCTCCTCTTTCTCCTCCCTCCCCCCTCTCTCTTCTCTCTCTTTCTCCTCTCTCTCTCCCTCCCTCCCTCCTCTCTCTATCTTTCTCCTTTCTCCTTTCTCCTCTCCTCTTCCTCCCTCCCTCCTCTCTCTTTCTCCTCTCTCCCTCCCTCCTCTTTCTCTCTTTTCTCTCTCTATCTCCTCTCTCCCTCCTCTCTCCTCTCCTCTCCCTCCCTCCCTCCTTTCTCCTCTCCCTCCCTCCTCTCTCTCTCTTCCCTCTCTTTCTCCTCTCTCCCTCCCTCCCTCCTCTCTCTCTTTCTCCTCCCTCCCTCCCTCCTCTCTCTCCCTCCTTCCCTCCCTCTCCCTCTCAGCCCAAAATAATGAACGGATTCCTGTCCAAAAGAGGCTTCAGCAGGACACAAGCAAAACTGCTCTGAGGATCCTTCCATAACCTCAGCTGCCTTTCGCCTCCAACCGCTTTGCACTGACACCTTCCGCAGGACAAAAGGGCACAGACAAAGCAGCTGGTTCGCGGAAAGGGGTGGGAAGCTGAGAACGCACAGGCAGGCAGCGGGATCAAAGGGGAGATTGTGTTGGACTAAAAGCCCAGACAGTGAGTACTCTAGTAGGGCAGGGAGGGAGGGGGCAGGGGAATTGCCTTCCAATTTGAGGATCTGAGCTATAAACAAGACATTCAAAGAAACGAAGTCAAAGCCTGGGAAAGAGACCAAGGAATCTCTCCACCATCCTCACTGCAGAGTGGATGAGGCAAACAACTTCAGGCGCATTTCTTTTAGACATTTTTAGCACTGTACTGGGGGAAGGTTAAGGGCAAAGTGTGTGTTTTAAGTCACACGGGTGGTGGTGGTAAAAGTTCCCTTAAAACCCCCAATTCCTCAAGGAAGTCTAATCCCAAATTGCCAAGTTCCGCCCCGCTGCCTGGATTTCCAACCCTGCATCACTAGATGTGGCCCCCCACACCCCTCCTTTGCTGCCCTACACATTCCATGCTCCACCCAATGTTATTTTATAGATTACATAATTAAAATACTCAGGGAAACCAGCATGTTGCAAAGCAAAACAACCTCGGGCATAATCTTGATTTCCAAAAGTACTTTGAAATCTTGTATAAACCCTGGAGGCATTCTTAGAAAATAAAAAATGATAGGGAGTTGCAGTGCAGATTTTGGAGGGAGGAATATCTATCGTCTTGGCAGTGGGGGTGGGGAGGAAGGAGAAGAAAAAGGCACTTTAGGAGATGACCAGGCTGAGCCCGAGGGAAGAGTCAAACACGTCATCAGTCTCGAGGGCGTTCATGCCCACAAAAGTTCTAAGAAGTCTGGCCCAGCTTGCATTATCTACCACCTATTTGCTTTGACCGTTAGTAGTTCAGATTCTTGTAGAGAGTTTTAGCATACAATAAACCTATATTCTTTTCAACTACCTGGACTCCTGACAGGTATGCTCAGGTAGAAAAGAGCATCCCTGAAAAGGTGATGTAGAGCAGCCTTGCCCAATTTACCTCCCGTTGTGAAGGGATGCCTAGTGATTGGCCATTTTGGAAAGGAGGCCATAACACATTCTCTGAAATATTGTGGCTCTATGCTGTAAGAGGCACAACCTGTTTGGGATCAGCAGTCACACTAGAAATATAGATGGAACAAAAACAGAGACACGGACAAGGCTAAATTTAATTTGATCTAAAACTGATTTCATTCAGAGTTATGTGGCTAGCCTCCGTATATTTAAGAATGTTTTTCCTTTGTAGAAACTGAAGTTTGGTGGCAATTTTGGGAAGAGTGTGCAGGCCAGTGTCAGCCAGTGGTGGGATTCAAAAAAAATTTTTTTTACTACCGGTTCTGTGGGTGTGGCTTGGTGGGCGTGGCATAGCTTGGTGGGCGTGGCAGGGGAAGGATACTGTAAAAATCTCCATTCCCACCCCACTCCAGGGGAAGGTTATTGCAAAATCCCCATTTCCTCCCAATTAGCTGGGACTCGGGAGGCAGAGAATAGATGGGGGCAGGGCCAGTCAGAGGTGGTATTTACCGGTTCTCTGAACTACTCAAAATTTCTGCTACTGGTTCTCCAGAACTGGTCAGAACCTACTGAAACCCACCTCTGGTGCCAGCCCATCAAGGTATGCCAGGCCAGGAAACAAACTTCACAAAAACTACTGAAAGTCCACTTCAATGTTGTCAGGTACAATAACAGGCATACGCAGCTACAGGCAGTGGTGAAATCCAAATTTTTTACTACCGGTTCTGTGGGCATGGCTTGATGGGCGTGGTATGGCTTGGTAGGCGTGCCTTGGTGGGTGTGGCAGGGGAAGGATACTGCAAAATCCCCATTCCCACCCCACTCTGGGGCCAGCCAGAGGTGGTATTTGCTGGTTCGCCAAACTACTCAAAATTTCCGCTACCGGTTCTCCGAACTACTCAAAATTTCTGCTACCGGTTCTCCAGAACCTGTCAGAACCTAATGGATTTCATCCCTGGCTACAGGTATTCATCAACTTACAGCCACAACTGGAACAAGAGTTTCTGTTGCTAAGTAAGTCATTTGCACCCAATTTTACCACCTTTTTTGCCACCATTATTAAGCAAATTACTGTAGTTAAATGAACCATGTGGTCATTAACCAACCCAGGCTCCCCCCCCCCGTTGACTTTTGCTTATTGTAAGTGGGTGGGAAGTTTGCAAACGGCGATTGTATGTTTCCAGGATGCTGCATATTTTGTGTAAACAACCTCTATTGAACTCTTAGCAAGGGTGGAACAGACTACCTTTGCAGGTTGTGGGTTTTCCATCTCATAGAATAAAGAACACAGAATAGAAGATAGAATGCTAAGGGACCTTGGAGATCTTCTAGTCCAACCTCCTGCTTAGCCAAGAAACCCAATACCATTTCAGACAAATGGCTGTCCAACCTCTTCTTAAAAACCTCCAGTGTTGGAGCACCCACAACCTCTGGAGGCAAGCAGTTCCACCGATTAATTGTTCTCTCACTGTCATGAAGGAGGAGCCAAGGTGGCACAGTGGTTAAAAGCAGCACTGCAACCTATTTCAGCTGACTGCTAGTTCAGCAGTTCAGCTGTTCAAATCTCACCAGCTCAAGGTTGACTCAGCCTCCCATCCTTCTGAGATCGGTAAAATGAGGACCCAGATTGTTGGGGGCAATATGCTGAACTCTGTAAACTGCTTAGAGAGGGCTGTAAAGCACTATGAAGCGGTATATAAGTCTAAGTGCTATTGCTATTGCTATGAAAGTGAGTTCTAGGCTGGATCTCTCCTTGAGGAGTTTCCACGGGTTTCTCACGAGGTTTTGAAGAGGAGATTGGACAGCCCAGCCTCCACTCATGGATGATCCATTGGGTTTTCTTGCAGCCTGCAGAAGGTTGGATTAGGGAACCCTTCCAAGTGCACCATTCTATGATTCTGGGTGCATTTTGTTGCAGGTCTCACTCCTTCTCTTTATTGCTGATGCACGAGCTGAGAGTGCTTTTACTGTACGAGGGCTTTTCAGTAGTGGATCTATGGAAGCCTGCCAGGAATACTGAAAGCATTGAAAGTAGACGATCCTCAGGAAGGGATACTGTGGTTGCAGCCTGTGTTACTGATTCTGTGCTGAAGAAGGCATTGGGAAAGATATGCTCGGAGTCTTAGAAGATAGGCCCGAGTCCCCCCAATACAGCATATTTAGCTAGGCTAAATATACAGTATTGTATATTTACAATACTGGAATTGGGGAGACTATAATTCACCAAGGTGTAGGATCTTGGCCATCGCTTTTAGGATACCGTGCAAAGCAGCCGTCGCCTTAAAGGTAATCCAGTGTGCGCATCAGCAATGAGCTTGCTAGGTGGGCAAAGCAGTTTGGGTTTCTTAAGGGTTTCATTGCGTTTTGCGAACCTAATCTATGATTCCATGCTGTTTCAACTGTGTAATCCCACTTTTCTGCTAACAATATTAAAGGCCTGGGAAACAGCCTGTCGTTCAAGCAACACAACATAAAAACAGTAGTTGCATGGAGTGGGGAGGGGGAGGGGCATCTCTCCACCTTCATCAGTTCACATTTTTCCCTGGACCCCATCTGAGCAATCAGGGCAGGACAAACATTAGGCCAGTGTTTCTCAACCTTGGCAGTTTGAAGATGTGTGGACTTCAACTCCCAGAATTCCCCAGCCGGCTGGGGAATTCTGGGAGTTGAAGTCCACACATCTTCAAACTGCCAAGGTTGAGAAACACTGCATTAGGCAATCACGATTCTATCAGAACTCCCATTAAAGGGAGGCAACCAGATTTTTTTTGGGGGGGGGGTGGCAGGTGGGTTGTAATGGGGAGATCAGAGTTAGTATGTCATTTGAAACGGCTTCTAGTCCGTGTCATCTTAATTGTGATTTATATTTGAGTTATTTTTTTTAATATAGTGGGGTGGGGGGGAATGAAGAGCAGAGCAAGCTGTTCATTTGCAGCCAGTCTCTGGGGTTTAATAAAGCTCTACTCACTGCTGTAGTATCATTTTTATGCTATCATAAAACTCATCCGTTTAGCAGGTTTGTGTCACTTCAGCAGTTAGCACTGCCTGAAAAGCAGTTCTGGAAAAGGTGAAGAGGAAGGAAGGAAGGAAGGAAGGAAGGAAGGAAGGAAGGAAGGAAGGAAGGAAGGAAGGAAGGAAGGAAGGAAGGAAGGAAGGAAGGAAGGAAGGAATTTATTTTAAACCCTAGCTGTATAAAATGAGGAAGGAAGGAAGGAAGGAAGGAAGGAAGGAAGGAAGGAAGGAAGGAAGGAAGGAAGGAAGGAAGGAAGGAAGGAAAGAAAGAAGGAAAGAAGGAAAGAAGGAAAGAAGGAATTTATTTTAAACCCTATCTGTATAAAATCAGGAAGGAAGGAAGGAAAGAAGGAAAGAAGGAAAGAAGGAAGGAAGGAAAGAAGGAAAGAAGGAAAGAAGGAAAGAAGGAAAGAAGGAATTTATTTTAAACCCTATCTGTATAAAATGGGGAAGGAAGGAAGGAAGGAAGGAAGGAAGGAAGGAAGGAAGGAAGGAAGGAAGGAAGGAAGGAAGGAAGGAAGGACACTTAAACAAAACATACTGTATAGCAGAAATACAAGAGCAGCATGTAATACATGTTTTGATCAAAGCTCTTTCTGAAAACCTCTTTCAAAGAAGTGCCCCAAGTGCAGAAAAGGGTTTTGCTGCAGTTATAACACATTGGAAATGTTTATGTACACAAAATCAGGTCAGGTAAAAGCATATTGGCACAAAGCATGCTAAGCTAGGCTAGGGTTAAGGTGAGTTTTCTGTGGCTTGTGTCAACCTAGCTCACTCTCATGTTAACCCTGCTCCTTTCTATGGTTTGGGATAAGACCCAGATATCAGTGTGATTCCTAAATCAGGTTGTGTGCATTATGGGAAAGTAGCCAATAAAAGAAGAAAAGGAACAGATGTATTGAGTAGTGGTCCTCCCTCTTCAGTAGTCTAAATTTTAGGGCCACATTTGCCTGACAATTCAATTCTGATTTAGGAATTAACCTATTTCCTAGATCTGTACAATGCCCTGAATCGTCCATTGGCCAAAGGGACAGGTAGCGATAGTGTATTTTTAATACACTAGTGTATTTTTAATTACAAATCCCATAACACTTGAAATTCACCATGATGCTTGGGTTGATGGGAAACTATCAGGAGAACACCAGGCTGCCTACCCCCAGAGCTAAATTTTCACAAGAGGCTAAACCAGAAGAGGAAAAACAAATCCCTTAAGACAGAAGTCTTCAAACTTGGCAACTTTAAGACTTTAAGAATTCTGGGAGTTGAAGTCCACAAGTCTTAAAGTTGCCAAATTTGGGGACCCCTGCCTTAACAGTTAAAACTGTTAAGGTAGGTAGCAGTATGTCTTTAACTGATCTGTTTAATAAGTTGTACAAATGAATCCAATATAAGGTGACTTCCTGGTTCAGAGCCCCGAAAGCCCTCCTCGGTCATGTGACAGCCTGGCAATTTCTTCCAAGCCATCATGTTTTCGACATCACACCAACTGGCAGACATTTTCTCCCCCTTCCCATGCAAAATAATTGAAGAATCACCACAGTGTGTAGAGATTCTCAGCCATCCAGGTCATGGTTGTCCCAAAGCTGCTTTTTCAGGAGGCAACTGGACTTTCTTGGGGGGGGGGGTTTCTTTTCCTTTGAAGACGTTTCGCTTCTCATCCAAGAAGCTTCTTCAGCTCTGACAGGACAACCTTCCATTCCCCACTGTCCTGTCAAGAGCTGAAGAATCTTCTTGGATGAGAAGTGAAACGTCTTCAAAAGAAAAAAACAACAAGAAATTAAAATTAAGATGATGTTGACTAGAAGCCGTTTCAAATGACACACTAACTCTGATCTCCCCATTACAACCCACCTGCCCACCCCCAAATCTGGTTGCCTCCATTTAGTGGGAGTTCTGATGGAATTGAACAGTTAGGTCCCACAGAGTTGGTCTCCTCCAGGTCCTATCAACCAAGCAATGCCGGTTGGCGGGGCCGAGGGGGAGAGCCTTCTCTGTGGGAGCTCCCTCCCTTTGGAACCAACTCCCTCCAGAGATCAGGACTATCCCCACCCTGCTGGCCTTCCGTAAAGCAATAAAAACTTGGATCTTCCGGCAGGTGGGGTGAAAGTGAGACCAATCAGATTACATTTGGGTCTCCCCCCTGGTCATGAATGTTGGATGTTTTTTTTTAACTTTTATAATTTTTAACTGCTATGTGATTTTATATTTCAATAATGGATTTGACATGTTGTTAACCGCCCAGAGTCCCCTGGGAGTTGGGCGGTATACAAATCTATTTAAATAAATAAATAAAATAAAATAAAATAAATTGTGACTGACAATCACCCCAGTGGCTCTCAAGTGGTCCAGCTGCAACACCGGAAGACTAAGCTAACCAATGGACTTTTTCCTTCTCCTAACGCTGCACATTAGAACCTGGACATTGCGTAATCCTGGCGTAATTCTCTCCGTCGCCTTGCTCAGAAGCAAGAGAAGAGATGGGCAGAGGCAATGGGAAGGCTTATTTGCAAGCGTCCACTGTGGGCAAGATTTGCCTAATCAGCCGGGTACTCCCCTGCTCCATGTCCTGATGCCACTTTGCTAGTTCCAAGACTGTATCACCAAAGGGCAGCCTTACCATGTAGGAGGGAGGGGGGGAAAGGGAGGGGAGGCTTGGCAATTAAGGTTTTGGCACTGTCAGACCTGCCTCGAGCAGGCTTCCACTAGCTGATAGCTTTATTGTTATATTTTTGGATGTCAAAGCGGCACAAACAGTGCTTTAAAATGCATCCGAGCCGCCGCTTCTTTGACAGAGGGTGTTGGTTTTCCCATTAACAAGTAGAATGCAGGAGCTGGAGCAGAAAACTCCAAGCGCTTTGGAATTGATAAAATAACAATTCCCTAATTAAATGGAACTGTCAGTCAAGAGGCTTTCTGTGCAGCATCTGACGACGCCGGGGGGGAATAGCCTCCGTGCCCTCCACCCACACCCCTACACGCGTGCAGCCTCGCAGCTCCAAATGTAGTTCATAAAATCATATACCAAAATGTCCTTCCTGTCAATGACTACTTCAGCTTCAACCGCAACAATACACGAGCACGTAATAGATTCAAACTAAATGTAAAGCGCTCCAAACTCGACTGCAGAAAATACGACTTCAGCAACAGAGCGATCAATGCCTGGAATGCACTACCTGACTCTGTGGTTTCTTCCCCAAACCCCAAAAACTTTAACCTTAGACTGTCTACAGTCGACCTCTCCCCGTTTCTAAGAGGTCTGTAAGGGGCGTGCATAAGCGTACCATCATGCCTACCGTCCTCTTTTATCGTTACTTTTTACTTATGTTTATACAAACTACTACTATCCTATACATGTTTGACAAATAAATAAATAAAATAAAATAAAATAAATAAATAAATAAATAAATAACCCAAAATAGAAGGGTCTGCATAAACCCCTAAGGCTGAGTCCTTAACTACAAGGCCAGCATCCCACACCGAAAGTCACAAAGACCAAAGCTGTTGCGATCTGCTTGTCAACAGGACTGGGAAGACGTCCAGAATCCCTGATCCAGGTTACAAGCTATCATACAGGTTACAAAACCCATTGCTTTTAGGATCACTTCCAGCAATAGCAGGAAGATTATTCTGCAGAAAAGGACACCCGGGATACAACTTCCTTCCAACTTTCCAGGTCCGTACATTAAAAATCAATTATCCTATCTCCTGGGATCTGAGTTCCTCCTGGTTTCATTGAAGCCCCACTGTTCTGCAGAGGTGATATTAGGGTTCAACAGGGCCTAGCAGGCTTTTTAGTTCAGAAGCTTTTAAAAGTGAATATGGCTCCATTAAAACAAAGGAACAAAAAAAAAAATAGCAGATGTGCAATCTTGATCCAAGCTGTGGTCTTCTTTTCCCTAGAAGACTTTTATTTTAACAGGCAGCTGAAGTTGACGGTTCTCCTTCTGTAGAGCACCCATATTCTCTTAAAAGAGTAATGTTCTGTCCCCACGGGTATGCCCCCCCAAAATAAGATGCACGGGAATGTAAAAAAGACAAGATGGGCGACACACAAATCTAATAATAAATAAATCACAACAAATGTGTAGGCTTTACTATCTGTTAAAGGCCAGGAGGCAAGGGGAGAGAGAGAGAGAGAGAGAGAGAGAGAGAGAGAGAGAGAGAGAGAGAGAGAGAGAGAGAGAGAGAGAGAGAGAGAGAGAGAGAGACTGGTTGTGCCCACACAACATGCTTAACTGGCAGAGTTACACACCTAATGCCTGTTTCTACATAACACGCTAAACTGGGTTAAGTTTTAAACTCAGTAACTTTTGCCTGTCTCTGTCTAAACCCACCTCCTCCCCATCCCACTTAAATAATTCGTTCAAAAGCAGAAGCCTGCTCCCAGAAGGATAATAGATCTGCGTTAACAGCACGAGGTGGGAGGGAGGGATGCGATGATGCAAGTTAAATGGTGCACAGGAGCAGAAGTTCTCAATTGGCTTTAGGGAAGAGGATGGAGGGGACAACTGGGAGCTTTAAATCTTACCTTGTAATCCCACCTTTCAAAGCAATGGCTGGTAAAAAGGGGGGGGGAAGCTGTTTCCATAACACAGGAAAATGCTTTGGAATTCTCGGTGAATCAGGAATCGGTGGCTGACAATTCATTAGGGACCAGAGAAGATTAATTATGTAAGGTAACTACCGTAGGAAAATGCCCCCCTTATGCCCGCTCCTCATACACACACACACACACACACACACACACACACACACAAAGGAAACCATGATGCTTCTGAACCTCAGATATACAGACTGGGTTTGCACAACTTGTTAGACTAGGCTACAATAGAGCTCATAGCTTTAGTACTTTAGGGAAACCCAGCTATTGTCTTAGCTACATGTTATGTAAGAAGTCAGTAAACCATAATATGGTTTATTTGTTTGGGTGTAGCATAGAATCGAAATGTATCCATTTTGGTTGGGTTTTGACCCGGTTTAGGGTTTAGAATATTGTGCAAGACTCTTGCATAAAATGTCCCAGAATTCAGAGTTATGGACAGGGAGGGGGAATTGAATTGGAGAAAATAAGTTTAGAAAAACAAAGAGAAGGAGAAAAAAAATGAGGGATGAAAAGAAGAAATTACAGACCAGTAGAAGGTCTGGATCACAAGCCTGAGAAAATACTTTTGGCAATGTACTTTGGTAAAGCGACGGTCTCTGTAAAACTGCAAAATTAAAAAGAACTGACACTAGGGCTGATCACCAATAAGGGAGAGTCAGCAGCTGGGCTTAATTGTCAGAGACCATCCCAGACAAAATAGACTCGGAAAGAGACTGCCAGCCTGGATTATGAATACCAAAAGTCCAAAATCACAGGTCTCCAGTACGGTAATCAACAATGGAGCTTCTTACCCCTTTTAGTAACACAACTGAAGGACGGATTCACTGTTCCCAAAAGGATTGTTTCTCTTTCTCAGCAACAGTTCAGAACAGAGTGATACTCAAAATCTTTGACTTGTGACCGCAAACAAAATTATCTGAAAGTGTTTAGATAATGTCGTGATAAGATCTACCTTATCACGTTGTTAGAGGGCTGTAGAGTTTTTTTTTTCCTTCATCACATTTCAAGCCAACTCTTAATTTTCATGGAGCCAAAAGAGAAAGCGACAGAGTTCCTTTGCTGTGGGACTCCTAAACCTTACAACCTCTGTTCTCAATGCCTATGAAAATCCTCAGTCATCCATTCAAGGAAAAACAAAGAAAGTCCAGTTGCCTCTTGAAAAGCAATGGGATTAATCTTGACTGTAAAATGAAATAAGCTAATATTGAAAAATGGGTAAATAAATGGGTTGTTAAAGAAAACAAGAAATTAAGGGTGTATAATGGTAAAATGTTGGTTTTGAATATATTTGAGAAGGAAAGGAAGAAAATGAATTGTACTATACTAAAAAATGTGGGAAAATGGTTTTATATACCATTTTCCCCAAAATAAGACATTCCCTGATAATAAGCCCAATCGGGCTTTTGAGTGCATTGCAATAAGGCCAAGGGCTTATTCCAGGGTTCAAAACAATATAAGACAGGGTCTTATTGTCGGGGAAACACGGTATATGTAAAAGTGAAATAAGATGAATTATGCTATAGATGATGGAAAACTTCAGTAGATGAAATTGGACTGAAATTAACATTGGTGTTTGATTACAAAATTAATTAAAGATTTAAATGTGGAGGGTTGAAGAACTAGAAGGGAAACTTAAAGGGTGTTTAGAGAAATAGAGACTATAATAATAGGGCATATAATGATATGTGTTAAAAAAATTATGTATAAGAAAAAAATGAATAACAAATTGTGGGGGGGGGAGAAGAATATGACTGAAATTGAAAATAAGATATATTATTGATTAGGTATAAGAAATGATGTAAGAGAAAAGGATACGGAAAACACTTTCTTCATAAAAGATGTATATGTTTTGTGTTAAAAAAATAAAAAACTTATTTACAAAAAAAAGAAAAGAAAAGAAAAGCACCTTTAGGATAACCTCTCTTCTCGGTTCTCAGCATGACCAAGTACCAAGCATGTGAGCATGTACCATCATGCACTACCAAGTCATATCTGCCCATTTCAACTAGGAGTTATCAGGACAGGTGCCAAAAGATGATCAATGGCAATTTGTGCACACTCTGGCCAATTTTTAGAGTTTTTGCAACAGCATTTTCTTCCAGCCTTACCTTGAGATGCAGTAAATTGACACTTCGACTCTTAGCATGAAAAGAGAAGAGTCTAAGATAATGCAAGCAGCTATGAAACAGCCCCTCACCAATCATTTCAATAGGAGTATTTTCAAAAACCTTCATCTAAAATGTCTTTGATTGGGGCAAAGCCACTTATTACTGCACCAAATCTTTTTCTTTAAAGGCATGAAACAGAACTAGAAAAATAGTGTTCATTAGAATATCTTTTGGATCTTTCTTCAAATGAATGTTTCCCTCGATTTATTTGTTTTATCATTTATTTTTAAGGCCATCCATTCACATAAGTGACTCTGGGGTAGGTAACGAGAATTAAAACCAAAACAAACACACACAAAATCCACAATAAACAGCAAATGAACAGCAAAAAAAAGTAAATATAAAGTCATGCTCAAGGCCCATAACCTAGTTCCAACAAATGCAAAAGATGTATAAAACAGGTTCACCTGATATTCTGACCCCATTCCAGAGTTTGTTCCACTGGAACCTAGTCTCCTCTATTACACCATACTTTTTATATATAGGGAATATTCAGGATCATGTAGACCAGGGGTGTCAAACTCAAGGCCCAGGGGCCTGATCTGGCCCAGAGGGTGCTTAGATCTGGCCCATGGGGCCGCACTGGAAACAGCAAAGGACTGGCCCACATTTCCTCTGCCAGTGAAAATGGAGCTCGGGAGGGCTCCGTGCATCCCTCCCAAGCTCTGTTTTCACTGGCAGATGGTTGCAGGAGGCCGTCGCAGCCGAAATGGAGCTCGGGAGCCCATTTTTGCTGGCAAAGCACTCGGGCCGCCATAGGCACCCCCCACACACACACAAGTGATGTCGAGCTGGCCATGCCCATGCCCATCCCGGCCCCCAAGGTGAAACACAACCCTGATGCGGCCCTCAATGAAATCGAGTTTGACACCCCTGACGTAGACAGACAAAATTCCATACAGTTCACAACCCAAAGTGCAAAGATTTTCTAATATTTCTCATCTGCAATATCAGTTCTTCGTGGGACCCGATTCGTGCCGGTGTTGCAATCCTCTCGAGAAAGAGGGTCAGGGAGGGGTGGTGGTGGAAAGCAGCTGCTTAACTTCTGAACCTTGTAAGAGCACCAATGCCGAGTCTCACAAGAACACATACGGGCAGGTCCAGATTGGAAGGCGGAGACACGTTTTGGCAGAATCCCTTTGATTGACCCCTTGAAGAGGAGCAAAAGATTTCAGCTCGGACTAGACACAAGAACAGTTTTTTCCCGAACGCCATCACTCTGCTAAACAAATAATTCCCTCACCACTGTCAAACTATTCACTAGGCTGCATTACTATTACTATTAGTTTTTCTCATTGTTCCTATCACCCATCTCCTCCCACTTATGACTGTATGACTGTAACTTGTTGCTTGTATCCTTACGATTTATATTAATATTGATTGTTTCCTGATTGCTTACTTGAACCCTATGACAACCATTCTTGACAAATGTATCTTTTCTTTTATGTACACTGAGAGCATATGCACCAAAGACAAATTCCTTGTGTGTATAATCACACTTGGCCAATAAAGAATTCTATTCTATTCTATATACTGGCAAAAGTGTTAAGTGTCCACTTTTTCATTGCCAGAATCCAAGGGAGAAAGATTTCCTCACTATACAAACTTCATTCGAGCTTTTCCAAAACCAAAGCATGGAAAACGGACAACTTGAAGACCTCGGTGATAAGAGCTCCGGAAGTCTGGATGCTACCTTGAAGCTCTTCCATATGTTTCTACTCCCTCATCGGTAGACAACTGCAAGGTAAAAATGCTACCATCCCCGCTGATTTCGACTAACCTGTTACACAGATACACTGCTGGTATCTGTTTCATTATTTTTATGCTTTGAATGAAAGGAACATTTTTGCTTCATCCAAAAAGAGATGGTCTTGACTTGTTTCGTGTGGGGCCTCATGAAGCATACATTCTCAGGGGTAGGAAGAAATTGTGGGTATTAATTGTCAGGGGAGCATGAACAAGCCATGGCATAGGTCCATGCTGTGCCATGGATTCCCAGAGCAATAAGCATATATTGTACTGTAGTCCTAAAGTTTCACTGGTCAACTTAATAATATATATTGCAGTGTTTCTCGACCTTAGCAATTTTAAGGGGTGTGGACTTCAACTCACAGAATTCATGCTGGAAGTCAAAGTCCACACATCCTAAAAAGGCCAAGGTTGGGAGGCATTCCTGTATTGTGTATGGAAAGGAAGTCTCTTGCAGATTTTAACTGGGCAAGCCTTGGTACCCAAGAGTGCAGCAATCATAATCCTGCTGATATAGAATAACCAGTTAAAGCACACTTTTAAACCAAACTCAGAGTGGGTCTATTAGCCACTCTTGATCAAAGAAGTGAGAGAAAATGAGAATGGGGTGAATGGGCACTAGATTCGGCTTTTGATTAGCCGTTGGTTGAATAAGACTGATCCTAGCCTATCCCAATTGCATTATCCAAGGGCGCTTGGAAAACAGATTCCAGGATTCTCAGGTTGTTCAGTCATGTTGGTTGGAAACTCGAGGAGTTCCAGTCCCAACAAATTTGGAGGGAACCAGACTGGGAAAGGCTGGGCTGAATGGGGGGGGGGGGGGCGGGGGGAATCCGCCAACTATGAAGTGCACATTCCTGTAACCAGTACAACTCTTGGCCTAACCTTTCAGTTCACTGCTTCTAGAATATTTCCGCATCCAAAGACACAAATAAAAAAAACCTGTTCCTTCAGCCATTCCCATGAACTAAGATCCAGCAGAAAATATTTGGATCATGCCAACGCAGACACTTGATGGAACAGTTGTTACTGAGTAACTGGAGAATAAGGTTTTTTTTTTTTAAAAAATGGAAACCCTCTGCTACCAATGTGGCTCATCTTTTGCTCCCCTTCCAAAGGTATTTCTTAAATACCTTTTTCTCACGGGAGAGTTACTGCAGTTGCCTTGGTTGTAAAAGCAGACTCTTCTCACCCAAACACACATACACATTTTTCCTTGTAAATTGAGGGAATGCAGCCCAACTCTACACTAAAACACAATAAAAGAGGAATTGATTACTGCTGATAGAGTTAAATTGAGAGAGGTGTGTATCTTAAGTCTTCTGGATAAGACCAACAGATAAGAGAGAGAGAGAGAAAATACAAGTGACTCTTTTGTCTTCTTTCCCCCTATCATTTATTTTCAAATTTACAAGGATTCTCCAGAGCCAATACACACATGGGGGAAACTCTGTTTCAAGCCCCTCCATCAAGAGTGTATCACAGCAACGACTTTCCAAATAACTACATTTCTATCCATGACCTGTAACCACATTTCTATCCATGACCTGACCTTAGAGAGAAACCAAAGCAGAAGAGGGAAGAAGGAAGAAGGAAGAAGGAAGAAGGAAGGAAGAAGGAAGAAGAAAGAAGGGGGAAGGGGGAAGGGGGAAGGAGGAAGGAGGGGAAGGGGAAGGGGAGGAGGAGGAGGAGGAGGAGGAGGAGGAGGAGGAGGAAGAAGAAGAAGAAGAAGAAGAAGAAGAAGAAGAAGAAGAAGAAGAAGAAGAAGAAGAAGAAGAAGAAGAAGAAGAAGAAGAAGAAGAAGAAGAAGAAGAAGAAGAAGAAGAAGAAGAAGACTAAATCCCATTTTGATTCAGGAAAGAGATGTTGCCCATGTACAAAATTTGCAACGAGCACACGGGGGCTATTTTATTAAATGTCCAGTTTTGGACCTGATGGAATCCATATGGGATTAGTAACATTTGTCCCACTGGCTCAGCGTGGTTGGGGAGGGGGGGGACCGAGTAACTTAGTAGAAGGAATCACATTTCAAGTTTTCCTTGGGATAATGATAGAGGCTCCAAGAATCCAGGCTCCATTCCAGAAGAAAAAAGATCTCCCACCCCCACATCATCCCTGCTCCTCACCCTATCCACCTACCCACTGCCCAAATTGAAAAGCAAAAAGCTGAAAAGCAACATTCCCTCCTCCCCCCCACCCCACCCCCACCCCAATGTCCTTTCTCCAAGTGGCATTTCAATCCAGCAGAGCCGAAGAAAGCTTCAAAAAGTACTTCTGGCTCTCTCCCTACCAGACAGACAGGTGCCACTTAACTGCAATATGAGAGGGAGGGAATCATTTCTTCCCCCCCCCCACCTCCTTGCTGCCCGCCACTGAAGAAGCAGCAGAAAATGTGGGAGGTTGGCCAAAAAAACGGTTGAATAAGTGACCAGGCTACTGATAAATGACCTCTCTCTCTTCCCCAGTGCAAAGAAGGTGGGGGGGAAATATGTACATTTAAAAGCAATCACTCACACCCTCTTCACTACTGCCAACAATACTTTCTTCTCCTCTGGCTTAGCGAGAAGCAAAAGTGCTCTCCAGTCGGAGTTCAATAAGGCTACAAGAGTAACTTGCCTTCCTGGGTCAAAGGCAATAGAGAAGGATCTCAGGACTCAAGTTCTGGACTCAGACAGAGTTTGGTTTGGGGAGAGGCAGGGAGGAACTCTTGCAATAAAGCCAAGGGCCTTGCCCTATGGTGACCAAACACATGCTAGCAAGGATGCTACAGAGTCTCTTAGAAGGATTGGGAGAGGGTTTGGCCATCCCTGCCATTACTTTAATACTCCAGACACCAACTAAGCTGTTCTTTCAAGTAAAGGGTGGAATAAAAGGGGAGAGGACCAGCATTTGAGCAGCCTTTTAATTAACCCCAGGTACCTTCCAGCCAGCGGAGCTGTTGCTGTCGCCTTTATCCTTAAAATAGGGCACGTATCGGACCATCCAGTCGTAGATCTGGGAGAGGGTGAGCCGCTTCTCCGGGGAACTCTCGATCGCCTTGGTGATGAGATCCGCGTAAGACAGGTTGCCCCAAGCGTTCCGCCGCGAAGTCTTGGCTTTGCGGAGCTGTCCAACGTCCGCGCTCAAGGAAGGCAGCGCAGGGATCGCTTTGCCACGCTCCGTCGCCACGCCGGCGTTCTCGGCGCCTTCGGTGCCGCCGGCTAAGGGGTGCTTCGGAGCCCCGCCGCCGCCGCCGCCGCCACCGTTGCCTCCTCCTCCTCCCGCACCGCCGCTTCCATCATCTTCTTCGCCCGGGAAGTCGGGGTGAGGCAGCGGCCAGGTGCAAGAGCGAGGCCGACTCTGAGGTTCAAAATCCGGGTCGATGTCAACCTGATGCGCCTGCAGCTTCTCATCCATGTTCCTCCCCCTCCCCCCCCCCACGCGGCCGCCTTTCCCCCCCACCCCCTTTTCCCCCTCCTCTTTTATTCCGCTTTATATCCCGGGAAAGGGAAAAGACAAGTCTTCCTTTGTAAAAATAAAAATTAAAAAAATAAATAAATTCCAGCCAAAGGTTTCCAACCTCCCCGCCCAAAAAGCGTCGACTGGCAGATCCGGAGCAGACGGCGCGTTAGGAAGCGACGCTCCGCGGCGGCGGCGGCAGCAGCAGCAGCATCGCACCGAAGTGGGTCGGAGAGGGGGAGAAAAAAAGGAAAGAGCGCGAGGGAGGCGGGATTGGAGACGTTGCCTCGCCGGCTTTGGGGAGGAAGGTGCGTCGGGGGAGCGGTGGGAAGGGAGGAGGGAAGCGAGAGCGGCGGGGAGCCCGGAGCCCACAGAGCAGCCGGCCCGGTTCTCGGAGGCTCCAGCAGAAGGGCAAAGGGCTTTCTCCACCGAGCCCAGCGCAGGAGAGAGGCGAGGGGAACGCCCGTTCGAGCAACAGATGAACAGCTGGAGCGCAGGAGAGACGCGGCGGGCTTTCCAGGGTTGCCTGACAGCTTTCCGGGGAGACCCCAGGCTCGAGGCCAAGGCAGTTCGCTTGCTTCCAAGAGGAATTCTTTTTTTTCTCCCTCAAGCCGTGTGAGAGGGCAAACAGAACAAAATATGCCCAAGAAATCGGTGCGGAGAATCCGGCGCTAAGGGGTCCGGAGACAGGGATGGAGGCGCGGGGCGAGCGCCACCATGATTCGCGCCGTCCTTTCCTCGACGACGGAGGAGACTCGCACCGGGAGCCGGCAGGCACCGGCTGGACTGGGCAGCCGATTGGCCAGGCAGCCAGAGGCGCGCTCTGACGATTAGCACCTGCTGCTGCTGGCAGGCTCGGGGCGGCAGCCAGCCCTGGTCGCCGTCGCTGTCATCTTCCTGGCCAACCCGTCGTCTTCCTCCTCCTCCTTCTGCTTCTCCTCCCGCTGCTGCTGCTGCGCTCGTGCCGCCCCGAGCGGGCGCCGCCTCTCTCTGGGGACCCGACGGGATGGCAGCAACATGCTGAGGAGGAGGAGGAGGAAGAGGCGGCGGCGGCAGCAGAGGAGGAGAAAGCGGCGGAAACGGCGGTGGGAGCGACCGCCACGCTCTTTCTCTCTCTCTCCCTTTCCCTGCTCCGTTGCCCTCTCGTCAGCCGGCGAAGAGAGCCGAGCGGACCGTGCCTGCTGCCACGGACAACCAGCGCGCGCGGGAAGGGCAGCCAACGAGACCGCCAGAGGAGCCGGCCGCACTTCGGGGAGGGGGGAGGGGGGAGGGGGAAGGGCCGGCCCGGTTGTGTGGGGAGTGGGGGGGGGAGGAAAGGCGGGGGGGAGGAAAGGCGGGGCCTCGCCCAGCACCTTACACGAGGGTGAGGTGGAGGAGGAGTGTTCCCGCCTTCCTCCACCCACCCCGCCTTCTCTGGCCGCGCTTCCCCGACTGCTGGCCGGCTTGTGCCGAAGTCGCACGGGCTCCTCCTCGCCCGTCCCTGACCCCGGAGTCCGACAAGGCACGTGACCACAACACGCCGGGTATTTCCCAGCCGAGAGAGGGAAAGGCGACCGAAGCAGCTCCAGCAGCCTTCGGACAGCGCTCGGACCTAGGCGGCGGCTTTGGCCTCGACATCACCACCACCACCCACGCCGCCGCCCGGCTGAAGTCACCAAACTGCCCGCCCGGCCGATGCGCCTTTTGCTTTTCCCAGGGTTGGGGCGAAGGAAAGGGGGAGGGTGCTTTGCAGGCGCATGGGAGGTGTAGTCCCCCGTGCCTTCACGGCATCATCCAGGGTGAGAAAGGGGAGGGGAGGGGTCTCTCTTCACACCCAGGCTTGGAAATACGATTTGAGCCCCTTCCCTGCACGGTCTGCAGGGTGCATGGAGCCCTTGGGCGGGGGATTGTCTGCGAGACGCTCCTCCGCACACGCCGGCCAGGACTGTCGCGCGACCAGCCGGCTTCCTCCCCGTCTTGCAATGAGGCCCAGCTGGTCTGCTGACCCCGCCCACCCGCCGGGCTCTTCCCAGCCCCCCCCCCCCCGCTGGCTTTTCCCGGGTTTCTCCCTGGCTTGCTCCAAATCGTTAAACTGACCTGACCCTGTGCCGCCTCCTGATTGGAAGGAGCGCGGCACATGACCTAGACCTCCGCGCCCTCTCATTGGCTCGATCCCAGCCAGCGTTTTAAAAAAAAAAGAGGAAGGAGGCAGGGCAGGGGAGACGCGTTTGGCGGGCGAAGGGAACCTCCCCCTTTGTGAGGTCTACGCTTCTTGAGTTACCCGCGGGTAACCCAGGGCAACGAATCTCACCAGCCGGACCGCCGCTGAGGGAAGCCACGCCCACGGCTTCGACCATTCACGCCGAGGCAATCGACGCCCCGCCCACTCCGCTGCCTGACTCTTGCGAGCGAAAAGAAGGCGCGGCGGGGTTGGCCACGCCCACATTTCCTCCAGGCTTGTCCTTTAGGAGCGTCTCCTCAGCGGCTCTTAACATTGACCCACATTGAGGATGCCGCCTGACGCGCTTTGCGTCGATTCAGAATGAAGTCCTGCGGATTTTCGGCGGGATTTTCAAAGTCGTCGTGGTCGTGGTCCAGAAGCTGGCACACCTTTCTCCGTTTACATTTTACGGAGACAGTTCCGTCCGTCATTAAAGAAAAACCTTGTTTTCTCAGAAAGTCTTAAACGGATGTCTCAGTTGCAGTGAAAAAAATAATGATAATGACGTGAATAAGGCGGGTGGATATGCTTGCGCCAGCAAGAACTGGCGCGGGTTCTGCCCGTTTGCAGCAGACACCTGGCTTAAGCAAAGGAGCATTCACCCCTGTGTCCTGAGATGACATATGCCTCACTACTCACAAATAAATGCAAATGCTGGGTTGGTGCCTCAGCCGCGCTAGCCTCAAGTAATCTTCCTAATGTACCTTAGCTTCTGGTGCTCTAATGACTAACTTCACACTACGGCAAAACGACAAATTCACAGATAATTATCTCAACCCAAGCGCCTCTGGGTTTTAGCATTCGTTTTTATTCGCATTTTCCTTGCAATTAAGTCGTTCAGATTTGGCCATTGTTTCTGCCATAACCTTGAGTGCTCTTTCCCTTCGCCCGTATTTGTTTCCCCCCCCCTTTTTAAACCATTTCTCAAATAAATACAGCTATAGTTAATACATGGTGTCGATTTTATTAGTCTTTTCTTAATGGTTTTTGCCAGAGTTCCCCAAAGACTCATATATGTTTCTTAAATTACAAAAGGGAACGCTCAAAGAGGCTACCTAGTAAATACATCGCCAAAATCCACAATGATGGATACACACATACATGTGAACTTAGAATTTTTCAATGGAGTAAAAATATACAGTACTAACAAGACCAAAAATAGAAAATAGAGAAAAAAAGGAAACAAAGGAGGTAGGTGGGAACAGTTATGTCTTCCACCATTCTATCAAATAATTACCATCATTAACTTTTCCCCAACCTCTTTTTAATCCCCAAATCATCACTTGGATTTTTTTTCCGACAAGAACTCCATATCCAGAGTCGCTGTTTTGAGAAGCGTAGCCAATTTTAACTTTTGAGGCAGTTTAGAAATGTGAAAGCTGATGGATGGATGGATGATTTATTTTTATTTTATTTATTTATTTATTTTGTGAAATTTATATACCGCCTCACAGTGCAAGCACTCTCTAAGCGGTTTTCACCAGTAAGCAATGTATATTTTTATATTGCCCCCAACAATCTGGGTCCTCATTTTACCTACCTCGGAAGGATGGAAGCCTGAGTCAACCTTGAGCCAGTGAGATTTGAACCGCTGACCTGCGGATCAGTGTCAGCTAAAGTGGCCTGCAGTACCTGCCTCTAACTGTTTTCCAGTTTCCAGATTTCCAGTTTTCTAAAAAAAAAGAAAAAAGCCTTTATCGTTTTTTTCTCTGAATAAACTGATCATTACAATCGCACATTTGAAAATAAGCTGAGATACCAATTGCAAAAACCAACTATATACACCACAAAGGGAAAATGAAGTTTGCACCTGACAATCAAATTCCAGTACATTTAAGCTAGAGGGCAATAACAACCCGAGAAACATTTCTTTATCCCTAGAGCAAAGAGTGACCCAAAGGGATCACTCAGCTTTGCCTTAATGTCATCCTACTACTAGTGTCAAACTCGGTAAAATAATAACATTTGTTAGCAGTCAAGAGATTAGCATCAGAAATCTTGCTGCCTTTGGAGCAGTAAAATCCCACATTAGCAGATCCTGGGGGGAAAAACCATTGCAAATGGGCAAACATGTTTTATATATTAGAGGTGCTTGGCCTCTCCAGTTGAAAGGATGAGATGCAAAACAATACCAAAGACCTCAATTTGAGCAACCTGGGGAGATCGTGCACCCCAGTAAGAAAAGACAGTATTGAGATTGGTGAATCAATGCTTCAGCCGGGTACAAGGCAGCTTCTTATATTTTTCTCCCTCACATGAAAAAATGTGTCTAAAACGCAGGGGTGAAATCCAGCAGGTTCTGACAGGTTCTGGAGAACCAGTAGCAGAAATTTTGAGTAGTTTGGAGAACCGGTAGCAAAAATGTTGAGTAGTTCGGAGAACCGGCAAATACCACCTCTGGCTGGCCCCAGAGTGGGGTAGCAATGGAGATTTTGCAGTATCCTTTCCCTGCCAGGCCCGCCAAGCCACGCCCACCAAGGCACACCATGCCCAGCAAGCCACGCCCACAGAACCAGTAGTAAAATAATTAGGATTTCATCACTGGTCTAAAGTTATAAAAGGTTATAAACTGGAGGTTATAATTAAGTTACAGCAGCATTACATCAGGGATGTTGTAGAAGAGCCGAGGTGGCGCAGTGGTTAAAGTGTAGCACTGCAGTTCAGCAGTTCAACTGTTCAAATCTCACCGGCTCAAGGTTGACTCAGCCTTCCATCCTTCTGAGGTGGGTAAAATGAGGACCCAGATTGTTGGGGGCAATATGCTGAATTCTGTAAACCGCTTAGAGAGGGCTGTAAAGCACTATGAAGCGGTATTTAAGTCTAAATGCTATTGCTATGTTTGCTCCCAGTTCACGTCTGAGTACTGGTTCTAATCTAGAAAGCTCTATAGAGCTTGAGGATCACAATTTCTGAACAAGTATCCCTTCCTGGCTATATTTCGTCTGAGTGCAGAGGAAAGCATGTGAGGAAATGTTCCTGGGATACAGCAAGCAGCATTTTCGGTAGCAGTCACCCCTCCCCTCAATCTCTGGAATGCATTCCCCAAAAAAGGCATGCCTAGGGCCTCCTTTGTCATCTTTTTTGGCACCAGGCAAAGACTGTTGAGTTCTCCCAGGCCTTTTCATTTTATGGTAATTGTAGTTTTCTGCACTTCAGTTGCAATGTGGTATTCTAAACTAATAAACTTTAATCTCTGCCATTTTAGTCTTCCCTGCGTTTAGCAACCAACGACTGTCTGTGCTTTGCTATTTTTCCATTTTAGTGTATCTTAAGGAATAAATGGATGGTTAAATAAGTAAGAGGTTGTCAACGCAGTACTGATGCCAGCTCATCTGTCTTGGCTTTGCAGCTGATATACTGTACTTTTCTGGAGCATGAGATCTGGCAAGTAAGAAAATATGGGAGACAGTTGCTGTCTTCTTTGCATCCCCCAGGGCTCACACAGTCATAGTCTAAGCCAAGAATCTCAATGGAAAGCGTGCATGTGGGCAGCTTTCCCTACCCAGTACCTCCACCCCTGATTTTCCTAGGATGGAGCTCTTGCGAGAATTGAGGCTGTCTTTGTATGAAGCCTGGTGATAGTCACTGTCTCCCCCAGGAACTGCCTGGGTATTGGGGTTTCAATTATTTTTGGCTGCCAAAGAGCTGGCCCCTCCACAGCACAGCTAGCAAGACAAGTGTTGTCAGGTGTGAAAGGTACATTACTTTGTGTATGTCACCCCAGCTGTTCACAGCAACCTAACCTCACCTCCTTTGTGCAGCGATGAGCAGGTTGGGCTAAGGACATGGAGGGCGTGCCAACTCTTTTGAATACAGAGCACCTGGGCTGGAAGTTAGCCAAGCTGCCTTGAGAGCTGAACCCTTCTTCCGTCCAGAAGGAGCCATGCTGCCTATAGTAGGAATGCAGCCAGGAATTCAAGGAAAGGCTCAAACTGTATCCAACTGATACAGTTGTGAGCAGTCTTGATTTTAAGTGACAGCTGGATTGGAATATGGAATAAAAAGAACTGAACAGATTTAGATAAACAAGCCCAGCCAGAGAATTGCAAGATGTAGACAGAATACAGAATAATAAAGTTGGAAGGGACCTTAGAGGTCTTCTAGTCCAACCCCCTACTCAAGCAGGAAAATCTATCCCATTCCAGACAAATGGCTGTTGAGTCTCTTTTTAAAAACTCCAGTGACGGAGCACCCACAACAGAGGTGGGATTCAGCAGGTTCTGACCAGTTCTGGAGACCCGGTAGCGGAAATTTTGAGTACTTTGGAGAACCGGTAAATGACTGGCCCCGCCCTCATCTATTCTCTGCCTCCTGAGTCCCAGATGATCAGGAGGGAATGGAGATTTTACAGTATCCTTCCCCTGTCACGCGCACCAAGCCACGCCACGCCCACCAAGCCACGCCCACAGAACCGGTAGTAAAAAAATTGAATCCCACCACTGACCCACAACCTCTGGAGGCAAGCTGTTCCACTGATTAATTGTTCTGACAGGAAATTTCAAACTATTATTTTTTGGAATAGACAGTTCCTAAAACTCAGAGATCAAGAGACATGTTGAGGGAATTCTGGAGACAGATTTCTCCAATAAACTTTCACACTTGCAGGTCCTTGTTCTCATGCCTGCTACTGGGACAAACATGAATATACCAAAAGGGGCCCTTGACAAAACAGGTTTCTCCCGACGGCCTCTGACAGTATTCAGCCAACTATTTTAGCACACCAACACAGTCCTTAGCATCAAAGGCACAAGAATCTTTGTGGTAGTTGCATTATTGAGAGTGGTGATGAATCTTCATATACTCCAGCTCATTTCCTTATAACCCTTGCACAGAAATGCGTGCAAAGAATTTTTCCAATCTGATCTTTTCAGAAGAACTGGCTTCCAATTCTTCCTGGTTTTTAATTCTCATTTTTAAGTAGTTGAAATGTAGTTAAGTTCAGCAGCAGGGTTAGGAGAAATGGTGCTTAGAGATACAGGAAGAGACCCTGTTGGAACAGGTGAAAATGTTCCTATAGAATCTCTTTTTTAATTTGCATAGAGCTATTATGATCTAATGCTCTTGCTGCCCTACTCCATTGTAGATTACTGTATTTTTCGGAGTATAAGACGCACCTTTTTCCTCCCTAAAAGTGGCTGAAAATTTGGGTGTGTCTTATACTTCAAATGTAGCTTTTTTTTTCCAGCCCTAACTAGATGCTAACAGATCTTCCCAGCTCTTACCTTGCAGGCTTTTTCATTGTTACTCTCTCCAAAGAAGGTTTTTCCAGCCCTAAGTCTTTGCAGGGTTTTTTTAATTGCTCTACTTGCTCCGAATAAGTTTTTTTCTAGCCCTAACCAGGTGCTAACTATCTTCCCAGCTCTTACAGGCTTGCAGGCTCTTTCATTGTTACTCTCTCCGAAGAAGGTTTTTTAAGTCCTAACCAGGGGATAAAATAATGTGCTGAAGCTGATCAGACTAAGGACGCTAGCCAGATGAATACCTGGTAGGCAGATTTTTTCCCTCTATTTTCCTCCCCAAAAACTAAGGTGCGTCTTATACTCCGAAAAATACGGTATTTTCTCATTTCTCAAGGAAATTTGCTGGAATTTGTGAGAAGATCCCCTAAAAATGCCACCTTTAGGTAAAAGGCCTACGCCTTACAAAATAGAACTACAAAATAGTTCTCAAAATTCCAGTTACTAGCAAGAAATATTTGCCACCAGAAAGAGAAAATGTATCAGTACTAAAAAGGGGGAGGTAAATGGTATTCCGATATGCCAGTGTTTTTCAACCTTAAAAGTGTACTGTATGGAGTTAAGCTGGCTGGGGAATTCTGGGAGTTGAACTCCAACACATCTTTGAGCTGCCAGGATTGAGGAACACTGAAATATGCTAATGAGTATATCGTTATATGCAAATCTAGATATAATTGTAACAACTATTAACTTTCGTCTAATTAATAAGCTCAACCTAGCAAGATAAACAATTCCCATGTGACACTTCTCAGTCTAGATCAATATGTTATTTCTGTCATCAAAATTTACCTCCTGGGTAATTTCCAGGCCTTCTGTTCTCACTTGATGGGTCTGTCTTTCATATTTAGATTGGGCTGGACAGCCTTCGCAATAGGTGGTATGCACAACAGACTGCTGGGTCCTACAGGAAAAGAGTAGAGAATTCTCCCACTCAGGTTGTCAGGAGCCACATTCCTTTCTAAAATATTCCAAATTATCCTACCATCCTGCCCTTTCCAGTTAGGCCTTTTAGAGACAAACGCCGTAGGTGTTTTTACTAGTATTTTGCCAAAATGTGTAATCCATCTCCAAAAGTTTTCTTCTCCTGTAAAAGAGGCTTCTATTGGTTTACTTCGTTCTCCAGAGATTTGAAAACTTTGGGGAGTAGAAGGTACAGTACTGCCTGGAGTTCAGGGAGCCCTTGACTTAAAACTGTTCATGATGCAAATGATGCAAAAAGGACGTTGAGACTCTAGAAAGAGTACAGAGAAGAGCAACAAAGATGATTAGGGCACTGGAGGCTAAAACATATGAAGAACGGTTGCAGGGACTGGGTATGTCTAGTTTAATGAAAAGAAGGAGTAGGGGAGACATGATAGCAGTCTTCCAATATCTCAGGGGTTGCCACAAAGAAGAGGGAGTCAAACTATTCTCCAAAGCACCTGAAGGTAGAACAAGAAGCAATGGGTGGAAACTAATCAAGGAGAGAAGCAACTTAGAAGTAAGGAGAAATTTCCTGACAGTTAGAACAATTAATCCGTGGAACAACTTGCCTCCAGAGATTGTGAATGCTCCAACACTGGAAGTTTTTAAGAAGATGTTGGATAATCATTTGTCTGAAGTGGTGTAGGGTTTCCTGGCTAAGCAGGAGGTTGCACTAGAAGACCTCCAAGGTCCCTTCCAACTCTGTTATTCTATATAATCAGGGATGGGCTTCAAAAATGTTAGCAAGGAGTTCTCTGCCCGGTTGCTGGGTGGGCGTGGCCATGGTGGGTGTGGCCTAGTCGGCCTCCTGCACCATGGTGTAGGGGGGCATTTTTGCCCTCCCCGGGCTCCGGAGGCTTTCCTCGAACCTCCAGGAGGGCAAAAACAGCCTCCCCAGGCTCCGGAGGCCCTCTGGTGGCTGGAAACGTGCCCAAATTTCCAGTAGGCCCATTTTTCACCCTCCCCGAGCCTCCGCACTTACCTGCATCCAAAACGGGCCGCATGGGGACTCCCGGGAGGGGCAGGTGGGGTGGACGGGCCAGCCAGTAGTGGGATTTGGGGGTTCTCCGAACTGCACAGAATCTTACCTAGAGGTACTCCCAAACCCCTGTGAACCCCCAGCAGCCCACCCCTGCATATCATGACTATTCAAGTTATAATGGCACTGAAAAAAAGGGACGTACAACAGATCCTCGCACTTACAACCGTTGCAGCATTCCCATGGTCACGTGACCAAAATTTGGGTGCTTGGCGCCTAGCATATATTTACAATGGTTGCCGTGTCCTAGGATCGCCATTTGTAACCTTTCCAGCTGTTTTCTGGCAAGCAAAATCAATGGGGGAAATTGGAGTTGCTTCACAACTTCCTAATTCTCTTAACTGCAGTGATTCACTTAACAATCATGTCATAAAATTGGGTACGTCTCACTTAACCGCCTTGCTTAACAACATAAATTCAGGTTGTAAGTTGAGGATTACATGTATTGGCTGTATTTAGTTTGCTTTGGTTGCACCTCTGTACACTATACCATAGCTGCATGGGTTACCCCATCGGTTGCCATAGCTACATGGGTTGTCCTGCTGTGACCCTTCCCCCAGGAAAAAAATTCCTTGTTGATATCTTCCTAGGAGGGGGTTATTTGAGGGAGGGGAGGCAACAATGGAGGTTAGAAACGACCGTATTATATATCCAAAGGCTTAGACATAATTCTCAGCCGTCTTTTTTAGGAAGGCAATAGCTTAAAATTCATGTGCTGCATCCGTGCAATTTCCCTAAACTGTTCTTCTTTAAGGGAAAAAAAACATTGCCATCCAATTAAAAGAAAACAATTGGGGAAAAATATAGTCAAACCCTGTGTTTTACACAACTCTTCTCCCAACTTGCAAGCCTCTAAATGTGTGGGCTTTCCCAGCCAGTACATCTAGTGCTGAAATTCCTAGAAGTTGAATTCCAGGCATCTCAAGGGGACTCGAGTTAGGAAAAGGCATCTTATATTTGCTAGCAATGATACGGTCACTCATGCTCATGGGGCTACCCTTGAAAAGTATCCGGAGACTTCAGTTGGTGCAAAATGCGGCTGCACGTGCTGTGGTGGGTGTGCCAAGGTACACCCAGGTGACACCTATACTCCGCCAGCTGCATTGGTTGCCCATCGGTCTCCGGGTACAATTCAAGGTGTTGATCATCATCTTTAAAGCCCTTCATGGCTTAGGACCAGGCTATCTCCGGGACCGCATTCTGCCTCATACTTCCCTCCGACCGGTTAGGGCCCACAGAGTTGGCCTCCTCCAGGTCCCGTCGGCCAAGCAATGCCGGCTGGCGGGCCCTAGGGGGAGGGCCTTCTCTGTGGGGGGCCCCGCGCTCTGGAACCAACTTCCCCCAGAGACCCGAACCATCCCCACCCTGCTGGCCTTCCGAAAAGCCGTCAAGACATGGCTTTTCCTGCAGGCGGGGGGTAGAGACTAATCCATCTGTACTCTCCCCCGGGTATGTCTGCTTGATGGATGTTCTTGAATATTAATTTTAATTTTTGTATTTGGTTTTAATTAATGTTTATTTACTGGTGTTCTTGTATTTTTGCTGTACGCCGCCCTGAGTCCCTCGGGAGTAGGGCGGCATATAAGAACCAAGAAATAAATAAATAAATAAATACTTGCTCTTCAGTCTCTGGCTACATTTTCCAACATTTCCCCTCTCTTGTCCAAGCCCAGACTTTCTCCGTGTGGCTGGATGGCCCAGCACACTCTCCCCTATAATTGAGCTGGTCACTCCCAATGATCTCACCACAAGGCAATGCAACTGGAATTAAGTCAGACACCTGCCATCCAAGCCAAGGGTATAATTAGTAATCGTCCTCTGAAAGCTTGGGAGAGGAGATGTCACCCAGTGTAGGAGGAGGAGATGGCGTGTGCACACGAAGCATGTCAGCATCTGTTCTCTTCATTAAAATTGCAGGTCCTCAAATGTCTGGTTAGGGGGTAAGAAGGAGGCAGGTGACGGCTTCCCTTAATATAAATATTGTGCCAAAGGCAATCCTGTTTCCTAATAATGGCTCAAGTTTTGAAAGAGGCCACGCCCAGTTGGAAGGCAACAACTCACTGACTTTGGCTGATGTCCCAAGAGGTAAGCAGGATCAGATCTGATTAGCACTTAGATGGGAGATTATGAGATTATATATCCCTCTATTATGGGCTAGACTGGAAACTTAGAAGAAGAAGAAGAAGAAGAAGAAGAAATCCAAGAAGGCAACAACAAACCTGTTTTGTACCGTTGTCAGTGTCCCTTACATGAATACATCCAGCAGATAACACAATTCAAAGGAGACTTTATCTTATTAAAAGACAAAAGATTCTAATTGTTTTCTGATATATTCCCATGAACATCCTTGAGCCATCCTCAAGTTTGGTTTATTAGAGCAGGCTTCCCCAAACTGATACTCTAATCGCTAAGGCTCCAAAAAAATCCCTATTGACTTGTAAAACATCTGCACATCTAAAACAGGTTGCGATCCACTGAAGTAGCCCATCTCAAGAATAATGGACCGATGCTCTGAACAACATTTTAAATGACTTCCTATGTCAGTGATGGCGAACCTTTTTTCCCTCGGGTGCCGAAAGCAAATGTGTGCGCGCTATCGCACACACGTGCGTGCCCACACCCATAATTCAATTCTCCCCCCACATGCCCCATCCCCACGTGCATGCACGCACATCCCCCACTTCCCCATTTCCCTACTTCCGGTGGGCCCGGTAGGCCCATTTTTCGCCCTCCCCAGGCTCCAGAGGCTTCCCTGGAGCCTGGGGAGGGCGAAAAATGCCTTCCCCACCCCCTGGAGGCCCTCCGGAGGCTGAAAACACCCTCCCAGAGCCTCCGCGCAAGCTGAAAATCAGCTGACCGGCACGCACATGTGCGCTGGAGCTGAGCTAGGGCAACAGCTCGCGTGCCGGCAGATATGGCTCCACGTGCCACAGGTGGCACGCGTACCATAGGTTCGCCATCACGGTCCTATGTTCAAAGCCTAATTTTAAGTAGTTGCATAGAATCGTAGCCTTGGCAGAAATCTTTTAGTCCAGGGGTTTCCAAACTTTGGCAACTTTTAAGACTTGTGGACTTCAACTCCCCTCCCAGAATTCTGGGAGTTAAACTCCACAAGTCTTAAAGTTGCTGTGTTTGGAGACGCCTAGTGTAAAGCACGGTCCAGGAATTGATACTATATCTTGGGCCATTGGCTCACCTCTAAAATCTTCTATTCCTTTTGGGGGCCATGAGTTTCAGTTGAAAGTATGGATGAAAACAGCATCTTATTTGAAACAAGAGAATAGCATAGTACAGTGCAGTGGTGGGTTCTACTTACCTTCCCCACCGGTTTGCATTGCGACGGAAGTGCACATTTTGCACACATGCGTCACTTCCAGGAAATGACCCTCTGCGCATGCGCAGAAGCCTTTGCACATGTGCAGAGGAGTTTTTTGCAATCCGCAGCAACCGGAGGACCGGTTCGGGAGCGTGGACCGCTGGTCATCGCTGCCGGTTTGGCAAGCGGTGCCAAATTTCTGCTACCGGTTCTAAAGAACCGATCCGAACCAGCAGCAACCCACCTCTGGTACAGTGGGTTCTCAACCTTTTCTTCACCACAACTCCCCTTTAAATAGCTTTTGTGGCCATGGACCATGTCTATGGACCCCCCAAGACTCAAGATTTAAATCATAGATTTCTTCAAGCCTTCATGGACCCCCTGTGATGACATTGTGCCCCCCCCCCAGAGGTCCACAGACCACAGATTGAGAACCACTGGCATACTAGGTTTGATTACTCAGGTCAGCTTCTCCATTATATTTCATGTCTTCAAACCTGGGAGACAATACATGTCCAATGATCTCATGTCTAATCTGCAGATTGCTGTTTCCATTTGTTACATCAGTGGCATATCTTTTTTTAACTCTTTAGAACACCCATTAGCTTTCTCATCTTCATGAAAGCCTGGGCTTCTTTATTTGCTGTTCCTGAAATGCTGGACATAAACCCTTCTCTAGAAGTCTGTGCCTCAACCTCCAAAGGGATGACATAAAATGGATTGCCCACTTCCAGCAATAGGAGACCACCTCCTGGTCCTCTGAGTTACTGATGCCACCAGCCTTCCTTCATTCTTTGTTGTTCTTTTGCAGGCATCTATCTTGTCCAAATACTCTTCATCTTCTCTGAGGAACCCGAGGATGGTCAGACGTGCCTTCAAACATTTTGTTGTTAGTTGCGAAGTCGCGACCCCATGCACAACATTCCTCCAGGCTTTCCTGTCCTCTACCATCCCCCAGGGTGGCACAGTGGTTAGAGTGCAGTACTGCAGGCTACTTCTGCTGACTGCCGGCTGCCTGCAATTTGGCAGTTGACTCAGACTTCCATCCTTCCAAGGTGGGTAAAATGAGGACCCAAATTGTTGGGGGCAATACGCTGACTCTGTAAAACCACTTAGAGAGGGCTGTTGTTGTTAGTTGCGAAGTCATGTCCGACCCATCGCAACCCCATGGACAACGTTCCTCCAAGCCTTCCTGTTCTCTACCATCCCCCGGAGTCCATTTAAGCTCATGCCAACTGCTTCAGTGACTCCAATAGCAATAGCAATAGCACTTTACTTATATACCGCTTCATAGTGCTTTACAGCCCTCTCTAAGCGGTTTACAGAGTTCAGCATATTGCCCCCAACAATCTGGGTCCTCATTTTACCGACCTCGGAAGGATGGAAGGCTGAGTCAACCTTGAGCCGGTGAGATTTGAACAGCTGAACTGCTGAACTAGCAGTCAGCCTGCAGTCGCAGCATTTAACCACTGCACCACTTCAGCTCTTGGCAACTCCATCCACCCACCTCATTCTCTGTCGTCCCCTTCTTCTTTTGCCCTCAATCGTTCCCAGCATTAGGCTCTTCTCCAGTGAGGCCTTCCTTCTCATTAGGTGGCCAAAGTATTTGAGTTTCATCTTCAGGATCTGGCCTTCTAAAGAGCAGTCAGGGTTGATCTCCTCTAGGACTGACCAGTTTAATCGCCTTTTCAAACATTTACAGCTATATAACGTACAGAACACTACAGACATCAGTATGTAATATTCCTTTTCTTAGACTATTGGGGGGGAGAATAAAACACAATGTCCAACATGCTGGGAAAAAAAATAAGGCGCTATAATTTGTTTGCCTGTTGTCTTCAACTGATGAGATGAAGTCCAACTTCTGCAGAGCTCATGGTGCCCTTCAGTTCACTATTCCCAGAATACTCTGGGAGTATACAAATTATCCCAATGCCCATTGAAGATGCTGGCCTGTAGAAATTGGCTGAGCAATGGAAAAGAAAAGAAAAGAGATGGTGATGTGTTCCAGTTAAGCAAGAGTTTGAGGTGCCCGGTTGGCAGGCTCAACCACGTTCTTTGGAGAAACCCCATTAAAATAATCATCTTTGTTGAGAGAATCATAATAAGTGGATGCCGTAGGCTGTATAATGGCTTTGCCCAGGTGGCAATGTCAGGTATTGGCAAGAGTAAGCCTGGAAGAAGCAAAGAGCAAGACCTGATTTTTTTTCCTTCGGAATTCAGCACCAGGATTAGGCAATTCCCGCTCCCAGGTTCTTAAAAAGGCTTAAAGTTAGGGTATTACCACTGAAATTCCCAAACACTGCAAATTTCTCATAGCTGGCATGGACATTTACTTGCCTGATCTTTTCCCTTGAATCTCAGGACACGCAAATTTATACTGACAGAAAAACCATAATTTAGTGAATTGACAGTTTAGTGATCCAATGAGTACCATGTGATGAACTTGGGGGCTGAGCCAAAGCCGCTACCTAGGGAGTGTCAGATAAGAGATAGCATAGTCCTCAGATGAATAGCGGGTGGGGCAAAATCTCTAGGGTGTTAGGGAAATGGGGAGTACTTGTACCTTCCAATTTGCCAGATTTTGGTAATGTAGACTTAAAATAAAGTAGAATTAGCTCACTTGGTTCTGTTTCCTTTCTGGTCTACCTGGTAAGGCTGACCAGTAATGGTCTAATGGAATCCTCCTTTCCTTAGCTGCCATTATTTCTCCTAGACTTTTAGAAAACCAGTCTGATCCATTTGGGGCCCTGTTGTTCATTCAGCCAAAGGTGGACAGGAGTATCTGCCAAAAATCCTGAAAATGCCATTACTAAACCAAGAAGACCAGAAAGAGATGTAAGGATCAGCAAATGTTCAATAATGAGATGCTTTGGAACAGATTTCCAATTGGGTATACGTACAACAGTTGTTCTGTTTTCCAAACCAAACTGACCTGACACCCGTATCAAATTGGATTGCATTGAATTATGGGTCTAATTCTGTTTTATTTTCATTCCCTTAAAGAAAAAGGGATAGAAATCAAAACAGCCTTGGCCACAGCAATACTCAAGTAGGATCAGAGAAATTGTAGTACTCCATAAAATTTCTATCCATAACACACAGTAACTGGATGTTCATGGGACATCTCTCAGGGACAATTATCACAACCCCATAATATGTTTGTTACTAAAACTAGATAGAAAGTCCATGCAACTTTCTTATCTAAGTGGCTGCACCTACTTTAATTTATAATGAGCCGAGGTGGCGCAGCAGTTAGAGGCAGTACTGCAGGCCACTTTAGCTGACTTTGATCTGCAGGTCAGCGGTTCAAATCTCACCGGCTCAAGGTTGACTCAGCCTTCCATCCTTCCAAGGTAGGTAAAATGAGGACCCAGATTGTTGGGGGCAATATAAATATACATTGCTTACTGGTGTAAACCGCTTAGAGAGTGCTTGCACTGTGAGGCGGTATATAAATCTCACAAATAAATAAATAAATAAATAATCGAGAGAAACTGATTTATTTTTCTGTGTATCTATAGCAGTGATGGCTAACCTTTTCTGGAGTGAGTGCCCAAAGTGTGCCCGAACTCCCAAAATGCAATGCATGTCTGGGCCCCGTGCATGCGCCCCACCCCCCATGCATGTGCGTGTGCCCCCCCACATGCGCTGCACCCCTGCGCCCCACTCTGCATGTGCATGCGACCCGTCCGCAAGTGCCCCACCCCGATGCATGCGCGGCACAGACCAGACGACTAGACAACCAGCTGGCCAGCAGGAGGCACACGCGCATGCGCAGTGAAGCTGAACTAGGGCAACGGCTTGCATGCCCACAGAGAGGGCACTGCGTGCCACCTGTGGCACACGTGCCATAGGTTCGCCATCATGGATCTATAGGAAAAAATTTACAGCCTAGCTAAGCATAACTGGACATAAAATCTGGTTTAGTGTTAGAACACAGGAAAAACACGCAGCACTTCCTGTAAGTTAGCCAAACAGCAGAAATGCTTGGAGAAAGAATCAGGAACATTTCTGTCTGAAGACAGATCCTGTCATGGGCTCAGATCCTGGGAAATTACATTCTGCACACACCCTTTTTCCTCAGGATTCCATTCTGGGTGGGAAGTGGAGTCAGAAACTTCATTTTTTTTCCCTCACACAAATCATCAAACCAGTGATGCTAATCACTTCTTTGAATATATGAGGTCAGAGTACATATTTTGGGAAGGCTTGGCATTTTTGAAGCATGCAACTTTTTAAAACTGCCACTTCTCCGTAGAAAAATGATAGAAATGTAGTGCAAAAAGCAAAAAGAGTTCTGTCAGCCTTCCTCACTTGGCTGGCGATTCTAGTGGAGTTACAGGGTCAACACGTTTCAAAGATCCTAGGTTGGAGAAAGCCAGTAAGCTACTATTGTGGTTTATTTAAAATTAGATGGCTTGCTACTGCTGAATTTCACCTCCTTTGAGATGGATAGTTAGATTGAGTAATTGTTCTGAAGTAATGTTTGCGGTAGTTCAATAGCATACAGGTCACATTTTGTAATAAAAGCAGCAGAGATTCCATCTGGCGCTGTAAGAAGCAGATTTCCTCAAACTGATGTTTTGCAGAGATCATAGAAACAGAACTGGAAGAGGCATCAGAAGTCATCTAGTCCAGCCCTCTGCTCCTGCTGAATTTCATGGTGATCCTCGTTGAAGATAATGGGAATTGTTGCTGATCACTCTTGAAGACCAGCAAATAGAAGAAGAATGGGATAAACCATTGAGAGCAGGATAGCAATGGTTTCCAACATAAACATAAAACTGGAATACTGAGGTTTTTTACAATAAGACTTGGGGTAAAGAACAAACAGCTTCCTGTGGGAAATAGATTCTGTTTTGTTCTTTACAAGACTCAACAAAGATAAGCAATTTCATGATTTTAAAAACCGGACACTAGAGGGGACTAAAGTTTTTAGGTAGAGGGAAGATGTACAAACTTGTAAAATGTTGCAAAATTTTAAAACAATGAAAATATTGAAGGAGACTTTTGAAGTATAGAATCAGAAAGTTGTAGCTATGGTATCAATGATGTCTGCTTCTATGGACAAACTTCCTATATGACCAAAAGACATTACTATATTGAAGAAATGACAGATATAGAACAAATTTTGTCTGACAAGATAGAAATCATATCAAAAGTAGATTTACAACTGAGCCAAGAGAATGGTTTAGAAAAGGATATTTTACAAAATCTATAAAAGTAACTGGCTGAGGTTTTAAAATTTAAATACACACACACATACACACACACACACACACACACATTTTTAATTGGTCATTGTCAGTTTGTTAGGTTTATAAGATCCCACTTCAAATCTACAGCTACAGATAATCTGTAGATCCCATTTTCTCAGACAAAGCATGCTAAGAAGCTTACCTGATAGCTCACATGGGCATTTTATGCATCTAAAAAACACATTTTTTCCTCTGCCACTGTCATTTTCTTCCGACAAGTTTCTATTGCCATGGTAAACTTTCATCACTGAAAATGAATTAGCCACAGAAGCACATTCAGATAACAGCACAATCTCCTTTGATCAGATCACAGAAATGGGAAGTAAGGCCAGCATCAAAGGCATTGAAGAAAATGTATCCATTTTTCCTTTATGATATATTTTGATAATCAAGAAGACACATGTTCAGTTTCTCCTCGCTTAATAGCCAATCTCTCTGGGTAACATATTTAGGATGAGACAGGGAGTTGAAACACAAACCTCACACTTTGCACACAGTCTTCTAAGAAGCTCTTCCAATGCATGTCAGACTACAGTTTGCATCAGGGGTCCCCAAACTTGGCAACATTAAGACCTGTGGACTTCAACTCCCAGAATTCCCCAGTCAGCCATGCTGGAAGGCTGCAGAATTCTGGGAGTTGAAGTCCACAAGTCTTAAAGTTACTAAGATTGGACACCCCTGGTTTACATTGTTCTTCACCAATATGGCAGTGCTGCTCCAGGAAGATGGGATTTTTGTCTAAGTCCAAGTTTCTTCACTTTGGCAACTTTAAGGTATGTAGACTTCAACTTTCAGAATTCATGCTTGCCAGGGGATTCTGGGAATTGAAGTCCACACATGGAAGTTGTCAAGGTTGGTGTAAGTTTTCCCAGACTTCACTATGGTACCAAGTTTCCTCATTTCTGTTATATTTGTACAACAGTGGTTCGATGAGCAAGCTATTGTGGCCATTACCTCACTCAGTGACTTATAGTATCTTCGTAGCCTTACCCAGCCATGGTTAAAATGATAAAATGCCCATCCTCATTACTGTTATTTTGGCTTCATTAAAAATTTACACCACCCAGTTTCCAGGGATATCCCAGTTCGATGACACTAGAAGACCTCAGAACATCAGAATAGCAGAGTTAAAAGGGTCCTTGGAGGTCTTTCTGGTCGAACCCGCTGCCCAGTCAGGAAACTCTATACCACTATTTCAGACCAATGGCTGCCCAATCTCTTCTCAAAGATCTCCAGCATTGGAGCACTCACAATATCTGGAGGCAAAAAGACATTTTAACTCATTAGGGAGGAAATAACTAAAGTCAATACTGGAGATCTTCCATAACGTGATATGCGCTTACAACGTTATGCATATTTGTCCACGTCACAATAAATTCTCTGAAGCGAAGTATTAAACCTGGAACATTCTAGATCAGGGGCCTCCAACCTTGGCAACTTTAAGCCTGGCGGACTTCAACTCCCAGAATTCCTTTCGCTGGCTGGGGAATTCTGGGAGTTGAAGTCCACCAGGCTTAAAGTTGCCAAGGTTGGAGACCCCTGACCTAGATGTTGCTTAAGCCACAATATCCAGGAGTCCTCTCCATCAGGCTTCAAAAAACCAAACCCTGTCTTCTCTAGAATCATGAACCATCTCCAACAAGCCGCAAGAGTTGTGAAGAAATGAACGGGAACAGAAGCATATCTCTTAATTTCTTCAGAAAAAAATATATTACCCAACTATTTCTCATATTTCTTAATCCGCTTGAGGAGCTCTGCAACCATTAAGATACATGCCTTTTGCGATTTTACTTCGACAGGCTGGTAGATTAAACTTGGGCCTTTCTTTGCCCAACCTAATTATGCTTCCCCACTGAGATACATTTGCTGCCTGAAGTTATTACTGGCAATTTCCATAGTGAAACCAAGGCCAGGCATCTAAGCCATTTTGGCTTGAGCTTTCAGCAGAGTGAATAGCCCACCTCACAAAAAAGGCAAGGAATTGCCATCAAAGGATTGCAAGGTACATGGCTTCTGTTTCCTCCATAAATGGGCCCACAGACAGCTCCGTGTTTTGAAATGGCACAACAGTTCATCTAATTAGCAGGCCACAGAACCTTCTTCAACCTGATCTCTTCCAAATGTGCAAAGACCTGATTCCCAGAAAGAGAGATATATTTTTTATTTATTTATTTATTTATTTATTATTTATTTATTTATTTTTGTCAAGCATACGGTTGCAGGAACGGTTGCAGGAACTGGGTATGTCTAGTTTAATGAAAAGAAGGACTAGGGGAGACATGATAGCAGTGTTCCAATATCTCAGGGGTTGCCACAAAGAAGAGGGAGTCAAGCTATTCTCCAAAGCAACTGAGGGTAGGACAAGAAGCAATGGGTGGAAACTAAACAAGGAGAGAAGTAACTTAGAAGTAAGGAGAAATTTCCTGACAGTTAGGACAATTAATCAGTGGAACAGCTTGCCTCCAGAAGTTGGGAATGCTCCAACACTGGAAGTTTTTAAGAAGATGTTGGATAACCATTTGTCTGAAGTAGTGTAGGGTTTCCTGCCTAGGCAGGGGGTTGGACTAGAAGACCTCCAAGGTCCCTTCCAACTCTGTTGTTGTTGTTGTTGTTATTATTATTATTATTATTATTATTATTATTATATATATGATTATAAGCAAAGTAAAAACAAATATAGACATGATTGTATATATATATATATATATATATATAATAGTACAAGCATGAATAAGAGAACAAGAAGTATGAATATATGGGTACATTAGGACAGGAACGGTAGGCACAATTATGCGCTTATGCACGCCCCTTACAGACCTCTTAGGAATGGGGTGAGGTCGATGGTAGATAATCTAAGGTTAAAGTTTTTGGGGTTGGGGGAAGAAACTACTGAGTCAGGTAAAGTGTTCCAGGCATTGACCACTCTGTTGTTGAAGTCGAATTTTTTGCAATCAAGTTTGAAGCGGTTTACATTAAGTTTGTATCCATTGTGAGCTCGTGTATTATTGCGGTTGAAGCTGAAGAAGTCATTAACAGGTAGGACGTTATGGCAGATAATTTTGTGAGCTACACTTAGGTCAGATTGAAGGCGGCGTAGTTCTAAATTTTCAAGTCCCAAAATTTCAAGTCTGGTTTCATAAGGTATTCTGTTGCGAACAGAGGAATGTAATACTCTTCTTGTGAAATATCTCTGAACATTCTCAATTGTGTTAATGTCTGATATGTAGTGTGGGTTCCAGACAGATGAGCTGTATTCAAGGATCGGTCTGGCAAATGTTTTGTATGCTATGTTTTGTATGTTTTGTATGTTTTGTATGATGTAGCTGCAAGACTTCTGGAGGGGGCGCAAGTTGAGGAATAGTGTTCCACCACATGGATCTGATCACAAAGAAATTAAGAGCTGATTAGCATGAGAGTGTGTAAATGAATAGCACCATTTCAGGTGCATAAGGGTCATCTTCGACTTAATGTCCATAATTAGGATAACAGATAACAGAATAACAGAGTTGGAAGGGACCTTGTACGTCATCTAGTCCAACCCCCCGCCCAAGCAGGAGACCCTACACCATTTCTGACAGATGGCAGCCCAGTCTCTTCTTGAAAGCTTCCAATGATGAAGCTCCCGCAACTTCTGAAGGCATCCATCAGTTGTTTTTTTCTCACTGTCAGAAAAGTTCTCCTTGTTTCTAGGTTGAATCTCTCCTTGTTCAGCTTCCATCCATTGTTCCTTGTCTGGCTTTCGGGTGGATCAGAGTTTCGATTGCTAAGCAAGGAGATTGTTAAATGAATCACGCCCAATTTTACGATCTTTTTCGCCATTCTTGTTAAGCGTATCACTGCAGTTGTTAAGCAAATCGGGCTTAACCCATGACTATATATATATATATATATATATATATATATATATATATATATATATATATATATATATATATATATATATATATATATATATCCTGGTTGCCAAATGCCCGAATTTTTATCACATGACCATGGCAATGCTGTGACCGTCACAAGTGTGAAAACCGGCTGTAAGTCACTTTTTTCAGTACTGTTGTAACTTCAAATGATCACTGGTCGAGGAATACCTGTACATATTCTGTGGCTATCCATCCCTTCTTAATCATAGGCAGAAAGCAGGACAATGGGTATAAAACTGAAGCCAGTACAATTGTTGCTAACATGATAGCAAAGGGTATGAGTGGGCGGAAGGAAAGAAAGTTTTTGCAAGAATTAAAAAGGCAGTGAAATATGTTTTCTTGCAGAAAAAGAAATAATTCCATGAATCCTTTCCCTGAAAAACTCTAGGGGGATTTTTGTACCATGTACTTGTGGGCACACATGCGCGTGTGCGCACAAACACACACACACACACACACACACACACACACACACACACACAGAGAGAGAGAGAGCTTCTCTGCCCACATATGTAAGAGAGAATTTCATGAGGTCGTTTGTTCACAGCTGCCTTTTAGATTCATGGCATTATTTGTCCGTAGTTGCTGTATAATACATCCTCTACAAAAAATGTTGGAGTTTGCCTTCTGTGCAGAGAACTGGTTCTGCTCTGCCTCTGCCCCCTTATTCCTATTTTGCCAATCTTTTTTTCTGTTTCACATGTAGATTGGAAAGAGGGAGGGAGGGAGGGAGGGAGGGAGGGAGGGAGGAAAGGAAGGAGGAAGGAAGGAAGGAAGGAAGGAAGGAAGAAAGGAAGGAAGGAAGGAAGGAAGGAAGGAAGGAAGGAAGGAAGGAAGGAAGGAAGGAAGGAAGGAAGGGAGAAGGAAGGGAAGGGAGGTGTCAGGGTTCCAAATAGCATCAAAAATTAGATCAGAGTCCGAGGCAAAGTATTCCTCAAAGTTCCAATTTATTAGCAGAGCCATGTTGGCACATCTGAGAGACACCCAAATCTGAAGTCCCAGGGGTTTCTCCACCCAGTTGAAAGTTCAAGCCCTTCTCCCCACTCCCCCAAGTCCATCACGTTGACCAATCTTCATCTGACAACTTGGCAGAAACTCCCATCTCCTTCCGTGCAGGTGCAGGAATGCGAAGACAAAGGATGACCTTGACAATCTAGAAGGAATTTGTTATGGCTACATGCAGACATCCCTCATGCAATTACCCCTCCCAAATTCCCACAGCAAGAAATACATTTTAAAATAGCATAAAGTGTGGCAGGCCAAAGAGTAAAGACCCCAACTAAAATGGCTTCGGCCTGAGAGGAGGGAGGGAGGGAGGGAGGTTAGGGAGGGAGGGAGGAGAGGGAAGGGAGGGAGGAAGAAGAAAGAAGGGAGGGAGGGAGGGAGGGAGGAAGGAAGGAGGAAAGAAGGAAGGAAGGAAAAAGAAGGGAAGAGAAGGAAGGGAAGGGAAGGGGAAGGAAGGAAGGAAGGAAGGAAGGAAGGAAGGAAGGAAGGAAGGAAGGAAGGAAGGAAGGAAGGAAGGAAGGAAGGAAGGAATCCTGGGACGTGTTGCAATGTTCTGGTCTATCTAATTCCAACCCATTCTTACAGTTGGATCCTGCCCAGCACTTCTCAGCAAGCTGGGGTCCATGGCTGGATTCCCAGTAGCACACACTGGATATGTTGTATTGCTAGGCCCTTCCTTGGAGCAGGCTCAGGAATCAAATTTTTTTTAAGCGCTCTGGACAGGCCATCTGTTTGAGTCAGAGTCCAAGCTGAAATCTGCTGGATGGCTTTGAAGGTCAATGAGCAGAGAGAATCATGCAACTCTTCTCATTTGCACTCAATGAGAAGAGGACAGAAGAGGAGGAAAGGGAAAAGGAAGCTGACAGTACATACAACTCCCATATGGGTAGTTAGTATGCATGTTATATTTGTTATGTATACATATATATACCTACGCATACAATACATGACCTCTTCTCGGGGATGTACTGTGCATATTTTACATGACCTCTTCTGGAGGTTCATCCAAGTTATATATAACACACTCCACATGAAAGAGCATAATGGGAACACTCTTCCTTTTATACATATAAGCAAAATCTGGCAGGCAAAACTTCCATGTAGGATAAATATGCCATCTGAGCTTGATGGCTTCAATCCAAGGATAGTCACAAAACCCAACAGAGCTGTGTGCTTTTTTCCTTCTCGAAAGCAAGCAGCAAAGTGAAAGGACATAAATCGTAGACAAAAAAGCACTTTACCCATACAAAATAATGGAAGCGATGCTTACAAATTTGGAATATTAGGGGGGGGGAATCTAACATGGATTTCAAGCCCCAGGGAAATCGGGAGATCCAGGCAGTTCGAATGAGTATAAAGCAGGGGTGAAATGCTACCAGTTCGGTCTGGTTCGGGTGTACCAGTAGCAGCCGGTGGTTCGGAGAACTGGTAGCGGCGGTGGCGCAAAGCTCCGCTCACCCGCCTTTTGTGGACTTTGGACAGTGGTGCAGCTTTGCGTGTTACATTCAGAAAAGAACTTTTCACAGAGATGCACGATCCTGAACCTGAACTTCGTGAACTGTATTCTTTTTCCAACCATCCTCTGCCACCATTTGTTGGAATGTAAAAATAGTTCCGCACCCCCTCCCCCTTTCTGAGAGGCTGTAAATCAGAGGAGAATAGACCATGTCTCTCCATGGCTGCTAACTCAAAATAAAACCAAAGCTTAAATTCTAAAATAAGGCATTTTATTATTACAGTACAAATATATATATATATCAGACTACATTCCTACTGGTAGATATACGTACAGCCGGACAGAAATGAAAGCAGGGAAGAGAACAAAGGAACAGAAACTACACATGCGCAGTAAATCAACACATCACAAGACACTTAGAGATAAGGATTCTCTGGTTACTAATACACAGAGTGGAGGCTCAGCTGACAAACACACACAAAAAACGTAGTGACACTCTCTACAAGGATCTGAGCTACTAACGGTCCAGAGAAATTGGGGGTAGATAAGAGTCAACAGAATTCGAGGTGGGCTGGACTTAGATCTCTTGTGGGCATGAAAGGATTCGAGACTGATGATGCATTTGACTCCTCCCTCGGGCTCACCCTGGTCATCCTCCTAAAACTGAGAACTCATTGACAGTGGAGCCAATGACTGCTGGAGGTGAAGGATTCCTCTTCACTGACATGTTCAAGAAGAATTTAGGGATTTACTACATTACAATACAAAATTGTCCACTACAACGTCCTACCTTAAACTGTCCACCATGGACCTCACCCCATTCCTAAGAGGTCCATAAAGGGGGCGTGCATAAGCACACCATCGTGCCTACCATCCCCGTCCTACTGTCCCCATTTACTTGTTCTCATTCCTTGTTCTTGTTCATGTCCATGTTTATACTTATACCTGTTATCTAGTACATGTTCGACAAAATAAAAAGGAGGAGGAGGAGGAGGAGGAGAAAAAGAAGGAAGAGGAGGAGGAGGAGGAGGAGGAGGAGGAGGAGGATATGGGGTCTCCTGCTTGAACAGGGGGTTGCACTAGAAGACCTCCAAGGCCCCTTCCTGCTCTGTTATTGTGTTATTCCGGTTGATGATCTGCATTCATCTCAAGCCTAACATCCTTACGGATGCAGCCATTGTCATTAAGTCCCCAGGGGATCTTCCATGGAGCCCGTTCAAATTTGCGTAGGTTGAGCAAGTTTGACCTTTCCTGGGCTTTTATCAGACCATGCCATGTTTGTATTTTCTCTCGGTTGAAAGACTTTTAAATAAGAAATATCGAGAGGCTCAAAAGAATGCATACACAATCTGCAGAAGTATAAAAGAAGCTTTACCTAGTGAGCCTCGGGATCCATGCTGTGATTGTGGAATGGGGTCTGAAAGGTTGCTATTACTAAGTAGACTTTAACTGAAAGGGGATAGAGATTTGGGGAGGCAAGAAAAGGTGAAGCTACGTTATGGTGTTGCACCATCACATCCACAAGGGAAAGGGCAATTACTCACAGCAATGGCTTTGGGTTACAATGACTTATTTCCAGCTTCTCAGCACGATCCCAGTCATCGGATTTGGTCAAAACATTTGTGGCAGTGCTCAGGTAGACAGTAATTTGGAATCTTGCCCAGAATAAGAATGGAGGAGAAATTTACTTAGTGCACATTTTTCTACAATCACATCCCATTCAACTTTCCAAACGTACATCAAGCGCACATTTTCAGAGTTGTGTGGTACAACTCAGCATAGGCTGTCGACAATTTATATACTCAAAGATGTGTTGGGGGGGGGAAGCGTGCACAGAAAATGTGAAATTCAGAGACACGTGGCCAAGGAAATACATAAAATGATTTTGGGGGTGTTTCTTCACTCTTTGTCCAGTTCTTAAATGGATATGGAAATAGGCAAAACACTTTTTTTTTTAGTGAAAAATGGAAAGAAACTGAAAATTGATGGATATGCCCAACTTTTTCTAGAATGACATCCCTTATTCTTTCGAGGCTGTATCTAATAAACATTGTGGCTTTTGCTTCCCCCAAATAATGCACCTGCCATTTCTTCTTTTGCAGGTACCACTGACTGTATCAATAATGAAAAATTATCATTTTATGTACAGGGAAGAACACATTATTCCCTTTTTTCCGTGGTAGAAATATTTTTTCCTGGCCAGAAAATTTGCTAGTATATGCCACGTATGCATACTGATTGAGAAGAAAAGCAGGAATTAAACCGATAGAGAATATTTGTACCTTAGGGTTGAAATGAGGAGTCCTTGGAGCCAAAACGGGAACAAAAAAAACCAAAACACCACCCCATTCTCATGAAAACCCAAATGAGCAGAGATTAACAGTAAGATTAACATCAGAACAACAATCAAGAAGTAAGCAATACCCCAATCAAGGAACTGCCAAACAAGCTAACAGTAAACAGCCCAACCAAAGAACCCCCCAAGACCACTCCCACCAGTGGTGGGATTCAAATTTTTTACTACCGGTTCTGTGGGCATGGCTTGGTGGGCGTGGCTTGGTGGGCGTGGCAGGGGAAGGATACTGTAAAATCCCCATTTCCTCCCGATCAGCTGGGACTCGGGAGGCAGAGAATAGATGGGGGCGGGGCCAGTCAGAGGTGTTATTTACTGGTTCTCTGAACTGCTCAAAATTTCTGCTACCGGTTCTCCGAACTACTCAAAATTTCCGCTGCCAGTTCTCCAGAACTGGTCAGAACCTGCTGAAACCCACCTCTGACTCCCACCAACATACCCTACTCCCTACTAGCACGGATGATGTTAACCTAGTTTGGGTAATGACATTTCTGCAAGAAAACAACCGAGCTTAGAAAGCATCAAGGACTCCTCAGTGGGAATTACGGTATACTCTTTAATAAATGTATTGTTTCCTTAAAGTTGTCCCTCCATTTATATTTTTAAAGATGTTTTGCATTTTATTCATTTTTCAAAAGAAGGAAAAGTTTCTGCGAATAGGTGGATGGGTGGGTAGAATTCACCATTTTCATTTCTTTTTATTTTCTTAATTTTTATTCATCAACATTTTTGAAAAACAGTGCCTTGTCAAGGTAACATTTACAGATAGAGCATAACCAAAGAAAAGTTGATAATAAATCTTAACACACACAAGCTAATAACAATAAGAATAATATAATAACAGTAATTATAATTCACCATTTTCAATAACAATAGTACATTCCCCCCCCTCTTCTCTAAAATATTGCGTTAATATACACAATAGCAACAGCATTGTATGGGCAATGTAAACGGTCTTTCTCATTGCCAAAGGTCCACTGCTTAAATTATGGAGATATTTGGGAGGGGGGGAGATACCACAAGCTGGTTATTTGGTGGGGGCAGGGGTGGGTTCCACTTACCTTTGCCACTGGTTCACATCGTGAAGTTTCACGCACGCGCGCGCGCTCCGCTTGCGCGTGCATCCCCTTGTGCAATTTGGCTTCTGCACATGCTCAGCAGCAGGAATCAGCCCGAAACACAGCTGAGGAGCTGATCAGCTGTGCTTTGGGCGAAGAAATAAAGGTCAGTATTAACCCGGGGGCGGGCGGGAGGGCCCTTTTTCAAGCAGAGGAAGAGGAGAAGCCATCCAAACACGGAAAAATTCGCAAAAAAAAAATAAAAAAAAAGATGGCGGTGCCCATGGACCGGCACCGACCAAATCGGATCCGTGACATCACCAGTGGGTCGCTATCGGTTTGGGCGATCCGGTCCGAACCGGGAGGAACTCACCCCTGGGTGGGGGGGATAGCAGGGATACGGGGAGGGGGGAATGCCTCAGAACAATTCAAAAAGATACTATTTTAAATATCACAATACAGGTCTAATTCCACAAGTCTGACAACTAAGCCTGTGCCCTAAATATTCATGAAAGCAAACTAAAGATTTTAAATTCAAGAAGCAGTCAGTATGACTCATCTGTCTCATATCTAATGGTATAGTCACATAACACATTTTACCCAATTACTTTATTGAACTATAAACTATCCAGAGTGGCTTTGCACAACTTGGTAGTCAGATTCACACAAAATTTGTCAGACCTGAACAATCAGGTCCACAAACAAAGAATTCAAGTAGCTGATTTATTGCTCAAGTCTACACATAGGAAACTTCTCAGACTAAAAGTTTGCATCTGGATGAGACTAGATAAGGTTCAACAGTATTCAAGGGGTGGGAGGGGAGGGTTGGACTTTGCCCTCTTGTGACCACATAGGGATTCTAGACTAAGTCTCCATTTGACCTCTCCCACTGGCTCGGTCAGCCTCTCTCCTACAAAATTGGATCTGGCAGTCACATAATTCTGACATCAAAATGAGCACAATCTAATAATCTCGGTGGCACAGTGGTTAGAGTGTAGTATTGCAGGCTACTTCTGCTGACTGCTGGATGCCTGCAATTTGGCAGTTCAAATCCTACCAGGCTCAAGGTTGACTCAGCCTTCCATTCTTCCGAGGTGGGTAAAATGAGGACCCAGATTGTTGGGGGCAATATGCTGACTCTGTAAAACTGCTTAGAGAAGGCTGTAAAGCACTGTGAAGCGGTATATAAGTCTAAGTGCTATTGCTATTGCTATCTCAGGGTATCAAAGGAGCCGTCTCACCCCATGAGATTGGTCCATCCCATTTGCTCCAGTTGAATAGCCCTACTTCAGATGCCATCTGCCAAAGAATTTCAGCTGGCAGGATCCAAGAGAAAAACCTTTTCTGCTGTGGCCCCTGCCCTTTGGAATCCAGGTCATGGTTGTCTCAAAGGTGCTTTTTTTCTGTTAGCAGCTAGAGAGGCCTTCACGCAGAAAATGTGTGAAAACCTGCATGCACGCTATCGCGCGCACACCCTTTTAGCACCCGAGCCAAAAAAGGTTTGCCATCACTGCCCTAAGATCTCCCAAAGTTATTGTTCAGTTCTACTGTATCATATGAGCAAGAAAGAGAGATTATCAAATATGTGACAGGAGGGCAATCCTATTCACTCCATTTATTTTAATGACATTCACATGTAAATGAAATGAAATCACACTTGGTCTTTCCCTTCACCCACTCATTATTATTATTATTTTGAATATGGCTCCCAGCGCACTACCCAAGGGCCAAGAGCAACTCTCCGCCTGGAAGTGAGTTGTGCAGGAGACAATCAAAACCGGGGAACATCATCTCAAATGATGATAAAATGCACAAATAAAGGTGACTTCCTTTTGCTACGTTTAAAATCAGGTCATATTCAAATGCCTTTGCTAATCTGCATATTTCACGCTAACATCAGTAGCAGGAGGACAGATTAAAATGAAGGGCTGTAAGGAAACTTATATATATATATATATATATATATATATATATATATATATATATATATATATATATATATATATATATATATATATATATATATATATATATATATATATATATATATATATATATATATATTGTGTGAGTTAATAGACAAGTATAGACGACATTAGTGAATTAATTACCCTCAGAGGAGCAGAAGATAGAAAGGGAAACTGCTTCTTTATAACCTCTGAATCAAAAATGAGTGCAAGCAGATAAAGAGAGAAGGGAGAAAAAGTGTTGAGCAGGATGGAAAATTACAGCTGCTCCTTTGAAATGATCAGTGGATCACTGTGTGTTCTCTTATGAATCTTGAAACCGGGCTCACAAGGAAGCCTTGAAATGGTCCGAAGGATATTTTTAAAACAGAGTCCTTGCTTTTGGAACTTAACAACTCAACGATCTTGTAACCCAACATTCCTGAGGTTGGAGCCAAAGGACCTGCTGACCTCGGAGAAGAGGTCAGCTCATAGAGTACATCCAGTTCCTGGAAAAAAAATGTCCAGGGAGAATGGGAGGGGGGGGAGGCGGGAAAGGAAACTAACCCAAAACTTTCCAAAGGCCCCAAAGGAATGCAAACCTTGCCATTGCGGAAGCTTGTATCACCCTTTAAAAGCTTATTAAATGTACAAAAGTGTCATTCTTGAGCAAGTGAGATAGCTGATTATATCCAAGGGAGAGCCTGTTTCTTTCAACCCAGCTGACTTGATGATCTGAAAGCCAAGGATGTGAATAATAAGTAAACTTGCTGCAAAAGAGGAAGGAAGGAAGGAAGGAAGGAAGGAAGGAAGGAAGGAAGGAAGGAAGGAAGGAAGGAAGGAAGGAAGGAAGGAAGGAATTTATTTTAAACCCTATGTGTATCAAATGGGGAAGGAAGGAAGGAAGGAAGGAAGGAATTTATTATAAACCCTATCTGTATAAAATTGGGAAGGAAGGAAGGGAGGGAGGAAGGAAGGAAGAGAGGGAGGAAGGAAGGAAGGAAGGAATTTATTTTAAACCCTATCTGTATAAAATGGGGAAGGAAGGAAGGAAGGAAGGAAGGAAGGAAGGAAGGAAGGAAGGAAGGAAGGAAGGAAGGAAGGAAGGAAGGAAGGAATTTATTATAAACCCTATCTGTATAAAATGGGGAAGGAAGGAAGGAAGGAAGGAAGGAATTTATTTTAAACCCTATCTGTATAAAATGGGGAAAGAAGGAAGGGAGGGAGGGAGGGAGGGTAGCTATAACTTTCTTTTCTAACCCAAAGTGCCTGAGATTCAGACTTTAACTAAAATTAGACAGCTGTGCTCCAAGTGCTTTTTGGCCCTGGCTCTTCCTGAACTACTTAATAGACTATAGTTGCAATCCATTTTTTTAAAGTCAACTCAGCTGACTTTAACTGCTCTTTGGGCAGTTTATTACCTTGCCTTCAATCACCATTTATGACTTGATAATCATTGCATCAGTCCAAGAATGGCAGGGAATGAATAATAGGATTGACGGTTACTTTCATCTGTTCCCCATATAAACCACATGAATCAAAGAGGTTACAAAAGACATCAGTGGCAAGCTGGCTTGGATCTGACCTTAAATGCTCCCCCTAGCATTCAGCTTTCAATTTATTTTAATACAAATTTGCATCAAAGAAAGGAGAATGTTAAGTAGTTCCTTTGCTCGTTAAAAATTCAAATAGTTTAAGCCAAAGCCCACTGTAACAACATTGCCAAAAAGGCATTAAGAGTTGTAAACCTAATCTTGCGTAGCTTCTTCTCCGGTAATATTACACTACTAACCAGAGCATACAAAACATTTGCTAGACCAGTTCTCGAATACAGCTCATCTGTCTGGAACCCGCACTACATATCAGACATTAATACAATTGAACGTGTCCAGAGATATTTCACGAGAAGAGTCCTCCACTCCTCTGCTCGCAACAGAATACCTTATGCCACCAGACTTGAAATTCTGGTCTTAGACAACTTAGAACTATGCCGCCTTCGGTATGAACCTAAGCGTAGTTCATAAAATTATCTGCTACAATGTCCTACCTGTCAATGACTACTTCAGCTTCAACCGCAACAATACACAAGCACACAATAGATACAAACTTAAGGTAAACCGCTCCAAACTCGATTGCAGAAAATACAACTTCAGCAACAGAGTGGTCAATGCTTGGAATACACTACCCGACTCTGTGGTTTCTTCCCCAAACCCCCAAAATTTTAACCTTAGACTGTCTACTGTTGATCTCACCCCATTCCTAAGAGGTCTGTAAGAGGCGTGCATAAGCGCACCAGCGTGCCTACCGTCCCTGTCCTAATATTCCCTTTTATTCTTATTCATTTCATGTATTCAAATCATGTTTATACATACATACATACATACATACATACATACATACACATATACATATACATATACATATACATATACATATACATATACATATACATACATACATACATACATACATACATACATACATACATACATATATATATATATATATATATATATATATATATATATATATATATAATATGTGCTTGACAAAATAAATAAATAAATAAAAATAAATAAATAAAATAAAATAAAGATCTTGAACTAAAATTTGGTAGAAAAGCATAGCACATTTGTGGGTTTTACAGAGTTCTTGATCAAGCAAAAGGAAGAATTTTGTATCATTCAAAAATGGCCTTTTCTTGGCAACCTTCTTTTTTTCTTCCAGCCCAAAGTGTTATAAGGTTGGATAATGCTTGAGCATTTTTTTTAAGGGTAAACCAGCTAAGACTGTACAAGCCCTGACACAGTGGCCTAGTTTATAACCCCTGCAGCTGAATGATATAACAGAACCTAGTTTAGGAGGAAGAAGAATATTTTGCAGACAAATAATGACAGCATTCAGGAAGTTACCTTCTTTTAGCCAGATCAATGGGGAACTGAACTAGAAACCATCTCTACAGCAAGGTTAGAGATAGTGACGAGAAGGAACTTTATCATTAGACCTTACATTATTTTGATATTTTATCCCTGGTCATAACTCCCACGACAGCCATTTTGCAAATGGATAAGTTCCCCCTGTACAAAGTTAGCACCCACCCCTCTCCTACAAGAATGAAATATTTTGGGAAATATTAAAAAAAAGGCAGAATATTATATTTCCCTAAAGGAGAAACATGCTCTTGGAAAGCAGCCCCCACCTTTGTTAATAGCCCCAGCAGGACTGGGCCAGCCTATCTACAAGACAAAAGGCCTTCAGCTCAGGGGTGGGTTTTAACTTACCTCGCTGACGGTTCGCTTCCTCCCGCATCGTGTGGCTGCGCCGTTGTGCAGTGCCAAAAAATAAAAAAAATTCCAACCCACCCACCCCCGAAAGCAAGATGGAGATGCATGCGCAGTGCCAGAAATTCAGCTTCTGCACATGCGCAGAAGGAAAAAACCCCAGAAAAAATTAAAAAAAACATAAAAATAAAGATGGCGGCATCTACGGATTTGAGGAATGGATCTCTTCCTATAGAAAAATCGTAACAGATGTCTCCAGCATTCTCCTAGCCAAAAGTAGAAAAATATAAGTACAGTTGTATTACCCATAGTACAGACAGGAGAGAAGCTCCCTAGAGGAACAGTGGGAAATCAACATATTACCGTATCTAGCAATGAGCAGTATCAATTGCCTGTTGGTTTTCATCTTCTTCGGTCTGTAATCCATATATATATATATATATATATATATATATATATATATATATATATATATATATATATATATATATATATATATATATATATATATATATATATATATATATATATATATATATATATATATATATATATATATATAAAGTTCTGTCCTATTCCCACTTAGTATTCTTAAAGCTAATCTTATCCAGTTTCTTTCGTTTCTCTTCATGAGGTTTTTTGGGAGGCAAATAAATTAAATAAATAAATAAGGTTTAATTGCCCATCTCCTTATAACTTCCTTACCATTCTTCTCTGAAACATTCAGAAAAAAATGTCTATGGAGATTCTCAGTCATCCAGATCATGGTTGTCCCAAAGGTGCTTTTTCAAGAGGCAACTGGATTTTCTGGGTTTTTTTTTAAAGACGTTTCGCTTCTCATCCAAGAAGCTTTTTCAGCTCTGACTGGATGGTGGGGAATGGAAGGATTTATACTCCTTGTAGACAGCTGGTCATTTGCATTCTTTCATCTATGTCTAGTCTACAACACAGTCCTTTCAGCATCCCAAGAAGGCTCCACACCCATTTGCACTACTCAGATGACCCTGAGGACACAGATAAACCTCCAAGTGGCCTCAACGACTCTCTAAAAGAATGCAAATGACCAGCTGTCTGCAAGGACTACATTCCCCACCATCCAGTCACAACTGAAGAAGCGTCTTGGATAAGGTGACCAGACGTCCCGATTTTGGCGGGACAGACCCGCTTTTTAATCATTTGTCCCGCGTCCCGCCCGCCCTCTTAAAAAGTCCCGATTTTTTAAAACAATGCCCGACTAGGGCATTCTTTCAAAAAATCGGCCTGCAGGCACTCGAGGACGGCCAGGTTGGGCCCAGCCGCAGGGGCAGCAGCAGCAGCAGCAGGCCCTCTCAAAATCGGGACATCTGGTCACCTTACCTTGGGGAGGAGCGCCGAGCGATAGGCGGGGAGGCCCGGCCGGCTTCTGTGAGCTCCTTCCTTCCCTCCCTTCGTCCCTCCCTCCTTTCCTTCCCTGCCCGCCTTCCCCTCCTGGCCGCTGCCTGCTCGGGGTCCGGGGAGCACTTCTGCGGGAGACTGGCCGGTAAGTGAGCCGGGGGGGCGGGGGGTTGTATGCTTGGCAAGCCTTCCCAATCCCGGGGCTCTTTTGCAAAGGGAGCAGCTGCTCTCGCAAAGCCCCGCGGGCGCCCGGTTGCAAAGGCCGCCCGCCCGGCCGGCTCTCGGCCCCACCTGCCTGGCGGAGGGCACTCCCCTCCGCCGGCTCCTCCTCTTCCTCCGACCGGGCCCTTCCCGGCTGCCCGAGCTCCGTCCCTGCCTCGGCGGCACACTCGGGGAGGAACAGCCGGCTCGTGGTCTCCCATCCCGCTGCTCACCTTTTCCACCAGCCATTCCAACAGCCAGGTGTAATTCAGCATCAGGGCTACTAAAGGGCGACTTGCGCGCCGCCTCCGCGGTCCAGGCTGCCGGCAAAGGGGGAGACGAGCGGTCTACAAGCAGAGGTGGGATCCTACCTCTGATTGCCGGTGCGGTTAATTGCTGACTTCGCGGCAGAGCCGAAGATTCTGTTCGAGCCTGCTCCCGTTCGCGGAGCGGGAGCCTTTCCCGGGCGCTTTCCCCGCCCGCATGGATGCCGCTGGTGGCATCCATGTGGGCGGGGAAAGCGCCCGGGAAAGGCTCCCGCTCCGCGAACGGGAGCAGGCTCGAACAGAATCTTCGGCTCTGCCGCGAAGTCAGCAATTAACCTCACCGGCAATCAGAGGTAGGATCCCACCTCTGGGGAGGCGGGAGGCGAGGAAAGGCCTCCCGCCTCCCCCCCCCCACCTGGACGCCGACATTAGCCGTCTTTTGCCCTCTGCGCATGCGCAGCGTTCTGCGCATGCGCAGAGGGCAAAACTCAAATTGCGGCGTCTAGGCGGCCCCGCCCCCCCCCGTCCGTGTCCCGCTTAAGAAAAAAAAAATCTGGTCACTTTAGTCTTGGATGAGAAGCGAAACGTCTTCAAAGAAAAACCAGAAAGTCTAGTTGCCTCTTGAAAAAAGCCCCTTTGGGACATTCAGGAAAAAAGTTACTAAAATCTACCTAGAACTGATTCCTCAAGGTAGATTATTCATAATTTTGCCATTTTAGCAGCCATGTTAGATCACAAAATAACTTTTGGTTTGTGATCAACCACAATTCTAAGATCCGAGTTAGGCCTTCTCAGTAAGGTCCCATGCCTTTAATTTGCAATTGTTCCTTTTAAATTTCATTCTTTTCATCTTCGTTTTTCCAGCCTATCAATAATGTTGATCCTCTTTCTGTCTTTAAGTTATTCCATCCAATTTTATACCATCTGCAACCTGATAAGCATTCCCTATTCCAGTGATGGCGAACCTTTTTTCCCCCGGGTGCCGAAAGCGCGTGCACACATGCTATCACGCACGTGCGAGTGCCCACACCCATAATCCAATGCCTGGTGAGGGCGAAACAGCCTCCCCTGCCCCCGCAGAGGCCCTCTGGAGGCCAGAAATGGCCCATTTCCTGACTTCTGGTGGGCTCGGTAGGCCCGTTTTTCGCCCTCCCCAGGCTCCAGAGGCTTCCCTGGAGCCTGGGGAGGGTGAAAATGGCCCCCTGCCTCCCCGGAGACCCTCCAGAAATTTAAAATGCCCTCCCAGAGCCTCCAAGTGAGCCAAAAATCAGCTGGCCGGTGCGCACATGCGCGCTGGAGCTGAGCTGGGGCAACGGCTCGCGTGCCGGCAGATATGGCTCCGCGTGCCACCTGTGGCACACGTGCCATAGGTTCGCCATCACTGCCCTATTCCTTATACTTCTTCGTCCAAATTTTTACTAAAAATACTGAAGAGTACAAAGCATAGACTGATGCGGCGAGCACCCTTTGAGTCTTCTTTTTAAGCCAGCAATGGTTCCATCGAACAGACGAGCCACTGGGCCCTTCTCAACTAGCCCACCGATCTGAATGTCATAAGATATTTTGACAATTTGTCAAGGTGTGATCATCTCTGTAACAGGTTTCCAATTTAGCAAAGGAGTCACCTGGGGGGAAAAAAGTGAAATGAGATTACTCTAAGACTAGCTCTTGAAAAAAATCCATGCCAGTGTCTAATAACTGCTGCATTGTAAGGCTCTGCAAAACTTCAAAGCGATGATTTGCTTTGACAATACTTCAAACAAAGCATTCTTTTGAAATCCACCCCCCCCCCATACCCCAGTTCTAACAGGAAAGCTATGTTACTATGCATGGCCCTGTTTCTGAAGGTTTTTTTTTTTCAACAGCTGCAATAGATAGAAGTTTGAAACTGCCAGTTAAGGCTTCAGGATAACATGAAGTGTCTCATCGAGACAGATCAGTTCTCCTCTTCACCTTAACAAACAGAATTGTATCATCTCCATTATGCAAAGCACCTCACTAAGATGAATCTAAGCCGGCTGGCAGGGAGCTGCTACAATTTTCAAGATGCTAAAAACTGATCACTTGCCTTCCCTGTGTCAGACTGACTGATCTGTAGTTCTTAGGATCTTTCTCTTACCCTTTTTTAAAAAGATGTTTACTTTCTCCTAGTTATCCAGGAGTTCACCGATTTCTAGGATTTCTCAATGGAGAGACAGGACCACATCTGTGAGCGGGAGGAATAAATCCTCCGGAGGTCGATGGATCTTTGCTCCTTTGAAAACATGCTTACTTAGAAAATAAAACCGAGATTCAAATCTAATTAACAAAATATTTATTTCAGTAGAAAAATAATAAAAAGAATCCTTATTAAACTACATTGTATCGGCTAATGAATAAATCACTTCTACCTTCGGTAGAAATGGCGAAGAGTAGGGAAAGGAGGAAACCTCTGGAATGCAGGCATGCGTAGTAGAATATATCATACGTCTGCTTGACCATAAATACAAGAAACAGTAGAAAAACATAGAGATGCACAACTGGCAATAATCACATCGTGACAACATCAAAGTAGATAGCCATAATAAGCTTAACAGTTAAATCCATTGGCTCAGTTGTATCTGGGAATGTACAATAGTCCAGTCTTCCCAATCCTTCAATTTTGCACCATGCTACTTCGAATTCTGGACATTGCAATCCCAACCAAGGGGGCATCAGATTGCAAAACACAGATATGGGGACTCACAGAAAGTGGATGCAGTTTCTTTCACCCAGGGCTGAAACGCCTTGTCAATATTGACTGGCCAAACCAAGGGGGAGGAGTCAAACAGGGAATTAGTCTGGAATTCCTACAACGACACAAGAGGGCAAAGTCTGAGCCCTCCTTGAATGCCCTTGGAACTTATTTAGTCTTAACCATGTGCAAACCATCAGTCTGAGAAGATTCCTGTGTATAGGCTTGAACAATAAAGCAGCCAATTGAACTCTTTTCATGTGGATCTGGCTGTTCCCGCCTGACAGTCAGCCTATCAACTAACACAGGGACAGCCAGTAATCCCTATCATTGTATTTCATCACTCCGTTAATTTCACTTAGCTTTATCTTAAGAAAATCTCCACCCAGTCATTTGCATTAAAAGTGAGCATTCCAAAGAAGCAATCTCATTTGTCAGTCTGCACCAGATTTGCGCAAGCTGTCACCCATGCAGATTTTGCAAGTGACTTCTCACTCCTCACAGTTGTGTGTTACTTAGCAACCTAAACAGCAAATGATTTTTGTGTGTGTGTGCGTGTTTTGTTTAAGCTGGGATTTAAGTACAGTTGGGTTCACTTTTAATGCAATTGCCTTTAAGAGATTCCACGCCACATCAGGGAAGTCTGAAAACAAGGGTGGCTTCCAGGAGTTCACTGAAAAAGGGACATGGAACAAAGTTCTTATTTCATAGTGAAGCTGTGACCAGTTCACAACCACGTCCACCAAAAAAAAACCCAAGCCACCTTTCTTGATTTAGAACGTGCAAGTTGGATAGATCTGCAGTAAAATACTGCAGCATGGACCAATTGCACGACTCAATCATTCATCCCCTTTCTTTGACTACAGGTAGTCCTCAACTTACAACCGTTCATTTAGTGACTGTTCGAAGTTACGACAGCACTGAAAAAAGTGACATGACCGTTTTTCACACTTACAACCATTGCAGGATCCCCTTGGTCACGCTATCAAAATTCAAATGCTTGGCAACTAACTCATATTTATGACGGTTGCAGTGTTCTGGGGTCATGTGATCCCCTTTTGTGCCCCCCTGACAAGCAAAGTCAATGGGGAAGCTCGATTCACGTAACAACTGTGTTACTAATACCTGCAGTGATTCACTTAACAACTGGGGCAAGAAAGGTCATAAAAGGGGGCAAAATTCACAACTGTCTCCCATAGCAACAGAAATGTTGGGCTTAATTGTGGTCGTAAGTTGAGGACTGCCTGTACTCTATTCCCTTTCTCTCCCATCTATCAATTGGTATCCCGTGGCTTATGCCATTAAGGAGCCCTCTAATGTGCCTGAACCTGTGATACAGTCTTATATTTCAACTCTGCAGCTGCTAAAATATCTTGCATTGATAAGTATTAGATTATGAGCCACGGTGGCACAGTGGTTAGAGGGCAGTACTGCAGGCTACTTCTGCTGACTGCCGGCTGCCTGCAATTTGGCAGTTCGAATCTCATCAGGCTCAAGGTTGACTCAGCCTTCCATCCTTCCGAGGTGGGTAAAATGAGGACCCAAATTGTTGGGGGCAATACACTGACTCTGTAAACCGCTTAGAAAGGGCTGTAAAGCACTGTAAAGTGGTATATAAGTCTAAGTGCTATTGCTATTATTTTGTTGCTGGTCTACAACAGTCCTTTCTGTTTAGTTCCTTTCCAAAAAGTTAACTAAACTAGCTTCTTTTTGGAGCAGAGTGTATTACGTGGATCCAAAACCAGTTTGTTTAGTTTTTGTCTCAGTAATATGATATGAATTCAGATGATGGATTAAATCAGTCTCTAAGTTAAGTATGTTGAATGAAAGGGGACAGGAGGGGAAGAGGAAAGAAAGTTGGTCCTTGTTTCTGTAGCATGGATGCAGGGTTTTATATTGGTGTCCTAGGGGACAATCATTTAAATATGAGCCAGCAATGTGCTGCAGCTGCCAAAAAAGCCAACACAGTTCTAGGCTGCATAAACAGAGGGATAGAATCAAGATAACATGAAGTGTTAGTACCACTTTATAATGCCTTGGTAAGGCCACGCTTGGAATACTGCATCCAGTTTTGGTCGCCACGATGTAAAAAAGATGTCGAGACTCTAGAAAGAGTACAGAGAAGGGCAACAAAGATGATTAGGGGACTGGAGGCTAAAACATATGAAGAACAGTTGCAGGAACTGGGTATGTCTAGTTTAATGAAAAGAAGGACTAGGGGAGACATGATAGCAGTGTTTCAATATCTCAGGGGCCACCATAAACAAGAGGGAGTCAAGCTATTCTCCAAAGCACCTGAGGGTAGGACAAGAAGCAATGGGTGGAAACTAATCAAGGATTTTACAAGTGATCCCTTGTTCCGGCCCCTCCGATCCGGTTCCATCGTGCTCAACCCGGATACCTGGCAACCAGGGTTTTCAGGGCCCTGGGCTCAGGATGCTGCTGCTTAACGCCAGGTCAATCGTCAACAAAGCCCCCTTGATACGTGACTTAATCACAGAGGAGGGGGCTGACCTGGTGTGTGTTACCGAGACCTGGCTGGGGCAGGAGGGGGGAGTAGCTCTCTCCGAGATATGCCCAGCCGGTTTCTCGGTGCAGCACCATTCTCAACCCCAGGGAAGGGGGGGAGGAGTGGCAATAATAACGCGTGGAAATCTGCATCCTCGTAGGATCCCTGCCCCGGAGATTGTTGAGTGTGAGACGCTCCTTTTGAAGTTGGACTTAGGGGTACAGGTGGGCCTTTTCTTAACGTACCTGCCTCCCAGCTGCATAAGCAAGGCCCTGCCTGAGCTGCTCGAGGCAGTAGCCGGCTTGGCAGTTGAGTTCCCCAGGCTTATGGTGCTGGGGGACTTCAACTTGCCATCTGCTGGCGAAACCTCTGGGGCGGCCCAGGAGTTCATGGATTCCATGACAACCATGGACCTGTCCCAAGTAATCCAGGGTCCGACTCATGAGGGTGGTCACACGCTCGACCTAGTGTTTCTTTCGGGGCAGTGGAGAGATGATCTGAAGATAAGGGACTTAGTCATCACCCCACTGTCATGGTCAGATCATTTCCTACTGAGGCTGGATTTCGCAGCCCCATTCCTCCCCCGCAGGGAGGCGGGACCGACTAAGTGGTTCCGCCCCAGGCACCTAATGGAACCGGAAGGATTCCAGAGGGAACTTGGGGAAATACCTGAAACCCTGGTACACAATTCGGCTGACTCCCTGGTGGCTGCTTGGAACACCGCAGCATCAGGGGCTCTAGACCGAATTGCGCCTAAGCGACCTCTCTATGGCAGTGGATTCCGGAAAGCTCCCTGGTTTACCGAGGAGCTCCGGGAGATGAAACGCCAGAAGAGACGTCTGGAGCGCCGCTGGAGGGCCAGAAAAACCGAGTCTGATCGAACACTATTAAGAATTTACATCAGATCTTATTTAGTGGCGATAAGGGCGGCAAAACGATCCTATTTTTCCGCTCTTATTGTGTCCGCAGATTCTCGCCCAGCCGCCTTGTTTAGGGTGACTCGCTCCCTCCTTGCAAAAGGGGGGAGCGAGGAACACTTACAAGGCAGAGCTGAGGAATTCGCTGAGTTTCTGTCAGATAAAGTCGCTCAGATTCGGTCAAATCTGGACTCCGGCTGGGCAGAGTCCATTGAGTTGACAGGGGCTAGTCTTAGTCCATCATTATGGGAAGAGTTTGGGCCTGTTTCTCCCGAGGATGTGGACAGGGCTGTGGGAGCGATGGGTACCTCCACCTGTTTATTGGACCCGTGCCCCTCCTGGCTGGTTTCGGCTAGCAGAGAGGTAGCACGCGGCTGGATCCAGGCGGTGGTCATCGCTTCTTTGAGAGAGGGATCCGTACCGCAGTCGTTAAAAGCTGCGGTGGTGCGACCCCTCCTGAAGAAGCCTTCCCTGGATCCAGCTGACTTGAAGAACTATCGTCCGGTCTCCAACTTACCTTTTTTAGGGAAAGTTGTGGAGAAGGTGGTGGTTACTCAACTTCTGCAGCTCCTGGATGAAACAGATCATCTAGACCCTTACCAGTCGGGTTTCAGGCGCGGCTACAGTACAGAAACTGCCTTGGTCGCTCTGATGGATGATCTCTGGCGGGCCCGGGATGGGGGAAATTCCTCCATCCTGGTGCTACTTGACCTCTCAGCGGCTTTCGATACCATCGACCATGGTATCCTTCTGCATCGTCTCAGCGAGTTGGGAGTGGGAGGCACCGTTCTGCGGTGGTTCTCCTCTTATCTCGCTGATAGGATGCAGTCGGTGCTGGCAGGGGGGCAGAGATCGTCCCCTAGGCCCCTATTATGTGGGGTGCCTCAGGGGTCGGTTCTCTCGCCCATCCTGTTCAACATCTACATGAAACCGCTGGGGGAGATCATTCGCAGACATGGGGTGTGTTTCCATCAGTACGCTGATGACACCCAGCTGTACATCACCACCCCGTCTGACTTCAGTGAGGCAGTTGATGTAATGTGCCGGTGCCTGGACGACGTCAGGATCTGGATGGGGAGGAACAGACTCAGACTTAATCCCAACAAGACTGAGTGGCTGTGGATATTGCCTCCTAAGGACTACGACAACTGTCCCTCCGTGGTCCTTGAGGGAGCGAAACTGACTCCCTCGGACCAGGTCCGCAACTTGGGGGTCCTTCTAGATCCACAGCTAAAATTGGACCATCATCTTTCAGCTGTGGCTAGAGGGGCCTTTGCACAGGTTCGCCTGGTGCACCAGTTGCGGCCATATTTGGAGAAGGAGGCTCTACTCACGGTCACTCATGCCCTTGTCACCTCTCGCTTGGACTACTGCAATGCGCTCTACATGGGGCTACCCTTGAAGAGTATCCGGAGACTTCAGTTGGTGCAAAATGCGGCTGCGCGTGCTGTGGTGGGTGTGCCAAGGTACACCCACGTGACATCGATACTCCGCCAGCTGCATTGGTTGCCCATCGGTCTCCGGGTCCAATTCAAGGTGTTGATCACCATCTTTAAAGCCCTTCATGGCTTGGGACCAGGTTATCTACGGGACCGCATTCTGCCTCATACTTCCCTTCGACCGGTTAGGGCCCACAGAGTGGGCCTCCTCCAGGTCCCGTCGGCCAAACAATGCCGGCTGGCGGGCCCAAGGGGGAGAGCCTTCTCTGTGGCTGGCCCTGTGCTCTGGAACCAACTTCCACCAGAGACCCGAACTATCCCCACTCTGCTGGCCTTCCGGAAAGCTGTTAAGACATGGCTTTTCCTGCAGGCGGGGGGTAGAGCTTAATTCATTCGAGCCCACCCCCCAAGTATGTATGATGTTGAATGGTTGGTGATGATTCTTTTTATAGTGTGTTTTAATTTTTATATTTGCTTTTAATTAACTTTTTAGATTTTGGTTATTCTTGTATTTTCTCACTGTTGTACGCCGCCCTGAGTCCTTAGGGAGTTGGGCGGCATATAAGAATTCCAAAATAAATAAATAAATAAAGGAGAGAAGCAACTTAGAACTAAAGAGAAATTTCCTGACAGTGAGAACAATTAATCAGTGGAACAACTTGCCTCCAGAGATTGTGAATGCTCCAACACTGGAAGTTTTTAAGAAGAGACTGGATAACCATTTATCTGAAGTGGTGTAGGGTTTCCTGCCTAAGCAGGGGGTTGGACTAGAAGACCTCCAAGGTACCTTCCAACTCTGTTATTCTCTATGAGACTTCTATATATACTATATAAAAGCACCCACTCAGGTTCAGAGAACTTGGTGGAAGTTGTTGCTGCCTTATTGAGCAGAGGCATCTGTAAAACTTAAGCAGAAGGAAAAAAAATCTATGCTTGCCTAAAGCGTGAATACTTTAATTCTTCATAAATAAATAACGTGGCTGCCTTGCACTGATCTCAGTGCTCTCATTATGCTAAGGAATATGAAACGACGATAGTAAAACACATCGGGGTAGCTTTATCCAGCCTGGTGCTGGATAGGGGAATTCTGCTCCCATCATCCTCACCAGCCCGGGCAAGTTGCTCTTGCAACACATCAAGAAAGCGCCAGGTTAAAAGCTCCACTCTGCCTATATGAGCTTGATTTTTATTTTCAACACAAATAACTGGGCATTGAAAAGGTCTGTGCTAGGAATGGGCAACTTGAGACCTTTTGTACCAATATGCCTCTGGATACTGCCACCTCCATCTGTGAAGGGTTTAACTGGAGTGCATTTTCTTAGTTCAGCATCCAGGAGAAGTTCAAAGTAAAAAAAAAAGTTGTCTTCTAACTGACTGCCACTGCAATTCTTAGGCGCTCTCTCTGGACCACTTCAGACCCAGAGACGGGCAATAAACATGGCAGGCAATGGGGAGACCACTTTTTTGCTTTGCAGTGATCCCAGTTGCACCCTTCCAAAAGGCAGAGATGGGGGACACCATTTTGTCAATGTTTAGAGAAGAAAGGAGTTTGCGGGAAAATAATGGGGAAGTTGGGAGGGAAAATTGTTTCCACATAGTGGGAAGAAGAAAGAGTACTGCCAAACAGAGATAGGGAGTGATGAGGGTAGGCCTTTGAGAAGAAAGGGGGAAAAGCCTGCAGGCTACCCACATCATCATCCATTTTTGTGATGATATTATCAGAGCCTTTCTAAATTCCATACCTATTCACCAGTGGTGGGTTCCTACCGGTGTGGTCCACTCTATAGCACCGGTAGCGACCCACTGGTGACATCACAGCACCGGTGCGGTCAGTTGCCAATGCCTGGGTGCCACCAATTTTTTTAAAAAAAAATTTACATTTTTTAAAAAAATTCTTCTGCGCATGCCCAGAAACCTGACAATTAAGTCTTTCCCCGTCCCTTCGCTTGAAAATAATAAGAAGCTCGCATTTGATACTTTTCCTTCGCTTTTGCCTAAAGCTTCCCAAAGTGGGCGTTTTCCGAAAGCTTAACCTTTTATACTGTTAATTTTATACAGTTTTATACTGTTATTCTTTAGACGAAAACATTGAGGACTGTTAAAAGATACTGTTCTTTTAACAGTCCTCAATATTTTCATCTAAGGAATCCATGACTGAAACCAAAAATGCTGTATGAGACTTGCTTGTCTTTTAACTATAGCATTTTCTGCATATAAAGGTTGCTGTGTTGCCATGGTGTGACACGCACTTTGTATGCAAAGCTTTTCATGTAAGGTATAAAATAGCAAAAATAGTAGTAACATCTCTCTGAAATAACTAATATATGACCGGCAAGCCACACCCACCCAGTCACATGGCTGGCAAGCCACACCCACCCAGTCACATGGCTGGCAAGCCACACCCACAAAATAAGCCACGCCCACAGAGTGGTAGTAAAAAAATTAGGAACCCGCCCCTGTGTGGAACCCAGCATTGTCCGAAGACATTTCAATGGCACACAGAACACTGTTACCTTCCCACCAAAGTGGTACCTATTTATCTACTCACATTTGCATGCTTTCAAACTGCTAGGTAGCTGGAGCAAGTAACGGGAGCTCATCCCGTTTCCCAGCACTTGGGTCTCGAACCTGGGCAGTCAGCTTTCCAACTGACAAGTCCAGTGTCTTTAATCACTAAGCCTTTGGACACACAAATACCCAGAACTAAACACTGGCACTTCAAAAACATTGAGTGGCACACCTAAAATGCTTTGCTGAATCATCTGATTATTTTAAAAGTTAGGCTTGGTTTATTTAATTGTTTGGTTTTTGATTTTATTGGCTGAATGCAGTCTCGGAGGGCTGCCTCACACTGGTGTAGAAATACAAATGACCATTGTGTAGGCAAAACAGAAACAATACCAACAAAAGTTTGGACATTAATTAGCATCTACACTGTGTGAAGACCAATTCAAATATTGTTACTTCCAGTTGTCTAATCAGCCATAATTCCCATCAGCCACCAATAAGGCATCTATAGAGATAGATGGTCCAGGGTTCAACAATCTGATTGAACAACCTCAGTTAAACTGTCTCGTGGATGAATTGGATATGGCTCCTCAGACCTTCAACACTGAAAGGTATAGTCCAAAAGATTTGAATGGTATAAGGTTGGAAAAGATTGTTGTACAATTGTTCTGCATTTGAACTTCCCACCTGCAGGGGTGGGTTCCTCCTGGTTTGGACCAGTTCGCCCGAACCGGTAGCGACCCACTGGTGATGTCATGATGATGTCACCAAACCAGATCGGTCGGTGCCGGTCCGTGGGTGCTGCCATCTTTTTTAAAAAAATGTAAAAAAAATTAAAAAATGTATTTCTGAGCATGCACAGAAGCCGAGTTCCGGCACTGTGCATGTGGTCACCATCTTTTTTTCTGCTTAGGTTTTTTTTCTGGATTTTTCGTTACTGCACATATGCGCGCCCATGAGGCGCGCCCACACAGCGAGGAAGGGAGGGAGCGAACCGGCAGTGAGGTAAGTTGGAACTCACCCCTGATTTGGGCTGGAAAACACCCCCACACCCCCATCTTTATCCACAGGAGTTGTTCTTCTGCTTTCCCCATTTGCTTCCCTGATTCCTGCACTACAAAAAAAACCATTGAAAAATCAGAATGATTTTTCGTTCTGATTTTTCGTCCGGTCACATGACCGTCAAGCCACTCCCACCTGGTCACATGACCACTAAGCCACTCCCACAAAATTAAGCCACGCCCACAGAGTGATAGTAAAACATTTTGGAACCCAACCCTGCCCACCTGCTATTGATGTGGGAAATATCTGACCCAATTTCATAACTCATTAACAAGTCAAATTCCTTGGGAGAAGCCAGTTTGGCAATTCTGATCCTAACCCTGATTAAATTCAGAGGCTTACACAACTCTTTGCGTTTCCTTATGTGCCAGTGCCACTTTCATCCCTCCTTTCCAACTCTTACAAAATCTGATACAAGTGGATATTGATAACCATAAATGCCTGGTCATATTTGCACTGGCAGCTGAAAGCTGGCATGCCTGAAGGAGGATGGTGTTATAGGATTATTATTCATTAACACCCATGAGCCCCAAAGACAATAGACTTACCCTCGTTCAGCCCTTTTAATCCTGCTCAGCATTCTTGTAAGGGAGGAAGAATCTGCTAGCATTTTGGCAGCGGTCAGATCTGATCCTTGCTCCATCTGGCAGAGGCAGGCACTTTTCAGATGGAAAAGGCTAAACAGAGATAGAAAAACTGTTTGCCTGGGGAAAGAAAAATAGTCGTGAGGGCTCTTTGGCTATGGAGCAGCTCCACCGTGAAGTGCCACAGAGAGGAAATGGATCCATTGCAACTGATTCAAGACATGGCCAAGCCTACTTGGTCCATGTTTCATCCAAAGTGTGGCTCAAGTGGAAAGGAAGCTAAAAGGAGCATGCGTGTCCATCTAGCCTAGCATCTTGCTTCATCAGCCAGAGTAGCCAAAGAAAGAAATTCTAATGGAAACCACGTAAGCAGGATATCCATGCAACTGATCTCATAGTCCCCAATAATAATTACAGAATGGCACACTTCCTGTTATTGAAGGTAAATGTAGCCATTATAACAGCCTTACATCTCACAAAATCATCTACAGCAGGGCTGTCCAACCTTGGCAACTTTAAGACTGGTGGACTTCGACTCCCAGAATTGCTGGCTGGAGAATTCTGGGAGTTGAAGTCCACAAGTCTTAAAGTTGCCAAGGTTGGACACCCCAGCTTTAAAGATGTTTTCCCAAAAGTAAATCTACCATGTTTGAGGAGACTCACTTGCAAAGAAAGTACCCTTGGGTTCAAGCATCCTTTCCCTGTTAATGACTTCATTTCATTACGTCCTGTGAATTCACCTACAGTAGGGATGTCCAACTTTGGCATCTTTTAAGAGTTGTGGACTTCAACTCCCAGAATTCCAGTTAATGCTGGCTGGAGAATTCTGGGAATTGAAGTCCACAACTCTTACAGTGGCCAAGGTTGAACACCCCCGATCTACAGTAACATAGTGTAGGGAACCTGATGATATGCTGACCTTTTGGGTTTTAATTTCCACCAGCCCCAGCCAGGATGGACAAGAATAAGCGACTGTAGGCTCCGTAATCTAAGCTTTTGGAAGACACAGGTAGCCTACTCCTGTCTTTGTTCGCATAATTTGGTGCATAAGTGCACCAGCGTGCCTACCGTCCCTGTCCTAATGTTCCCTCTTATCAGTACTCATCTTATGTATATAAACAATGTTATATCTATGTATATTACCAACACTTACTTGACAAAAATAAATAAATAAAAATAAATAAAAATAATACACTTAACCCTAACAGTTGCAAATTGGGGAGCAAGAGATGGGCAGCATTCCATGCCTTCGAAACAAGCTTCAGGATGTTCTGCAAGGCCTTCAATTTGGCCTCCAGAGCTTCTTCATTTTTACTGAATTGTAACCAAGCCATCAAGTACATAGTCAGTAGAAACTGCTAAACAAATAATTCCCTCACCACTGTCTAACTATTCACTATGGCTGCATTACTATGACTATTAGTCTTCTCATTGTTCCTATCACCCATCTCCTCCCACTTATAACTTGTTGCTTGTATCCTTACGATTTATATCAATATTGATTGTTTCCTGATTGCTTATTTATACCCTAAGACAATCATTAAGTGTTGTACCTCATGATTCTTGACAAATGTATCTTTTCTTTTATGTACACTGAGAGCATATGCACCAAAGAGAAATTCCTTGTGTGTCCAATCACACTTGGCCAATAAAGAATTCTATTCTATTCTAAACCTAGGTAAGATTTTCACTTGAATTCATTTTAAAACAATTTCATTCCTATCCTGGCCTCACACATTTCTTGTGCTGATCTCATTCCCTTTTTTACAATGCCGCTCCCATTTTTCCAGCACACTGCTTCAAGTCAAATGTAGACTTTTCTTTTTATCAGGGGCATCTTTCTTGGTCTTTATTTTTTGCATTAAAATCAATAGTATTAAAAACTAGTACTTGCATAGGTTTCCCCCACCTTCCTGTTTTGCATTCCTCTCTCTCTTTGTACCCCGTCTGTGATAGCATAAACGTGACCTTAAGATATAATTTGAAAAGATATAGATTAAGAGTCACCCTACTTATGTTATTAAGCCATGTTTTTTTTAAAAAAAAATCAACAACCTGCAGTATGATAGATATTCCAGATCTCTTCCATGCCATCCTTGTGGCCTCCAACTTGCATTTCTTAGCCATTTGGTCAAAAATGAAAGGCAAAACAAAAGGGAAAGTCACCGGAATAGTTATAGCAGGAGTTGCATGGGCTGCGGGTGGCTGTCACTTTAACAAGTAGCATAGAAACTAGGAGAGCTTTTTGGGCGAGAGAATTGTAGACCCCGCATCAAAAATTGGACTGCAAGGCGATCAAACGTGTCAGTCCTAGAGGAGATCAACCCTGACTGCTCTTTAGAAGGCCAGATCCTGAAGATGAAACTCAAATACTTTGGCCACCTAATGAGAAGGAAGGACTCACTGGAGAAGAGCCTAATGCTGGGAAAGATTGAGGGCAAAAGAAGAAGGGGATGACAGAGAATGAGGTGGCTGGATGGAGTCACTGAAGCAGTAGGCGTGAGCTTAAATGGACGCCAGAGGATGGTAGAGGACAGGAAGGCCTGGAGGAACGTTGTCCATGGTGTTGCGATGGGTCGGACACGACTTCGCAACTAACAACAAAGTCAAAAATTATTGCCTACCTTGATTTATAACCGTTCTTCATTATAATGAATTAAACCCCTTTTAATATATACTATCAGATGTACTTCTGATTAACAAGGACAAAAAAATTCTTATTTTCCAGCAACTGTATGTGGCAAATGTAATCCTAGTAATAGTATTCCTTTCTTAACAACACACCGACCCACACACACTTTGTGTACTAATGCATATATAACTCAAGATGCTTCACAATGATTAAAATCACAGTTCTGGCATGGAACAGCAACATCAAACAAAGCAAGACAAATACAGGTGCAGCCAATGAAAGTACAATCTTCAGATAAAATCTACCTGGCAGGCAGAAAGCTGTTCGAATGAATGAATAACTCTCGCTGAGTAGCAGATGACAACACAAAGAAAGGTAAACCGGACTTTATAGTGGGTGGGGGGGATGTTTCATTAGCTAAAGGCAGGCATTTTCGGGATAGATAAGTATTCATTTGACTTTGTTTTAGGGCAGCGATTCCCAACCTGGGGGTCAGGACCCCTCTGGAGGTCGAACGACCATTTCCCAGGGGTCACCCCAGCATCCTCAGCTCCCCCTCCCACTGCCACAAGCCTGGCCATATCGCGCCCCACAATCCGCGCCCCCACCGCGCCCCATCCCGCTGCCGCCATTTGGGTACTTTTACTGTCTGCGCATGCACAGCACGCTTTGTGCATGCGCAGAAGGTAAAAGAACTCAAATGGCGGCGGCTGGGTGGGTCACGGTGGGGGCACGGGGGCGGGGCACGTGTCACAGCATTAGGAAGGTTGGGAACCACTGTTTTAGGGGATAAAAATTTACCAAGTTTGCAAATTCCTGTACAAGTGGGATGGAAAGCACATGAGATCCCAACAAATTAAATTCAGAAAATCTTGAGGCTGATCAACCCATCCAAGCAAGAAGAGAGTAGTTAGGTCTTTAAAGTGTGGATTTGAATCTTTTTGAATGAACTTCTTGATTAAATGTCATTGCAATTCCATATGACTTTGAAATGTTGCTATTTACATTAGTTTAGGAGTGGAATTTGCTTTGAGCAAGCCATAGCATAATTGCTTGAGGAGATATAATTCCCTCCCATGTTTTCATGCACTTAATGTGATCCATACAAAAGCATAGATGATTTTAATCTAGTGTGGAAAAGACATTCACTAGAGATCTTTATGGGAATGGAGCTGCGTGATCCGCTGAAGCACATAGGTCCAACACCAAGGGTGGCAAAGAGCATAGCTCACTATCATTTGTCAAATTTCTGCTTGAAAGCTGTTTACAAAAATGTTTACATTGAGGAAACATCAATTGGGATAGTTTTAAAATAACTAACGTTAGAGATCTTGGAGGACTAAGAGAAAACCTCTCAGAGAACCTCTTAAAGAACTAAGAGAGATTACATAAATCCTGCATCATAGACACAGGTAAAAGAAGGATTCTGAGGAAATAAGTTTATTAAAAACATGTTAGAAGGAAAACACTTTACAAATCACACAAATTGGAGAAAGTTGTGCAAATAGATATGCAATTTTTTAAAAAAAGGCAAATACTCTAAAGAAACTGTTTTTTTCTGCTGAACTGGATGAAAGGGGTAAGTGAATAAATATAAATGTCTGTAGAATGTTCAAATTATTAGACTTATTTTTTAAAGACGGCTTTATTATTGTTCTAGAGCCAGGGGTCTCCAACCTTTTTAAGTACATCCTGATGTGGATTGTAAATATTCCTTCATTGCACGAAGTTGGTATGTCAAATTGAATGAAAAGGACTAGGGGTGACATGATAGCTGTGTTCCAATATTTGAGGGGCTGCCACAAAGAAGAGGGGGGTCAGTCTATTCTCCAAAGCGCCTGAAGGCAGGACAAGAAGCAATGAATGGAAACTAATCAAGGAGAGAATCAACCTAGAACTAAGGAGAAATTTCCCAAGTTAGAACAATTAATCAGTGGAACAACTTTCCTTCAGAAGTTGTGAATGCTCCAACACTGAGGTTTTTAAGAAGAGATTGGACAACCATTTAACTGAAGTGGTATAGGGTTTCCTGTCTGAACAGGGGGTTGGGTTAGAAAAACTCCAAGGTCCCTTCCAACTCTGTTATTCTATAAAATGGACTAGATTTGTAATAATTGAGATATCCTTAGCTCAGAGGTGTTAAACTCACATCGTGACAGTGGTGTCACGTGATGTATTGGGACTTTTTTTTTCTAAACCAAGTGTGGGCATGGCCAGGGTGTGACGCATCCGGCCCATGGCCAGGAGTTTGACAGCCCTGTCCTAGCTAGTAAGAAAAAAAAATATGAATTTTACATCATTGAACGACATTGCAGCTAAAGGTGCAACATTTAATTAGAGCAGTTGATTTAAAAAAAATTAACCAATTTAACCAATAACATCTTAAATGCAACAGTTAGCAGTTTATCTATAAATCCAAGTGCTCCTATCAATTGTAAATGCCCTCTCCATCTTAAAGCAAGACAACAATGGGACAAAACACATTTCTTTAAAATTGGGCAGTTTGCTAAATTTCAGTTCATCCAAATAAAATTTGGAGATCTTGCTCATAAAATGCAGTGTCGTTGCCCAACATTCCTGGTTCATATCAAATTATCTTTCCTTTTTTCAAAGGAGTTGTTTTTTGCGAATTGACAAACTCACTCTGTGCATGTAATTTTTATCAGTATCGGCGCGCGCACATTTGCGAACCGGTAGGGAAGGTAAGTGAATTTCACCCCTGACTTTGAGGGTGGAATGAGGGATGTGAGGGAAAAATGCTCAGCCCTTGATAATCTATCCTGAGCAACACCCTTATTAAAGTCAACCGAAGAAGCTGTTACAGATCACACCCAGGAATGCCGGCAGCTGGTGAATTCTCTGGGACAGGCATAGCATTTAGTTGCAGCTTAATAACAGGGTGTTCCTGCAGTAGCAGCAGTTCGTGGCCTTATTTATTTATTAGATTTTTATGCCATCTTTATTACTTTAGAAGTAACTCAAGCAGTGGTGGGTTCCTACCGGTGCTGTGCGGGACGCCGCACCAATAGGAGCCCGGCGATGACGTCATTTTTAGGTGCTTTTTTCCGGCTTCTCCGCATCCTGAGCTGTCGGAAAAAAAGCCCTTCCACCCGCCCTTGTTTCAATACCAACCTTTATTCTTCCTCCGAAGCACAGCTGAGAAGCTCCTGAGCTGTGTTTCAGCTTGTAATGTCGTCCTAAGCATGCGCGGAAGTGAAATCGCC